>OX376058.1:1435772-2796545 GCA_947361185.1 Charanyca ferruginea | reverse complement strand
GAAGCCAGAAAGTCTGAAGACCAGTCTTGCCAAGGGGTATCGTGTCACCCAGTAACTGGGTTGTGGAGGTCAAATAGGCAGTCGCTCCATTTAAAACACTGTTATTCAGCTGCATGCGGTAAGACGCTGACCCCAATATAGTAAGGAAAAGGATAATAAAATAAAAATAAATAATTAAAATAGTTTATTTCTCCCCAACTAACAACAAGGATTACAACATATTAAATAATTCAATCTTGTGGTGGTAAAGAAAGGTTATTGTAGGGTTTTGACTCTATCTTCTGAACTTGGCGAGGCCTGTATCTGAGATCATTCAGTTGGCAATCCATTATTTATAACCTAAAAACATTGCGTGCTAATAATTTAATTTATTAATAACATAAAAAGGGATAGGCAGTTTGTTTTACTTTTGTATATAAAATTAACCCTGTAAGTATACATTTCAATAAATATAAGCTATGGAAGAGGAAACTGTCCTACTACAGGTATTTCTTGCCTAAAAGGATGCTTCAACAACTGGTTATGTAGTACAACCTTGCAGTAAATAAAGTATTTTGTATTTGTATTGACCGCGTTGTCGAAAAAGTCTTCTTAAACAACGCGTTATCGTACCGTACACACTTAATAGACAAAACCTTAAGTAATTATCCGTAGTAGCCTCAAATATTTTGTCGTAAGAAACAGCTTTCTTTCTTCCATACAAACTAATATCGTCCAACTGTAGGTAAGTGTCCTCTGGGTAACCTTCTTGAGAATGTCGCCATTATAATAACGACATTGGCCAAGGATTTATCTTGGCAGACCTAAATAATTCTTGTGTGAATAACATTCATTGAATGAGAGCTTTTAGTTAATTAGAAGAAGAATAATTCCTTCGACGAAACATTGGGTAATTCTATATTTTTTTCTAGTGGGCAGTTATAATTAATATCGTTGTTCCGTAACCATACATATTTAATCTGTGCGCACTGTGCTTGTGAACGAAGGAATCGAGTCGAATCCAAGATGGCAGCAATTCAGGTTGCCTAAGTGTGCGCTCCCGGTTTAAAATCCTTGGATGAGGGTTAATCGTCGCTAAACGGCTTCTATCTGGACTGAGTCTGATCCCTGAACGTTCATATAGCGCAGTACAGACTTTGGTGCACCAATTTGTGAGCAAATAATCGGACCGGCCGGTCACACCACGCCACCACGTGCCTCACATCGTCAGCACAGGATTCCCTCAAGAAGCCACAGGAGGCTAGCAGGTGAGTGACGCACTTTATTCTTGGACGGTCTAACGATCTCCCCGCGAGCAAGCACAGTTAATCATTATTCAACTAAAATACGTATCGAAAACTGTGTTTGCACCCAATGTACCGCATCGGCTTGGTACAATCGTCTCTACTAACTTTGCCCTCTTTGCCCGTATGAAACGATATTTTAGAAAATTACGTCGAGTTGAATAATATTGAAGTTTTAATACCTATTAAAATTAAATTCACATTTTTTTTTTGTTTAAGTGTTATTTTCTGCTTTTTGGTATCGCCTTAACATCCATTAAGCTATTATTAAGAAACGGCGACACAATTAAATCAGAGATTAAAGTCCTCCAAAGATTGAAGAAACTAAAATATCATCTATATAATTTTTCTTGGGATATTGTAGATTTTTTCAAAAAACGCTGAATCAATTTCGATAAAATTTATATGGGACAATTTCGGAATAAACCCCTTTCGAACAAAAAAAAAATTGCAATTCCATCCAGTCTATATATGACAGAGTCATGCCCGAACACACTTAAAAAAAAAAATAACATCCGAATTAACAACCTCCTCCTTTTTGAAGTCGATTAAAAACACGCTTTGGACATTTTTTATATTTTTTTATTTTAATCACATATTACATTAAAAAAAAAAAGACAGGCTTTAAACGTCAAAGAAATACGATCTTATAAGTACATAATATTAGCACCTAAGTATTTTATTATGACGTTAGATTCTTTTGAAATGATCATAAAACTATATATTAAGAACATTCACTCAGTGCAAAGTGCTTCAAAGAAACTATCTCAGCTCTTAAATGACAGCACATTTTTGTCTTACAAAGCATTCAATAAATAAAAGTATTTCAAATCCTAATTCCATCAGAAAAATAATGTGACATGGAAAATGTAATGGTGATTTCTCATGCAGAAACTAGTACCTGTAATAAAAATATTTAAGTGTTTCTGAGAATGTAAAGTTTGGTGCTAAAAGTATTAGTAACTCTCTCATGTCTAGTCAAAGACTTATAATTGAGCTTTGTTCTGCAAAAACGAGCCAATTGATAAACTCTCAATAGTACAATTAATTACGGCAAACTAATTGAATGTGCCAAAATGTGTTACTAAGGGCGGGTTGTTACAAACAGTCGGTTAACGTTAGATACGGACAGTTAAAAAGTTAGTATGACGTGCGATGTTTAACGTACGTTAAATTTAAAGGGTTGTTTCGTGACATAAAAATCTTTTAGTTAAAATTATTCAAAAAGAGATTCCATAATATTTTGATGTTTGAAGTAGCGGTTTGACAACACGAAATTACGATGATTGGTCGGTTATGGTAATAGTAACTTTTTGACGTGATTTTGTGAAACAACCCATATTTTTGATTAGATGATAGTTAGCGCCATTTTTTACTATTACCGGTCTGTAATGGTTAGTTGAAGCAGCAACCCGCCCTTACATAATATCTTACATTATCCATGCTTAATCCATACTTCCAAACTTTAATAATATAAATTGTAATTGGCTTTCTGTCGACTATTGTTTCCTTTTTTGTTGTTAAGTTATTGTAGCTGTAAGCCTTCCATGCATAAATAAATAAATAAATAAATAAATGCGAAAGTAACTGTAACGGTTACGCTTTCACGACGAAACGGCTGCACCGATTTTAATGAAATTTGATATGAATATAGCTCGAACTCTGGGGAAGGACGTAGGCTTTTGCGGCCAACGTAATCCTATTAGAATATAAAAAAGATGCAGGCAAAAGTTACTGTAAAATAAAGGACAATGTTCATTCCTATCCTAATCAATTCCAGCAAATTCTTAAGTCGTGGTACTAACAAGAATTACCGTGGTATGTCCTTCTCTAAAGCATCACAACACTAACTATTCACCGAAACCATTCTAAGGCTGCCAACAGCTCCATTTAGCTTCAACAAAGTACTTCCTTAGTTTAGTTTTCAACATATTCAAAGTTAACAAATGTTACAATGCCGGTGAAGGTTGTACATTGTTTGCAACCTCTGACACTGAAGTCAGGGGTATTAAACTATTCATAGTTAGGGGCACGTAAGTTTAATTGTGGAAGTTTATGAAGATTATGTTGTGGACCGTTTGGTTTCCTCATAAGGATTTACCGTCTTATAGATGTCTAAAGCCATTAAATTATATTATAGAAATTGTAACACGAATGTGGTCTTACATAAAATTGTAATACCTCAATTTGGAAAGCACGTAAACCCGCTGGTCCTGCGCCGATCTCTCTGAGGTCGGATTGCTGTCTCTTCGGGCTATGAGAGTGAGGGAAGAGGTAGAGCACTTTTTTTTGCGTACATACTTGTGTACTCCCCTGTTTTTACCCAGGAACTGTATTGTGGAGGCCAGGTAGCAATCCCTCTGTGTAAAACACTGGTATTCCACCTGCATCTGGTTAGAATGGAAGACGACCCTAAAATAGTTGGGAAAAGGCCAATCAGATGATGACTGCGCCCTTGTCTAGTCTCCATAAAGACAGCACATTTTTTTGTTTTAATTGCCTATAAAAAAACGAAGCGATTAAATAACAATTGCGTATGTACGCAAGTATGCTGATTTGATAACGGTCAATATGTACTAAATCTGCTCCAACATAAAAAAGTAGTTTTACATCCAGTACAAAATGAGGCCTTATTTGCTGTAGAAAATAACCACAAAAATAGTTTAAAAAAACTAAAAACACGCTTTTATAGAAAACCAAACTAAAAAATAGAAAATAAATTTTAATAAATTATTTTATTTTAAAAAAGCTTGGGGTGCTTCACTCCACGCTTTTTTTTTATTATTTATTTTTTACTTTTTAGTTTGGTTATATCTATATCTATAAATATTATGTACATTTATTCTACCAGGGGCGCTTGTGCAATACCTTCCTAGTATATAATAGCTATTTTTTCGGCAACTAATTTTGAGCGACTTATGTTTTCTTTTTTTTTTTTTTTCTTTTTTTTTAATAATTTTATCAAATTAGTGTATTGTCATCGGTCCTCGATAAATCTACACAGTTTGAACGAAATCTGGCCGTTTAAAGTGGGTCAAAATCGCGCCCAAAGAAGTCGGTTACAAACAAACATACAAACATACAGGTGAAGCTAATAAAAAGCGTGTAAAAATTACAATCCTACTACTAATAAACGGGAATAAATTTATAATGACCACAAAACATACTTTAAGATCTTAAGCTCCTTTACCAAAAAAATATACTAAATACCAAATGTAGTAAATGATCACCAAATATTGGTGTGCAAATTAATGCAATATAAACAAAGTCAAAGTCAAAGTCAAAGCATTTATTTCAATTAAACCATTTGCAGGCACTTTTAAATAGTCAAAGAGTCAGTTAGTCAGAAAGTTTAAGCTAGTTGCTCGTTCCAAAACGTAGGGTAGGTCTCTATGGAGAAGAACAAGCAAGAAACTCCACGGACACTCTTTTCAATCAAGCTTTTACAAAATCCAGGCTACATGCAAAATGCAAAAACATGCAAAAACTTCGTGGCTATTTAGAATAGCAAGACTCAGACGTGGAGTGGCGGACACAGTTATATTAACAGATAAACTCAAAAATTACTTAATGATTTTAAAAATTCTTTCACCCATTATAGCAAGCTACATTATCGTAACACGGGTTATGTTTAATGGTACATTTTACACGCGATCGAAAGTTAGTGACAATAATAAACCTAACTATTGTTAAAACGGCCATAACTCCGCAGCTAATAAAATTGTAAAGCAAAATACCCCAGCCATTCCTTGGAATACGAGATAGCGTTTATAAAGGTATAGATAAAGTTTATTGAAAGAGTCTAGACAATAAATTGCTGCATGTTACCCTGTAACTAGAATCAAGGTTATGTTTCTAAGTACAATAAAAGTAATCTTCGGGGTACAGGCAATTTGGCGAAGTAAATTGAGTTCATATCTTGTTTTACATCGTGTGCTACAGACAGTTTGAGAATCTGTTATTTTTTGTGCACGAGATAAGTTCTGTTACTGAACTTGATTTTTTATGATAGCACTGGCGACCCGACCCGGCTTCGCATGGGCCTATAGCCTTCCTCGATAAATGGACTATCCAACACAAAAAGAGTTTTTCAATTCGGTCCAGTAGATCCTGAGATTAGCGCGTTCAACACAAACAAACAAACTCTTCAGCTTTATAATATTAGTATAGATTTTTAATGTTTTGTTTTGTGTTGTAGGGGTATTGTGTTCCCCAGTTACTGGGTTGTGAAGGTCAGATAGGCAGTCGCTCCATTAAAACACTTTAATTCAGCTTCATTCCGTTTGTTTGGAAGCTGACCCAAACATAGTTTTGAAAGACTGGGCAGATGATGATTTTTAGGGTTCCGTACCTCAAAAGGAAAAATCGGAACCCTTATAGGATCACTTTGTTGTCCGTCTGTCTGTCTGTCTGTCAAGACCCTTTATCTCGGGAACGCGAAGAGGTATCCAGTTGAAATTAAAACCATATACTCAGGTTTACGGTCCCTTGATGCTGTAAAAAAAATAAACCCTTTATGTTAACGTGAAAAAAAGATACGGCCGTTAATGTTGCAAAAAACGCATTTATATTAAGTAGATTAAAGTATGGATAGTAGGTATGGATTAGTATAGAAGTATGGATATGTAACACTTCTTGCAATCTACAAATATGTACGGAACCCTCGGTGGGCGATTCCGCCTCGCACTTGTCCGGTTTATTATGTTTTGATCGGCAAAAGTTACAATAGTGCAAGCTTTGTCTAAAAGAAAACTTGTTTGTAGTTATGCATCTATTTTGGCGATAATAAGTGATTAGGAGTCAGTTTGGGCCGACTCACATAAATAAAAACAGTGAGGCCGTATGCGGGATGTGATTATTTTTCTTCACTTAACCGAAATGAGCAGTGTACCGGTTTACGCGGTAAGTAGTAGTCTTAAACTAGTACCGTAAATTATTTCCAACAGTAGTAAAGATAGTGGTGGTAGACCAGTGTTTTGGTAACAGGAGACAATGATCCTTAAAAAAAGCTTTTTACAAAAAAGACAACCGCCTTCAAAAACTAAAAAGTGAAAAATAACTTTAGCACAGAACACACAAATTGACTTTAGTTTCGAAATTCAGTGGCTTTGTTCTGTTTGTTGTTTTGTATTGCCACCGACTTCCGAAACTAAAGTCAATGTGTGTTCTGTGCTAAAGTTATTTTTCACTTTTTAGTTTTTGAAGGCGGTTGTCTTTTTTGTAAAAAGCTTTTTATTTTCCGCTTTTTAGTACCTCCTTCTCATCTAAATCTATTAAGAAGAGATTGATGAAACTAAAACGTCGTCTATGTAAAATTTTTGGGTATTTGTTGATTTTTCAAAAAGTGCTGAAACAATTTCGATAAAATTTACATGGGACCACCCCTAAAGCATACCATATCCATAAAAAAAAGAATTTTTAAAATCGGTTTACGTTTGCCGGAGAAATCGCGTATCAAATCGCGCACATACCTACTTAATGCAAATTTAAGACTTATACGGTTTTCTCATAGATGCCAATATCAGAACTGGACCAAATTAAAATGGGACCACACGGGAAGCACTAGCTTTCAAATAAAAGAAGAATCATCTAAATAGGTTCACCCAGTCCAAAGAAATCAAGTAACAATCATAAAAAAAAAAAAAATACAGACGAATTGATAACCTCCTCCTTTTTTGAAGTCGGTTGAAAAACAAAGCTTATGAAGAAGAAGCGGAGAGTAACCATACTGCCAGCAGTGCTTTAATGTTAAAATCTTAAATCTCACTCATTTATTATGGCTGTCAATCCTCAGCATCAGACTACCGCTGTTATGTGTCAGCCCTCCACATAGATCAAGTACATATTTTTCCCTTCTAACACCTGAATTCTCTTTTTTGAACAGCCATGCCACAAAATTAGGCTTAAACTAGGTAGATTCCTGTCATTTCAAAATCTTGTCTCATTATTATGAGAGCACGATGTAAATTACAATGTCGTTAATAGCATGTTGACTGGAGTAAACGATGTTACGAAGTTAGTTTGAACAAAGCTCCGTGAACTTCGACTGTAACAGGCTTTTAGTAAACGTATTACATAGGTAGATTGATGGACTTTAAGTACTATTATAACAAGGTAAAACAGACCTGAAACAATCTGTTTTAAGGCTATTTGCGTTAGAAATAGTTTGTGACTTCTTCCGAACTTTCTTACGAATTTCAATAATTTTTAAAAGTAAAATTACGCTATTCAATACAAATGAGAGTTTTCTTTTGGAACCAAGAGATAAAGAGTTACGGGAGGATATGTGTAAATTGGACCTTTTAGCCCCGCTCTACCCTACTCAGAGATAGCGTAGCTTACTATTGGTGAAAGAATTTCTAAAATTTGTTGAGTGTTCTTTGAGTTTATCCATTACAAACAAACATAAAAAGAAGTTATGTTCATAAAAAAGAAAACCGCTTTCAAAAACTATAAAGTGAAAAAAAACTTTAGTACAGAACACATTTTACTTTCGGAAGTCGGTAGCAATACAAAACAAAAAACACAAAGCCACCGCCACCGTGATTTCTTTTATTTGAAAAAAAATTCTAAGTTTCTCTTTTAAGTATTGCCTTAACATCCAGATCCATTAGTGACAGGACGACACACTTAAAAAAGATTGTAAGTCCTCCAAAGATTGAAGAAACTAAATCGTCATCTAAGTATTTTTCTTTTGGGATTTTGTTGATTTTCTCATAAAGGGCTAGATCAATTTTGATAAAATTTATATGGGACCATTTCGGAATAAACCCCTTTCGAACAAAAAAGAATTTTGCATATCCGTCTATATATAGGGTGACTGGTAATTAGTGTACGATACTTAAACACGTGATTGTGTTCATGATAACAAACAACTTTCCCAAAGAAAAATTATTTTTTGTACTGGTTCACTTTAGATCACAGGCGTGCGCGCGCGTGAATTTCATACGGCAGTTGTGTTATTGTGATAAAAGTGAACCAGTACAAAAAACATTTTTTCTTCGGGAAAGTTGTTTGTTATCATGAACACAATCACGTGTTTAAGTATCGTACACTAATTACCAGTCACCCTATATATGACAGAGTTATGCCCGAACATACATAAAAAAATTATATAAACATCCGAATTGATAACTTTCTCCTTTTTGAAGTCGGTTAAAAACAAATCGTTTCTCTTTACAATATTGCTTTAGATTTAATTTTCATGTCCCTATAATTGAAAGATGATATGATTTTGCCCGTGGGGTGCGCGGGTCAAAACAGCACCCACCTATTTCATCCCGAGGGTGTCGTAAAATGCGATGTGTCTTCCGGCTGATGATTTACGTAAACAGTACTCAAATAATACACTTCGTATTCTATTCTTCATTTCATATTCCAATATTTTTGACTTAAGACATCTTGAAAACGAATAAAAAAATTGAATTATGATGACTCACATTGAACTTGACCTAACATTATTTTATGACCACAAAGATGCTCCGAACTTGGCCGTATTTTTACAGTTTTAGGATCTGTTTTTATCGTACATTTACTGCTGGTTTTCTACATCAGTTTATAGACCGTCTGTTACTACGCCAGTAAAATTACTAAGACGAAATTTTATAGGGACTGTTATCAAATATTAGAGCCAAGATCTTATTCGAATACTTTCGGAATATTGAGTTTAAAAGTATTTCGGGCTTGTTCGAAAGTTTGATTTGATTTTTATAACACCCGAAGGCTGGAGTCATCAAGTGTTGATTGGCAATCGATAGACTTGAACTATATTTTTATGTTAAAAATCTTGGTTTCCTCAACGTTGTGTCGGTGGAACACATTTATTCAGACTGTAATAAATAATTCAATAGGCCAGATATTAAAACTTCGTTAGACCTGAAGGTCTATTTTGTAAAGTTCTCCCTCGTTGAATTAAAGTGAAGTAAGTTTTAAGTGAGTTTGAGGTAACTTTGAGGTGAGTTGGAGGTGAGTTTGAGGTGAGTTACAGGTGAGTTTGAGGTGAGTTTGAGGTGAGTTTGGGGTGAGTTTGAGGTGAGTTGCCAATTGCTACAATAAACGATGACATAGAAAAGACCAGCTGGACAGACTGAAGAGTCGTTTACCAAGTATACTCATCCAGATACGCAGTTAAGTAATGTTGTCGAAATATTAGGTACTCTTATACTTGTTTTTTGTTCAACAAAACTATACTCTATTTACAATAGCATTAGACAGAAGTTAAAAAAGGTTCTTTTCAATGCACACTTTGTAATAAAAGTACAAATAAACATGCTAAAGTTACGAAAGACATCGAATTTATTATAATCTATTTTTACAGTAGCTGTCACGCGTATTTGTAACTATTCTATTAATTTATCTTCTATAATTATGTGGCTTTCATTTCTTCTTCTCAGTCGTTCACTCTTGACAGAGTGGTCGTGGTCATGGGACGTCACCCACAACTGCGGTCGCAGCCTTCGCGATCCTTCTCCACCGGTCTCTGTTGGCTGCATGTCGAGCACACTCTGTCACAGGGAGCTTGGTGGCAGATTTGATGGAGTCTGTCCATCGGGTAGGCGATCGACCACGTGGTCTCGTGCCCTCTACCCTTCCCTGGATCACCAGACGCTCTAGGGAGTCGTTGTTGCGGGTAACGTGTCCAAAGAATCTGAGGATTCGTAATTGCACAAGCGACGACAGTCTTTGTTTGATGTTGAGTTCATTTAATATTGACACGTTAGTCCGATGAGCGGTCCAGCTTATTCTGAGCATGCGTCTCCAGCACCACATTTCCAGGGCATCTATCTTGCGCTTTCATTTTCTTTAGTTGGCTTTCATTTAGTTGTATATTTAGTTCCAAATTAAAATTACAGTGTCAATTCTAAAAACCTAACAGAAGCAGGGATGAACAATGCCCGGAACGTTGTTCGTTTCACTGTAATTCTTTAAAATGTTACTTAATCTTTAAAAGACTTTTATTCGGTTTATAATACTATACACCCAAATTTAGTACTATCTTAGACCTATCAAAATTATGTTAAAATAAGTTTAATTAAAATTGTTTTAACTTATCTTTGAAATAAAATGTTTTGCCTTCCTGCTTCTTTGAGCCTCTTTTTTCTAATGCTATTATAAATGGAGTATAGAAAGATATTCAAGGACAAATATAAGACCTATTTGCGCATTTATGTGTAAAACTTTGTCATTTTAAAGAAAGGTCAAAAACAAAGCCAAAACATGCTAGTAAGCCATATAAGCCGTGAAACCGATGGCAGATGGCGAAAGACAGTTTTAGAGTAGAAACCTACACCTGGTCGTAGAAGTGTGGGCAGACAGCCAATAACGTGGGAAGACCTGGTCAAGATTTCTGGACAAGGTTGGATGGGGAAGGTCTAGGATAGCGGCGAATGGAGTGCAATGCACGATATTTACGCTTTACAGTTAGCATTGATTGAAGAAGGAAGGGGGGGAGGGCACTGAAGAAGGAGAAGATACAGGACCTACGATTGAGTGTATTATGTTTCAGTCAAAACTCTTATTAAGATAAAACGTGTTTGCGTTAAAATCAAAAATACGGAACACCTTAGTTATAAGAATCACTAGAAAACCAAAGTTTTAAAAGAGTCACAAAAAAAACTTACCAACCTAATATTTAAACCGTTCAAAAGTAGTTTTGACTGTGACGTATAAATCCATAAGTACTTGAAGGAATGGAAAATTATTACCTTAGTTTATTTGAAAATGAAGGTTTAGGTTAGAAGGTCTTTGACGGCACAATTTGGTACGGTGCGTAACGCGGGTTTGATTCTCGCACGAAACAAATATTATCGGCTCTAACTTAGCCACGAGCTCCTCTACTGGCTTCCTGCGTCGAATTCTCTAACTTATTGTCATAAGTAAACTAAACTTAATGATTCACTAAAATTACCTCCCGTCAGCCTGCTGTCTGTCATATTTAATACTCGCAATACTCATATTAACACGAGATTGGCACTTGATAAAGGATTGAAATCGATAAGCGGTTCATTATAAACACAGTATTAGCTATTATTGTTATCAGTACTTAGTGATATCAGTTGCTAGTAACACCTCCTACGAACATTCGCCAAAATACGAGCTATTAATATACCTGAAGCGCTACTTCAACCGTGCTGTAAAAGTATTTCGAATCGATTCACGAATTGAAATACGAGTATCCTTTTAGTAAAAGCCCTACGGATCGATTGGTCGTGGTTTAGCTACGCTTGCCGCTGTCTGCCAGGGGATGGGTGACCATCCATTTCATACAAAGACTCTCTGTGCCTCACTTGAAGCCGTTGGTCCCGGCTGTTATTCTTAGATCTTTGACAGTCGTTATGTATAGTCAGAACCCAGAATGTATGACAATCTGTCTTACCTAAGGGTATCGTGCTACCCAGTCATTGAAATGTGCAGGTCAGACAGGCACTCCATGTAAAACAATGGTATTCAGCTGCAACCGGTAAAACTAGAAGCCGACCCTAATATAGTTCTAGACAAACAATCTAGAAACCATTCTCCAGGATTTTGATGTAATTTTATACGACAAAGTAAACAAGGCATATATTTTAATAAAGATAATATTATGTAAAAAAAAGACAACCGCCTTCAAAAAGTGAAAAATAACTTTAGCACAGAACACACATTGACTTTAGTTTCGAAAAAGCCCACACATTGACTTTAGTTTCGAAATTCAGTGGCTTTGTTCTGTTTGTTGCTTTGTGTTGCCACCGACTTCCGAAACTAAAGTCAATGTGTGTTCTGTGCTAAAGTTATTTTTCACTTTTTGAAGGCGGTTGTCTTTTTTGTAGTAAGCTTTTTTTTCCGCTTTTTAGTACCTCCTTCTCATCCAAATCTATTAAGAAGAGATTGAAAGTTAACTACTACAAAGATTGATGAAACTAAAACGTCGTCTATGTAAAATTATTGGGTATTTGTTGATTTTTCAAAAAGTGCTGAATCAATTTCGATAAAATTTATATGGTACCACCCTTGAAGTATACCCTTAAAGAATTTTCAAAATCGGTTTACGTTTGCCGGAGAAATCGCGTAACAAATCGCGCACATACTTAATGCAAATTTAAGACTTATACGATTTTCTCATGGATGCCATTGTCAGAACTGGACCAAAATAAAATGGGGACAAGAAATCAGGTAACAAACACAAAAAAAAAAGGAAAAAATAAAAAAAAATTGAGACGAAATGATAACCTCCTCCTTTTTTGAAGTCGGTTGAAAAGAAATCAGTTATTTCATACTTTTTTATTCATACATACTGGGCCTGAAGTCTGCTATTACAATAGTGTCAGAATGGTCTATCATTGATTTCATAATTGTTAATTTTGAGAAGTTTGATAATCTACTAAAGAAATGGCGTCATTATGACTTTCCAATGGTCAACCACTGACACGACATTGAAAGAATTGATATAGAATGGTAATCTCGTACAAAATGACAACTGAATGACTGACTTAGGCGGTAATCTGCTAAAATTTTGACAGTTCCTTTGATCAGTGACCTACCATTAGAACGTCAGTATGCAGTCATTGCTGTTAATTCGACCGACCAATGATCGACCATTATGAATTTAGCAGATTACAAACTTTTTGCAAAATGACAATGAGATCGTGTTGGAATGACGAAATTATAAAAATAGCAGACTTGGCCCCCAGCACATTTGTATGGAACGGTAGATGTTTTATTAATGTATCAGAGTAGGTGTTTTAATAAAATTTCATTTTCATGAGTAGGACACTTTACTACAAACATTTAATAACATATTGTATGTCATTTGTATGTTACAAAATTCAATAAAAATATTTTGCCGAAAATTCGAGACCGTAGGTTATTTGTTTTGAATATAATCAATTGAAGCGCTGTAGTGTGAAATATTCTAGGTAAATGGAGTTCAGTGGAGCTGAATGGGCCACTTTCAGAAACCAATGAGGTATATTCTAGTCTTTTATGAGCTTCAAGGTTATCCTTAGGGTGGTGAGAAGTGATATCGTATTTTGTGGGTCGCCGACTGTGTATGATCGATTTTGTGACACAAATAAATAGAAGGTATTGAAGAGTTTACTTAGATGTTTGTGATCTTGCCAATATTATAAAAGTAGCTTTTGCCTGCACTTACGAGTATATTGACTCGGATGAAGTCGCGGATACAAGCCAGTTTGTATCTATTATCTTCTTAGTAAAGTTTGACATAATAACTACTCTTATAATGAGTATTTCAACTTCCCAAAATACTCACTGCTTGACAATCGACTTTTGAAAAACTGCTAATGAGTGAGCCCAATTCACGTAGTTTTTTGCAATAATGACATTGCAACGTTTTAATTGCTAGCTTAATTTATAACATGTTATTAAAAATTTTAAAGCAAGCACACCAACAAAAAGATTTCTCTCTAAATTGCTTTTTATTATAATTAATTTTGTTTTCTTTGCTGGAAAAACACAGTACAAAACTACAAAGATCAAAGAAAAAGATTCCAAATTAAAATTCCTTCTAATTTTATAATTAACTGGCAGACTCCGTCTTAAGACGCTAACGTCACTATCATAACTTCACAAAAAGCCACCAACACAAGAATGATTACCGACTTCCAAAATTATTTGAACAAAAGTTGCCCAACTTAACCCTCTGTTGTCGCTTCGGGCTAGAAATAGTAGAACAAATTACTTTGAAATTACTTGTAAGTAAACCCTATGCTAAAATATATAGCAGAAAGGTACAGAAGGTTGGTTCCAATCTCGGTCGGAATCTACCGTTCAGAGAGGTCGTCACTCACTTATCGCTACTTTGTGCTGAAGTTTATTAGCCAAAGTTGGAGATGCCAATGACATAAGAGCACATGAGAGGGAGGCACATCTAAACCAACAACTATGACGTGAAATCCGAATTGGAGTCGCAGTAGAGGAAATCGGTTACATAGTATCATCATCACAGATATAGATAGACCCTAGATAACGCAAGTATCACGATCTGTATGAATACCAAGCGTGCCATTTTTTGACTACCTATTATAATAATAATAATAAATGTTTATTTCATCTCCACAAATTACATCAAGTTATAAGTAACTACATTATAGGTACAGTTGACAGGAACAATTTTACAAGATATTTGTAATTTGTGGGAGATCTGGAGTCTAAACTAAGCCGAGGCCTGTACTATAGATCTCCAGGCCCCCCATGTAATAATATTGTACAGATTGTCAACATGAAGAAGCGAACGTGAGCGTAGTGAATGAGTAAAGTAGAACAAGTGTTCGGGTCAATTTTGATATTTTTGCTTGTGGAAGTGATTTGGAGTGTGTTAGTGTGTGTGTGTGTGTGTGTGTGTGTGTGTGTGTGTGTGTGTGTGTGTGTGTGCTTGTGTGTAGTTCAAGGATACATAATTTTGGCAAATATCAATTTTGCATGTTGTAACATTTTTGTTAAGTTATAGGTTAAGTATTATGACGTCACAATGTTTTGTTTTTCTTAAATTTGGTATTACCAGATATTACTGAGGGTATTAGATTAAACATAATTGTTTTTTAAATAAATTACGCATAATATTAATCAAAAAATGACTTACCGATGGAAGGAAACGTTAACTTAATTTTTTTACTTACGATTTTTGTACGTAAGCTAGGCACGAAACTAGGCACGCGAAGTAGTTGCTCTTGCGTTATCTAGGTCTATCTATATCTGTGATCATCATTATCTACCCGGCATTAAACCAGCACCGTCTTGTTGCTCGACGTCCACTTGTGGTCAACGAGTGGATACATCCACTGGATGACGTAAAAAGGGTGGTAGTGAGTGTGGTCAACAAGTGGTAGATTCGCCGTCCACGTATGGATTGGTTGTGTGGGAGGCGATTTGGTGAGGTTAGGGAGTTATTATGTGAGTGCATATAAATATATGGAACTTTATATAAAGAACTGCTGCTGATGGTCGGTTTGATAAGTGATTGACGATCCTTACTGCACTTGATAGTTTGCGATTACGTTGGGTACACGTTCGCCAGTTTTCGCTCACTGTTAGAAGCAAACCTTCTGTAGCTACCTACCTATCAATTCGTGACTATACCGCGATATACCTCGACCCCTTCCGCTAATTCTTGACCTTTAACAAATTTGTAAAACATTCCGTGTAACAACGTTTTGGTTAATCTTTGACTACATTTACTTGATTGATTAATCTACTTTTCTAGGCGTTTTAATATTATAAAGCTTACATTCATAGGTTCAGAAAAGCCAGTACCTAGATATAATTATTAATATTTTTTTATAATTATGTTCACGGCCTTCTCATCAAAATTTAAAAGATTTGATGCCAGTAATCAGATTAAACCGATATTTTGCACACTCGTTTTTAGGATCTTTATCTAAAGGTCAATTAACGAAACCATAATATTAAGACTCCACTGTCTGTCTGTTTATCAGTCCGTCTGTTACGAGGTTGTATCTTATGAACCGTAGTAGGTAAACACTTGAAATTTTCACAGAATAATAAATATTTTGTGAAAATTTCAAGTGTTTATGGCTGCCATAACATTTATATGAAAAAAATATAAAGTTTAAAAACTAAAACCCGACCACAACAAAAAGTGATCTAAAAAGTACAAAACAAGAAAATATTTCACACAGAAATCAAGACATAGGTACAAAATGGTCAAGGTAAGCCGTGGTTGCATGCCTGTATCCCATATGAGTGCGATGAACATGAATATAATGGCATGCAACCACGGCTTACCTTGACCATTTTGTACCTATGTCTTGATTTCTGTGTGAAATATTTTCTTGTTTTGTACTTTTTAGATCACTTTTTGTCGTGGTCGGGTTTTAGTTTTTAAACTTTATATTTTTATTTAAACCATTTTGGAGTCACAGCTAAGTATTATATATTTAATAGGTACTAGTGAACCCCTTTCCAATGATACTAAACACGGTATGCGTATCTTACTTTATTTGGTAATCTTTCCTTTTTTTACAATAATTTGTGACAAATTACCACTAAATATTATATAAATTTAAAATATACTAGTGAACCCCTTTCCCATGATACCAAACACGGTATGCTTGTCTTCATTTTTTTTTTTAATATTGGTTTTTTTGTCCGCCAGAGGGCGCCACATTGGATTCGGTGATACGTCATATAGCCTATAACCAGCGGACGATCAAGACGCTTCTAACGATACCTCATTTGTTCAGTTCTGATAAGTAGTTTAGGAGCTATGAGCGTACAGATGAACATACATACATACATACATACATACATACATACATACATACATACATACATACATAGCCTGTCAAACTCATAACCCTCCTTTGGCTTTGCCGTAGTCGGGTAAAAATAAAATCCATACTTCCGTACTAATATTATGCGAAAGTAACTCTGTCTGTTACGCTTTCACGATGAGACGGCAGAACCGATTTTGATGAAATTTGGTATGAAAATAGCTTGAACCCTGGGGAAGGACATAGGCTACTTTTTAATATACGCGGCTTAGTCTGCATCCGCGATAACCGATATTCACGCGAACGAAGTCGCAGGCAAAAGCTAGTAAAGTTATACATTAAAGGGAAACTCCCGTACAAAAAACGTGTGTTTGAATATTGTACGGTGGTACGTAGTGCGCAATATTTCGTAACACCACATGTGTTCGTTTTATGTCTAAATTTCTATTTTAACTTGTTCCCCTTAAAATTACATAACATAGCGTGAAGTATGTATTTACTATCCTTAAAATCGCACCACTTAATTAACGTGAAGCTTGTATTATTCCCTGAAAAGTTGGGCTGGTGTGTAACAAAACCACATTTATGGCTAAATGATGAAGAATTAAACTACTTCGCCCAATTGTGAAGAATGTGGGGTCATTGAAGACTTGCATAATTTATTAATGGAGTGTGCTCGATATGAGTCTACAAGAAGTCATTTAATAGTGGCCTTGAATTTGAACAGAACTGACGTGGGCATATTCCAGAAAATATTATCCAAGCCAAGTAGTATCGGAGCGAAGGTTCTGTTCAAATTTATCGGCCAAATATTGTAATTATGTATTTGTAATAGTATTCAATTTTTTTTTGTAATGTATTTGGATAAGGGTACGATGAGAATGGCATCCGCTGTGCGTAAAAGTCCCTAAAATAAATGCAGTATAATAATAATAATATGGGCTTGATACAGAAAGCGGTACTCCTGGACACGGCGCTTGTAGTCAGGACATTCCTCTCTCAGGAGCTCGGACCACCGGTAGCTTGGACCCTGTTCCCAATACCGATGGGTACTATATTTTACATGTTTTTATTTTTTTACCAGTATTTAAAAATATAATGTAGGTAATAATTATGTACTTAAATAAAATAAATAAATGAGAATAATAATAATTCTTTTCGATATCTATCACGTGGAATGTGACCGGAACATATGTGAGAGAGAAAATGTATTTAGTGTGGGATTTGAGGTGGGGGCATGTAATAGTATCTTAGCGTCCCCGTTTTCCGAGGAGGCTAGGAGGATGTGTCAACTGCTGTTCGCTATCTATCAAAGGGATTAGTGACAGTACTATATAGCAGAGTATCTGATGTCCATTATAATTATAAACATAGATATAAGAACAGATGTCTACTAAACTTGTGTATTTTTAAGTTGAAAATGTTTTGTTATGGGGGTGACATTATCACTATGTGACAAAGCCCCCTTAAATAAATAAAGATTAAAAATAAATAAATAATAATAATTCTTTACTGACATAATAACTACAATTACGATTAATGGATTTAATCCTAGCACCTGCGCTAGTAAAAACTGTGTTACAGGTGTTGGTGTATTCCCTTTAATAAAATGACAGTAATGTTATGTCAAACAGAATAATTATAAAAAGAAACAATTATTTTTATAAATTTACAATTAATAAACGTGCTGCTATGTTCGTATGCACGCGCGTGTATGTGTGTGTGTGTGTGTATGTTTGTGTGTGTGAGTATGTTTGTTAGTGTGTGTCTGTGTGTTTTAATATGCGTGTTTGTAGAATAAAAAAATATCGCCCATGTCCAATGTTACTTGTTTTTTTGTTTTGTTTGTTTTCCTCTTCTATTCCTTCCTGTCAGCCGTCATGATATCACTGACTACCTTCTCTTTCATATTATTCTTCACACAATCCATCTATCTTTTCATCAACCTTCCTTTATCCAAAACTCTTTTGGTCACATACGTCATGCGTTGGTTGTTAGCTATATGTAATTAATCACTTTAATTATTGTCTACGATTCAGTATTAATACCGCCCACGCCCCATTACTTATGCAATTCTTGAAACACCATTCTCAAACCTCGCATAGGAGAGAGTTCTAAATGAACCAAATACGTGTCGAATTACTGGAGGCCATTCAGCGGTTTTCGGTTTGACGTTGATAAGGGCAGGAGTGGTATTTGTCTTGAATGTTTCAAGCTGATATATTACCTCCCGTGTTCCCCAGCCACTATTTAATATTTTACATTTGACCCTGTTTAATTTATTAAGAGTAGGATTCAGAATTAATCCAACGTTTGTGTGAAAAAATTAAATAATTTAGAGGGTTTAAAATATTTTCCAATGTGGAGAATACATTACCAGGAGTATATTGATATATTCACCATATTTTTAAACCCCCGCATAATTCTAATTATGCAGAGAAAAATTATATGCGGGGAATTGTAATTTTCATTTTAAAATATTTTGAAATGAAAATTACAGTTTTTCGTTTTATTTCGTTGCCTATTTTGTGTTTATAAACAAAACAAAGTGATAAGATAAACTGACAGACAAATGATGTAAATCGTTGTTTACAATGGCGGAGTTGAAAAAGTACATTAATCATTATTTGAGACATTATATCCCATAAAATGATGCAATTTCAGAGTAAGAATTGCAAAACCGAGCCTATCAGTGTTACTGTTTCTATCAGCCGCCGTTTCGTTCTGAAATAATGAGCTTTTCGTTAAACGATTCACTTTTAACATCCATTTTTCTTGCGGGGTTTTAAAAATATTGTAAATGCCGGAAGATACTCTTTGGGTACCCAAGAGTATAAGAATTAGAACTAAAGATGGTGGATGGATCCTGACAAGATCCTTTCTCACTGGAAAAAAATATAAACAAAAGGGTTCCTCAACTCTATCTATATGTGTCAAACTTCAGAGCCCGTTAAGCATCGAAGAGTAACAGACATCCATTTAGCCATCCATCATCATAAACTTTTGTGTTTATAATGGCAGTAGGAAGTTGGATTCAATAAAGTTTTATAATAAGTTATTTATTCATCTA
This sequence comes from Charanyca ferruginea, assembly GCA_947361185.1. Taxonomy (NCBI): domain Eukaryota; kingdom Metazoa; phylum Arthropoda; class Insecta; order Lepidoptera; family Noctuidae; genus Charanyca; species Charanyca ferruginea. Next base: position 2,776,962 of record OX376058.1, on the reverse strand, counting down.
AGAGCACTCCCTCACCCTGAGCATTCACCTGTTAAGAAATAGTGCGCATGGAGTACTGTTCGCACCTTTGGAATGGATCAGCCAAATACCAGCTAGAGGTATTGGCAGTTATAGAAACACGTGCTAAGAGGCTCATAAACTACGACTCCCTGGTCAAGACTAAGCTCCAAAGCCATGAACCTCGCCACACCGTTGCTAGCCTATCGGTTTTTTATCGGGTACATTGTGCAACTTAATTTACCCATCATCGGACGAGCAGAGATACGTAGCGTCACCGCTATACGGTTGAAGTTCCACGGTCTCGAACCAAGCGCTTTGCTTCCTCCACATTTACAGTGCGAACTGCCAGACTATATGTAATTCACTGCATGCCTCTCTATTCCCTGATACATATAATCTGAGTATCTTCAAGTCACGAGTGAACCGGTTTATCCTAGGCAAGCGTGCTCCACCTTAGACCGCATCATCACTTAAAATCAGGTGAGTTGCGGCCAAACGCAAGCTTATAAGACTACAAAAAAAGTTTTCTCAAAAAAAAAACAAGAAAACCGCCTGCAAAAACTAAAAAGTGATATATAAATTTAACACAGAACACAACATTACTTTTGTTTCGAAAGTCGGTGTCGGTGGCTTTGTTGTGTTTGTTGTTTTGTATTGTCACCGACTTCCGAAAGTAAAGTAATGTGTGTTCTGTGCCAAAGTTATTTATCACATTTTAGTTTTTGAAAGTGGTTTTAATTTTTTTTGTAAATACTTTTTAGTATTGCTTTAACATCCAAATCCATTATGATATGGCGACACACTTAAAACAGAGATTGTAAGTCCTACAGATATTAAAGAAACTAAAACGTCATCTAAGTATTTCTTATTTTGGGATTATGTGGATTTTCTCAAAAAGGGCTGAATCAATTTTAGTAAAATGTATATGGGACCATTTCGAAATAAACCCCTTTCGAACAAAAAATAATTTTGCAAATCCGTCCATATATGACAGAGTTATGCACGAACATACATAAAAAACCATACATTAAAAAAAACAGTCTAAAGTGTTAATTTTGATTATAACGTTACAATACTTCTCTCATTTACTGACGAACATTTGCCTGCAGTAGAAGCCACTACACGGTTATTACGAGTGATGCGTATTGATGTTACAAATTGTATCATTCCAAGTTGCGCATTGTATTGCTCGGTTCCTCTTACTCACTAATAAGTAATTTTCGAATCTGATTTGTTGAGAAGGCAGTTGCTCCCGGTGTGAGAGCGCCTTAAAGAACCAGCTGAGTATCCAAGATATCTTTTCTTTGCAAAAACGAACCTAACCTTACCTTATTAAAATATCTACTTTGCAATATTTTCCTCAAAGCTGTAAGCAGCTCAGAAGAAAGATTGGGAGCAATACTTTGTATAATATTTTTATTATTAGCAACTCCGATATTGACTATAGGGAAGTCTAGGCAATAAGTATTTCTTTTGCAGAAAATATAATAACAGAAGAGAAAAGAAATTGTAAGTACGTAGACAAATAAATAAGTAGATACTTATTCGTAGAACTCATAATTTATTAAAATGAGTGTTGTCCAACAGTTTTGGTGTATAATAAAGTCGCGAATACACACACCTACCTGTAACTTGCAGAAAAGTATGCAAGCAGCTTGCAGAAATGTATGTAAGTAGCTTGCAGGGCATTGTGACATTCGCCAGTCAGTAGTTTGTATAGCACGATGTCACACAAGTACAGCCTGGAACACATATCCCAGTATCTTGTACGAAAATTTACAAGTAGTTTGCACACCGTTGTGACATTCGTCTATACTTACTAATATTATAAAGAGGAAAACTTTGTTTGTTTGATTGTAATGAATAGGCTCAAAAACTACTGGACCGATTTTAACAATTCTTTCACCATTCGTAAGCTACATTATCCACGAGTAACATAGGCTATATTTTATTTTGGAGAAAAATAGGGTTCCGTAAGATATTTGGGTTTTTCGGCCACAAGGTGTAAAAAATCAACCAGAAAAGTTACTTATTTTGCGTACGCTGCCTAAACTATAAAAGATAGAACCATAAAATGTTCTAATTAATTGTTGATGTTATAAATATCTGCAAAAAAGTCCGCGACACACTATATCTATCTATGTCGAGTGAGGCACAACAACCATTTTTTTATTTAAAAATCTTGATTTTTTTTTGGACTACATTTAATCGCGTTTATTTTAGTCATGCTATTAATCCTTATCAAAATAAATTATTTCATCACTAAGTACAGTTTATGTAGATAATATTTGGTCTTTGAATGATTAAAATTGAACGTTTGGTTTTGAAGTTATGGCAAAATTAAAATATTACGATTTCTGATGCACGGCGCGTTGCGAAGTGGGCGTCACCAAGGCGGGGGTGCGCGTGCGGGAGGGGAGTTTAGATCTATGAGTAAGGTACCCGCGCGACTCAGTCGTAATGAATAAACTCAAAAACTACCGGTCCGATTTCAAAAATTCTTTCACCAATCGAAAGCTACATTATCGCTGAGTAACATAGGCTATATTGTAACGCGGACGAAGTCGCGGGGAAAGTGACCAGCAACTTGTACAAAAGTATGCAAGTAGCTTGCATGCAATTCTGCCTTAACAACTTCTAACCGGTAAGTGTCCCAATGGCAAGCTACTTGTATACTTTTGTGCAAGTTACTGGCATGTGTATTTCTGGCTTTAATTTTTTATTCGCATAATGACATGCAAGCTCGCTCTGGTGCACTTCTGGCCTTATTATTATTATATTAGATCAAAAAACAAAACCAAACCAAGAAACCAAACCAACCAAGAAATTCGCTCAAAATCGCTCTATATTTTCCTATTTCGCAGAATATTTGTTCAGTAATATTTCCATTAAATTAGGTTTTGTATTTTAATCTCGAAGCTTGAGATTGGGAACAACGTTTTCCTTCTGACATTCTGTGACACTAATAAACAATCTACTGGGAATTGAGAGCTCAGAATGTACCTACCAATCTACTCGTACTTACCTAGGTACATACTTACAGGAAATAATACTTTGTTACATCATCACGAGTAAGAGGGTTCACTGTTAGACAAAGACTTTATAACAATTAACATTTTAATTTCCGCAACTTTGATTTTTGTATGGTTGAGGAAAATTTTAATCCGCAAATCAGGAAAAAATATCTTTTTTTTTTTGCCAGAAATTAATAATATTACATTTTTCCTTGCGGGTGTTGTTGTAGTCAAATAAAAATATGGCAAGCGACGACGAAAATCATAAACCAACACAAAAATACTATTATAAGTAGGTTTTAATGTCATCCAATGCGTTGCCGCAATAAAACTGGCCATATCATTCATAATTTGATTTGTACAAGTTGGTTTTATTTTCATCCAATAACTGCTCCAATAACTCATTACTTGCAACAAACTGGACAGTAGGTACTCCAGTAGCAAGTTTAAATTAATAAAAGTAAAAAAGAAATCGCGTATCGCCTTGCGAACATCTGTCAAAGTCGGAATACCGCGAATCCCCGGGGCCATCTAGAAATGTTTCTTATTTCTTGCAATAAAAATGGCGACACAATATCTCACCATTACTCGGGCGGTTGTTAGTTTCAGCTTAATTGGTTTTATTGATTGTTGGTTGAGTCTGTAACGGATATTGATTACGTTTGCCATTTTGTTAGCCTTGGTCTTTAATTTAAAAGAACTATTATTCTTCGAAAATTATTCTGATCTTTTGGCAAACAGGAAGGAAATTTCTTTACTTGTAAAATGTGGAACATAACCAATTCATATTCAGAATAAACTTTTACCGTCTTAATTATACCGCATTACTTAAAATTAAGTAATTATTAACGTTTTTCATGGCATTAGATGGCAAAAAAAGTCCACCTAATGTTAAGTAGGTACTACTATAACTGGTTTCTGGCACAAAAAAATAATATGATAAAATATTAACAACCGCACCATAAGCTACCTTGATTGGTTGACAAAATTATAACCAGCCAATCATATTAGATTACGCGTGCTTAACAATCTCTCACATTATTTTTTTTTTAAATAAACTAAGGCTTAGCTCAACAAAAAGTTTTGAATGGAAAATGGCAGATACCTACCATTCTAAAAACCGGAATAAATAAAATCTGGCTATTATAGCGTAGGTAACCGAAGACACGCGATGTTAAAGAAGAATTTGATCATATCTTGTATGATGGAACTGCTCGGAAGTACACCAATTTGTTCCACAAGACTCCTGAAAAGACTTTTGCAATGTGGAATACCCGAATGGATCCTAGGCAGCTTTTAACCTTTTAGTGTTCGATTTTCGATTTTATTTTTCTTCTTCTTCGATTCTTCGTTTTCTTTTTATCAACAAATGACCAATTATTTAACAAATACTTATGAGTAAATTAAAAGAAAATAAAATACAATTTTAAAAATAACATTCAATTCAAATGAACTGCTTTAATTAAGTGTGCTTGTGTTAAGTATGGTTGTGCTATCTTTATAATATGAGCTCAACTGTACAATTAGCAGACACAATAGTTGTACAATTGACGCGAATCTCCTGCAGATTTCGTTACGAATAAGAGGTTAATAGAATAAACAATTAAAATATCATAATATGTTATGTTAACTATTACAATATAAAAAGCGAGAACCAGCTCATAATGCTCTGTATAACCTGAAATGCAAATATCTGTATTGACTTTGGCAATAACCTGAAAATTGGTTCTCCATCCCTTCCTACAGCGTTCGGGTGAGAAAAAATTGTTTTTATTTGCATAAATGAATGTTTGTCGAAACATTTTCTTTCGGCTCAATTCTTGAAGTGGTTTGTTTTTCTGGTTATATGGTTTTAGCTGGTAATACGGATATTGTTTGTTTGGAATTGCGAGTAACGTTTTACATAATGTTCAATAGTCATTCTTAATAATTATCCTACTTTTTAACACATAAATTCCATTTTTAACCGACTTCAAAAAGGAGGAGGTTATCAATTCGAATGTTTGTATTTTTTTTTAATGTATTTTCGGGCATAACTTTATCATATATACTAGATGGATTTGCAAAATTTTATTTTGTTCGAACGAGTTTTATTCCGAAATGGTCCCATTTTATTAAAAATTGATACAGCCCTTTTTGAGAAAATCAACAAATTCCCAAAAAAAATACTTAGACGACGTAAGTGTGTCGCCGTTTCTTAATGGATTTGGATACACTAAAAAGCGAAAAATAAAAAGCTTTTTCAAAAAAACAAGAAAACCGCCTTCAAAAACTAAAAATTGATAAATAACTTTACTTTCGGAACTCGGTGGCAATACAAAACCACAAACACAATGGCACCGCGAAAAAGCTTTTTATTAAATCAATAGACAGATAATAATTATTGATCTCTTAACAAATAGGAAATTAATTTTATATCCCATTTTTAATGTGTGTGGAATATACGGCTTAATTCTGAAGTGTAAGGAGACAAAGTCGTGGGAATAGCTATAGTAATATAAAAATTTTATATTTCATAGAAACTTTGTCATATTTTCATTATCCAATACCTATTAGGACGTAAATCTTTACTGGCATTAAATTAATATGGGCCTCCGAGAGGGTTGAGTGAAAATGATGGATCTTCTCAATATCGCATCGATTAGCGGTTATGTAACGGTTCCCTATCCTTTTGTATGACTTGTCAACTCTTAGCATGGTTGGATGACAGCTCAGTCACGTGTTTCTAGTTCGCGCGACCTTATGATGATCGCGTACTTGCATTATTTTAGGACATCGCCCTAAAAATATAAACTATCAGAACCAAAAAAGTATCCTTTCAACTTTTATATACAAATCTTACTGTGTTTACACGTACCTTATTCGATTTCAAAACCGTCCTATTAAGATTTATTACAATCACAATTTCCAAACCGGTAAATTGGGAAAGTCAACTAGACAAAAAATTAAGAAAGATGAAGCATAGTCATTTTCAAAAATAGAATTGTTACAAATATTGCAAATTCACAGACTTCAAAAACTGTTATCCATCAAGTGTACAATCAGCCGCATAGCGCTGGAGCGCTGGAGCGATAGAACATTGCCATTCGCTCTAACTCATTAATACCGCGCTTTCGTCGCGACAATTACATAAATTCGCGTCGGGCGTCATTCTGTGTCGAGCACCGTTTAAATGGACCAGTGCGTGGATTATTAGGGACGCTGCTCCAGTGTAATTGTGCCGCGCTTGACTCGGCCAATAAGATTCAAAACAAGCTTGTGAGCCCCAAAATATATAGCTAGTAATTTAACAAGCTATTTTAAACACGCATTGGTACCTTTTTTTTAGGAGCACGTCAAATTAATCGTATGTTTTGAGTATTACAGGCAATGTGATATGCACCGTATAATTTTGGTAGAATGCTGCACTAAGCAAGGAGTATGTATGGAGTTTCTTGCCCATTCTTCTCCATACGAAACTACCATTTGGAATAGGCAACTAGATTCAAATTTTCTTGAAATGACGTTAAAAAGTGCCTTTTAATGGGCTATTTGAAATAAATGATTTGACTTTGAGAGTAACCTTTTGACCGTCATCATCATCTTCGTCTTCAGGCTGATCCTGAAGACGTCCACTGTTGAAGAAAGGCCTCTCCCATATGGGGGGTTGTCATAATCCCCACGCTTTGCAGGCGTCTTGGGGATCGCAGTGAAGTTGTTAAGTACACGGAAGCCGCTGCTGCCCGACTTCCGGATTTTCCCTTACCCGCCTTCAACGACACCCTCGGGACGAAATGGGGGGGTACTATTCTAGCCCGGACACCCCACGGGCAACCCCCACGGGACCTTTTGACCGCCACTTCAAAAAAGCAAAAACGTGCCCTCGGCGCCAAGTTAAGTTACAAATTTTTTGGAATTACGTGTAAAAGTATGTCATGTAGTCGTGACCGTGGCGTGTTGGGCATATTAGTTTGTCATCTATACATGAATGTGGCGGTAAAAAAGGGTAAGCACGTCTACCAGTTACAAGAAATTGGCCAAGTCTAATTTTGTACACAAATTGTAATTTTAAACACAGATGTAAATACTACTTTACATATTAGTAATAAAACTATAATATTTTGTATATACAAAAAAGTAGAAATATACATAATTACAATTTACGAAATTATTTCCTGAACAAGAAAATCATGTTTACAAAAAAAACCCCAAAAGAACATATTTCTTTTGATAGAAATGAGCCAAAGAGGACATCAAAGGTTTACTGGTTTACTGAAGAAAAATAACAAGGTAAAAGTTATACGATACCAATAGGAAGGAATTAATTATCTTGTTATTTCCATTTAAACATAAACCACTACGATACAGTACATATTTAAATAAATTCGACTTAAATAATGAAAATACCGAAAATAAATTAAATTTTCATTATTACTAAAACTTTAACAGTTAAAACTAAACTAACATTAGCACCAATAAGGCGACAATAAAACAATTAAATACACACTGTCCCAATAAAATACCCACTAACCATAATAGTACTCTAAAACGATTAAACAGATTCTATTCAACCCTTGGGGCGCATCACTTTGAACAGCCGTACCCTGAACATTCCAGTTATTCAAATGGGCATACTTGCAACATAATTTGGTCGAGTGGCTAGCGTTAGCGAACTCGCCCGTTTGAACGCGCCAGGTTCGGGTTGAATTTATGTGGGATCATTAAATCAGAGTTGCTATTAACGGTACAACATGGCTATAGTACGTGTGCAAATGGTGTTAGTTTTTATTTAGTGTTGTGGAATGGAAATGGACTGAAAGGTTGCCTATCACTTTTATTATAAAAGCTTTTCTACAAAAAAGACGTTTTGGAAGTCGGTGGCAGTACAAAGAAATAAACAGAACAAAGCCACCGACTTTGACGAAACTAAATTCACGTGTGTTCTGTGCTAAAGTTATTTATCACATTTTAGTCTTTGAAGGCGATTGTCTTTTTAGTAAAAAAAACCTTTCATTTTTCGCTTTTTAAGGTACTAAAAAGCGAAAAATGAAAGGTTTCACCACAAAAAAACCACAACAAAAAGTGATCTAAAAAGTACAAAACAAGAAAATATTTCACACAGAAATCAAGACATAGGTACAAAATGGTCAAGGTAAAGCCGTGGTTGCATGCCTGTGTCCCATATGGGTGCGATGGACATGAATTATAATGGCATGCAACCACGGCTTTACCTTGACCATTTTGTACCTATGTCTTGATTTCTGTGTGAAATATTTTCTAGTTTCGTACTTTTTAGATCACTTTTTGTTGTGGTCGGGTTTTAGTTTTTAAACTTAATTTTTTTATTTAAACCGTTTTGGAGTTTAAATACCAGTGTAGTTTTTTTTAATCATTTGTGACAAATCACAGTTAAGTATTATATATTTAAAAGGTACTAGTGAATCCCTTTCCAATGATACCAAACACGGTATGCGTATCTTATTTTTTTTTTTTAATCTTTCCTTTTTTTAAATAATTTGTGATAAGTCACAACTAAATATTATATATTTGAAAGGTACTAGTGAACCCCTTTCCAATGATACCAAACACAATATGCTTGTCTTCATATTTTTTTTTTATCTTGTTTTTTTTGTCCGCCAGAGGGCGCTACATTGGATTCGGTGACACGTCATATATACACGCCTATAACCAGCGGACGATCAAGACGCTTCTAACGATACCTCATTTGTTCAGTTCTGATAAGTAGTTTAGGAGCTATGAGCGAACAGATGAACATACGTACATACATACAGACATACATACATACATACATACATACACAGCCTGTCAAAATCATAACCCTCCTTTGGCTTGGCCGTAGTCGGGTAAAAAGACAGCCGCCAACATTGCTTGTTGTTTTGTATTGCCACCGATTTGCTAATTAAAAGTTATTTTTTACTTTTTGAAGGCGGTTGTCTTTTTGTTTAAGTTTTTTTTTCGTTTTTTAGTACCTACTTCTTTTCATAGGTACAAATTAATTACGAAACGGTGACACCAATCAAAATCAGTCTTCCCTTAATTTTCTACCCTTAGAGGTGGAATATTTTTTTGATATTAAAATGGGACCAAACCTGAGGCATACACTATCAATTAAAAAACGAATCATCGAAATCGGATTATACTGAAAAAACTTATGCGTGGTCAAACAAAAAAAAAATGTTCATAAAATGAAAACTACTGAGCCAAACTATAAATAATAAAAAATAAATAATAATAATAAATAATTAAAAAAAAATACTAATCGAATTGAGAACCTCCTCCTTTTTGAAGTTGGTAAAAAATCCCTGAATACATAAAAGAAAGAGAAAGAGTTATACATAAAAGAGTTTGGGTTTGTTCGGGCTAATCTCAAAAACTATACGAAAACGGTACAGATTTTCATATTATGATTTTCACTAAATATGAAAGGAATTATCTAGCAAGGTTAGGCTATAATTTATTAGTGCTACTCGTGCAAAGGGTTGGATTACTAGTTTAAAATAAATTCTAGTTTTTTTGCTTTACGCTCGTACATTAATTTGCACCTGCCATGTTATCTTGTCACCACCTTTAGTTGACTGGTAGAGACATTAAGTCCACGTTTGTACGTTTACTTTCATAAAGTTTTAATAAATAAATTGAAAAACAGAGCTGTCCGGTTATTGTCTGCTTCAACAAATAACTTGTTCCTCGAAATGTTAGCTCAACATTTCCAACACCGTAATAACATCACGTCTCATACAACGGTATCACAAAGTTTTCTAAAGCTTACACCTCGAAAACTTCCTGAGAAAATTACCAGTGTCATGTCATTTGAGTGTTCAATTACTCGTCGTAATCATGAAAATAACGTTCGGGTAGACACAAACTTTGTACCTAACAATCTCGGAAGTTCTTTGCCCTCAAAATTTAGCTGATTTACTCTACGGAACATTATACAGAGTATAAATTGACACATCACATTAACTTAGCAGACTGCTTGGAAACATGCTGGTCTAGCTCCATAGGACGATCGACAGTCTAGACAAAATCGAACCGATTGCTAATTTAAAATACCTAATTTCATACTTAGTATAAATATGTACATATATATATTTGACTCTTTTTTTATACACTGCTCAGGCTCACATACTGATTCATTGTTTGTTAAAATATAAGGAGTGGTCGTCTACTGTTTCAACATTAATTGTAATAATATGTGAACACTGTGTATCTATGTACATATAACTTAGTCTGTCATTCCTTAATCTGTGATACTTTGTACACACTTTCAAATACCTAGTGTTTTTATGCAAGGTACATCGTATTCACGTATAATTATATAATTCCTGTAAATGCAAATATTGTTAACATCGTTTTTAAAAGAGTAAGTATGGAGTTTCTTGCCCATTCTTCTCCATACAAAACTACCTTGTGGAATGGGCACCTAGAATCAATTTTTTTTTTCTCATTTGACGTTCAAAAGTGCCATAGAATGGTCTAATTGAAATAAATGATTTGACTTTGACTTTGACTTTGCCCATCTAGCTAAGTAAAATTGAGTAAAAAATATTGCTGAGAAACAACTTAAATTTTTTGATATGAAAAATTACTGTGTATGCTATCCTGCAATGTATACATTGTGCTAAATGGTGCTTATGCATGTACAGAGATCGTGGTGTATTTTTTTTTCCAGCCTGTATTTTCTCTCTACTCTCCTTCCACTTTTCCCTGTCAAAGGATATTTCAGACCACTCTTTGTCAAAATAGTCTAGATCATCCCGCTACCTCCGCCTGGGCCTGCCGCGATGTCGTTTGCCATGTAAAGGGACCCATTGGGTCACGCGTTTGGCCCAATAATCGTCTGACATGCGGTAGATGTGTCCAGCCCAATTCCACTTCAGCGTGACAGCTATGACATCAGCTATTTTTGTGATGGAACGGATGGTAGTATTCCTAACCCGGTCTTAAAGTTTTATGACCAGAATACTCCGTTCCATCCCCGTCTCCGTTTTTGTTATATTCTGATAGGTGTTGACGTATTGAAAATTGTATGAACTTCATCTTCTTTTCTTCTTTGACTTCCACAATCCAATTACTGGGTAATACAAAACTCCTGGTAAGACTACTTGACTATCTGGTTTCTACTACGTGACTACCAATAACAACTGTCAAATATCTACGAATGACAGCTGGCAACAAGGGCTTTACGTGCTTTCCAAGGCACGGAGGTTGTTAACCAAAAATATTACACAACAGCATAAGTTATCTGTAACATTTATCTTAACGAATAAATAAATGTATATTCTAAAGTTATCCAGATCGGGTATCACAAGCGGACACAACAAAACGGAACCAGAATAAATCTGTTTTAAAACTTTACGCACGATTTTATCTCACCTCCCTACTTAAGCAGCAAATTGCAAATATATCTTCATTGTGGATCTCACAATATCCTATCTATATGTAAAATTTCATCCCCTATTTCTCCGTTAATCCCTCTTTTGTCCTATTATATTTATTTCACCTGAAAATTTGATTAAGCAATCAACAAAGGACGCGGAATTTTCATATTTATTGCTTTGGAATAGATTGTAGGGACTAGTGACGGGAGTGGAAAAAGCTCAAGCTATGAAATAATTTTCTTTACTCTGTGTGCGGTATTTAGTCCATTTTTTTGGGTTCCGTACTTCAAAAGGAATAAATGGAACCCTTATAGGATCACTTTGTTGTCCGTCTGTCTGTCTGTCTGTCTATATGTCTGTCAAGACCCTTTATCTAGGGACCGCGTGGAGGTATCAAGTTGAAATTAAAACCATGTACTGAAGTCTACGGTGCCTTGATGCTGTAAAAAAATCGTCATTCTACGTTGACGTGAAAAAAAGATACGGCCGTTTATGTAGCAAAAAACGCATTTATAATATTAAGTAGATTAAAGTATGGATAGTAGGTATGGATACCTACAAATATGTACGGAACCCTCGGTGGGCGAATCCAACTCGCACTTGTCCGGTTTTTTTATATACTTAGCACTTATACTTGTCTTCCGTTTCAAAGGCCGGGCCCCACCCACTACCAGCGGGCGATACCACGGACTCGGGTAGTCGAATGCTTCTCGGGTAGTAGGTAATCGTGCCACTGCCCGCGTAGTTATACAAATACTACTGCAGTAGGTACCCGCAAGTAGTCTACTCTGGTGTGACCGAACTTAAAATGTTTTAAAAACCAAATCAAAGTTCAACTTCAACTTTTAGGTTTAAATGCAGTAACAGGTTGAGGGTAACTCTCCATCGAAGCGAAGATGAGCGGACCAGTGGAAAGATTTAATGATGTATAGTCATTAAAATATTACCACCACGACTAATACTACCACAATATCTATTTCTGTCTCTCAAGCAACATTACGGTGTTCCGGTCTGGAGGGTCGCGGGGGTAATTACAGGCATATTAGACTGTTAGACATTTCAACTATGTGTCTGGCTGTCAGGTACGTCTTACCATTCAATGACAAGAAAAATGTTTTGAGACCACACTGGCACTGACCACACTGGGACTTCTTCTTACCGTGTCGATGGCAAGCACAGATATTAATTATGTAGGTACCATGTAAGTGTGTGGGTACACACCCACACACTAATACACACATACATACACATGTATATGTGTATTATATATGTTCTTGTCAAATTCCAATTGTATTCAGCCTGGGCAAAATCAAAGTCAAAGCATTTATTTCAATTAAATCATTTACAGGCACTTTTGAATTGTCATGGAGTCGGTTAGTTAGAAAGTTGAAGCTAGTTGCTCGTTCCAAAACGTAGGTAGGTATCTATGGAGAAGAACGAGCAAGAAACTCCACGGACACTCTTTAAAATCAAGTTTTTACAAAATATTGTTTACATTATCCTTGTTGTCTCTATATGTGAAAACAATGCAAAACAAAAAAAAATGAAGATAAAACCCATGGCAACGCAATTTGCAGACACAGTTATTAGATCCTGACGTTAATCTTATATAATTATACTTATCTACTCAAATGTCCGAGCGAGCGTCAAATGTTGCATCATGGCGTCCCGTGTCGGACATTTCGACATTTCGGACTACTTCACGGAAGCGGTTGCCGCAGCCTGGACATCAAGGTGGATATATTATATAGGTCTCAAATGATTTTTCAGTTTGGATATTGGCCAATAACAAACAAAAACCTATTGTAAATCTTTAAAACATTGTTTATCCAAGTAAATACTAATCCACTTACGAAAGTGACAATTGATTGATCCTCTATTTTGATGACATCTTCAATCAATTTGATTGACATTTAATAAACTGTCCGATCCTTTTCACAATGGGACAGTAATGTAATTTGAACCTTTATAATTCGGTTATAAACTTTCTTTTGTTATTTCTGTTGATCTCAGGATTAGTCTTAATTGGGAGAGTGTGTCTTTTCATTTCCTTGATGTTTACATTTTCTTTATGCGATGTAATTGTTTATTTATCTTTTGTTTTCTTTTGGGAAACTTATAGCGTCAAACAGTTTTCGTGAAAAATACAGAATTGACGGCCATTGTTTTCTCTGATAAAAGTATTGACATTAGAAAATTACAATTATGATGGAAAGTTTAGTAGGAAACTGAACTAAGATGAGTTGTACAAGCTGAACTCAAAGTCAGATCATTTATTTTAATCGGACCATTAAAAGGCTCATTTGAACGTCATAAAGAAAACATAAATCTAGTCACCCCTTACAAAAAGTAGATTCTTAAGGAGAAGAACAGGCAATAAACTTTCTTTCTCTTTTAATTTAACTTATTTATAAGTATAAGATGGTTTATTAATATAAGATACTCAAGCATTGACAAACGAAATAAACTATACCTATGATGTGTTGAAACAAAAAAAACGACATGATAGTATTTCACACAAACCTTTAGGGTACGTTCACATGATTTGATAACGCGCGTATACTAATATTTTATTCAGGTCATTCACATGCTAACGCGAGTTTTAATAAAGCGCGCGTTGAACGCTGCGCTAGCGTTCGACTGTTGTCAACGCGCGTCAACGCGCGTTTGAGATCATTGGTTTTCTATGTTACCGTTCAATTGAGCGCACGCGTTGACGCGGATAGACATATTTTGGGGTTCGCTCAGTTCATCCAGGAATCGTCCAAAATGGAAACTTAAGCTGTTAATACCGAAATATTTATAGATGAAATAGAGAAACGTTCTGCGATATGAGACATGACAAGTAGCGTAGCGTATTTGGAAAATACCTTTTTTTGCCGTGGTATAAAATCACCGGTAAAACTGTTTCTATGTTCATCTTCGACAAATGTAGAACTCTAACTCTCTAAAACTGGATTACGGCAGCCGCGACTACGCGCGTTCAACGCCTGACAAGCGCGCACCATGTGAACACGCGCACTGAACGCTTGTCCGTGTGGTGTCGGACGTAAAGAATAGCACCATCCCATATCTTCTCGTGGGTGTCGTAAGAGGCGACTAAGGGACATACCAGAGAATGGGCAGCAGCGTTCTCTGTGCATTTGTAACAACCATACTGCGATCGCCAACCCACCTGCCAAGCGTGGCGATTATGGCAAAGCCCCCCATTTCGGGGGAGGCCTATGTCCAGCAGTGGACGTGTTTCGGTTGAAATGATGTCAAAGTCAAAGTCAAAAGTCAAAGCATTTATTTCAATTAAACCATTTACAGGCACTTTTGAATTGTCAAGGAGTCGGTCAGTTAGTCAGAGAGTTGAAGCTAGTTGCTCGTTCCAAAACGTAGGTAGGTCTCTATGGAGAAGAACGAGCAAGAAACTCCACGGACACTCTTTTAAATCAAGTTTTTACAAAGTTTGGTTACATTCTTGTTGCTTCTATATGTGAAAACGATGAAGGTAATCTAACAATACAAAACACAAAAAAGAAGCAAGATAAAGTGGCATCTAATTCATGGCAGATAAGAGCTGACCAATCTCCACTGACAGTGCCCGTTCACGAACATGACGCGTGAATCAGCACCATTTAGCTCAACCATTTTGAAGGGAGCCGATTGATCCAACACTCGCGCCACCATCAGCGAGACATTTGAGCGAGCATGACAATACTCCCAACCGCCATGTTAATTTTTGTCAAACATAAAGGTATTAATATACATGGCTCCATGGTATTCACATTTACAAAATTGAAATAATGCTGCTAAATTATACAAAACTAAGGTTTCCAATGTATATTATTTTATCATATGAAGTGTGATAAGTTAATAATTTAAAAATATCTATATATAATAATAACGATACTCGTTACTCATGTCAATAGAAAAAGGGGTAGGAAACATCCTTTTCTTCCAATTTGGAAATTCCCTAAACTGGCTGTAGAGCAGGACCAGCATTCAGCCAAGCATCTTTATCATTGATGTAATCTTCTAACTTATAATATGCTTGTCTACATAGTGTGCGTTTAATACATGTTTTAAATTGTTTTTCATTCAATTGTAGAATATCAAGTGGTATTTTATTATAGCATTTTACACAGTACCCCATAAAAGAAGTATGTACTTTTGACAATCTGAAGCTTGGCTGATCTAATTTGTTCCTATTTCTAGTATAAACATTATGTCTGTCACCTATTTTATTAAAAAGATGAAGATTTTTTCGAACATGCATAATGTTTTCATATATATATTGACAAGGTACCGTCATGATGTTAATCTGTTTAAACAATTCTCTTAGAGATTCGCGTTTGCGGAGATTATAGATTGCTCTGACAGCCCGCTTTTGCAGTATAAAAATAGAATCCATATCTGCAGCCCGTCCCCATAGCAAAATACCGTAAGACATGATACTATGAAAATAGCTAAAATATACTAGCCTAGAGGTATCCACGTCTGTCAAATGCCGGATCTTTCTGACAGCGTAAGCGGCTGAACTTAACCGCCCTGCAAGAGATGTTAAGTGAGGACCCCACTGTAGCTTGGAATCAAGCGTAATCCCTAGGAAAACAGTCCTTTCGACGAATTCAAGTATGTCCTTATTCAATACAACGTTACATTCATTACTCTTAACATTCGGCAAAGCGAATCTTATGCATTTAGTTTTCTTCTCATTTAATACTAAATTATTTACAGTAAACCAATTATGAATCTTAAGCATGGCGTCATTTACGTCGTCAAGGTGCTGTGCCCGTCTATTTACTCTAAAAATCAATGAAGTATCATCAGCAAATAACACCATTTGTGGTTGATTTTTCAGTAAATGAGGTAAATCGTTTATATAAACTAAAAAGAGGAACGGACCCAATATGGAGCCCTGCGGTACCCCCATTTTTACTTTTAAGCCTGATGAATTAACACCATTTATTTGAACTTGCTGCAGTCTATCACTTAAATATGATTTTACTAAGCTAAGCGCTTGTTTACCCAGTCCGTAATGCTCAAGCTTTAAGAGCAGTGTTTCGTGATTTACACAATCAAATGCTTTGGAGAGGTCGCAAAAAATGCCAATAGCATCTTGCAAATCCTCCCATGCTTTAAAGATATGCTTAATTAAGGTGACACCGGCGTCAACGCCCTCTGGTGAAACCATACTGCTGGTCATGTAAGATGTTGTTACAATTAAAATGACTGAGCATTTGGTTAAGCATTACTTTTTCAAACACTTTGCTGAAAACCGGCAAAACTGAAACGGGTCTATAATTATTCGTGTCCTTGCAATCGCCGGATTTAAAAAGTGGTATAATCTTGCTGTACTTCATTAAATCCGGGAAAACCCCTTGGTCTACACACATATTAAAAATGAAAGCTAAATAGGGTGCCACTGTCTCAATAACCGATTTACAAACATTAGTAGACATCCCCCATAAATCTTCAGTAGCCTTGATCTTGAGTTGTTTAAAAGTCTTTATAACGATTGCAGGGTTTATATGTTTAAATTTAAATTCCGTGGGGCAGGCTGGAACATTCGAACTTAATAAATTAAAAGCAAGTGACGGCGAGGAATCTAAAGTTTCAGTAGTTTTAATAGGAACATTTGTAAAGAATGTTGCAAATTCCTGTGCAACTTCTATATTAGTACTTATGAGACCACTGGAAGTCTCCAGAGTGTAGTCAGTATTATGTTTTTTGTTTCTATTTGTTTCATTATTAATAATTTTCCAGTCTTAATTTTATCATCAGCCGATTTTACTTTGTTGCTAATGTATAACGCTTTAGCTGCCTTACAAGCATTTTTAAAAGTTTTAGAATAAATAGTAACATACTTATTAAAAGTGTCAGTGTTAACATAAGGCTTAAGGCCATACAGCTCAAAAAGTCTTTCCCTACTTTTCCTGATGCCTTTAGTTGCCCAGTCACTGAATAAAAACTTAGGGCAAATTGTTTTAGTTTTTTTCTTAAAAATATTCTGAAACTCAGTTTGCACAACTGAGAAGAATTCTTTATGGTAATATTTTATATATTACCATTATTCATACTAAGGTCCTGAACGGGTAACTTACTTATTAAAGTCTTTTTAAATTTATCTAAATTACCTGATGTTATTGGTCTTGACTGAATCTGTATTTTTTGCAAGGGTGTGTTGGACTCAAAAGCAACGGTTTGACCGCTGTGATCAGAGGGAAGATAATTTACAATAGCTTTATCTAAGTAGTCGCAGCTACAAAAAACATTATCGATACAAGTAGCAGTGGTCGTAGTTATTCGTGTTGGTTCTAAAAACACATTTGACAAATTGAAGGATTTAAAGAGACTTATAAATCTACTGCTACTTGAATTATTTTCTAAAATATTAATATTAAAGTCTCCGCAAATTATTATTGATTTATTACCCGTTACAAGCTTAGTCAAAACATCCTCCATTATAGACTCAAATAAAGAGTAGTTATGATGATTCGGGGGTCTGTAAACGCACACTATGACATGCTTATCTAGCTCAACACAGGACAGTTCAATAATATGTTCAACTGATAGTGCAACAATGTCTCTGCGAGACTTAAATTTAATATTATTTTTTATTATAATTAGTGAACCACCACGCAGCATAGATTTCCGATTAAAACAACTGCCCACAGTAAAATTTTCATAATTAATTAACATTTCATAAGGTTTCAACCAATGTTCAGTAAAACAAATAATGTCAAACATTGTCTTTTCTAAAAACAATTCAATTTCTAATTGAATGATGATGAACACTTGTCATGTGAACGCACCCTTATACAAATCTCCGCTGTCAAACAGCACTGTCACACTGACAGCGCGCAGTACAGTCAACAGCAAAAGTAGATGATCAAAATCAGAAATGCAATACTAATTTACTAACACTAATTTATATAATTTATTACTAGTTTATTTATTAAAAGTATGTGATTGTCACACACATACTTTTGAATCACTTCAACGCCACATAGATCTGACGCGAACTCCGTTCATTAGTATTGAATTTCTGATTTTGATCATCTACTTTTGCTGTTGACTGTACAACAATATCTTCCACTGATAGAAAACTACAATGCTCCTACGTGTCATAGAATAATTATGTATTATGGTGTAAATGACTTCTACGCAGGCATAGTCGACGGCTGAAGTTAGTAAATAATATTCTTCTGATTGACTACGAAATTGCGTGACTTCTTAACCTTAGGGTTTAATTTAGTCATAAAACTACATTGGAATTACAATTACCAATATTAGACTAACCTACGACCTTCATAGTCACAACCTTTTCAAATTAAACCATTATTATTTTAGAACGAAGGAATAAAAGCATTTTATTCAATTTCTTCGCTTGAAGTGATTAGGTAAGTATGTAGTGGTAGGTGCTTAAGTAATTATACCTTTTTCTGTAAATAGCTGTAGGCGTACCGATTTTGTAAGTAATTTGATGTTCGTTACTCATAGGGTGAGATTATAGGCTACGTGGATTTGTTTCAGCTGTCGAAATGAAGTCTTTTGTTTTAGGATTTGCCGGCTACGATGCCAGATTCTTAGTATATTATTTAATGTCTAGTCTGTGTAATGATGGCACTTATAGAAATTGAATACATTTTTTTAGTACAGATCTTTACTAAACACTACTTTCAGTCAAAATCGCTAATGTATAAATTAAGCAGTGTTTTTCACTTAGAACTATTTTGGCAAACGGAACACATTTTTTAGGGTTCTGTACCCAAAGGGTAAAAACGGGACCCTATTACTAAGACTGTTTGTCTATCTGGCTGTCTGTCACCAGGCTGTATCTCATGAACTGTAATAGCTAGACAGTTGAAATTTTCACAGATTATGTATTTATGTTGCCGCTATAACAGCAAATACTAAAAACAGAATAAAATAAATATTTAAGGGAGGCTCTAATACAACAAACGTGATTTTTTGCCGTTTTTTTTCTCGATGTCTAATGTTGTTTAGATGATGGTACGGAACCCGTCATGCGCGAGCCCGACTCGCACTTGGCCAGTTTTTTTTTCCACCACTGGGACACAACAGAGCTTTTTAACCGACTTAAAAAAAAAGGAGGTTCTCGGTTCGACCCGTATGTTTGTATGTATGTTTGTACGCGATTATCTCCCGTTTGGCTGGACCGATTTTGATGCGGTTTTAAAAAAAGTGTTTGTTACATTCTGGAGAAGGCTTTAGTATACAAAAAACAGAAATTTTGAAAGCGGTTTTTGAAAAAAACAACAAAAACCGAGAAGACGTTTTCGTTTCTTCCATCTTTCCGTCTTTGGAGAACTTTCAATCTCTGTTTTAACTGTGTTGCCGTTTCTTAATGGATTTGAGTGATAAGGAGACACTAAAAAGAGGAAAAAAAAATTTGTATTGCCACCGACTTCCGAAACTAAAGTCATCTGTGTTCTGTGTTAAATTTATTTATCACGGTTTAGTTTTTGAAGGCGGTTCTCTTTTTTCAAAAAAGTTTTTTTGTTTATTAATCTGTTTAAGAAAGTAAGTTCGTACTTTTTTATTCCGGAAAACCATTTTTTTCCCGCCAAATGCGATAAAAAAGTAAATTATTTACTTTGAATAAACTGACTGTCCCATCACTAGTCCTAGTTAATAGAGTGGGTACGCAAACCCTTATAATTTGGTTACACCCGTCCGTCAGCTTGATCTTTTTATTAGACCCACGTATTTGGGCCTCTGTATCCCTTGGAATGTTACTTTCTCACCTAAGAAGAGTTTCGAGGATTATCTTAGTTAGGGTCCAGTTGATTTCGAGGAGTTTAGGGGACTTTTATTAAGACGCCGTCTGCGTATTTAATTTGGGGTGGAAAAAAGGGCCTTTTTGGTCTATTATTTTTGGGAAAATAAAGGTTTTATTTAACTGAATTACATGGGAAAAACCTGCTTATGGTTTGTGTAAATAGCGTAGAGTGTAAGAAAGGTAGACAGTGCGAAAACCAACAGCATCCTTGTTACTGTAGGTTGATTCTGTAAAATTCAAACAACAACTCGCATCTCACATCGCTATTCACTCTCACTTTCAAAATGACCTTGATATATTTGACACTTTGAATCGGATTCGAGTGCGAAGTGAGCGTCGAAGTGACGGGGATATTGCCTTACAGAATGCCACTTTTTACGTCAAAATCTCCCTGTCAATTAAGTTCAAAACGCTGACATGCTCGCAAGGGTGGCGCTAGTGTAAATTCGAATTAACAACCGAGTTTTTAGAATGCCAATCTAGAAACTCACAGCGGATTCAGATTCGAAGTTTAGAATGAGGTCTTACAGAATCACACCCCTGGTAGCAGCAACAGATTTCGAATACTTACTAAATCTTGGAGTTTCTTGCTCGTTCTTTCACATAAATCTACTGTTTGTAACGAGGCGAAACATAATAGGTAATAATTTCAATACTGAGAATTGAATTTTATTGTATAATGTCATCTATCTACGTATTTTTGTACGCCTTCTGGCATAATATAGCTCAATATTAATTCTGTATTTTTATTGTACCTACCTATGTTAACAAATGAATAAATGAATAATGGCTTAGGGCTTTGACTTTCTGGCTGACTCCTTGACAATTCAAAATGCCTGTAAATGGTTTAAATGGAATAATCGATTTGATTAATTTACCATCTGCCTGCATGTATCTACTGCTGATAATTGGGATATGAATCTGTTTTCAACAAAAATTAGCAGAGTCATCTTATAAACCTCTTTTCTTTTCTTTCATGATACGTATGTTAATATATTTATATAGTGTGTTATTTTTTATATATAATTAGGTACCTATATGTACCTAGTTTACCTATTTCTGTAAGTTAATATTTTTTAAATTTTGTATTATTATTATTATTTTACTACGCTTCTTCCACACGTTATCTCGTCATCACCCTTGGTTGACTGATAGAGAATACCTAGGGCATTAAGTCCACCTTTGTATCTGAATTATAAATAAATAAAACTTTAAGCAATAGTCGTAGATTTTCCTTTTTTATTTTATTCGTGTAAATATTCTATACTGTTCTTTATATAAAATAAGCAATACTAAATGAAGTCGCTCTTCGTGTGTAGTCAATAGTCTTAGTTCACCAAATTTTTACCGCCAAAAATAAGAGAATTTATTGCGGAAGGTTTATTTTATAACCTAGTAAACTACGTCCATCTAAGATACTTATTATCATAGCAACGAGATGTTTTAGTGCCTCCCAGCTTCAGTCAAACCAAGTAAATGTCAACCCTATTGCAGTCAGCGACCGTTAATATCAGCGTGGCATATCGACACTAATATGTAGGGACCTATGTGCTTGAGTGGACTTGCACAACCTAGAATCCATACTTCCATACTTATATACTTATCCATACTAATATTATAAATGCGAAAGTAACTCTGTCTGTTACGCTTTCACGACAAAATTACTGAACCGATTTTGATGAAATTTGGCATGAAGATAGCTTAAAACCTGGGGAAGGACATACGCTACTTTTTAAACCGTGGTTTCGTTTGCCGACCCGACATTCACGCGGACGAAGTCGCGGGATAAAGCTTTTTTATAAATCATTAATTTGCGCATGGATTTTGGGTAAGCGACTGCCTGTCTGACCTTCACAAGCCAGTTACTGGGTAACACGATACCCCTGGTAAAACTGGTTGTCAAACTTCATGGTTTCTTACTACCTATAATGACTGTCGAAGATCTAGGAATGACAGCCGCGACCAACGGCTTTGCGTGCTTTCCGAGGCATGGAAGGTATCGCTATGAACTATGGTCTCCCATCTATGGACAGACCGCGGCAAGCGTAGCTTAACCATGACCAATCGGTTCTTACGAGTTTAACTTAGCCACGAGCTCCTTGCTAGGCTTAGATTATTGTTTTGCTTAGAAGTATTTTTTAATGGAATACTGACCTAGTAGATACATACTAACAATAGCTCGCCAGCTCTATTGTTTCAAGATGATAATAATTCCAGCCAGTATTCTCAACACGTTAAAGAGCGGATACAAAGAATTTAGTATTGAGTTCAATAGAATAATTTGTTTCCGTCCAGTTGAATGACTGACCAAAGAGTTTTCAATTCGTTCGTTTAGTTTGCGTACGATGTTTTTTTTTAAAGTTGGTATCGCGTTTCAATGGAACATAGTTTTGTTTGAATGCAGCGTTCTATTCGGCCTGACTTTTACTGACAGATTTTAGATTTTTTGTTTGATCTGTGCCTTATGCAGAAATAATAGCAACGCGCTCCAAATTAAAAGTATTCGGTTCAATTTTCGAATTGA
The DNA here is from genome assembly GCA_947361185.1 of Charanyca ferruginea. Taxonomy (NCBI): domain Eukaryota; kingdom Metazoa; phylum Arthropoda; class Insecta; order Lepidoptera; family Noctuidae; genus Charanyca; species Charanyca ferruginea. The sequence goes on along the minus strand of OX376058.1, from coordinate 2,754,249 downwards.
AAGTTGGATAAATGACACCCAATCAATTGTCATACTTTTTAAAAGCTGTCAAAACGCGGTTCTTCATAGATTTTGTATGGTAGGTAATTAAATAGTAAAACGTGATGTCACTTAATTTGCCAACGTAATTAACTATAACCATTTAATTATTTCAACGCCAGTCATCATCTCCGAGTCTTTTCTTAACTACGAGTATGTTGGGGTCGGCTTCCAGTATAACTAGATGCAGCTGAATACCAGTGTTTTATACGGAGCGACTGCCTATCGGACCTCCACAACCTAGTTACCGGGTAACACGATACCCCTTGGTAAGACTGGTTGTCACACTTTCTGGCTTCAGACTACGCTTAGCGACTACCAAAGATCTACAAATGACAACCGGGATGGTTTTACGTGCTTTTCGAGACACGGAGGGAACATGGTATGAAATGGATGGTCACCCATCCACAGACCGACCGCAGCAAGCGTAACTTAACCTTTGACCGATCGATCTGTACGGTCCTCTCTCTCTGATTTTAAAGCCACTAAAAATCTAATTTTACAGTTAATTGAATTTAAATCAAAGTTTTGAGGCCAAAATAAAACGCCTTGCTAAAAACACTACAACGACAGTACGCATGTAGGTATAAATAAATAAAATCATTTTATTCCGGACAACTACGAGATCCATAAATTGTTATTAATAAGTTTGCACTTAAACACTATTGTTAGTAACTTAACTAAACATTAATTATGAGAGGACCACTTATCAACTAGAGCAACAAAATACTAGGGTATAAGTCTTCTCACAAATTGCCTTACTATTGTGGAGGACGTATCGGCCCCCACAGTCTTGAAGATGTTATTGTGACTGCCCCGTATCCCTTTTTAAGGCAGTGGCCACTATATTGCCACCAATATTAGTTTTTTTTTTCTGGAAAGTTTTTGTCTTTTCGGTGTTAATTTTTTACTTACTGGCAAGCTTGAGATGTCCCGTCAACGTATATTTTTTGTTGTGTGGGAATTATCAAATTCAATTGACACTTATCAAACTTTGAAGGGTAAAAACCAGTCATTTTGTGTAACGTGTAACAAATCTAGCTCAATCTCTAAAATCTTGTGGGAAACTGATAAGAGTTTGCATTTATTTCAATAATTACGTATGTTACTTGTACGATCGAGTAGTATTTTGTAAAATTACGTTTATTATTTTGTTACATTTTGTATTTAACTGGTGGCAATATATCTGCACTACCCATGTAGTATTATCTACATGGGCAGTGCAGCATATTACAGAATTTACTGCAGGTGAAAATGCCGAAAATATTGTATGATGATGACATAGAAATGCTCCAAATGCAAGGTTCCACTTTGTGTAGTACCATATTTTGATATTTACCATGAAAATAAATAAAAAGCTGAATTATGAATAAACCTTATTTTATTTTTCAGTCTTTTACAGGCAGCGGCAACTATATTAATAGATAAAAAAAAAAAAAAAAACTAAAATTTTCCCACCGATTTTCACGAAAAAAAAAATACATAGGGCATTCATAACCTATTGACTTGCAAAATCCGTTTAGTATAAATTTGTACCTGTCCTAGTTCCCTCTGCCTTATAAAGGGTTATTCTGTTTAGGGGCGAGGTCGTTTTCTTCCGGATGATGGCAAGAAACCCATCGGTATGGGTTACGGACGAAATGGATGAATGGATGGAATGGGAAACGAGACAATCGCAACAGCATCCCAAAAACATTATTATATTGGACGCGTATAATCTCCTTGCGTAAAATACGTTAATACTCCGTCTTGAAAATATAATAATAATACATAAAATAATATTCTTTATTGTTCAGAAAATACAGAACTAGATCAGATAAATCACTGGTCTCCACCCTAGGATTCCCTGTGTCGTGGAGGCCAGTCTTTTTCATTATGGTTCAAAAATAAAATAAAAATACAATGTAGCTTATGAATAACAAAGGTACAGTTAAACAAAAATTATAATAAAAATTCTAGTACCTGGCGTCTTGCAGTAAATTGTGTAGTTGCGTGTATGTGAGTGAGTGTGGTGTGTGTGTGTATGTGTGTGTGTGAGTGTGTGTTTTTCTGTATCAAATCAAATCAAAATCAAAAATCATTTATTTCACTAACAATACTTGCAAAAACAACTTAGTGATTGGAGCCTCCCTTTAAGCAAGTAACAATGTGCATGCATGTGTGCGCGTGTCATAAACATGATAAGATGTATTATATAAATATATGTTTAAGTATGGCATATTATATATACATGGTTTAATAAGTATTTAATAGTTTCTCAGTGTCCTCGTAATCCAGACCTTTTAGATAAGTTTTAATATGTGATTTGCATTTCGATTTTCTTACGGGTAATAAATTAATTTGATCGTTAAGTTTATTATAGAGGAATCGCCCCATATACTGGAAGCATCTTACACGTTAATACTCCGTCTTGAAAATATAATAAAACCAGCAACCTAACTAATAAAGCCATAAGACCAAATCTGTTAAGACGGATCAACATTATCGCACTTCCTCATCGTGGCCTCGTTTAAGTCCAAAAATTAACTCCACAGTATCACACCATAATTTTTTATATTGTGTACGTACATAACCGTCAGTTCTCTTATTTATATGCTTTAGGGATATTAAACCTGATATTTACTTTACTGGAATGAGCATCGTTTTGGGTTAATGTTCATATAATGGAGTTTATGCTGGCTTTCATTTATGGTGTTAAAACACTCTTAGTAGTAATTTGGAAATATGAAACGTAATGAAGTTTAATGTTTGAACGTAACAATGAAGTCATAATGATTTCGTGTACTAGTGTTGCAGCTTTTGTTTTGGTGGTTATGTGGGCCGTTTGATAGAAGTGTAATGTGCAAATGTTATGTGTGTTCACATCTCATCATCATCATCATTTCAGCCCAAAGACGTCCACTGCTGGACTTAGGCCTCCCCCAAGGGGGGATTTTACCATAATCGCCACGCTTGGCAGGCGGATTGGCGATCGCAGTATGGTTGTTACAAAGACACAGAGAACGCTGCTGCCCATTCTCTGGTAAGTCCCTTAGTCACCTCTTACGACACCCACGGGAAGATATGGGATGGTGCTATTCTTTACGTCCGACACCACACGGACGCTTTACGTCCGACACCTAATCTAATTCGACATCTAATCTAATATATAAAAATCTCGTGTCAATCTACGTTTAAGAGGATTGTGCGGCTGTAATTTTCATACAAAAAGCGATAACGTTTTACCCCCCGTAAACTTGGTCCAATTTTCATAATTTAAGGAAAACAAAAAAGAAACAATACAAAAAGTAGGTCTGTACGTTTATATTTATTTTTTTATTTGTTTTGATTTTAAAGACATATTGCGAACGGTACAAGTAATTATCACAAAAATATCAACATTTATGACTTAAAAAATTAAAAAAAAAAAGAAAACCGCCTTCAAAAACTAAAAAGTGATAAATAACTTTAGCACAGAACATACATTACTTTAGTTTCGGAAGTCGGTGGCGGTGGCTTTGTTGTGTTTGTTGTTTTGTATTGCCACCGACTTCCGAAACTAAAGTAATGTATGTTCTGTGCTAAAGTTATTTATCACTTTTTAGTTTTTGAAGGCGGTTTTCTTTTTTTTGAGAAAACTTTTTATTTTTCACTTTTTAGTGTTGCCGTAACACCCAAATCCATTAAAAAACACACTTAAAAGAGATTGTAAGTCCTCCAAAGATTAAAGAAACTAAAACGTCGTCTAAGTAATTTTTTTGGGAATTTGTTGATTTTCTCAAAAAGAGCTAGATCAATTTTGGTAAAATTTATATGGGACCATTTCGGAATAAACCCCTTTCCAACAATTTTGCAAATACGTATATATGACAGAGTTATGCACGAACAAAAAAAAAAATACAAACATTCGAATTGATAACCTCCTCCTTTTTGAAGTCGGTTAAAAACTTCTTCGAGCGTTTTAATTTTTTTTAGTAAACTGTTCTGGATTACATACAAAGCAAACAGTACAGCCCTAGATTAAGATGTACTGATTGAAAATTGACTCGTTTCGTGAAGGTTTAGGAGGTGCGGGGGACCTTATCGCCCTAAACCATATTTTAAAATGGATATGTAGGTAAAAGGTTATTTAGAGTGCTAAAGGAGTTGCCGTGCATCCGGCATGTTTGCGCAGAGGCAGGAATAGATGGCTTCCGTGTGATCATGTGTAAGCGCTGTGCGTCTATTATGTGCAGGGTGAGTGCCAGCCTTAACAACATCCTAAAAACTATCATTCAGGCTCAGAATGTCCCTTTCCCAAAATGTCCCTCGGTTTCAAATAGTCCCTTTCCCGAAATGTCCCCTCCCCATAATGTCCATTTCCCAGAATGTCCCTTTCCCGAAATGGTTATTTCCCAAAATGTCCCCTCCCCCAAATGTCCCTTTCCCGAAATTACCCTTTCTCAAAATGTCCCTAAACTAGGTATAGCAGACTGGTGGGGCAGCCCCATACTGGAACATTGGATACGCCTACTGTATGCCACTGGGGCGTATAGTTTTTAAGTTATGTTTCTTTGGTGGATACAAGTACTAACATTAGTTTCTAAGTTGTGTGTATACCTACTAATCTAAATGGACTTGAGTTTTAAATAAAAAAAAAATATTTATCACTAGCTGACCCGGCAAACGTTAACATGTCATAGAAATTAAAAAAAAAAGCCTACGTCCTATTCTTCGACCTACTGAATATACACACAAAATTTTATAAGAATCGGTCAAGCCGTTTCGGAGAAATTCGATAACAGACAACATGACACGAGAATTTTATTATATTACTAGCTAACCCGACAGACGTTGTTCTGTCCCTATCGGCAGATAGGAGTAGGTAAGTATACCTACTTACCTGCCTATTTACCTACCCTACACCTACACTACAAAAGTTTTTTTTTCTCTGCGTAAGGACCATCCTCGTACGTCAAGGAATATTATAAAAAAAAAATAAGTTTAAAAACTAAAACCCGACTACAACAAAAAGTGATCTAAAAAGTACGAAACAAGAAAATATTTCACACAGAAATCAAGACATAGGTACAAAATGGTCAAGGTAAGCCGTGGTTGCATGCCTGTATCCCATAAGAGTGCGATGAACATGAATTATAATGGCATGCAACCACGGCTTACCTTGACCATTTTGTACCTATGTCTTGATTTCTGCTGTGAAATATTTTCTTGTTTCGTACTTTTTAGATCACTTTTTGTTGTAGTCGGGTTTTAGTTTTTAAACTTATTTTTTTTATTTAAACCATTTTGGAGTCACATCTAAGTATTATATATTTAAAAGGTACTAGTGAACCCCTTTCTAATGATACTAAACACGGTATGCGTATCTTAATTTATTTGGTAATCTTTCCTTTTTTTAAATAATTTGTTACAAGTCACAACTAAATATTATATATTTCATTAGTACTAGTGAACCCCTTCCCAATGATACCAAACACGGTATGCTTATCTTCATTTTTTTTTTTTAAATCTTGGTTTTTTTGTCCGCCAGAGGGCGCCACATTGGATTCGGTGACACGTTATATAGCCTATAACCAGCGGACAATCAAGACGCTTCTAACGATACCTCATTTGTTCAGTTCTGATAAGTGGTTTAGGAGCTATGAGCGAACAGATGAACATACATACATACATACATACATACATACATAGCCTGTCAAAATCATCGTCGGGTAAAAATAGAATTATCCAATTTGGTCCGGCCGTGCGCAAGTTATGCGCTTACCAACACTTTTAGCGATTCATTTTGAATCTTTTGTATAGAAAATTGTTTTTTTTAGTCAGGCTATTTTTTAAATTTTTCTCTCCGTAAGATCCTCGTACTTCAACGAATTAAAAAAAAAATTATTAGCCAAATCGGTCCAGCCGCTCCTGAGATTTGCGCTTAGCAACACATTTAGCGATTCATTTTTATATCATCATCATCATTTCAGCCGAAAGACGTCCACTGCTGGACATAGGCCTTCCCAACAGGGAGTTTTGCCATAATCGCCACGCTTGGCAGGCGGGTTGGCGATCGCAGTATGGTTGTTACAAAGGCACAGAGAACGCTGCTGCCCATTCTCTGGTACGTCCCTTAGTCGCCTCTTACGACACCCACGGGAAGATATGGGATGGTGCTATTCTTTACGTCCGACACCATACGGAACACGAACACATACGGATATATAATATAATTAAACCGCTCCTTTGTCTGTATCCACGATAATCGCCATTTACGTGGTCACACGCAAAAACTTGGTATACAGTATAAAACTGAAAATTCTTATAAGAAAGAAAAACTTACCATAAGCACAGAATACTTAATAGTACTATAAGACAACAGGAACACACAAAACTTAAAATTTAATATAAACAAACCATAGCATGTTATTCTTCATTTCTCACGAGGTATTACTCTGTGTTTTTAATAAAAACGACACCATATTTTTCCTCCAAAGCTCATTTATATATTAAGACCATGGCTAATTAAGTAAACCTTTATCATAATTTTACCAAATTGATGACGACGTTCATAATTACTGGAACGTTTACTCAGACGTCCTTTAATAAAATACTGGTAGGATCTTGGACTTTCTATTAGGCTGACAGTAAACCAGTTTCAAAAGGCTGTGCTGGGATACCCCTGAAGGCATAGGTGTTGCTAGAGATTGTAGTAAGTAAACACGTTTTGCTATTCCATGTACGTACCTAATGGGATTTAGATTGAAACCTTTAAGGTGAAAGCGCCAGGTACCCGCAAAATTGAAATACTTTTACGTTTTTTGCAGTTCTCAACCCAGTTTCTAGTTGTGTAGAATACTAGTATATCTCATTTACGAAAACATGACATTTACGAGTTAGGTATACCAACTTAGAGAGTTATATTGATGTTTTTACCGTGCCCGTGTGGAACACTGCGAGTGAAGCCATAAAAGAAAATACAAATTCAGTAACGAATACCTACCTACAACTCGCAATTTATTAATATACTAGCTTCTGCCCGCGACTTCGTACGCGGATCCTGTTGCTTATGCCAGCGACAACGGGGTCGGCAAAATCGAAGATCTGAAACGTCTGATGTCGAATTCTAAGAGCCCGGGGACGGGAAAACAACGGGATGCGCGAGCCGATTCGAGACGTTCAAAAAGTACAATTTTGAATGTACCTCCGATGGCGGAACATGTGGCGTAGTCAATCATAGGAGTATACGTAAATGCACTCCGTTCCTTATCAACCCAAGGACGGTCGCCATGCCCTACGCTACGGCTATATCTTGAGACACATCCGATTCTTCAGATGACATCGACATTCTGTTCAGAGAATGTCGAAGTCGATCAGAATTCAAACGTTCGTTGCGCTCTTCTTCTGTCTCTTCATGCCGTACTCCAGCAATTCTTTCTCTCTTACTTTCGAACTGATTATAAATATTTTGTTGTGTGCGTGTTCGGGACAATGTATGATAATCTCGATCAGCAATTAGTCGCGCATCACGTTCATCACTCGTTTCAAAAGACCTGTTAGTAGATGTGCGAATACGCTGAGAACTCAAGCGTGATTCTGTATCGGTAAACGTTTCCGATTCGCGAGACAATGCATGTCGCTCACGATCAGCGGACAGTCGCGCATCACGTTCCGCACTTGTCTCTAGACACCTAGAAGCAGATGCGTGGTTACGCTGAGAACTCAAGCGCAATTCTCTATCTGTGAACGTCTCCGACTCGCGAGACAATGCGTGACGTTCACGATCAGCGGTCAATCGCGCATCACGTTCCGCACTTGTCTCTAGAGACCTAGAAGTTGATGCGTAGATACGCTTGGAACTCAAGCGCAATTCTCTATCTGTGAACGTCTCCGACTCGCAAGACAATGCGTGACGTTCACGATCAGCGGTCAGTCGCGCATCACGTTCCCCACTTGTCTCTAGAGACCTAGAAGTCGATGCGTAGATACGCTTGGAACTCAAGAGCAATTCCCTATCCGTGAACGTCTCTGACTCGCGAGACAATGCATGACGTTCACGATCAGCGGTCAGTCGCGCATCATATTCTTCACTGGTCTCTAGAGACCTGGATGTAGATATGCGTAAATACGCTGAGAACGCAGGCGTGCTTCGCGATTTGAAGAGGTTTCCACGGAGCGAGTTGCAGCCTAATGATCTCAAACACGCATCAAGTCTCTCCGGACGGTCTTCGGTAGATTCTTGGGAACTTATGATCCTCAATGTTTTAGCTCCTTTGGAACATTGGGAAAGATTTGACCACTTTCTAGGCATGGTTATAGTTTTATTGTAAAGATACCTGATCACTTGGAACAATTTTTGCTACGGTACCATTTTTAACCGACTTCAAAAAGGAGGAGGTTATCAATTCGAATGTTTTTTTTTTTTTATTTTTTTTTTATGTATGTTCGGTCATAACTCTGTCATATATAGATGGATTAGCCCTGAAAAGAACTGTTGGTTAGCTCTGAGAAGAACTTTTGCGTAGGTGTAGTTTTAAGAACAAAATCTAATAAAACGCACGAAAATTATTAGACTTCACGCACGACCACTGCGTAGAGAGCCGACCGCGATTGAGCCGCGCGGGTACCTTACTCATAGATCTAAACTCCCCTCCCGCACGCGCACCCCCGCCTTGGTGACGCCCACTTCGCAACGCGCCGTGCAGCAGAAATCGTAATATTTTAATTTCGCCATAACTTCAAAACCAAACGTTCAATTTTAATCATTTAAAGACCAAATATTATCTACATAAACTGTACTTAGTGATGAAATAATTTATTTTGATAAGGATTAATAGCATGAGTAAAATAAACGCGTTTAAATGTAGTCCAAAAAAAAATCAAGATTTTTAAATAAAAAAATGGTTGTTGTGCCTCACTCGACATAGATAGATATAGTGTGTCGCGGACCTTTTTGTAGATATTTGTAAGATCAACAATTAATTAGAACATTTTATGGTTCTATCTTTTATAGTTTAGGCAGCGTACGCAAAATGAGTAACTTTTCTGGTTGATTTTTTACACCTTGTGGCCGAAAAACCCAAATATCTTACGGTACCCTATTTTTCCCCAAAATAAAATATAGCCTATGTTACTCGTGGATAATGTAGCTTTCGAATGGTGAAAGAATTTTTAAAATCGGTCCTGTAGTTTTTGAGCCTATTCATTACAATCAAACAAACAAAGTTTTCCTCTTTATAATATTAGTGTAGATACATCTATACATATTATAATAAAACAGTAACAAAACTGTGTCTGTACATTGAACATATTAAAAAAATAATAATTGAGAAGTGTTTAGGAACAGTAATAGAGCACGAATCCAAAAATAAAATTCTGTCTGTTTGTCTGTTTGTTTGTACCGCAAATCTTCGGAACTACTGGGCGGATTTGAATGATTTTTCTTTTGTTGTATAGGTAATTAGTCTGGGCAACATATAGGCTATAATTTATTTTGGAAACTTGAACACCTGATGCAGAACCGCAACAGACCAGCTGAACTATAAGAGATACAAAAAAGGGTACCATAGCAAAAATTGTTCACGTGATGAGCATTTTCAGCTGAGAGAATAAATTTGAAGATCTGGAATACCTGATGTGGAACTCCAAGAACCCAGCTACACCATGACACATACAGGAATGACGTCTTAGCAAAAGTTGTTCGGTCTGATGGGCATTTCCTGTTGATTTATAAAAATCGAAGATCAGAAACATCTGATGTGAAAATCAAAGTTATCACTAATTTCACTGTATCTTATAAAATAACATAAGCTGGGAGTACCTCCACGCGGTGAAGGCGGTAACAGTTTAGGACTGATTTTTGATGACGACGGTATATCATTGAAAATTAGACTCTACTTGCCATAATTCCCATTTATTTTTTTATTTTATCGAATAAATAATGCCTTCGCGCTTATGTTATTTGGATGTTTAATTTCCTTTTCCATTTATCTTCGTGACACGGTAGCCTACCCGGTAACGCAGGGGACCAGTCACTTAGATTTTAAATGATCAGGTATCTTCTTTACAATAAAACTATAACCATGCCTAGAAAGAGGTCAAATCTTTCCCAATGTTCCAAAGGAGCTAAAAGATTGAGGATCATAACATCCCAAGAATCTACCGAAGAGCGTCAGGAGAGACTTGATGCTGTTCGAGAACATCAGGCTGCAACTCGCTCCGTGGAAACCTCTTCAGATCGCGAAGCACGCCTGCGTTCTCAGCGTATTTACGCATCTACATCCAGGTCTCTAGAGCCCAGTGAAGAGTATGATGCGCGACTGACCGCTGATCGTGAACGTCATACATTGTCTCGCGAGTCGGAGACGTTCACGGATAGAGAATTGCGCTTGAGTTCTCAGCGTATCTACGCATCTGCTGCGGAACGTGATGCGCGACTGTCCGCTGATCGTGAGCGACATGCATTGTCTCGCGAATCGGAAACGTTTACCGATACAGAATCACGCTTGAGTTCTCAGCGTATTCGCACATTTACTAACAGGTCTTTTGAACCGAATGATGAACGTGATGTACGACTAACTGCTGATCCAGATTATCATACACTAGCGACCCGACGCAGCATTCGATCGCATTGGCCTATAGCCTTCCTCGGTAAATGGAGTATCCAACACAAAAAGATTTTTTTTATTCGAACCAGTAGATCCTGAGATTAGCGCGTTCAACCAAACAAACAAACAAACTTCAGCTTTATAATATTATAGTATAGATTGTCCCGAACACGCACACAACAAAATATTCATATTCAGTTAGAAAGTGACAGAAAAAGAATTGCTGGAGTACGGCATGAAGAGACAAAAGAAGAGCGCAACGAACGTATGAATTCTGATCGACTTCGACATTCTCTGGACAGAATGTCGATATCATCTGAAGAATCGGATGTGTCTCAAGATATAGCCGTAGGTCATGGCGACCTTCCTTGGGTTGGTAAGGAACGGAGTTCATTTACGTATACTCCTATGATTGACTACGCCACATATTCCGCCATCGGAGGTATAATTCAAAATTGTACTTTTTGAACGTCTCGAATCATCTCGCGCATCCCGTTGTTTTCCCGTCGCCGGCTCTTAGAATTCGACATCAGACGTTTCAGATCTTCGATTTTGCCGACCCCGTTGTCGCTGGCATAAGCAACAGGATCCGCGTACGAAGTCGCGGGCAGAGGCTAGTGTTTAATATAAATTTGATAATAAAAACGTTATCAAGTAAATTATTGTAGTATGTTGTGTTAAATTGTTGTAATATTGTATGATAATTTTGCTGTTCAATTAAATTCAACGTACAGTCGACAGAAGAGTAAAGTGATCAGGGTAGTAAGATATAGTTGAAGTTTTCTTAGAAACCAAGTGTAACGCTATGCAGGTTAATTACTTTTGCTACTAATATAGAACACTAAAACAAAGTGTCTTAATTGTCTCCTTAACTAGAAAAGGAAGAGAGTCAGTTAGAAAAGTGCTGCTGGACACATTCATGGATATTTCATTTCATAAGGCTAAGTAATTGTTCAATTATTAATGAGCCTACTTGGTTTGATTGTAATCATTTTAGAGTAACTAGGAATAAAAAAATTTACAATTTAATGTTTTCAAATTTAAATATATGTTCATCAATTCAAAATTTTTTTGACACTTCGATTAATGTGTCCCGAAATGTGTGAAATTGTCCGTATGGTGTCGGACGTAAAGAATAGCACCATCCCATATCTTCCCGTGGGTGTCGTAAGAGGCGACTAAGGGACGTACCCGAGAATGGGCAGCAGCGTTCTCTGTGCGTTTGTAACAACCATACTGCGATCGCCAACCCGCCTGCCAAGCGTGGCGATTATGGCAAAACCCCCCCTTGGGGGAGGCCTATGTCCAGCAGTGGACGTCTTTCGGCTGAAATGATGATTGTATTGTTGTTGTTTGTATTGCAATTTAGTAATAAATAGTAGGTACTTAAGTAATACATTTATTTTCATGAATGAAGTTGAAGTCGAAGTTGATGAAGTTTATGTAGAACTGTCATTCTTTCTTTTCTGTACTTCCATTGTAATGCCCCGTACGAAGCACCGAGTTATTATGTTGTGTACAAAAGTGTTCTTTTTTTACAATATAATTTACCTAAACGAATATGTTTATAAATATTATTTACTAGGTTTAAATTTGGCAAAATTTGCTAGGTTTGAAACCAAATTTTTTTGATAATAAATTATACTTTTCAACCGACTTCAAAAAGATGGAGGTTCTCAATTCGTCTCTATGTTTATTTTTATTTTTTTATTTTTTAGTATACCTATTTGTTACGCGATTTCCCCCGCAAATGTAAAGCGATTTTGAAAATTCTTTTTTTGATGGATAGCAATGAATGAAAAAGCTTTTTTTTACAAAAAAGACAACCGCCTTCAAAAACCAAATAGTGAAAAATAACTTTAAAACAGAACAGACATCACTTTAGTTTCGGAAGTCGGTGGCAATACAAAACAACAAATAGAACAGCCAAGCCACCGACTTCCGAAACTAAAGTGATGTGTGTTCTGTTTTAAAGTTATTTTTCACTTTTTGGTTTTTGAAGGCGGTTGTCGTATTTGTAAAAAAGCTTTTTCATTCATTGCTACTAGATTAGTTCTCTGTCCTCAAAAAAATAATAATAAAAGGACTAACTTGAGATAGTTATTCGATACATTCGTTAATGTGTTGTTGTAAAACAAAGTAAGCCAACACACAAACAAACACAAATACACATTAATCTTTAGTACCCAATTAAAGTGTAATACGATATAAATGCGGGCGTTAAGACGTTCCATCTGCCTCTGTGTTGTATTGTCAACAATCTTCGTCACTGTATTAATTATTTTCAATGTGGAATAATAAACCTACAGTGTTTAGTCTATACATCTATACAAATAAATAAAATTGAAGTGCCTGTTTCTAATGTAAAAAAAAACAGCTTTTCAATCGACTTCAAAAAAGGAGGAGGTTATCAATTCGTCTGTATTTTTTTTATTTTTTATGTTTGTTACCTGATTTCTTTGGACTGGGTGAACCGATTTTGATGATATGATAGTCCCATTTTAATTTGGTCTAGTTCTGACAATGGCATCTATGAGAAAACCGTATAAGTCTTAAATTTGCATTAAGTATGTGCGCGAAAAAAGAATTTTCAAAATTCTTTTTTTTATGGATAGGGAATGCTTTAGGGGTGGTCCCACATAAATTTTATCGAAATTGATTCAACACTTTTTAAAAATCAACAAATGCCCAAAAATTTTGCATAGACGACGTTTTAGTTTCCTCAATCTTTGTAGTAGTTAACTTTTCTCTTCTTAATAGATTTGGATGAGAAGGAGGTACTAAAAAACGGAAAATAAAAAGCTTTTTACAAAAAAGACAGCCGCCTTCAAAAACTAAACAGTGAAAAATAACTTTAGCACAGAACATACATTGACTTTAGTTTCGGAAGTCGGTGGCAATACAAAACAACAAACAGAACAAAGCCACTGAATTTCGAAACTAAAGTCAATGTGTGTTCTGTGCTAAAGTTATTTTTCACTTTTTAGTTTTTGAAGGCGGTTGTCTTTTTAGTAAAAAACTTTTTTACTAAATGCATTAGGTATAATTGTTTACACGGTACTAAAAAACAATTTAAACAATTTTGTCCCTCTGTTTGTTTCAGCTTATTTACGAAACATACAAAAAGGGTTTTTTTTTTTATCGATTAGAATCAGAGTGTAAAGTTCCTTATCCTTCTTAGAAAAGGGAGGATCCTCCGACCAGACGGGTGTTGACTCTGGTGGGCTACTGCCCGACGATTGTAGTCGGGATTTTTGTATCTATGCTAATTTCGCGGAGAACTCTGCTTGCGCGATCTAGAAAGCGTCAGTAGTACAAAGTCGTAGTTCGTTTATTGTGCTATAGATGTCGCTACAGGCTGGTTCGATTTTAACGGGACTTTCATTGGCAGTATCGTTTATCTTAGAAAAAAATAATAATAGGGACCCGTGCAATAAAATAAAATCCCGCAAACGACCGACATTCACGCGGACAAAGTCGAGGGCATCGGCTAGTTGTAATAATATATCGTTAGAACGGAAACAGTTGTTAAAATGTAAGTTGTTACGCTTGATATGTTTGACTCTATTTCGGAATTAAACAAATAACATTTTGCAATAGTTCTTTACTGGCTCTACTTTCCATGACGTTGAATGAATGATGAATGGCTGAAGGAATGAACGGGTCTATGAATTAATGAAAGATTTAATTATTTGTTTGAATATTGGCACAGCAATAGAGATGATTTCACTATAGATATTCGAGTTTATTTAAACTATCTAAGTTACATGCAATACAGTCACTTTTAAATTATATATAGCATAGTGATTTAATATATTCAGTCACTCTGATACGAACACTGATATTTTTCTAAGAGTTGTAACACATCTGTCAGATGTATGCCACTGAAAGCTTGGCATGTAATCAGCTCAAAATTACGTCGCGGAATTTCCGCCACGTAATTATCGGTTCGTGTATCGTTACAGTAAAATTTGAGGGTGTAGCGCGAGTGGCCTATCATAAAAGTATTCGCTTCAAGCTGATTTTCGAATTGGAAATACGACTATTATAAAACATTTTAGTTTAATTTTCGACGACAAGCACAAATTGATATGAATAAGTATTCCCAATAAAAAAATCGATCGAATTTCCGTTACTTTTACTGTGAGCGCTTCGGCACTTCATATTTTTTCACAATCTACGTACGCACGGCTCACATCAAGGTATACATTTCCAGTTTAAGCTGACCTCTCATTGTAAGGAAATTTAATACAAGACGAGATCAGCTTATACTGGAAATATACAGCTTGACCTACTTTTTGCCTATTACTTAAATTCGCGATTTTAATCATTTATTCGTCATACGAAAAAATACATAGATATTTTACGTTTAAAAAAAGATAAATATTAAGACTTCCAGCCGATGGGTCTTTCTTGCTAATTCCAAATGTTTAAGTTCTTCATCATCATCTGCCTAGCCTTTTCCTAACTATATTGGGGTCGGCTTCCAGTCTAACCGGATGCAGCTGAATACCAGTATTTTACATGGAGCGACTGCCTATCGGACCTCCACAACCCAGTTACTAGGTAACACGATACCCCTTGGTAAGACTGGTTGTCAGACTTACTGGCTTCTGACTACCCGTAACGACTGCCAAAGATCTACGAATGACAGTCGGGACCAACGGCTTTACGTGCTTTCCAAGGCACGGAGGAAACTCGGTATGAAAGGGATGGTCACCCATCCACAGACCGACCGCGGTTAGCGTAGCTTAACCTTTGACCGATCGATCTGTACGGCTTTACATTAGCCACGAGCTCCTCTTAAGTTCTTTTAAGTTCAAGTTCAAGCTCGTTTAAGTTCTTGAACATTAAGTTTATTTAAAACCAGATACTTACGACTGTTTTCCTTGTGATGGTAGTATTGTATTTATCAGCTTATTTTTAACAATATAATCAAAAACCCAGTCTTACAACAACATGTATAAAAACTTACGTAGTACTATTAAATATTGGGCACTCAAAACCGGTTTAATAACAACGTCACCCGATAAACAATAAATCATTCGCCATTACTATAGCGGACAGTAACTCCCGGAATGTTACCAATAATTGAAGACTATCATTTCAGTGACAATGTGATTTATGATACGGTTTTCAGCTGGTGGTACGACTATTGTAGCTGCGTTTTTGGAACGAGTCTGTTGGTACAATAGAAGAATGGCTGCTTTTTTATAGTTTAGAGTATGGTTTGATTCTAGTAATGACAAAACAGTCACTTCTCTATATAAAGAAAGTTACTTCATGCCGTCTGCCCCTCTGAACGCTTTCTCTCTCTTAATCTCTATCCCCTATCTTTTCTCTATCTTTTAAACTACGCAACTGATTTTAATGCGGTTTCCATAGATAAATAGAGTGATTAAAGCGGACGTTTAAATACGTATATAGTTTGCCGGGTAAAGTATTTGAAGCCGTGGCGGGTAACTGGTAAAATAAATCAGATCATCTCTTTTTTAAAAAAAGCAATAAAGCATTTTAAATGCATGACACTTTTGAATTTTTCAATACAGCTTAAAGTGGCTTTTACTGCAACGCTTTTAGATTTAAAAACGTCATCGTATTCATTAGCACTATCACTCACTAAAAGCACAAAATATAGAGGGTACAGAAGGACCGCTCCTGCCATCTTCAAAAATAATTACCTAAACTTGCCAGACTCGCTAGGGCTGCTACTATTTTGACTCTGTAGATTTTATTTGTGACAATATGAAATTTTATTGACACTGGCTCTTTGCATTTTTTTATAACAAAATTTTCTTGTTTGTCGTGAATTGTCAATGTCTCTCATTTATTCATTTAGACAACACGTGACAGTCGAGTCGTAAGTCTGCTTGAAACTGCTTGAGAATGCCTACAAACGTAATGTCAATGTGTGCGTGGTAAAAATGGCGTTTTGTTCTGAGTGGTCTCTCTGCTTGGGCGAGACGCAGCTTTACGTACTTTGTGTTAAAAGACTCGCAGTGACATCAAAGTTACCCTGTTTTTAATGACATTTTAAATTCATTTTTTCAATATAAAAAATGGAGCCGTTATGGAATCGTTTGTCTTCGTATAGGGATGTGATGTTCATATACCTAACTCTTTTGGTCACATGCGTTTCAACCCTCCTTGAGAGAGTTATATGAAAATATCATTGAAGATGGGTGGAGAGGACAAAGAAGGCTGATGAAAAGATGGATGGATTGTGTGAAGAATTATAAAGAAGAGAAGAAAGTCAGTGATATTAGGTACGACGTTTGACAGCACAGGGTAGAACTTATTCTTCTTAAAAACGTGTTCCGCCAATCCTAAATAACATGAGATAAGGCAGGAAGATGGTGATAATGATAAAAAATGGAGTCGTCACGGCATCTTTTGGCCGTTGTGAAACATCGAAAACTATTTAGTATAGAAAATATGCACGAATCATAGAGCAACGCGGAACCCAACCCGCGTGGCTTTATGGCACAAATAGATGGTATATTGAAGAATTTAGTTTAAAAAGAAAATTACATTCTTTAATTAAATTTCACAAAATTCTATACCAACACTTAAAATCATCGCTGCGCCAATAGCGGTCTGGTCCGCCCACAGATACCTGAATGTGCTGTGTCATGTCAATGTGTTTGTATTTCTATAGACATGATGCATTTAGAGGTTTCACATCAAAAACAACTGATGTGAAACCTCTAAATGCATCATGTCTATAGAAATACAAACACATTGACATGACACAGCTTCCTACATCTCCTTATCCGCTAGCACAAGTTCGAACATGTAACAATCATTAAGTGTTTATGGCAGTTGAACCAAGTTGTGTAAACCAGGGGTCTGTATTGACAACATGATTGATGATCTTAGTTTACAGTTAATCACTGCGGTTAACTTCTTGTTTAGCCGTCCGTCAGTTTTGAGTTAAGTGTTTGTTTGAAATAATTTGCGTTTTGGTTATATTTGTTGTTGCCGACGCGGTTGGCACTGGGGTTGACCGATTGGTTTCTGCTCTGCGTGTCGCGGCTTCGATTCTCGCACGAAACAAATATTTGTATGGTTTACAGGTAGTTTTTTCGGGTCTGGCTGTTTGTGTATATGAGTTCATATGCTTGTAAACGCACCCACGTTACAGGAAGATACAAGAGTGGGGCAGCGTTTATTAAAAAAAAAGTGAAATATGTGATTTGCTCTTAAAACTTGAACTGCCCCGTTGGGCTTGTGCTCGTAAGCGCTACTGCTAAGCAAATTATATTCTCAGTTTAGGATAAGTATTATCAGGTTTTTTCATTAAGAATTTCTCAGTAGCAACTCGGAGTTTGGAAGTTGGTGGGTTTCACACCCCCGTGCCTGCAAAGCTATCAACTTGCCAGGTCTAATCTCTCCATCCCATCATACCATCGAAATATGATAATCATATGTATAGTGCACCTATTCTGTGTTAGGGCACATACTTGTGCACTATAATATCTCCTACGTAATTTTCAAGTCTCTATTGAGTCTAGCTACCGTAGCTGGGAAATTATTGTCAATTAAACTTGATTTGTTTTTAGGTTCGGTTTCTTTTGGATTAAATAAAAATAAAAATAAAATAATATCTTTTTATTTCAGACATCATTTCTGTCCATAATATTGTTAGTACAACGACTTAAAAATATGTTAGTTACATTTAAAAAACGAATTCAAGAATTTGCCGCCCACTTGACTGGTGCTCCGGGCACACGCACTTGTGCTTGAACCCAGTGCACCAGGAGGACGCTCAGGATGGTGTTGATGGTGTGAAACATTAGCGAAGCCATGCGACGCCGCAGCACAGTGTGGAAGCCGTCTGTGTGCGCGTGCGCAAACATCGCAGATGCACTACAATAACGTAGGAGCCCCACCAGCAACCTGAACGGGTTATTGTATTGTATTCGAAGAACGTTGATCGCCCGCTGCGTGTAGTTAACCCACAGATTGCATTAATATAAGGGTGACGTCTCACTAGCGGCATAAACAGTGTCAAACACCAGCGTTAGAGAATGCTAGTTTGGAATAGGTTAAATCACAACTTAGCACCAAACCCACCCACATTAGAGGAGATGAAAAACGCCACCGAAGCTGCGATAGAAATAGCTATCTACTAGGCCAAAGTAAGTACTGGAACTCGAAAAAGAAAAGAATATCTACTATCGATTTGAAAAGAAAAAGAAGCACCAAATATTCTTAGTGCTTTATAAGCCCCCAGGATATCTACCTTATTTATACATACATAAATTAGAAAAATTGCGCTTAATTATGTTGATTGCACGAAAAGTCATGACTATATTAGGTATAGCAATCCAGTTGACATTTTCAGACATCTAGTTCCATTTGAAAGGATGAAAGAAGATTATATTGAATTCCCATTGAGTGGACACAAAAAATACCAATTCTCTGACCTTTATTTATGACTTGTCTTCCTCAATTTACCCCAAAAATCCCTCATCATCGCGGTAAAAAAGTCTTTTACTACCAAACGTTTGATATTACGTCACTAGTAGAACATGTGTTATCGAGTACGAAATAAAACTTGTGCCTTAGTTCTGAGCGCGACTAATATGTGAACCGATTCGTATACTTGGATATTACTGCATGCTTCAATAGACAGGTTGATGAAATGAGCCCCGAATACAAGTTTCCTGTTGTAGCTACATCGGTACATCGGTGTGTAGTCGTTCGTAAGGGAAGTTTGGCAGAATGGGAACGCGACTGTCGATTGTTTTAAATCAATTGCGTTTTCGAGTTTGGTGGATGGTTCGAGTAATTCAAGGTGTTTTGATTTTTTTTGCATGAAACAAGGAGGCTCTTCGTCTCTATTTTTTTTATAGGCAGAACTGTTTTGTCCTCCCAAAGTTTGATTTGTAGATTTTGACAATGATACTTTTGTTCCAGCGTGTTCAGGGCCTTATTGTATTGGGTTTTAAATTTACAATTTGCGATTAAAGTTTTGTGTTTTATTTATTAATCATCATCAATGACAGCTGTTATCTGCAACTTCATTCATGTGGATTTTTCACGCAGAACCCGAATTATTTTTCTGAAGTTCCTCCTTATAACATGAGGTATCTGCTAGTTAAAGTGCCGTCAAAATCGGACCATACAGACAATTTGTTTACAATCACATCTTTGTTGTCAGTACTGTAAAGGTTGCATGCATTTAGCATATCATATCAACTACATTACATCGACGGAACACTCTGGAAGCTTCTAGACATATAAGCGTATAGCTTAAATAGATTAGAACATAGCTGTTATTATATGACGCTAGGACTGACGGCTTGGGTTCCGTCAGAGACGGACGTAGTATTGTTGGATTATCCCAATAGGTATAGAGATCGTTCAAGTTATCCTACATTTCAATTATAGTAATTAGTACCCGTATACACAAAACCCTCTTATAGTACCTACTGTTTATGTACTACCTACTTTATTTATTTTTATATTAATTTATTGTATATTGTTATAGATGATGGAAGGATAGCAGACAAACATACTAACAAGTGACTTTTCTTTTTCCTACCCTTATCCTATGTTACTTGGGGTCGGCGCAACATGTTTTCTTCTTCCATTCCGTCCTGTCCAACGTCATGCTTTCATTGACTCCCTTTTCACTCATATCATTCTTCACACAATCCATCCATCTTTTCTTTGGCCTTCCTCTCCCTCTCCATTCGTCCAAACTAATATTCATAGCTCTTTTGGTCACATGAGTAATCATGACAATGACAAGATTTATAAAAATCACATTTCACCAAAAACGGGCCGCCACGCTTAAAAAATTTTAATAATAAAAATTCACATTCGTTTATTACTTCATAACTATAGTGTTCATTAAAAAGTAAGCAACTGGCACTAGTTAGCATTATTTTAAGCTGGTCCTAATTAGCAAAGTCGTGTGTTACACATGACCTATTTTTATGATTAACTCCTAGTTAATAGTTTTCTTTTGCTCTGTCTCATTACACAACCAATTTTTTTTTCCAATGTTCCTAACCAAAAGGCTTTCCAACGGGACCCTATTACTAAGCGTCCGCTATCTGTCCGTCTGTCTATTAGTTGGGCAGTAACTTGAGAACCGTAATAGGTAGACACAAACGCGAATGTTTATAACCAGTGTTGTCAGTGTTGACTTATGGCAAAGAAATGAGGTCCTTAAGGCGACGATATACGCCGGCGACCTTGAGCGATCAGAGAATCGTATGCGCTGCGTCCAAAACTCTCAAAGTTTATTCGAAAAAATTAAATAAAAGGTAGTATTCTTTAACTTTAAAAAAAGGCGTATACTAAAAGATATATATTATAATAAAATCGTCTGTAAGATAGTAAAAGTTTCGTTTAAATATTCCTGGTAGATTTTGTGTGATTATCAATGTTTTGTCTGCGACAGATTTAATATAAACTAATAATATTCACATACTAAATGATTAAGAGAATGTTCTAATTTAACATATAATTTTTTCAAAACATTTACACCACACATAAAATCTGCAAAAGTCGCTTGTTAGCACCTTAAATGCTAGTCTCCTACAGAGTTACGTAACGACCCATGGAGAGAGCCATGCTCGGAGTGTCTTTGCACGATAAAATCTGGAACGAGGAAATTCGCCGAAGAACTAACCTTGGTCACTTACATAGCTTTCGGAATTTACAAGCTGAAGTAGAAAATGACAAGCCACATTGCTCGAAGTACCGATAACCGATGGGGAAGAAAGGTTCTCGAGTGGCGACCACGAACCGGAAGACGCAGCGTTGGTAGACCTCCCACCAGATGGATTGATGACATCGTCAAGGTCGCGGGTAACCGGTGGATGCAAACGTCACATTGCCACTCTGGTAGCGATAGTAACAAATAATAAAAATATCTACAAAAAAATTAAAGGAATCCACTTAAAATCTTTAGGTACCTAAATTGTACGGTGTTACGGAACTCTCGTTTTATAACCGATTGATTATTTTCGTTATCAAGCAAACCCAAAAAAACCATTAATGCACGGCAATCAGTTACTTGATTTGTTTATATTTATTTAACCCGAAGGCTATTTACTTGTTAAATAAAAAACAAACAACAGGATGTTTCGTTTTCCATTTCGTGGCGTGTTTACATAGCGGTTGGGTAGCTAGAACAAACTGAACCCGCGTGCATACTAATGTAAAGGAGTTATTAGGCTCTACTCTTTTATTTAAAACTCCTTTGGGAGGGGACAGTTGAAAATCTATACTAATATATAAAGCTGAAGAGTTTGTTTGGTTGGTTGAACGCGCTAATCTCAGGACCTATTGGTTCGAATTGAAAAATTATTTTTGTATTGGATAGTCCATTTATCGAGGAACGCTATAGGCCCATGCGAAGCCGGGCCGGGTTACTAGTAATATTATAAAGCTGAAGAGTTTGTTTGTTTGGTTGAACGCGCTAATCTCAGGATCTACTGGTTCGAATTGAAAAATTCTTTTTGTGTTGGATAGTCCATTTATCGAAGAAGGCCCATGCAAAACCGGGTCGGGTTGCTAGTAAAATATTTTTTTTTATGTAGTATACGGATTTTTGTACTAAACAATAGACGCATAGAGTCCTGATAATGTCGGTTTTATAGCTTTCAACAATCATAATAATAAATAATACTAGCTTATTAACCTACTGCAGGGTAAAAAGCTTCTCGATTGATTACCTCACTTGCTCAAGGCGGATGGCTATTTCAAATTTATATTAAGGGGCTATTTATCGACTTTTACAGATTTGAAACTGACAGTCACGTCAAAATGTGCAGTGTAAATATTTGAAAAAAAATATATGTTAAACTAGAACATTCTCTTAATCATTTAGTTTGTGAATATTTTTTATTATATTCATATTAAATAGTTCAATTAACTCGTGAAGTTGTGTCTGACGCGGACAAAACATTGATAATCACACAAATTCTACCAAGTATATTTAAACGAAACGTACACCATCTTACAGACAATTTTATTATCCGTCTTTTAGTATACGCCTTTTTTTTAAGTTAAAGAATACTACCGTTATTGAATTTTTTCGACTAAACTTTGAGAGTTTTGGACGCAGCGCATGCGATTCTCTGCGTCCAAAACTCTCCAAGTTTAGTCGAAAAAATTAATAGCCCCTTAAGGCGATGATATACGCCGGCGACCTTGAGCGACCATAGAATCGTATGCACTGCGTCCAAAAAACTCAAAGATTTGTTGAAAAAATTAAATAAAAGATAGTATTCTTTAACTTAAAAAAAGGCGTATACTAAATGATAGATAGTAAAATTGTCTGTAAGATGTTGTAAGTTTCGTTTAATTATACCTGGTAGATTTTGTGTGATTCTCAATGTTTTGTCCGCGTCAGACTCAACTTCACGAGTTAATTAAACTACTTAATATGAATACAATCAAAAATGTTCACATACTAAATGATTAAGAAAATGTTCTACTTTAACATATATTTTTTTCAAATCATTTACACTACACATTTTGACGTGATTGTCAGTTTCAAATCTGTAAAAGTCGTTAATAGCCCCTTAAGACCAGGTTTCCTGGATGATGTTATCCATCACCAATGTCAGTGATGTTTAAGATTACCATATTATAAGTAAATATGAATTGGGAATGTCACATTGGTACTTGCCCGGGTTTAAACCCACAGCGGCACAGCCTATGAACCAAATTAAGCAAAAATATTTTAGAGTGTTACCACACCAATCGATCGATCATCAATCGATGCCATCGGTCGACATCGATCGACGTTGATCGATTGGTGTGGTAGCTTTGGCTGATCGACGGATACCGTTTGACTAACTAATCGATTGTTTGCCGGTCGATGGCATCGATCGATGTTGATCAATTAACTCCGGCTATAATCCATCACTAATAATAATCAAGCAGCTCGATCGACGTCGAATAATCCATTCTACCATCGATCGATGCCGTCGATCGACGATCAATCGATTGGTCTGGTAGAAACTATCGATCGACGTCGACTAATCCATTCTACCATCGATCGATGCCGTCGATCGACTATCTATCGATTGGTCTGGTAACACCCTTACACATCCTCAGTTTTTTTCAGGCTACCGCCGTGGGCATTATTCAGAGATTCGAACATGTTTTCAGGTACCTAGATAACTGTAATCAAATATCGTATGATTAAATTACCTGTTGCTAATCCTGATCAAAAGACATACATCAAACCCGTATTTAAATTAAACCAAACAGAGGTTCCGAAGAACGCATATCATCATCATCATCATCATTTCAGCCGAAAGACGTCCACTGCTGGACATAGGCCTTCCCCAAAGGGGGGGTTTACCCATAATCGCCACGCTTGGCAGGCGGGAAGAACGCATATACAGTTAAACAAATAATTTTGTAAATAACAATAAGTTGATAGATTTTTTATTTAGCTCACTTACTTGGTTAGTCTCAATAGTCTCCATTAAGATTGGACCACCGTAACCAAATAGGTTGGGAAAATCGATACAAATATTATAAATGCGAAAGTCAGTTTGTTTGTTAATGCTTTTACGAAACTATTGAACTGATTTTGATGAAATTTGGTACAGACTAAACTAGGAAAGTTAAAAAAAAGAAAAGAAAGGAAAGTTAAAAAAGCAGACAAAAAGGAAAGCAGGAAAGTAGGCTACTTTCTATTCCGCGACTTTCACTGCTTCCGCGATAATCGACATTCACATGGACGAAGTCGCGGGAAAAGCCTGGATCATCATAAAGACACCATTTTTTTTGTTCCGGGGTGGAAAATCCTCATGGATGTCCTCTGTCCTGGGGCGGGCGAAGGAGTCTGTCAAACTCCTACTGACTAAAAACCACCCCGGTGTTCTATCTCACACCTCCGTCAGGGGTCCCGGGAACTGGAGAAATATACGCAACCCCCGACTGGTGCTGGCCCGCCTCTGCGGGCGTCCTCAGATCATAAAGACACCATAGGCATTTATTATTATTAAGCTATTGCATAGCTTTTATCGCGGGCTTTGAGCGCGGCGACCGAATCAAGAAATTCCGTAACGAAAAAAAACCTGACACCCCCCCACTCCGGCTACCATGTAGCTCGGCCGAGCGTTCGCTTAACGTGTATGTACGAGTATATGGTATATTATATATATTATGATCTTTGACTTGACTTTGACATTTGACTTTGGCTTTGACTTTTGGCTTTGGCTTTTACTTTTGACGTTGACTTTCAAAGTCAAAGTCAAGGTCAAGGTCAAAGTCAAAGTCAAAAATGCTATGCAATAGCTTTACCGCGGCAGTCTCCGAGTACCACAGTGTATTTTTTGTATATTTTTATTATAAAGGCTATGTTATAAAGTTTACTTGAATTTCACGCAGGCATATAAAACGTCCACCCACATATTGCGCAAGCTGAAAAAGGGAAAGGTATTAGGTGACTTTTGTAATTAGCTAATGAACTTACAATCTGTTCTGAAAGTATTATTTTCCTTTCAAAGTATACCCAGAGAGAAAAACAAGTAAGTAAGTAATAACAGACATCGCGAGTCTCTGAACAAGTAATTGGTTCATTAAAATATTGATATAAATCCCTCTTGGGCTTTGTTATATTTTTCATGCAATTAAATGTATTTATTAACTTGATTTATTACTGAAAGCTTGTATTGTTTTATTTATTGGTTGGTTGGCTACATTGGTGTATGATAATTGTGTTGGTACCGACATCACTACACAATAAATTTAAGTTTTAACGCTGAGTTTGTGGTTTCGGGCTAATCTCCGAACCTACTAGTGTGATCCTGATGCAATGACTGAAGTAATTGTGTGAGATTTTTTTGTAATATTTTGATAAAAACCAATAATTTGCTAACCAAATTACTTACGCCATTGTTGATATATTTTTTTAAGTGGTATTTATGCCCATGGGGTAACCGGGCTAGAATAGCACGACCCCATTTCATCCCGAGGACACAACAACAACAACAACAACAACAACAACACTGCGATCCCCAAGACGCCTGCCAAGCGTGGGGATTATGGCAACCCCCCCCCCCTCTCTGGGGAGGCCTTTGTTCAACAGTGAACGTTTTCCGGCTGATGATGATGATGATTCATGTTCTTTTCTTAATTGGCTCTAGCAATTTGTGCAAGTATACCTTGAACCGACAAAAAAGAAAAAAATCCAGCTACTTGTTAGCTTTGTATAAATATAAAATTAGTTTAGCTATGAACAGACGGAAACATAATTATCTTCAGGATATCCCATTCGCAACGAAATGTAGACTGTGTAATGTATTCTTATTTACATTTCATTTATTTCTTTGCTTTAGTTAGTTGGGTATATGCCTACAATATACAGTGTGTTAGGTTAAAAGTAGGATGTGATGTGGCAAAAATCTCTTCTCTGTAATTATTTTGTTGAGTTATTTCATTTAATTAGAACGGTTAAGACCAGTTACAATAATTAAATCAGAGAAATATAAGAAAAAAGAAAAGCAATACCAAACTATGCACCGTCCTGTCATGTTTTCTACTTTGATTGGTTGGTGGCCCAATAAATAATAATAAAAGGTACATTTAAATAACATAGCCAAGTTTAGGCACTCATCACTTAAATAAATTCCTCTCACAGTGTTTCTGAAATACCAATAGAATCTTAGTCATTTGTTGATTTAGAATCCAAGAGATCATGAACACGGCCAAAGTTTGAGGTACTACTGACTTGGCGTGTATGCGATAAGGAGGCACAGCAAATGGTCTGCTCTTTCTGCTGCGGCAGTATTTGCTTGATACCATAAAGCGAGCCAGTGTAATATGCAGATTAGCGGAGTTTAAGGGTACGTCAACATCGCACGGAAAAAAAAATACCCTCTTATCTCTCAAAATACAGTGATAAGTGGTAAATCCTGGGTGATACTAGTGCGATTAATATATGGAGTAGGTGTTTTTTTTTTCGATTTAATAATTGTTCATTTTCATTATTTGTATTCAATTAAAAACATTAATGAATAAATAAATTGGTACGACACCAATACTCCCTTAAAATACGACAATATTTTGAACGTCTTTTACATTTTTCTGTTTATTTAGGTATCTTACCACATATACAAAAAATAGTAAAATAACATACCTAAATCTATACGATACCGCATAGAAGTGGAGAGGGGTACCTATTGAAGGAAAAACCTTTCATTGGACCCTGGGATTACTTTGCGGAAATCCGTTGTCAAAATAATGGTTTAGTGGGGAGAGGGAATCATCGAAATCAGTGCGCTCTTGTCGAAAGAACAGTGGACAGTATTGGGATTTTATTTTCAGGTTGTTAGAAAAATAAAAGAGTAGTTTTTTTTAGATACGTAATCGATGTACTGGCGATTGCCATTTATTTTTGGGACAATCCCGCCACAGCAACCTTTATAATTCAGAATCAAAAGTGGTGACCACAAGACAGGCGCCGAAGGCAACCACAACAAAATTAATCAGAAAAGAACAGCAGAGGATTAAGAAAAGACATAATTACAATAAAATGCAGCGGAGAATTAATACTCGCTAAAAGTCACCGATCCTAAATTTGAAGACCATTTATGATAATACCGGCCTGTTATTGTTCCACTACAGGGCCATAGGTCTCTTCTAATTCTAGAGAAAGACTCGACTTTCTCTAAGCTACATTGGGATTTGCTTGCTTCTAGTTGCAGACCCACCAACCTAAGGCCGGGCGCCTAAACCACGCCTATGTTATAATTATCTGAAAATACAGTTGTAGGTTTCTTTTTTTTTATATTGCTGTAGGCTTGCGTTTGGGCGCAACTGACCTGCAAGTGACAATACGGCCTAAGGTGGAGCACGCTTGTCTAGGATAAACCGGTTCACTCGTGCCTTGAAGATACAGTTGTAGTGAATTCCACAGTCTGGCAGTTCGCACAATAAATGTGGAAGCAAAGCGCTTGGTTTCTTTTCTAGCACTAAAGTGACAAACAGTCAAATTGCCCACCTAGTGGTCAACGTAGCCTTTGGATGTATGCAACACCAAAGGCATCTGAAACAACCTTTGACACTCTTTTTGAAGGCCACCATGCTGTAGTTCCATGGGTAAACTATAGCAGGAAGCTCTTGAGCGTACTTAGCAGAAAATGTCTCTGAAACCGCTGTTTATATAGGTATGAATCACAGTAGATAGACCCTAGATAACGATCTGTATGAAAACCAAGCGTGCCTTTTTTTGACTACCTATTATGACGTCACAATGTTTTGTTTTTCTTAAATTTGGTATTACCAGGTATTACTGAGTGTATTCGATTAAAAATAAATGTTTTTTAAATTAATTACGCATAATATTAATCACAAAATGACTTACCGATGGATGGAAACGTTTACGTTTATTTTTTTAACTCACGATTTTTGTACGTAAGCTAGGCACGAAACTAGGCACGCGAAGTAGTTGCTCTTGCGTTATCTAGGTCTATCTATATCTGTGGTATGAGTACATTAAAACAATACCAATTATAACTAGCTGTAAAGAGCAGCGATTGTTATTTATTCAAAGGTTTATTTATGTACTTTGATTATACAATTTTGTAGTACGAAATATACCTATATAATTTCTTGCTAATAATTCATTTATGAAAGACGGGATATCAATCATTCTCGGTGTTTTCAGGGCCAGCTCAGGCGACACTAGAATTATGTAAATAATGGAAGAATTTCAGCCAAAATTAACTTTCAAAAGTGATCAACCGTTGATTGATTGATGTTTCCAAATCTAATCTAGCAGTAAGGCCTGTAAGGCCACAAATTCGGGGAAAGATTAATCAGATTAAAGATCTTAGCTATCTATTCAGTTAGGTCATGAATCTTTATAAACAATACCGACTTTGTTTTATTCAGGCCTCGTAATTTACTTTTAGACCTAGACTGAGCAGGAATATTAAATTCTTGATTTTTGAGGTTTTTAACTGAAGCTTACGTTTTCAATTGTTAGTTGGATGCTGATAAGCAATAGTGTGTCAACCCACAAAAAGTAACATTTGGATATTTTGATGTATTTATGTATGTATGTATGTATGTAGAATAAACAAAAAGACTCTATTGCTTATCAGCATCCAGTTAGTCTTAAGTTCGTTCATCGGTTAATTACCTAAAAGGTCTAGTGGCTAATTTAAAGCTGTATGGATCTACCGGTCATAGTTAAGCTACGTTTGCTGCGGTCAGTTCACGGATGGGTAACAATCCACTTCACACCCAGACGACTTTACGTGCCTCGGGAAATACGTAAAGTCGCTGGTCCCGACTGTCATTTATAGATCTTTCGCCGTCGTTATGGGTAGTCAGAAACCAGAAAGTATGACGACAAGTCTTACCAAGGGATATAGTGTTATATAGTTACTACACATATTACACGCAAGCACACACACACACGCACACACACACACACACACACACACACACACACATACTCTCACAAAAATATTATAATTATGTTATCTATTAATATCGGTATGGAAGAGCGGAGTCTCCCAACACAGGCATTACTTGCTTAAAGGGAGGCTCCAATCCAAAGTTGTTTTTGCAAATATTGTTAGTGAAATAAATGATTTTTGATTTGATTTTTTTTTATTTTGACTGATTTGTACATTTCAGACAGGCATTCGCTCCATGTAAAATACTGGTATTCAGCGGCATCTGGTTAGACTAGAAACCGACCCCAACATAGTTGGAAAAAGGCTGGGCAGATGATGATTGGCCAATTATCTTGCTTCTGAACAAAACTGAAAGGGAGAACAACTTTAACACACTTTGTAACTTAGTAGGTACTGTAACCTACTTCGCTGGGATTACAGATGAACCCCCGATGGGTTCTATCTACTTGATTAAAACATAGTTTTCCTTTTTACTTTACATAATATCGAACTAATTATATTATTAGCTTTAAAATAAATCTAAGCTATTCAATTTTCCTCGTCCGCATGGTTGTCGGTTATCGCGAATGTAGGTGAAGTGGCGGATGTATAAGTAGCCTATGCCCTTTCTTAGGGTTCAAGTTTCGTCAGTACCAAATTTCATCAAAATTGGTTCAGTAGTTAATAGTGAAAGCGTTATAAACAAACAAACTCACTCTCGTATTTATATTAGTAGTATGGATATTGTTAAACCGTCCGTCAACCTACTTGGCGGACTGTCAAGTATTCTTACTTATTTAGAACAGAGTTTATTTCATAGGACTAATAAAATAAGGTTTAATTTGGTTAAACGAGCCAGATTCGAGTCCCGACACACTTTGAGGACGCTCACCGTGGACCTGGTCCACAAATTCAAGGTTGCTCATCGTGCTTTGAAGAGAGCGATGTTCGGGGTTTCTCTGGTAAATAGAATTCGCAATGAATTCATTCGCCAGATAACGAAAGTCGCCGACATTGCGCGTAGAATAGGAAAGAAAAAAATAGGCCATGTCTGCATACGGACAGATGGTAGATGGAGCAGACACGTTTTAGAGTTGAGACTGTGTTTGGGCAAATATAGTGTGGGACGCCCTGCGGCACGACTGACTGTGGATTTATAGCAAATTCCTGGTAGCGAATGATTGCGGGCTGCCCAAGACCAGGGGGGCAAGTCTGCTATTTTTATAATTTCGTCATTCCAACACGATTCCATTGTCATTTTGCTATAAGTTCGTAATCTGCTAAATCCATAATGGTCGATCATTGGGCGGTCAATGGTCTCATAATAGAATTGTGTTATAATGACATTGTCAACAAATTTGAACATTTATTCATGCCAGATTTCATTTATATTTATTTTTACATAATAATATTATTTATATGTGTTATAAGCAATCTGAGTAGTAAGAAGTTCGTAAACTAAGTCAGTCATTAATTTGTCATTATGTACGAGATTACCATTCTTTAACATTTCTTTCAATGGACTGTCATTGGTTGACCATTGGAAAGTCATAATGACGCCATTATATTAGTAGATTACCAAACTTGTCAAAATCAACAATTATGAAATCAATGAAAGACCATTCTGACACTATTCAAATTCAAATTCAAATTCTTTAATTCAGACATACGTCCATAGTGTTAGTATAATTAATATTAATAATTAAAAATATTGTAATAGCAGACTTGAGGCCCAGGTTGGTAGGCGATCTCTGGGGCGAACTCTCTGCTGAACGTAGGCCCGGCAGGTGACGGCAATAGGCTGATATGATAATCATGAACCTGAATCTCTACAATACACTAACAACATTGTCAAAAAGTAACAAGTTATTTGCCCGTATAACAAATTGCTTGTTCAATTGTAAGACATAAAAGATCCCGCCCAATAAAAGAAAGTCTTCCAAGTCTAGATCTTAATAAGATGTGACAGGATTTCCAGATTGACTGCATAATTAAGCAGTATATCTCTATACCTCATTATTATTAAAATATTTCGGCGAGGGGCGGTCGTTTAATAAGTTTTACGAGTGTCGGGTTTAAGATACGATGTACGTCCTAGAAGACACAGTGCTGCCTTGAATTCGGGCCTAAGTACTGGCAGCAAAAACAGCGCAGTAGTTTTTGTTTTAGAAGTTACCTACTTACGCTAAACAAAAACTACTCCGCGCTCTTAATTAGCTATTAGTATATAGTAACTAGGCGCTACCCAAGTTAAGAATATCTTTCTTGTGAAAGATATCGCCTGAATAGTTTTATCATTATCTCTATCGTTTGTTTTTTCAGGCAACTTTACCTAAACTGATATTATAAAGAGGAAAAAGAGCTGGTTTTTATCTCAATGGTTCAGCATTGCCATTCAGTGTGGCAATGCCGCCAGTCTCTTTGGCACATTCCCAGATGACGGCGATGTGGAGGAATTTATTGATGCCTATTATGGCATCAAAAAGTTCCTCAAAAACGAATACAATAGTATTCGTTTTTTTGTTAAATAGTTACAGGTTTTCTTTTTTATTATTTGCGTAATTATTTTACATTAGTAACCTAATTTAAAAAAATGTTATAAATTGTTTTAAAAAAGAATTATAGGGCAAATTTATTGCATTAAAAATATAGCTCTCTGTTGGTATCATATCCTCAGTCAAAAGTTAGCTCTTTAAAAATTACATCAGTATTTTATTAAAATTAAAAGTTAGAACATACATTTCATTCATAAACATGCTCCTTAACGCCAAGTACTAGTAACTTGTGATCACAATTTAGAAGCTTACATAAACAAAGTGAGCTCGGTCCTAATACAATAAACTCTGTTTACTCTCACACAAAAACTTGTGATTTAATTTAGCTAAAATAATATGTAGCCAGTATAGTCTGGCAGCTCTAAATTAAATGCCAAGTACACACTAATTATAATTACGGGCCTGACAAAATAGTTTTGTTTTTCGTGTGTGAGTAATTTTGCGGATTAATAAATTGAAGTCTCTTTGAGTCCGTGTGGTGTCGGACGTAAAGAATAGCACCATCCCATATCTTCCCGTGGGTGTCGTAAGAGGCGACTAAGGGACTTACCAGATAATGGGCAGCAGCGTTCTCTGTACCTTTGTAACAACCATACTGCGATCGCCAATCCGCCTGCCAAGCGTGGCGATTATGGCAACCCCCCCCCCCCTTGGGGAGGCCTATGTCCAGCAGTGGACGTCTTTAGACTGAAATGATGAATGATGAAATTGAATTTAAGTTAACCTAACCTTACTTACTTAATTTTTCTGACTAACTGACTCTTTGACAATTGTGCCTGTAAATGGTTTAATTGAAATAAATGCTTTGACTTTGACCTTGACCTATTGACCGCCATGTCAAAAAGGCAAAAACGTGCCCTCGGCGTCAAACTACGTATGACTGCTCTATGAAATTACGTTCTATACGTAATTCCATAGAGTAGTAATTCGGCTGTCGTTACTGTGGCGTGTTAGGCACTTTTTGGTTTGGGATCTTTACGTGACAATGGTGCCAATTCTATTGTGCACGTACTAATTGCTATTTATATCTCTTTCTCTCCAATAAAACAAGAAAGAGACATATATTAATAAGAGCTATCAATTTAAGTTAATCTAAAATGTTCATACAATTATAGTTGTCATTTCAGAACGTATTGATTAAAAACACTGCGAAGTTCAAGGGAAAAACTAATTTGACATCTCTAACTTAGTCCTTGTCTGTCGTCGTCCTTTTCTTCAGTTGCCTGGTAGTAAGAGATGCCAAATGCCTAATTTTAATTTAGTTTGTGAACAAGGGAAATCGAAAGGGGAAGGTGAATCAATTGTTTCTTACATTTGTGGTGGAAAATAAAGGTATTTTTTATTTTAAGGGAATCGGCACCAATGGCGGTCAAAAGTTTAAGGAAAATATTCTCTCAACCGAATTTCGGTCATTGGGACTAATCTCAATCGACACCAGCTAAATATGTTCACAAGATCTCATAATACAGGGAAAATGAAAATCTACCCAAAACCTCTTAATCTGGACTTCGTACATACAGGGTGTCTCGTGACTCGACGTCAAGCCGGGATCGGGTGATAGGTCAAGTCATAATAGTTAACAGAACAATATTAAAAAAGTTTTTTTTTTCAGTACAAGGACATAGTATTAATATTGAATAGGTACTTGGTTAGGGAAAAAAAATATAAAAGCCCCTATTTTTTTAAATACATAGTAATGATGTTTACGTATAGTTAGGAAAATAATTTAAACTGTAAATGCAAAATATTGTTTACATTTTTTTTATAGAGTAAGGATGGAGTTTCTTGCCCATGCTTCTCCATACGAAACTACCTTTTGGAAAGGGGAATTAGAATCATATTTTATGACGTTCAAAAGTGCCTTTTAATGGTCTAATTATTTGACTTTGACTTTTAAACTACAGGCTACTGAGAAATTCTTAATGGAAAAATCTAATATAATTTAATCCGAACTGCAAATCAAACCAAGTACACCACTCACAGCACAAGACCAACGGGGCAATTTAGTAACCCAGAAGTGTTTAAAATACAACAGAGTTATTTTGTGTTTTACCTCCGGAAAATCATTAAGTCTTAAATGATGTTTAAATTATCCAAATTATGTAGAAAGGTAACAGGAAGTCGGGTTCGCGAATTTGTGTTGGCAAGGCAATCCAAGCAAAAGATAATTACATTTTTATTAAGATTATTGATTAAAGTAGGTAAACACTCGAACTTGGCCGAGCTTTGAAAGATTAAATAAATAACGTTTGTAGTGCCTTTTAATGGTCTTATTGAAATAAATGATTTGACTTTGACTTTGACTTTTGACTTTATTTAAAATGATCCTTATAAAAATAAAAACCAGTTATGTTTAGTTCTGAAAAAAAGAGTCAAGCTATCTTAGCTTTCAAAAATTTAATTAATTACGTCAAACAAAATCAACATGCAAAATATTACTATTCACCAGAGTAACATACCAAACTGTAAAATTTTCCCTATTGATTATGAACCTTATGGTTATGTAATAAATTTGAAAATCTATCAAAGAAATTTGACAGATTGTTGAAGCTTGATGGGCTGGCCTCTGTACATCTAAAAATTATACTTAGAATAGTTTTAAATAATCAAAATCAATCAATTGGTTAGTTGGCACCAAGAATTCCAAGACAGCTTTTATAAAAGAAGCCTTCATATTCACCTCAAAAACCCAATGAATAATAATAATAATATCATTTATTTCGGGTAACAAAAGACCCATAACATATATACCTTACAAACTATAATACATATAAATAACACACACACACACACACACACACACACACAAACACACACACACACATATTAATTGTAATTTTTTTTGTTGCTTTGATTTCAATTACTACCGCCATACAAAATCAGTGACGAAATCGCGTTTTAAAAAGTATGTCAATGATTAGTAATATCAAGTACCTAATTACTTGGAAAAATGGTAAAAAAAATACTCAAGATATTAATATCGTATATCCTAAAAATCACAGTCGATTTTTTTGGCAACGCTACAAAACATAAGAAAAGAAATGACAGTGACATAAAAATTCACACAGTCATAAAAACCTCTTTTTACGACATTTAACCATATGATAATACATTTAATACTGTCTTTGTTTATGTCTACACTACGTGAGCTGCGTCAGTAGATACATGTATTTCTAGACTACTATATAAGGCGACGATATACGCCGGCGACCTTGAGCGACCAGAGAATCGTATGCGCTGCGTCCAAAACTCTCAAAGTTTAGTCGAAAAAATTTAATAAAAGATAGTATTCTTTAAGTTAAGAAAAAGCTTTTTACAAAAAAGACAACCGCCTTCAAAAACTAAAAAGTGAAAAATCACTTTAGCACCGAACACACATTGACTTTAGTTTCAAAATTCGGTGGCTTTGTTCTGTTTGAGGTAGTTTTTGAAGGCGGTTGTCTTTTTTGTAAAAAGCTTTTTATTTTCCGCTTTTTAGTACCTCCTTCTCATCCAAATCTATTAAGAAGAGATTGAAAGTTAACTACTCTAAAGATTGAAGAAACTAAAACGTCGTGTATGTAATTTTTGGGTATTTGTTGATTTTTTCAAAAAGTGCTGAATCAGTTTCGATAAAATTTATATGGGACAACCCCTGAAGCATACCCTGTCCATAAAAAGAATTTTCAAAATCGGGTTACGTTTGCCGGAGAAATCGCGTAACAAATCGCGCACATACTTAATGCAAATTTAAGACTTATATGGTTTTCGCATGGATGCCATTGTCAGAACTGGACCAAAAAATAAAATGGGACCACACGGAAAGGACCAGCTTTCAAATAAAAATAGAATCATCAGAATCGGTTCACCCAGTCCAAAGTTCTCAGGTAACAAACATAAAAAAAAAATAAAAAAAAAAATACAACACAATTGATAACCTCCTCCTTTTTTGAAGTCTGTTGAAAAAGGCGTAAACTAAAAGATACATAATAAAATTGTCTGTAAGATAGTAGAAGTTTCGTTTAAATACCTATTCCTTGTAGATTTTGTGTGATTATCAATATTTTGTCCGCGTCAACTTCGTGATTTAATTTTTACTATTTAATATGAACTTAATCAAAAATATTCACATACTAAATGATTAAGAGAATGTTTCAGTTTAACATATATTTTTTTCAAATCATTTACACTACACATTTTGACGTGATTGTCAGTTTAAAATCTGCAAAAGTTGCTTGTGCTTTGCCTTAAGAAAATAAGAAATTACTGGGGTGACAACGTAAAATATGTGCTATTTATGCGTTGGGTGTAGTTGTACCAAAACAGACTAATGAAAGTCAAAATTTAATCTGTTTTTCTAAGTCTAAGACTTAAGTATTTATTTTGGCTATATAACGCTAAATATTGTGAAACCTATTTGAAGCAGTTGTAAGTATGTACAAAGTTGCGGGTTTAATTCTCGTATCTACCGGACAAGTGACAATGTGACTTTTTCAGTCCATATTATTTTCTGTCTATCCTGGACATTAATTACATCGTGAGGAAACCTGGACTTGTACGGTATCACTATCGGGTGAAACGTCCACTAAAGTAACACCAATCCGCCTTGACCAAGTGATCAACACTCGTATTGAGAGTGCAGAGCAAAGGCCCCTTCTCGGTTTGAGAAAAGACCTTTGCTCTGCTGGTATTATTTTTGATATCTTATTGCAGGTCTCGGAAAACGTGGACCCAGGCGAAAATGGTGGGATGAACTTGACGTTTACATGCAGGATTGGTGCACACTAGTTCAGTATTGAAAAGGAGCAAGGGAGGCCTTTGCCTTGCAGTGAGAAAACACAGAATAAAATACAATACATCTATTATATACTAAACTAATATGTATAAAAGTGGTCACTCACTCACTCATCACAAAATATCGAAAACCGCTTGATGTATAAAGATAAAATTTGGCAGGAAGGCAGTTTATAGTTAGTAAACGTCCGCTAAGAACAGATTTTGCGACAGGGCCGGATTAAGGAGGTCTAATGGGTTCTCACCGGGAACGAAGCCGCGGGCAGCAGCTATTAAGCTAATAATTTTAATAAAGCTGAAGAGTTTGTTTGAACGCGCGATTCTCCGGAACTCCTGGTCCGATTTTGAAAATTCTTTCGCTAATTGAAAGCTGCGTTATCACTGAATGTTATCCATACTTCCATACTAATATTATAGTAACTCTGTCTGTTACACTTTCACGATGAAACGGCTGAACCGATTTTGATGGAATTTTGTATGAAAGTAGCTTGAACCCTGGGGAAGGACATAGGCTACTTTTTTATCTGCGACTTCGTCTGCATCCGCGATAACCGACATTCACGCGGACGAAGTCGCAGGCAAAAGCTAGTAGGCTATATTTTATTGTCAAAAAATTAGGGATCTGTAAGAAAAATCATCCGAACGAGATCGCTGGGAAAGTGCTAGTAATTTCATATAATCGCATGTTCTCGATAAAGGTAAGTTTCTGATGTACATACGCTAGTAGGGCATTTCCTTCCCCTATAAAATATGTATATGTGGCCACATTAACAGTATAAATCCCTTTCCCTTAATCGCGTTTTACTAAACCTTTCCACATGACCCAGCATACCTTTGTCAACCCTCGTCACTATTTCCTCTTTACCACAAAAATACCAGATCGCTGCGTATCTCACACTTTGATATGCACCGTTTTAGTTAATGAGATTTTGGATCGGTTAGTTAAAAGGGTTTTAAAATTCTTCGTTTGTTTTTTTAAGAGGTGGGCTAAATAAAAGCTGTTATTAAGCTACTCTTGCTGCGGCCGGTCCAAAGATGGGTGACCATTCGTTTCATACCGAGATCCCTTCGGGCTTTTTTAGCGTTCCGTAGCCAAATGGCAAAAAACGGAACCCTTATAGATTCGTCATGTCTGTCTGTCTGTCCGTCCGTATGTCACAGCCACTTTTTTCCAAAACTATAAGAACTATACTGTTGAAACTTGGTAAGTAGATGTATTCTGTGAACCGCATTAAGATTTTCCCCATACTTAGAACTGAACACAAAAATTTTTTTTCATCAAGATCATACGTGTTGGGTATCTATGAATAGGTTTTCAAAAATGATATTAAGGTTTCTAATTTATTTTTTTTCTAAATTGAATAGTTTGCGCGAGAGACACTTCCAAAGTGGTAAAATGTGTGCCCACCCCCCCCTGTAACTTCTTAAATAAGAGAATGATAAAACTAAAAAAAATATATGATGTACATTACCATACAAACTTCCACCGAAAATTGGTTTGAACGAGATCTAGCAAGTAGTTTTATTTAATACGTTATTTAAAAAAAATTACTAAAACTAAAACTAAATCGTAAACCGCAATTTAGTTACTATTAAAACATCGGTCAAAGTTACAACGAACTACAAGAACTTTTGTGTTATGTGAACCCATCATGGGCGAGTCCGACTCGCACTTGGCCGCTTTTTCATAGATCTTTTTTTCATAGGGCTGTTTTTCATAGATCTTTGAAGTTGTTATGGATCCAAGAGGTATCGTGTTACTCAATCACTGGGTTGTGGAAGTTAGATAGGCAGTCGCTCCATGTAAAACACTGGCATTTAGCTGCATCTGGTTAGACTAAGAGCTGACCCCAACATTGTTTGGATAAAGCTAGGCAGTTTGTTTAATGATCCATATACCAATTTTCTATCGCTAATGACTGTCGATAATTGACAACATTTCAAATTTTTAACCTGCCTGTATTATTTATTACGTTATATAAAAGTAAATACAAATCTAGGGCACCCGTACTTTTGCATTTTTAGAAATGATGTACTTTTCATTCATAAGTTCAACTTTGAAATTAGGTATATTCTAAAAAGACGTAAGCGCCAAATGACGTCATTCTTACGGTGGAATAGCGTTTATCCTTTGCTTTACTGTGACCCGTCAAAAAAACTATTATCATTATTATTACACTTCAGATAATGTGACATTGACATGTGTCGTATTTTACGTTAATGTTTTCATCTAAACCATTGAAATTGTTCAGTGTGGACTGTATATATTTTGAAAATAAAACAATTCTTCAGGCTTGATTATTTTCCCATTTATTCTTCTTAGCTCAGTATTAGTCAGTTGCTATTTTCGATCTGAATTCAAGCGGGCCTAGTGCCCTTTTATATAGACGGCTACCTGGGTGCAAGTAGTGGCGGGGGTAAACAATGAAAATCTCGACCGACCACTCGATCGCTTACTTTGCGCCCAAATGGCCTTGAAACTATGTACAATTCGTAATTATTATTATTACCTATTTATCTATCCTACTTAAATATATAATACAACATGGTTTGTACCTATAATGCTTACACTAAACTTATCAAACTTAACGCTACATCTTGTTCTTATTCAAACATGTTTATAATATGATTTTATTATTTACAGTTAGCGTCTATTACAGTTTAGGTCGGCGTCCGTAACAGTTCTCCCCCCGGCGAAGCCTGCGCAGCCTCTTCTTTCTTCGTCAGGACGACGAGCTTGCTCACTGGGCGTCGGAAGATGCCGGTTCTGGTCCGCACCTCGACGACTCGAATGCTGCCGTCGGTTCCCGGATGCGTGCGCTCGACGACCCCCATAGGCCAGGTGTTCCGGGGCAGTGTGCTGTCGACCACGACGACCACGTCGCCTACTTGCAGCGGCCGCGCGTCGTTCTTCGGCTCGCCGCGGGGTACCAGTGTGGGCAGGTATTCTCGTAGCCAGCGCTGCCAGAAGCAGTCGGCAAGCGCTTGGCTAGCTCGCCATGTTCGTCGGTCGGCTTCATCGCATGGTCCCGTTGCTGGTAGGCCGTTCGAAGACCCCAATAAGAAGTGGTTGGGAGTTAGGGCCTCAGGATCATTGGGGTCCACGCTGACGTGGGTCAAGGGTCGTGCATTGATGCAGAACTCAGCTTCGGCGAGGAGCGTGCTGAGTACTTCTTCTGAAGGCGCCTTCTCTTGTAGGGTTACTTTAAGGGCGGCTTTTACGGAGCGCACCATTCTCTCCCACGCGCCGCCTTGATTGGGCGCGCCAGGAGGTATAAAGCGCCATTCCACTCTGTGTTGTAGCCCCACATCCTTCAGGGCAGGCAGCCATTCAGTGTAGGCGGTGCGGAGCTCTTGATCAGCCCCGCGGAAGTTGGTCGCATTATCAGAATAAATTAATCGCGGCCATCCCCTTCGTGCAGCCATTCTTCTTAGTGCCATGATCGCAGAGTCTGTCGATAGGGATGCGACGAGCTCTATGTGCACAGCGCGGGAGGTGAGGCACGTAAATAGCGCTCCCCACCTTTTCTCTCGGCGACGGCCCACCTTAACGGTCATGGGGCCGAAATAATCCACCCCACAGTTGGTGAACGGGCGGTGGAAAGGGTCGAGGCGGGCGTGCGGCAGGTCCCCCGTGGCTGGCGTCCGTGGTGTCCCCTTCAACTTCTTGCAGAAGGCGCAGTCTCTCTCGATCGTGCGCACAGTGGGTCGTAGATGTATGATCCAATAGCGCTGCCGTAGATCATTTGTCACGCGCTCCCTGTTGGCGTGGCCCGCAGCGCAGTGTTCACGTAGCACTATCAGTCTAGTTAGCGCATGTCGACCGTCCATGATGATGGGTCGCTTTGTCTCTGTCGGTGCCGAGGAAGCCTCGATCCGTCCTCGTACTTTGAGGAGCCCGTTTTCTATTACAGGGTCCAGTCTGTATAGCCTGCTCGTCTTAGTTAGGGGGCGAGCTGACTTGATCTTCTCTATTTCTTCTTTGAAACTTTCTTCTTGCGCGCGTCGGATAAGTTCTGTCTCGGCGCGCTGGATGTGTCGATGCTCCATGCTCACGGCCTTACGTCGGCAGATGTCTATGAAGGCGAGCGCTCGTGCAGTGGCCCTCACCAGGACTTCATATTTCGAGAAGCGGGCCGGGTCTGGTAGCCAGCTATCTCGTCCTGGTTCTTGCGTCACGTGTAGGACCTCCTCCTCGTCTTCTTCTTCCGTTGTCGACATCATGGGCCATTGTTCTTCTGGCAGATGTAAGAAGCTAGGCCCCTGGAACCATCGGTCCGCTGTGCTCAGTGGAGTGTCGGTGAGCCTCGTCGCGTCGTCGGCCACATTCACTTCCGTGGGCAGCCATCGCCATTCTTCCTTCTGGGTTAGCTCGGCGATCTCACCCAGCCTGTGTGCGACGAACGGTGTGAAGCGTCGCATGTCGTGACGTATCCAATGTATTACAGTGGATGAGTCGGTCCAGTAGGTCGTTTGGTTGATCTTAACTCGATGTTCCCTTTTTATAGTGTCGGCGAGTCTTGCTCCGATGACGGCCGCCTGGAGTTCTAGTCGCGGTATTGTCTGTGCTCGTCTCGGTGCTACCTTGGCCTTGGCGGCCACCAACACTACGCCGATACTTCCGTCGTTGTTTATGATTCGCCAGTAGGCCACGGTCGCGTAGGCTTGTTCGCTGGCGTCGCATAATATGTGTAGATCGACACGTTCATACTTCTGTGTTAGGTAACATCGCGGCAATCGTAGCTGAGCCAGTCCGGTCAGGTGCGCGAGCCAGGACGCAAAGAGCTCGTTTTCTTCTGCTGGAATCTGTTCGTCCCATGCGGTCTGGAGGCGCCATAAACTTTGTAGTATTATCTTGGATCGTATCGTGTAGTGGCTCAGCAGTCCTAACGGGTCGTAGATGGACATGACTGCACTAAGGGCTTCTCGTTTGGTCGGTGCGCGGGCTCTGGTTCGTACTTCAGTTGGCACTCTGTTCATGGACGTGTTGAACCCCAACTCATCTCGTTCTGCGTTCCAATATAGCCCGAGTATTTTACTCTCGGGCTGCTCTCCCCCCAGTTGTGTGGGAGAGGTGGCATGTAGTTCGGTGGGTACGTCTCGTAGCACTGTTCGTTCGTTCGAGCTCCATCCTCGTAGCGTGAACCCCGCGTGCGCGTGCACCGCTCTTGTTTCTTCTATCACCTTTCGTGCTTCTTCTGGGTTATCGTAGCTGGCTACTAGGTCATCCATGTAATGGTTTTCCTTGATCGCTTCTAGGGCTCGCGGGAACTCTTGCCCATGTACGTCCGCGTTGAGGTTCCGGACGTAGTGGGCCATAAACGGAGAGCTTGCTGCGCCGAAAATCATGCTCGTCATTTTATATTTTGCAGGAGGCGCTTCTCTTTCGTTGCCTCGCCATAGAAACTGCTGGGCTGGTTGATCTTCTGGTCTTATTTTTATGCGGAGAAACATCTCTTGTATGTCGGCCGTTATCGCGATCGCTCTTTCCCGGAATCTGAAGAGTATTCCAGGTAGCGCCAGCAGCATGTCCGGGCCTTCCAGCAGCGCGTCGTTGAGGCACACCCCGTTGCTTCGTGCGGCTGCGTCGAATACTAGCCTACACTTGCCGGGTTTGTTAGGATTCTTCACGGCAAAGTGTGGCAAGTACCAGCAGACCGGACTTGTTTGTTCCGAGCCGCCGCACAGTGTCGCGTACCCTTTCTCAAGCAGGTTGTTGATCTGCCTGGAGTATTCCTCAGCGAACTCTGGATCGGCGTCCATCTTCTGTTCTATCTTCTTGAGACGGCGGAGTGCTTGGCTGTAGCTTGGTGGCATGATAATGTTATCTTGTCGCCACGGTAGGCCCACCTCGTAGCCTTCATTGATTCTCTTCGCTGTTGTCTCGACGATCTTGATGGCGCGTTGGTCCGCTTCGTTCACTCGCGGCTTGCCGTGGATGCTGAGTGCTTCTATTTTGAAGTGAGCCTCGACCAAGTTGTGGAGCTCCTGGTTGCTCACGTTCGATGATCGGTCGGGCTCGTAGAGATGTAGCACCTTGCCTTCTTGCATGATGGTGCTGCGCGGTGCGGTTCCATGCACCACCCATCCTAGTTGAGTTCTTGAAGCGGCCGGCTCGTTCGGGCCGCCGATTCGTAGTTCACGGGAGACGATGCACTCCCAATGATCGGTTCCTACTAGGAGCCCGGGGCGCGCGCGTTCGTAGCACACCTCGTTCCTAGGTAGGTATTTCAGGTGCTCATATTCTAGCAGGTTTTCAGGGATGGCTTGCTGGTAAAGTTGAAGGTTCTTCATGGTCCTCGCTCTGACCTTGTAAGCTTCCTTTTCTTTGGCCCCCCTGACCTTGATTGTCACAAGCTGGCTCTCTGTTTCATCTTGCGACATGTTGACACCGTTTAAGCGCAGTGTCTGTGATGGTCCCTCCGCCCCGATGCTGGA
Source organism: Charanyca ferruginea (assembly GCA_947361185.1). Taxonomy (NCBI): domain Eukaryota; kingdom Metazoa; phylum Arthropoda; class Insecta; order Lepidoptera; family Noctuidae; genus Charanyca; species Charanyca ferruginea. Next base: position 2,711,484 of record OX376058.1, on the reverse strand, counting down.
TGCTAACTCCTGGTCCACGAGTGTAATGGTTGCACCCTCGTCTAGGAGTGCGTAGGTCGACACCTCCCCCCGTGGTCCGGACACGGTGACAGGACACATCTTCAACATGACTGTTCGCGGGCCGGCGGCTGGACGGGCAGCCACGGACAGGACTGCTTTCTCTTTAGGTTGTTCGGCTTCTTTCGCGACTTCAGTCTTCTCGTCGTGTTCTTGATGTAAAGTCTCGTGATGCGGGCGGCGGCATTGATTCACGCCGCACGGCTTTGCTTTACAGTTCATGCGCCTATGTTGTTTATGAGCGCATTTGAAGCAAATCTTCTTTTCTTTCAGGAAACTCCATCGTTCATTCACGGCGAGTGCCTTGTATTTTGGGCACTGTGTTAGTGCGTGAGCTTGTCCACACTTGGGGCATTTTTCAATTTCTTCCTCCGCTCCCCCGGTCGTAGTGAAAACGCTCGCCTTTTTCTTTAGTATCACGGCGGGTCGGGTTTCTTTCTTCGTAGTTGCAGCGCCTGTGGCCGGGGCGTATGTGTATCTCAGCGCCCGGTCAGCTTCTCTCATCAGGAACCGTGACATCACGACGATTTCTGGGTCTGCCGTCCCTTCGTGTTCATATGCGTAGTCACACCAGCGAGATCGTAGATGCGGGCTGAGCTTGTCTAGTACTTCTCGTGTCATCAATGGATTGAATAGGTATCCCCTTCGATCGATGGTTTTTAGGACACAGATGATGTTCTGTAGTTTGATAGCGAAGCTATTAAGCTCTGTTGCTGACGTACCCGGCTTCGGCAGCTTCTTCAGATCTTCCAGCGCCCGATCAATGATGACTTCTGGTCTTCCAAAACATTGCTCCAGAGTCTTCATAATCACATCAGGTTCGGTGGCTGTGTGCAGAAGAGCGGCCACGGCGTCCCTTGCTTCCCCTTTGAGGCAGCTTCTCAGTCTTTGTATGTTCTCGGCCGCTGAGATCAGGTACATGCTTGTTGTGTCTCGTACCGCTGCCTTGAATGGCAGCCACTCGTTGGCTGCGCCGGAAAACGTAGGTAAGTCGATATGCCTGGGTCTGGGTCTGGCCATCTTCTCGAGGGTTGCCGCCAAATGTTCGATGCTGTTTCTTGCTCGTGTCGGGGTTGGCGATCTCGCCCCCGATGCTTCGAATCGTATTTGCTTCGGTTCTTCCCTGGGCCCCTCCTCCCCCCGTGGGTTGAGGGGGTTGGTTCTCAACCACTCGTCCACCTTTCGATGGGGTTCTTCACGGGGAGGGCCAGGTTCTTGATCATCGTGTACGCTTTCTTCGTCGTTAATCACTGACACTTCAACTGCCAGCCTCTTCTTGATCAACTCTTGTTCCAGTTCCAACTCTTTTCTTTGAATGGCTGCCAACTTCTCGGCTGCTTCCAGTTCCGCCATCCGTAGTCTAGTTGTGACGCTCGTTGTCGATCGCATTGACCTGGCCGGTGATCCCATTCTTCGTCGGGTCACATTGGTCGTCGTTGCTTGGAGTCCAGAAGGCCCCGCCGCCGTACTGGTGTCCGCTATCTTTGAAAATGGCGACGCCGGTGGGTCGAGTGAGAATCTTCGTGTTCTTTCGCGTTCGATTTGTTCAGTTTCCCTGCGGCGCATCTCTTGTTCCTGGGCACGCCGCGCCTCTTGTTCTTGGATGCGTCGCTGTTCCTCAATCTCCGCTACGTCCCCTTGGCTTCGAGTGACAACCATCTTCTTATGCGTGTTCGTGTCGTCGCGTACCAGGCCGCACGTTCAGTTTGCAGCGTTCAACGCGCACCGGACATCACGTTCAGTTTGCTGTGTTCTACGGCGCGTTCAGGTTGGTACCTCTTCTGATCGGTATTTCTTCGGCACGGTGAATAATCCCCTTGGCTTGATATCCCTGTTGAAACCCGTCGGCTCGGTTCGGTGAGTCGTTCAGGTCGAAACAAGTCTTGCTTGATGGCCGTGTTCGTTCTTCAGAGCTTCGTACTTCGTCTGGAGTTCGGTAGGCCAGGTTGCCGCAGGATCTTCGTTCTTCTATCCGGCTTCGGAAGGACCAAACTGTTCAGTGTGGACTGTATATATTTTGAAAATAAAACAATTCTTCAGGCTTGATTATTTTCCCATTTATTCTTCTTAGCTCAGTATTAGTCAGTTGCTATTTTCGATCTGAATTCAAGCGGGCCTAGTGCCCTTTTATATAGACGGCTACCTGGGTGCAAGTAGTGGCGGGGGTAAACAATGAAAATCTCGACCGACCACTCGATCGCTTACTTTGCGCCCAAATGGCCTTGAAACTATGTACAATTCGTAATTATTATTATTACCTATTTATCTATCCTACTTAAATATATAATACAACATGGTTTGTACCTATAATGCTTACACTAAACTTATCAAACTTAACGCTACATCTTGTTCTTATTCAAACATGTTTATAATATGATTTTATTATTTACAGTTAGCGTCTATTACAGTTTAGGTCGGCGTCCGTAACAGAAATGCTTATGCAAAGGTAACTACCTCTTTCCACCGTATATGTGACGACATCACATGTTTTTTGATTTTATTAATTTTTTTTTAGAAATGAAGAAATAAAAAATTATAAAAAATATATATATTTAGACTCAGGATACTAAAATAAAGAAATGGTATTTTTGTTTTGTGCTCGTGTCAGTTTTGAGATGTTGTCAATTGTACAAACGCCAATACATCAAGTCATACCAAACTGTCAAATTTTTCCAATTGAATATGAACCTTATCCTTTTGTAATAAACTTGAAAATCTATCAAACAAATTTGACAGATTGTTGTAGGTTGCAACCTTTGACTTTCAAGTTTATGCTGGACCTACATAATAAACTGGTAATGCTCACTATTACTACTGTACAATAGTGATTTGTGTAGTTTATTGAAAAGTGATTTGTAGTCATCATCATCATCGTCATTTCAGCCGAAAGACGTCCACTGCTGGACATAGGCCTCCCCAAAGGGGGGGTTTTGCCATAATCGCCATGCTTGGCAGGCGGGTTGGCGATCGCAGTATGGTTGTTATAAATGCACAGAGAACGCTGCTGCCCATTCTCTGGTACGTCCTTTTGTCGCCTCTTACGACACTCACGTGCTATTCTTTACGTCCGACACCATACGGACAACGGATACGGAACGGATTTGTAGTGGTATGATTATTTTATGTGTGAGTAATCCATCCATATTAATATTATAATGCAAAAGAGGGTCTTTATTTATTTGTTACCATGACCAAATCAAGGGATATTGACCAGAGGATGGGCAGCAGCGTCCTTCTGAGTACCATAACACCTACTGCGATCGCCAACATGCATCGGCCAAGCATGGTGATTACGGCTGAACCCCCCTTGCGGGAGACCATGCCCAGCAGTGGGCGTATTTAGGTTGATGAAGAGAGAAGAGAGATGACCAAATCCATTTATAGGGTAACACGACACCCCTTGGATAGACTGGTTGTCAGACTTTCTGGCTTCTGACTACCCATAACGATAACTAAAGATCTACGAATGACAGCCATAACCAAGGGCTTTACGTGCTTTCCAAGGCACGGAGGGGTCTCAGTGTGAAATGGATGGACCCCAATCCACAGACCAACCGCGGCAAGCAGTTGTAAGTAAGTATGACCGATAGATCTGTATGGCTTTTTAATTAGCCACGACCCCTCAATATTAATATCCATAAATAACACAAATCATTATTGTACAACAATCGCATTGGGTCGCAGATCTGTAATGATAGATATAGGTAAGACTTGAATTAATAAATAAATAAAATAATGGCGGTTATTATCCATTAATTAGGTTTAAGTCATTAACGATAGAAAATTGATATTCAGATCATTAAAAGCTTTATACAAATACGAATGTTTAATTGTGAAATTAGCAATGTTTGGCTTTATAACTCGTTTCCATCGGTTTTATGTGATACTAGCTGATGGCCGCGGCTTCATCCGAGTGAACGTCGGTTGATTAACCGACGTTAACGACGAAATTAGAGTTTTGCGTAAACAAAATTTAATGTGATTACATTAAATTTTGTTTACGCAAAACTCTAATATATTTATTTATTTATTAAACTTTATGCACATAATGTAAAAAAGCATTGTACAAAGGCGGTCTTAATGCCTTGGGCATTTTCTACCTTAGGGTGATGCAGAGACAAATCATGGTAGGTGCAAAGATACTTATTTACTGTAATGAAATAATAAATACATATATACATACATACCAACAAAATATACAAAGTAGAGAGCTAAAAAACATAGATAGAGTAATACAACAAATTAATTGTGCGACGAGTCTGCCAACTACTTAATTCTTCTTCTTACTTAAATAACAGACAGCCATTGTTGCACCTTAAGAAATCAATTATCTGCAAGTGATAGCCCCGTCAAAATCCAAACCAGCATACCTATCTGAAGGAGATTGAACGTAACCACCAGATAGACAGACTGACAAAAAAAAGTATGTTTTTTTTTTATATGAGTACGTTCGTCGTTTAAACGTATTGGTAACGTCATTGTCGTCGTCGTATGGTAGGTTAGGGCATTAGGACGATATTAACTAGGGTGCTAGGTAGGTAGTTACTATAGGGCTACGATAAAGGGTTCTAGGTAATTACTGGGGCTAGGTTTGGAGTCAGTTGGGTCTTAGGTACTGAACCAGACTCAGTGATCTCAAACGTAGCCACATCGTACGCACTTGGAACAACGGCCGTATTAAGCTGTAAGTCCCGGTGTGTGCATTTTTTTTTTGTAAACGAGGTTAATAATAATGTATTAATTTATGTTTTGTTTATTTAATTTGTGTATTTTTTCTATGGGCCTTAGTAGCCTGATAATAAAGAATTATTATTATTATCACAATTTATTAATTATATTGACCTATAAAATACATTTTTAAATATTAATAAAAAATAAAAACATTTAATAATATAAAAAAATAGTAGCCCATCGGTATCGGGAACAGGGTCCAAGCTACCGGCGGTCAGGGCTCCAGAGAGAGGAACCTCCTGACAATGCGGGCCGTGTCCAGAAGTACTGCCTTCTGAATGAAGCCCTTGATCCAGCCGCCTAACGAGAGCCTCCTTAGATGTTGGTCTAGGCTCTTGGCAATTAAGCCATTGGCTGTAACAACTATCGGCACAATGATCGCTGAGTCCACATCCCACATGTCGATAACCTCGCGGGCCAAGTCAAGATACTTTATTATTATTATTATTACTATTAAAGAACAGTTATTTTGAATTTACATTACAAACAGACACTTCGATTATATTTATTTGTATGTATAGATTGGAGAGCGTTAAATGAAAAACATTAGCGGGTCGAACACAAAGCGGTAATTAAAAACATAAAAGGGTTTTTTTTTATGTTTTTTGCCGATCGTTATGTGTTTTGATTTAGGCTTTTATATTTTTACCAATAAAGCGTGGTGTCCATATTTTGCCTTTATAGCTTTTGCAATGAAAAAATGCGAGTGCCATTGGTAAGCATAAAACAATTTGTTTGACATCGCTGGCATTCACATGGCGTGTTTCTGCAAATATTTACCTTATTTGTCATACACACACACGCTCACACACACACACACACACACACACACACACACACACACACACACACACACTCACACTCACACATACACTCACACACACACACACACACTCACACATTCACTCAAGTCACTTTATTTTTGATTATGTAGTAATAGTTTATTTACACTTTTTGTTAATGAAAGAGTGGAGTCTCCTAATACAGTCATCTTTTGCTTAAAAGGAAGTTTAAAGTTTGACATGATGATGATAATTGATAATGAAATACAATAACGCTTTGCCCATCCCAGGTCTCAATCGAACCCGGGACGCCACTCTCAGCAACCACAAGCCCAAAGACGTAGAAGAAGCTTGTAATATTATATAATCCTATAGATGTATCCTGTGAGAACTTTACAAACCAAGGTCTTTATAAAATAATAATATAAATTTATTCTCAGATCAGGGTCCATAGTTACAAGATACATGCTTAATAATTGAAAATTACAACGACACGACGACGTTTTATAACGTTTAACAAAATGATAACGTTTTCAAAAATGCGTCTAAAATAATAAGAGTTTATCAATTATTTTTATATCCGTAAAAAGTAAGATGAAAACATATTTTCATCAAAGGAAACTAATAATAAAATACTTATCCGGAACATGTCAGAACCAACGTAGATAATATTGACAGTATGTAATGAAATTGCCTTCACAAAAAGAAGTTTTCTTTGTAATCTGTATCTTATCGAAGAAAAACTGGCCACATAAAATAAATACCGTATGAACAAAATGGCAGGCAGTTTACGATAAAATGTCGTTGAGAAAATACCTCTATAAGTGGTGCTACCCTGGACATTATTGGGTTCCGTACCTGAAAAAGAAAAATAGAACATTAAAGGATCAATTCGTTGTCCATCTGTCCGTCTGTGTATCTATTATAAAGACCTTTTATCTTAGGAACGCGTGAAGGTATCAAGTTCAAATTACTTAATTATATTAGGCTGTGGTGATAAAAATGAAGGCTCTAAGTCAACGCAATCAAAAGGTAACGGCGTTTAAGAGCGTGTATTCGATTCGTGACGAAAATTTCATATTTTCACGTTTTACCCAGAGCAATATCGTAATGATGTGAGCAGATTATTTAACGACAATTACAGTTTTTGAAAGATTAAGTCTTGCTTTAGACAACTACAAAGTAAAAGTATAATTTTTAATTATGGTTTTTTAAAGCGAAGACAATCCTTCCATAGCGTTTTACGAAAATAGACGTCAGAGTTAACTTTCAAGACAAATACAACCATTACAGTATGCCAAAATATAATGTTTTATGCGTTTTTCCAACAGGATAATACAGTCTCAAAGTACATAACAGAGCCAAAATTACGAAAAGACGAAAATATTACTATTAGATAATAAAAAACAGTATTAAAAAAGTACATAATCGGTTCACTTCAACAATTTTTTTCATCAGTATTTGAATAAAAACAAAACTTATATATTTATTTTATGAACCTTACACAATTTTTTCAGTTCCTTGTACGAACTCATTTATTTTAGATAATTATTTTATAAAGCCCAGTAAAACCTTGCGCGCTTTCGTTTGCCGATCAATTTCAATGATTCGTGCTTATTTTGTGTCTATTTTTTTTTCTGATGCACACAAACAGACCATTGTATTGTACTAGTGTGTGTCAATGCTACTACGCCGTTCTAGCAATCATTTAGATTTTGAGTTGCGCCAAATCGAATACGCGCCCTTAAGTCATACATTTTATCACGACCTCACAGCACAAAATAAAGGACAAATTGTAGTGAAAATTATTTATCTATTGCTAAAATATCATCGTGGGTGTCGTAAGAGGCGACTAAGGGACTCACCAGAGAATGGGCAGCAGCGTTCTCTGTGCCTTTGTAACAACCATACTGCGATCGCCAACCCGCCTGCCAAGCGTGGCGATTATGGCAAAACCCCCCTCTTTTGGGGGAGGCCTATGTCCAGCAGTGGACGTCTTTCGGCTGTAATGATGATGATGATGATGATGAAAATATTACATTTTTTTTTTAAGATACATTTTTATATTTTGTGCTCGGAAAATTGACTGCAACGTAAATCGATGTATTATATATTTTTTTCGTGATTTAAAAGCAAGTTTAGTACAGTGATAGCCGCCTGACCGTTGACATAACTCTTGAAGTCATATTGCCATTGTTTAACTATGATGACACGGTTGGCACAGTGGCTGAGCGATTGGCTACTGCGCTGCGTGTCGCAGGTTCGATTGCCGCACGGAACAAATACTAATCTGATTCTAAACATTATTTTCCTAATAGATTCGTTATCCTTGAGTATAATGCGTTCTGTGCTATGTGTTATTATTAAAAATCTGGCCAAGTGCGAGTCGGACTTTCACTTCGGACAAGGGTTCCGTAATATTATCTATACAACTTTAGACATCGAGCAAAAAAACGGCAAAATATCACGTTTGTTATATGTGAGCCCCCCTTCAATATATTTTAATCTGTTTTTATTATTGTTGTTACAGCGGCAACAGAAATAGAGCATCTGTAAAAATTTCAACTGTCTAGCTACCACGGTTCGGTATTGTTTTGTACTTACGACGGTTAACATTTAAATTTTAACTTTATTTCCATACCGTTAAGTTGTATTTTTATTCGTCGCTAAGAGGTGCCGATGCCGACAATGGGTGCCGGGCCTTAGAGGAGGTCGTGACTTAAGTAAAAGCTGTATCATATATATACATATAGATAATAGGACGACACGGTTGGCGCAGTGGCTGAGCGATCGACTGCTGCGCAGCGTGTTGCGGGTTCGATTCCCGCCCAGGGTAAATATTTGTGTGATGAGCACTTGCGTTTGCCTTGTGTCTGGGTGTTGTTTATCTATATATGTATGGGGACAGATAGACAGACAGACGTGCAGTGGAGTCTTAGTAATAGGGTCCCGGTTTTACCCTATGGGTACGGAATCTAAAAAATAGGGATACATAAGCAAATTCACGCGAACGAAGTTGCAGGCAAAAGCTAATTAACAATTAATTATGATTATTATTATTTATTGTAATTCATTTCACATACATGCCTATTATCAGAAATCCAAGTTTATTTACTCGATATAGTAAAATAAAGTACCCTATTTATTATAAGTATTTATTAGATCAATTATCTGATTACTCTGGGAAGAATAAGTTTCTTTTTGTTTCGTTATATAAGGAAAGTATCGGATAAAACTTGTTATTTATTATGGCACGTAAAATATTGGGATAGCAAGAGGTGAGGAAATAATTAGATTTATTGAAGGAGTTGCTTTTAATGTTCTTCTCATTACGTTTATTACCCTAAGAATTTATTAACTTTCTTGACTAATTTTCTTAATTAAAATCAGCCTAGAATGTGTGTGAGTGCTTCACGACTGCCCGAATGATCGTTTAACAGAAGAACATTCGCTCAAAAGTACGGTTGCTCGAAGAACGTTCGCTCGTACGATTCTATGACCTAGGAAGGTTTGCCTGAATGAGCGGTTACCCGCCCAAGACCATTCGTCCAAATGAACGACTGCAAAAAATATGCTCGCCCGAATTAAAGAACGTTCGCTCGATTTATATCGAGCGAACGTTCTTTTAAATCAATCGTAATCGTGCAATTTCTATAGATTGCACGATTTAGCCATGTGTGGAGTGCATTAAAATTTAGTTAATAATAATAAATAATAATATTAGTAGTAGTAGTAGTAGTAGTAGTAGTAATAAGAATAATAATACTAGTATATAATAATATTAGATTATATATTATTAGTTTCTCAGGTCTTTCTTTTTCTGTTTTGAAAGTCAAAGAGAAATCATTTATTTCAATTAAACCATTTACAGGCACTTTTGAATTGTCAAGGAGTCGGTCAGTCAGTCAGAAAGTTGAAGCCAGTTGCTCGTTTCAAAACGTAGGTAGGTCTCTATGGAGAAGAACGAGCAAAAAACTCCACAGACACTCTTTTAAATCAAGTTTTTTTTATAAAATACTGGTTACCTGATTCTTGTTGCTTCCATGTGTAAAAACAATGAAGGTAATCTAGCAATACAAAATATATAAAAAGAAGCAAGATACAATCCATGGCATTTAAGAGCTGACCAATCTCTACTAACCGCGCCCGTTCACGAACGTGAATCGTGGATCAGCACCATTCAGCTTCATTTTTAAATTATATACAACCTCACAGTCAGGTCTCCTCTATGAAAGTGGGCCATGATCTACAACTCCGGCCCACCGCGAGTTGGTCGTAAAAATATTAATTCTTATTTTTTTTTAATTCTAGGACGTGGATTCCTTGCGATCTTTTGATTTATTTTTTGACATTTGATCCCTCGATCAATTGAGCTTAGTTTTACCGTGGTTCTACTAAAACGAGCTAATCTACACTCTCTCAATAATTGCGTATTTATGAGACTAGCCATGATCCTTAAATATGATCACACATTTCTGGTACACACTGTATAAGTACGTAGTTAGGGATGTGTGTGAGCGCGAACATCCGACCGAGTTACCTGTAAATTGAAAGCTAGACAGTTTCTGGTAGGGGTAATTAGGACTCATTAATAATGATGTAAACTAGCAAACTAAGTCTAATACATAATTAGGCTTATAATAGTGGTACCTACTAAGGTTTATTTAATAGAACGAAAGGTACGCAAACATAGATCTAGCTTTGAGCACAGATTTAAAGCTATTTGATTGGAAAGAACATCGGCTACGGCCCATGAATGCTGCGACCTGGGGGCCAAGTCTGCTATTTGTATAATTTCGTCATTCCAACACGATCCCATTGTCATTTTGCTAAAAGTTCGTAATCTGCTAAATTCATAATGGTCGATCATTGGTCGGTCGAATTAAAAGCAATGACTGCACAATGTTGTGTAATGGTACTGCACTGATCAAAGTAACTGTCAAAATTTTAGCAGATTACCGCCTAAGTCAGTCATTCAGTTGTCATTTTGTACGAGATTACCATTCTATATCATTTCTTTCATTGGCGTGTCAGTGGTTGACCATTGGAAAGTCATAGTGACGCCATTATATTAGTAGATTACCAAACTTGTCAAAATCAACAATTATGAAATCAATGATAGACCATTCTGACACTATGTAACAGCAGACTTGAGGCCCTGCCTATAAAATATCGCGAACATGAAAACAGTATGAACGTTGTCATAGGCACAGTTATCAATACCAAATTGTTTTTTTGGAACGAAGTTCCTTATCGCGCGTTGTGAAAGGGGGCTAGACGGAAAATAATCTTACGAAAAGTTGTCACGACACTTTTTGCTATACTTCACAAACGCAGACAATTCGAACAGAAAAATTGAATCGTTGGAACTGTCAAATAGAGTTCATTATTAGTTGAATGGCGGCTTTTCTATGAAAATATTGGAGCGAATTAAAACCTTATTTTTACACATTAACCGTGAAATTCGGTTGCACATAGCTCCTATTGTCCGGTCGGGCACCAGCCTATACGTTTCTCAGAATAATTTTATCATACCTAGTTTGGTAAAATTTCAATTTTTAACCGTTTACGTTTACAAAATAAAGTCCGAATTCGCTTTTCGTAGAATATGTTTATGTATTTAAAGGCGGCGCGGCGAACTCTTTGAACTAGGTACCTACGGCGATATGTTTAGTAGGGTAAATACGCTAAACGTCGGCCCCCTTACCGATTTTCTAACTTTGGATCGCTCTGGCTCCGTCAGTTTGCAAAGAAGGATACCTTGTGATGCGATTTTAGATAGGTTGATAAATCTATTTTATGTTTTTAGGCATATGATTGTCTTTCTGCTAACAGCAAAAAGTATTAAGGTTTAAATGCATCGAGAACGAAAAAACCCTAAAGTCGGCCGTTTACTACCCATTGTCGGTCGCGTTTTCCCCAAATGTCGGCCGGGTATAGGGTGTTTTAAAACATGTATAGTAAACATGGGTTTAATAGGTAGCAAATTCCAAAAAGCAATTTATATTTGTATCCCAAACCATATTTAGCTATCATAAACATGTTTTCAATATAGTAATACTTTGTAATTGATTTAACTCAATTTTATAGTTAATATCAACTCTACACCAAAACTTAACTTCTTCATAAGTTTATTTATAAATTATAACAATACATATTATTTTTTGAGAAAATAAGTTTGATAAATATATTAAAAATGACTACCCGCACAATCAGTGAAAAAACACAAAAGTAATCAGCCTGTATAGTGCTCGAATTCGGGGCTGGCCGACAATACGATCTTTAATATTTCTAAAGTCGGCCTCTGTTTTGTGAACCTTATTTCTCGAGATTCAATTAATATCACCCCGGTCGGTATTTGGCGATTAAACGTAAAATAGGTTTATTTACCAGATAAGCTTTGCAAATTCTCCTATTATGCCAAAGGAATTGATAGTATTGCAGTTTATAAAACAGACTACATTTACTTTAAGTCGGCCCCTGCCGAGTATCCGGTTTTAAACCGAAACTGGTATTCTAATGGCGGCCCTCTATTTTTCCCTTAAACCAATACGCAAAACATTAAAAAAACCATCTCAAAATATAATAAAACTAACTTATTATTGATAACAAAGCTTAAAACAATAAAAAAGAATGTCTTATCGTTGTAATACCAATCCCCGAAGCGTGGGTATTCACAGCAAGTAAGCTACTTTTACTACGAATTTGACACTTCAACGTCGGCATCGCTACGGACGCTCAGTGTGCAAAGAACGAGTGACGAAATCGAATAGTAACGGTTCGTACGTATAGAATATGAACTAAGGATGCAATTCGAGTGGCAAAATTGCCACTTAATTACCTTGTAAATGAATGCAAGTTAAAAATGTGCAGACGGAGATTGGGGGGTGGTCGACGTTTGGCGTATTTACCCTACCTAAGTTTATTCGCTCAAATAGTGGCGGTACCTACCTCAGTGACATCGGAATTATCATTGCGTGATAATTCCGATGATAACGACCTACGAGATAAGTCCACCTTTCACTGTGAGACTGTGTGGATTGTGAAAACGAGTGTAAATTTTAAGTCGATAATTATTAAGCCATAGAATACGTAGGTTAGGTAGGTAGGTAGTTACTGTATACTTCTATGTTTTGTTTAGTAGGTACCTATTGAAAGTTTGGGTTTGGTAATCATGAGCTTTCTATCGGTCGCGGTCGTCAGTAGGTAACCACTGCACCTTATCGCTCTAGGTCACAGAGTACTTTTCTCTAGGTTTTACTAGCGACAATAATATTTTTTTTGATTTGATTAAAATGTTTTGGTTTAAATTAAGCCAGTGGGAGCTTAGGTGGGTATCTAGGTAGGTAGTGGTACTTACTTTTATCATTGGCGAATTATTTGTAGTTGTAAGTAGGTAAGTGAGTAAGTACTCTTTTGCTAGAAAAAGAAAGGCAGGCAGGCGTAGGTACCTATAGGTGCTATAGGTAACCTATTTAAATAAATTAGAGCTATTCACAAACACAGTTTTAATCAACTTTGGCTTAATTAAAAAACTTACCTATTAGGTATAAAATTTACACTTCCCTGTATCGAAGCAACTGCTCAATATGGAGTCCATTTCGCTCGATACATAAACGGGCACGTTTAATTAAATTGTCTTTTAATTAGGTACATTATATTTGTTAATAATAAAAAAATATTATTATAACTTAAAAAAAATAAAAATTTATTACAATTCGTTCACTAATTAATCGAAAGGAACTTCGTTCCATCCGGGTGTCCCTTGACACCTCTCAAGTTTTTTTTTTATAAGGTCTGTGGAATATACTGTACACATAAAAGAACGAAGGACTGCAATGGCTACTCTGTAAGAACTCACTCAGTTCTCACTCCTCATTCCGCGGTGAAAACTGTATTAGGCATGTAACTCGATGAAAACTACACTAGCAATGTTACTATTTTAGCGCATACGAAATATTTTTACTTCAAATACCTAAGTAAAATCGGAAATGAGATAGGATTTGAATTCACGGGTTTCTTACAGATTGGGACTACCTTTTATCTATAAGCTTCTTGGTGACTACTGCGCGGTAAACGTCATGGCATTGACAGCTTTCATGTCATAATACGTTCCGTTCTATGTATTTGATATTAACTGTCAACCTACCATTTGCAACTTATTACAAAACACATAATCCATTACTATAAAATATGTTATTAATTATTTGATAATATAATGCACAAAAAAATATGAAAATCTATAATAAAATCTAGTACTTATTAAAAAAAACGTAAAATTGGTATTTAAATCCCGCAACGAAGAACAGCGGAGGACTAAGAAAAAGATAGTTACAGTTCCCTCATTATCAGGCAAGACAGAACACCAGTGCTATTCTGTTACAATATCATTCGGTGAACACCTAGGTGAAGTGAGCTGTCATCCGATTGTAGTGCTTTGTAAATCCCTAGCATCGGGACAGATGACAGCTCACTTCTCACCGAGGGAGATTGTAACAGAATAGACATACAGGACTAGGCCAATAGGCGCAAAGGGATGTTTACAACTTGGAGAAGCCCAGTTGCCAAGCTCCACAGATTATAATTGATATAATTAATGGGTACTAAAAAAGCGAACTGTTACGTTTGATTCCAATAATAGTAATAGCAAAATCGCTTAAACGTTTATTATGCAGACCTTTAGGTCGATTCTGTAAAATTCAAACAACAACTCGCATCTCACATCGCTATTCACTCTCACTTCTCATAAGGTTCAAAATGACTTTAATATATTTGACACTTTGAATCGGGTTTGAGTGCGAAGTGAGCGTCGAAGTGACGGGGAAATTACCTTACAGAATGCCGCTTCTTACGTCATCTTATACTTTATCTGTCAAAACCTTCCTGTCAATTTAGTTCAACTCGCTGACCGGCTCGCAAGGGTGGCGCTAGTATAAATTCGAATTATTAACCGAATTTATAGAATATTTTTTAGAATGCCAATCAAGAGACTCACAGCGGATTCAGATTCGAAGTTTAGAATGAGGCATTACAGAATCATACCCCTTGTAGAAACTAGAAATTTGTATGGTGGTAGTATCCCAGATAAGCTCCTTCACAAAGAGCTTACTACTACTAAGGCTACTAGTGTAGGAAGACATCCAAACAGACATCCTATTACCATAACATACGGGCGGTTAACTTCTAAAAAGGAACCGACGTCTTAAACAGACTTGAAAAGTTCTCAACGACCTTGTTTCGCTTACTTTCTTTATCTACCCTCTTGTAAATAAAAAAAGAAAGGAATAATTTCTTTCGAATGTTCTTTAAAAGGGCGTGGTCTCTTAGCGATTTTATTTCAAAAGTTTATTTTAAACGTGGAATTGAATTAGAGAACTTTTTATTGTGAAGTTTCTGTGTGTTTAAATGTAAGTACATTTTTTCTTCCAACAGCAATGTGTAGGTACTATTGGATTCGTTTACACGTTCAGCAGTAAACGGCAATAGGCTAATATGATGACGATAATACTACGGTGTTGGGGACATGGTGATACTAAATGTGTTAGGATTATATAATTTGTCGTAGCACATACATGTGAGCACTTTGTTCTTTAAAGCTACCATTTACGAGGTATACCTCTCATTAACTTGAATATGCCCTGGCGGTTGGGAGAGTCATGCTCACTTGAATGTCTCGCTGACGGTGGCGCATGTGTTGGAACATTCGGTTCCCTTCAGCTAAATGGTGCCGATCCATGCGTCATGTTCATAAACGGACGCCGTCAGTTGGGACTGGTCATCTATTAGCTGCCTCGGTTAATCAAAATTTTGGTTTGAATTGTTATTATAACTATATTGGAACGAAGTTCCTTATCGCGCGTTGTGAAAGGGGGCTAGACGGAAAAAAATCTTACGAAAAGTTGTCACGACACTTTTGTATATTTGATTTAAGAGCCATCTATTAACGTTATTGGCGCAACTATGCTCTTCGAGATCGAATTACGAACGGCCAATAGATGGCGCAGAAATAATTTATTGGTCTTTCTATCTAAATAACTACGCATTGTACTAACATGTTAGAAAATGTTAATCTTTAAAATGACTTACTTACAATGTAAGCAGCCATAATAACTTTTCATTCCTCGCTTTTTTTTTGTCCTGGCTTAAAGCCACTTAAATTCACTTTAACGCATCACATTAATTAGTGAAGGAATTGTAATAAAATTTTATTACAATTCCTTCACTAATTAATCGAAAGGAACTTCGTTCCATCCGGGTGTCCCTTGACACCTCTCAAGTTTTTTTTCTCTTGACCTCTTTTAACATGCAGGACTTGTTACATTATTCTCACATTGTACCCTTAGATTCAACATGAATGATGTAACCTAAATTAGTAAAATATTATTGATTTTAAAAGAGTGTTCATGGAGTTTCTTGCTCGTTCTTCTCCATAGAAACCTACTGTTTGAATCGAGCAACTAGCTTCAACTTTCTGATTGACTGACTCTGACAATTCAAAAAAATACCTGTAAATGGTTGCATTGAAATAAATGATTTTGAGTTTTTGAGTTTTTTTTCAACTTTTGCCATGAATTCAGTTCATGATTCTAAAGCCACCATCGTTGTCGGTTATTAAAAAAAACCAGCTGTCCCATACAAATGTGCGACACCTATAAGGTTAAAATGTATGGAATAGCAGGACCGTTCATTTTCCGTCACACTCTCCATACATCGTAAAGCATTTAAGGTCATTCGAGGTCAGATAGGCATTCGCTCCATGTAAAGTCCAGTCCTCACCTATATTGGAACTCTCTGCTATGAATCGACAGAAAACCTTTCCCTATACAATCCATTCATTTCCTTTAAGCACACTACTGGGAAATGCTACCATTCTCATGGAAAAGGGTCATGACTTTAAAAAAACATAGCATCTATATACGAAACCACAATTAGTGTAAGAGCCCGCCCCAAGTTTCACCACGACATGACAGCTCAAAGTCCCAGGCTTCTAGACTATAAATCTTAGGACATTCCCCAGTGGGACATTACTGTCTTAGCGAGCCGTTTGATTTGTCGTGTTGTCGTAAGGCTAGTTGATTGTGGTGGCCATTTGCGGTCCAGATGTCCCAAAGAGAATTGGATTGAAATGTTTGGAGATACTGAAGTGGTTTGAAGAAGGCCTCAGATATCGCTTCTTCTATGGAGAGGAGTTAATCTTCAAAGTTTTCTCTATTCGTTAATGTTTTTTTGGTAAGCTGGAGTTATATATCGCCAACACATCGGTCAAGCATAGCGATAACGGCTGAACCCCCCCGGTTCAGCCGTTTTCGTTTCTTGAGGAAGACCTATGACCAGCAGTGGGTATCTAAAGATTGACATGATGATGATGATGATGATGATGGTGAAGAAGAGTTATATAAATAATTACAAACTTGCTCAGCGTGCTATAAAGAAAGCGATGGTCGGGGTTTTTCTGGTGGATAGAATTCGTAATAAAGTTATTCACCATAGAACTAAACTTCCCGACATTACGCGTAAAATCAGCAGGCTGAAGTAGAGGTAGGTCGGCCATATCTTTGACGGACAGACGGTAGATGCAGCAGACACGTTTTAAAGTGGAGACCGCGTTTGGGCAAGCGTAGTGTGGTACGGACGCCCTGCGACACGATGGACCGACGATTTGAAAGTGGCTACCCAAGACCGGGATGGTTGACGATCTCTGGGGGAAACCTACGTTCATCAGTGGACAGCAATAGGCTGATATATATTTATAATAATAATAATAATAATCATTTAATTCAGGTAACAAGATCCATACAATATATACCTTATAGACTAACATACATAACTAAATTACATTACTTGTTAGTAGGTATAGTATCTTATGCCTATGTTAGTTACTTCACTTCACTGAGCGATCGTGTGGCACTTGTCCGCGGAAGCGACGGAACACCGCACCCTTCGGCCAAAAGTCCTCCACCATGACGAGCTGCAGATAACACGTTGGTAACCGCACCACAAACGCCCTGAAGTTGACGTTGCGATGCGAGTCCAACAGCTGCACTCTCGGCGTGTAGTTGGTCTTTCGGCGCACGTACTCGACGATGTCCTCCGCCGTAGTGGTGTAGTGGAGGCGGGAGATGTACACCGGCGTGTTCGGCATCGCGGCACGTATGGTATTGGGCTCCACGGGAGCCGTGCCGCAGCGGTTCTTGGAGGTTCTCAGACGGC
The DNA here is from genome assembly GCA_947361185.1 of Charanyca ferruginea. NCBI lineage: Eukaryota > Metazoa > Arthropoda > Insecta > Lepidoptera > Noctuidae > Charanyca > Charanyca ferruginea. The sequence continues at coordinate 2,693,704 of OX376058.1, read as the reverse complement.
GCTTCCTCCTTTGCACCGTTACAAAACCATCACCATCAGCCTGTTTCGATGCCACTTCAGGCACGGACTTCACAGACGGATCATCCAGAGTACTTAGGCCTCCCCTACTTTATGAACTTGCCAATTGTAACCTAATCCTAGAAGCGTATACATTGGCTAATTGGGTAAATGATCGCTCTCAGAAAGATTCGATTAAAATGTTAACACCAATTGCACCACAGTATTATATTCATCTACAGTAAGTAAACATGCTACTTCCTTTGGAATTTCTGAGTTAACTTATACTAATGAACCAGTGTGTGTTGCCAGTGATTACATACGGGACCGAAACGTGGTCGCTCACAATGGGCCTCATCAGAAGGCTTAAAGTCACCCAAAGAGCAATGGAGAGGGCTATGCTCGGAGTTTCCTTGTGTGATAAAATCAGAAATGAGGATATCCGCAAGAGAACCAAGGTTACCGACGTAGCCCGAAGAATTGCCAAACTTAAGTGGCAGTGGGCAGGGCACATTGCTCGCAGAACAGATGGCCGATGGGGCCGAAAGGTTCTAGAGTGGCGACCGCGAACCGGAAGACGTTGCGTTGGAAGGCCTCCCACTAGGTGGACCGATGACCTGGTAAAGGTTGGGGGATCCGCTGGATGCGAGTCGCACGGGACCGGTCAATGTGGCAAAGGGCAATGGAGAGGGCTATGCTCGGAGTTTCCTTGCGTGATAAAATCAGAAATGAGGATATCCGCAAGAGAACCGAGGTTACCGACGTAGCCCGAAGAATTGCCAAACTTAAGTGGCAGTGGGCAGGGCACATTGCTCGCAGAACAGATGGCCGATGGAGCCGAAAGGTTCTAGAGTGGCGACCGCGAACTGGAAGACGTTGCGTTGGAAGGCCTTCCACTAGGTGGACCGATGATCTGGTAAAGGTTGAGGGGATCCGCTGGATGCGAGTCGCACGGGACCGGTCAATGTGGCGCTACTCGGGGGAGGCCTATGTCCAGCAATGGACGTCTTTCGGCTGAAATGATGATGATGATTTATACTAATGTGCATACAAAGTTATGAATCTGCTAGGTTTACATAATTTCGAAACAGGTGTTTACTTAGAATTGTCAAGTTACAATAAATAGCAAGTTTGGTCACTATAGACAATACATTATTCTTGACAAATTCCATTAAGATGTTTACTATATTTATTCATCTTATTTACAACATTTATAAGAATTAAATATGTACAAAGCTTAAAAGTAAATTAAAAAATATGTATATGTACAATGGACGGCTCACAGGGCATCAAAAAACTCGTCCGCATCGCACACAATGGGACAAGTGCCCAGAAGGCTAGCAGCATTACCACGTTGAATGGCAATGCTAATTCTTTAGCCCAAGAAAAGGCCAGCCCTCTGGTCAAGTAAAGAGTCGACCAGCCGCTTAGAAATGTCTTTAAAAACAAGGTGAGATGAGAGAGATGTTTACTTAATGGAATTTGTTCACATCTTACTGAGGGTGACTGTATCATAACAACACAAATAATATTAAATGCCATCTTGTACAATAATTTGCTTGAATTACATACAACAATAAAATTACAATATAATATCGTCAATCCGTGCAATGATATTTTACAACAATTCTTGAACTGTAATAAAAAATGACACACTTTTTTCAACAACTCCGCAGTTCGTCACTGTGCGGTTGCAAACTTCGATTAAAAGTTTCAACGAGAAATAAAACAAGTAACTATATTGAAGTTGAAGAGTGTGTAATTAAAAATATAAAAAGTCACTTGAGAACTGCGGCTTTTAAAATAATAATATGAGTTGGTGTATTCTGCCGGGAAATATCAGCTCATCTCAAACTTATTTTGCTTAAATTCATGTTGCGATATTTTTAACCGGCTTCAAAAAGGAGGAGGTTATCAATTCGGATGTTTATATACATATTTTTTATGTATGTTCGGACATATCTGTCATATATAGACGGATTTGCAAAATTATTATTTTTTGTGCGAAATGTGTGTTCTGCGCTACAGAACTGAACAGAACAGAAAGTGTTTTTGAAAGCGGTTTTCTTTTTTTTTTACTTTTTTGAACGAATAGCATTGCTTGTTCGTTTTCATAGTAATTATATTTACATGTTCAGCTAGTTTAATCATAATCATTCATTTGTCAGAACAGACGAGTACGTGGTTAAGTAAAAGCCGTACAGAAAACTCGGTCACAAGTATACCGCTTACCGCGGTCGGTCCGTGGATGGGTGACCATCCATTCCTTACCGAGACCGTGAATGCCTCGGAAAGCACGTAAAACTGTTGGTCCCGGCTGTCATTCGTAAATCTTTGACAGCCGTAGTCAGAAGTCCGAAAGACTGACAACCAGTTTTACCAAAAGGTATAAAGTAATGTTTAGCTTTACGTTCAAGGCTCTAGTGCATTAGCCGGTACATAGTTTACAACTCCAATCCAATAATGTTTTTCTATCGGTTACCCAAGTCCAAGCCCAAGTACAAACCCAAGTCCAAGCCCAAGTCCAAACTCAAGTCCAAGCCCAAGTCCAAGCCCAAGTCCAAGCCCAAGTCCAAGCCCAAGCCCAAGACACCCATTGCGTGTAGACTGTAGCCCAGCGGTCACTGTTGCAGGTGTTTAAAATTATTGCACCTTTTTGGAGATGCGAGCAATCTTTTTATTGCGAAAGTTATGTTTAAGCCCTATGTAATGGAGCATTTAAACTTTTAAGCCCATGTTTATCAAAAGATTCCAACCTTATTTCTACGCAAAGTTACGTTTTAAGATTCATTATTTCCTTTTGAAAATAATTACCGTATAAATGGAAGTTCTGACAAAATTCTCAAGTTCGCCAAACTTTGCAAAGTCGCTTGATCTGCAATAAAACTTTAAAGACGCTCATGCGGTGTGGGTTACGACGGTAAAATTATAGGGAAAACAGCCTTTTTATTTCTACCCTTATTTTAAAGATACTTGACTGTCTCTATATTGTACTGATCACAGAGGTTAGGATTCAGGGAGGTTAGTGCTTGATTTGTAATTTTCAACCGACTTCAAAAAAGGAGGAGGTTATCAATTCGTCTGTATTTTTTTTTTTATGTTTGTTACCTGATTTCTCCGGACTGGGTGAACCGATTTTGATGATTCTTTTTTTATTTGGAAGCTAGTGCTTCCCGTGTGGTTCTATTTTAATTTGGTCCAGTTCTGACCGTGGCATCCATGAGAAAACCGTGTAAGTCTTAAATTTGCATTTAGTATGTGCGCGATTTGTTAGGCGATTTCTCCGGAAAACGTAAACCGATTTCAAAAATTCTTTTTTTTATGGATATGCTTCAGGAGTGGTCCCATATAAATTTTATCGAAATTGATTCAGCACTTTTTGAAAAATCAACAAATACCCAAAAAAATTACATAGACGACGTTTTAGTTTCATCAATCTTTGTAGTAGTTAACTTTCAATCTCTTCTTAATAGATTTCAATGAGAAGGAGGTACTAAAAAGCGGAAAATAAAAAGCTTTTTACAAAAAAGACAACCGCCTTCAAAAAGTGAAAAATAACTGTAGCACAGAACAGCAGCAGCAGCAGCAGCTCGTGGCTAAGTTAAAGCCATACAGATCGATCGGTCAAAGGTTAAGCTACGCTAACCGCAGTCGGTCTGTGGATGGGTGACCATCCCTTTCATACCGAGTTTCCTCCGTGCCTCGGAAAGCACGTAAAGCCGTTGGTCCCGACTGTCATTCGTAGATCTTTGGCAGTCGTTACGGGTAGTCAGAAGCCAGTAAGTCTGACAACCAGTCTTACCAAGGGGTATCGTGTTTCCTATAACTGGGTTGTGGAGGTCCGATAGGCAGTCGCTCTATATAAAACACTGGTATTCAGCTGCATCCGGTTAGACTGGAAGCCGACCCCAATATAGTTGGGAAAAGGCTAGGCAGATGATGACAGAACACACATTGACTTTAGTTTCGGAAGTCGGTGGCAATACAAAACAACAAACAGAACAAAGCCACTGAATTTCGAAACTAAAGTCAATGTGTGTTCTGTGCTAAAGTTATTTTTCACTTTTTGAAGGCGGTTGTTTTATTTTGTAAAAAGCTATTTCTTCTGTAAAATCTTACTCCTACTACTAATATAAACGCGAATGTTTGTGAGGATGGATGAATGGATGTTTGTTACTATTTCACGGTTACACGACCACATAAAATGAGTTACACACATATAGATATTGATCTGTTTGAGTTTCAAATTTTTTAATAAATGGGTTATTTCTTTTTGACTTTTAGCATTCCCGTGGGATCACTTAGGACTTAATTCTACGCAAACAAAATCATGGGCCGTAGCTAGTCTCTTAATGTATAAAAGTTAGCGAGGTTTTAGGTTTGTTAAATTTTCATATTAGACTTTCACCAGGCAGAAAGTATTCAAGAATTCGCTCACACAAAAAACAACAAAGAGTTTATACAGCAAAATGGATCTTTATGAAATTCCCAGTCAGCTCGGAATTTGGAACTGTGCCCGAAAAATAACAATAAGTTCGGCTCTAATTACATGCCATGAGACTTTAAACTATCTACGTAATCTGAAAACCTGTATGGGTGGTTCTTCGAGTAAGGTATTCTTTGGTGCCTCTCGTCGGAACGTAGATCTACGCGAGACATAATAGGTTTTTAATTGTGTCTGTAATTACGGCATACGAAATGTTAATTGGTATCAGATTCATAAAACATGCGTAAAATTGTTATTTTTTATAGAAAATGCACCTCAGAGAGCGATATACTTACAGAGATAATCGAGGTTAAAAAAATTGAGGCCACGCAAATCACAAAACACCCCACGAAAATGAAAATTTTAATTTAACTTTCTCAAATGAGTTACTTATTGTTACTTCATATTGAAAAGAAGTTATTTTATTATAATATCTCGCCCGGTTTTTGGCCTTGAACTCTTTATTAGCCTCTCTCTTCTTCTTCTTTCGGATAACTTCTTTCTCTCTAATTTTTCTTCTCTTGTTAATGGCATTTCTGGTCTAAAATGTTAATAATCCGTTATAATTTTTCTAAACATGAATATAGGTGGCTAATCTTACGCTATTTTCATTTGTTTTATTTATTTATGCACGATTAATATACAAACGCGAACTTAATGGCATATGGCATTCTCTGCCAGTTATCTATTTCTATGGTTCTATTCTTAATATGATTAGGTACTTATAAACTCACCCATCGAATATGACATTTTAAGTTTGATTTAAACGAATTTATATTTAACTAAAGTAATAAAAAACATTTCATAACTTTATAAGTAGTACAAAACTCAAAGTAATTTCAATTGCAAGGTCAAAATATGGTCTGCGTGGGTCGTAACTACCACGTAAACCACGCAAATCACAACCACGGAAATCAAAATAAATCCTTTATGCTAAAAATATACAAAAACCTTTTAAGCAAATACACTGTGTTTTGATTATAAGTTACGTTACCTTACATTTGTTCACTACAATATTTTATGAAATAAATAAATAATAGTTTAAAAAAACTAAAAACACGCTTTTTATAAAAAACCAAACTAAAAAATAAATTTTTATAAATTATTTTATTAATAAAAAGCGTGGGGTGCTTTTTAAAATATTATCAAAATGATAATCACCCTACTCTATCTGTCAATAAAATATTTATAACTATTGACACCATGCACCCCACGCTTTTTTTTAAATAAAATAATTTATTAATTTTTTTTTTCATTTTTTTAGGTTGGTTTTCTATAAAAAGCGTGTTTTTTGTTTTTTTAAACTATTATTTAATTTATTTTTTAGTTTTTAGTTTGGTTATATCTATATCTATAAATATTATGTACATTTATTCTACCCGGGGCGCTTGTGCAGTACCTTCCTAGTATATAATAGCTGTTTTTTCGGCAACTAATTTTGAACGACTTATGTTTTTATTTTTTTGTGTTTTTGTTTTTTTTAATAATTCTATCAAATTAGTGTATTGTCATCGGTCCTCGATAAATCTACAAAGTTTGAACGAAATCTGGCCGTTTAAAGTGGGTCAAAATCGCGCCCAAAGAAGTCGGTTACAAACAAACATACAAACATACAGGTGAAGCTAATAATAAGCTGGTAATAAATTCATAGACACCGGAGATAATTGTACCACGCAAATCAATGTTTTGAGAAACCAAACCCACGCAACGAAGTTCTTACCATCTATTTTTTGAAAACTCGACGAACCATCATTCAAGAACTCTGCCCGGCCGTCGAAGCGCGACTAGTTGTAACATGAATTATGATGACGCATCATCAGGGTGCGAATTTAGAGATGTGCCAGTGAAATTATAATAATCCACGCAAATCAGCAATTACCTCAGGACAGTTACATTTAATTTTTTTTTAGGAAATGTAGTTCTTTTAGAATGATGGTCTAATTATTCACAGCATTGTAAACTTCTTTGGAATTAGTGTTATTTTTTTGGTAAGTATGTAGCGTTTAGTTTTAAATATATAATTTACTAAGTGACCAGATCGGGGCTTGGGACACTCCACGAAAATCAAAGAATGGGGGTATTTTATTTTTTAATGATATTTAATTATAAAGATAATTGAATAATAATCAGTATCCCAGTTAGGGGAGGATCTAAGGTATGCGCGAAAAAATAAATGGCTTGCTAACTTTTCGATTTCTATTATTTTTAAGTAAAGCCGCTTGAAAAACCTGTCCAAAAGAATGACCCGTATACGTATTCGTAATAAAATTACAGGCGAGAGAATTTACCAATTCATACGTACTTTAAAATGGTTGAAGTTCCACGGTCTCGAACCAAGCGCTTTGACTCCACATTTATTGTGCGAACTGCCAAACTCTGGAATTCGCTGCCCGCCTCTCTGTTCCCTGATAAGTATAATCTGGGTATCTTCAAGGCACGAGTGAACCGGTTCATCCTAGGCAAGCGTGTTCCAACTTAGGCCGCAATATCACTTAAGATCAGGTGAATTGCCTGCCGCTTGCATCCACCGGTTACCCGCGACCTTGACAATGTCGTCGGTCCATCTGGCGGGAGGCCTACCAACGCTGCGTCTTCCAGTTAATGGTCGCCACTCGAGAACCTCCCCCCAGACCAACCACCAACCTTCCCCATCGGTTATCGATTCTTCGAGCAAAATGGCCTACCCATTGCCACTTCAACTTGCATATTCTGAGAGCTATGTCGGTGACTTTGGTTCTTTGGCGAATTTCCTCGTACCGGATTCTATCGCGCAAAGAAACTCCGAGTATAGCTCTCGCCATGGCTCGCTGCGTGACTCTGAGCTTGCCTTACAGTAGATAATAATTGGCTGGTAATACCATAATTTATTATTTTATTATAAGTTACTTGTCACCTCATTGCGAGTCGCGCAGATAGTATATAACCGTCCGGAAATTTTTATGCAGAACTATGCTTAAAGTTCTGTGCAATCAGTTCAATCGAAGCGAGGACAACTATTCGCTATGAAGTCGTTACGATCGAATTGTGGTCCTTCGGTACGGAATGATATTTCTTTTTTAAAAAGACCAAGGCTTTGGAATATTAGATGTATATTAAATATCGAGGTGATTTTGTTAGTCGTACAACTAATAGCCTTTGGGAACGCCTTGTTCTAGAGTGGAGACAGCGATTAAATTGGTTCTGTAGTGTAGGATGCCTTCAGATAAATGGAGCGACGATCTTGGCTAAGTGGAGTGCAATTATAAAGGTTCATATTCTGTAGTGGTCTTTTATAACTAATATTGAATATAGAATGGTCGTCATAATATTTTCTACCGTTATAGCTGCTACAAAATCAAAGGAACTTTGATTGTCTATCCGATACAATTTCACGGCAAAACCGCTAAATCGACAGTAAGCTTGAACGGAAAGAAAGAACATATCCGGAACTTTGTCCGCGTCTGTGATAACTGCTATTCACGCGGACAACGTCGCGGCCTTAAGCTAGTAATAAAATATAAGACGAACTATTGACATTGGATCTATTTTAGGCCAGTGTAAACACACTGGGCAATTTTTGTTTCTTTTTTGTCCAATATAAATGGAAACAATTTCCAACGAATAATTTTTTAAACAAGTCGTAAACCTTTTTGTGCAGCCTTCCAGACTTGAGAGTAATTTTGTAACAGAAGGGCAATGTTTATTTGAGTACTTTTGTAATTATAACGCAAGTGTTTGTTTATTATTCGCAATTTTAATGAGAATGGGTGTAAAATGGATTATAGTTGAGGGCTCTATGAAGAGGGTCCAGTGACAGTTTGTTGACGATTATGGAGATGAATATTTTGACCTTAAAACAAGAATATCTTTTATCAGTTAATTACCTAATTTTGTTCAAAATTAGCACTCTTTTGGGCCTCGCTCGTTTTAACATATATTCCCTGTTTATCATTCCTAAATTATACTCAAGGTTAGCTTCTAACACGAAGAAAAAATATAAAATTGACATTATAATATTTTGAAAGTTAAGTTTCTAGTTGAAGTGAGCTTTAAAATATAATTTACTTATGATAACTTTTTCTATTTGTTTTTTCAAACATATACTTAGTTATATTTAGTTTTGAGCAAAAAGGTTAAAACAGTTTTGAGAAGAATCCTTAACGTTAAAGTTTTCAATACGAATTAATTTAGTAAGAAAGCACATTTGGTTGAAATAACTTCGTTTCTGCAAAACAAGTCCTCGTGTGACTCACTTTTATCCTTAAAGTAGCACATAAATTCACCTTTCATATATCCATTACATATAAATACGAAATAAATAACTTTTTTCTATTTCTAGCATTCACGGATCGTCTGGCTACGAAGCTCTACGAATGCTACGAGGCTACGCTTGCTACACGTTCGTAGCAGATCATACATTTTCATTTTTAACAACACAGTTTCATTGTGTCTCTCATACAATAGAATATCTACGTGTACGATAATTTCACGTCGCTACTGTAAAACGTTAAATGTGTACTTTCAGGTTATCTAGGGCAAAAATATGTTTGCAGATTTATTCATATAATATTTTATTATATTGAGATATTTTTCTGTTTGCGTTTTTTCCTTTGTATAAAAACTGTTAACGTTTATGCCACAATAAAAAACCGGTCAAGTGCGAGTCGGGGTTGCACATAAAGGGTTATGTACCACAGTTTAATATAGGTACCTAAAGATCGCGCAAATCACGGCGAAAAAAGCATGAGGACTCTTCTATGGGGACCCCTTTAATTTTTTGCTTTATTATATTTTAATGTCAGACGATCATGGGGTCAAACGCGTGACCCAATGAGTCCCTATACATGGCAAGCGACATCGCGGCAAGCCCAGGCGGAGATGGGGAGATGATCTTGACTTTTCTGACAAAGACTGATCTCAAATAGCCCTTAACAAAGAGTCAGCCAGCAGTGGAAAAATACAGACCGAAAAATAAAAAATTCAGGTGTTGTTAAAGCGGCTATAGTAATAAATACTTATAGATTGAGTACAACGGATTAACTCACTGTGTTGTCGGCTTCGTCCGAATAGTTTCGATGGTATACGGCCACCTGTCTCAAGGAGTTCCACAGGATGACACACCGCCCGTCGCGTTCCTGCGGACATTGCGCGCGGACAACTGCTGCGGTGACGGGGCTGGCGCGGGCGAGTGTAGAGGTGGTAGAGGTGGCGGAAGAGTATCTTGCTTGAAACACATACACACTGAGCTGACCACATCATCACTTTTCAAGCAAGATACTCTTCCGCCACCTCTACCACCTCTACCCTTTAAACTGGTGCTTACAGCACAGGAGCTTATCCTAGTTTAAGCCCAGTTGCACTTTTTCTAGTATCTTGCCACTTTATAGAATAACTCCCTTGTTTGTTTACCTTGTAAATTAGGTTAAGTCTTGGCATGATAAATATTCTTATTCTTATTCTTACCCTCGCCCGCGCCACCCCCGCCACCGCCGCAGTTGTCCGCGCGGGCGCAACGCGCGGCCGCGCGCAGTGTCCGCGGGAACGCGACGGGCGGTGTGTCATCCTGTGGAACTCCTTGAGAAAGGTGGCCGTATGCCATCGAAACTAGTCGGACGAACCCGACAACACAGTGAGTTTATCTGTTGTTCTCAATCTATAATGTGTAACAACAATACTCACATTTCGTTTAATAATAAATACTTTGTTAACATGTAAGGTGTCTATCTATTATGGTCAAAAAGATATTGATTGATTTTGCTTTTATTATTTTCTTTAATTGTTGTTATTTTAAGTGTATAGTTTAATTAGTATTTATAAGGTCTTAACTGTCGCATTAGGGTAAACCCTGTAATGATAGTTTAAGTTGGTACAAATAAATAAATAAATAATATAGCTCGTTGACAGACAGACGGATGAACAGAGAGGTTTTACTTACGGAACCCTAATAGGTACTTTATGACCTGAAAATCTTCTGATATAAGATTTTATTTCATTATCATCATGTCAACCTTTAGGCGCCCACTTCTGGGCATAGGTTTTCTCCAAGGGGGGGTTCAGCCGTAATCGCCATGCTTGGTCGATGCATGTTGGCGACCACAGTAGGTGTTATGGTACTCAGAAGTACGCTGCTGCCCATCCTCTGGTCAGTATCCCCTTGTCGCCTTCTACGACACCCACGGGTAGAAATGAGGTGGTGCTATTCGCGACCGACACCACACGACTTTATTTAACAAGAGCTATTCTAAATATGAACTTTGAAATCACCCCTACATTGAACTTTCAAAGTCAACTAATATTCTTTTACTATTATAAATGTGAAAATGTGTGGGGCTGGATGTTTGTTACTCATTCACATTTTGACGGCTGAAAGGAAAGCTGCAAATTTTCACTTATTCATTTTTTTGTAAAGCTGGCTTAACACAAAGAATTGTTGTCCTGTTTTATGTTCACGTTCATGTATCCATTTTTACGTCGATGAAATAGCGGGCGAAGGTCAAACGGAAAGAAGGAAGCGAAAATCAAACTAACATTATGCTATCTCTTATTTAAATCTTACACACTCATGAATATGCAAAATTTGGCTAAAAGTACCTTTCTCCAATTCCTTCCTCCTCTCGAAATTTCAACTTTAGTTTTCGCATTTCCTTTATAAAATATATTTGCTTACTTTGCTAACCCCGACCATGAAACACAATGTATCTACATCCTTCGATCTTTTATTAACATATTGACCTAAAATATTAAAATTTAAGGTTTACTACTAAAATCATGTATTGTTTGATAAAACGGATGAAACATGCAATCAGTTCCGTAACTTACTTTTATCTGGCCAATTAACATTATTATCATATTTTTTTGACTGTCTGTATATTTAAATATAAGGAAATTTGATTTAAAGGTAGAATTTTTTGGTCTGGTCTGGCAAAAACTAGTAGATTTATAAAATAGATCATTGACCGGAGATTACTCACGCCGCACCACTTTTGGGGTTAAGTCCCATTTCGGCACCAATGAATTAATTTATCGCGCCAACGAAACATTCCTATTTTCATTTATTGGTGCAAAATGGGACTACACCACTTTTGCATAATTTTAAGAAAACAAAGATTCGAGTCCCTGTCTTAGATCAGATCCAGTCTGTCCTTTTGCTATGGGGAAGATGGAAAAGGACAAGCTGTGTCGGAGCGACGCCCTAAGACGAGGTCCATACCCCACAGGTGGCACCCTTAGCGTGTAGTAGCTTATTTTATAAGTTTTTTGCCCTAGCTGGAGGCCTTAAATTCTCTACCACAAAAAACTTTGGTGACCTACAAAATGCCGTTTAGAACAAAAGAGTTCATGTCTTTAGAGGGTGTAGCAGTGAACTACGAAAGATGTTTGTGATAAATAAACTCTAAAAGAAATGCGACGTAGTATTACAGTTTATGACGAATAATTATAGCAGTTTAACTGTGCAATTAGCAGATACAATAGTTAAATAATAGCATTAACGCTGATTCAGTCAATTACACGGTTGAGCGGATACTAATTTTATAACAGAAATTCATGTAAACGAAGTCAGCAATCAAACTCCTCATTTAACTAGAAATAATTGAACGACCTCACGAAAACTGTTCTATGAAACAAAAAAAAAAAACGGTCATTACAAACACCGTTTCTCGGAAACGTGAATTAATTTGATAATGTACGTGCATAGCAGGCTAGCTAGTCCTATTCAAGTTTGGTTTAATATGAAAACTGCAATGGCAACGTTATTTTAATACTTAAATTGCTTCGTTGAAATTTGAGGTAAAAAAACCGGACAAGCGCAAGTCGGACTCGCTCACTGAGGGTTCCGTACAAATTTGTAGATACATATCCATACTAATATTATAAATGAGAAAGTAACTCTGTCTGTTACGCTTCATTTTACGGTAAAACGGCTGAACCGATTTTGATTAAATTTTGTATGAAAATAGCTTGAACCCTGGGAAAGCGCATAGGGTACTTTTTAATTCGGGATTTCGTCTGCATTCGCGATAACCGACATTCACACAGACCAAATCGCGGACAAAAGCTCGTTACAAATAAAGAATATATTTTTTTTATTATTTAATTACAAATGTATAGTTTTCAAACTTTTTCCTATATTTATAGTATTAGACGATATTACTTGCCAAATTTCATAGTTCTAGGTAAACGGAAAGTATCCTATAAATTTTGATTCCCTTGGGAGTGTTGAAATGTACCTTTTTTGCGACATAAACGGCCGTATCTTTTTTTCACGTTAATTTAGAAGTTTGTTTTTTTCACAGCTTCAAGGGACTGGTGGACCTAAGTATATGGTTTTAATTTCAACTCGCTACCTCTACGCGTTCCCGAGATAAAGGGTCTTGACCACAGATATAGATAGACCTACATAACGCAAGAGCAACTACTTCGCGTGCCTACTTTCGTGCCTAGCTTACGTACAAAAATCGTAAAATAAAGTAAACGTTTTCTTCCATCGGTAAGTCAATTCGTGATTAATATTATGCGTAATTAATAAAAAAAAACAATTATTTTTAATCTAATACCCTCAGTGATACCTGGTAATACCAAATTTAAGAAAAACAAAACATTGTGACGTCATATTAGGAAAATTTTTCGTCTATCGCTTTCGCTCAAAAATCGCTTATGTGATGGATCCTTAAACTTTAAATATTGTCACAAAACTTTCAGATACAGGCCAAGTTTCGCAATTTGAGGACGAACTCAAACAACTGTCCGCGTCTTTAGTTTTTATCTACTTTTCTTTAGTTTCGTTTCGCGAATGATTCGGAAAATTGTGAGTTTTAAAAGTTTTATGTGGATCGGAATTAGGAGATAATGGTGCCAATTCTGTTGTACAGACGCCAGCACATCAAGCCATACCTAACTGTCAAATTTTCCCAATTAAATATGAACCTTATGATTTTGTAATAAAGTTGAAAATCTATCAAAGAAATTTGACAGATTGTAGTACCTTGATGTGCTGGTCTCTGTACATGAGCTTCACTTATTTTAAGCTATTTATGTCTCTTTCTATCCAATAAAACAAGAAAGAGACCGATATTAATAAGAGCTGTCAATTTAAGTTAGTTGAATACCATGGAGCCATTTACTAAGTATATTAATAAGTACCTATATGTTTGACAAAAATTAACATGGTGGTTGGGAGTATTGTCATGCTCGCTCAAATGTCTCGCTGATGGTGGCGCGTGTGTTGAATCATTCGGCTCCCATCAAAATGGTTGAGCTGAATGGTGCTGATTCACGCGTCATGTTCGTGAACGGGCGCTGTCAGTAGAGATTGGTCAGCTCTTATTTGCCATGGATTTTATCTTGCTTCTTTTTTGTGTTTTGCATTGTTAGATTACCTTCATAGTTTTCACATGTAATAGAAGCAACAAGAATCATGTAACCAGACTTTGTAAAAAACTTGATTTTAAAGAGTGTCCGTGGAGTTTCTTGCTCGTTCTTCTCCATAGAGACCTACCTACGTTTTGGAACGAGCAACTAGCTTCAACTCTCTAACTGACCGACTCCTTGACAATTTATTCAAAAGTGCCTGTAAATGGTTTAATTGAAATATAATTGCCTTGACTTTGACTTTGACTTTGAGTTGATCTAAAATGTTCATACAATTATAGTTGTCATTTCAGAACGTATTGATTAAAAACACTGCGAAGTTCAAGGGAAAAACTAATTTGACATCTCTCACTTAGTTCCTGCCTATCGTCGTCCTTTTCATCACCTGCCTGGTAGTAAGAAATGGTAGTTCTCTAATTTTAGTTTAATTTGTAAACGAGGGAATCGGCACCAATATACGTTTTCGTTGAAAAACAAACTAAATATCTGACTCAAAAGTCAATTTATTTATTTCTATTAGATCTTTTAAAGGACAAATTCACAATCATTAAGGGGTTCTTGGCTAAGTAAAAGCCACTCGGATTCATTCATCATAGTTAAGCTAAGCTTGCCGCGGTCGCTATGAGGATGGGTGACCATCCAATTTATACCAAGAACCTTTCGTGTTTTGGAACGCACGCTAAGCAGTTGGTGCTTGCTCTTATTCGTAGGTCTTTGGCAGTCGTTATGGGTAGTCAGAAGCCAGAAAGTTCTGCATCTGGTTCACAGATATAGATAGACCTAGATAACGCAAGTATAACGATCTGTATGAAAACCAAGCGTGCCATTTTTTTACTACATATTTTGACGTCACAAGCACTATTTAGTGATGGGAAAAACACCGATGCAGACAGCGCGAAAGTGACCAATTACGATTTTTGTACGTAAGCTAGACACGCGAAGTAGTTGCTCTTGCGTTATCTAGGTCTATCTATATCTGTGATCTGGTTAGCCTGGAAGCCGAACTCAACTTAGCTGGGTAAAGCTAGGCAGAGATCAGACAGCGGCAAGTATCAACATTAATTACAAGAAAAAATAATCTGGTTGCCTCTCCATGCTTGATATATTTATTGTTTTCCCATAAATATATGCTTACGTGGTAGATGTTTATAATTAACTTTGGATCCTGTTGGGTACAGCAATAAGGTAGAAAAGAGAATACTCTGTTTTAGGAAAATGGTAGTTTTCTATGGAGCATAATAAGTAAGAAACCCCAAAATTACTCCTTTTAAATAAAAGTTTTACAATACTTATGGAAGATAACCACAATTTACGATAAATATTTTTTGTTATAATTTCAGACTAGCTTTTGCCCGAAACTATTCCGTATTCCGTATTGTCCACACCACACCAAACGTTACGCTGACAGTCAGCCGTCACAATCAACAGTCAGTCGGCGACCGACTATGATTATTCATACATTTTCAACATTGCGTTCACAGTCAGAGGCTTACAATACGTTTAGTGTGAACAATGCCTTATTCAGACCCTTAATTTTATTGTTAGTTTTAAAGAATTTACAGAATCGAACTGGTAGTTTTCCAGACATAAGCCCAAACAAACACAAACTCAACTTCAATATTAATAATGTATCTAGTGATCTGCCGGCAGTGAATAGCACCATGCCATTTCTACCTGTGGTTGTCGTAGAAGGCGACAGAGAGATATCGACCAAAGGACGGGCAGCAGCCTTCTGAGTGCCATAACACCTACTGCGATCGCCAACATGCATCGGCCAAGCATGGCGATTTCGACTGAACCCCCCCTTGGGGGAGACCTATGCCCAGCAGTGGGCGTCTAAAGGTTGACATGATGATGATGATAATGATCTAGTGATATCTTAAATCTTCCTAGTATTTACCAAAGTTATTACTATATTTCATGACAAGACTAAAATGTGATTAAATCTTGTAATGGAAAACTTTAGACGCGCCACAAGCGATCAAGGTGTCGTTGTAAATCATTATATCGATACTCAATTTTCTAAGGCCCATTTGTGACAAAAACTTAACTCGTAGTTAATTGCTAACATGAGGTTAAGTCTCATAATGTTACACAAAATCTTTCTGAAAAAAAAAAACAACCGCCTTCTAAAACTAAAAAGTAAAATTAAGTCGGTGGCAATACAAAACCAGAACAGAACCAAAGCCGACTTCCGAAATTAAAGTTATTTTGTTCACAGGAATGCGGTTGTCTCTGTTGAAATAAGTTTTAAATTTTTCACTTTTTAATGGCTACTTCTATGATCCTAATTAATTAACTCGCCAACTGTCCTATGATCTTCATAAGATCACTTGCCTTTGTTTAACTAGTATGTCTGCTAACGAACAGTTAAGCCCTTAAGAAGCGGTTACACTAAAACACCAATGAAAAGCTACAGGTAAGCATAATTACCCAATTTCGTTGACATGGACCAAAAAGATTCACTGAAATCGATTCTTATATGGCAATAATATGAAGGGACATACATACAAAAAAAAATACAGTCCAATTGAAAAGTACTTCTTATTTATAAGTTGGTTAAAAATAGAACTAACTGGGAGTTAAAAGGTAACCCCGACTTACACTGGTCTAACAGGCCTAAATTATTATTACAAGCTCAAACAAGAATATTAATTATTACTGAAATTGTTTGTTGATAAGTTATCTGACTTGTGGATTAGCAAAGCCTAGGCTCAAGATTAATTAGCAGAAGTGTTAGATTGTTCCCTGGCGATGTGACAGCAAGATACGATGTTTACTCGCTTTAATGGAAATCGGATTGGAGGCATCATACAAACACTTTAGTTTATCGAATTGAAAATCTAATGTTAATGAAAGCATCATCTACCTAACCTTTCCCTAACTATTTTGGGGTCGACTTCCAGTCTAACTGGAAGCAGCTGAATACTAGTATTTTACATGGAGTGACTGGGCAGGGCACATTGCTCGCAGAACGGATGGCCGATGGGGCCGAAAAAAGCTTTTTACAAAAAAGACAACCGCCTTCAAAAAGTGAAAAATAACTTTAGCACAGAACACACATTGACTTTAGTTTCGAAATTCAGTGGCTTTGTTCTGTTTGTTGTTTTATATTGCCACCGACTTCCGAAACTAAAGTCAATGTGTGTTCTGTGCTAAAGTTATTTTTCGCTTTTTGAAGGCGGTTGTCTTTTTTGTAAAAAGCTTTTTATTTTCCGCTTTTTAGTACCTCCTTCTCATCCAAATCTATTAAGAAGAGATTGAAAGTTAACTACTACAAAGATTGATGAAACTGAAACGTCGTCTATGTAAAATTTTTGGGTATTTGTTGATTTTTCAAAAAGTGCTGAATCAATTTCGATAAAATTTATATGGGACCACCCCTGAAGCATACCCTAACCATAAAAAAAGAATCATCAAAATCGGTTCACCCAGTCCAAAGAAATCAGGTAACTAACATAAAAAAAAAGACGAATTGACGAACCTCCTCATTATTTGAAGTCGGTTGAAAAATTCTGGAGTGGCGACCGCAAAACGGAAGATGTTGCGTAGGAAGGCCTCCCACTAGGTGGACCGATGACCTGGTAAAAGTTTCGGGGATCCGCTGGATGCGAGTCGCACGGGAATGGTCAATGTGGCGACACTTGGGGGAGGCCTATGGCCAGCAGTGGACGTCTTTCGGGTGAAATGATGATGATGATGACTGCCTGTCTGAACTCCACAACCCAGTTACTGGGTTGCTGGGCTATTTGGTGTAGTCTGGTTGTCAGATTTTCTAGCTTTTGACTACTGTCAAAGATCTACGAATGACAGCCGGGACCAACGGCTTTACATGCTTTTCGAGGCACGGAAGGGTCTCGGTTTAAAATGGATGGTCTCCCATCCACAGACCGACCGCAAGCGTAGCTTATGTTAAGCTGTTCTCCAGCAGTAATCATTAATCATTGATAATGAACTAAAAACATCACAATCAGAATTCAAAATTGCGTAACTGCATGTGAGTTAACAAATACAACGTGTAATTATAACTTGCACGCAATTTTAAACTCTATTTCTGATTTTTGATGCTCTGATGTAACCCTTACAAGGACGCATGGAAAAAGACTTTAGTAGCAATATTGAAAAGATCATTGAAATCATCACCTTTCATTTATAGTTTACCATCTTTAGCCCACGACTTCGTTCGCATCAATGTTTGTTATATCTATACTAATATTATAAAGCTGAAGAGTTTGTTTGTTTGTTTGTTTGGTTAAACGCGCTAATCTCAGGATCTACTGGTTCGAATTGAAAAATTATTTTTGTGTTGGAGAGTCCATTTACCGAGGAAGGCTATAGGCCCATGCGAAGCTGGGTCGGGTCGCTAGTCGAGAATAAAGATAAAGTAGCGGATCAAAAAGTAACCTGTATCCTTTCTTAGAGTTCCAGATTAGTCTATACCATATTTCTTTTAAATAAGTATAGTAATTTAGTGCGATTTAACGAGTCCGTATGGTGTCGGACGTAAAGAATAGCACCATCCCATATCTTCCCGTGGGTGTCGTAAGAGGCGACTAAGGAACTCACCAGAGAATGGGCAGCAGCGTTCTCTGTCCCTGTATAAGGGTGCGGTTCGGTGAAGGCGCTTATGAGTATTGCCCTCCGTTTGACCTTCAACTTGTCCGATTCGTCCGTAATATCGTTGGCAATAAACCATTTTTTTAGCCGAGATTTATAACTTACCCAGTCCTGGGATAAATTATCAAAGTTTGTAATTATTGCGAATGAAACACCAAAAGTAGACATTGCGCACTAGTAAATTCGTTTTCGACGCCACTGTTAGATATACAGGTATAGGACGGACAACAATCAAACACGCTAGTCAATGACACACTAAATTTAATCTGTGTTCGGGTTACTTAGCCCGGTCGCAGCCGCGGTACGTTACACATAAGTACATATATATAACACAACCACACTACGATCGCCAACCCGCCTGCCGAGCGTGGCGATTATGGCAAATCCCCCCCTTTGGGGGAGGCCTATGTCCAGCAGTGGCCGTCTTTCGGCTGAAATGATGATGAATTTAGTCGTAAAAACGTAACTCAGTTTCACATTTATATTATAAGTATTAATTTATGACTGATCCTTGTTATTGAAAGTATAACTAATACTTCACAATAAATAGACGGAGAAATTGTCTGAAGGCCGCGATAAGATACACGGCCTTGATACCGATTTTCCAATTTGCTAGAATATCGAGGAACAAGATGGCTGAAACAGCTGTTTATATAGACATGAGAATAATACAGGGGGGATTATATTTAATGTGAGTTGAATGTGGGCGGTTGAAGTACGTAATTGTGTTGCTTAGTTACTTTTGTTATTCTTGGAAATAAGTACTGGTACGTGAGTAAGTTGCGAAGGTTACTTAGTGTTTGCGTGAAATCAAAAAAATATTACATTTTGCTCCTCTTGCGAATAACATACTTTTTAATTATAATTAGTTGTAAAAGCGCAGGCCGGATAGCACGGCACGCCAGCATTTTTTTATTTTTTAAATCTTTATTTAAGGGGACTCGGTCAACAATGACGATGTCGCCCCGTAATTCTTATTATACTAGGTACACCTTCTATTTCTTATTCTATAGAACCTTATCATATTTAAGCTAAGGAGTGGAAGCATCACCCAACCGTGGCTGGGAGGTGCTTCCGCTCTGTGAGTGAGACAGATATAGTGCACACAGCTTCCTGGCCAGCATTAATAACATCATCCGTCGTGCTCTTGCCTCCGCCGGCGTGCTAGCTGTGTTAAAACCTAATAACCTAATGGCTTGGCACGTGACGATGGTAAGAGACCAGATGGAATGACCATAATGCCGTGGAAGTTGGGTAGAACTTTGGTGTGGAATACAACTTGTGTTGACACCCTTGCGCCATCCCATCTTCCTAGCACGTCGTGTTGTGCTGGGGCGGCTGCTGCAGGTGCCGAAAACCTCAAACAGCGTAAATATAACAACCTTCTTGGAAGTTATATGGTTGAGCCGTTTGGGGTTGAAACACTAGGGCCATGGGGTCCGAGTGCTCACCTTGTTTTTGGAGACATTTCTAAGAGGCTGGTCGACGCTTCACGTGACCAGAGGGCTGGCCTTTTCTTGGGCCAAAGAATTAGCATTGCCATTCAACGTGGTAATGCTGCTAGCCTTCTGGGCTCTTGTCCCATTGTGAGCGATGCGGAAGAGTTTTTTGATGCCTTGTGAGCCCTCCATTGTACATAATATATATATATTTTTAAGCTTTGTACATATTTCATTCTTTTAAATGTAATTTATTAAATAAATTAGTTTGAAAACAAAACGAGTGTAGATATTATAAATATAGATATTATGTGACCTGAAAAATATTGAGACTAATATTAAAAAACATTTTAACCCAAAAAAGACAACCGCCTTCAAAAGGTAAAAAAATAACTTTCAATTCGCAAGTCGACTGCTTTGGTTTTGCTTGTTGTTTTGTATTGCCACCGACTCGCGAATTGAAAGTTATTTTTTTACTTTTTGAAGGTGGTTGTCTTTTTTTTTTAGTATTTTTAATATTAGTTTCAATATTTTGTAAGGTAAGGTAAGTTTAGATTTGTCCTAAATCTTAGAAACTCATTAGGTTCATAGGTCTTTTTTGTGACACTTTTAAAACTTGTTTTGTAGTGATTGATTCTTATATCTAGGGCGTTCTGTATTTTTGTTTTTGTAACGCAAACGCGTTTTTTCTTAATAAGAGTTTTGACTTTGACTGGTTAAGAGTTTTGAATGTAACATATACGAAGTGAGGATTAAGAGGTTTTGGGTATTTTTTCAATTACCCTATCCGAATTGATAACCTCCTTTTTGAAGTAGGTTAAAAATACATTGAATATTTTTATGATAGCGTGCTTTTACCAGGTCTACTGAAAGATTGACAATAGATCCACATTAAACGAAACATGCAAACGTACTTTCGGATTTACAGTAACTATGTTAAATATTTCTTTGAACATTAAATATTAACAGTTTTCTACGTTAACGCCTCTAAGTAAGACAGGAACCCTTCCCTTCAGTAAATGTTTGAGTCACTCGTTAAGAATTCAGTATCAATGGAGCGGTAAGATGAAATCTCAGATGTGTTAAACTATACATTGCTATGTTTTTCTGATAGAGTATGATTTTTATACAAATATTATTAGTGAAGTAAGCGGGTAGTACTTTTGTGTGAGAATACCACTTTTTTATGGCTACTTCCCCTTTAATATTTTGTCAAATAAAACATTGAAAAAAAAAAACCAATAAATATACTTTATATTCAAGCTATTGAAATTCTTTATACAAGGGCAGTACTTAGGTATGATTTTTTTTTTGTTCAGAAGCAGCATACATAAGTTGTTGTTATACTAACACTATGGACGTATGCCTGAATTAAAGAATTTGAATTTGAATAACTAACTTTCGCTCGCGACTTCGGTGCGTCAAAGTGGATACAAATAAACCGTAATTAAAGTCAAAGTCAAAGCATTTATTTTAATTACACCATTAAAAGTCACTTTTGAACGTCATATTATTATAAGAAAATTTGATTCTACTTGCCCTTTTCAAAAGGAAAACATCGATCAATGTTACAACGAACTACAAGAACTTTTTCTTGCTGCTACAGAACCCTTCATGGGCGAGTCCGACTCGCACTTGGCTGCTTTTTTAAATGATTGTTTACCCTTTTTGCATAATTATAGGAATTATAATATTACGTGAATACGATGTAATTACCTTGAATAAAAACCACTATATTAGAGGATGTACAAAGTAATAGGTAGAAGTTAAGATATATGACAGCAAAATCATATTTATAGATAGGTACATAGTGTTCACAATTATTTACATAATTGAAATTGTAGACGATCGCCCCTTGGGAGCGGTGAATGCTTATGCGAAACCCGCACCCCCGACCATAGGGAGAGGTGGAACACCGCGGAGGATTTAACTGGTAAGAGTTTGGCAGGCCCCTCCGTCACCCCCAAGATGGAGCTGATGAATCATCGCCTCATGACGGAGTCCATGAGGATTCGACCGTACCTTATATTTCAATATTATATAATTATCCATACTATCCATACTTTAATATTATAATTATGAGAAAGTAACTCAGTACGCTTTCACGATGAAACGACTGCATCGATTTTGATGAACTTTCGTAAGAAAAAACCTTTTATAAAAAAGACAACCGCCTTCAAAAAGTGAAAAATAACTTTAGCACAGAACACACATTGACTTTAGTTTCGAAATTCAGTGGCTTTGTTCTGTTTGTTGTTTTGTATTGCCACCGACTTCCGAAACTAAAGTCAATGTGTGTCCTGTGCTAAAGTTATTTTTCACTTTTTGAAGGCGGTTGTCTTTTTTATAAAAAGCTTTTTATTTTCCGCTTTTTAGTACCTCCTTCTCATTCAAATCTATTAAGAAGACATTGATAGTTAACTACTACAAAGATCGATGAAACTAAAACGTCGTCTATGTAAAATTTGGGTATTTGTTGATTTTTCAAAAAGTACTGAATCAATTTCGATAAAATTTATATGGGACCACCCCTGAAGCATACCCTATCCATAAAGAATCATCAAAATCGGTTCACCCAGTCCAAAGAAATCAGGTAACAAACATAAAAAAAAAATACAGACGAATTGATAACCTCCTCCTTTTTTGAAGTCGGTTGAAAATAGATAGATAGATATAGACCCTATCAATAAAAAAAAGAATTTTCAAAATCGGTTTACGTTTACCTGAGAAATCGCGTAACAAATCGCGCACATACTTAATGCAATTTTAAGGCTTATACGGTTTTCTCATGGATGCCATGGTCAGACCTGGACCAAATTAAAATGGGAAAAAAAGAATCATCAAAATCGGTTCACCCAGTCCCGAGAAATCAAGTAACAAACATAAAAAAAAATAAAAAAAACAGACGAATTGATAACCTCCTCCTTTTTTGAAGTCGGTTGAAAATAGATAGATAGATATAGACATTTATTCGGTGTACATAAAATACACATTACAACACAAAAAAAAAAACAAATCAAATGAGCATTACAACAAACTGAGGTATGTGTCTAAAGGTTGCACCAAATGGGAGTCTAGCTCAGCATGTGCCTGGCAAGTGTACCTGACGCTGATGTTCTGCTGAATCCCTGTAGTGACATACGGATGTCGAGCAGATGAGACATATTGGCGTTGACAGGTGTTGTGACAAAATTTTATGCGCGGACTGAAGTTCCGGAAAATAGCTTAAGGGGCTATTAAACGACTTTTACAGATTTTAAAGTGACAGTCACGTTAAAATGTGCAGTGTAAATGATTTGAAAAAAATATATGTTAAACTAGAACATTCTCTTAATCATATAGAAAGAGAATATATTTGATTAAGTTCATATTAAATAGTTTAATTAACTCGTGAAGTTGTGTCTGACGCGGACAAAACATTGACAATCACACAAAATCTACCCGGTATAATTATCCGAAACTTACACTATCTTACAGACAATTTTATTATCTATCTTTTAGTATACGCCTTTTTTTTAATTTTGAAAGAATTTAATTTCTTCAACTACATTTTGAAAGTTTTGGACGCAGACTGCGTCCGTTCTGTATCAGTTTTGCGTCCGAAACTCTCAAAGTTTATTGGAAAAAATTAATAAAAAATTAATAAAAGTAGTCATCATCATCATCATTTCAGCCGAAAGACGTCCACTGCTGGACATAGGCCTCCCCAAGGGGGGGTTTTGCCATGATCCCCACGCTTGGCAGGCGGATTGGCGATCGCAGTATGGTTGTTACAAAGGCACAGAGAACGCTGCTGCCCATTCTCTGGTAAGTCCCTTAGTCGCCTTTTACGACACCCACGGGAAGATATGGGATGGTGCTATTCTTTACGTCCGACACCACACGGATTAAAGTAGTATTCTTTCAAAATTAAAAAAAGGCGTATACTAAAAGATAGATAAAAAAATTGTCTGGAAGATGGTGTAAGTTTCGTTTAATTATACCTGGTAGATTTTGTGTGATTGTCAATGTTTTGTCCGCGTCAGACACAACTTCACGTGTTAATTAAACTATATAATATGAATATAGTTGAATATATTCACTTACTAAGTGATTAAGAGAATGTTCTAGTTTAACATATATTTTTTTCAAATCATTTACACTGCACATTTTGACGTGATTGTCAGTTTAAAATCTGTAAAAGTCGTTTAATAGCCCCTTAAGCCCCGAGGACAGCTGTAGGCTACTTTTTAATCCGCGAATTCGTCGGCATCTGCGATAACCGACATTCACGAGGACCTAGTCGTGGGTAAAAGCTAGTTTGAAATAAATAAATAAATAGTTAATAAATTGGACGACACCGTTGGTGCAGTGGCTGAGCGATTGGCTGCTGCACTGCATGTCGCGGGTTCCATTCTAGCACGGATCAAATATTTCTAAGATCGACACATGTACCGGGTCTGGTTGTATGTCAAGTAATGGTTTTTAAACGCACCCACGACACATGAGAAATTTCTAGAGTTGGGCAACTTTTATTTAATAAATATATAAAATAAAAATAGTTTTGTGTTTGAGGAAGAGGAGCTCGTGGCTAAGTTAAAGCAATACAGATCGATCGGTCAAAGGTTAAGCTACGCTAGTCACGGTCGGTCTGTGGATGGGTTACCATCCCTTTCATACCGAGTTCCCTCCGTGCCTCGGAAAGCACGTAAAACCGTTGGTCCCAGCTGTCATTTGTATATCTTTGGCAGTCGTTATGGGTAGTCAGAAGCCAGAAAGTCTGACAACCAGTCTTACCAAGGGGTATCGTGTTACCCAGTAACAGCTGGGTTGTGGAGGTCCGATAGGCAGTCGCTCCATGTAAAACACTGGTATTCAGCTGGATCCGGTAAGACTGGAAGCTGACCCCAATATTGTTGGGAAAAGGCTAGGCAGATCATGACTTAATATTATAAAGCTGTAGAGTTTGTTTGTTTGTTTGGTTGAACGCGCTAATATCAGGATCTACTGGTTCGAATTGAAAAAATATTTTTGTGTTGGATACTCCATTTATCGAGAAAGGCTATACGCCCATGCGAAGCCGAGCCGGGTCGCTAGTAAATGTATAAAATAAAAATGGTTTGGACTTTGAAGAGAAGCACAAAGTCGTGATAATTAAAAAGATTAGTAAAAAAAATTTCACTCTTCTGAATCTTCGCTGGAAGTCTAATTTTCATTATAAAGAAAAGAGCATTATTCCAGATTTTTTGGCCGCATTTTGGCTCTAACGAGATTAGGCAGGATATGACTTTTAGGTAGCCTCAAAGAATTTCATGAATTTTGAAACCTTTAATGTATGTTCGTAATTTTGGTAAGGTTTTCCCTGTTATCTCATTTTGCAGGTACGTATATTGAGATCGAATGATATATATATTTCTTTTTTATCATTTGATAGGCATACGTTTGACCACTATCTCACCTGATGGGAAGCGATGATGGGTCTAAGATGGAGCACGCTTGCCTAGAAGTAACCTATTCACTCTTGACATAAAGACTCCCGGGTTGTAGCTATCAGGAAACACAGACTCAGGCAGGGTATTCCACTCCTTAGCAGTACGCACAATGAATGTGTTCCCAAAACGTTTTGTGCGTGTGGGTGGGATCATGGTGGACATCCCGTCCACCATGTACCGGTGGCGCATCGCCGTACGTCTTGTGGTCCGATGATGGAACGCGCTCGGCGGAATTAAATTATGCAATTCCGTCGCACACTCCCCAAAATGCACCCGATAGAAAACCGACAGGCCAGCAACTCGGCGTCGATGCTCAAGACTTTGGAGCTTTGACTCGACGAGCCTATCATTGCCAATGATCCTCTTGGCTCGTTCCTCAATTGACTCAAGGGCATCAAGCTGGTATCTAGCAGATCCGTCCCAAAGGGTAATAATAATGTATGTAATGTTTTTCCGGATCAGAATCTGTTATGTGAGTTTATATGTTTGTCAATGCACCCACGACACAAAAACATAGTGTGAAGTTAAAATGCCTGACAGTTAAATAAAGTTTTTTTTTTGTAACGTTAGGTACCCTTAGAAAAGTAAACTTTATTTCACCGTGTTATAAGTTTAACGTGTGTATCTGTGTCTGTCTGTAGCGTTGTAATGTCCAGAACAGATAAGCCGATTTTGATTTAGCACTTTTTAACTGACTTCAACAATGAAGTGGTTTTCAATCCGACCGTATGTTTTTTTTTTTGTATGTTTGTTATACACGATTTTGCCGGCAATTGCAGGTCGATTTTGAAAACATTTTTTCAAAAGATTTGCTATGCCTCAGAGTCCAATATAAATTTTATCGAAATTGTTTCAGCGCTTTTGAAAAACCCACTAAAATCAAAAAAATATATATAATTATGAAATATTTTCCAATTGACTTCTCTAAAATACCTATCGAGTTGATAGAAGAACTTTAATTCATTATTGACAATTTGTAATGTTGACTGCGCAGTGGCTGAGCGATCGACTGCTGCGCAGCGTGTTGCGGGTTCGATTCCCGCCCAGGGTAAACATTTGTGTGATGAGCACTTGTGTTTGCCTTGTGTCTGGGTGTTGTTTATCTACTATATGTATGTATTTACAAAAAAAAATGTATATGTGTATGTATATCAGCTGTCTGACACCCATAGTACAGGGTCTCCCTAGTTTGGGGTCAGATGGCCGTGTGTGAAAATGTTTCCACATATTATTATTATTATTAATCATCATCATGTCCACCTTTAGACGCCCACTACTGGGCATAGGTCTCCCCCAAGGGGGGTTTAGCCGTAATCGCCATGCTAGGCCGATGCATACTGGCGATCGCAGTAGGTGTTATGGTAATCAGAAGGACGCTGCTGCCCATCCTCTGGTCCATATCCCTCTGTCGCCTTCTACAAAACCCACGGGTAGAAATGGGGTGGTGCTATTCACGACCGTTTTAATTGGTGTTTTTTTTACCAATCGCCTAGTGACAATGTTTCTATAGGAAGATCTACATTATCCGATATAGAATCAACAATTCTAAAGGTAAAATGGATAGCTTCCTCAAATCAAACTATCAAGAACAAAACAGTAAGAGCAATCACAAATATTTTATTCTTCTCTAAAACGATTAAATGATTTATCTGATTTCCTCAACAAATCCTAAGATTAGTCTGGTTACTTTTATAATAACTAGAAAACATTTTACACATAAACAGTCCAAGAAACACGATAGAAGACAAAATAATACCCACAATACAATACATTTTCTTGATCTTTAAGTCAAAGTAGTGCCGTCAAAGTTGGTATCCACCACCCTCTTACGCTTTCAAAGAAGCCTATTTAGCTAGGGACCGCACTGCTAATAACACAGGCTTCACGTTAATGGAAAATGCACACACGAATATAATTCAAGTCACCGAATAAATGACATGGCCAGTTTCTGCCTAGTTACTCAGTGGTATGTACATTAATAGACGTCTAATTATAAATAAATAAAATAGAAATAAAAATTATAAAACTATTTATATTTTCGTACAAGTTCAGAATAAATATTTAAAGATAAATAGTAGTTCTGCGTTTCCGGCGTATCGAGATTGCGCGCCATTTTGGATAAACGTTCCATTCCCTGTAAAGCTAAAATATTAATGTTCCATCAGAGTTATATTAAAAATTATTTACACTGTAAAATGATTACTGACCGATTATTCATTATCGTAATTATAATAAAAAAATATTTATTTTGTAAATTACTCGAATGCTATGAAACATTGTTGTTATAACTAACTTTTTCTTGTAACACGAAACGAAACTACATGCCTGACAGATTTGACCCCCGCCGTACCGCCATTTTTTTTTTCGTTTGACGTAATATATGTACTCGCAAAATCTTCAACTAGCGCGTGCGTTTGTTTTTTGTTTGTAAACTGTGCGATTATCTTTTCTCCATCCATATCGACCTTTGCTATTGTACACAGACTGATTCCATTGCCGAACGATTATCTAGTGCTTATTAATGCGGACTTGATTGTGCTTACGTTTTGGACTCTGTCAACTGTTTACAATGAGGTGTATTAACTGCGGTATCGGTATAGCTACGGGACGGCTAAGAAGACATTGAGTTGGTTCTACATTTAGGTGGGAATACGCCCTGTTTATTAAGGGGGCGTATTAAATCTAGGCATACAAGTCAAAGGATTTATTATACATATATTTTGTTCGATGTTGAGCCCAGTAGCAACTGCCCACTAGAATCTATTTTGGGTTACTATTGCAACTGCTTGGTCGGTAATAGAACCTGAGGCTGTTGTTGCCACGTGATGACAATGATCTGGTGTTTAGGCTGGGCTAGACATCAGACCAATATTACTCCACACGCATAATTTTTGTACACTATTTTCGTTACAATTTTTGAATATTAAATATTTCATTCAAAAATTATACAACGTTTGTTTTTATTTAAACACTTCACAATCCTTTATGACACTACTTAACTTTTTATCAAGAGTCTATCAATCATTCCATTACTGTCCCACTACGCTCACCGTAGGATTAGATTTAACATAGGTAGTTCTTGAACATAACATGTTTTTGTTAATTTCTAAGAAATCTGAAGTTAGTGGATTATGTAACTTTTACAGTAAATTTTATAGCATACTAAATTCTAAATAAAACAAAATTCGTTAATGTACAATAATTTTTAGATGCTAGGCTGAGTGTCATAAGTAAATTGGCCATCTCCTTTGAAGTTTGCCAAAAGTTTGGAATTCCCCTTATTCATCGGAGAGCTGAAATCCTGTAAGTAACTTCGTCCGTGACATAATCCTGCAGAGTTTTCTCATCTTCCTTGGAAACGTGATTGAATGAAAATGTAATGAGATTTGAACTCATCTTCAAGGTATGGGATCAAGTAGGTATACTTTGAGTATGCCTACGGGTAGAAATTCCCGTTTTGGTATTTTTCTAATGTTTTTAGGATTCCGTAGCTCAAAAAGAAAAAACGGAACCCTTATAGGATCACTTTGTTGTCCGTCTGTCTGTCTGTCAAGACTCTTTATCTCGGGAACGCGTGGAGGTATCGAGTTGAAATGAAAACCTTATAGTCAAGTCTACGGTCTCTTGATGCTGTAATAAAATCAATCCTGTTGATGACGTGAAAAAAAGATACGGCCGTTTATGTCGCAAAAAGCTCATTTATAATATTAAGTAGATTAAAGTATGGATGGTACGTATGGATTAGAATAGAAGTATGGATATGTACGAAACCCTCGGTGGGCGAGTCCGACTCGCACTTGTTCGGTTTTTGTAAGAAGAATATCAATATTTTTATTGCATTACAAAATGTATTACAACAGTTTGTGGGTATTTAGTCATCATCATCTTCATCAGCCGGAAGATGTCCACTGTTGAACAAAGGTCTCTACCATAGAACGCTACAACGGGCGGCAACCTGCCGGTTGCATCCACCGGTTACCCGCGACCTTAATGATGTCGTCAGACCATCTGGTGGGAGGTCTACCACCGCTGCGTCTTTCTGTTCGTGGTCACCACTCGAGAACCTTTCTTTCCCATCGGTTAATCGGGTATGATTAGTACCTATAGTCACAATTTTGAACCCTGTCAGGCACAGTATAAATTAAATAGGCGAAAGGGGGAAGTGAAGTGTTTGAATGCGATTTAAAATGGTTATCTAAGTAGGTATTATTTATTTGTACTATTCAATGATTTTTGTACTATTATTTTAATAAAAAAACTTTCATATTTTTTTATCTAAAATCACTATTTTTATTTTTAGTTACTTATTGTTTTATTTATTTTTCTTGATAATTTGAAAGGTACGTCCTTCGTATGTAACTTGGTATTGGTTGAGTTGAGAGTTATGATGTTGAATTTTTTATTCAGTAATGCAATATTGAAAATCTTTCACGAGTATTTGTGGAGTATTCGTTGGAATACTACACAATTTACTTTAGTCTTACCACTGATTTGGTGAGGTCAGCGACAACAGCAGATTCATACTATCACTTTTATCTTATAGGTATCATACAAATAGCCACGAAAAATTACGATGCAATATTTTTCAGCATTTCAGCGATATTTTATTTTATGTACATTTCATATACATCTGTATTGTAGCTTTATTTCCTTTAATATACATTGCACTCAATAATTCCATTCAATAAATCCATTTAGAAAAGGCAACACAGTCAAAACAGAGATCGAAATTACAAGGTTGGAGAACATTACGACATCATTCATGTATATTTTTTTGCGTTCCGTCGATTTTTTTTAAAAGTGCTGAGTGTATTTCTATTTATTTATTTTTATTTTTATTTATTTATTTATTTATTTGTTAACATAGGTAAAGATAAATACAGGTCTTATGTTAGATGAATAGAGCGCTATGTTATGCCAGGAGGCGTACAAATATGGTGTGCAGATCTAGCTGGCAAATTGAAATTAGCTTAAGATATTTTAAGATCATGCATAATTATGGCAATACATTAGAAAATAAGTTAAACAATTACATATTATTTGGGAATTCTTATTATGTCCGACCTAAATGAGAAATTATTAAAATGTCAGAAAAAAAAGATACTAAGTAGGTATGTCCTGATAATTCAAATGTCAATATTATTACCTAATTATAATTCTAAATTAATTTGTCATTAAAGTATTCGTCAATAGTATAATCATCATCATCATCATTTCAGCCGAAAGACGTCCACTGCTGGACATAGGCCTCCCCCAAGAAATGGGGGGGTTTTGCCATAATCGCCACGCTTGGCAGGCGGGTTGGCGATCGCAGTATGGTTGTTACAAAGCCACAGAGAACGCTGCTGCCCATTCTCTGGTGAGTCCCTTAGTCGCCTCTTACGACACCCAAGGGAAGATATGGGATGGTGCTATTCTTTACGTCCGACACCATACGGACAGTACAATAGTATAATAGCATTTATCAATTAAGAACAATTTCATTTTTTTTTTAAATTGCGCAAAATTTAATACTTTTATTGCGTCTGGAATTTTATTATAAATGTTTGGAGCCATACCCAGGACACTTTTTTTCACTAATGCAGTTTTACATTTATAATTATTCAAAGAGTTTTTATACTGACTTCGAATTGGAGCATTTCCTACCGTTGTCATTTTTTCAAACAGGTTGGGATTTGTCTTGACAAATATGCTAATTTCTAATATGTATATTCCGCCGGTAGCGTAAGTATTTTTAACGATTTAAAGTACGGTACACAGCTGACATCTGTTTTCAGACCACACATGACTCTAATGCACCTTTTTTGTGCCTTGAATAGTAATTCCTTATCCGAGGAATCTATATAATTTATATGGGACCACCCTTGAAGCATACCCTATCAATAAATAAAGAATTTTCAAAATCGCTTTACATTTGCCGGAGAAATCGCGTAACAAATAAACCAAAAAAAAGAACAAAAAACAACATACAGACGATTTGAGAACCTCCTTCTTTTTGAAGTCGGTTGAAAAATGTGAAGTGTTAAACAATTCTTGCCACTGACAGAATCATGGAAAAAAGGTAGTTTTCTGAAGGCCAATTCCCGTCGAAGGCCAGTCTCAACTGGACAATCATGCTAAAAATGTAGTCAATTTAGAGGCATAGTGCATAGGACAGAGTGTCTTTTCTAGATCTTTGGCAGTCGTTATGGGTAGTCAGAAAGCAAAAAGTCTGACAACGAGTCTTGCCAAGGGGTATCGTGTTACCCATTAATTGGGTGGTGAAAGTCAGATAGGCAGTCACTCTATGTAAAACACTGTTATTCAGCTACATATGGTTAGACTGGAAACCCCAACATGATAATTGATGAATGAATGAATGATTTAATCACTTAAAATTCCCGCGAGATCGCTGAATCTCTCTTAAAGTAAACTTATTATCAGGTTCATCTTCACCTTATCATCATCATCATTTCAGCCGTAAGACGCCCACCGCTGGACATAGGCCTCACCCAAGGGGGGGTTTGACATAATCGCCACGCTTGGCAGCCGGGTTGGCGATCGCAGTATGGTTGTTATAAATGCACAGAGAACGCTGCTGCCCATTCTCTGGTACGTCCCTTAGTCGCCTCTTACGACACCCACGGGAAGATATGGGATAACCTATACATACTTAATACCTACACTTACATAGATAGAATCTAATAAATATTTTTGAGTTAATGTGCGAATTTTACTTTGTTATCTTCTTGTCTGATGATGATGAATGTGATTAGAAAACGATCTTGAAAATACAAAATTAAGCTATCCCTCTGATTTAGGAACCCTGACGTAAATACTAAACAAATACTGTATGTGGGGTGTTAGATGATGTACAACACTTAATTTTGGATTGTCAAAAATATGCAGTAACCAGAGAATTACTGGTGCGTGAATTTAAATTAAATATGATGGATGTTGGTACATTTACATCAGTTCTAGCAAATCCTACGTCATCCGCTGCGGCCACTTTATTTAAGATGTTCACGCATCAGTGAGACCCCAAACTAGGGAGACCCTGTACTATGGGTGTCAGACAGCTGATATACATACACAAATACATTTATTTTTTTGTAAATACATACATATATAGATAAACTTCTCTTCTTCTAAGTCTTGTTACTTATATCTGATTGATATAATATAATATGTTGGGTAATTGAGATGTGACTTAACGGGGCTGACATGTTCACGAGAACAAAAGCCCCTAA
Source organism: Charanyca ferruginea (assembly GCA_947361185.1). Classification (NCBI taxonomy): domain Eukaryota; kingdom Metazoa; phylum Arthropoda; class Insecta; order Lepidoptera; family Noctuidae; genus Charanyca; species Charanyca ferruginea. The sequence goes on along the minus strand of OX376058.1, from coordinate 2,661,117 downwards.
AACAAAAGATTTAAAAAAAAAAAGCCAAATACTGACTAATTGTTTAGCCAGCCTCATTATATACTTGTCGTTGTGTAGTGTTACGTCTCATGTATTAGTTTATTCTTGTTCAAGATAATTTTGTGTATTTTATCTATGAGCCTCAGTTGCCTGATATTAAAATGTTCATTATCATTAATAAACATCATTAATTTAAAATTGAGAAGAAGGGGTCTTATTGTCCTCATGGTGTCAGAGTACATGGAATAATTTGTGTCTCCGTCGTGTGGGGGTGGTGGAGGGGTGGATAGATTATGTTCTGACAAATGATGAATAGCATCACATCTCTTGGAAGACATGCCTTGGAGATTAGACTTGATTGTGTAAGGGTATACCGAGGAAATAACTTTATTTTTCTTTTTTAAAGGTAGTATTAGGTTGACTAAAACTTGACTTGATAAACTTATTTTTAATTTATTTTTATTTTTTGTTTAATATAAACTGCATGATAGAAATGATGATGATACACATGAGACTAAACATTGACATACTTATTAATAAATGATAATATATTTTGACATGTTTAACAATAGTAATGAATGATAATGTATTTTCACATGAGTAATAATTAATTAATTACAAAGTATTTCTGCATGAATAATAATAAATATGAATGGATAGGTTCTAAATTATTCCTAAATATTGTACACCCAATGGGTATTTTATAGCGACCTATATGTATTATGATATGAACTCTTTCTCCACCTGTGGCAAACAATAAATGAATTTGAATTTTGTTTTTTTTTTGAGGAGGCCAACTGGCCCTAAAACATATCTCAGATAAATTTTCTAATAGGAAGTTAATTACGTTTAATGACCACGTGTTAAAATTGACGTTAAAAGCTCACCCTGCCTGGTGCAAGCAGAGGTTTCACCACTATTTCAATGTCAGTTTTTTATTAGAAAACTCACTTTTTTATTTTATTTTAAAATAAAAATTATACGTTAATTAGTATGCCTATGTCTTTTATTGCGACTTAATTATAAAGCTTTATTTTTTATTCTCTCTCTCTTTATTTGTTCTCATTAAAACACTTAGGTTGGTATATGTAAGGTACGCAACGATAACTTGATAGATACACTTGAAATAGTATACTTATTAAGGAACTTAGTAACATAATTGTTACTTGTAATGTTTGTGTTAAATAACAATAGTAGATATATACAAGGAGCTAAAATGACCCATTATATACGAGGTAGTTAGATAGAAACCGAGTTTTAATGGGTTTTAGCGCCGTGTGTTACACTAATACTTTTCACTACGATTGCGAGAGATTAATTAAGGTCACTACCAATTCAATTTGTAATTAGAGAAAAATTGTAAAGATTTCGCGCCAATGTCTTTTTTTTATTTCTTCTGTAGCCGCAACACATTGCATGCATTCTACCAGAGATCGCCGATTTTAGTTCCATTTTCAAAATTAAAATGAGGTTCTTTTTTTATGAAACAGTAATAAGTCGAGTCTTTATTCATGATTATTCTACTTATGACTAAAAACTTTTTCGTTTTTGTAGGCTCATTGTCATATTTGACACACAAAAATTAAAACAAAAAAACTTTTTCCCCTAGAGGATGAAATGCTATTTTATCCCCGCTCTGGTATGCTACAATGACGGCTTTTTTGAGCAAGAGAAGTGAAAAATAATATTTATAACAAAAAAAAATAGTCTGAGTTTAACTCTGTAAGTTAAGCTATAATTTCCAAACAGTTCTCAAGAGTTGTTACTAAATACCGTAACATAATCTTATTAGCATAATAACCAACCCAAATTACAATTACTTAAAATGTCTGGCGTAATTTTATAGATGAGAAATCTCTTTAAAACATAATCGTAATTCTGAAATCTTACAAGTATAATTTTTTGGAACTTAACACTTTGAGCGCATAACACTAAAAAGTACCGAAAAAGTACCACTTTACCTAACTCACTACTCCTTTCAGCTTCAATCTGCGCGACCAGGTCTCGAGCCCGGCCATACATCCGCGCGAAATGAACCCTGGACCGGCCATGTCTTATGAGACTCCTTCCACCATGTCGCACACCCCTCACTTCACTTCTATAGCACTGCACTAGCGTCGCGATGTATATTAATATTAGCGTCCGCATTATTGGAGCATCGTGGCGTGCGCTCCCGACGACCGCGCGGCTACTACTGAGCGCGTTACTTTGGAGACGTTCTAATTTTTTTTCGAATCTGATTTCGAATTTGAAAATGGTTTTTGAATTTGAATTATTTTTTTTCTTAAAAGAAGGATTAAAATGAGGTTTTAGTCTGCTTTGGTAAACATGTTTTCTTGTTTAATCTGGCGTTCCGCGAGTAAATACAGGGTTCATTTTCTCTGAGAATCGGAAAGATATTTGTTTTTCTTTCACTTGGCGACTTTCTATCGCGTCGTCTAATTAAGTTTCAGTACTTATTAATTAAAGAGTTAGAGCCAATTCACTAATAACTACTAACGAATAAATATTTTTATTATTTCATACTGTCTTCTAACAAATCTTTGACGATCTCAAGGGGTTACTTTTGATTAACTACGAAGCTTCTAATTACAGTTATTGTATTGCTAATGAAAGGATTAAAGGCGTTAGAAACAGTAAGTTTTCAATATATTTTATTGAGTTCTCTCAAGTCAGTACCTATTCCTTTGTTAAATACTATTGTAGGCTTTGACTTCTAATATTAAAATTAATTCAAAGTTGCTGAATAAAATAATTAAAGATCTTTTGGTAGACTTTATTGGCCTTTTTGTTTCATGTTGAAAGTTTTAATGACTTTAATTATTGATTGCAGGGCAGAAATGGCCATAAGTCGCACTGGATAAATAGATGGGAACAAGAAAGAAAATACTGTTTTCCATTAATGGGGAAAATAAAAAAAAAATAAGGCAACAAAAACTTTTTATTTTTTATTGCGTATTTGTTCTTTACTATCTTTAGTTAAGAGTATTTTTATTTTATATAAGATTTATTAAATAATATTATATTATATTATATAGACGATATGGTTGGCGCAGTGGCTGAGCGATTGACTGCTGCGCAGCGTGCTGCGGCTTCGATTCCCGCCCAGAGTAAATATTTGTGTGTAGAGCACTTGTGTTTGCCTTGTGTCTGGGTGTTATTTATCTATATATGTATGTATTTAAAAATGTATTTGTGAATGTATATCAGCTGTCCTGACACTCATAGTACAGGGTCTCCCTAGTTTGGGATCAGATGGCCTTGTGTGAAAAATGTCCCCAAATATTATTATATTAAAATGAGGTACGGACAACACAAGGCATAAGTAACTGGGCTCGTCAAATATAGTTGACGTTTTTTTACAAACCGATTGATGTCTGCGAGTGAAATGGTATTTCATTAATAACCTATTTATAAACTTCATTCGAAGACATCTAGAAAGCTTTTTTATTTTTTGCTTTTTATACTTCCTCATCATCCAAATCCATTAAGAAATGTCAACACAGTTGAAAATACAAGGTGAGAACATTACATCATCCATGTATATTTTTTTGCTTTCTATCGATTTTTTCAAAAAGTGCTGAATCAATTTCGATAAAATTTATACGGGACTACCCTTGAGGTATACCCTATCCATCAAAAAAAGAATTTTCAAAATCGCTTTACATTTGGCGGAGAAATCGCGTAACAAATATAAAAAAAAAAACATACAGACGAATTGAGAACCTTCTTCTTTTTGAAGTCGATTGAAAAGTAGTTAACATGATTGTAAACTAGTACCTATTTTTGTCTTCAACTAGATTTTGCCTACGACGTGTCCGCAAGACGATAATCGGAAATAGACGAAGTCGCGGATTATAAATAACTAGCGAGGTAGCCTTTCGGAACCGTGTGGAGCCGGTTGCGAATAACACCACCCCATTTAATATACACAGCGGACCTACAACGCCTTGCGCATACAGTACAACAATGCCTTCAGGTTTGCCTCGCTACTGTAGTACGTCTGATAAGTTTGCGCGTATGCGAACAGATGATTTCTACGCTATCTTGCGCAAGAGAGTCGCCTCAGTAATGAGCAGAGTAAGAGAGGGTTCCAATATTATCTTGAAGACACTAAGTTATAAAGTTGACAGTTCTTTCCTTGGACATTGGGTACATACGTTAAGTGTGTGCGGTGTCTGTTGTAAGGATGGTCGGGGTGAAGTTGTGTTTGCAGTTTTGCCCAATATTATATTTGTATATTATTATATTTTAAATTTTACTAACATAGTTTTATAAGTGCCTGTATTGTAACTAACCAAAATATGGATGTACCTTGTCCGAAATAAATATATTGAATGAATTAATGAATTTCTACCCGTGGGTTTCATAGAAGGCGACAGAGGGATATTGACCAGAGGATGGGCACCAGCGTCCTTCTGAGTATCATAACACCTACTGCGTTTGCCAACGTCAAGCCTTAGCCAAGTATGGCGATTAAAGTTGAACCCCCCTTATGGGAGACCTATGTCCAGAATTGGGCGTCTAAAGGTAGGCATGATGGTAGCCTTTCTTAGGTTTTAAGTTTAGTCTGTACCAAATTTTATCCAAACCAGTTCAGTATTTTAGTCGTAAAAGTGTAATAAACCAACAGTCACTTTCGGATTTATAATATTAGTATCTATTTATGTTTACACATAAGTCGACTTGAGTACCTCTCTAATATTGTTTCAATAAACAAAACAATGTAATAATAAATTTAGTTACAAGATAGGTATGTAATAAGTCTGTTATACTTTCTTATTAGTATAAGTACGTTTATACTTATTGTATATTATAATATAATGTCAATTTAGTAGTTCAAACAAGTTTTTAGAAGTAATACCTATGTAAGTACAAGTTTAATATAAGATGTAGACATTAAATACAGACGTGTCAATGACCCCGCCTACATACATTTTCAGTGACATTGAAAGTAAATATCAAACATTGTTTGATTAAAATATAAGGTTTGGAAATTAATTTGTAGTACGTAGGTATTCATATTTATTTTAGGTATGCTTTTTTTTAGTAAAAGGGTTAGATTAGGTATCATATTCATTAGTATATGAAATTCATTTTTTATAATTAATTATAAATTAAATATGTTGTAGTCAGATTATTTTTATTCATTTTTTTTATTTTTAAATAACTATTTGTGCTTTATTTTTGGGGCATGCACAAGGTGAATGTTTAAGTAAAAAAATATTACTTTGTAACACATTTTATTTATTTATTTATTAAAACTTTATGCACAAAATGTAAAAAAAAAACACTGTAAAAAGGCGGACTTAGTGCCTTAGGCATTTTCTACCAGTATACCTTAGGGTGATGTAGAGACCAAATATGGTAGGTGCAAAGGCGCAGAATTTAAAAAAAATAAAATATAATATCAAATACATAGATACAATACATACATACACACACATACATACTTATATATAATTTTATTGCTTGTTAATTCTGACTGGCTGTGCCCGGTTCTACGGTCACGTGGACGTAAATATGACGTGAGAAAATAAATATTTAATTAATTATTATTATAATTCTCCAAGGAGGAGCTCGTGGCTAAGTTAAAGCCGTACAGATCTGAACTAACTGACTCTTTGACTATTCAAAAGTGCCTGCAAATGGTTTAATTGAAATAAATGCTTTGACTTTGACTTTGACTTTGATCGAACGGTGAAAGGTTAAGCTACGCTAGCCGCGGTCGGTCTGTGGATGGGTGACCATTTCTTTCATACCGAGTTCCCTCCGTGCCTCGGAAAGCACGTAAAGCTGTTGGTCCCGGCTGTCATTTGTAGATCTTTGGCAGTCGTTATGGGTAGTCAGAAGCCAGAAAGTCTGACAACCAGTCTTACCAACGGGTATCGTGTTACCCAGTAACTGGGTTGTGGAGGTCCGATAGGCAGTCGCTCCATGTAAAACACTGGTATTCAACTGCATCCGGTTAGACTGGAAGCCGACCCCAATATAGTTGGGAAAAGGCTAGGGAGATGATTATTATAATTCTTCAAGCTGAAAGTTATGATTGTGCGTTTTTACATCAGGTTTTTATCTGTAGACACCCGCAGTCTGGATTTGTTTAATTCTGATTCTGACTAAGAACGGATTCGACGAAACTTTTATAAGTTATAGGAAACCCAGGAACAAAATTACTCATTACTGTAGAGTTAGAGAACTTTTCGTTTTACCAAATTTTCATCTTGGAATAGGTATCGCCAAAATGCATCGAGTAAACAATTAGTAATCCGAGATGAATTTAATAGCGGCCGTTATTTTACCAGCTGACAATGACATCGTCGTGTGGATATCATTGACAGTATTGGCACCATTATAAATCGGCAAAATTTTGTAGATACAAAATCTTGCGTACCGCTTTCGAAACAATTGTATTTATATTTTAGTTGACTTACACATGTGATTTATCATTCATTCATCAACTAAAGAAAATACCTAGTATTGGCTACTCAACGATTGTGATGGAAAAACTCAAAGGAAGTAGTTATCTGAGAGTAAGAGCAATGAGTAAAATGATTCAAGTGTTAGTTACACTGGTACTTATATTATGGAATTTTGTCGAATCCGCCTTAAGCAGTTTTTAATTTGTGGTTTCGGGCTCTATACTGGTTTTCTTGGACATTATTGACACCGGTGTAAGAAAACGTCGTAAATAAAAACTTAAAAAAAAACCACCACCTTCAAAAACTAAAAAGTGATAAATAACTTTAGCACAGAACACACATTACTTTAGTTTCGGAACTCGGTGGCGGTGACTTTATTCTGTTTATTGTTTTGTATTGCCAAAGTTATTTATCACTTTATAGTTTATGAAGGCGGTTGTTTTTTTTAAAGTTTGAATTTTCGCTTTTTGTATCGCCTTTAACATCCAAATCCATTAAGAAACGGTGACACAGTTAAATCTGAGATTGAAATACCTCCAAAGATTGAAGATAACTTTATGGGATATTGTTGAATTTTTCAAAAAGCGCTTAATCTATTTCGATAAAATGGGACCATTTCGGAATAAACCCCTTTCGAATAAAAAAAGAATTTTGGAAATCCATCTATATATTATTATGACAGAGTTATGCCCGAACATACATAAAAAAAAATACAAACATCCGAATTGATAACCTCCTCCTTTTTGAAGTCGGTTAAAAATCCAGAAACACAAAATTATATGAACTAATCTACAATCACCAATCCGTTTTGGACAAGCGTAGTGATCACTGATATATGTAGATAGACCTAGAAAACGCAAGTATCACGATCTGTATGAAAATCAAAGGGTGCCATTTTTTCCCTTCCCTTATTACCAGGTATTACTGAGGGTATTAGATTAAAGATAATTGTTTTTTAAATTAATTACGCATAATATTAATCACAAAATGACTTACCGATTGAAGGAAACGTTTGCTTTTTTTTTTTACTTACGATTTTTTATCGTAAGTTAGGCACGACAATAGGCACGCGAAGTAGTTGCTCTTGCGTTATCTAGGTCTATCTATATCTGTGGTAGTGATCAATGCTCGTGACTTCTCTGTATGAAAAGTGGCTTTTCCTTGCAGTGGGACTAAATAAGCTGGTGTTTTGTCTTTGTTAGATTACATTTCAATGGTTTCTGTTGTAAGTCTAACTCAACGAATATGTAGCAGTTTGCATATTATTTATTTTCAACCTTCTTTGTATCGCTATGGAAAAGTTCAAGACAACCTACGCCCTTTAAAATATCGTTTTAAAAGTAAATGAGAATAACATTTTTCTTTTCTAGCCACGTTTTACTAAATGAAATGTCGTTTCTCAGAAATGTTTTTTTGCTAAATGTTAGGTAATTAGTTTGATGAACAGAATATGTAGATGGCAGCTATGTGATGTGTATTTACATCTTGTAGGAATACAGATAAACATGATTTCGTCCTTGTGTGATTTATTACATACAGATGCTTAATTTTTTTAATTACACTCCATTTACTCCATACTATATAAATATTATAAATGAGAAAGTAACTCTGTCTGTTACGCTTTCTCGACGAAACGGCGGAACCGATTTTGATGAAATGACAATGCCAGATCCTGCCCCACCCATGTACAGAAAAAGTAACACATGTACAGAAAAAGTAAATTAATGAAAATAATTCTAATGAATATAGAACCTTTCTATACTAAATTGATTTTCTTTAGAACTTGCGGATTACGAAATACCTACCCACAAAATACAAACTCATTTTACCTAAATTATAATTTAACCTATAATCAATGTCATTATTTTTTTATATTTAAACGGAAACCGCAAGTTCTACAGTCACTAAGACTAATGTTTAGTTATCAGCAATAAATAAACAGTAAGATGCTACATATTGCACATGACTTTTATTGAGTGGGGCAAAGTTCTATAGAGTTTCTGGCATTGTCCTTTGGTATGAATATAGCTTCAACCCTGGGGAAAAACATACTTTTTAATCCGACCCTTGGTCTGCATCCGCGACAACCGACGTTCACGCGGATGAAGTCGCGGGCATACGCTAGTAAAATATAATAGCCTAGCATTTTAATAAAATATAATAACATCCGCCGAGGGATGTTCGGGCCAGAAAAGCACCTACCTATTTTTCCCGAGGGATTAGTAGGCGACTAAGGGAAAATCTGGAAGTTAGGCAGCTGCGGTTTCTGTGTATTTAACATCCTTACTGCGATCCCCAAGACGCCTGCCTAGTGTGAGGATTATGGCAACTCCCCACCCCCGCTTCGGGGAGGCCTTTGTCCAACAGTGGACGTCTTCCGGCTGATCATGAATTTTAAAAAAGTTCAAAATTAGACCAGTAGTTTGGGAGATTGGCGCGTTCAAATAAACAAACTCTTTATAATAACTATACTAGCAATTTGCCCGTGACGTCATCCGCGTAAATATCAGTTATCACGAATGCAGACGAAACCATAGATTAATAAATAACAAAAGTTCTCACTTTCACATTTATAATACTAGTATAATTAGATTTTAGTATAGATTTTCCTGAGCTTTTGAAGAAACGAATTCAAAATGGCCACGTTTCTCATATTATCTTCCCTCTCGCTCATTATACTGTGCGACTGAAATCGCATGATAATCTTCTTCATTTTGCCACTATTTGAATAATTATATTCAATGGTAAATATAAATCCTTACTTAAGGAAATGCAAAAACAAAACGTGAATAAAATCTTCACTTCTGTATAACCAAAGCAAAAATATCAATAATTCTACGCTCGTATATACGCTCTAAGTGATATATCCCAATAAATATGATAATATTCGTCTACCTACTAATACTGCCACGTGTCTTGTGTTATACACAACAAAAATAAGTCAGAAAACCCAGAGCAAACAGGTAAAACTCAAAAATATACATATCTTTAAATTTTCGTATATAATATTTTTATTCAATCTTTAATCCTTCATGTTATTTTGCTGTTGATTGAAGTTGTGCAAAATAACAATTTAAAATATTATAATACAAAAATATGGCGTTAAAAGTCAGTTTTAGACAGAATAGCACACACCCAGTTCATCCCGAGGGTGCCGTAGAAGGCGACTAAGGGAAAAATCCGGAAGTCGGGCAGCAGCGGCTTCCGTATACTTAACAATTTCACTGCTTCCCCAAGCCAAGCGTGAAGACTATGCCCCTCCCCCCCACTTATGGGGGTGGCCTTTTTGGTAGTGGACGTCTCCACCTGATGATGATGATGGTATTATAGTAACATGAATTATTTTTGGATCGCTTTGATAACGTTATATTGAAAATGCCAAATCGAGTAAACCGCTATTTAAGCGGTTTACTCGATTAGCGTAGTATCGTTTATCGTATAGCGACCCTGACCTAACATAATATTTATTTTTTATTGTTTGTCATGGAAGAACTTTAATTAATAATAATAATAATAATATTTTTTTTTAATAAAAAAAAAAATATATATTATTAAGAAAATAATAATTTTTATTAAGGAAGAACTTTAATGTATTAAAATACTTTCATAGAACTAACTACAGTCGTATTTAAAAACGACGACGTACAGATAATTTTATTTGTTAGTGAAAACAAACAATTACACATTAAGAATTACAAAAAAAAAACATAGGATACAGAAATTATACAAATGTGAAATCATCCACGTTCTCCACAGATACATAATGAGACAATTTGGTAATTTTTAAAACTAGCGTTTTAAACAATAAAAAAGAGGAATAATTATAGTAAAATATTTACAAAACATAGTTAAATCAATACAAACATGACACATACATACATTCACAAGTTTCTCGACAAGCAATATCACTTCACCTTCTGTTCTATTTCTCAGTATCCTTTAGTACGGTATATACGGCTGAATTCCACCCAACCATAGTAATATCATTATCGCTTCCGTAGGCAGTTCTACGATGCTACGAGATACCGCTACGGCGTAGCTACGTAGCACTATCGTGGATAATCCGGCATTTCTATGAGCGCTCGTTGGTTTCAAGAATTTGTGAGTGGTAGATTTTGTATTGTAGAAATGTATATTTTGATCATAGTTTTCCTTATATAAAGTACTAGTTTTTGCCCGCGACTTCGTCCGCTTAAACATCGGTTACCGCCGATGCAGACGAAGTCACGGAATAAGAAGGGACCTATGTATGTCCCAAACCCAGGGACAGCCCAAGGCCAAGCAAGCAAGACAAGGCAAGTCTTAGGGGGAGGAGGAGGGGGGGGGGGAAGGTTGTGTCACCTAAGTTTCGAGCTAAGCTGTTGAAAAATATTATTTAATATTATGTTATAATCATGTTTAACAGTCTTTTAAAAAAACAAAAAAAAAAACAACAAAATCTTTCTCTTCTAGTTAAATGTAGCTCTATTATTGAAAAAAAAACGATTAGTCTTAATAATAAAAAAAAGAAATCCTAGTTGTCTACTGAAATGTGGCATCAAAGCCACATTTTAGAGGGAAACTAGGATTTCTTTAGGAAAAATAATAATATTAATCTCTCCGCATCATATTATTATAGGTACAGTCAGCAGAGAAAGGTACAATATATTCTAAACAAATATGTTTGTTGCAAGTGTAATTTGTTATAATGTCAAAATCTTGTAAAAATATAGGAAAATAGAAGTTTGTTTGACGATTGATACTGAGATTTGATGGTTCCCAGACATACATGTACGTCGATTCTGTAAAATTCATATAACAACTCGCCTCTCACATCGCTATTCACTCTCACTTCGCATAAGGTTCAAAATGACCTTGACATATTTGATACTATGAATCGGGTTTGAGTGCGAAGTAAGCGTCGAAGTGACAGGAAATGACATTACAGAATGCCATTTCTTAAGTCATTTCATACTTTATCTGTCAAAATCTCCCTGTCAATTTAGTCCAACTCGCTGACACGCTCGCAAGGGTGGCGCTAGTGTAAATTCGAATTATCGACCGAATTTTTAGAATGCCAATCAAGAAACTTACAGCGGGGTCAGATTCGAAGTTTAGAATGAGGTCTTACAGAATCACAGCCCTGGTCCCGATCCCGGTCCTGGTCCGATGATTGGAAGAGCATGTAACTTTCAGTTTCAGTAAGTATATTTATACATCCATTTACCAGGCTGGCTAGCCTTTCCCCACCATGTTGAGGTCGCCTTCCAGTCAGATCGGATGCAGCTGAATACAAGTGTTTTACATGGAGCGACGATACCCCTTGGTAAGACTGGTTGTCAGATTTTCTAGCTTTTGACTGTAAAGACTGTCGAAGATGGGTGTTGTTCGAGGCACGGAGTGGTTTCGTATTGAAACAAATGGTTACCCATCCACCGACCGACTGCGGCAAGCGAAGCTTAACCATCATTGCCAGTCGATTTGTACGGCTTTTATATTTCAAAATATTTCGTAAGAATAGAGTTTTAATCGACAACGCGTTCCATTTTCAAGGAAAATTTGATAAAAGTAAAGAAAGGTGACGAAAGGTAAAAAGGGTCTAACGAAACCATTAATGAGCAGAACTTTTAAATACGACAGCAATTGTAAATTAGAGACAAATCTGCTGTTCCGTTGATTTTTTCTTGTTACTTTTTTCGAAAAGCATTTTATCTTTTTGTGACACTTTTATCTAACGAATCGGGTATTTTACGATTCCAAACAAGTTTAATTACCTATTTTACGCCTTCTAATCAATTTTTAAGCTGATAAAAAAAATATTACATTATGAAGAAAATATATGTCAAACCGCCACATTTATTCTTCAGATAAAAGTTATCTTAAAATTGAAATATCAGTTCTATGTGACAGGGGTTTCCAAACTATGCCGTGTGACGCACTTAGATTTCGTGAAGCTATCCTGAGAACGTCGCATCACGTGAACTAATTCACATAGTTCTATGACACACCGATTAGAAGGCTAATTCACGTAATTTTATGATGCTCCGATGAAGTTGTAGTGCAGTTGCAGTTATGTTCAAGTTTGAGTGATAAACGGTATTCTTGTAATCTTTGAACTGCACGTAATCTGCGCGTAAACTGCACGTCAACTGTACGACAACCAAACTCTACCAAACTTACTTATGGTGCCACATGAGAGAAAAAGTATTACTCACTAAATAATTGAATAGAATCGATTACATTTCAATGAATATGACGTTATTATAACATTAAAATATTAACCCAGTACAGATTTTAGTGCTTTTTAACTGTAATTTTGAGACGTCAAACGAATAGTAGAATACCGATCAAGTTGCGTTCCGAAGCACGCACCAAAGACGCGCAACAGTAAAAGGCCGTTATGGCGCTCGCATGACGCGAACTTGACGCGAGCGTGTCTGACAGCGGTAGAGAATACGAAAAGCGTTGTTTAGATCGAAACTTAACTACAACTGCACTGCAACAGCACTTCTATAGGTAATGTAATGACGCGCCGATGAAGTTGTACGAGTAGTGCAGTTGCAGTTAAGTTCAAGTTTAAGTGATAAACGGTATTCTTGTAATCTTTGAACAGCACGTAAGCTGCGCGTGAACTGCACGTCAACTGTACGCCAACAAAACTTACTTATGGTGTTCCCACGTGAGAGAAAAAAATTACTCACTAAATATTTAACGAATTGATTACATTTCAATGAATATGACATTATTATAATACGAGTATTCAAATAATACCCCAGTACAGATTTTAGTACTTTTTAACCTAGATGATTAGTGTTCTGTGTTTTTAACTGTTATTTTGAGACGTCAAACGAATAGTAGAATACCGATCATGTTGCGTTCCAAAGCTCGCACCAAAGACGCGCAACAGTAGAATGCCGTTATTTCGCTCGCGTGACGCGAACTTAACGCGAGTGTCGTTGACAGCGTTGTTTTGATCGAAACTTAACTGCAATTGCACTGCAACAGCACTTCTTTAATTGCGTGAATTAGCCCATAGGTCATCACGACACACCAACAATTACTGTTTAAACGCCAAAAAATAATAAGTACTATACAAAAACCCAAGATAAACACATAATAATAAATGCACATCAAACAATATAGAGGTTTCCTCCCATTATTAGCTCTTATCTACCCTCTTAGGGAACAATAGACGTACAATAAGCCACCGCGAAAGCCTTACGGTTATCTGTGAATAACGCGTATTAACCCCTTAAGTAAATTCTATGAGATAACCGCTTCTTTAAGTAATATTTGCATGGGTGGGCTTATGTGGGAACGAAAGTATATTACGAGGTCTTTTGTTAAGTTGTTATGGAGATTTTACGACATGTGATAACTGTGAGACCAACGGGGGTTAGTCTTATGGTCGCGAGCATTTCTGGGTTTGATTCTAAGGTTGAGTAGTGTTACTGAATTTATTGTGTCGTATGGCGGACGTAAAGAATAGCACCATCCCATATCTTCCCGTGGGTGTCGTAAGAGGCGACTAAGGGACTTACCAGAGAATGGGCAGCAGCGTTCTCTGTGCCTTTGAAACAACCATACTGCGATCGCCAATCCGCCTGCCAAGCGTGGCGATTATGGCAACCCCCCCCCCCTACCTTGGGGGAGGCCTATGTCCAGCAGTGGACGTCTTTCGGCTGAAATGATGATGATGATCTCAGTAGCAGTCCGGAATTTGGAAGTAGGTGGTGTGATACTCCCGTGACTCCGAAAGGATGTAATGCCGTTGGTCCCGACTGTCAGTGTTCATTGACCTTTGACAGTTGTTAGCCCGATACTCTGACAACAAGTCTTACCAAGGAGTATCGTGTTACCCAGTAACTGGGTTGTTAATGGGTTCTGTGTGATGGGTTTAGTGTTACATCAAAAGTAGTATTTTTTTTTCACGGAAAAGTGAAAAGTTTTTCGAAAATTCCAAACTCTTATTTTGTAAGTTTCAGTGGTTTTTTTATGTATAAAGTGTGTTTTAGTGTGGAAATTAACCGTAATACATATAAGAGCGATATTCGTTTTCAACACCTTCGTGAGAAAATTCTGTTAAAAAGGTTTTCTCACTTTGACGACACGATTGGCGCAGTGGCTGAGCGATCGACTGCTGCGCAGCGTGTTGCGGGTTCGATTCCCGCCCAGGGTAAACATTGGTGTGATGAGCACTTGTGTTTGCTTTGTGTCTAGGTGTTGTTTATATATATATGTACGTATTTACAAAAAAAAAAAAAAAAAAATGTATTTGTGTATGTATATCAGCTGTCTGACACCCATAGTACAGGGTCTCCCTAGTTTGGGGTCAGATGGCCGTGTGTGAAATGTCCCCACATATTATTATTATTATTATTATTATTACTTATTAAAACACCCATAATTCGTTCCACGGTGTTCAATTTTACTATATTTTTTTTTTTACTTTATATTCTCTGCGAAATTACTCGTTCGCGTGCATAAACTCGTGAAAAGAGAAAATACGCTGATATTGTTTACTGTGCCCGGTTCTAGGAAATTGGCCATAAAGACATATTCCCATTGCCTCCAATGAAAATCATCATAAACCTTACAAAGTTAGTTTTTCGCATTAGGAACAAAAACAATTTTTGGACAGATTACACAATGACTCAAAAAAATTGTTTGACATATACGAGTAAGAATTATTAAGTTTCGTATTTTCCCATTGGCTACGACCAACTTTCGTTTCTAATGGGAATATTGTGAAATTGCACTTGAGTCACAACTTCTTCAACTACGAAGTTTGTTTTACATTTGGACTTTATTCATTTTATAGTTTTTCTCACCAAATGGGACCAACGGGAATAATTATGAACTTTAATGTTTAATTCCTAGTTGCTATCTTATTCCTGATGTTAGGAATATTTTAAATAAAAAATAAATATAAAAGCCTTCTCTGCTTGTCCTGCAGTGGAACTATAACAGACTGGTATTATTATTTATTGATATATGAAAAAACTGGTTGATTCAAAATTTAATTTGGCTTTATTTTATGTATCGTCATTTATTACTTTAGCATCAGAAGTTGTTTGCATTGCGGCATTTTATTACGGTTCAAGGAAATAAAATATTTACTCACAAAATATTTCCATAGCGCAACCGCTGTCGAGCTATGCTATTCTGTTAGAACTCATTCCAGTTCTCACTTCTGATTCCGCGGTGAAAACTGTTTTAGGTAGTCTGTAACTCGATGAAAACTACGCTAGTGCCACTAAGTTACAACATAAGCGAAGCGAACTATTATTTCGTTACTATTTAAGCGAATACCAAATAGTTTTCACTTCAGGTAAGTGAAATCGGAAATGAGATTGGATTCGAAATCGCGAGTGAATTCTTACAGAATTCCAGGGGAGGACACAAAATGGAAAAAAGCTTGAGGAGTGCCTGAGTTCTATGCAATACAGTAATATCTCAGCGTTTAAAAGTGCTAGGTGGTTTAATATTCACGATCCGATTTTATCGAACGTAACCAACAAATATTTCTCTGAAGCCAGTTTTGAATATTCAATTATTGGGGTATTAATTAGGCAACGAACCGTATGAAACCTTTGTTTAATTCTATGATTGAGAGTAATGGAGCGATGATATTATATTAAAAGGTTCATCATTTAAATTGGGATAATCTAAACACAAGCATAACTGAACTAGAGATTAATAAATGAGTTAGTTAATTTTGTAGACAAGGTTAGGGCTATAGCTGAGCGATGGGCTGCGAAACTGCTATAAATATTTGTATGGTCTACAAGTAATAATTAATAATAATAATACTTACTAAAAATACACACCACAAACTGTTGTAAAAAATACCACTCACAAACTCTACTACGACCGCGCCATACTTACCGATAGGACCGTTCGCTACAATAGACCAGATGTAACTCTCCAAGATAAAGTAAATAAAGTCACTTACATAATAGGTATTGCAGTTCCCAATACACATAATGGAATAAGTATGTAGAACTAAAAGAAGAAGTGACCAAAATTTGGAGGCAAGAAGTAGTGTACGTAGTTCCCATAGTTGTCTCCACTACAGGTGTCATACCCAATCATCTCCACCATAGCCTCAAATTAATAGACCTTAAAGACTCAACCTACATTACACTCCAAAAAGCCACAATTTTGAACACCTGCAGAATCGTACGAAAGTTCATGCAAAATGACGAAAATTACGTCTCTTTATATCACCCATCTTTAACATAAAAATTCATCATTCACATTGACTTGGCTTGGGCCCGTTGATGTAGCTTTAAACTAGCCAAAAGCTAAGAAACATGCAAGTTTTCGCAAATAATCACAATAATAATTTATTTATTTATCAGAAATCAATGGTCCACACACTGATAAAAAAAACACATACTTAAATGATGATAGTAGCAGTGTTTCTTATAACCTATGTTAGAATTTATACATAACAATTTAATAATCATCTTTTTTTATCATTTGTTAGGCATACGTTTGACCACTGTCTCACCTGATGGGAAGCGATGATGCGGTCTAAGAGGGAGCACGCTTGCCTAGAAGTAATCTATTCACTCTTGACTAAAAGACTCCCGCATTGTAGCTATCAGGAAACACTCAGGCAGGGAATTCCACTCCTTAGCAGTACGCACAATGAATGTATTCCCAAAACGTTTTATTTATTTATTTATTTTACTATTTATGTATGTACACACAGTAGACAACACAGGATTTTTTTTTAATAAAATATGAGTACAGAGTTACTGCTTATTTCTTAAGAAATTTCTGCCAGCAGACCTGCAAAAGGAGAAATGAAAAAGAAACGTAGATAATAGTGTGTGAGAAAAGAAAGAGAGATCTTTATTTTTTCAAAAAACTTTGGGTACAGGATAACTTAAATATTACGTCATCAGTGACGGATAGGAATATTATAGTGGATAGCGGAGCAACCCCATTTAAGTGCTAGAATCCCACCTGTGTTCGGGCTGCTTCATCATCTCACTAGAAACATTACTTCCAAACAAAAGTCCGTAATAAAAAAATATTGAGTAACTACTTTTCTAATTTAGCCATACCTATTATAAGGAATCCATATGACATTAAGTACTAAATAAAATACAAAAGTGTGAATGTGCCACATTCAAGACGTGAGCAGTAGATTATATGTTCGATTATAAAACGGGATGCCCTACTGATCAACTAAGTTGAGCAAAAAATAATTGAGCTATAGAGCATCAAATATTCGGTAATATAAAATAATTATGTCCTATTACTCAACTAGTTAAGCAGTGGGAAAGAAGTGGTGTTTGCATGTGCTCTGTGATAGAGTAAGAGCAGGTGTGCTGATGAATGTAATTGTATTATGATATGAAAGTAGATTTTAAGTCTGATTGTTCGCGTTTGTGAGTTAATATGTTTGTAAACGCAGGTTACAGGAGACATTTATAGAGCAGAGAAACGTCACAAAAAATTACATTCAACGTTGAACAATGTCAAACCAATATAATAATGATAATCATTCTATCTCTTCAGGTAGAAAATGTATTCCCGAAGCCAAAGAAAAAGAACTCGTGAACGTTCAATCGACATTTCCTTGGAAAAAATCGTCATTTCCTTATTACGAACTGAATCGGGATTCACATTGTCCCGCAAAAAATCATGATTTCCCATTATTTCGGACGACATAATCAAGATTGGCGTATTCAATGGGAAATTTATATTTTTGTTTTCGTGGTCGTTCGATGAAAATTAATGAGCACTTAAGCACAGTTTTAGCTTATGTTTATTTTTCATTAGACTGTCTTTTATTCAAACTTGTCATGGTAATATACCACTTAAAGTAAATAACGTTATTTTTACTAGCAAAATAAATTAGAAAAAGAAAATGCCTTCGTTACATTGGTATAAAACGATACTACCAATATGAACACATATTATGTGGTGAAAATCGGCCAAGTGCGAGTTGGCCTCGGCACAGGAAGGGTTCCGTATAAACATTATATTCAACACTACATACAAACGTGTTGTACATTTCTTATATAGGGACCCGCTGTGAAAATTACAGGCGTACAGACGGACAGACAGATAGAAACCGGAGTCTTAATACCTAATAGGGCACCCTTTGGGAACGGAATCCTTTATATCAATGCGCCTACTTGGATACATAAACAAGGTAACTACCTATTATCTTTTCTTTTTCTGCAATTTTGACGACTCCCTGACAAATTCGAAAGTTAAATAATTTTACTTTTCCAAAATTCTAACCCAGTGGACTATTCTGATACAATCTCTCTCGGTGAATACCTAGGTGAAGTGAGGTGTCATCAATCCCGATACTAGGGATTGACTAAGCAGACGGACGGATGACAGCTCACTTCACCTAGGTGTACACCGAGGGAGATTGTAACAAAATAGACATACAGTTTAGATTCCTGAACAACTAAAAAAAACGTATTAACTTTAAATGGAATGCTAAATACTACATTTCAAAGGTGTTTCACGGTTCACGAGTTACACCGTACACGTCGATCCCGCTTCACTAACTCTCATGTTAAACCGTATTCCACCGTGATAGGGTTCCATTTAGTTTAACATTAACCTTGTAATACGTTTGAAATAACTTTTTGGGTACAAAAAAAGTGTAATAAACAAAACGGTTTCATGCGCTCTGCAAATTGTTTGACTGTGGTCGTAACTGGACTTTTGCTTTTAATTAATGCTCTTTGTTCTGTTTGTCCATATGGTGTCGGACGTAAAGAATAGCACCATCCCATATCTTCCCGTGGGTGTCGTAAGAGGCGACTAAGGGACTTACCAGAGAATGGGCAGCAGCGTTCTCTGTGCCTTTGTAACAACCATACTGCGATCGCCAATCCGCCTGCCAAGCGTGGCGATTATGGCAACCCCCCCCCCCTACCTTGGGGGAGGCCTATGTCCAGCAGTGGACGTCTTTCGGCTGAAATGATGATGATGATGAAGAATGCTCTTTGTAACTGTTGTTTGTAAAATTCATTTTGGTAATTGGAATGCTGTACGGATTATAACAATAGGGTATTTTACTCTATATGAGAAAAAATCTATAAATAGATTATTGAGACAGTTTAGGCATAAGGCAGTCAGAAAATGTAAGTTCATAAAATTACAAAACAAATTTTTAAATTCAATTCAAAGTTTTCAGTATTTTTAATCTGTTATAAAACACAGTGAAATAGTAGCGGCCATGTTATTACGCCATACGGCTGTGTAAACAAAAAATTGACAACTGTAAGTCAACCGATTGGCGTAATATAGGCTTTGTACTTTTACTATTTTTGTAACCAACGTAATTTTTTCATTATTACACCTATTACAAAATATGCTTTTAATTATTTTTAAATGATATACAATTATCATATTTAATATGAGCTCATTTGATACAAAACGAACTGACGTCATTTACGCTGAGCAATATGGCGTCCAGTAAGAGGCGTTTTCGTCAAAATACGCGCGAACTTTGAAAATTTAAAATTTAAAAATTTTATGGCACTTATCGATTGAATAAAAATTTTGTGTTTTTTTTGGTGGCATATTAGCACTACAGAATTTCATTGAGACACTTTTCAAAAATGAGTGTAATACTCTATTAACACATGTTGTAGGACGCGTAGATTTGGTTGAAGCTTTTTTTTTAATATGATGTTTAAATTAAACTTTTTTTTTATCATTTGATAGGCATACGTTTGACCACTATCTCACCTGATGGGAAGCGATGATGCGGTCTAAGATGGAGCACGCTTGCCTAGGAGGAACCTATTCACTCTTGACTTAAAGACTCCCGGGTCGTAGCTATCAGGAAACACAGATTCAGGCAGGGAATTCCGCTCCTTAACAGTACGCACAATGAATGTGTTTCCAAAACAATTTGTGCGTGTGGGTGGGTATGTCCACCATGTACCGGTGGCGCATCGCCGTACGTCACTTAATTTTGTGTTTGTTCGTTCGAGATAATCTCCGTAACCATTGGACCAATTCTATAAATTGGTTCGCTAATGAGAAGCCACGTTATCCTTGAGTGCCATAGGCAATATTTACTCTGATTTTTTTTTTTTTTTTAATGTCTAGCTAGCTCTCTAAGTTAGAAAAGTTCATAATTGAGCCAATTTAATGAAGACATGACTTTTACGAGCTTTTCGAACTTGGAGATTTACGTTGATGATTTTCATTATTATTAATTTGTAAATGCATGTTTGGTTCTCCCGCGAATATTGTTTTATTACAATATTCTGTTACAATCTCCCTCGGTGAACACCTAGGTGAAGTGAGCTGTCATCCGTCCCGATGCCAGGGATTGAGAATACAGACGGACGGATAACAGTTCACTTCACCTAGTTGTTCACCGAGGGAAATTGTAACAGAATAAACATACTGATACTGAGCTGGTAATTGAAAAACGTAAAAAAAATTGAATTCGCAGGCTGTTCTGGTGCATCCCCCTCAATGCAACTCGAAAGCATTTTAAGAATAAGAATTATTTATTGCGTAACTGTTTACAATGAGATCATATATATGTAGGATCGTCAGGAGCGAGCGAGGAGTAGTGCCAAGCGGTATAGTACATCGTCAGGACTATAGGCGTTCCCATTATCCCATTACGGATGAACAAGACCTGTAAAAACAATTACACACTATTAGTAAAGAAAACACAATACAAATGGTAATCAGTAACAAGAATAAAGTAAGTTAAAGGTACAGCAACAATACAGTTAATCAAACAGACCATTAAGGTCCCACAGTTCGTACAGTGGCCAAGCCACCCAATGATAAACGAACAAACCCTTAAGGTTTACAGTTCGTACAGCAGCCTAAGCCACCCAATGATAAACGAACAAACCCTTAAGGTTTACAGTTCGTACAGCAGCCTAAGCCACCCAATGATAAACGAACAAACCCTTAAGGTTTATAGTTCGTACAGTAGCATAAGCCACCCAAATACAAAGTGTATCGCTCGCTAGCAGCAAGCCTATACAGCTATGTGAATATACAGCAGCGCTGTACCAGGTAAACCGACAGTATTGTCGAGAGCAGGAACTCTTTACTGAGTCGAATCCGAGGATCGAGTGACATACTTACGGAGTGCACGCTCTTTTATAAGGCGATGCCCCCCACCTTGCAACCTCTCCTTAACAAGTCTGCCCAATGACGCACAGAAGTGCGTCAAGCGTTTACTTGATACAAAACACTAAAATGTACTGAATCTAATAAGATCTGTAATCAAATAACACAATAATAATTGTCATGAATAAACAATAGTGATTTCATAAAGTAATTCGTTTTACATTCAAAGTAACGTGTCAACAATTGTTTTGAATAAAACCATCGATAACAATAATATCGAAATAAAGTAACCACAAATCAGTGTGTGCACATAATAAATCATGTTTCAAATTAATAGACAATAATTGATAGTAAAATCACATAAATTAACAATAAGAAACACAAATCATAACAAATTTAGTTAACACCCACTTTTGTGATCAATAAACCGTCTCCGACATATATATATAATTTCATTTATTCAGACAACAAAGATCCATTGGGTTAGTAACAATAGACTTAACCTATGTTAGTACTTAATTAATAACACAGACAGTGTACAGGTAACAAGTGACCTCAAAAACGGGCTGTCATGTCTCCCGGCTATAGCTCGTAGAATGCTACTGGGGCTGCCACGGAGCCTGTTTAGCAGCGAGGCCGCTTTCGTCTTAGGCTACGTACAGCGTTGAAGCAGTCGGTACGTGCTTCAGCGAACATAGATGACGCGCTATAGTACCGAGGCAGCCGCAGCAGCACTCTAAATGCGTTGTTATACTGGATCCGCAGAGCATTGTAGGCTTTTTGGGTGTAGCTGAACCACAGGCTCCCCGAGTACAGTGACATGCAATACGCTTTAAACAGCGTTATTTTGACCGCGGCTGTACATCGGAAGAACCGACGGGCCAGCATATTAGCCCGAACCGACAATGCTCTGCGTTCCCTCTCCATATCTTATAGTAAAGCATAACAGTTTAAAAAGAAAAAAGATAAAAGAAAATTAAGCCCTAAAATAACTGTAAACCATTTTGAAAAGGAAGTAGGTATATCCAATAAGTGGCAGGTCAATGTCTACAAATAACATTTCCCTTCAGCAATGCTGTTCTGTAACACGTTACTTCAGTGCTGACTACTGATTCAGCGACTGTAACTCGATGAAAACTACGTGAAAATATAGGTGAAGTGAACTATTATTACGTAATTATTCTAGAGAATACCAAATACCTACTTTTAATTTGAGGTAAGTGAAATAGGTAATGCGATAGAATTCGAATTCGGAGGCGATTTCTCCCAGAATTGCATTGCTGTAGATCATACATTAAAGCTACAACCACTGTGGGAGTGGTTGTAGAACTATCGGTAAAACCGTTACATAACAAAATTCGGTGTAACAAATTCAGATATTCCAAGGACTATCACAAAGGGAAACTGTAAGTGGTTCACCGAGACACTGTTACTTTACATTCAACCTTGATTTTGTAGCACTAAAGTAGGATTTGCCTTGACGAGATATATTTACTCGAGGTCGCTCCATTCTCATCTCATCCAGTGTGTACTATATTACACAAGAAATGCACTGTAAAAATCGATTTTCAATATCTCAGCTCCTAATTTAGGTGTAAATTGAATTCGACGTATGATACCGACGGTTTCTGTGAGCTGAGAATTGCTTTTGCTACTAGAATGAGCGAATAACTTAGTGGAATAAGGTCTGTGTGTTTAGGGTACCGCAGTCAAATGGTGCCGAACGGGGACCTATTTCTAAGACTTCGCTGTCTATTTGTCTATTTGTCTGTCAATGTGCTGTATCTTACAAACCACAATAGCTAGAATATTGAAATCTGCCGGAAAACGTCCCCTGTTGAACAAAGGCCTCCTCCGTAGAACGCCACAACGAGCGGAAACCTGCTGTTTGCATCCACCGGTTACCTTTTACCGTTGACCTTAACAATGTATTTGAGTGAAATATTCACAAAAATGAAAAAAAAAAGATTTTCTTTAAAGAATCATGGCGAGATCTATACATTCATTTGTATGAAAAAGTTTAAAATATTTTCCAGTGTAAAGAATACATTACCAGGAGTAGATTGATATACTTAGCAAAAATTGTATACCCCCGCATAATTGAAATATTACTAAATGAAAATAACACTTTTTCGTTTCATCTCAATGCCCATTTTGTGTTTATAAAAAAAAGAAAGTGACCAGCGACATTAACGGATCTATCAAATCCAGCAGACCAGTAATGTGACAAGTGTGTGGAAAAAAATAATCATTATTTGAGACATTATTTCCCATAAAACGCTGCAATTTCAGTGTAAGAACTGTGAAACAGCGCTTGTCAGTGCCACTTACTGTCAGTCGCCGTAGTTTTGCGGGGTCTTAAAAATGTTCTAAATGCCTGAAGATACTGTTTAGGTACCCAAGAATATAAGAATTAGAATTTCAACTTTTCTAAACATCATAATTTTTTGTGTACAAATCCTGCCATGATTTTTTTTACTTTATTAAAATTTTACCCTTTTTTTAAATATGGTTTGTTAATGCTTTGGTTTGGAACTTTTCATGTGCGATTCGAACTGTACTTTGATGGTTCTGTTTTTACTTTCATTTTCATTTTTGCTTGAAGGGCTCATAGCGAAAGAAAAAAGAGTAAAAGCTGTGCGGATCGATCAATCGTGGTTAAGCTACGCTTGCTGCGGTCGGTCTGTGGATGGGTGACCATCCATTTAATACCAAACCCTCTAAGCCTCAGAAAACACGTAAAGCCGTTGGTCACGGCTGTCATGCGTAGATCTCTTAATAGTCGTCATGGGTAGCCGCAATCGGCTGGGTATCGTGTTACCCAGTAACTGGGTTTTGGAGGTCGGACAGGTAGTCGCTCCGTGTAAAACACTAGTGTTCAGCTGCGTCCGGTTAGACTGGAAACTGATCCCAACATAGTTAGGAAATGGCTACGCAGATGAGTTCGTTCAATTTAAACATAAGTAATACATAAATAAATAAAAAAAATAACAAAAAAGACAACCACCTTCAAAAAGTAAAAAATAACTTTCAATTCGCAAGGCGGCGGCTTTGGTTTTACGTGTTGTGTTGTATTGCCACCGACTTGCGAATTGAAAGTTATTTTTTACTTTTTGAAGGCGGTTGTCTTTTTTGTTAAATTTTTTTTTTCGCTTTTTAGTGCCTACTTCTCATCATAGAAATCAATTACGAAACGGTTACACCAAACAATCTGTCATCCCTTAATTTTCAACCGTTAGGGGTGAAATATTTTCTTGAAATTTATATGGGATCTTTGAGGTATACACTATCAATTAAAATCATCGAAATCGGACTACACTGAAAAATTTATGCGTGGTCAAACAAAAAATAAAAAATGTTCATAAAATGAAAACCACGAAGCCAAACAATGTTAAATTTTTTTGGGACCAAATGGCAACTATTCCGCATCAAACTAAAGAAGAATCACGTTAATCGGATCATAAATCTCAGAGTAATCGATGTACAGACGCCAGCACATCAAGCTACTACAATCTGTCACATTTCTTTAATCGATTTTCAACTTTATGGTTAAAGAATATGGTTCAAGATTGATTGGGAAAATGTGACAGTTTCGGGTAGGTTGACCTGCTGGCGTCTGTACATACATAAAAGAAAACAACCTAATTGAGAACCTCCTCCTTTTTGAAGTCGGTTAATGAATACCTATAAATTTCATTCTTTAATTATTATTTTTTTTTTTTTCATTTTCATTTGTTTTCTTTTCTCTTCACGGTTTAGTTTCTCTTCCATTAGCATTGTTATTTTTTAACCTAATCTAGAATGGATATACCGATACCCGTCCGAAACATATTATTTATGTAAAGAGGTTTACTGCACTCTTATAGAGAAAGACAACGCCTTAGTGGCAGTCATATTTTTAATTAGTCTGTTGAAGTAGTAATCTGTGTAAGAAAAACGTGAGTATTGTAAACTATAATAATTGGCATTAAATGTAGTTTCTTAGGTTTTCAAAGAAACACAATTACGCCTTTTATTTCTCTATCCATGAAAACTTATTTGGAAGTAAAAGCAGGAACAGAATAATATCATTATACAATATGGAACTCACTTATATGCAATAAATGAAACCTCAAGTAGTACTAGTCCACAGAAGTATAGCAAAATTAAATATTAAATTAAAAACCGAAAAGTAAAAAAGTTAAATTTTCAAACAAAATAAATATGAAAATAAATTCAGTTAAAGTAAACACTCTGTTTAAAGACAACGTGCCTTTACCCCGGAGTGAATTTTACAATTAGGCAAGTAACTAGAATCGGTACATAACAGAGTCATGATAGTTTTAGTTTTGCACTCCGTGGCAACGTCGCTTTTCAGTGTTAAGAGGATTCAAGTTCATTGAGTCATTGACCTAGTGATCCAATTCTACAGAGTGTTTAAATTTGTTCAAAATTAAAACTCTACTTTTTGACCTAATTACTGGACCGATTTCGTTCATTTTTTGTATATCGTCAGAAAAGGTGATAACAAGTATGGCGTATAATTTATTGCATATATGTGGTCCCCATTCTGTATTTATATTGTACTTATCGCTAGTTGCTAAATTGTATTATATAAATTTGGAAGCTTGTAATTAGCAAAAGTTTTTAGAAAATATTGTTATTTAAATATGTTATTAGTCTGTAAGCTTTCTTCAAAATAAATAAATAAATGTATCAATGCACTGGTCTTTCCGAGTGTCCCTGGAGTTGCTTGCTCATTCTTCTCCATAGAGACTTACCTACGTTTTAGAACGGGCACCTAGCTTCAAGTTTGACTAACTGACCGACTCTTTGACAAATCAAAAGTGCCTGTAAATAGTTTAATTGAAATAAATGCGTAGACTTTGATCTGTAAAAACTTTAGTTGAAATAAACTGGGCCAAACTTTACTCAGTAAAAGAACTGTAGTAAGTCCTAGGTAGCTTCCCAAAAACGTTGATAAATAAAAATAGTTAAACCTACATACTGGCTTACATCTACATACATGTATACTGTGATAACACTACAGTTGTACAATATTCAACGCGCGAATTGAAAAACTCAATTTGTTATAAGTTTGTGAAAAATATTAACTTTTCACACTGGAAATGTCTGAATATTTCGGCAGCCATTTTGTGTAACGAAGTTGTTTTAATATTGCCGTCTGTTCGTTTGAATAGTTTTATGTTGTGTATTTTTATTAACGCTGTGGTATTTTGTTTGTAAATATGTCACACGGTTAAGGAGACTTGTGACCTTTTGGTTATATAATCTGTGTAGACTTTAGAATAAAGCTAAAGAGATAATTTAATCCACGGAATAGCAAAAACGGGCTAAAAATGATCCTATGTGTTAGTTAAGCTAGATCTATATGTGTACGAAATTTCAACTAATTCCGTTCAGCCGTGTATCAAAGAAAGTGAAAGAGTTTCAAACATCCATCCATTCATCCATTCATTCACCCATCCCTTCGTGCATTAATTCATCCAATCTCACAAACTTTCGCGTATAATAGTAGGTAGTAGAACATAACTCAAAATTATCCATGACATTTTTTTTTATTTGACGTTAAAAAAAGCATTAGCATTAAATATTTTGTTTGTTTTTATTTTCAGGTTCAGAATGTATCATGCTGATGACTGCAGATTGCAGAATAAGCCAACTGGGCCTCAGGTCTGCTATTACAATAGTGTCAGAATGGTCTATCATTGATTTCATAATTGTTGATTTTGACAAGTGACATGTTTGGTAATGTACTAATATAATGGCGTCATTATGACTTTCCAATGGTCAACCACGCCAATTCCAATCAATCAAATTTTCTTTTAAAGGTCACGCCGTTGAAAGAAATGGTATAGAATGGTAATCTCGTACAAAATGACAACTGAATGACTGACTTAGGCGGTAATCTGCTATAATTTTGACAGTTTCTTTGATCAGTGACCTAAGCTACCATTAGAACGTCATTGTGCAGTTATTGCTTTTAATTCGACCGACCAATGATCGACCATTATGAATTAAGCAGATTACAAACTTTTAGTAAAATGACAATGGGATCAGTGGCGGGACCTTCATACAAGCCGAAAAGCCGGGCTTGCACTATAATCAGCATAACATGAACTAATCAATAACATTATTTACATTTAAAAATAAAAAAGGAAAACCTATAACTATTAAAAACAAAAAGAAAAGCTAAGACAATAAGGCATCAAAAAAATCCCCAACATCGTCGTCAACTGGGAACGTGCCCAAGAGACTGGCGGCATTGCCACGTTGGATGGCAATGCTTAACCTCTGTCCGAGGTAAAAACCAGCCCTTGGATCACGGGAAGTGTCAACCAACCTTTTGGAAATTTCTTTAAAAAGTAGATGAGCACTTGGACCCCACGACCCGAGGGTTTCAACCCCAAACGGCTCGAAAATAAAGTTATCGCTTAGGATACTATACTTTCGCCTTTTGAGGTTTTCTGCAGCCGCAGCAGCAGCACCAGCACAGCACGCCGTACTAGGAAGATGGGATGGCGCAAGAGTATCGACACACGTAGCGTCCCACACTAAGGGCCTACCCAACTTCCATGGAAATAATGACATGCCGTCCGGTCTCTTGCCATCGTCGCGTGCCAAGCCGTTGGGTTCCAAAACAGCCGGAACGCCGACGGCGACGAGAGCACGACGGATAATGTCATTAATATTCGCGTGCCGCGCTATGCGACCCGCACTCCGGCTGCACGACAGGCCGTGGTGTCCAAGGCAGTTGACAGCTTCCCCACAGCGACAGCGATGAGGGGAGCAACAAGATGCTGCTAAACGTAAGGAAGCAGCGAGGCGAAAAGTAGTGTCGTCAAACATAGTTCCTAGGTTTGACGACGGAAGTACCAGAAGCCATAGACCCGACTCCCACTTTCCCACAGCCAGCAGGCGCGCTCGCTCAGCAGAATTAGCAGAAGTGGTAAGTAAATTATTCTGTACTAACCTGCAGAGCGGCTCATCCCACCGTCTCTGAGAAGACGGGTTGTCAGGTAGATCAGTACGTGGGCAAGCAAGTTTCCAAGCATCTATGGCCTCGGATTACCGAGGCCATAGATTGTTGGGTTGATTTTGATGTGCCGTGCATTAGCACGGCACATCAAAATCAACCAGTGTAGGAGCTAGAATATTCCTGATTAACTTTTCAGTGCCGTGGACCGAGGATATAAATGCAGGCAAACCGATACTTGAGATTTTGCGGACGCCGAGACCCCCCATACGAATAGGTAGAGTAGCTTGGGCCCACACACGGTCGTCCATTGCCAAATTTAAAATAGAGGTTAATGTTTGACGAATAATTTGGTCCATTTTCTCTAAAAGGTGACTGTGCTTCCACAAATGGGAAGCGCGCAGGAAGTAATTTAATTTTGGGCCGAAACAGCAGTACCGAATTATGGTGATGGCCGAATGCATATTAATTTGAAGCAATCTTTCCGAAATGTCATTAAAATGTTGTATTTTTTCCTCAATGAAACTGGAAAACGAATTCTCGTAGATTGGAGACCCAAGAAGACGAAGAGTACTTTTTTCTATAATTTTGATTTCTGGGGCTATTGCGTTAAATTTTGCAAGTGTCGATTGTCTGTCAGTATGGTCCGCTAAATACAATTCGCATTTCGAAAGATTGAGTTCTAGGCCTATTGAATTTAGTTCATTTTTTAAGATAATCAAATCCTTTAAAACGTAGTCTACATCGCCTCCCAGGGTCCCATCATCGAGATACCAAACGTTGAATTTGGAATTTAGTTGTTGGATTATTGGATGAATGGCTAAACTGAAAATCACTGGCCCAAGAGGGTCACCTTGTTGACAACCAACAGCGGATTCTAAAAGCTTGTCACGATACAGTAATTTCGAAGGATGTCTGTAACATTGCCAAAGGAAACTATAGATTTGGGGTATTTCTTTTTTGGATTCTGCCAGCAAGGTGTCCCTATTTACTGAGTTAAAGGCATTCTTTATGTCAACCTTCAAGATGACCTCTCCTTTGCCAGAATTTAGGTAGGTCGACAAGGCGTGTACGGCAGCCTCACAGCCCCCTTTAGAGCCGTAACCTAGCTGAAGGGGCTGAAATTTTTTCGAAACAATCTCACCGTAAAATTTACAGCAAATCTTGGCTGCCATACGACGGTATGTAGTACCCACGGCAATGGGACGAATGCCGCCATCCTTTTTACGCAGGGCACATAGGTTAGCCCCGTACAAAACATCGATGACGGCCTCGTTCACCTTGCCTGAGAGCATAAGATTAATCAGAGCCGTAAGCTCCTTCAAGAGCAACTCACCAGCTACCCCGGCGCCTGAACAAATAAGGTCCTTTAGGTGTTGAGGAGTCAAGCCGTCGAGGCCGCCGGCGGAACCGCTTCGAAAGGAGCAAACGGCTGCGACCAACTCTCGACCTGTGACGGTGAGGGAGTGATTAACCGAGTCGGGAGGGTCGGGAAAAGAAAGGCCATCTGCTGGGGCAGGGTGTTTACTCTCCAGAACGGAGAGCGTTTCTGGAGAACACGGAGCCACCACATCACTACTAAAAAGGATCCTAGCCGCTCCACTAATGTCACCTTCCCCTAACTTAGTTTCTACCAGATGGGATATACCTCTAGAGGAGGAATATCCCTGTGACGTAAAATTTGGATCCAAAAGTTGAGCCGAATCATTACAATTTTCTTTAATTTGTGCAGTTAATGTCTTTTTAGTTGCCAAATTCTTTTGCACATGGAGAATTCTGTAAGGGAAGGTGAGTAGTTGTTCCCAGGCACGTTGCGAGTTCTCCCGGGCGGCAAGGCGGATGCAACCGGCTAAATTCTGTGCAACTAGTGGCCTAGCGCCACGGGGAACTCGCTTCAAGACAGGAAAAGAGTTTTTGAATTTGGAAAGGGTTTTCCAAAACGGATCAAAACTGGATGTATCTTGTGTAGAAGAAGTAGGAGTAATAACAGGGTCTGAAGAGAGAGCACTTGTCAGTTTGTGGACCTTTCCAATATGCACATTCAGACCCCGCTTAATATAATCAATAACCGCTTCATCAATAACTGAGTAACTTAATGTTTTTTTCTTAATCGTAGAATGTCTATCGGGCTTGCCCTAAACTGGACTCCCTAAGTACGCCACTGAATGGGATCGTGTTGGAATGACGAAATTATAAAAATAGCATATGCTATTTTTTTTTTTTTTTTTTTTCGGGCGTCCTTAGGATTTACTCGTATAGTAGTATTTTTATTGTTAGTGTGTGCATGTTTTTTGATTTTTTACAAGGTCTACGTGGATTGCTTTAGTTAATCACGTAGACTGCAACCGGAGGTTGGAAAAAAAACAAATTTATTTAAGACTATTTTTTTAAGAAAGTAATTACAATTAAATTAAGTGAAACCTATTTGATGCGAGAATATGGAATGAATCAAAAATACATATATTAAAGTAAATAATTGCTAATGAAGAGTTTTGCTGCAACGGCGGCTCGTGACTCGGCGGATGTCATCGATGTAGAAACCCACACACCTCGTGCATGAGACGCGGGCGCCTGTCACGACATTTTAAAGAAAGGATAGCGCCACACTACACCACACCACAACTCACACACACCATACCACACACCACACACACATACACTACAAACGTCACACCACCACCACCTCACATTCACATCATTATTTTTCAATTCCAAATCATCACACAGCAATAATCTTCAGTAGTCTCTATGAGCTCGGTGTAAACTGACGGAAATGCACGGTCGGCGATATCCATTAGGGTTCCGTACTTAACACCTCCAGCCGCAGATCTGTAACTATTTGCTCAAGTTGTTAAGACAAACAAATAAACAAAGGTAACATTTAGTTATACGATTGCCTCGGCCATTTTTACTTGATATCATAAATGGACCAACAAAATCTGTTCCACACGAATAAAAGGGAAAACTTGGATTCGTTCTAATATTTGGAAGGTTACACATTATAGGCTGTACCGTTTTACCTCTGAAACGTAAACACACAATACATTTTCTTAACACGTTGAGTGTCCGTCAAGTAGACACAATAGTTAAACAATCACAGAGACCCATAATGTGGGTCATTGCACAGGGAAAGGGTTAATATACTACAAGCTAAGTTCCTGCCACCTATCGGCCAATTTTCTTTATCCGCGGTTCTTATCATAAATAAAACGAAAAAACGAAAAACGAAAGTCCTCACATTATAAACCGAAATTCAAAGCCATCCCATTTCCTACATAATTACCTTTAGCTTTATTATGAAACTCCTAATTATATTATAACACCAAACAAAAACATCGTGACATAACCTAATTAGAAATTGTCACAAACAAAAATGGGTCCGACAATTATCCCATGATCAAATTACGCGAGCAACATCTTAATTAGAAGCGTTTTAATTATTAACATTTTCTCACCAATTTATTTAAAAATAACCGGTAATGTTTGAGTTGATATTCTAGTGGAGGGTTCCGTCCCTCATTACGGGGTTTTGCCCCTATTAGAGAACTATTTTAAATCTTAGTTTATAAATAAAGGTATGATGACTGAAAATTGGACTTGAATGAGCGTGTATTTCATTCGTGACGAAAACTTCATGTTTTTGCGTTTTGCTCAGAGCAATATCGTAATTATGTGAGCAGATTATTTAAGGACAATTTACAGTTTTAGAAAGATTAAGTCTTGATTTAGACAGCTACAGAGTAAAAGTATAATTTTTAATTATGTTTTTTTAAAGCGAAGACAATTCTTTCATATCGTTTTACGAAAATAGACGTCAGAGTTAACTTTCAGGACGAATACAACCATTTCAATATGCCAAAATATTTTGTTTTATGCGTTTTTCCAACAGTATATACAGCCATAAAGACAGCTACAGAGCCAAAATTACGAAAATATTACTATTATGTATTAAAAAACAATGTTGAAAAAGTAGAAAATCGGTTCACTTTGACAATTTTTTTTTACCAGTATTTGAATAAAAACATAACTGATATATTTATTTTACGAAAGTAAATGTTATGCTTAATATACAGAATATTTTTCAGTCCGTTATACGAGCTCATTTATTTTAGACAATTATTTTAAAAAGCACTGTAAAACATCGCGCGCTGTCGTTTGCCGATCAATTTCAATGATTCGTGCTTATTTCGAGCATATTTTTTTTTTCTGATGCACACAAACCGACCATTGTATTGTACTTTGACGACACGGTTGGCGCAGTGGCTGAGCGATCGACTGCTGCGCAGCGTTTTGCGGGTTCGATTCCCGCCCAGGGTAAACATTTGTGTGATGAGCACTTGTGTTTGCCTTGTGTCTGGGTGTTGTTTATCTATATGTATATGTATGTATTTACAAAAAAAAATGTATTTGTGTATGTATATTAGCTGTCTGACACCCATAGTACAGGGTCTCCCTAGTTTGGGGTCAGATGGCCGTGTGTGAAAATGTCCCCACATATTATTACATTATTATTACTAGTGTGTGTCAATGCTGCTACGCCGTTCTAGCAATCGTTTAGATTTTGAGTCGCGCTAAATCGAATACGCGCCCTTAACGATAAAAGCATGTATATTCCCCGACCTCTCCTTCTTATCTAATGTCCCACTTTCAATATTTATGTTCTTCACACGCCGAATTTGCGGTCTTCTAACAATCTTCTCTTGCTGTGCCCTTCTCATACTTCTGATTGTGTCAATTCTTCCTTTCATATCCAGTCCATTCTACTTTGGAACGAGCTTCCTCTCGATATCAGGACACACACAGTCGGTATGCATTTAAGGGGAAATTGCGGATTTACTTTCTACATAGTCATCTCATCTAAATAAATAAATAAATTAATATTGTTTTCAACACTACATCCTTCTTCTATGTCTCTTTCCATTACGCGTGATCAGCTTTTTTAATATTACAATGCCATTCAATTTGGTCATAAATGTCGTCATCCATAAGGCCAAACTTTTGCGTGTCCTTCCGGATATCTGTCGGAAGGACACGCAAATAATATCCCTCTCTTTTTGGCGTTCATGGCAAAGATTTCCAACACTACATTATAAATTTGTTTGCAGCATAAAAAAGCATCATGTTGTGTGGGTCTCCCCAAAAGGGGGGGGGGGGGGTTCAGCCGTAATCGCCGTGCTTGGCCGATGCATGTTGGCGATCGCGGTAGGTGATATGGTACTCAGAAGGACATTGCTGCCTATCGTCTGGTCATCCCTCTGTCGCCTGTCAATCAATCAAATTCTCTTGTAAGTATTTTTCAAAATTGTTCGAGGTATGGAATCCTAAAATTATAGTCTGTTAAAACTTATTTTAGCTTCAGTTTTACGTTTCAATGCGTCAAAAGCGAGAGGCTTTACAGAAATTATTTTTTATGTGAAAAGATTTTATTAAATGTTTTCATTTAAAACTAAAACGTGTTAAGTTGTACGTTTCAGACTATTAAATGTTAATATGCTTGTAAGGTTTTATAGTTTTGAAAAAGAATATTACAACTACAACACTCGTTGGTCTTTAAATTTAAATATGGTGTTGGCGTCATTAGCCATCTTCTACATAACGTGTTGCCTATTCAAATCTACTACTACTAGCAATAGCTCTAAGTTTACTTACTTTTTTCTAATATTTATACCCCAAAATGAAGAATAATTTTATGAAGTTTATATGGGACGATCATACGAAGCATTCTCTGTTAATGAAAAATAATTTTCCAAATCCATCTACAATGCTGAAGAAATCGCATAACAAACATACAAAAAAAAAAGGAATTGATAAGTTAGGGGGGTGAAGTTGCTCGCGTCCGTAGGATTTACCACCTTCTCCTAGGCCCACCCTACACGTACCCCCCGGGTGGTGCAAAACGAGTAACAACGCCGAGTCACGGGCGGCGGTTAAATAACCTGTTAATTGGCGTCCACTTGCCAAGAAGAACTAAATACCTTCTAAAAGAGTGGCCGTAGTTCCTTGGGAAAGTGCTATGAGATCATTTCCCAACCCCCCTTCTTATGAAAATGTCTGATAATGAGAGTGAGTATTTGTCATGCGATCCGGCTAACACCCGGCGCCCTCCGGTATCCGGGCCGGTGGGTGAGAAATTGACTACCGAAGACTCCATGGAAGTAGGCGACCAGGCTCCCATGGTAGTGAATGTTACTGGCAGCAAGAAATATGTTCAGCAAGCTTTCCACCCTAGTTTGTTTTTATCTCGACCTAGATGCAACTCCCTAGGTAATACATCAAATAAAGAAATGCAAGAACTGACAAAACAGTTTGACATAAAAAGCACAGCTTCGTCAGCGAGCAAGCAACAAGCACAACCATCAGTTAGTGTTTCTAGTACTTCTCGACCACCTGATTGGCAAAGAGTTCCTTCGAAGAGAAGCTATAAGCGCAAGAAACTCTCACAGTCACCCTCTCCAGAGGCAATCAAGACCTCCAATACATATAGTGGCCTACAAATAAATTTCACCGAAAACGAAAAAGACGAAAGTGTACCAAAACAAAACCGCCCTAATAAACCTCCACCGATTATGTTGTACGGTGTTGAAGATGTCAACAAACTTACAGACCTTCTACACACAGTTGCAAGTAAGGGCGAATTCATTTTTAAAATCGTCAACAGAAATCAGTTAAGAATTAATAGCCTGGACATTGAGGCTTACAAGAAAATCATGACCCTAGTCCGCGAAAAAAACCTCATTGGACACACGTTCAACAGGAAGGATCAGCGATGCTACCGATTCGTTATCAAGAATCTTCACCACTCAACCCCACATAGTGCTATAATAGAGGAAATTGAAAAAACTGAAAACAAAGTCTTTGGAGAAATCATAAATGTAAAGTTTGGACCTGAAAAGAAGCCAACTTCTACATTCTTCGTAAACTTAGTCTCTAACCCAAATAATAGTGCAGTCAAATCAATAAAATCAATATACCATCAAACAGTTTTAATAGAAGAGCCTAAAAGAAAAACATCTATTCCACAGTGCCAACGATGTCAACAATATGGGCATTCGAAAAATTACTGCATGATACCCTACCGCTGTGTGAAATGCGCGGAAGCCCATAAAACATCTGAGTGCCCAAAAAAAGATCGGAACACACCAGCAAAGTGCGTTTTATGTGAAGGCTCACATCCTGCAAATTACAAAGGATGCTCTGTGTACAGGGAGATTCTAAATAGAAGAAGAGGCCATAAACCGACAGCCAAATCCATACCCCTTGCAGAACCCGAAACTTTACCTGCAATCGAACAAAATAGACCACAAGTCGAGACTAAACAGCCAAAACATTATGCTAATGACAAAAATGAACGGACTTACGCAGAAGCTACTAAAAACGAACCCAAATTAGAAACACTGCTCACACAACAGGCTGAAAAGCTAGACAAACTATTAGACCAGATGTCGACAATGATGAACTTACTCACAACAATAATCAGCAAACTTGTCCGATGAAATGGCTACACTCAAAGTTGCGACCTGGAACATAAATGGACTGATCAAACACAAACAAGACGTAGAGATCTTTCTTGCACTACATAATATTGATGTACTTCTCGTTTCTGAAGCACACCTAACATCCAATCATTTATGCTCCTTCAAAAACTACAGTATATACTCCACGTCTCATCCCGACGGAACTGCACACGCCGGAACAGCACTCATAATAAAGAAGCACATCAAACATGACATTCTAGAGGAGTATAAAACCGACCAAATTCAGGCGACTACGGTAATGGTTCAGGACAAACAGAGTTCACTAACCCTATCCGCCATATATTGCCCCCCTAAGCACATCCTAAAGGAAGATAGGTTTTCAGACTTTTTCAGAACACTTGGCCAAAGATTCATTTGTGGCGGGGACTGGAACGCCAAAAACGTGTACTGGGGTTCCCGACTGACATTACCCAGAGGAAGAGAATTGAAAAGAAGCCTCGACGAAAATAAACTACACGTCCTGAGTACGGGTGAACCTTCATATTGGCCAACAGACTCCAATAAACTTCCTGACCTATTGGACTTCTTTGTGTTTAAGGGACTTTCTAACATGTACCTAAGTGCAGAAAGCTGCCTGGATAGCAGTTCAGATCACACGCCTCTGATAGCTACTATAAGCACAACAATAATAGAAAGAACACCCAATGAAAAGCTCTACAATACGAAAACTGATTGGGTTGGATTTAGACAATACATCGAGACATACGTGGACCTAAAAGTACCTTTAAAAACAAACGATGACATTGATGATGCTGCTACTAACATCACAAACCTCATACAGACAGCTGCCTGGAAATGCACACCAACACCTATCAGACCAGGATACAAGAATATTCCCAAGGAAATAAGGAATAAGGTTCTGGAAAAAAGAAGGCTCAGGAGAGTTTGGCATACCAGTCGTCATGCTTCTGACAGACGAAATTTTAATAAAGCTGCCGCAGATCTGAAAAAATATCTGACAGACATCGAGGATGAGACCTTAAAAAACAGACTTGAAAATCTAGATGCTTCAGCTAAAAACGAATACTCGCTTTGGAACACCGTGAAACATAGCAAAAAAGCGCCACAAACTGCTCAGCACCCTTTACAGCTAGGAAATAATACATGGGCAAGAAAGGACGACGAACGTGCCGAGGCCTTTGGATCTTTCTTGGCCGATGTATTCACTCCCAATTCCGGCGACACATCAAGCGATCAAGGGATTCAAAAGTATCTGGAGACTGACCTACAACTCAGTTTACCACTAAAGTACTGCTCACCTCGCGAAATCTGGAGAATTATAAAAAGTCTCGAACCAAATAAAGCTCCTGGATACTGTCTTATAACTGCTGAAATTCTGCAACAGCTGCCAAGAAAAGCCATCGTCTTTATAACACAGCTCTTTAATGGAATTCTAAGGACTGGATATTTTCCAAAAATTTGGAAAGTGTCTGAAATCATCATGATCCCTAAGCCAGGAAAACCACCACACCTTGTGTCGTCATACAGGCCCATAAGCCTTCTGCCTGTTATGTCTAAACTATTTGAAAAAGTCGCTGCACGAAGGCTTAATGACATACTTAAGGACGACAACATTATACCAAAGCATCAGTTTGGATTCAGAATAGGACATTCGACCGTAGAACAGGTACATCGAGTGGCTAATAAGATACGAGAGGGGCTGGAACGAAAAGAGTACTGCTCGGCTGTATTTCTGGACGTACAGCAAGCGTTTGACAAGGTCTGGCATCAGGGCCTGTTGTTTAAAATAAAAAAACAATTACCACATAATATGTATATACTATTAAAGTCTTACTTGGAAAACAGATTTTTTCGAGTAAAAATTAATGACGCGTACTCGAAATTCTACAACATACAAGCTGGCGTACCCCAAGGCTCCGTATTAGGTCCGACCCTCTACCTTATATACACAGCGGGCTTACCCACGTCAGAAGAAATTCTCTCTGCCACCTTCGCTGATGATACGGCTGCTCTGTGCAACAACAAAAACCCTCATATGGCCTCACTTTTGCTACAGAATCACCTGGACAAAGTCTATGAGTGGATGAGAGAATGGAAAATAAAAGCAAGCGCTAACAAGTCAACGCATGTGACATTTACCCTTAGAAAAGGTGACTGTTCACCTGTTAAACTCGGAAACGACACACTCCCACACGGGACAACAGCTAAGTACCTCGGCATACATCTCGACCGGAAACAAACGTGGAGATACCATATAGAGAAAAAACGGGACGAGCTTAATATCTTACTCCGAAAACTGAACTGGCTCTTGGGAAGAGCATCACACGTATCGCTGGAAAATAAAGTACTCATTTACAAAGCAGTATTAAAGCCTGTCTGGACATACGGAGTTGAGCTGTGGGGCTCCGCGAGAAACTCAAATGTGGAAATCCTCCAGCGATTTCAAAATAAAGCTCTCAGAACAATATCTAATGCTCCTTGGTTTATAAAGACCTCAGAACTACATGAGCATCTACAAATCAGAACAGTAAAAGAGGAAATAGAACACAGAATACAGTCATACAAACACCGAATTACGTCACACACCAACACCCTAGCCACAGCCCTAAGTCAACCAATAACAACAAAAAGGCTGAAACGCTACCACATATGGGACTTTACTATGTAAAGTAATAAACAACTTTAAGGGGCAGATTTTTCGCTGGAAAAATGAACCTCTGCAGTCAATACCCGCACAAAAAATCTGCTAAAGGTTTACAACCGATTGCAAGAACGACAAACAAAAAAAAAAAAAAAAAAAAAAATTGATAAGTTGATAACCTCCTCCTGTTTTCGAAGTCGGTGAAATAATATATATTCCTCGGCGAGCTTGTCGTAAATTGTCAATTCCTAGCGTGGAAGTATGACAGCTCACTTTAGCCTCATCACCATCAGCCGGAACACGTCCTCTGTTGAACTAACGCCCCCCCCCCGCCCTCCCATAAAGGGAGGGGGGTTGCCATAATCCTCACACTTGGCAGGCGTCTTGGGGATTGCAGTGAAGCTGTTAATTACACGGAAGCCGCTGCTGCCAGACTTCCAGATTTACCTTTAGTTGCCTTCTACGATCCTCGGGACGAAAATTAAATATTCTAGCCTGGGTGAGTACTCACTTTACCGAAACAAATTTTTGCAGAATACACCAGCTGATATTGCCGGTTTAACAAGCGTAGCGCGCAAACTAACCTGTAAAAATCAGCACGTATTCAAACCGTGGTCTGTCAAAGGAATCCTGTTTAATCAAGTGTCAATCACCGATGAATACCACTTTGTGCTACGGCTTTGAACCAATAGTTCACGTCCCTCACGACAGGTGATGTTCGCTATCACCTTTCATAGTTCATTAGACACGCATACAAATACTAGTATACTGGCTTGTATGTACTGTTGGGAAACTCCTTTTACGTAAACAAACTTGTATTAACTTTGTTAGTGAATATCGGTATTGCTAAGAAAAACTAGGTACAAATAGAAATAAATATACCACGTGGCAATGCCGCCAGCCTCTTCTGCACGTGTCCCATTGACAGCAATATAGACGAGGTTTTCAAATTCAAATTCAAATTCAAATAGTTTATTTCACAATTAGCATATTACATTATTAAGACGTGTTTGGAGCCTCCCTTTAAGCAAACAATGCCTGTATTGGGAGATTGCGCTCTTCCATATTATTGCAGTTTTATACTATACTAACTGTGGGTTACAATACTATAAAATAAAAATAGTGTTCACTTATGGTGCTGTAACTTAATAAAAGTTTTCTTGGTCTTGGTTTTTGATGGTCTATCAGCTTCCCATCCTCCGTTTTATAAATTCTACGTTTTCATTTTAATATTATTTAAAAGTTTAGTATGTAATGATGGATTGTAAATATAATACACTAACTTTTGCACGTGACTTTGTCCGCGTGAAAAAAGTAGCCTATGTCCTTCCCCAGGGTTCAAGCTATCTGCATGCCAAATTTCATTAAAATCTGTTCAGCCATTTCATCGTGAAAGCGTAACAGACAGAGTTACTTTCGCATTTATAATATTAGTATGGGTAAAGTAATAAAGTATGGATATAAAAAAAAATATATATATATAAATTAAATAAAGTTTATAATTATTAATTAATTAATCCTTTATTTCAGGCAACTAAGGCCCATAAAACACAATACATACATAAGCATAAAAACAATAATTACAAACTAATATATATTTTAAAACAATCAACTTAAAAACTACTGCACACTACTACTAGTACACTACTACTGCACACACACACTACACTACACACACACACACACACACACACACACACACACACACACACAGTACACTACTACTACTGCTAGTATGGATTACGATAAATAAGTATATTGAGGTTCCTCAAAAAAAAAAAAATTGAACTACAAATCTGTAGATGACACCAACGGTAAATTGACATACTTTAAAAGAGTTGTCAAAACGCAATTTAGATTTATATAATATTATATTTTTGACAATTAATGCTTGACGACGTCACTTGTGGGCTGACTTTTACCAACTCAGTTGACAAACTATTGTAAATTGAAAATTAATAGAGCGCTCTATCAAGTGTTTTTTTTTTAAAGTTCTGTGTTGGAATTTTGGTTAATGCTGTCATCTACCCCAACGTGTTGTTAATATGTTTCCCATATTCTTAATTTTAACGTATTGGTGTCTTTAGGGCATCTTAGTTTTCAAATGGCTGACCGATCTTGATTTAGTTCTTTTTTTTCACCGAACACCGAAACAATTTTCGTAAAAAAATTTACATGAAGTTTATCTATACATATAATAAAACAGTAAAAAAACTGTGTCTGTACATTGAATATATTAAAAAAATAATTATTGAGGGGGGGTTTAGAAACAGTAATAGAGTACAAATCCAAAAAAAAAAATTCTGTCTGTTTGTCTGTTTGTTTGTACACGCTAATCTTCGGAACTGCTGGACGGATTTGAATGATTTTTCTTTTGTTGTATAGGTATTAAGTCTGGCCAACATATAGGCTATAATTTATCTTGGAAACTTGAACACCTGATGCAGAACTGCAACAGACCAGCTAAACTATAAGAGATACAAAAATGGTACCATAGCAAAAATTGCTCCACGTGATGAGCATTTTCTGCTGAGAGAATAAATTTGAAGATCTGGAACACCTGATGTGGAACTCCAAGAGCCCAGCTACACCATAACACATATAGGAATGACGTCTTAGTAAAAGTTGTTCGGTCTGATGAGCATTTCCTGTTGACTTATAAAAATCGAAGATCAGAAACATCTGATGTGGAAATCAAAGCTATCACTAATTTCACTGTATATTATAAAATAACATAAGTTGGGAGTACTTCCACGCGGTGAAGGCAGTAACAGTTTAGGCCTGATTTTTGATGACGCTGGTATATCATTGAAAATTTGATTC
The DNA here is from genome assembly GCA_947361185.1 of Charanyca ferruginea. NCBI lineage: Eukaryota > Metazoa > Arthropoda > Insecta > Lepidoptera > Noctuidae > Charanyca > Charanyca ferruginea. The sequence continues at coordinate 2,619,684 of OX376058.1, read as the reverse complement.
TACTGGTCAAAACTCCCATTAAGTTTTTTTATTTTGTCGAATAAATATGACTTCCTGCTTATGTTATTATAACGCAGGGGAGCAGTCACTTAGATTTTAATTGATCAAGTATCTTTTCACAATAAAACTATAACCATGCCTAGAAAGAGGTCAAATCTTTCCCAATGTTCCAAAGGAGCTAAAAGATTGAGGTTCATAAGATCCCAAGAATCTACCGAAGAGCGTCAGGAGAGACTTGATGCTGTTCGAGAACATCAGGCTGCAAATCGCTCCATGGAAACCTCTTCAGATCGCGAAGCACGTCTGCATTCTCAGCGTATTTACGCATCGACTTCTAGGTCTCTAGAGACAAGTGGGGAACGTGATGCGCGACTGACCGCTGATCGTGAACGTCACGCATTGTCTCGCGAGTCGGAGACGTTCACGGATAGAGAATTGCGCTAGAGTTCTCAGCGTATCTACGCATCTGTTTCTAGGTTTCTAGAGACAAGTGTGGAACGTGATGCGCGAACAGTCGCGCATCACGTTCCACACTTGTCTCTCGCTCACGATCAGCGGACAGCCGCTGATCGTGAGCGACATGCATTGTCTCGCGAATCTTAAACGTTTACCGATACAGAATCACGCTTGAGTTCTTCAACAACAACAACAAGTCTTTTGAAACGAGTGATGAACGTGATGCACGACTAACTGCTGGACGAGATTATCATACATTGTCCCGAACACGCACACAACAAAATATTCATAATCAGTTAGAAAGTGAGAGAAAAAGAATTGCTAGAGTACGGCATGAAGAGACAGAAGAAGAGCGCAACGAACGTTTGAATTCTGATCGACTTCGACATTCTCTGAACAGAAGGTGGATATCATCTGAAGAATCGGATGTGTCTCAGATATAGCCGTAGGGCATGGCGACTTTCCTTGGGTTGATAAGGAACGCAGTGCATTTACGTATACTCCTATGATTGACTACGCCACATATTCCGCTATCGGAGGTATGATTCAAAATTGTACTTTTTGAACGTCTCGAATCGCATCCCGTTGGTTTCCCGTCCCCGGGCTCTTAGAATTCGACATCAGACGTTTCAGATCTTCGATTTTGCCGACCCCGTTGTCGCTGGCATAAGCAACAGGATCCGCGTACGAAGTCGCGGGCAGAAGCTAGTTTTCAATATTTGTACTAAACTATTCTAACATTAGCCGAAGGCCTTAGGTTATGCATAGATTAAACCCAAAGTATTTTCTAACGACCTATGCTCTTGCATCCCCTGTATAGATGTAACTATGAAAATTCTCTTAACTTAAATACATACCTAACGATCAATACGTGGCTTATTTTGAGTAACAGTTATAAATTATTGAAATAAGGTTCATAATTGACTATGGGGTAGCCATTGTGTATTTCAAGGCAGCTTTTATTATGGCCTGTCTATAGATACAAGTCAATGTTCAATACCAACAGAACTGTTTTTCATGAAACAAAAGACTGTTAATCATTGTCTAGATTACAGATTGTCCCCAAAGGAAAATTCAACTAATTAAGGGCCAAAGAACACACGCTACTTCTAGCATCGGTAGTGATCTACAATTTTGCGACTGTATCGATGCTGCGTCACGTATAGGCGACTCTGCGTTCTATCGCAGTAATAAAATCGCGTGTTTCAGAGACTTTATCGATTCTGCATCGTGATTTTGCGACTTCCTGCGTTCGGACGCGGTATGGAAATCACGCGTTTTAGTGACTGTTCCGGCGCTGGATAGGGTCGGGTATAGCCTATCGATAGTCGACTATCGATAGAGCAAGTAGCAGTGCAGTTTCATTAGAATCCATGGTAAGTAGGCTTCGTCAAAACATAATGCAACACTAAGCAAGCGCCTGACTTCGAGTCGTGTTCCGCAGATGATAAATCGAAGCGACCGTCATCCGAATGTGTGTGGAGTGTAGCTTTCAGACGTTGTGTAGAGTTTCCGAAAAGCGGCTCAATCACCGCGTTTGGCGTTTTTAATTGTGCGGTGTGAAATGTTTGGTCGCTCGGTTAAATCGCCGATCGCTGATCTTAAAAGTAATTAGTCTGCTGTGTCTTTAAAAATGATCAAAATCTAGTCCTTAACACATTTCAGCAACGATCAATGTCTAAATCTTCTCAAAAATATATGTAACATATAGAGGTATTTTCAACAGATTGAGACAATTATAAAATAAAAGCTTAAACTTTTACAAAGCATTCGTTGCAATTCACAGATATGTTGGTATATAGAAATACGAAAATACAGAAAGACATATAAGGCCGTCTTTTGTTTGAACTTTCAAGTTTGTTGACGAACGGACTGTAGATTAGAATGCAAACGTTCCAAAAACTTACTAGAACTGCCTCCTTATTGGTCCTGATTTCAACTGTCATACCTATTTTTCCACACATAACAACTGTCATACACATGTACCATAATATTTTCACATTCCATGTGTTGTTTGTACAATAGACCTAAGTAGTCTATTCATAGTCTATACATCTCCAATGTAAAGCAGGAGTGTGATTCTGTAAGACCTCATTCTAAACTTCGAATCTGAATCTGCTGTGAGTTTCATGAATGGCATTAAAAAAAATCGGTTGATAATTCGAATTTACACTAGCGCCACCCTTGCGAGCGTGTCAGCAAGTTGAACTAAATTAACAGGGAGATTTTGACAAATAAAGTATGAGATGACGAAAGAAGCGGCATTCTGTAAGGTAGTTTCCCCGTCGCTTCGACGCTCACTTCGCACTCGAACCCGATTCAACGTGCCAATATGTCAAGGTAATTTTGAACCTTGCGAAGTGAGAGTCAATAGCGATGTGAGATGCGAGTTGTTGATTGAATTTTACTGAATTGTCCTACAGGTCCTTATGTATTGTGATACATGTGAATAACAAATTAAATAGCACTCCAACTTCGACCTCCGCGGGAAATTATACCGATTTTTTATCCACAATGCAACCTTCACAAAGAAAAGAATACTAGTAGAAAACTCCAATTTTCGAAGTACGTCAATATTACCAAATTTCGTTTTGCGTATAACGGGTAACTTGCTGTGCTATGCGCGTATACAATAGAGATTAGATTGGCGTGGTATTTAGTTTGATAGCTGCATATGTATTTGGGTTTTAGCTACGATGAGTCAAACGGAAGTGAATTCACACAATAGCCGATGAGAGCTGTAGAAAATAGAAGGGGTATTTTTCAGTTTTCGCTAACAATTGAGAAATTTTTCGATGCACCTTGGTTGCAACGTCCATGCTATGATTTTTTTACGATTTTTATGAGAATCTGCTTCCACTTTCCTGCCAATTATTTATCTGAACTCCTAGTACCTATTGGGGTGCAATAACAATTTTTTTCAGGTAGTGTAAATAATGGCGCTGTACGCAAAATACGCGCTGAGACGTAGAGTTGCTGACACCAGTCCGTTATACCATGCCATATCAAATAATGGCGCATTTTATTGCAAACTTTATGAACTATAGTGACCAGGTAGAGTATCTACATCGTAGCTGATTTAGGACTCTGGCTAAATTTGAGTAATGCAACCTAATCCCACGACACGGTTGGCGCAGTGGCTCGAGCACTTGTGTTTGCCTTGTGTCTGGGTGTTGTTTATCTATATATATGTACCTATATATTTACAAAAAAAAAGTATTTGTGTATGTATCAGCAGTCTGACACAGGGTCTCCCTAGTTTGGGGTCAGATGGCCGTGTGTGAAAATGTCCCCACATATTGTTATTATTATTATAAAGAGCGCGTATTCGATTCGTGACGAAAACTTCATGTTTTTGCGTTTTGCTCAGAGCAATATCGTAATTATGTGAGCAGATTATTTAAAGACAATTTACAGTTTTAGAAAGATTAAGTCTTGATTTAGACTGCTACAGAGTAAAAGTATGATTTTTAATTATGGTTTTTTAAAGCGAATACAATTCTTTCGTATCGTTTTACGAAAATAGACGTCAGCGTTAAATTTCAGGACGAATACAACCATTACAATATGCCAAAATATTTGGTTTTATGCGTTTTTCCAACAGTATATACAGTCATAAAGACAGCTACAGAGCAAAAATTACAAAAATATGACTATTATGTATTATAAAACAATGTTGAAAAGTAGAAAATCGGTTCACTTTGACAATTTTTTTTCACCAGTATTTGAATAAAAACATGACTGGTAATTAGTGTACGATACTTAAACACGTAATTGTGTTCATGATAACAAACAGCTTTACCGAAGAAAAAATGTTGTTTGTACTGGTTCACTTTTATCACAATAATACAACAGCCGTATGAAATTCACGCGCGCGCACGCCTGTGACCTAAAGTGAACCAGTACAAAAAACATTTTTTCTTCGGGAAAGTTGTTTGTTATCATGAACACAATCACGTGTTTAAGTATCGTACACTAATTACCAGTCACCCTATATTTATTTTATGAAAGTAAATGTTATGCTTAATATACAGAATATTTTTCAGTCCGTTATACGGGCTCATTTATTTTAGACAATTATTTTAAAAAGCCCTGTAAAACATCGCGCGCTGTCGTTTGCCGATCAATTTCAATGATTCGTGCTTATTTCGTGCGTATTTCTTTTTCTGATGCACACAAACCGACCATTGTGTTGTACTAGTGTGTGTCAATGCTGCTACGCCATTCTAGCAATCATTTAGATTTTGAGTTGCGCTAAATCGAATACGCGCCCTTAATCCATACTTCTATACTTAATATTATAAATGCGAAAGGAACTATGTCTGTTACGCTTTCACGATGAAAGGGCTCGACCGATGAAAATAGCTTAAGTCCTGGGGAAGGACATAGGCTACTTTTTAATCGGCGACTTTGTCTGCATCCGTGATAACCGACATTCACGCGGACGAAGTCGCGGGCAAAAGCTAGTAATCTTTACAATAAAAATGAATCGTTGTTCGTTAGTCTCGCTAAAACTCGAGTTTGGTTTGGTCTTGAAATATTTGTCCAGGGAAGGTTTAAGTCAATCAATTGACAAGACAACGTCTGTCGGATCAGATAGTTTACTATGAGATAATAAAGGTAATTTTAGTTGTTCTACATAATTGTCTGAATAAATATTTGTCACTACCGCGTTTAAGTTTTTATGCCATACAACTAGAGAGCTGAAAATTCCAAAAAAACTTAAGAATATTTGAATTTTGCGGGCTACCCTGCGCTTTCACCTTAAGGCTGCTCTCTCGAAAAAAGCTTGAAAGAAACATGCGGACGAAGCAACTTTTCGTCGACATTTACAGAGAAATTACATCTGAAAAAAAATGTTAGTAATCTACATGATATGTATATACGTAATTTGGTTTAGTCACAATTTTTCCATCGGTACCACATGATAAGAAAAAAAAAATGTCAAATCACCTCCAAATCATTGAGATGAAACCATTTTACCCCTTAATTTCTTATCAAAAGAGTATAAAAAAAAATATCTACTGCTTTGCAATACAAAGAAAAATGATTTGGTTTTGTTACTTTTTACAAATATGTATTATTTTTATTACAATAAATTAAAAATGCGTCCGATTAAAGACTGCGTCTACATCACTCCCGCACTCGTCCACAAATTCAGTACGGGCCAAATGCTCAAGGTTATTAGCATGTATACAAGCCTTAAGGGCCCTTGTTAAAGAGGTGCCGGTGCCGGTGCCGGTGCCGGCTAAACTTGTTCCCGAACACGCTAGCGCCGTCGGTGTCGTCCATAGCGACAAACCTCCATAGCGACTCATACCTAACTGACGACCGAACATAGACACGGTGCCTAGACCCGGCGGAAACCCGTCTTATTAACAAGGGGCCTAACTCCAACTGCCCGTTCAAAAAGGTACGCTTCGTATCGAGAAAAAAGGCCAAAAAGGAGGTGTTTTTTTATTCGGCCCAAACATGTACCGAGCTACAAATTACTATTAAAATTCCTTCCAATAAATATTATTTTTAGTAATATTTCAAATTGTTAAATATTCGATTGATAAAGAAATAAAAGAATATGAAAAAACACTACCTCGCAACGTAACTGCGTTCAAAGAAACGTTAAAGACAGCGTTGACGGCTGTCAAACTATTCCATCTGTCAATATTACATCGATGTTCGGTCGTCTGACAAGGGGATCTAATATTGAAAAATATCGGCCCTGGAGCACTATCTTTTGACTAGTAGCTAACAAAACGCAAAAAATAATAAATAAATAAATAAAAATCTTTATTTCAGACCATACAAGATCTATAAAAAAAAACACAATTGGAAAAAAAAATTACAAATCTATAAAAGAATTACAAATAAAAGATCAAATTAAAGTAATCAAAAAAATTCATTGATCAATAATATCCAAAATAAATAATAAAATAAAACAATAAAAATAAAATAATAATAATAATAACAACAACAATAATAATATGAAGTGTGAAATAAATTTATTTTTAAATTCTTGTGCCCATAATGTTTCGCGAACAATGTGTGCCAGAGAGAATATTATCCGTAACACTTAAACAAGATTCTAAACAGTTTATTTTTTAGGTTTTCAAGTTTATAAAATAAACGCATTATCGGAGAATTGAATCACGAGATTGCCAGATTGAAATTCTTAGGTTACAAGTTTTAGCATCTTTGATCGATAATTTCAGGTGGTACAAATGCATAAATAAATCCAAAACATTTTTTTTTGAATCTGCGTTGTTTTCCCTGTGTTTTCGTACCTTTGTTCTTAAGGTACACTGTTGGGCCACAATTATAGGGCAAAATAAACATCTCCTTTGAAAATGATTTACAATATTTTGTATAGGTACAGGAATAATAATTATATAGGCAATTTTACACTTAATTACTACGTACCTTGCATAAAAACTACTTTGCGTGCTTCCCTGGCACTTCCACTTTAAGCATCATTATCTCAATCTTATATACAATGTTGCAGGTAAATTAATAGTAAATATTCTTGCAAAACTATCCGCTTGGAATATTCTAGAAATCTCATGTACACTGTCTTCTGGAGACATTGATACGATACTATGCATATTTTTATTCATTGAATTTAAATTGGAACAGAAAAATATTTGTTCGACTATCTCTGGTTCTTGTTCACTATGGTTTTGTAGAAAATGGTGAAACAAATCCATAATTCTCAATCCTGTAACTAGAATAATTGTAGTAGAGTGAATAATAATAGCCTAATGTTGTCCCACTTCAGGGAAAAGGCCTTTTATCAAACAGAGAAGACCCGAGCATTGACATTGTTTCAGACTTATTTATCAAAGTCCAGGTTTCCTCACGATGTAATGTAATCTCCGACCGGATTTCGGTCACGGCGGCCAATTTCAATGGAGATCAGCCAAGTACGCAGAAGATATTATAGTGCACAAGTGTGTGCGCAAACACAGATGCACTCCCTCTTCCCTCACTCTCATAGTCCGGTGAGACGACAATCCGTCACGACCGGAGAGAGATCAGGCGCAGGAACAACGGCTTTACGTGCTTTCCGAGGCACGGGGGTGTTACACCGCCAACTTCCAAACTCCGGGCTGTTAGTCTGAGAAATTCTTAATAGAAAAACCCAATAACACTTTGCCCGACCTGGGAATCGAACCCAGGACCCCACGCTCAGCAGTCGCGCTTGCGACCACGAGACCAACGGGGCAGTCACGGGGTTTCTCACGATAATTATCAGTGATGTAAAGATAAGTTAAGACCGCTTAAATTGTCTAGCGTGCTAATTAAATAAAAAAAATAGTGAGTCATCTGCCTACTAACCCTTGCCGCCTGGTACACTTTTGGTTATTGAGCACTCCAAAACCGCAACTCACCTGAGGGCCAAGTCTGCTATTTTTATAATTTCGTCATTCCAACCCGATCCCATTGTCATTTTGCTAAAAGTACGTAATCTGCTAAATTCATAATGGTCGATCATTGGTCGGTCGAATTAAAAGCAATGAATGCACAATGACGTTCTAATGGTAGGTCAGTGATCAAAAGAACTGTCAAAATTTTAGCAGATTACCGCCTAAGTCAGTCATTCATTTGTCATACGAGATTGTACGAGATTACCATTCTATATCATTTCTTTCAATGGCGTATCAGTGTTTGACCAATGGTGGTATGGACCATAATGACGCCATTATATTAGTAGATTACCAAACTAGTTAAAATCAACAATTATGAAGTCAATGATAGACCATTCTGACACTATTGTAATAGCAGACTTGAGGCCCTAATCTTAAGTGATGATGCGACCTAAGATGGAGTAGTACGCTTGCCTTGGATGCACCGGTTCACTTGTGCCTTGAAGATAAACAGATTGTACTTAACGGGGAAATGTGGAAGCAAAGCGCTTGGTTCGAGACTCTGGATTTAAACCATATACCGGTGACATATCTCTGCTCGTCCTATGATGGAATGGGGATTGGGGGAATTAAGTTGTGCAATTCCAAAGCGCACTCTCTGAAATGTACCCCATAAAAGACCGATAGGCTGGCAACAGTGCGGCGATGTTCAAGGCTCTGGACCTTAGCCTTTACCAGGGAGTCGTTGTCAATGAGCCTCTTGGCACAAGTTTGGCAGAAACCAGAATGTCTAAAAACCGGTCTTAATAAGGGGTATCGTGTTACCCAGTAACCAGGTTTTTGAGGTCTGATAGACAGTCGCTCCATGTAAAACACAGGTATTTAACTGCATGGGGTTAGACTGAAGGCTGACCCCAACGAAATGCTAGCCCGATGATGGTTTGTGATGGTATATCTTTTTTGACGCTGTATTCATACCCATATAACATTTATCCACTCGTTACCTACACGGAGCACCTATATTATTTACCGAGACGTGAAAAATATCAGATTTATACTATAGGTGCTTATTACTGAAATCGTTCGTTCGAAGCGATTTGAATATGATATTCTGACATCAAGTTATTCATGAAAGTGTCAGAGTGGGAATGGAATTTTATTTATGTAAAAGGGCAGTGATTTTTTTCAGATATTTACGTATGAAAGGCAAAGGTCTTTTATACACTGACTGACTAAACACGAAATCTCGAAAACTAGGTACTATACTTATGAAATTGTTAGGCAGGTTTATTGTAAGACTAGCTTTTGCCTGCGATTGCGCCCGCGCGACGTATGAATTTTTTTGATAGTAAAATATACTTTAAAATACTCAGGAACAACGCAGCTTCAAGCAAAATAATTTACAGAATCGGGCCAGGGGTGTGATTCGGTAAGACCTCATTCTAAACTTCGAATCTGAATTCGTTGTGAGTTTCTTGATTGGCATTCTAAAATCTCGGTTGATAATTCGAATTTACACCCTTGCGAGTGTGTCAGCGAGTTGAACTAAATTGACAGGGAGATTTTGACAGATAAAGTATGAGATGACGTAAGTGGCATTCTGTAAGGTAATTTCCCCGTCGCTTCGACGCTCATTTCGCACTCGAACCCAATACAAAGTGTCAAATATATCAAGATCATTTTGAACCTTATGCGAAGTGAGATTAAATAGCGATGTGAGATGCGAGTTGTTGTTTGAATTTTACAGAATCGACCTACTGTAGTTTCGGAGATTAGCCCGAACGCACACAACCTCTACTTTAATTTATAATATGTAGTAATGATAGTGAAGACGTCTAGGAAGGAATTTGCGATAGGGTCGAATTTAGGGGCTTTTACTTCCACGAAGTCACGTCTTTCACGAAGTCAGGGCCAAAAACTAGTTGGTAATAATTTCGCAAACTGGTTCAACCACCCAGGCTTTGGCCAGCCTGCATTCATCCGCTGTCAAACCTTCTTTAAATCGTGAGTTATCGTGCCTCGGGGCGTCCCACACTAAACTTGCCCAATTGCGGTCTCCACTTATCCAATTATGTCTGTATAACTAGTAATTATTAATCTATTTTAAAATGATTTCAACCAATGAAATCAGCTCAAGCTCAAAGCTAAAGTTATTAAAATTCTCTTAAACTAATTTTACCGTTTTGCCACCGACGTCAATCTTATTAAACAAAATCTAAACGAAATTAACGGGAACAGTTAGTAACTTAAAGATTAATAAATTGAATTGGAAGTCACAAAAGCTGTCTAGGTGTTAGGGAATTAGGTGCGGAGTGAAGTGATTAACTTTCGAATTTGTAAATTAATTGTAAATCCCATAATAATATTCCCAAGCGAATTTCGGTCGCGGCGGTCAGTTGCAATCGACAGTAAAGCCATGTACGTAACTCCCTTTTCCCTCACTCTCGTAGTCCGATGTCCGAAGTTTTCATTTGAAATTGCAGCCCACCCACATGCACGAAACGTTTTGGGAATACATTCATTGTGCGTACTGCTAAGGAGTGGAATTCCCTGCCTGAGTCTGTGTTTCCTGATAGCTACAACCTTGGAGTCTTTAAGTCAAGAGTGAATAGGTTACTTCTAGGCAAGCGTGCTCCATCTTAGACCGCATCATCGCTTTCCATCAGGTGAGATAGTGGTCAAACGTATGCCTATCAATAGATAAAAAAAAAAACTCGGAGTTTGGAAGTACTTTCCGAAACACGGGGGTGTATTGCCACCAACTTATAAACACCTACTTACTTACTTATTTTTCCTAATGGAAAAACCCATTAGAACTTTTTGCCCGACCAGCAAGAATAGACAAGTCAGTACAGTTTGTCTATTCTTCCAGTCAGTATGTCTATTCTTCCGTAGATATAGCGTGGTCATGCTACGCGTGCTAGAAATCGAAACCAGGTCGAACGGGCATTCAAAAAAGCCCATATTATTATTACTTTGTGCAGTCGACAATGGCAGTACAGTTTTGTATTTCATTGCAATAAATACCTAGCGTCTGCTGGCAGTACAGTGTCAGGTGTAGTCTCATCCGCGGCCGGGCGCTTGGAATACAAGGCCTTTTTAATTTATAACCATAAATATTATTATTTTACTGAGTAGAGTTGACAAGAGCCTTGTTTTATGTCTACAGCATAGACTACAAAAATCCACTTCTATACAATTATATTGTGTCATAGTTGAGCATATTATCTGTGTACTTATCCGTTGTTCGAGATTCTAAATAAATGAATAAAACTTATGCGTTAAATTAAACATGAAAAATCAAAACAATTAGTTCGAAAAGCTTGAACATATTTGACATGGATATGGGTTCATTCGATAGATGGCAGAACCAATTACACCCAATTGGAAATCAACCCCGGAATTCTACCTTGGCCGTCACATTTCAATAACAAATCAAGGAAGGGATCCTGTAATCACAGTCTGCATTACCCTTATCATCTTCGGTGCAGACGATCAAATTATAACTTGGTACAGTTTTGTGTGTGTTACAAACAAACCTCTAATGAAAACTTTTGACAAAGTTTCCACTTTGACGGGGGCGATTTAAATAATTTTCATTTTGAAACTCAATAGCGTCTGGGAAATACATTTTAAGTAAAAGTGATTTGATCAAAGAACCCGTGGTTTGAGCTCTTGTTTGAGGCCTCAAAACGTTTAAACTTCTTTGTGGGTTAAAATCTTCAAATAAGACTGTTGCCACGTCGGAATCTACTTTGTGGTTTTTGTAACGTTACAAGTAAGATATTATAAAGTTATTATTTTTCGAAAATGTCTTCTAACTATTTACACACACACAAAATACGGTAAGTATTTTGGCTTCGTGCTGTATGACATAACTCGGCTGACATTAGCTCCCGGAAAATGCAAGTTAAAGGGGCAATGGGCAGGCCACATCGCTCGAAGAACCGATAACCGATCGGGAAAAAAGGTTCACGAGTCGGATGACATCGTCAAGGTCGCGGGAAGCCGGTGGATGCAAGCGGTAGGTTGCCGCTCGTTGTGACGTTCTATGGGGGAGGCCTTTATTCATCAGTGGACGTCTTTCGGCTGATGATAATAATGATGTTGTATGACAATAATCAACAGTGTATACAGTTTTATTTATTTTATCGTATTTTAAACATAGCTTAAAAAGAGATCTAATAGTGCACTGACCGCAGCGAGCTGGTAAGACCCAACCTTGCGGTGGTGAGGAATCCGGAGTGAGGAACTTCTTCACAATGCATGCCATGTCTAAGACGACTGCCTATAAATTAATTGTTCTAATTAATACAATTCTGTAGGTACACTCACACTGTAGGTACAGATCTATCCACTGTTTGCTAAATTCGGAGAAACATAATATTCAGCACAAGATAACTTCCCTAGTTTGTGGCAAAACACGATCCACAATAAACACTGAATAATAATATCAAACGTGTGTTTGATATTCAAATATACAATTCCAAACACAGTAACATATAAATATATCTCCCATCTATATTTTAATATTGTGTTATTTTGATACTTCACAAATAATACTGTTTGTACAGAGGCCAGCACATCAAGCCATACCGAACTGTAAAACTTTCCCAATTGAACATGAACATTGTTTTAAAATAAAGTTAAAACTCTATCAAATAAATTTGACAGATTTTTGAAGCTTGATTTGCTGGCCTCGTTATTACCTACCATACAATTAGGTAAATTACATAACTAACCAAAAATTCCAAGACAAAAAACTGTTCTAAGAAACACTTGATTACAGCCCTGAAAATCCGATTAATTTTTGATGTTTAGTTGCTTTGAAATCAATAAATAGTTAATCAATTAAGTTGGCAAATGACTAGAAGTGCAGACTTAAATATGTTGGATCGTCAGGATTTAGTCCGTTAGATTCGGTCATCATGTGGACAGAAGTTGAACATTGGTTGGACATGGTTTCGTGCAATGCAAATACACTGGGTAGGTATAGGGTACAATATACGGCGTTTACTAAAACCACAATTTAACACAAACTCAATTTAAAATAAACTCACACTTAAATTAAAATAGACATAGTAATCACTTAATTACACAACAAATAGAGTACAGTTTCGGGACGTATTAGCTCCGATGCGATCAGACACTGGATTCTGAATGTCCTCCTCGCTGTGGGCTGAAAACATCACGACTCTGTAGAAGCGCGCGAAAAGTAGTGGTAGATCACGTGTTCTCGATAATGGCGGGCTTGCGATTCGATTTATGTCCGTACTATTGACCGTATACCAGAAATATAAATTGCCATACAAAATCTACGGCGCCATTGCGTTTTGGCAGCTTATGAAAAGTATGTCAATTAATCGGTGGTGTTATCTACTTTAATAGGTCTAAGAAAAAGTGGACATTCCTTTTCATAGTCCTAACTGGCAATCGAAATAGTAGAATTTAACTTGTTCTCATAACATTATCGTCCTACATTTAAAAAGCAAAGTAAATTCAGTGAAACACCCTGAAAATTACCGCATAATCAGATATAATCGAATCTTAATACAGGTCGCTTGACCTCAGGGGGATCTCGAGTCGATCGACCTTCGCACTCGATGGGATCCGAGCCCTGATGATGCTTAAGCACGATCCACCAGTCTCTTCAACTGGAGTGTTGGACGCCAGAATATTTTATTTATAGGGTTCTGTACTAATTGGTGTGAATTGGACCCTATTACTAAAGTTATGCTGTCTGTTCGTCTGTCACAGGTCGGCAGCTTTTGAATTGTAATAGGCTCGATAAGTTAAAATTTTCACAGAATGTGTATTATTAACACCTCACTCCCGGCACCAGTTGGGGGTTGCGGAGGTATCGTCAGTTTCCGCGACCCGCGACGTAGGTGTCTTGTTGGCTTCTGATTACCCAAAACAACTGTCTCATCATCATCATCATCATATCAGCCTTAAGACGTCCACTGTTGGAAAAAGGCCTCCCCCAATGGAGGGGCTTGCCATAATCCCCACGCTTGGCAGGCGTCTTGGGGATCGCAGTGAGGTTGTTGGTAAGTAAACGGAAGCCACTGCTGACCAACTTTCGGATTTTCCCTTAGTCGCCTTGTACGACACCCTAGGGATGAATTGGGTGGGTGCTATTTAATTCTAGCCCGGACACCCCACGGGCACGACAACGACAACGACTGTCTAAGGGTGTTACCAGACCAATCGATTGATCGTCGATCGACGGCATCGATCGATGGTAGAATGGATTAGTCGACGTTGATCGATGGTTTCTACCAGACCAATCGATCGTACGTCAATCGACGGCATCGATCGATCGTCGATCGATGGCATCGATCGATTGTAGAATGGATAAGTCGACGTCGATCGAGCTGCTTGATTGTTATTAGTGACTAGCTTCTCCCGCGGCTTCGCCCGCGTGACAAGAACGATTATCCCAAGGGTACACATTACCGGGATAAAAAGTATCCTATGTGTTAATCCAGGAAATGGTCTACCTATGCGCCAATTTTCATACAAATCGGTTCAGCGGTTTACGCGTGATTGAGTAACAAACATCCAAACATCTTCACAAACTTTCACATTTATTTATAATAAATAAATATATAATATATATATAAATATATAAATAAATTATATAAATTATATTATATATGTCGGCGTCAGGTATGGCTGAGCGGGAAGCGCCGACATCGTTTGGGTTCGGTGGTATCGGGTTCATTGTAGAATAACAATATTCAATGCAGTACTAACTACCTTACTTTATTAAATATGGTCGTACAATACAATTCAAATAGGTAAACCGACAGTTTCGTATTAGGCGAGTGTCTTGCTTGGTGTCTCGAGCAAAAGTGAGCTTGGCACGGTCCCCACTCTCCAACACGACTCTGTCCACATCGCGCCATTTTAACCGACAGCTGACGTCACGGCGTTTACCATTTCTTCTGTAGGTACTACAATAATCAATTTGAATCCTCTTTATCGCTAAATTATCGCTTGCTGCGACACGGCCATACTGACTCATCACACGTCCTCGTGTGTACCTGTGAACAATGCAACCAAATTTGAGGTATCACAGCGATCTCGGCTAACCTGGCCATAAGTTTTATCAAGAAGAACAATAATTAACCAAACAAAATCCATTTGTTGACAATATTAGGCTCGGCCTACCTGACTAATTGTCTATCTCAATAAATAAACTCGCATCAGAAGGAATACTACAGGTTTCATAAAGGTAAAAAATTAAAGGAACTGAATCACAATATTAATGCACCCAGTATTAACAATAGTCAACGTCATTCTCGCTGGTAATCTGTTATGAAACAGTGGATCAGTAATAGCCCTTCTCGCTGTCATGCCTTACATACATGGGACAATACCAGTTCTCCTCTCTGGCAAGCCCAGTATCAAACGGCTAGTATCAGTCCTTCACACTGATAAGCTCAAAACAGAATGGACATTACCGAGCCTTCTTTTCGGTAAGTCATCTGTTGTGAAACAGTGGGTCAGTAACAGCGCTTCTCGCTGCTATGCCCTACATTACATGGGACAGTACCAGTTCTTCTGTCTGGCAAGCCCAGTATCAGATGGCTAGTATCAGTCCTTCACACTGATAGGCCCAGAACAGAATGGCCATTACTGGTCCTTCTCTTCGGTAAGTCAAAAGTATAGACAAAAGACATACATTGTGCATTAACATTTAGAACGAGTTGATGGGCCTTCACCCGCATCTTCAACATCTAACCCTTCACTAATCACGTCTAATTCGCTAGGGTTATCACCTTGTGGCATGCTTCTTATGCGGTCATAAGCATACTTTTATGTTCTGTTACAGTTCAGTGCTTTTAAATTATAGCGATCACCGCCAAGTAAAACTATGACCTCAAACTTTACGTTATTTAAATTTCCAAAACCAAAACGACGACGACGACGACGTTCCAAAACGAACAAGCAACTAAACTTCAACCTTCTGACTGACTGACTGACTCTTTGACAATTCAAAAGTGCCTGCAAATGGTCCAATTGAAATAAATGCTTTGACTTTGACTTTACTTCAACTTCGACTTTGGCTTCGACTTCGACTTTGACTTTGACTTCGACTTTTTCTTCAACGACTACTTCTACTTCGACTTCGACTTCTACTTCTATTTCAACTTCTGCTTCAACTTCTACTTCGACTTCTAAATTTGCAAGAAATACTCTCCTTCATTAAAGAACATTCAAAGCCAGAATCAAAATCAAATTTGAAACACTCACTTTCATATTCGTTGCCGCTTGTTTTCTTATCTTATTAATGCCAAAAGGTTTAATGGCCTAGTTACGCATCATATCAAAAACCTAAATAGGGCTTGCCCTTAGTACACGAAATAGACACGTTAATTGTAAAACTAAGTTTTAAAATAAGTCCGCTAATCATCACATTATATTTCAAACAATAACCGAGTAACACATGAAATAAAAATCGTAAAAGATTACCACCAATGAATACGTCACAAAGAATTTGTTCAGTAGGTACAGTCTACTTTAGCAAAACCTATACCCTGAACAAGCAAATGTAGGTATGTTTACCTACGAAATTACGGCTAACAGATTGCTTAACAAGAGAGCATTCGGCACCAGAAACAAAATAAAAATAATACGACTCACCAGATTCGGTAGATAATAGATCAGTAGCTGGCTTAATGGTACAGCAATCCGCTCGTTTTTCAACTTTACTTTTAACGGAGTCAGCCTCCTTCTTTGGACATCGTGTTGCGATGTGCCCTGGCTCACCACAGAAGAAGCAGGTCATCGTCGGCATCATGCTTTCTTAAAAATGCTGTCTCTGACCCGTTGCGATCCACTGTTTCCTTTAGATTTTTCCTGCGACGTTCCGTTAGATGCTATGTGATTTTTGAGATAGTTCACCGCCTTTTGCGCCGGTTTACCCGCAGTTGATTGAGTTTTGATGTTTCGATCACTTGCATCATATTCCTTAGCTGCATCTCGAATATTATGTGCGAGTGGGTTTCAGATCCCACTTCTGATGTCGGCGTCAGGTATGGCTGAGCGGGAAGCGCCGACATCGTTTGGGTTCGGTGGTATCGGGTTCATTGTAGAATAACAATATTCAATGCAGTACTAACTACCTTACTTTATTAAATGTGGTCGTACAATACAATTCAAATAGGTAAACCGACAGTTTCGTATTAGGCGAGTGTCTTGCTTGGTGTCTCGAGCAAAAGTGAGCTTGGCACGGTCCCCACTCTCCAACACGACTCTGTCCACATCGCGCCATTTTAACCGACAGCTGACGTCACGGCGTTTACCATTTCTTCTGTAGGTACTACAATAATCAATTTGAATCCTCTTTATCGCTAAATTATCGCTTGCTGCGACATATATATTATATTATATATATTATAAATTAGTAGGAAGGATGGACTATAGCCAGAGCTAATCGATCGACGTCGACCGATGCCATCGACCGGCAATCGTTCGATTAGTTAATTGAACGGTATCCGTCGATCAGCCAAAGCTACACACCAATCGATCAACGTCGATCGATGTCGACCGATGGCATCGATGGATGATCGATCGATTGGTGTAGTAACACCCTAAGATGAATGACAGCCGGTATCAACGGCTTTACGTGCTTTCCGAGATACGGAGAGGTCTCGGTATGGAATGGATGGTTACCCATCCACGAATCGACTGCGGCAAGCGCAGCTTAACCATAACCGATCGATACGTTCGTTCTTTAACTTAGCCACGAGCCAGCCAACGAGACTCTACAGTACGTAGTGTTAAAAATTGTACGGCTTTACGGAACCCTTCATGTACAGTTCCAACTTGCTCTTGACCAGATTTACTTTTTGACATGTCATGGGTATTATTTGCTATTTGTCTTTGAGGTTTACTATAACTTGTATGGAGGAAGATTTGAGTAAAGGGATTGAAATGTGGTGTTGTTTTTTTTAACTCGTGTTTATTTTAAATTTTTTATTACTAGCTTATGTCCGCGACTTCGTTCACGTGATTTTTTTTCTACGGGTCCCTAATGTTTGATGATAATTTATAAACTACAAATCTACATAAAAACTAATAACAGTTTACATAATATTTATTTTCAACCATCTTTGTGTTGTAATGGAAAAGTTCAAGACATTCTACGCCCTTTAAAATATAGTTTCAAAGTAAATGAGAATAACATTTTTCTTTTGTATTAAATTTATGTTTTACTAAATTAAACAACGTTTTTATTTATTTATTATTAGGGGTTTGCGAACAGCTTCTGTATGCTCTAATATATATAAAAATGTTCATCATTATACAATTTTTTACAGGAATTTATATGATCAAAAACATTGTTTTTTTAAATCTTGGCAAGTAAATTGCAAGAACAAACCTAGGTTAAACGATAGATACAAGATTTGGAGCAGTTAAACCTTTTACTGCCACGTCAAAAGAGGCAGATTACATTTTGGTGAATACGAGGTTAAGTACGTCTTTTGGCTGATCATGAGTGTGTGAAATGTTTATATAACAAATTATACTTAAGATACCAATCATCTACACTTATCAGTTCCCAAAATCACTTTGCTACAAACACCTTTACTACTTTTCTAATAACCGGTTTGTAATTTCCAACAGCAGACACTGACCTCCATACCTTTTATTTTCAATTTTCTATAAAAGAACCGGTCGCCCGATAAGTACTTCATTTTGTGACGTCAGCTTATCCAGGATAGCTCTAGAGAAAGGAAACTCAAGAACCTTGAAGTACTAATGCTTAGAGTACTTATAAACCTGGATTTCGTGCGAAGTTCTTATTGAACGTTACGTTCGTTGAGTAGAATCTTACAACTCTCTATCGTTGAGTAGAATCTTACGACACCCGTGGGAAATAATCAGCTGGATTTTTCCAATAGTATTTGGTAAAAATCACAGGTATCTTTTTTCTGTTTATATGAACGAAGTGACAAAAAAATACATTAAAATTACAGATCAACAAAACTTGAGTCATTAATTAAAATAATTTGTAAAGTTAATCAATCATAAAATTTTTGTCACCATAATTGTAAATTGACACAATCAACCAATAATTCCAAATTACAACTTATTTAAAAAACATTTTAACCTAGCACTGAAAACTTAATTAATTTCCAATTAACTGTAAAATTAGATTTGTAATTGTTTTGAAATAAATAAGTAGGTAGTTAGACAAATTTATTTATTTTCAATTCAATTCGACAATTCACTTCTCGTGATCCAAGAGCTGGTTTTTACTTTGGGTAGAGGTTAAGCATTGCCATCCAATGGGGCAATGCAGTCAGTCTCTTGGGCACATTCCCAGATGACGGCGATGTGGAGGAATTTTTTGATGCCTTATTATATTAGTTTATTTTTGGTTTAATAGTTATAGGTTTATAGGCTTTTTTTAATTGTACGTGTAAATATTGTATATTTGTTAAAAATAATAAAAGATGTAACTTTAAAAAAAAAAAAACAAAAAATGGCAAATTTATTGAGTAGGCAAATAAGGTGACGTCATACTTGCTATTGCTATACAAAATCGCTTGCTATTGCTATACAAACGCTATAAGACAACTCACAATAAATATTATCAAATCATTGATAGTGTCAACTTCCCAAATTATTTGCACTACGAATAGCTCCCCGCTACGGCGTAGCTATCGTAGCAGTGCAATTGTCGTAGCTGCTACGTCGTAGTAACAATCAGTTGTTTCATTTTACGTTATTGTACTTGGTGCAACTTGGTATTACATTTTATTTTAGTTCTTTAAAGCACTTTTCATATTAGTAATAGTAGAGCTCGGGGAGATAATAAAGTTTGTATTGTGAGTGCAAAAATATACCAAACGAAACCGAAACTTACACATGCTCTTTCTATGAATGTAATTATATTTTGTTCAAGATCTGATTAAAGTTCCAACTTAATTTTACGTTTATTTTGCGAAAATATTTTATTTTTTGTTATAACTAAAGTGTCAGTGATTTCCTAGATTAACTGAGAAAGTACACAAACAATTGAAAACGTCACTTTAGTACTTTCCCGGTTTCGAAACCACATTTTCATGCATCACGACATTTTGGCAAAAAACTTAAAAGAAAACTATCAAAGATAATGATATGTCACCAATGGGTACAGTCAACAGCAAAAGTAGATGATCAAAGTCAGAAATTCAATACTCATTTACTAACACTAATTAATATAATTTATTACTAGTTTATTTATTAAAAGTATGTGATTATCACACACATACTTTTGAATCACTTCAACGCCACAGAGTTCTGACGCGAACTCCGTTCATTAGTATTGAATTTCTGATTTTGATCATCTACTTTTGCTGTTGACTGTACGTATATCATTACGATACCTATCTAATCTACCCCGTTCGCTAATGTGACAACGGAGCGTGATTTTCTGGGTTCGACTCCAAGGCGGGGCAAAGTGATATTGGGTGTTTCCATTAGGAATTTCTCAGTCATCATCATCAGCCGAAAGACGTCGGAAGTTGGTGGAGTGATGCCAACTTAATCTTGCGCCAGATCTCATCCCGGGCGAATCAGACTGCCTTCTCATCAGACTTTGCGAGTGGGAGAAGAGCGATCGAAATTCAGTCGCAAAAATTTATCATCATCATTATTTCAGCATTTGTTCAATAGTGGACCAAAAGATATACGCTAAGTGGCTAAGCTCGACGCCGATTTCCGGCTGACACGATGCCGAATTCGCCGTTGCTCACAGCCACGAATGGTAACATTATAGAAAAGCATAGCTGTACCTAAAATGGTCGATAAGTGGAACATTTCACTGCGTCAGCTTATCCAGAACGGCTCTAGAGACCAAAGTCTCGACAGCGCTTAAGTAGTTATGTCCTTGTATAAAACTTGCGACATTACACCGTGAACTTTGTTTGTGAAGCTTAGTTTCTTGTCTGGTTTGTGTTTGCTGTGATATTATGTAAGTGACGGATGTTTGTGTAAGTTATGGACCGATATTAAAAATATTTTATCTAAACCGATATTATAAAGAGATAAAGTTAGTTTGTGTAAGAGGTTCGATTATAAAAAATCTTTAACTGACAGAATGCTCCTAGCATTAGGCTCGATTCACGACCGTGCTTATAATTCGAAATAATAATTAAATATAATATATTCAAAGCTTAAAAATAAATATAAACACATAATATGTACAATGTTCACAGGGCATCAAAAAACTCGTCCGCATCGCTCTCAATGGGACAAGTGCCCAAAAGGCTAGCAGCATTACCACGTTGAATGGCAATGCTAATTCTTTGCTCCTAGCATCACTTCAATCGACTTCAACATATGTGTAATGTCCTTCACATTGCATTCGATGATGTAACAGAAATTTGTAACATATTATTGATTTTAAAAGAGTGTTCATGGAGTTTCTTGCTCGTTCTTCTCCATAGAAACCTACTGTTTGGAACGAGCAACTAGCTTCAACTTTCTGACTGACAGACAATTCAAAAGTACCTGTAAATGGTTCATTTGAAATAAATGATTTTGAGTTTGAGTTTTATTCGGCTGTATGTTTTTCATTTTTTTTTTTTTTGTATGTTTGTTACGCGATTTCTCCGGCAAATGTCAATTGATTTTAAAAATTCTATTTTTTTTTCTATTGTTAGGGTATTATGCCTCAGTAGTTCCATATACATTTTATTCAAATTGAATCAGCGCTTTTTGAAAAAATCAACAAAAATCATAAAAAATATATATATGTCGGATCGTCAGGTGCGATCGAGGAGGAGTGCCGAGCGGTATAGTACATCGTCAGGACTATAGGCGTTCCCATTATCCCATTATCGATAAACAAGACCTGTAAAAACAATTACACACTATTAGTAAAGAAAACATAATACAAATGGTAAACAGCAACAAGAATAAAATAAGTTAAAGGTACAGCAACAATACAGTTAATCGAACAGACCATTAAGGTCCCACAGTTCGTACAGTGGCCAAGCCACCCAATGATAAACGAACAAACCCTTAAGGTTTACAGTTCGTACAGCAGCCTAAGCCACCCAATGATAAACGAACAAACCCTTAAGGTCTATAGTTCGTACAGTAGCATAAGCCACCCAAATACAAAGTGTATCGCTCGCTAGCAGCAAGCCTATACAGCTATGTGGATATACAGCAGCGCTGTACCAGGTAAACCGACAGTATTGTCGGGAGCAGGAACTCTTTACTGAGTCGAATCCGAGGATCGACTGCCATACTTACGGAGTGCACGCTCTTTTATAAGGCGATGCCCCCACCTTGTAACCTCTCCATACAAGTCTATCCAATGCCGCACGGAAGTGCGTCACGCGTTTACTTGATACAAAACACTACAATGTACTAAATCTAATAAGATTGAATTATAAAGCAATCAATAACACACTAATAATTGTCATGAATAAACAATAGTGATTTCATAAAGTAATTCGTTTTACATTCAAAGTAACATGTCAACAATTGTTTTGAATAAATCCATCGATAACAATTATCGAAATAAAGTAACCACAAATCAGTGTGCATACAGTGAGTACTCAATAAATCATGTTTCGAATTAATAGACAATAATTGATACTAAAATCACATAAATTAACAATAAGAAACACCCACAATGTGATTAATAAACTGTCTCCGACATATAGATGACATTCTACTTTCTTCAATCTTTGAAGCACTGTGTTGCGTTTTTTAATGTATTTGGATGATAAAAAGATGAAATGCAAAAAAAAAACAGCTTTTTTATAAAAAATACAAACGCCTTCAAAAACCAAATAGTGATAAATTACTTTAGCACGGAATTTCGGCTTTGTTCTGTTTGTTGTTTTGCAATGCCTCCGACTTGTGAAATTAAAGTCATATTGTGTGTTCTATTTAACAATTTTTAGTTTTCTTTTATGTAAAAAAAGCTTTTTTGTGTTACTCGGCAATAGTGTAGTAGCTAAGTGCAGAGGCCAGCACATCAAGTTACCTGAACTTGTCAAATGACAATGCCAGATCCTGCCCCACCCATGTACAGAAAAAGTAACACATGTACAGAAAAAGTAAATTAATGAAAATAATTGTAACGAATATAGAACCTTCATATACTAAATTGTTTTTCTTTAGAACTTGCGGATTACGAAATACCTACCCACAAAATACAAACACATTTTACCTAAAATACAATTTAACCTTTAAACAATGTCATTATTGTTTTTAGATTTAAACGGAAACCGCAAGTTCTGCACTCACTAAGACTAATGTTTAGTTATCAGCAATAAATAAACAGTAAGATGCTACATATTGCACATGACTTTTATTGAGTGGGGCAAAATTCTATAGAGTTTCTGGCATTGTCCTTTCTTTGATAGTTTTTCAATTTTCTTACAAAAGATTAAGGTTCATATTCAATTGAAAAAAAAAAACAGTTTTGGACAGCTTTATGTACTGGCGCCTGTCCATTGTATTCACAAATTATTATAAAAGTTTAAGTAAGGAGTTTCTTTCCCATTCTTCTCCATACGAAAGTCCATACTTTTTGGAGAGGGTAACTAGATTTATTTGTTCATATAAATGATATTTAAAAGTGACATTTAATGGCCTTATTGAAGTAAATAAGTTGCCATTGACTATGATTTCGAGAGATAGATTAACTTTTCTAAAAAAAAAACAAACGAATTTTACCTATTCATAATTTTAGTACAGATTAATACCCTCACAACTTCTAGTACTCACAGGTACCCACTCCAATTAATGTGTAGCACGAGTGGTCGGCCGCATTAGTTCTGTAGCACCGCTAGACTCAACCTCTCGATAACCGGCCAACGCCTTCACTTGTGGTTCGACGCACATTACTATCTGTATTAGTAGGCATAGGTGTTCCCTTGTTTCGCAGACAGAAATTTCATAGAATTTCGTTTCCCAGAAAATGTTAAACATAATATTTAGTTCTCGTATTTTTATTTTGACTATTATTGTTTCAAAGACTTAGATACTTCAATGAAAAATATTTCACAGAAACACAATTCAATGAATTTTTAATCACATTTTTTTGTTTAACAAACTTATCAAAAAGTAGAATTCTTTTTTAACGAATATTGTTTGTTTGTTGTATTTTTCCATGGAATTTATTTCAACGAAAATGTATACATATAAATAGACAAAAACAAAAATGTTGTCTTAAAAAGTCAAATTATATGTTGTGCTGCCAAAGTTAATGACAGAAACGAATCGCTGCGAAACCGACTTCACGTAGTCTTGTCTGCCCTAACCCTAGAGTGTAATTTAAATCTCCGTAGGCGTGGAGGGGCGAGGCGGCCCGCGTGCTGAGGAGCAGGTGGTTTTAACGCCCGCCGCCGCGGTTGAGGCTGGCCGGCATAGCCGGCCAGTAAGCCGAAGCTGCGGTGGTGAGCGTGAATACCATCTGCGACGATAAGCTCGCGTGGGACCGCCTCGCCCCTCCACGCCTACGGAGATTTAAATACACACCGGACATACAAACATACGGGTCGAACTGAGAACCTAGGTTCTCAGTTCGACCCGTATGTTTGTATTTTTAAAAGTATTTTTATTTATAATATAGAAAGTACTACTAAATCATGTGCTCCGAGTACTCGGATATAAAAGAGCTTGAAAACTGATGACTTTAACTAAGTCATCTTTATAGATTGTAGCCCATATGTAATGCTGTAAAGTTTCATTAAAATCCGATCCGGTCTTTTTGCGTGAAAAAGAGAGAAACGAGCGATAAACATCCATACCCACAAAAATAAGTGTTTATAATTAGGACTAGGAAGTAGAATTCATAGTCTGAAATTGAGCAAAAGTAGTATCATTACTCGTGCCTTCTTTGTATGAGAAGAGAACCTTTATCCTGTAGTAGAATTATACTAAAAGGTTGGTATTATTATTGTTATTTTATAATCTAATTTGATAAAACAGACTGCTCGTAGAAAAATCCTCTATCTAAAATTAAAATCTTTTATTTATAAACATGAACATTTTTAATACGTATTTTTGATCCATTTTCCTCGATTAGAATGTCACGTAAAAAATAGGAATATTCCTATTTTTTAATAATTCTAATACAAAATGTAAAAAGCTTGTTTAATATTATATTTATGTTTTATATGCTTTGTGGTAACTGTTATTGTGTTATGTGCGAGCCTGAAACAGGGTATTGTGCACACTTTGTAAAGCAACACGGTCTAAAAAAGCAACGAGTTCAGAGAACGTTATTATCTTGTTTTAAAGCAAATAAAGAATTTGAATTTGAACAATGAAGAAGTAAGTTTATTAAAATGTGTACACGGTTGACGCACGTGGTTGAGCAATTGGCTGCTTTTCTGTGTCTGTATAGAACAAATATTTGACCTGATTAAATTGTAATAACTTGGCTTACAGCTCAGATTATGAAACAAAAGGCAGATAGACCGCGCGGAACACTAAAAGTGAAGCCAAAAAAGCAAATACAAATTAAAACGCGAATACAATTCGTAATCTGAGGCTTACAGGTAGGTTGTGTTGTTTGTGTGGTTTATATGAGAAAATAATGTGTTTTCTGAACATTTATATTTTTAAATAAAACGTTTTTTTAAACTGCCAGGTAACTTAGAAATTACATGCTAGATGCAATTATTGATTAAAACAAAAGAAAAAGTACACTGAGGTTATAGGATATTGCGTGTTTTCAAATCTAGCAAACATACGTGAATATTTTTGCTAACTTCAATATGAGTAAGCAAATAGTAAGAAGTTATTCTAGTCTACAGTGATGCCGGCAGAATAAATAATAATAATAATAATAATATGTGGGGACATTTTCACACACGGCTATCTGACCCCAAACTAGGGAGACCCTGTACTATGGGTGTCAGACAGCTGATGTATGTATATCAGCAATCAACAAATACATTTTTTTTTTGTAAATACATACATATATAGATAAACAACACCCAGACACAAGGCAAACACAAATGCTCATCACACAAATGTTTACCCTGGGCGGGAATCGAAAAAGATAAGTAGCAATGACAAAAAATAATACTTGAGTCCCAAAAAGCAAATAGTAAAAACTTTGAGAGACTTCATCGCTAACTCACCATTTCTAGAGCCCAACAACGATGATTACAATGTAGATATTCCAGAATGTATTATTATAGTGTGGGTATTACCGGCGACAGCACGAAGACGCTTTATTATCAATTTCTGTATGTATTAATTGATATGTCTCTTGTGATACAGAGCTGAATGTCTCGCGCGACGGTTGTCTGCGTAGTGAAATGTTTGAGCAATAAATCTCGCTTTACATGTTCTTTATTGGATGAATGGAAGTATATTATTCTTTATTTTGTTAATTTTACAAAATTTGTACTATTGACCTAAAAACTGAATGTGTATTATTGGCATTTTCATCGTGTTGTTTATCTATATATGTATGTATTTACAAAAAAAAAAATGTATTTGTGTATGTATATCAGCTGTCTGACACCCATAGTACAGGGTCTCCCTAGTTTGGGGTCAGATGGCCGTGTGTGAAAATGTCCCCACATATTATTATTATTTGTGTTTGTTTTCTTTGTTCTCAGCTCTTTGGCTGGTTTTAACTGCATTTACGGGCCGGAGCCAAGTAAATGTAGCGTGTGGTGTGTATTATGTTGAGGGTGTATTCTGTTAGGGGTCTGCTTCGTGTTCATCAATCTGCATGAACTTTCTCACGATTCGGCACGTATTTAATATGGCAGCTTTCTGTAGAGTGATATAAAGAGTTTCTTGTAGATCAAGTAGTTTTAAGCTATGGAGAAGATGGTTCGGGATAACGCCTGTTGTGGATATGACTATAGGGATTACGTACACTTTATTATTATTATTTAGGTGTGTTGTTTGTTCTTCTCAGCTCGAGGCTGGTATTAGCTACATTTACGGGCCAAAGCCAAGAAAATGTAGCGTGTGGTGTGTAGATTGTGTGTTCATGATGGTGTATTGTGATGAGGATTTATTTCGTGTTCTTCTATCTGCATGAACTTTCTGACTATTCTGCAAGTGTTTAATATTGCAGCTTTTTGTAGGGTTACATAGAGGGTTTCTTTAAGATCTAATAATTTCAGGCTATGGAGAAGGTGATTTGGAATAACGCCTGTGGTGGAAAGGACTATTGGGACTACGTATACTTTTTCTTGCCGCCAGATTCTAGTAACTTCCTCCTTCAGCTCTGTGTATTTACTTATTTTTTCAGTGATTGTTTTCTGTATGTTGTGTGTGTTGGGGACTGCAATGTCTATCAGGTAAGTAACTTTATTTATTTTATTTATTATTATTATTATTATTATTATTATTTATCATTATTACTTTCACAATTTGACTATTTTCTTTTAATTTTTACGACAAATGAGAAAAAAAATACATTTAATAATATTATTTTTCATTTAATTTAAAAACAGTCTGTTTTTTCTTACTCGGAGTCCTTTTTTCGCATGCGATATTGTACGCCTTCTAGCATGGAGTCCTATTTGCTTTAGCTTAAAACTAAATAAGTAATATTTTTTACGTACCCATGTCTTAACAAATAATAAGTAAATGATTTGATTTGATATGTTATGTTGAATGTTTTGCTTATTCAATCTGATGTATAATACACAATAGGGTATTACACCCATTTTTGAAAAGTGTCTTAATGAAATTTTTTAGTGCTAATATGCCACCAAAAAAAACACAACATTTTTATTCAATCGATAAGTGCCATAAAAATGCATCTAAATTTTCAATTTTCAAATTTCGCGCGTAATTTGACGAAAACGCCTCTTACTGGACGTCATATTGCTCAGCGTAAATGACGTCAGTTCGTTTTGTATATAATGAGCTCATATTAAATATGATAATTGTATATCATTTAATAATAATTAAAAGCATATTTTGTAATAGGTGTAATAATGAAAAAATTACGTTGGTTACGAAAATAATAAAATTACAAAGCCTATTACGCCAATCGGTTGATTGACAGTTGACATTTTTTTGTTTACACAGCCGTACGGCGTAATAACATGGCCGCTACTATTTCACGGTGTTTTATAACAGATTAAAAATACTGAAAACTTTGAATTGAATAAAAAAAAATGTTTAGTTATTTTATGAACTGAAACTTACATTTTCCTACTGCTTAATGCCTAAACTGTCTCAATAACATATTTATAGATTTTTTCTCGACTATAGTAAAATACCCTATTTCGAAGTCATTAAGAGCATCAAATTTTAGGGTGCGTTACATGAGTTCGAAAAGTGTAATACCAAATACCATTCGCGATAGTACGGGGTGTGTTTATTATTGCATATCTGGTGATAACGAATGCGCTACCCATATAATACGTATCGCCAAAAACATGCGATTTAGAATAACCAAACCTCAAATTCACTAAAACTAATTACGTAAAACAACAGCGTGTATTCCATGCTTCCTTGAAAAAAAAAAAAATGGGTGCGTGTACTTATGTACGAGCGTGAGAAGTTATACTTCTTTGGCATTATTAAAAAAGTATATAAGCACAATTTGAATTGTAAACAACGCCATCTCTGCCGTACATGCTGAACTACTTACTGCCAAACGGCAGTAAGTAGTTCAGCATGTACGGCAGAGATGGCGTTGTTTACAATTACTCCCGTGAGAATTTTGTGTGACGCTGTGCGCGCGCATGCGCGAATCGTAAAATTTCACTCTCATCATTTTTTCATAACGCGCCTAAAGAAGTATAACTTCAAAAATTGGTTGTCTGTAAAGTCGGTTTACTGACGATAGTTGAACGTGACAACGCGAAAGAATCATTACCTTTATCGCTGTAATTATCGTTGCTATAAACAATTGACACCACATTCACTTCTCACTGCACTTGATACTCGATCAAAACATGTAAATGTACTATAGTATAGCAGCTGTCCACGCAGACGCATCGCTCACTCAAGTAGGAGAGAGACGGATGTCGAACGCTGCCGAACGCAAAGGCCAATTGTGCTTCTTTGTCGCTCATTCCGCGCTCTCGCTTGCACTTCAAGCCTTACATGGAACGCCTCAGAGCGAGGTAACGCCGTAACGCCGCATGAGTCATGTTTTTTCGTGCGTGCAGCCGGCTCTATCGAATTATAAGACGTTGTCACGTCAAAACTTATCGCCGAAACCACGCGATCTCGCATAACCAAACCTCTAATGAGAAATCATGATCACTTACTTGAAGATACCTAAACATAAGTAATGAGATTTAACTTTTGGTTTTAGTCATAGATATCCATAGTTTTAGTCAATAGTTTCAGCGAAAAAATGTTCGTGGTTCGGCCCTTACAGGGTACGCTGTAAATATTAGGTACCTACTCATGTGAAGAAAAAATTGTTACATTTTCTTTATTCGAGGATTACATAACTTAAACCCGTATGTGTCCGTGTGGTGTCGGACGTAAAGAATAGCACCATCAAATATCTTCCCATGGGTGTCGTTTGAGGCGACTAAGGGACTCATCAGAGAATGGGCAGCAGCGTTCTCTGTGCCCTTGTAACAACCATTCTGCGATCGCCAACCCGCCTGCCAAGCGTGGCGATTATGGTAAAACCCCCCACATCTTGGGGGAGGCCTATGTCCAGCAGTGGACGTCTTTCGGCTGAAATGATGATGATGATTATATAACTTAAATACCACCTGAAATAATTTAACAAAACAACAATTCTTCATAACAATTTTAATATCACGATGATTGTATTCTTGCAAGCTGTGTTCGTTAAGTTGTAGATACAGTTCTTAGAAGTAAAGTGCTAGTAGGAAACTGGTCTCGGGTCGTGACTACAAAATAACGTTTTCAATTTTGAATGCCACTCTAAACCCACTCAAGGGTGATTATATTTCAGACTAGCTTTTGTCTGCGATTTCGTTCGCTTGGAAATCAAGTATACTATAAGACATATTTTATGATACTCAGCGATAGTGAAGTTTTCTATCAGTGAAAGAGTTTTTTTTTTAATCTTATTTTTTTTTTTTTTTTATATGTGGGGACATTTTTCACACACGGCCATCTGACCCCAAACTAGGGAGACCCTGTACTATGGGTGTCAGACAGCTGATATACATACACAAATACTTTTTTTTTTTTTTTGTAAATACATACATATTATAGATAAACAACACCCAGACACAAGGCAAACACAAGTGCTCATCACACAAATGTTTACCCTGGGCGGGAATCGAACCCGCAACACGCTGCGCAACAGTCGATCGCTCAGCCACTGCGCCAACCGTGTCGTCATATTAATTTGGAGGGGTGGTTATCAACAAGGATATGTCATCCACATTGTACCTTTACCAATATAACATGCGCTACACAACATAATATATACCAAAACTAAGAAAATGAAGAAAGCCTCAGAAGGATAATAAATTATGCATTCACGACTACTACCAACCTACAAAGTTGTTTTGCTAGATCAGACCTAGGGTGTGACAGTATCGACTGAATTAAGCCAATATCCAGTCTGTTCAATCTATGCACTCTTTCTAATTCTTCCCTCTCCTACCTTATTTTTTTAGGTCCTCAATTTTAATTTTATTTTAAAGAGTATTTTTTAAAGACCAGCTGCACTTCCAGAGACTACATAATATTCTACTGCTTTTGTCACAAAAAAAAACGTTAAATCCCTATAAAACCTTTCCAATATTTGTCTTTGTAGCTGGCTAAGCATAACTAGTACGCTTGACCTTGAAAGTGTCGGTAGGCGATAGTACGAAAATGATCCATTAGCATAAAATTCATAATAATAATTATTTTATTTTTATGGTAACGAGAAAGGACAACTCCAGAAACTCTATAGAACTTTGCCCCACTTAATAAAAGTCATGTGCAATATGTAGCATCTTACTGTTTATATATTGCTGATAACTAAACATTAGTCTTAGTGACTGTAGAACTTGCGGTTTCCGTTTAAATCTAAAAACAATAATGACATTGATTAGAGGTTAAATTATATTTTAGGTAAAATGAGTTTGTATTTTGTGGGTAGGTATTTCGTCATCCGCAAGTTCTAAAGAAATTCAATTTACTATAGAAAGGTTCTATATTCATTATAATTATTTTCATTAATTTACTTTTCTGTACATGGGTGGGGCAGGATCTGGCATTGTCATTTATCGTGGATAAATTTAGGAAAATATAAACTCAAATACACAAACAACCTGTAAGCTATGCAAATATTTGTTCCGTGCAGGAATAAAACCCGCAATATACAGCGCAGCAACATCGCTCAGCGAGGTTTCCGGCGACTGGGACTGCAATTAACTCGGACTATGGTCCCAGTTGCCGGATCCATTTAATTTTAATATTTTTCTTCCGGTGACTGGGACCACGCATCAATGAATAACAAAAATATATTGTTACCTAATGGCTTGGCACGTGACGATGGTAAGAGACCAGATGGAATGACCATAATGCCGTGGAAGTTGGGTAGACCTTTGGTGTGGGATGCAACTTGTGTCGACACCCTTGCGCCATCCCATCTTCCTAGCACGTCGTGTTGTGCTGGGGCGGCTGCTGCAGGTGCCGAAAACCTCAAACGGCGTAAATATAACAACCTTCTTGGAAGTTATATGCTTGAGCCGTTTGGGGTTAAAACACTAGGGCCATGGGGTCCGAGTGCTCACCTTGTTTTTAAAGACATTTCTAAGCGGCTGGTCGACTCTTCACGTGACCAGAGGGCTGGCCTTTTCTTGGGCCAAAGAATTAGCATTGCCATTCAACGTGGTAATGCTGCTAGCCTTCTGGGCACTTGTCCCATTGTGAGCGATACGGACGAGATTTTCGATGCCCTGTGAGCCGTCCATTGTACATAATATATATAATATATTTTTAATTTACTTTTAAGCTTTGTACATATTTAATTCTTTTCAATGTTGATATCAATGAAATGAAAAAGTTCAAAACAGTACCTACAGTCAAACGAAAAAAAATGTAAAATAAAAAACAAAATATTAACTACTATAGTCTAACTGAGACTGTAGTCCCAGTTTATTACACTCCCTGTCGGCGGAAGCCTCGCTCAGCCACATATGCTTTTATACACTTCACAAATGAAATCATTGACTGCCGAGCCAAAAACGTTGAAGGAAAAACTCCACTAGCGTCGGACATACGGTGCCCGCCATGGCGTTAGAATAGTTAGAATTGGCTCTCATTGAAATAGTGAGGTATACCTCTCATTGACTTGAATATCAGTTGGGAGAGTCATGCTCATTTGAATGTCTCGCTGACGGTGGCGCATGTGTTGGATCATTCAATTCTCTTCAAATGGTTGAGCTAAATGGTGCCGATCTATGCGTCATGTTCGTAAACGGACGCAGTCAGTTGGGACTGGTCATCTGTTAGCTGCCTCGGTTATTTTAAATTTTGGTTTGAATTGTTATTATAACTATATTTTTCAGTAGACCTCTTTTAACATGCAAGACTTGTTACATTGTTCTCACCACGAAGTAAGTATTACAGGTTCTCACATTGTACCCTAGATTCAACATGAATGATGTAGCCTAAATTTGTAAAATATTATTGATTTTAAAAGAGTGTTCATGGAGGTACTTGCTCGTTCTTCTCCATAGAAACCACGTTCGGAACGAGCAACTATCTTCAACTTTCTGACTGACTGACTCTGACAATTTTAAAGTACCTGTAAATAGTTTAATTCAAATAAATGGGTTTGAGTTGGTTTTTGAGTTTGCCGTATTGCGGTATCACTATGACTGTCCGTAATTCCAGTGCTGACAAAACTTCAAACCGGATAAATGCTAACAAAATCTAGGATTGCAATGCTAACCCAAACAATAGAGGCAACCTTTTTTTTACTTTTTTTGTCAATTCCAGTCAATATGTAAATAGCGGATATGTCACGCTATCCTGCAGGGATTGTATAGAGAATACAGTTATTTATGCGAAGCTCCAAAAGTCACGCAAGCTTGCGACCTGATTCGACAATGCACAGTGCACGAAATCGATGAAATTGCACGAGTTTTTATTCAAATACGTGAATAGTTATGACTTCATTACTTTTTGGGTTGTAAAACTACGATTTTATTTGTATTGTCACTGTAATATTATAATTTGATTTGTACAAACCTGTGTTACTGTGTTTTGAATTGAAGGACGTGGGGTTGGGCGCTATTTCTGCACATGAGATGCATCTGCAAGGCCTCTGAAATTACAGATGTCTATAGGCACCCCGTGGGGGGGGGGGGGGTGATGAAATGGGGGGTGCTATAATTCTAGCCCGGACAGCTAGAATTATAGCACCCCCCATTTCATCCCGAGGGTGTCGTCGAAGGCGACTAAGGAAAAACCGGAAGTTGGGCAGCAGTGGGTTCCTTGTGCTTAACAACTTGAAAATTATAAATTAAGTAAATTTATTCGTGGATTATCAATTATTAAACAGATTCCTCTAAATTAACTAAAATACCGCCAAATTATTTAAGTTTCAATAATAAATTATTTACTATTTTAGTATTTTAATTTAAATTTTAATAATAGGGTATCTAATCCTAGTTTTTTATAAAATTTATTAAATCATAATTTATATTTATAAATCCTATTAAATTAAAATTTCACCTAATAATTTTAATAATTTTATAATAATTTTTATATTAATTAATTACTAATAAAATTTAATTTAATTTATGTATAACCGCAACTGCTGGCACAAAATTTGTTATTAATTAAATAATCCCCAAGACGCCTGCGAAGCGTGGGGATTACTGCACCCGCCCCCCCTCTTATGGGGGAGGCGTTTGTACAACAGTGGACGTCTTCAGGCTGATGATGATAGGCATCGGCATGATGACATTTAAAAAAACTAGCTTTGCCTACGGAGATGCTCTCGTAGAGCTCTGAGAACCTTAGGAAGTATGTATTGAATGCTAAGTCATGTTATCACAATCCTCCAAGTAAACCAAGTTGGTCTGTTGTCATTTTGAAAATGATTGCTGCCAGACCGGAGTGCCCTTCTAGAGCCACTGGGTGGGGACTGTCTTAGGTCTGAAATTGTAATTAAGTAAGTAATTACAAAGACTAACAATACTAACCTATTTACTTAAGTAATATTGTTACTAACACCAAAATACTAACACAACTATGGACTTTAGTCTGATGATGATGAAACAAAGGTTTATTTATTTATTTAATGGTCGCAAGCAACTGCTGAAAGTAGTTATTAGTGAATTGGACACCCTGAGAGATTTGAATAGAGCCCTGACTGGGGCTTTTTGATTTGTCGCAACAAATAAAGTAATGCCTTTAATGTCTAGAACATTTTAAATCAGTTACTAACCCGTCCGTCCGACAACATCGTCAAGGTCGCGGATAACTGGTGGATGCAAGTGACAGGTTGCCGCGTGTTGTAGTGTTCCATGGGAGAGGTCTATGTTCAACAGTGGACGTCTTTCGGCTGATGATGATGATGATGATAATTGATGATGACTAATCCGTATCAAGCCAATTGCTCGCCCCGAGTAAGATGTATGTGCCGGCGCAGTAGCAGTATTATAACAGTATTAAAGACTTAATAATAATAATTTCATTTAATCAGACAACAAAGATCCATTGGGTTAGTAATAATAGACTTAACCTATGTTAGTGCTTAATTAATAACACAGACAGTGTACAGGTAACAAGTGACCTCACCAACGTGCTGTCATGTCTCCCGGCTATAGCTCGTAGAATGCTACTGGGGCTGCCACGGAGCCTGTTTAGCAGCGAGGCCGCTTTCTTACGCTGTACAGCATTGAAACTGTCGGTACGTGCCTCAGCGAACATAGATGACGCTACAGTACCGAGGCAGCCGCAGCAGCACTCTAAATGCGTTGTTATACTGGATCCGCAGAGCATTGTAGGCCTTTTGGGTGTAGCTGAACCACAGGCTCCCCGAGTACAGTGACATGCAATACTTAATGTAATATCAATATTTTTCGTACCCCCTTTCGTTCTTATTGTCTTCCTCCAAGCTCTAAAACGCAATTATGATTCTGTTTTAATATTCCGTAGATTCCTCACGCTGTAGCATAGTTCTGTCTAGTATCAAGACAAGTTGTTCATTTTATTATTCAGTACAATATTAATAGAGTTGGCCTGTCTCGTTTTAGACACGGTCGGAAAACTTCATCATGACTTCGTGACTTCTTTTATGGCAATTTAGTGGAGTTGTAAACCTATCATTATTTATATTCTTTTTTGGTCCGTTTGGGTACTTTTTTAGTCTCCGTTCAGACATGCTGTGGCGTTATATTATGTCAGATCAATTATGTTACACTGATAACTGACCTCACATTATTATTATGTTAGATAGTACAATCATGTCACACTGACAACTGATCAGGGGGCCAAGTCTGCTATTTTGATAATTTCGTCATTCCAACACGATCCCATTGTCATTTTGCTAAAAGTTTGTAATCTGCTAAATTCAAAATGGTCGATCATTGGTCGGTCGAATTATAACCAATGGGCAATGACTGCACAATGACGTTCTAATGGTAGTAGGTCACTGATCAAAGAAACTGTCAAAATTTTAGTAGATTACCGCTTAAGTTAGTCATTCATTTGTCATTTTGGGGTGTTATAAGTTTGACGTGTCTGTGTGTCTGTGAGTCTGTGTGTCTGTGTGTCTGTGTGTCTGTCTGTGGCACTGTAGC
This sequence comes from Charanyca ferruginea, assembly GCA_947361185.1. Taxonomy (NCBI): domain Eukaryota; kingdom Metazoa; phylum Arthropoda; class Insecta; order Lepidoptera; family Noctuidae; genus Charanyca; species Charanyca ferruginea. Next base: position 2,584,163 of record OX376058.1, on the reverse strand, counting down.
ACTTTAACGGGTGAACCGATTTGAATGCGGTTTGTTTTATTTGAAAGCAGGTTCTCTAGCGATGGTTCTTAGACATGTTTCATCGAAATCGGTTGAGACGTTTTAAAGTTATCAGCTCTTTTGTTAGCTGCGGTAGGGATCTTAGACGCATACCGGATGTTTACTTTGCTTTCAAACATATTATTATTGGTGACCACACTGACCACCCATTAAAACACCCATGTTTGCTATAAAACTATGCAAGATTAAAGAATTCTTGGTCTTATGCTGCAGCCAGATTATACAGCATACTAGTACCTAGTAGCAGATATATCGTATTTGGATTCGTTTTAATCAGTTTTTTTTTCTTGCTGTCTTTGTCTGTCTGTGCCATCGTAGCTCCCGAACGGATGAATTGATTTGGATTTTTTTTATTTGAAAGGTGAATTAGTCGGAAATTTTCTTAGCTATGTTTGATGAAAATCGATTCAAGATGGCCGCCGCCAAAAAATGGCGGATCACATATTTTATCACAACTCCCTCAATATGGGTATCAAATGAAAGGGCTTGACTAGTAGAATACTATACACTATGGCAAATTTTAAATCCAAGATGGCCGCAACCACAAAATGGTGAATTACATTTTATTTTCACAACTCCCTCAATATAAGGGTATCAAATGAAAGGCCTTGACTAGTAGAATAATGTATACTATTTTGCAAGGGAATGAGGAATAAGTAACGAAACGAAAACTAAAAACTTGTAATTTTTTTTTGTAAACTCTTATAGGTACAAAACCAAACTAAATTACGTATAAAAAATTTAAAATAAAAATAAAATTAAAAATTTTAAAAAACCCCCAACGCAAAACGTAAAAGCGATTACGTAAAAAGTCAAAAATAATACCTTTTGTTGAGCCATCAAATGTTTGTTCGTTGAAATGGCGCTATAATGTCGCGGCGGGGTACCGCTAAGTTTAAAGCAATAACTAAATAGCTAAAATAGCGAACTGATGGTAACTAGATTTGCAACAAGATTTACAAATAGATTAGCAACAAAAAATTGATAATATCGAAGCAAATTGGTCGGAAATGCTGGTAAATTAATAGACAGTGAATGAAATTAAGGGACTGACTTACTGAAGCGGTACCCCGCCGCGACATTATAGCGCCATTTCAACGAACAAACATTTGATGGCTCAAAAGAAGGTATTATTTTTGACTTTTTATATAATCGCTTTTATGTTTTGCGTTGGGGGTTTTTTAAAATTTTTAATTTTATTTTTGTATCATTTCTTTCAATGGCGTGTCAGTGGTTGACCAATGGAAAGACCAATGGAAGTGATTACCAAACTTGTCAAAATCAGCAATTATGAAATCAATGATAGTCTATTTTGACACTATTGTAATAGCAGACTTGAGGCCCTGACGTTATGTCTAATGTCAGATTGTACAATTCCATCACACTGATAAGTAATCTGACATAATGTTATCTCAGATAGTACATACAGGCGCCACCGCAACCATCACCGCCGTTCATTAAACAACGCATTAACAAAGTAAGTTATCTCCTAATATTTCCTCATAACATCTTAGTTCCAAGGTTGTAATAATTAAATTACAAGCTCCTGTAATTTCTTCGAAAATTGGCCTTTAACATTCAACTGAATCAAATCTTATCAAAGATCTGCCAGAAAACATAAAACATAATTATATTAATTCAAAACAAGGTATTAAAATATTATTTATATATCAAAACGTTTACATTCAATTAATATCTATTTACGACCACAGGTAGCAACCGGCTTAAAATTATCTAAAATCTTATTCAAAATATATTCAGAGATATTATTATTATTGTGGCAATCTGTGGTTAAGGCTCTGCTCTTCGCTGATAAGTAATGCCCACAATACCTCGCTAACCACTAGCCTTACTAATTATGTGAAATATTAAAATATCGTGTTTAATTATTTAAAACTTTGGTTGAGGCGATTATGAGTTTGTAGGTAATTACTTAGCTTATTTTTTGTGTGGGTGTTGATTTATGTTTTAAGACCAAGTCAAAAAAAAAAATTAACCAGACCATTACAATAAGGCACTTTTAAACGTCATACATAAAAAAAAAAAATTTTTACCCCTTCCACAAGGTTTAGTTTATAGCTTCTAACCGCGACTTCGTCCACGTTGATGACGCACTGGCAATAAAGTTAAATTTCATCAGTGATAACATGTTTGAAATCTGAACAGAATAAAAAATACATGAAAACAGACACACATACACAGATCGCCGACGTCACTCAAAAAGCAGCCAAGTTTAAGTGGGACTGGGCCGGCCACATCGTCCGCATGTCGAACATATCATGGGCTAAAGCAACCACAATGTGGGTCCCGGAAAACGTCCAGCGACAGCGAGGTAGACCTAGGCGAAGATGGCGGGATGAACTTGACGCGTACAGGAGGGATTGGTCCACGCTAGCTCTGGACAGAGAGGGTTGGAAAGAAGAAACGAGGCATTTGCCCTGCAGTGGGACAATACAGGCTGAAAATAAATAAATAAATAATAAACACACGCTTTTTTCATATATACAGAAACGAAATTGTAAAACAGTCTTGCTAAATCCTAGCTGTTAGTGACTCCGGAATTTAACATCATGATACTCTCACGATAACACATCACTATCATTACTCACTATCATTTCACTACTTAGTCCTAACCTAATATACTTACTTCATGGTACATACTAACACTACTTAATTGTTTGTTCGATCTAAATTCCAATACCACACATTCGATTTTCAAAAATCTTTCTCTAATAGAAAATTACGTTAACCCTTAGTGATAGGAATGTGCGAATTTCATATTTAAAAAAGCTTTTAACAAAAAAGACAACCGCCTTCAGAAACTAAAAAGTGAAAAATAACTTTAGCACAGAACACACATTGATTTTAGTTTCCAAATTCAGTGGCTTTGTTCTGTTTGTTGTTTTGTATTGCCACCGACTTCCGAAACTAAAGTCAATGTGTGTTCTGTGCTAAAGTTATTTTTCACCTTTTAGTTTTTGAAGGCGGTTGTCTTTTTTGTAAAAAGCTTTTTATTTTCCGCTTTTTAGTACCTCCTTCTCATCCAAATCTAGAAGAGATTGAACGTTAACTACTACAAAGATTGAGTAAACTAAAACGTCGTCTATGTAAAATTTTTGGGTATTTGTTGATTTTTCAAAAAGTGCTGAATTAATTTCGATAAAATTTATAAAGGACCACCCCTGACCCTATCCATAAAAAAAGAATTTTCATAATCGGTTTACGTTTGCCGGAGAAATCGCGTAACAAATCGCGCACATACTTAATGCAAATATAAGACTTATACGGTTTTCTTATGAATGCCATTGTCTGAACTGGACCAAATTAAAATGGGACCACACGGGAAGCACTAGCTTCCAAATAAAAAAAGAATCATCAAAATCGGTTCACCCAGTCTAAAGAAATCAGGTAAAAAACATAAAAAAAAAATACAGACGAATTGATAACCTCCTCCTTTTTTGAAGTCGGTTGAAAATAGGAGAAAATCAGGAAGGGATTTACTACGAAGTGGCGGGCAAAAGTTAGTAACGAAATAAAAAACCCTCAAAAAATTTTTAAACACAATCCGCTGTTCATCAAACGGGAAGAGCTTTGTCGTATGGTCGCTTTAAAAACACACGGATTAAAGCAGTAAAAAAATCCGATGTTAAAATTCAACCGTGCAAACTAGCGCTTAATCTTTTCGAATTTTCAAAGAGACTCTCTTATGATGTCAGATAAGCACCAGAATAATTAAAAAAAAGCTTTTACAAAAAAGACAACCGCCTTCAAAACCAAAAAGTGAAAAAGAACTTTAAAACAGAACACACTTCATTTTAGTTTCGGAAGTCGGTGGTAATACAAAACAACAAATAGAACAGCCAAGCCACCGACTTCCGAAACTAAAGTGATGTGTGTTTGGTTTTTGAAGGCGGTTGTTTTTTTGTAAAAAAGCTTTTTTATTTTTCGCTTTTTAGTACTTCCTTATCATACAAATCTATTAAGAAATGGTAACATATTCAAAACAGAGATTGAAAGTACAAGGTGAGAACATTACATCATCCATGTATATTTTTTTGTTTTCTGTCGATTTTTTCCAAAAGTGTTGAATCAATTTCGATAAAATTTATATGGGACCACCCTTGAGGCGTACCCTATCCATCAAAAATTTGAATATGGTACAAAGTATAACAGAATGAAAAAGACAGCATTACACATAGTGTTCACATATTTACATATATTTAAACTGTAGACGACCACTCCTCATATTACAACAAACAATGAAATAGTTTGTGTGAGCCAGTGCAAAAATAATTAAGTAATCAATTAAGTAGGTTAAATTAGAAACCAGTTGATTTTGTCAAGAATCAAAATTATACTATAGAGCAGGACCAGCATGTTTGAGATAGGTAATAGGTATAGATGTGTGAAAGACGATCCCATCTAGGGACTGACCGCGGTGAGGGCAGGTTTACCACGCGGGCCGCTCAATCTGTGTGGTTTTCATTAGACCACAAATCTCCAACCCCTTCGTACCCTAATTTTCAATCGCTCGGAAAATAATTTGAAGTACAAGTTCAAACAACCCTAATAAATAAATCAAGGGGTAACGTAAATCTTATATTCTGTCTAATATGGAACCAAATTATCAATGATCCCATTAAGGTCATCCCTGATAAAAAAACCAAATAACTCATTGCGTATGGATTTTAAATCGACTTGATATTGTAAACCCTGAAATTTTAAGTTATATAAATCTCTAATCGACTGGTATTATACCTAAGTATCGTATCTTCATGATTTGTGATAAAATTTATCTTTACGACCTATAAACTTACGCCTTTATTACCTTCTGTGATTCATTACTCTGTGGTATCACATTAGTTCTAAAATATGTTTTTTGTGGCATATTTTTCTAGTAAAAGTAATTTCATGGTATTGCTCCTGAAATAGAGGTACAATTGAACTTGTATCATAACTATTATGTTGAAAAAAAAAAAAACAAGTGACGAACACAAGGAAAGACCCGTATCGTACATTCAAACATTGGAAAATGCAATAGTACTTTGGAATCAATTATTTATTGCTAGTGACCACTGGTGTAATTAGTCTCCACGCAATGGATGCCTGAAGATAAACGGATTCGTCGAGACCGGCCAAGAATAAGGTGGCGAGATGACCTAGACGGCACCAGGAGGGTTGGTGCCAGGTAGCACAAAAATAAAATTCCTGGTAAGATTTGGGGTAAGGCTATACCCAGCAGTGGAAGGGAATCGACTTCCAGTCTAACCAGATGCAGCTGAATACCAGTGTTACACATGGAACGACTGCCTAGCTATCTATCCTCTACAACGTAGCTACTGGGTAACACAATACCCCTTGGTAAGACTGGTTGTCAGACTTTCTGGCTTCTGACTCCCCATAACGACTGTCGAAGATCTCCGAATTACAGCCGGGGCCAACAGCTTTACGTGCTCTCCGAGGCACAGAGAAAAATGAAATTGATGATTACCTATCCACAAATCGACCGTAGCAAGCGTAGTTCATCATCATCATTTCAGCCGAAAGACGTCCACTGCTGGGCATAGGCCAAGGCCAAAGGCCCAAGGGGGGGTTGCCATAATCGCCACGCTTGGCAGGCGGATTGGCGATCGCAGTATAGTTCTTACAAAGGCACAAAGAACGCTGCTGCCCATTCTCTGGTGAGTCCCTTAGTCGCCTCTTACGACACCCACGGGAAGATATGGGATGGTGCTATTCTTTACGTCCGACACCATACGGACAAGCGTAGTTAGCCATGACCAATTAATCCGTACGGCTCTTACTTAGCCACGAGCCCACTGTGGTTACCTTTATCTGGACACTAAAAAACCCACAGGTTATGGTAAATTAAATCCAACCTCTTCGCAATATCTTTACAATGTGCTTCTACACTTCTATCACACCCGCGGCACTCCATAGAAACGAAACGATATAATTGCCTACACCACTACCAAAATAACAGACTGTACAAATACGTGTGTGTGTGTGTGTCTACGCGCCGTTCGAACAAAAACGCAGTTCCTAGAGCAGTCGTTCGACGCGGGGAGAGGTGAGGAACTGTTTTAGAGGAAGGCGGAGCGTATCGCTACTGTACGGTAGTATATTTATACTGTGCTTCTATGCTCTATAATTACTCACTCAAAAGACTAAAAACGTACCCTCAAAGTCACTTCTCAATAAATTATTACACTGCCCCACCTACCTTCTATACCATCTCTAAATCTATATCAGGTATCACTGTCTAGACCAAAATGGTGTCGAGAAAATGTACGCCAAAGGTCAATCCCGAGATTACTTGATTACGTTAGATAGACGAACGATTCGCTGTAAGATTTTTATCTTTTACCTCATTAGTGCTCATTAATTATACCTGGCTTTAATAGAGGTATTAGTATTATGAAATTAGATTTTGTTGACCTTGTTGTGCTTTTATATTGTTAATTCTTTATATGAGTAACTAGTTTGTGCTTGCGAGTTTGTATATGTGGCAAATATCATAAAAATATCCTATTATACTTGTTCCCAAAATCCACCTTAGGGATATCCACTAGTGTGGTGGAGCCACTATCTACTAAGAAAACACCAGATACTTCTAAGATGACAATTTAACCCTGCAGTAGTCGCGCACCTAAAAGTAACGGGAGTGATCGCATGGGCTACATACGTAGTCCATTTTCAAATTAAAATAAATAAACTCATAAGCATAAACGGTTTATTAGACGTATGGAAATATAATCAGTACAGTTTTCTTAACTAAATATGATTAACATAACCTAATCACAGCCTATGTGTTACAAAAAATCAACAAAAATAAAAAGCCTCTCTAAATTGGCACAAAAATCACGGGTTTCGCTCTAATTGAGATCACAATAAAAAAAAATACTAGGAACTAGTTTCTAACTTCTATTTTCTGCACAGGACAGACACATAACCTTCGAATGATCCCCACATACGAACTTGTTACACGCGGTGCACATCTTTCTGGTGCTTTTACTGCGCGCTCTTCCAAAGTCATAACAACGGCGCACAACATTACTCGATGTCGCTGCCGAGGGAGTTGGTTGGGTTTCTGTGAATCATAGAGAAATCCTCTGTTCAGAGGAATCGTTTCTGACCACAATGTATTGTCAACTCCGGTATGCGTCCATGCGCGCGCGTTGCTGAGGTGGTTCATCATCTTCAGCCATGCCTAAATCGGTGCACCTCGTTTATTATTCATTTTTATGCTAAAAAATAAAAAGTCGCTTATGTTAAATCTATCCGAAACTAATAAACTAAGTTTAAATAACGAATTTAAGTTAATTATCATTAAATTAATAATAACACAAAAGTTTGATATGATAAAAATACTTACGTAATTGGTCGCGCGGGCTACAATTGTAGTCTATGCACTTCGCTGAAGTCCTGTGACAGAACCGTTTGCGACTGACGCTTGCCCTACACTTAGCGTGTCTCTCGTACATTCGTTCGAAAGTACCTGGGGGCACAGAAACCTAACGCTTACCGATTCTGAGAAATTCTCGATTTTGTACGAGTGGACTACATATGTAGCCCACGCGACTACTCCAGGGTTAATATTTTTTTTTTTTTTTTTTTTTTTTTTTTTTTTTTTTTTTTTTTCTGTATGGCATCTCGCAGTTCAACCTGAGGGTTGGTTACTGCTTAACCGGACAATCCTGTGGTGCCTTAAAAGTGACTTTTAGGGCCTCCAGCCAGGGCGAAAACTTATAAACTAAGTGACTACGCTAAGGGCACCCCCTGTGGGGTACGAGCCTCGGCTTAGGTCGCCACTGAGAGAGGGCAGCAAAGGGACAGGCTGGATCGGGTCTCCATTAATTAGGGGCTATTTTAAAGCTAAGGGCACAGCGACGCGGGCTGGCGCTAGCAAGGGTCGGGGGGGGGGGCGTTACGGGGTCGTCGCGAGGGACCTCGGCGGCGAGGTCGGAATGACGGTAATTTGTGTCTGTGTTTGACTAATGTGCTAGTGGCCCTATTTCTTTCTTGAAGGAGGGTAATAGCGTCATCTGGATCGGACAGGGTATGACGTGGACGTCGGGTCCTGCTAATACGGGAAGGGGTATATCGGGCGGCACAATTTAATAATAATATTCTAAACTACATATACTTTTCCCGGTAACGAAACCATAGCGCGAATTTAAATTGCACAACGCCATCTATCGAGCGATGGCGTACTAAAACCTGTAATATTATTATAAAAGCCTTAACATTCCCGCCCACTAAGGACAACAGTCCTTAAACTAATATAAAAATCGCTAAACTAAACATATTGTATCCATAACTAAAACTAAAAGTAATAAACAAACACACGTGCTACACAACATATTAAATATCCATTGTTGTATATCTTAAAACAAACCAAAACAAAACTTAAGTATCGCTACTCGCTAGTAGGTAAAACACAAATTTTTGATACAGGCCTCTTTATAAATGAGTTCTTATATCGTAAAGTAACTACTCTAGTAACATTGTCGACGCCAGAATGTTTTTTTACAATTTTGCCCATTAACCACCTGGCAGGTGGTAAATCTGGTTCTTTAATCAAGACAACATCACCAACTTCTGGTTCCGGTGTTAAGCGATTCCACTTATGCCTATGCATCAATCCCGAAAGATATTCTTGTGACCATCGTTTCCAAAAATGTTGCAACATACGTTGACACAGTTGCCATCTTCTTAAAGAACTGAGCGTAGTTTGTTCATAATTACGTTCAGGAGGCAAAATCAAAGGTTCCCCTACAAGGAAGTGACCTGGTGTCAAAGGTGATATTTCATCCTGATCTTCCATGTATGATATTGGTCTAGAATTTAAATAAGCCTCAATCTGAGCCAATAAAGTAGACATTTCTTCAAACGTTAGTGTGGAATTTCCGATAATCCTTTTCAGGTGATGTTTAGTAGATTTCACCCCCGCCTCCCATAAACCTCCAAAGTTAGGTGCATGAGGTGGAATAAAATGCCACTGAGTTCCGTTAGTTGCTAACCAATCTGAAATTTCCGCCAGAAAATTTGACTTTTCTTCATTAAATAAATCCTTTAACTCTCGTGCCGCTCCCACAAAGTTACAGCCGTTGTCACTGTATAAGTTGCTGCAATGACCTCGCCTTGCTACAAATCGTTTATATGCCGAAAGAAATCCTTGAGACGTTAGGTCACTGACTGCTTCCAAATGGATTGCTCTGGTCGACATACAAATAAAAAGACATATGTAGCCTTTATATGATTTATTGCCACGACCCTTTGATACTCTAATGTTGATAGGTCCAGCATAATCTACACCACTAAATGAAAACGCTCTAGTTGCTGAAACTCTTTCCACTGGTAACTGTCCCATCAATGGATTTTTATTAGGCGCGCGATAGCGAGCGCATGTAACACATTTACGATAGTGAAGTTTAACTAAGTTTTTTGCTCCGATTATCCAATACTTAGAACGTGCATAGTTTAACATAAGTTGCGGACCCCTGTGCAACGTTTTCAAATGTGCATCTGCCACTATAAGTTTCGCTAAATGTGCATCATGAGGAATTATAATAGGATGCTTTCTATCCTCTTCCACCTGAGCAAATTGTAGCCGCCCTCCTACACGAAGCTTTCCGAGCTCATCTATATGAGGATTTAAAGAGGTAAGTTTGGATTTCGTTTTTATATTTTTACCATCAGTAATATCTTGTATGTCTTGCTTGAAATATTTGTTCTGACATTTCTTGATCATAATTTCTAATGCTTCATGTATTTCATCTTTCAAAAGGTAAGTATGTTTAGGTATTTTGTGTCTTTCTCTTTTCAGGAATCTTTTGCAGTATGCTACCACTCGCAGCAACCTTGTCAGCGATGAGAATTTATCCCATATATCCTTATCATCTTCAACTGCGACGTTAACGAATTTAACCTTTTCTTCCAGGTTCGTCTTCAAATTCTTTGGGTTTATATATAGGATTTCCGAATCTTTCAACCATTTTGGCCCACGAATCCATAGCTGATGATCACTAATATCTGAAGGTTTTATTCCACGTGAAGCAGCGTCTGCGGGATTAAAATCCGATTTAACATATGACCACTGGTTTTGATCTAATGTGATATAATTGTTGCTACTCTGTTACCAATAAAGGTTTTCCATCTGCAAGGATGATCACTCAACCATGCCAACACTACTTCAGAATCTGTCCACGCATGCCAATGCTGTTTAGGAATATCTAAAATTGTACCAACTTCAACAAGGAGTTTTGCTAGTAAAACTGCTCCACATAATTCCATTCGAGGTATCGAAACTTGCTTAATGGGAGCCACTCTTGTCTTAGCCGAAATCAGACTGACCTTTATATTTCCTTCACAACCAATCACTCTCAGGTACACTACAGCACCGTAGGCAACATTGGAGGCATCACAAAATCCATGGAGTTCTACAAGCTGATTGTCATGTTGACAGTATATCCATCGAGGCAGTCTAAAATGGGTAAGTTGCGAAAAGTTGTCGCGATATGCAACCCACTCATCAAGTAATCCTTGCGGCAATTCATCGTCCCAACGTATTCCTGATAACCATAATTTTTGAATGAATATTTTAGCGCTTATTATGCTTGGTGCTATCCATCCTAGAGGATCGTATAAACGAGATATATCAGATATTACTTTCCTTTTTGTTACAGGTGCAGACATAGCTGGCAAATTAACTGCGTACTCAAATTCATCTTGAATTCGGTTCCAGGTAAGTCCCAATAGTTTATTTTTGCTTTTAGCTTTCTGTTCCTCAATCCCTTTTTCTTCCTCTAACCCTTTTTTATCTTTATTTTTCTTCTCAATGATATTCATTACAGCTTCACTATTGCTTAACCATTTTTGAAGTTCAAAACCCCCTTTATTTAATAAATCATTTAACTGATCATATATTTGTATTGCTTCCTTTTCATTATCACACCCTGACATAAAATCATCCACGTAAAAGTCTCTTTTAACTCTATCTGCCACCAGTGGATAATTTTTTCCTTCATCTGTAGCTAATTGCATTAACGTTTTTATTGCCAAATATGGTGCTGATGATGTGCCAAAAGTAACTCTTAACATTTTATATTCCATGATATCTTTTTCAGGTGTATTTCGCCACAAAATGCGCTGAAAATCAGCATCATCTTCCTGAACACATACTTGTCTGTACATCTTTGTGATATCTGCAGAGAGGCATATTCGGTACGTTCTCCAACGCATTATGATATGACGAAGTTCCGATTGCAAGGTAGGTCCCACCATCAGGTCATCGTTCAGTGATATACCATTCCTGCCCTTACAAGATGCATCAAAACAATACGGACCTTAGTCGTGGTTCTATCCTCCCTGATAACAGCGTGGTATGGTAAGTATACTCCAATCTCTCTGTCTTCGCTATTAACCGGTCGCATATGGTTAAGCTCTAAATATTCATCAAATGTCCGTTTAAATTCATTTTTCAACTGCTCGTTCTTGACTAATTGTTGTTCCAGTCTTAGAAATCTCCTTAATGCTATTTCACGTGATTGACCTAAACAAACCGGATGCTCATCTCTAAAAGGTAATTTGACAATGTAACGTCCAGTTTCGTCACGTGTAGTTGTTGACGCGTATATTTCTTCACAGCGCTTCTCTTCTTCTGACATCAACCTTTGATTTATCTGCGGCTCGTTTTCCATTTCCCAAAATGCCTTTAGAAAATCATCTGCTTCAACGTGCATGCTAACTATATTTGCAGAAAGCGACTGTGTTTTATTTGATCCCGTTAAAATCCATCCAAATATTGTATTTTGAGCCAGCAACGATCCTGATGAACATTTATGAAAACCTTCCCTTAATATTTCACCATAAACTTCTGAACCCAGCAACATGTCAATCTTGTTAGGCGAATGGAATCCTGGATCGGCTAACTTAATCTTTTCTAAAATAGACCATTGTTCTAGTAAAAAATCCCGAGGAGGTAATAACCCTGTTAATTTGTTTAAAACATAGGCTGTTACTTGGATGCTGCAGTCTGGATTGTTCAATGAATGAAGAATAATATTCGTTTTATTCTTTGAAACCACCTTGATTTCACCGCCCAATCCTGAAAAATTACCCTTGACTGCTTCACACTTAAGACCTAGCAACTGAACTGCGCCTTGCGTAATAAATGAAATATGAGACCCTTGATCAATTAAAGCGCGCAGCGGTATGAATCCATTGCTTGACTTTACATACACAATTGCTGTTGGTAACAACGACACTTGTTCAAAACCCTTTGAAATGTGTGAACTTCCCTGTATCATATCTGGTAATTGGTCATCTTGTAATACCTGATGTGATGCTATAGGCTCCAAGTTCGGTTGCGCACTACTGGAATGAAGTAATGAGTGATGTCGTCTTTTACAAATGTGGCAAGAAGTTGTACTTCGACAATATTTTACACCATGGTTATTGGCTAAACAATTAAAACATAACCGATTATCTGTAACAAATAAACGTTTTTTGTCATCATGTAATATAATAAATTCTTTACATGCACTTATTTTGTGATCACCTTTACAATAAGAACAAGTTATTTGAGATACATGTAAACTATTATTAAAACGACCCTTTGAATTCGGATTATCTTTATAATAATTTGAGCTAGTTTTTGTATCTAAAAATTCTAAAGAATGAAATCTGTTTTGCAAAAAGGTTTGAAATTGTTTAAAATTTGGTAATACACTACAATTAAATGTTATTTCACTGACTTTAGATTCCCATTGTTTTCTTGTTTCTGTATCTAATTTCTGTGATACAATATAGATAACTATTGCATCCCAAGACGTAGTGTCGATGCCCAAATTCTTCAATCCCTGCATCATGTCTGTAGTGTTGTCCAATAATTGTTTGAGACTCGTTGCAGATTCCGTCGTAATATTGCGCAGCGAGAAGAACCGTCCAAAAATACTATTCACAAGAAATTGTTTGTTATTAAATCGCTGCTCTAAAATATTCCAGCATTGTTCATAGTTGTCATTGGTAATAGCGATGTGCCTCAACAACTATTCAGCCTCTCCAGTCAAATGTCCCTTTAGATAATGCAATTTTTGAACATTATCAATGTCATCGTTGTTGTGTATCAAAGACACAAACAGATCCCTAAACGCTATCCAATCTGTATATCTACCCGAAAATGTTGGTATTGTTATTTTTGGTAGCCTCACAGACGTTTTTACGCACTTATTCTCTGCGTTAGACTTACTTGATGTTGTTGAAAATCCTTTCATTCCGTCTAAAATTTCACCAAGTTCCGATTTAAAATCCAAATAGAATTCTTCCACTTCGTTGTGTATGTCCTTTTTAAAGTAAATAGAACCCGCAGATTCATCATTTTTTAAGATTTCGTAATGATTTTTAGAAAACTCATTCCATTTGTTATTAACAATCTCAATCCTGTTTTCGACATATGATTTTGACAATCTTTCTTTAGGACTCTTTTTGAAGTTAATTTTGGTTTTTTGTAGCTGCGATCTAATGTCTTCCTGTATTTTTATAAGTTCCATAATGAGGTTTTATTATGGAGATTGCAACACTATAATATAATATTTTTCTAAGTGTTTCAGTTCGTAATTTCTATGTGAAATCGAACATAGGTTCCCCGTCGGTTCACTTTTTTCGTAATTATTCTAAGTCCCAAAACTACAGTACTCACAGTTTGATTGCACCCTTCACAAATATACAACACTTGCCCTTCCGTCCAGAGATGCTGGTAGTTGCACTGCTCCTGCTGGTACCCATCCGTGAAAACGCCCCTGCTTGTCGATGCCCTGGGTACTGCCGTAGTCACCAGGTGCTTCAGATCCTCAACGACAAGCTCGGATGAGCCGGCTTGCAGCTCTGGTTGGACTCTTCAACTTCTAGCCTTGGTTATCCGGCTCTCGAAGGACCATGTTCCCAAAATCCACCTTAGGGATATCCACTAGTGTGGTGGAGCCACTATCTACTAAGAAAACACCAGATACTTCTAAGATGACAATTTAATAATAATATTCTAAACTACATATACTTTTCCCGGTAACGAAACCATAGCGCGAATTTAAATTGCACAACGCCATCTATCGAGCGATGGCGTACTAAAACCTGTAATATTATTATAAAAGCCTTAACAATGTAGCTTTCTGTCAGTCAATTTTTTTTTTTGTAATCAAACCAGCCCTTGCCAAGTTTTCCTCGTACAAACAAAATAACAAACAAACTTTACTTCTTTAAAGTATTAGGACTTATAGATTATATTTTGGTCTGCAGTGTGAAAAGTGTATGGACTACCTATATGGAGTTTCTTGGCCATTCTTCTCCAAATGAAACTACCTTTTAAAAGGGGTAACTAGATTAAATTTATTTTTTTCGTAAATGACGTTCATAATAGCCTTTAAATGAACTTATTGAAATTAATAATTTGGCTTTGACTTTCACAAAATATCACTTTACTCGACTCAGAGATTGTATATAGGACCCCATATTCAGCAGGCATAGCTGCAAACCCAAATCTAATAATTCCGTCGGGCTAAATACTATGCTATTATGCTGCCTGTAAGAATGAAGTTTTCTATGGAACATTTTAACAAAGTAACGATAATTTGATTGCCAATTAACGCTAGTCGTGAAGGTATAAAACTTGGCCTTTATTTTAATTTTAATAAGAGCTCATTCAAAATTTAATGTTAGTTTTTGCGATCGTTATTTTTTCAACTCTTTATACGTTTTAACGTCTGTAAAGAATTAGCTGAAATTAAGCAAATACATAGATAGGTACACACATAGATATTGAACACATATATTGACATTTTACTCCGCTTTTATTTAAAAATTAAATCTTGGACAAAAGCTAGTACAATATCATACAAAATAATAAAATTGGATTCAAAGGTTTACATCACAAATATTTACCCATACCGCCTCGGTACATAAGTACAGAGGACTGAAACTGCTTCACAGCAACAAACTTGTGCTTACCCACCCTTTTTTACCAAGCTTCGTAGCTTCGCAAACTTCCTTCATTAGCATAATAGCACCAGATGCGGGTAGTTATCTGCGAATTGCTGTGCAGCTGGCCTACAGTCTAAACCTCAGGTTAGGCCTGGCGTATACTGTCGACAATTAAAAAAAAAACAAAAATCAAATTCAGTTTATTTTTTATTATTTAAAAAAAAAAAATGTTTATAGGTAAATAGTGGTGCGAGCTTCGCCGTTTTAGACAAAACTTTATTTAGTCTTAATTTTAAATGAAATCAAAAACAAACACCAAAAAAGAGAGAACGAGAGTGTATTTTATGTGAGTGCACATGGGGGTGATTTTTTTTTTCTTTTTTTTTTTTTTTTATATTGTTATAGGCTTGCGTTTGACCGCAACTCACCTGATCTTAAGTGATGATGCGGCCTAAGGTGGAGCACGCTTGCCTAGAATAAACCGGTTCACTCGTGCCTTGAAGATACCCAGAATATATATGTATCGGGGAATAGAGAGGCGGGCAGTGAATTCCACAGTCTGGCAGTTCGCACAATAAATGTGGAGTCAAAGCGCTTGGTTCGAGACCGTGGAACTTCAACCGTATAGGGGTGACGCTTCGCCGTATCCCTGCTCGTCCGGTGATGGAATGGGGATGGGGGAATTAAGTTGTGCAATTCCAAAGCACACTCTCCGAAACGTTTTAGTTTTTGAAGGCGGTTGTCTTTTTTGTAAAAAGCTTTTTATTTTCCGGGTTTTTAGTACCTCCTTCTCATCCAAATCTATTAAGAAGAGTATGAAAGTTAATTACTACAAAGATTGATGAAGCTAAAACGTCAACTATGTAAAATTTTTGGGTATTTGTTGATTTCTCAAAAAGTGCTGAATCAATTTCGATAAAATTTATATGGGACCACCCCTGAAGCATATCCGTAAAAAGAAGAATTTTCAAAATCTGTTTACGTTTGCCGGAGTAATCGCGTAACAAATCGCGCACATACTTAATGTAAATTTAAGACTTATACGGTTTTCTCATGGATGCCATTGTCAGAACCAAACCAAAGAAATCAGGTAACAAATATAAAAAAAAAAAAAAAAAAAATACAGACGTATTGATAACCTCCTCCTTTTTTGAAGTCGGTTGAAAAAGAGAGAACGAGAGTGTATTTTATGTGAGTGCACATGGGGGTGAAAGAGTGTGTGTGTGTGTGTGTATTTGCGAGTGTGTCTGCGTATGTGTGAGAGAGTGTGTTTTGTCACTGCTAAGTTCCAATTTAAAGTACTGGTGTAATTACATGTGACATTTCAGCTGCAAAAAGCTATCTCATAAATGGACTCTATTTTCATCGATTTATTTTGTAATTTAAGACATCCGACTGAGGCTTAACACTGAGGTTTGTTCACATTTTCATAGTAGGTATGGTATGTGTGTGTATTCTAGTCTCAGATTATGAAACAAATTTCAGATAGACCGCACGGAACATTGAGAGTGAAGCTAAAGAAGCAAATACAAATTCAAAAACGAATACCTACAACACGCTTTCGTGCAGTACTCAGTACAGCACGAAACACCGCATCGTAAAAGAAACGAATAAGAATTCAAATACAAATTTAAAAGCGAATACAATCACGAGAATGTGGGTATTCGCTTTTGAATTTGTATTTGGTTTTTTGGCTTCACTCTTAGTGTTCCGCGTGGTCTATCTGCCTTTTATTTCATAATCTGAGATTCTAATATATTGTGTATTTTAAGTCTCTTAAGCCACACGACACACCACACCACGGAAATGTGTCCCGGGCTTTATAATCTGTGGCATTATGGTACTGTTTTGTATTCGGATTTTAATACGGAACGACATTAACCCAGTAATGCCTAGCGTGTCCATTTGGACACGTAATTCGAATGTTTTTAAAATTATTATTGTGACAATATTTTACTGCATGATAAAAAAAACTTTTCTTTATTGCATTGTTTATAGTCAATGGTTTCAGTGACTGCCATTTATTTCTCCCTATTTGAGAGTATTTTGGAAATATTCTCAATTGAAATAGGTCATTGTTCAAAATTTAAAAAAAAATGGATAACCAAAGGCGGTAAGTGCATTTTCATCTGAATATTTTTGTATTTTTAGTGTTTTGTTGTGTTTTGTTATGCTTATATAAATGATTCATAATATAGATACGATAAAGTATAGGTTGCCTTTGGTATTGGTTATATTTCTGTACGTTGAATGTGATGTGTCCATATGGACACGCTAAGCACCTACCATAGCTTTTTGACATTACATTAATTCTCTTTCAGATTGTTTGATTTCGATCAGTTTTCAATTTATTGAATTACTTTAGACAGCAGGGTTTCGGAGCAAGAGGGACTATTCGGGAAAACAGATAGCGCAAATATGATAAATTGACTCTAAATAATATAATGAAAAAAAAACGGGGCTGCTACGAATCAGCGATTAGCAAAGATGATGGGGTGATAATCGTAAAATGGATGGATTATTCCATAGTCCCTATTGTCTCCAATAATCTTGGCGTTCAACCAGTATTCACCGACAAACAATTCTTCCAAAAAGATAAAACAATTTCATGTTTCCGGTTTCATGTTCGACCATTTCTTTTTGGTGAGTACGAGTATAATAAATATATTGGCGGTGTCGACCGCATAGACGAAAATGTGATCATGTATAGAATACATATCAGGAGTAAGATCGACGAAAGGTACTGGAGCCTAATGACATGGATGTTAGATGCATGACTCCATAATGCATGGTAATTGAAAAAAAAAGGAAGGACGGAAAATTCCGCCACTTGAGTTCAGAAGAGCAATTGTCCAAGCATACCACAATAGATACGGGACAGTTTCTAAAGGCCCAGAAAGACCAAGTGCTTCTAATTCACCGGTGGCTAATGCTTCAAGATACGACCAAATTAGCCACTATATGCAGAAGAAAAAAAAAAGCGTAGATTTGGTCCATACTGTCAAAATAAATCTTCTGCTGGGACAACGGAGTAGGTACATGAAATGTGATGTGGGGTTATGTGTGCCTTGTTTTACTTTGTATTGTATGAAATAACTTTATTTTCTTCAATTGTTGGCTATTTTAAACTATCAACTATTTATGTATAAGTTTATCTATTTGCTACTACAAATGCTTAGCGTGTCCATGTGGACACATTGTTTTTTTCTAACTTTGAATATACATATGAACCTAAAACTTGTCATTATGTTTTATTACCCTTTATTCTACATTATGATGTAAAAAAAAATAGTAAAAAGGTAAAACAAAAAAATTCGGGCATTACTGGGTTAAAATTGGCATCGGAATTGTAGGGTTAAATGGGGCGTCTACGGGCTATCAAAATACTGGGTGAACTGATAAGGTCACAGAAGTATATAAACCCAAGCAATTAGGTTTGAAAATTAGAAACCAACTGTGTTTTTAACCGACTTCAAAAAAAGGAGGACGTTTTACCGCGTAGTCGGATTTCGATGATTCTTTTTAAATGGATAGTGTAAACCTCAAAGTTGGTCCCATACAAATTTCATGAAATAACTAGAAAAAAATATTCTAAGAAAATATTCTAAGGGTGGAGAATTAAGGGATGACTCAATTTGTTTGGTGTTACTGTTTCTTAATTACTAATTAGCGACAAAAAAAAACCTTTTTTTTTACTTAGGTTCTTGAACTAAGTATTGCATTCGTCGTATTGACTTGGACCGCGTAATTGTCGGTTTTCGCATCTTCAGGTGTTGTCGCGGAATAAAAGTAATAAAAGCAGTCATTTCTTCAGTCAGATCCTAAGCTACCTTTTTATCTAATACAACGATCGGTTTTATAGTTTTGTCGTGATGATGTAATGGATGGACAGAGTTCCTATCGCTTATATTCTATTAGTGTTATCTGAAAGTATCTCGTCATTATTTATAAAAACAATAAATAAGACGTAAAACAAAGAATCTACTTTCAAAAAAAAGACGGGTTGCACTCCGGGAGTGCCGGCAGAAGTGAAAACTTGATTATTAACGTTGAGCATGTTTGATATTTTGGAATGGTTAGGGAATAATTTTGCACCAATTGCTTTATCAGTATAAAAGTACTATCATTTATGTGGTAGAATACAATATTCATTTATTGCGCTATCGTACACAAACATGACAGTTTATATTACATTAAAAATTTAACACTTTAAAACTATTACAATTATTTTACACTAGCACTTTTCCCGCGACTTCGTCCGCGTTACAATATAGCCTATGTTACTCAGCGATAATGTAGCTTTCGATTGGTGAATGAATTTTTGAAATCGGACCGGTAGTTTTTGAGTTTATTCATTACGACTGAGCCGCGCGGGGTACCTTACTCATAGATCTGAACTCCCCTCCCGCACGCGCACCCCCGCCTTGGTGACGCCCACTTCGCAACGCGCCGTGCAGCAGAAATCGTAATATTTTAATTTCGCCATAACTTCAAAACCAAACGTTCAATTTTAATCATTCAAAGACCAAATATTATCTACATAAACTGTACTTAGTGATGAAATAATTTATTTTGATAAGGATTAATAGCATGACTAAAATAAACGCGTTTAAATGTAGTCAAAAAAAAATTCAAGATTTTTAAATAAAAAAATGGTTGTTGTGCCTCACTCGACATAGATAGATATAGTGTGTCGCGGACTTTTTTGTAGATATTTATAAGATCAACAATTAATTAGAACATTTTATGGTTCTATCTTTTATAGTTTAGGCAGCGTACGCAAAATAAGAAACTTTTCTGGTTGATTTTTTACACCTTGTGGCCGAAAAGCCCAAATATCTTACGGAACCCTATTTTTCTCCAAAATAAAATATAGCCTATGTTACTCGTGGATAATGTAGCTTTCGAATGGTAAAAGAATTTTTAAAATCGGTCCAGTAGTTTTTGAGCCTATTCATTACAATCAAACAAAGTTTTCCTCTTTATAATATTAGTATAGTATATAGTATAGATTAAAACTCTCCATCCGTCTTACGCTTTTTCGATCAGTACCCCTAGCACGAATATTTGTAGGTTTCGTATCGCAAACGTATCGAGTTCTCGATACGATAACGGAGTACAACGAAAGTAGGAAGCACGAAACACTTTCGAAATAGTATCGAGAGCTCGATACGATAACGTTGGTGACGTCATACTAACGTAAGTAAAGATGGGCAAAATAGAACGAATGATCTTAAATTGAATGAATGTTTCGTACAGAAACTGGATAATTTAGTGATTTTAGGGCATTTAAAACTTTAATACTGTTCAATTTATGACGCAATACGAAGAAACTGCAGAAAAAGTTAATATTGAGTTAGATAAATGGTATAATAATTTAACTTATTACTAAAACGTTGTGTTTGGTTTGACTGTATTCCTAAACGAACGACGGGTGCTCGAAGCTCATTCAAAGTCAACTTTGTTTTAAAGTGAACTTGTGTTTTGTTGTGATTTTGGTGAAAATTTTGAAACTATTTTATTCTGTTAAAATGAGAACCAGCCACCCGCAGTACACAATTATGATAGAATTTATGGAAAAGTAAGTGTATTACATTTAAGATTTTATTGTCCTAAGCAATGTTGATTTTAATAGTGTTTCAATGGGATATTTGGAATATGTTTTTGTAAACTTTAAAAGAGCTAAAGTTTTTTTGTATACTCAAGTCAAATAAAGAATTAGGCTAGTCATGTGAAATAGGTATGTAAAAACAAAGTATTGTCAATTATGTCAGTCTAAAATAGAAAGATAACATACTTACTATTATTATAATCAATCGCGCTGCAAGATAATATAATAGTACAATGCACTACGTCGTGGGGTGCTTCTTCTGAACATTTTCTAACAAAATATATCCACACAATCACTTAAATTATAATTTTATACTTAAAATATACTCCGACGAAAGTTTTCTCACTGTCAAATTTACAGTGAATAAACATTCGTGAAACTCGCAAGCCAGCCTTCGACAATTACGATACTATCCGTCATTTTATGCCTTCGTGCTAGCTATCTTCATACAAACGGCTCAAGTTACCTTACGAAATCGATACGATGACGATACGAAACTTACATGTATTTGTTCGTGCTCTTAAAATTAGTTTAATTTACGGACACCAGAGGCGCTGTTCAAGTTTCCATACTAAATGCTTACGTTGACGATACGAATGTTTTTTCGATAGTGATTCGTGCTAGGGGTACTGGTCACGTGTCCTGACGCGAGTTTAAGATTTTATACCCATTACAGAAAAAGTGCTCAACGCCGCTAAAGAAGTTTTCACTTCAATAAAAAAAAACCGCATTCAAATCGGTTCACCCGTTAAAGAGCTACAGTGCCACAGACAGACACACAGACACGTCAAACTTATAACACCCCTCTTTTTCGTCGGGGGTTAAAAATTATGTAACTCCACCACCACTATTTTGTAAGAACTTATTAAACAGATCTCCATAGAGACCTACCTACATTTTGGAATGAGCAACTATACCCTGTCCATTGGGTTATTGGTTTTTTGACAGCTGCCTTATAATGTAATTATTCCCAATTACCTTAAGCTAACTTTAAAATGTGTTATAAAATAAATATATAAACTGCCTAATCTTGTTGGATTATCTTAGTTAAGACCTTTTACAGACATTATAGGTATGCGTATCAGTTTTTACAAAAAACATAAATACTGTTCAATAGTTGCAGCTGTCCAAAAACGATTAAACCAGTGGACATATTTTAGCTTTAACTGTCTGACTGTCATGCGTATTTTTGCCCGCACGCGATCTGGTCCACATGCAGGCTGCCCGCATCCTATTATTTCGTACATGTTTTTCCTATCATGCGGGCAGCACGCGTGAAGAACGCGGATTGGCTGCGGGCGAGCAGCATGCGTACATGCCGACCGGATGCGGGCGGCGTTCTTCTGCTTTCAGTGTTGTTTTTACTGTGACGCGGGTCGCACGCATGGTCATAGTACGCACGAGTTTAGTCACTGGCGACACGCACGACACTGCAGTTGCAAACGAAATCTTTGTACTGCGTCTGGCCAGGAGCGTGCTATCACCCACATGCGGACTAGATCCGCGCGCGGGCGAAAATACGCATGGCAGGAAAAGTGCCAGTAACTGACTCCTTGACAATTTAAAAGTATCTGAAAATGGTTTATTGTTAACTAGTTGTTGCCCTTGACTTCGTCCGCGTGGTTATATGAAGTTTAATGATGTTGATCGCAAACTATTTTTATATTTTAGTCAACTGAAAATGCCTATTCTAAGGCACCAATTTGTAAAAAAATTGATTTTTGGCAGACGTCTATTACTTGTTAACTACCTCTCTGCCGAATTTCAATTTCGTAGCGCAAAAAATGAAGGACTTTCATACAAACTTGGAAGACCCATTAGACCTCCTTAATCCGGCCCTGTCGCAAAATCCGTTCTTAGCGGACGTTTACTAACTATGTACTACCGCCCTGCCAAATTTCATCGTAATATGTCAAGCGGTTTTCATACATAGATAAATGCTTTTACTTTGAATCTTATGAACGGTGTTCTATGATAAAGCGAAGCTCAAATTATTCGAGCGCAGGTACTTAGTGTCGTAAAATTAAAAAAAAAAAATCAAGTATCGTCTTCACTCATGAGAGATCTATATTGGTTCTGTTGGGTTTTGAGAACCAATGAAAGACTCAGTTATAATTTTCAATGATTTGATTGATTGATTTGATTTGTTATTATTTGGTAAGAGAGGTGTGTGTGCCTGTGCACTCTCGGTTGGTGCAGACGAGAGAACTAACTAACTTCTATAGTATATTAAAGTTATGCACACTGTAAATAAGTATGAGAGAAAGACTCTTATATTCCAACACGTTTTTTCTATTATTTATAAGTCTCACGTTATTCTTGACAAAAGCTGAAATTTCATTGTTACTAATTCCAACATGTTTAAGCCTTCCCTACACCAAGCGCAACGCTCCACCACAAAATAATTTCCCATGTTTTTCATTGAAAGGGGCTCACATTATAAAAATACGAGAATTTTTGTTAAAATAACGCCGACCAAGAGTCTGGAAAGCGATAATTTAAGTGAGGAAATAAAATGAGCAATGTGAGCAATTTTTTTTGTGGCAGTTCTTGCATTTTTGGTTTCCTCGAGAGCTCGCGAATTCAAGTGTACTGCAATCTGTGCTCTACAAAGTTTGCGCGCCTAATTCTAGTGGAGTAACTTTGCAGTTGGGTAAAAAAGTGCGATTTTTTTATGTGGAAATTGAATTTTACGGTTCAGAGAGAGCTGTGTATAATTCATGAATTTGGGCTAAGTTGAGACTTGGTTGCAGTAATTTAATTTTTTTAATATGTAAGTATACTTAAACATTTTTTTTATATATTTTATGTAGGTATCCACTTGTGTGTATGAGTGGGCAAACGTTTTATTGTCCAATTAGTAATCAACAGTAAAAATAATAATAATAATAATAGAATTTATTTCTCTCAAAAAGAACACCGCTACAATTTGTGTATTTAAACATGTTTGCCTTAATCTAGGACCTTTGTGAGAGCTGGAGTCTGTACTAGGTTCGGGACCTGTATGACAGATCTCCAGGCTCACACCCTTTTAAATATTATCATATTTGCGGCATCTTAATTCCGATTATACATAATAGGTACAGTTTTCGACACTTTTTATAGAGAGGTACTTAAATCTATAATAAAGGTATGGTTATATAAAAATTAGTGAAGTGGTATGTGAAGTGTTATGTGAATTGATATTATTATATGATTGTGTGTGTGTGGTGCGTGAATGTGTGTGGGTGTTCTGTGTATGTGCATGTAAGTTCTGTGCGAGTGTTTGTGCTTATTAGTAAAAATTAGTGGGAATTAGTGTGATTGAAATTATTTTATGGTTTTGATGATACTTTCTGTACTTTCATAGTCCATATCCGGCAGCCAGTTCCTTACAGTAGTTTTACATTTATATTTTACCATTGAGTACATATGTAAGATGGTATTAACTTTGTTGTATACATAAGGACCAAGGAAATAACAGAATCGTTGAGCTAGCTTTGAATGAACAGGAAATAATTGTTTTATCCATTGAAAATGGATGAGTTAACTCCATTATTTACGTAGCTTTTTCCCAATTTTGTTGCGGTCGGCATCCAGTCTAACCGGACCAGTGTTTTATATGGAGTGACTTTTTTTTTATGGGACAAGCCCGCTACACTATTCCCTAACCACTGTAACTCCTGTAAGCCAGAATCAACAGTAGCGACCACCAGAAAAGCGCCAAAGCAATGAAGCTCGACGAGTCCCAGAGAAACGATTCAACTGTCTTGGATCCCGCAACGATATTAATCAAAAAAGAACAGCGGAGGAGTAAGAAAAACATATTTTTCACTTCCCTCCAAAAGCTTGTAAAGACACCTAACTTAGAAGATGTTAAATTAAAAAGTCCTGTGTTTAGACTGAAAAAGATCCGACCAGTTAGCTTAGACCTTCAGACAACATCACCTGAAGCGACCGACGCTGTCAAAGAAATGCTAAGCCCAGAAGAGAAACAGAGATCGTTGTCAACCCTGAAGTTAAGACCAAACCAGTGACGAAAGACGTTTCTGACGTCAACACAATGACGAAATAAGTCAGAATCGAGTTCTGGAAGATGTTCAAGGATGATACTGAATGGTGGAAAGCGTTAGCTAAGAGGAATTTAGACAAAATGGAAGAGACCAGACGAGAACTAGAGAGATTGAGGATTGATTGAGAGGTGAATTCCAAACGCAACTTGACAGATTTGAGAATGAGAAGCACACCCTACAGAATTTCATTGAAGAAGTAGACAAGTCCAAAGCTGTAAACAACTGGGAGAAACCCATTTGCTATATGGAGTGACTATTTCCTGTCTGACTTCCGCAACCTATAAGTTACTGGGTAACACTATACTCAAGACGCTTGCCAAGCGTGGTGATTATGGCATTGCCCACCTTGGGGGAGGCGTTTGTCCAACAGTGGACGTCTTCCGGCTGATGATAATGATGATGAGCCTTTGGATGAGCTAAGTCCATTACCATATTTCTACATCAAGATTTATCAAAATCCTGTGAATACTAAAACAAAAAAACACCCTCTCAAAGGGTTTTTAAAGAAACAAAAATAATGAATATTGAACAAACGTATAAATATAACACTTGCGTACTTGTGCGTAGAATAATAAATAGAGACATACATTCACAAATAACATTTACTAAGAGAATACAAGTTCAAAAGCGCATAACTAGACAGGCTAACCATATAATTTTAAGAGCACCGAGAACAAATTATGGCAGAAAGACTGTTGTGTATGAGGGAGCACAGCTTTATAATCAATTACCTAAAGTGATCAAGGAATCAAAATCTCTTCCAACTTTTAAAAGGCTATTAAAGCACCATGTCTTGCAAATGTTACCATAAGTTTTTATTATTGTGTTTTTTCTTTTCCTCATAGAAGTGAATATGTATTATTCTTTTTGAGTTAAATAAAGCATCTTAAACCGTAAAAAACTACAACCAAATTTTCGCCCTTTTACCCAAAAGCCCATTGACCGTACAACAAAGGAGCATGACCTATTAACCTACTCTATTGACGGCTGACGGGCTCAATGATGACAGCGCAAAAACTGCCTCAATTGAACTGCCCGAAGCCAGTAATTAAGTTACACCGTCTGACTTTGATCTCTGGGGGGTAGGCTTAGGTGAACTGGCGAATAAATTATCTATTCTGAGAAAAAAAAAAATTATATATTAATTGTGTTGTGGTGATCTAGATAAGTTGTTATTTAAAACTAATCGTTGGATAACTGTTATTTGCCTGTACTGTTTTAACGTCAAATTATATTTTTTTCTTGCCTATTGGTAAAATATGGCTGAATATGGGTTTAGCACGTGGTGATAAACAGATCACCACGTGTTGAACCCATATTTTCAAAATAAATGACTTACTTACTTACATTTATTAAGTTGACAATAATTATCAAGGTGGGTAAAAATATTATTAAAATGTCTTATTTACCTAAAAATAAAACATTTGAATAATATTTTCTTTTTCAAACTATTTTTTCATACTGTTGGGAATTGGTAGGTACTCCATAGTGATTTCCTAAAGTGGTCGTTTCCATAGTTCCTGGAAAGGGACAAAGCAGTACAGAATAATAGAAACTAGATACTTTTTATCTATAATAAGGAAATAAAGGTATAGAGGTATAGAGAGAAGTCAGTCGCTTTTCAAACGACTTCAAAACAGAAAAAGATTCTCAATTTGATTGTATGATGTTTTGGTTTTTTTTTGTATATTTGTTACGCGATTTCTCTGAAATCGATTTTGAAAATTCTTTTCCTTATGAATGGGGTATTCCTCAGGGGTAGTCCCATATAAATTTTATCAAAATTGATTCAGCACTTTTTGAAAAATCAACAATTTCCCAAAAAAACTACATAGACGACATTTTAGTTTTTTTAATCTTTGGAGTACCTCTGGTTTAACTGTGTTGCTGGTTCTTAATGGATATGGATGATAAACAGGCACCTAATAAGTGATAAATAAAAAGCTTTTTACAAAAAATAAACAACCGCCTTCAAAATCTAAAAAGTGATAAATAACTTTAGCACAGTACACACATGACTTTAGTTTCGCGGTTTTTTTATTTTGTACCAAAGGTTTTTTACACAAATGTTTCATTGAGGTTGTAAAAACAAATTAAAGACTGAAGCAGGCTGACAAGGGGCTCATGGCTAAGTAAAACCTGTACAGATCGATCAGTGATGATTGCCGCGGTTAATCCATGGATGGGTGTCCATACCGAGATCCCTCCGTGCCTCGGAAAACACGTAAAACCTTTGGTCCCGTCAGTCATTTGTAGATCTTTTACAGTCGTTACGGGTAGTCAGAAGCCAGAAAGTTTGACAACCAGTCTTACCAAGTACCTAATAATAATAATAATATGTGGGGACATTTTCACACACGGCCATCTGACCCCAAACTAGGGAGACCCTGTACAATGGGTGTCAGACAGCTGATATACATACACAAATACATTTTTTTTTTGTAAATACACACATTTATAGATAAACAACACCCAGACACAAGGCAAACACAAATGCTCATCACACAAATGTTTACCCTGGGCGGGAATCGAACCCGCAACACGCTGCGCAGCAGTCGATCGCTCAGCCACTGCGCCAACCATGTCGTCTTAATCAGTTACTGGGTTGTGAAGGTCAGTGATAGGCAGTCGATCTATGTAAGAAAATGGTATTCAGCTGCACCCGGTTATACTTAAAGCTGACCCCTCAGATTATGAAACAAAAAGCAGATAGACCGTGCGATACACCGGCAGTGAAGCCAAAAAAGCAAATACAAATTCAAAAGCAAATACGTATAACGCGCTTAGTGCTGTACTGACACGAGTAGGTATAGCTCGAAACGCCGCATCGTTAAAAAAAACAAATAAAAATACTAATACAAATTCCAAAGCGAATACAATCACGAGATTGTAGGTATTCGCTTTAGAATTCATTTTTTTGGCTTCACTCTCAGTGTTCCGCTCTGTCTATCTGCTTTTTGTTTCATAATCTGAGGCTGACCCCAAAAAAATTGGGAAAACGCTAAACTGTTGAGGACCACAAGTACCTAGGTTTATAAAAAATAACCAAGTTTCCACTAAACAGGCTACAACAACTAAAACAAACCTCTTTTAACTCGAAGTCACAGAAAATCTCAACAAAAGCTTCACAAAAACACTAGACAATTAGGAACACGCCCGATGGGAAATCTCAAGTAGCCAATTAAAGAAAGGGTCTTTTCTTCAAGGATTGAAACTTAATTTAACCAAATGACTTGACCTAGCAAATAATCGTGGTCGTTGTGGTAGTTAAAAAGTATTTTCTTACTAATTTACTTAAGTGGATAAGTGCCTTGTTAAGCATGTGCAAGTTATAATAGCCAATTAAAAATAATGGCAATATTGCTGCTATCGTCGTTGGCGACGGCCTTGCTACGTTTATTGCTGTAGGGTACAATTAAAATACAATTTTCAATATTTTCTTCGTACCTAATTAATAATGAAGCAGTTAAAATCCAGCATATGGCGACAACATTTATTAATGTCTAGCGCCTCGTTTACGCTTTCATCATCATTATCACAGAACAGATAAATAGAGTTGGAATGATAATGTGGGCGTGGCAATAAGCGCGCCACAATTATGATTTAACAATCATAACTCGACCGATTCGTTCATACACCGCGTTTAGTGTGCTTCGGTTCACCTCGGAGAAGAAATCTCTGCATTAAAATGCCGTATTGTGCCATAAAAACTTGTAAAACAAAAAATCAGACCTCAAGTATTAGAGGGAGGAGGTATATCTTTCCATTGCTAAAATATCCAAATATCCAAAATATCATTCGTAAAAAGCTTAAAATATAATGATCATTATGAAATTTCAAATATATACAACATTATTGCATTAGGTAACAAAAAGCATACATTGCCCGATGTGTACTCGCTTAATCAACGCAATGACCGAGTCGGCTTGCAATGTACTGCATGCATTGGATTCTCTACACTTCAACTTTGGAGATTATAAGGTTTACCATGATTGGCCACGGAACCGATAAATAGAGATCATCATATCAGCCTACTGCCATCCACTTCTGAAAGTAGGCCTCTCCCAGAGCTATTGAGATTTCCAATCAAAAATAACATCCAATGGATTTTCCGAAAAAAATATTTTGTGTGACAATAACCTTGCCCTGACAAATTGGGTACATGACACTAAGAGACATAACTTCTTATTTTATTTATTTATAATATGATTTACACGGTTTACATAACCAATTACATAAATCAAGGGTAACAAATATGAAGTAATAACAAAAATTAAATATTGTTCTGGCAAAACTTCAGGCAAATAACCATTAAATTGACTTATCGAATATATCGCAGTCTGGGTTGGCTTCCACGAGCTTATTTAATGCAGTCACCATGCGCGGTACGGGAGACGCAGCACGAGCTGCAGTTCGACACGAAAAAACTACTTGATTTTAACCTTAAAAACATGATTATTTTTTAATTTATTGTAAAATTAGATTTTTAGTTGCTTTGAAATCAATAAATAGACAGTCTATAGAGTTAGCAGATGATAACTAGAAGTGACGCCATAAGTATAAATTACCATACAACATCTATGAGAGTATCGTTTTGACAGCTCTAAAAATGTCTGCCAATCGATTGGTGGTGTCTTCCTCGTTACCAACACAAAAAAGACAACGGTAGAGTCATTCTCATGATGACGTTACATAGATAATAATTTGATAATTATCTTCTGATTTACATCACGTTGGAGTCCAATATGAGCGTATGATCAAGCGCACATCTTACTGTGGAATTCACTGCCCGCCTCTCTATTCTCTGATAAATATAATCAGAGTATTTTCAAGGCACGAGTGAACCAGTTCATCCTAGGCAGGCGTGCTCCACCTTAGGCCGCATCATCACTTAAGATCAGGTGAGTTGCGGCCAAACGTAAGCCTTTACCTAGATTAAAAAAAACCGAACAAGTGCGAGTTGGACTCGCCCACCGAGGGTTCCGTACATATTTGTAGGTACAGATCCATACTTCTATACTAATCCATACCTACTATCCATACTTTAATTTACTTAATATTATAAATGCGTTTTTTACGACATAAACGGCCGTATCTTTTTTTCACGTTAACATAGAGGGTTGATTTTTTTACAGCATCAAGGGACCGTAAACTTGAGCATATGGTTTTTAATTTTAACTCGATACCTCCACGCGTTCCCGAAATAAAGGGTCTTGACAGACAGACAGACAGACGGACAACAAAGTGATCCTATAAGGGTTCCGTATTTTTCCTTTTGAGGTACGGAATCCTAAAATAAGAAGAAAGCCATATATAATATTTTTATCCTATTTTGCCCTGTTTTGCCAGTGACTCGGAGCTTGTGGTAATCAAAGTTCTAGTTCGCCCTAGTTCGCCCCTGTCGAAAATTCGTTTTTAACTGACATTTGGTACCATTTAACTACCTGGCTGCTGAATTAATTTCCGAGGTTTTGTGTTTAGTCTGTGAGTGAATGAATAAGTGACCTTTAGCTTTTATAAATAGAGATCCATATTCAAACGTAGCTTTGATAAATAAATGTATATAACACGGCGAGTAGGTATGGTCTTCGTCGTGATCCTTCATTGATGGTAGGATTGGTAGGTAGGTAGGGTAGGTAGTTGAATTTCAATCACACACATCGTTGACTTGACACAAACTCCATTTATTTCAATGAAACCACTTACAGGCACTTTTGAAATTATCACTAGGAGTTATTGTCAGCCTGAAAGATGATGCTAGATGTACGTTCCAACAGGTAGGCTTCTATGGAGAAGAACGTACAAGAAACTCCATGATCACTCTTTTAAACCAAAATATGTTACAACAATGTTATGGTCGAATAATCTTAACAATTTTAAAACCAAATTCTACTTTTTAAATTTTAACACGCGCACACGCGCCTATCGCCATATTTCTCTCTGCCCCCTCCGTCCGGAAGCGTGTCGTACCAGTACAAAATCTTATTACTTAAGTAGTTGAATAAAATGTAGAAACAATACTAAAATGATTATCAGTTAATTCTTTTATCATTAAACAATGCTAATATTCTCAAATAGAAAGGCGTCTTAACATTATGACTGCTAATAGTGATATTACTGCGCGATGACATTTCCGGTGATTTGAAGAAATTAATTAAATAAAAGGTCGTCATTAACAAATTGCCTGTGTAAAATAGTCTTGTTAATTTACACTCAGCAATTCATTATTGAAACCTTTTAAGTTCTCGTATTAAATTAGAACCATGAGATATTGACTATTGACATAATGGTCTACGCCATTTCCTCAAGGACCTCAATTACACAACTCTGTAATATTTCTAAACAACTTATAAATCAGATGTGCAAATTGTTAATATGACTGAAATCCTAATGGTCATATAATAAATGCTTCCTTTTAATTTTAACTACAGTTTTAACTAAAACATTGAAATTAGTTTAATAACAAATTTCCGATAACTTCAGTTTATCCAGCAAGCAAATAGATGGCGTTGATCTCAAATGAATTAATCGATATCCACGTAATGTGTGATAGTTGTAACGTGATCTCACAGAGGGCATTATTACCAATGACCAACAGTTATAATAATTAGTTAATTAGTAAACTAATAACACCCGTGTCCAAATGTTCACGTGTAGTATGGCAGCTACGGGGTCTCACTGCGACATATACGTAATTTAATGACGTTATGGCCCAATAGTGGTTAAGGCACGCCTTCATGTACGAGGTTGTGGGTTAGCAAGTGGGCACGAACAAGTACCAATGTGAATTTTTAACAGACTTCAAAAAGGAGGAGGTTATCAATTCGGATGTTTATATATATACGGATGTACATATATATATTTTTTTATGTATGTTCGGGCATAACTCTGTCATTATACTTATATAGACGGATTCGTAAAATTCTTTGTTTTTTGTTCGAAAGGGGTTTATTCCAAAATGGTCCCATATAAATTTTATCAAAATTGATTCAGCTCTTTTTGAGAAAATCAACAAAATCCCAAAAATATTACATAGATGATGTTTTAGTTCCTTCAATCTTTGGAGAAGGTACTGCAATCTCTGTTTTTTAACTGTGTTGCCGTTTCTTAATAAATTTGGGTGAGAAGGAGGTAAAAAAAGCGGAAAATAAAAAGCTTTTTTTACAAAAAAGACAACCGCCTTTAAAAAAGAAAAAGTAAAAAATAACTTTAGCACAGAACACACAATGACTTTAGTTGCGGAAGTCGGTGGCAATACCTACAAAACAACAAATAGAACAGCTAACCCACCAACTTCCAATACTATAGTCGTGTGTGTTCTGTGCTAAAGTTATTTTCCACTTTTTGGTTTTTGAAGGCGGTTGTCTTTTTGTAATTCAAATTCTTATTTTTAGTTAATTTAATTCCGTACTACTACCACCTACATCACAAAAAGTGTAAACATGAAACCCAATTTATAAAACCGCTGTGTGGTTCAGCAAAACAGTTCAATAGTTTCGTTCATTTCCCTTGGCTCACATTTATTTAATTTACTTGTTCGGAAACAAACGTTCCATTTTTTCCAACATAACATGAAACGAAAATAATTGTACCTCGGTCTCTGCGTCATTTTCCAGATAATTTGACCCGAAACCTTTATTGTATTTACGAGGTAGAACTGGCCAAGACGTCTGAGCGACATCTTTCGCGATCATTCATGTGTAAAACGCGAAAAGTATTCCCAATGACGTCTACAAAGGAGTCTAAAATACTCTTCAAATTGTCGTTTGTGTCCAAAAGTTGACAAAGTTGACAAAGTTAGTTTTGGATACTGGAAAAGGTAACATGCGAAATGAAAATCCGCGAATTGTTGTTATTTTTAGGAGGAAGCTAAATTCAATACTAGTGTTTAAACTTCTAGCGAAAGCGTTGTCCCTTATATTTTCGGAAATCTTCTATCGCTATCTGCCCATTTAATTAGAATTAACGTCCGTGTGGTGTCGGTCGTAAAGAATAGCACCATCCCATATCTTCCCGTGGGTGTCGTAAGAGGTGACTAAGGGACTTACCAGAGAATGGGCAGCACCGTTCTCTGTGCCTTTGTAACAACCATACTGCGATCGCCAATCCGCCTGCCAAGCGTGGCGATTATGGCAAAACCCGCCCTTGGCGAGGCCTATGTCCAGCAGTTTCGGCTGAAATGAATATTGGAATATCGGCCCACTTGTACGTAATTTTTAAGGCAATTAACCTTCCTGCAAATGTCTTTGTTCAGTCAAAAACTGAAATATGTATTACTAGCTTTTGCCCGCGACTTTGTCCGCTTGAATATCGGTCATAGCGTATGCAGACGAAGTTGCGGATCAAAAGGTATCCCATGTCCTTCCCCAGGGTTCAAACTCAGCAGAATCGGTTTCGTTGTGTAACAGATATATAGAGTTACTTTCGCATTTATAATATTAGTATGGATTATTTAAAAAAAGTATTTTAAATAATAATAATTTTAAACAAATTATCTAAGATCTCAGAGTCGCCTTCGTCGTATCGGAGGATATTTCGAGGAGTAGACTGAAGGAGGCGCCCATGGGGTGTCACACCCCACCACCCCTCCATTTCATCCCGAGGGTGTTGTCGAAGGCGACTAAGCGAAAAAACGGAAGTCGGGCAGCAGCGGCTTCTGTGTACTTAACATCTTCACTGCGATCCCCAAGACCTTGGGGAGGCCTTTGTTCAACAGTGGACGTCTTCAGGCTGATGATGATGATGATGAGATTGAAGGAGTAGGAATAAGTTGACGTCTGGCTGAAATTTGTGACCCACATGAAAGAAGTATTAAATTATCTTTCTTTATCAGCCCTGCTTAAATAGATCTACACCGTTCCTGAGGCAGCTGCGCGGTGCAGGAGGGGTGGCAAAGGTTACAAGTTGACGTATTAGTGAGCTATCGCATCACGCCACCACGCCCCTCCCGCAAAGCGCAGGCTTAGTAAAAAAGTCCTAGCATTCATTAGGAACAACCTGCGCATTGTAGCTAGAGCCACTACAGGACATTGCTGCTTAAACAAGCACCTGTTCCACCTGGGGTTAAGTGATACGCCAACCTGCAGACGCTGTAATGATGAAACGCCACTTCACCTTCTGGGGGAATACGAAACATTAAAGCACAAGCGCAACAATCATCTGGGCAAATACATGTTAAGCCCGGATGAATTAATGGAGATCGCCCCAAAGCAGATCCTGCAGTTCATCACAGCTGCAGGGTTTGGTAGCGATCTCTAACCAACTCAAGCGGCGATCACAATAGATCAGCTCTGGTCGCAGTGACAGCCGCAAAAAGAAAATAAAATAAAAATAAAAAATAGACCTCAGGAATGGTCTCAGTTAAGTGGTCGGGCTATAGTGACTGCACATTGCATAAGCAATACATACTTTAAAATCTGCCCAATATGGTATGCCGTAAAATATTGTCTAATCTTTTAGAGGTAGAAATCCTAAGTCGTTTCCAGTTTATACATTAAACATTCTCCTAAAAAGCTTAGTAAAAATCTGCCCAATATGGAATGCCGTAAAATATTGTCTAATCTTTTAGAGGTAGAAATCCTAAGTCGTTTCCAGTTTATTCAAATTCAAATTCAAATTCAAATTCATTTATTGTTTGTCACAGGTGGAGAAGGAGCTCTTATCATAATAATATACATATAGTTCTCTGTAACATACCCATAGGGTGTACAATATTTAAGAATAATTTATAATGTATCCATTAATATTTATTATTATTCATGCATAAATACTTCATAATTAATTAATTCTTACTCATGTGAAAATATATTATCATTCATTACTATTATTAAACATGTCAAAATATATTATCATTTATTAATATGTCAATCTTTAGTCTCATCTTCAGTCAGTTACATTACAAGCGATTTGTCATTTAAAAATTCATTGACATTATAATAGGCCTTTCCTGTCAGTATTTTTTTTAATGTTTTCTTAAACTGGCCAGTCTTTAATTTTTTTACACAGATAGGGATATTGTTATAAATTATTGGTGCTCTACATACAACGCTTTTATACATTAGTGCTGTCTTAGCTGGCTGAACACGAAGTTTACTATTATCCCTGCGATTTCGTATTACAAGGTCCGATATACGAGGAAACAAATGGGGGTTATTTCTCACAAATAAGGCGATTTCTAAAATATACAATGACGGCAGTGTGAGGATATTATGCTTTGTAAAAAGAGGCTTACAGCTCTCAGTATTTTGGATACCGAACATGGCACGTATACATCGCTTTTGCATTTTAAATGCCATATCTTTATTTGATGAGTTGCCCCAGAAGATAATGCCATATCTTAGGACAGATTCAACAAGTCCATAATAAGCCGATAGTAACACATTTGTGTTGATAGTTGGAGCAAGTTGGTACAAAGCATATGCTTGACTACTTATTTTTTTACATAGTGCTTCAATGTGTTCTTTCCAGTTTAGTTTGCTGTCTATAATTAAGCCGAGAAAACGGACATTAGATACTTCATTTATGGTGTAATTATCATGAATCAAATTTACATTTAAAGGATTATGCAATCTTTGTCCAAAGTGCATTATATTTGTTTTAGATAAATTTATTTTTAAATTATTATTATCAAGCCAAGAAATTATAGATGTCAGTGAATTATTTATGTCAGATTTATAATTATTAATGTCCTTACATGCAATTGAAACTGTACTGTCATCAGCAAATAATGTCATAGGTTGAGTCGTTGCCTTTGGCAAGTCGTTGATATAAATAATAAACAACGGTGCCCCTATGACACTGCCTTGAGGAACACCATATGTGACATTTCTCCTCTCGGAGCTAAATGTTTCCACTTTTTTTGTTTTAGGATTCACTTTAGTTACTACTGTAATTTGTTGTCGGTTCGTTAAATAGGATCTAATTAAATCTAAAATATTCCCTCTTATGCCATATGCTTCAAGTTTACTGATTAGTATATTATGATCTACATAATCAAAAGCCTGTGACATATCGCAATAAATTGCACAAGCTGGAACTGTTTTGTCAACGTGGCCTAAAACATTTTGGATGAATTCATAAATGGCCATATTCGTGGTTTTATTTTGTCGAAAACCCTTTTGTTCATTGCACAAAATTTTATTTTTTTCTAGATATGAATTTAGTTCGCCATGAAGATACTTTTCAAAAATTTTTGAAAATATTGATAGAAGTGCAACAGGCCTATAATTCACCATTAACTGTTTGCATTCTTTTTTTAATAAAGGTTTTATAACGGATAGTTTAAGATCTTGTGGAAATATTCCCGTTGATATCGACAAGTTCAGAATGTGACTTAAGTGATGGCATATATCCTCATTTACTGCTTTAATTATTTTAGTAGAGATCCCATCATAACCTACACTGTTGGTATGTTTAAGGTTGATTATAATTTTATTAATCTGGTAGGCTGAACTCGGTGCAAGAAACATTGAATTTAAACGGTGATTAATTAAAGACGTTACTTTTTTTCCGGCACCCGGAAGGGGTTTGACTTTTTCAATAAAATAATTATTAAACATTCTCTTTAATATATTAAAATACATTAAACATTCTCCTAAAAAGCTTAGTATATATTAAAGCTGCTATAAATTTAAAGTAAACTGCAGATCAGCATAATAAATGCGACTTGAGTACAAAAATGCAAGTCAACTAAGAAAATCTCTATTGTAAGGATCTGCAGGGGAAGGGTGGTGTGGTGGTCTAAGTATAAAAAACGTAGCGATTTATTGTAATGACAGGGCGAAGATTTTAGTCACTATTACTTTGATTTTATTTTTTCGGTTGGCTGTCTTTCTGTCCGTCTGTCCAGCTGTCCACAAAGTACGTAAGCCTGCGGCGGCGCTCCCGAGCAGAGAGACCACTCAGAATAAACCGCCATTTTTCGTATGCACATATTGACATTACGTTTATAGGTATTCAAGTAGTTTCAAGCAGACTTCAGTCTCGACTGTCACATGATCTCAAAATGAATAAAGCCCGTCACATACGTAGCTATAATATATATTATAGCTAGCCACCACACACGGTAGCTATAATATAATAATATACTTTCGCCCTTATTACCTCTGCAATCGTTGTTTGTTTCACATTTTTGGAATTTCTGCTATATCTGTCCACATATTTTGGTGACGTAGTAAAAATATATATTATAGCTGATCGTAGTTTGCCTTACGTCTGACGTATATTAATATATATTATAGATACGTCTGTGACGGGCTTAAATGATGTAAATGACATTTCACGACGAACAGGAAAATTTTGTTATAAAAAAAATTGCAAAGCGTTCCAACCAGTGTCTATAAAATTTCATATTGTCACAAATAAAACCAACAGAGTCAATACAGTAGCAGCCCTAGTGAGTCTGGCAAGTTTAGGTAATTCATTTTGAAGATGGCGGGAGAGGTCCTTTTGTAACCTTTGTATTATGTGATCGGTCCATCTGTCTGTCACGGAGCAGTATCTCCTGAACCGTAATAGGTAGACACTTAAAATTTTCATAGAGTGTGTATTAAGTACAGACACCAAGCCATCAACATATACCAAACTGTCAAATTTTCCCAATTGAATATGAACCTTATGATTTTGATAAAGTTGAAAATCTATATATACAGATTGTTGTAGCTTGATGTACCTCTGTACTATGACCATAGTAACAACAGTAACAAAAATACAAATACTCCTGCTGGGTTTGGTTGGAAAACAGGACTTCTTATACTGTAACTTTTTGAAATAATTATAGTCTATTTTCAACCGACTTCAAAAAAGGAGGAGGTTATCAATTCGTCTGTATTTTTTTTTTTTCTTTTTTTTTTTTATGTTTGTTACCTGATTTCTTGGGACTGGGTGCACCGATTTTGATGATTCTTTCTTTATTTGAAAGCTAGTGCTTCCCGTTTTTATTTGGTCCAGTTCAGACAATGGCATCCATGAGAAAACAGTATAAGTCTTAAATTTGCATTAAGTATGTGCGCGATTTGTTACGCGATTTCTCCGGCAAACGTATACTGATTTTGAAAATTCTTTTTTTTATGGATAGGGTATGCTTCAGGGGTGGTCCCATATAAATTTTATGGAAATTGATTCAGCACTTTTTGAAAAATCAACAAATACCCCAAAAAATTACATAGACGACGTTTTAGTTTCATCAATCTTTGTAGTAGTTAACTTTCAATCTCTTCTTAATAGATTTGTATGAGAAGGAGGTACTAAAAAGCGGAAAATAAAAAGCTTTTTACAAAAAAAGACAACCGCCTTCAAAAAGTGAAAAATAACTTTAGCACAGAACACACATTGACTTTAGTTTCGGAAGTCGGTGGCAATACAAAACAACAAACAGAACAAAGCCACTGAATTTCGAAACTAAAGTCAATGTGTGTTCTGTGCTAAAGTTATTTTTCACTTTTTGAAGGCGGTTGTCTTTTTTGTAAAAAGCTTTTTTATTATAAGTAGTACATCGTCTTCACATTTGCATAATAACTGGTTGACTAATGTACCTGTACAAAATATCATAAACCATTTCTTTTTATGTATAGATATGGAGTTTCATTCCTATTCTTCTCCTTAAGAAACCACCTTTTGAAACCGGTAACTAGATTAAATTTTGTTTTTAATTGTCTAATTGATAAAATAAAAAAAATAAGTTTAAAAACTAAAACCCGACCACAACAAACCTTGACCATTTTGTACCTATGTCTTGATTTCTGTGTGAAATATTTTCTTGTTTCGTACTTTTTAGATCACTTTTTGTTGTGGTCGGGTTTTAGTTTTTAAACTAATTTTTTTGATTTAAACCATTTTGGAGTCACAGCTAAGTATTATATATTTAATAGGTAAACCCCTTTCCAATGATACTAAACACGGTATGCGTATCTTAATTTATTTGGTAATCTTTCCATTTTTTACAATAATTTGTGACAAATCACCACTAAATATTATATATTTGAAAGGTACTAGTGAACCCCTTTCCAATGATACCAAACACGGTATGCTTATCTTTATATATTTTTTTAATCTTGGTTTTTTTGTCCGCCAGAGGGCGCCACATTAGATTCGGTGATACGTCATATAGCCTATAACCAGCGGACAATCAAGACGCTTCTAACGATACCTCATTTGTTCAGTTCTGATAAGTAGTTTAGGAGCTATGAGCGAACAGATGAACATACATACATACATACATACATACATACATACATAGCCTGTCAAAATCATAACCCTCCTTTGGCTTTGCCGTAGTCGGGTAATGATTCGACTTCGAATTGAGTAAGAGGGTGAAAAATGAAACACAAAATCGCTTATGACTTGTCACTTGACCCGCCTTATAATGAAGACCCTTCGGCGTTGGTGATTCAGGGATTCTGCTGGCGATAATGGCAGATAGCCTTAATCACAGTGAGGGGTACCGCCGGCATTTTGGCTAATTGTACCCTTTGCTTTTTGCCACTGTCTAACCCAAAACTGCCGAGTAAGGCCCAAGTAATTGGCAAAACCTAGTTTTCGTTCTATTTTTGGAGATGGGATTTCGAAATTGTTGTATCTTATAATTGGGCCCAAGATTGTGTTTGTTTTAAATTTATTTTATGCCTGTAACTACTTTTTTTATTTTCTCAGCAGTTGGGTAAGGTAATAAAACTAGTGGAATCACACGTTTTATAGGTTGTAATAATGCTGTCTTTTAACAAGATTTGCTACTGATGTTTATTGCTATTTTGGGGTTCCGTAGCTTAAAAGAGAGAAATGGAACACTTATATATCTTTAATTGGCTTTGTGATAAATGTTTCTTTACAATTGAAGAGTTTATGAAATTAAAACATTAATAAATACAGGTGATAATAAATTAACTAGAACAGTTTTATTATTATATTGCAATGTAAAACTGCATGACGTTATTTAAATATAGGTCCCTAATAAACTGATATTATTTTGATCATTGCAGTAACAGTTTTAAATTATTATTTGAATTAATTTCTTATTTTTAATTTGCTATTGATTAATTCTAGAACCTATCTTAAATGTTATACCTACAGTCTTAATTGATATGAGTACTTATAATATATATACTTTAATATATTTTAAATATTTACAATTTTAAATGTTATGAATTTACAATTACAATTATTATAAATTACAAATATTATTACAATTATTACCTATAAACTATTACAATTATTATAAATAAATTTGAAATATTGAAGTATTGCAATTATCAATTATTAGGTATTGACTTGATCTTACGTGAGGACTCGACGTGTAATTACATGACCTAGATTTAATAAACTTAGATATTGTTAAAGAAGTTTTAAATTGCATGTATACTTATTATAATTCTAAAATGTCAATGTTCTAAATCATTATTTTACTTTTTGACTGAAAATTTGCACGACCGAAAGGTCGAATATAGTGTAACAAACAAATTGTATAACACCTAATGTACATCCTATATTCTAGCAAATAAAGGTATCATTCATTCATAAGATTCGTTCTGTTACACAAGGGCGTTTCTCGAAGTCTATGCATTATAACAACTTCAATTTTGACGCAATGTTAGATACTAAAGCGCAAACGTATCGAACAATTATATTGCCCAAAAAATTATTTTAAGAATAGGTACTTAGCTAGAAAAAGCTTTTCATGAATGATAGATACACAATGAAATTACTTCTTTTTCTTACCGTAATTTGATCAAACTAAAATAATACCAGTCTTCAATTATAGGCTGGTATTATTGTACTTTGATGCTTAGAAAATATTCTTCTTAATGTTTCATTTATATTAATGTTTAGATACTTTGCTAAGTTAAACTGACTACCTTCTTTATGAAATATTCTTTACTAGTCTAATGACATATTTACTTTTTTCTATGTATGTACGTATCCACAAAAATGAAGTCTTTCCACAAAACGACGACGATACGATTGGCGCAGTGTCTGAGCGATTCACTGCTGCGTAGCGTGTTGCGGGTTAGAATCCCGCTCAGAGGAAACATATTTTGTATGATTAGTACTTGTGTTTGCCTTGTGTTTGGTTGTTTTTTAACCGACTTCAAAAAGAAGGAGGTTATCAATTCGAATGTTTTTATTTTTTTTTTATGTATGTTCGGGCATAACTCTGTCAAATTCTTTTTTTTGCAAAATTCTTTTTTTATTCGAAAGGGGTTTATTCCGAAAAGGTCCCATACAAATTTTATCAAAATTGGTACAGCCCTTTTTGAGAAAATCAACAAATTCCCAAAAAAACTTACTTAGACGACGTTTTAGTTTCTTCAATCACTGGAGGACTTACAATCTCTTTTAAGTGTGTTGCCGTTTCTTAATGGATTTGGATGTTAAAGCAACACTGAAAAACGAAAAATAAAAAGTTTTTTCAAAAAAAAGAAAACCGTTTCATTACTTTACTTTCGGAAGTCGGTGGCAGTGGCTTCGTGTTTGTTGTT
Organism: Charanyca ferruginea; assembly: GCA_947361185.1. NCBI lineage: Eukaryota > Metazoa > Arthropoda > Insecta > Lepidoptera > Noctuidae > Charanyca > Charanyca ferruginea. The sequence continues at coordinate 2,542,992 of OX376058.1, read as the reverse complement.
TTGTATTGCCACCGACTTCCGAAAGTAAAGTAATGTGTGTTCTGTGCTAAAGTTATTTATCACTTTTTAGTTTTTGAAGGCGGTTTTCTTTTTTGAAAAAACTTTTTATTTTTTATTCATATACGTTTCTATTTATTTACATATTTGTGTATGTATATCAGCTATCTGACACCCATAGTACAGGGTCTGCCTAGTTTGGGGTCAGATGACCATATGTGAAATGTCTCCGCAAACTATTATTTTTATACCACATTTGGGCCATTATCAAATATGATTAAAAAAATAATTAAAGATAGCGTTTGAATTGGTCCTGTTCTTGGGGCCCGTCCGGTCCGCTCCAATTCTAATCACGTGCAGGATGTAAATCTGCGTCGGAAACAACTTACAGACATGTTGTAGTGCAATGCTCTTTGGGTAATGTTTCTGACATTTTAATGGTGGTGTAGCTGTCCGACGTGTTTTAGTAATGGTCTGAAAGTGTACATTCTGAGTTCAGATTTAGAATACTGACGTTTAACCCTGACTTGTAATTGTTTGGAAGTATTTAGTTCAGATTTAGAATACTGATGTTTAACAGTGGCTTGTTATTAAGGACCGTAACTCTTGAATGTAGATTCGATTTTGTTTTGTTTTAATAATAATAATAATAATAAACCATTTATTTCGGGTATCATAGACCCATAACATAAATACCTTACAGCCTATCATACATACTTATAAAAAACCACAAAAAAAATATAATTAAACTATTGAACACGAAGCGACGGCGTCGTGTTGCGCTGCGTGGTGTCGCGTAGCCTTCCGCGGAATCGCCGAAATACGACACCCTCCGGCCAAAACTCATTCTTAAGGTAGGTCTCGATATACTGAGTCGGAACTCGCACCACGAACGACTTGAAGTTAATATTGTGGCGCGACTCCAACTTCTCGACCCTCAAGGTCCAGCTGGTCTTCGATCGGACATACTCCACGATCTCCTCAACCTTCGTGGTATGATGTAGCCGGGACACATAGAGCTGCGTCGTAGGTATTGCGGGACGCAGCATAATGGGTCCTGCCAGCGCGGTCCCACACTGGTTCCGACTAGCTTCTTCCTCTTCTTCCTCTCCAGCTTCACGAAGTCATCCTTGTCACACGTGCCCGTTGCTGGGCCTTGCTGTTTCCAACCCCTGTTGTTTGGTTTACAGGAGCTCTTCTCTTTTAAGCATCGTAAATCTTTATTGCATCTCAGTCATCATCATCAGTCTAGCCTTTTTCCATTTATGGTGGGACCGGCTTCTATTTTATTATCCGGATGCAGCTGAATACCAGTGTTCCAGTTACTGGGTAACACGATACTTCTTTGTGAGATTGTTTGTCAGACTTTCTGGTTTCTGACTCCCAATTACGACTGTCAAAGATTTACGAAAGATAGCCGCGACCAACGGCTTTACGTGCTTGCTGAGGCACGGAGGGGTTTTCGTATGAAAGGATGGTCACCCATCCACAGACCGACCGCGGCAAACGTAGTTTAACCAAGACCGATGAATCCTTATGACTTTTGTATGAACATGAGCGCCTCCATATCTTTTATTAAATGTAACTCTAAAATGAGATATATAGGGCGACTGGTAATTAGTGTACGATACTTAAACACGTGATTGTGTTCATAATAACAAACAACTTTTCTAAAGAAAAAATGTTTTTTTTACTGGTTCACTTTTATCACAATAACACAACAGCAACCCTTCTCCTCCAACCAGTGTTCATTTTTTTGCCTTTTACTTGAACTAGTCTCCGATCTTGATTCCATTTTTAATGGTAAATAATAGTACATTATGGTACAAGTGTGTAATGTTGGTGATTACCGCTGAGGCGCCATTGAGACCCGAGCCGTTAGGTGAGGGTCTTAAGAGAGCCGAGGACGGTAATCATCAATACACACGTGTATCATACGACGTTTTTCAACACACTTGTGAAGAAAATAATACTAAAAAAATATTTTCAACAGTGAAAACGAGTTGTGAAAATTTTTTCGCAATGGCGGGAAAAATTAATCAGTTTTCCTATGCGCGCGCATCAAATAATGGCGATCGGCCATAGACTAAAAGAATGAGGTTTCTTTTTTTTGTCTTTTCGCGGATAGCGTTTTAGCCACGTACAAAATGGGGAATTCAAAGTTCTCTTTAGTACAGAGAAAACAAAAGTTATATTTGAGAGAAAGTTTTATTTATAAAAAACGTACAAGTTAAAATTATTTACTTAAATACGAAGTTGCATGAAATGAGCAAGCAATAGGTACCTACATTAATATATTTGTACTATTGAACACGATCTTTTTAGTATCGAAACTTTTTTAAGAACAAAGCAACTCAATCAATAAAATAAAAAAAAAACCCCATAACTCACTTGTGAATAATAGCAATGAAAAAGTCACAGTTTGATTACAGGTGTCATTATATGCCTAATTGAGGTGAAATTAGAGCCATTTTATGAGCAGGTGTGTTGAAATAGTACATTATGGTACAAGTGTGTAATGTTGGTGATTACCGCTGAGGCGCCATTGAGACCCGAGCCGTTAGGTGAGGGTCTTAAGAGTGCCGAGGACGGTAATCATCAATACACACGTGTATCATACGACGTTTTTCAACACACTTGTGAAGAAAATAATACTAAAAAATCATTTTCAACGGTGAAAACGAGTTGTGAATTATTTTTTCGCAATGGCGGGAAAAAATGATCAGTTTTCCTATGCGCGCGCATCAAACAATGGCGATCGGCCATAGACTAAAAGAATGAAGTTTTTTGTCTTTTCGGGGATAGTGTTCTATCCACGTATAAAATGGGGAATTTAAAGTTTTCTTTATTACAGAGGAAACAAAAGTGAAAGTTTTATTTATTAAAAACATATAAGTGAAATTATCTATTTAAATACGAAGTTGCATGAAATGAGCAAGCAATAGGTACATTAATTTATTTGTACTATTGAACACGATCTTTTTGTATCGAAACTTTTAAAAACAAAGCAACTCAACCAATAAAATAAAAAAAAAACCCTATAACTCACTTGTGAATAATAGCAATGAAAAAGTCACAGTTTGATTACAGGTGTCATTATGTGCCTAATTGCCGTGAAATTAGAGCCATTTTATGAGCAAGTGTGTTGAAAAAAATGTAATTCATATTTCGCGCGGTTGACATTTACAGTTTTACAATATCAACAAGTAACAATGACTTTAACACGTCAAAAGTGTCGAATCTGTAGACAATAAAATAGCTCAAACTACGTAATAATGTCTATGGTCGCAATTAGTCGGTGCGTAGACAGATATTCTCGTTTGATGATTCGATGTGTTGGTCAATTTGTTGGATAACTTCATTATAATGGCAACATTTTGATTTATAACAACATTTTAGTTACAATAGGTTTATGGAACGTTTATGAATACAACATTTTATCAATGGTTTAAGTGCTTATAGAACATTTTTACTCATGAGTGTCTTAAACCTTCGATAAGCATTTTTTATGAATAAGACTGTATTTTTATAAAGGAAATGTACCAAAATATTCTACACACGAGTACCTAATATTTACAGGGATCCAAATAGGAGATATAATTGAACGTTAGAGCAGGACAAAAAACGATCAAGAGTCGATTGTAAGGCATCATAAATCATCACGGACAGAACGCGAATAGGTTGGCAAGCTAAAGATTTATGTTGTACTAAGGAAACTCCTGACTTTTTCCGTATTTATATTTTTTATTTTATCCTGATACAACCCTTTTTTTATTTTTACATACAATGTTACTATTCGAGGTTAAAGATTAACTTTAACGTCACGAATACCTTACTCACAATGAGCTGCACAAAACCAACATTAGTTTAATGAAGACTTTCAATGAATGCTGTCACTTTCTTTCATCAATTTAAAGCATTTTAATGATATGAATTTAATGTCTCCGTTAAAATAATGCTGACTTCGTGCAACTCAAAGAAAATCAGACTGTTCTTGACATTTCTTACCGGGTTTCCTACCATACAGCACACCAATAAATTTTCCTTAAACTGTTCCACCAATAAACCTTCCCGCAACTATAGCGGGTAACACGATACCCCTGGTAAAGCTGGTTGCCTGACTTTATGGCTTCTGTCAATCCAAAGATTCAAAGATCTACAAATGACAGCCGTGAACAACGGCTTTACGTGCTTTCCAATGCACGGAGGGATCTCGGCACGAGTTGGATGGTCACCCATCCACGGACCGACCTCGACAAGCGTAGCTTACACGTGACCGATCGATCTTGTGCGGCCTTTACTTAGTCACAATTCCCTATCCAAACCTTCCCAAAGTCCCCTTATCAAGTTACTATTCGATCATCATCATCTGCCTATCCTTTTCCCAGGTATATTGGGGTAGGCTTCCAGTCTAATCGGATGCAGCTATATCCTGTGTTTTACATGGAGTGACTGTCTATCGGATCTCCACAATCCAGTTAATGGACAACACGAAACGCCTTGGTAAGACTGCTGTCAGACTTTCTGGCTTCTGACTACCCGTAACGACTGCCAAAGATCTACGAATGACAACCGGGACCAACGGCTTTACGTGCTTTCCAAGGCACGGAGAGAACTCAGTATGAAATGGATGGTCACCCATCTGCAGAGCGACTGCAGCAAGCGTAGCTTAACCTTTGACCGATCGATCTGTACAGTTTTAATTAGCCACGAGTTGCTCAAGTTACTATTCGATATTTAAATTAACTTTAACGTCACGAATAGCTGACCTTATCAGAATTTTCTTGACGTTTTTTATCCGGTTTCCTATCGTAAGTACCCACAGTGTGCTAATTACCTAAAATATAAATAATGTTATTTATTTTACCAAATTTGACCTCAGGCGAAGGCTTTTACTAATTATTTTTAAGTCAAAGCCAACTCACGGTTTTCTAATTTAATGTATCCGTCATGATTGTGAATATCAAAGTAATCTTTGAGCTGCCTTCACATCACAACATGATACTGGCAGCAAAGTCGACGTCGTTTCACTTGCTAAAACGGAAAAAAGTATTTTTTTATTATTAAAAGGTAAAGTTTCTTTGTTTTTCTGTTTGTCAAAAGTACCTACACAGCAAACCACGAAATGGCGGCGCTTCCCCCTTCCCCGTGCGCGGTGCGTCACAGTCCTCACTTGGCGTAATGAATTCTTTGATTTTTTAGCTATCCAATGCTGTAATTTAATTTAAGATGGAGATGATAGATATGAAGCTGCAACACCAAACTGCATGGAGGACCTTAGTACAAAGCTCGATGACCTCAGTAGAGCTTCCGAAAGAATGAGTCTTAAAATGAACATGGATAAAACCAAGGTCATGTTGAATGCCCATCTAACACCCACTCCTATCAAGATCGGAGACTCTACACTCGAAGTTGTAGATGATTACGTCTACCCGGGACAAATGGTCCAGTTAGGTAGGTCTAACTTCGAGAAAGAGGTTGATCGTCGAATCCGACTCGGCTGGGCAGCGTTCGGGAAGTTGCGTGGTATCTTCTCGTCCAAGTTACCGCAGTGTCTCAAGACGAAAGTCTATGACCAGTGTGTGTTGTTAGTGATTACATACGGGACCGAAACGTGGACGCTTACAATGGGCCTCATCAGAAGGCTTAAACTCACCCTAAGGGCAATGGAGAGGGCTATGCTCGGAGTTTCCTTGCGTAATAAAATCAGAAATGAAGACATCCGCAAGAGAACCAAGGTTACCGACGTAGCCCGAAGAATTGCCAAACTTAAGTGGCAGGCATGGGCAGGGCACATTCATTGCTCGCAGATCGGATGGCTTTGACTTTTTTTTTGACCTGGTAAAGGTAGCGGCGATCCGCTGGATGCGAGTCGCACGGGACCGGTCAATGTGGCGATACTTGGGGGAGGCCTATGTCCAGCAGTGGACGTCTTTCGGCTGAAATGATGATGATCATGATGAAACTGTATCCCCCGATTTTGTTATCATTAGTTGTTTTGACTTGCCCCCCACTATGAAAGCAATTTTAAAGACGTATTCACGTCAAAAACAAAATTTGTATTCAATTTACACTAACGCCAACGAAAAACCCAGTAATTTAGTCGTCATCCTTAGGTACTCCACAACGTTCTCTACCTTCGTGGAGTGGTGCAGACGTGACACGTACAGCTATGTCCACGGAAAAGCTGGACGCAGAAACATGTGCATGCAACATTTACAGTACTTAAAAACAGTCACGAAATATTGTTGCTTACAATGTACAGACATTATATCAGACCACTTACTCACTGTAGTATCGATGTTAAGTGAACCTGAAAAAGATTTGGCACCAGACCGGACCGGCGGACGTAATTCGCCGGTCGTTATACACTTCACAGTATATCGACATAACTTGTGTGCGTACCTACCTACATTTCGAGCAACAATAGGTTTAATGATTTCCTTCTATTTGAGATATTACAAGTTAGAACATGTTACTTATTTTCGTTAAAATTCAGCCGCGGTGTGCTACGTTTGTACCTACTGTCTGACGTAACTGAACGCTCACCGGTATGGTTTATAAAACATTAATAATTTAATTTTCTCAGATTTTACACTATTATAATTGAGCTTATAATATTCGCACGAACGGAGAACGAACCGATATTCGCGTGAACCGATTCGCGTGAACCGAGTCGCGGACTTTTGCCCGCGACTCGGTTCACGCGAATATCGGTTACCGCGGATGCAGACGAAGTCGTGGATTAAAGAGTAGCCTATGTCCTTCCCCAGGGTTCAAGTTATCTTCCTACCAAATTTTATCAAAATCGGTTCTGCCGTTTCATCGTGAAAGCGTAACAGACAGAGTTACTTATCACTGCAGGGCAAAAGCCTCTTCTCATACAGAGAAGGCACGAGCATTGATCACCACGTGCGCTCACGGTGGATCATTTCTGACGATGTCGGACTTATATTAAATCTAAGTCCAGGTTTCCTCACGATGTTTTCCTTCACCGATGTCAGTGCTGTCCAAGGTAACCTTGGAAAGAACATAATGAAATTGAAATCGTCACATTGTCACACGTCAAACTTACTGGTATCCGGTTGCGAATCCACAACCTCGTCTACCTCGTGTAAAAGAGGAGGACGCCTACTGAGCTTATAGTTGCCAAAACCGTCGTTGCCGAGTTGTTGCTAATCTCTCAATCATATGCCTTACCTTTTCCTAACTTCAAAGTTAAAGTCAATACATTTATTTCAATTAGACCATTATAAATAAGGCACTTTTGAACGTCAAATAAGAAAACATTTATTCTAGTTGCCCATTCCTAAAGTTAGTTTTGTGTGGAGAAGAATGGGCAAGAAACCCCATACTTACTCTTTTAAAAATGATGTTAACAATATTTACATTTACTGGAATTTTATATAATTTAGGTGAATACGATGTATCTTACATAAAAAACACTATATCAAAGTATAGACAAAATATCACAGATTAAGAAATTACAGCTAAGTTATGTATACACAACGCATAGTGTAACTATACTGTTACTATACTATTTAAATAGTGTAACTATACTGGGGACGGCATCCTGTCTAACCAGATGCAGTTGAATACTAGCGTTCTACATGGAGCGAACCCACAAAGTGTTAATAATTCATTAAATTACATCAAATCAACCCTCCTATATGCCAAATATGGTCACACTACTATCCAGCAATACCAGTTCGCGGATGGATGCGGGTTGCTCAAGAGCGGGTTGGTTGGCGATCTTATAGTATATGTGGTAACACATACTATTACTTTTTATAAGCATGCAATCATTGTTCATAATTGCTGTCTATATATACTTGTTTTTATAGATTCATGGAATCTTTTATATTTTAAAAGGGCCTTTAAAGGTACTTACAGTCTTTATGCTCGTCTCGTCTCTCGTCTCTCTCTTTATAATGTGTGTCTCAGATCATAGTTCCCTTTAGTTTTACTTACATTATAGTCCATCGAGCATAAAGCCAATTAAATGTATTTTAGTTCCCTTTTTATAAATCTGGAAAATAAATAATGTTTTGTTATGACATGTTTGTCAATGACAGTTGTCAATCTTGACAATTGTCAGTAATTCTTTTAATTAGTTTACGGCTTATATAACTTAAAACCTTCAAACTGATGTCGAATATATGTGTGTATTGCTGTATTTTATACTAAACAGCTGGACACCCGCTAATGTATCTGGTATTCTTAAAAATTCTATACGCACTAATCGAATAAAAATAACTGGCAGTCCACAATAATTGAGTCTGGCCGGTACTATAATACCCCGCTATATGACCATACGGGCGTTCTAGAAATAGAATTCATACTTGGAAAGTAATATGAATTTCGGAAGAGCGAACAGGAAAGAAACCTGTCAAATGGGTCAGTCTAGATCTCGCTGTCGCTTAAGTAACACGCTGATTTACTTATACTGTACTTACTACAAGTCTACCGGTCCACAACCAAAAGTCGGTAACGGTTCTGAGTCGTGCCGTCGTGCTGTCGCGTGCCTACTGCTCCCAGGGCGGGTCTTACTGTTAAGATCCCCGGGGACTTCCGTCCCAAAGCTAGGAGCCGACCGCGGCAGTCTTATCTTCGGCCGATCCTGTTTGCCGGCCAGGCTGTGGAGCGTGGAAATCTCAGCCTATCTTAGTGCATCTAGGTTAGTGTTCTTATATCTCTGTTTTTGATACTCATCGCATTATTTCGAGAGCTATTAAATTCTAACGTACAATTCTACATAGCTTTTTATATCATAAAGTAGTTGAATTGTTACAATCTCTGGGGGTTAAAGACGCTAATGGGAGACTGGTCAAAGAGGGCAACATGTAGAGAGGAGCGTAAGACTACGGGCTACCTTTGCCCAGCTGTGGGATAATACAAGTTGAAAAAGAAAAGGAAAATATTATGTATTTTGTATAACTCGTGCCAGGGCCTCTGCTACGTACCTACAACTTACGGTATGTAACTTCAGACGGTTTCTTTTAAAAAGGCACGTACGAACCGCAATGCGTCTTGTTCCGTACCACTTTCCTCCTGAAATATGAATTTAAAGTGTTTGTTGAAGAACATTATGGATTCTCAAAGGATAAAGTGGGATTCTGTTACAGTTTGGATTCGCGAATATCCTAAGATACGGGTTATTATGGAAAATGGACACGCTTGGAAATGCTTTCGAATGCATATATACGAATAAATATCTATCTACTATCAAACATAAAAACTACCTACTTAATACACATACCAACTCAGTAATGTAATCGTACCTAATAAATTCCTTTGTGATGCAACCCCCCCCCCTTGTTTATGAGGCACCCCCCCCCCCACTCCCCCTTTGCGATAATCCCCACGCTTGACAGACGTCGTGGGGATCGCAGTGAGGTTGAGTTCACGGAAGCTGCTGCTGCCCGACTTCCAGATTTTCCCTTAGTCGCCTTCTGCGACACCCTCGGGATGAAATGGGTGGGTGCTGTCCTGGTCCGGACACCCTCGGTAAATTAAATAATGTAACTGAACCATTATTTATACGTGATGGCCCTGCGTCTCTTGCATGAGGTTAAAGGATCGAAACCGGGCAACTAACAATGTGGCATATTCTATTTATAATTATTTACTTTCAAAGTTAATTTTGCACATCATTGTCTACTGTGTGTACATAAATAGTAAAATAAATAAATAAATTATTAAAAACCACGAGGAAACCATAATTCGACTTATAATAATTACACACTTCTGCCCGTGACTACGTCCATATGGAATTCAAAATATAATTAAAACACATCCAATGACACTCGGAATGGTGTTGTTTTCCATCAGTGAAGAAATTTTTGTAATCGTACCAGTATTTTCATGCATTAATTACCTCCTCCATACAAACTTTACCTTATTAAAATATTGGTGTAGATAAGCAGTCTGTGGGCTAATTCACGTAACTAAAGAAGTGCCGTTACAGTGCAGTAGCAGTTAAGTTTCGATCAAAACAACACTTTTCGTATTCTCTACCGCTGTCAGACATGCTCGCGTCAAGTTAGCGTCACGCGAGTCTTTGGTGCGTGCTTCGGAACGGCGTTCGTTGGACGTCTCAAAATGACATCATTACCGCCAAGTATGTTACCGCGACGTTCGTTGTTGTGAAAGTTCTTTAGTGCGATGTACGTTACTGCGAAAGTTTACCATTGCGACGTACGTTGTCGCGAAAGTTGAACCATATCGGAACCGCCCTAGAAGGATTGCTTGCACGATAATCGCAGTAAAGAATGTTTGTAACATAGCAATGGCAAACTTTCGCGGTAACGTACATCTCAGTAAAGAACTTTCGCAAATATGAACGTCGCGCGGTACAGAAATCCGCACCTATGATTTATGTCGAAACAAGTGAGTACCCAGCAACAATCCTGTCTGAATACCTAAAGCCTTTTGTGTGATTTCCTGGAAATCACACAAAACCACAAAATATATATTTCTGGTAAAAGTAGATCCAAATGATAATACTACCATTATATGAATTCATAGGAAAGATTTTTTTTTCATTATGTTTTAGTTTTGTAATGTATTGGTTTAGTTTAAACCCCCAGCGAAACAGTTTTAAGTGTAACATTTATATGGTATATATGGTATGGTATGGTAGATTTTTATTAACCTTTTTTTTGTTTATAGATTGGTTTGATCGAAAGTTCTTAGTTATTCTTGAAAATCGGTTCAGCCGTTTTAAGATTATATCAGCTCTTTTCTAGTTGATGTTGTTGTTGTTGGGTTGTTAAGTTGTTGGGTGTAATTGTTGTGTGTGGTTGTTGGATGTGGTTGTTGATATGTTGTTATTGTTCTTTTGTTGTTGCTGTTGTTGTTGGTTACTGGATGTGACCCAAACTCGATCAGACCTGTAGAAGATGTTCTACAGGTCTGATCGAGTTTGTTTTGAGGTTTTATTGTATTGTTGCTGTGTTGTCAGCCAACCAGCTAAAATTCATGTTTGAACCGAAATTTTTCACACATGTTTCAACCGAAATTTTGTGTAAGTTATTTTCATCCTGAAATAACAAACTTACCAATATTTTACAAGGAAAATGATTTATACTAATCATAATAATTATCAAATAACTTGCAAGATATCCTGGAACTGATTGGATTCCGTTTCCAATTTTGTTATTATTCAAACAATTAATTAAACAGTGTTTTTTGAAAGTTAGAGTCAATAATATATTTGTTTTTTTCTCCTATTGTATTTCGATTCTGACAGTCGGGAACATAGATCAAATACTAAAAACTAATCTTAGGCTCTTAAAAACAGGCTTAGAGTCCATTATCTGCTTACCTTTACAAAAGTGTAGATAAAACCTAGATTTTTGCTCTCAGTCACTTAAATAGAAACTCAGAATGTGGAAAATGGGAATGCGGGTCCGATTACAGAATACAAAAGTTATTCTAAATTTGGTAATACAAAGCCTAGTGTTTATTATTAGTGTTCTGGTAAACTGAATCGTATCTAAATGAAATAATAATTAAGCTGTGTGCGTACAGGTTTCGATATTGTGATAAGATTGTATTCAATTTGGGTATAATAAGGTGATATTGTTCACATAAAATGGTTTTAGTAAAAACATAATGGAATGATTTTGCCGAATTTAGACTAGCATGCTATATGGACAAATAAATAAAATATTACCTACTGCATGAATGTCGGTTATCGCGAATGCAGAAGAAGTCGCGGATTCAAAAGTAGCCTATGTCCTTCCCCAGGGTTCAAGCTATTTTCATACCAAATTTCATCAAAATCGGTTCAGCCGTTTCATCGTAAAAGCGTAATAGACAGAGTTACTTTCGCATTTATAATATTAAGTAAGTAAGTATAAGTATGAATATGATTAAAATTAGGTGCTATCAATTAAAAAAAAAAATATATATGCCCCAAGTTTTATATATATCTTTGTGATTACAAATGTTTGATCACATAGCTTAGGTAAATATGTTCTTTTAATATCTAGATATACCTACTTATATCACACTTAAATAGATTCCCGCACGGATCCAATATTTGTATGGTTTGCAAGTCGTTGATCCAAGTTTCATAATACGTTTGCAAATGTACATACGATACAGGAGCAATTCATAGTGTAAGGAAAAGCTTTTTACAAGCTTCTATTTAGTTTTACCTGTCCTGGTGTCTGTCTGTGGGTAATTAAATGATGCACGTTAAAGAACAATGGCGAAATCTTAGCTGACTTAAATTTGAGCGTCTAAAAGTGACTATATACGAAAGAAATTCCATCATTTTTCTACGATTTTTCAAAGTATCACATTAACTAGTTAGGACCGGATAAAAAAATTATATTAAATGAAAACTTATTTGACTTTTTCATTAAAGTTTCGTGTTGCCATTTTATATTTATTCTGCCAAGTGACAGCAAGTACAGCATAAAAGTATTGTAATCAGTTTGTTATTACAATTAAAAGGGGTAATTTAATTAACAATACAGTTTATTTATAAGTGTAAGTGTTTTTGCAGGTAGGTAAAAATACTGTGGTGTAAAATAAATAAATTAGTTTCGATTGATGACCGGCAAAAAGACTAGTAACCAAAATCTAAAACAAATAGCTTGGTAATTGACAGATCTGTCAGTGACACATAGAGTAAAAATAATATTATTGACAACTGTTGATTAGTTGATATTGAATTATTGATGTTCATGTTGCATTACAACTGGGATTACCAACCTTATACAATATTTTACAAGATATTCATTCTGAATTAACTAGGTAAAGAAAATACTATTGCGATATTGCCCTTTTACTTCGTCAATTTGGATTATAAAAGTTACCATAGACATAACCTACAAAAGTTCATGACCAAATATCTATTATTCTCGGCCTTCTCGAATAAAAAATCTTGCACAAACTAGTTCAGAAGGTGACGCTGAGTTAAATAAGTTTTTTTTCATTTAAATACGTAGGAATTTAATCTCAACTAAAACAATGTATAGGCGGCTGCCATTGTTCTTTGACCCACCTCCCGGTTTCAGATTGAGCTGAAATTTTGCATACACTTATAATTTTATTTATTCAGGCAACAATACAATTTGCAACACTCAATATTGAAATTTAATTTTCACCTCGCATAGACGAATTAGGCGGATAAGAGCTTTAGTACCTACAACATTTACAGAGTTCGCCCTGGTACCCTAAAGCGCAACATTAGCGATATGATATTTGTTTATACGCATTCACCGAGCTCACCTTGGCATTGGGGCATCCATCTAATCAAATAAAATTCACATTATTTCACTTAAGTACGTCACTTAAATTGCAAATCGACCCTATAACATTTGTTCGAGTACCAGCAAGCCTTTTGACTAACCTTTGCCGATAATATGCTTAACCCCTTATCTGTAGAGAAATCTCCAGGAGATTCGCGTCAATTGTTTAACTATTGTGTCTGCTAATTAGTCAGTTGAGCTCTAGCGCCAACTATACTTTAAATCTTATGTGAACAGTTTTGCTAAAACGCCAAACAGTTAAAAACAACAGTATGAAAAGTGAGCTGTATCTTTATTTACTTTACATAGGTTCTAACAGATCCAATTTCAAGTAAATAAAACGATTTTTCCTTGAATTCTCCAACAATCTAAACAGCTTTTACAAGTAATTTCAGCCCTATTCGCGAAAATGTAAATCACTCTTCCTTCCATTATCTTCGTTTAAACCATCAGGTGTAAAATAAAATGAGGAAATGAAGGAACAATATATCAAAGTGGCGACTGCTTCATCAAGTCACTGTGTTTGTTAGCTCAGTGATAAAAATATCGTTTAATATCATGATGCGAATTTGTTCTGATCATTTTAGGTGTTTCTAGACAAATGTTCTATGTTGAAATTGTTAATTAAGAGCGTGTATTCGATTCGTGACAAAAACTTCATGTTTTCGCGTTTTGCCCATAGCAATATCGTAATGATGTGAGCAGATTATTTAAAAACAATTACAGTTTTTTTTTATACTGTATTAGTAAGAACAAAGTTCTTAATAATTAATTACGATCTAGCCTGGAAGACTAATAAGCAATTTAACTCTAACTTAATATGTTACGTGATAGATTATGTTAAAACTAAAAATAGTGTCCGTTTGGACATTTACACAAGTCCGTAGCACTTTCTTAGAGTCTGATATAATTTATAGAAACACTATGTTCATGTGTCATATGTATAGCACAACATTGTTACTATTATTCATTCACTTTGTACACTACACTAATTCAAATGGTTTAGTTCTTTTTAGCCTACGCACTAAGTCTGTGTTGTCTAGTAGCTGGATTGCCTCAACGTTCACGTGTCGATGAAGTCTGTGTTCGTGGGCTTCAGCAAATTTTTGGATAATTGTGGTGACGGATTCCATTTTAAGGTCACGGTGAAGGTCGTCATTTCTTATGTACCAAGGTGCATTGACAGCATCCCTGAGTACTTTATTTTGGAATTGTTGTATTATTTTGATGTTGCTTTGTTTGGTACAGCCCCAAAGTTGGATACCATACGTCCAAATTGGCATAAAAATATGCTTGTATAGGGTTATTTTATTATGTATTGATAGACAGGATTTCCTTCCGAGTAACCAATACATACTTTTATAACGTATATCGAGTTCCTGTCTTTTCTTTTTAACATGAGCTTTCCACCGCAACTTGGCGTCGAGAGTAATGCCAAGGTATTTGGCTGTATTAGCATAAGGCACTTGCATGCCATTTATGTAGATTGGGTGATGGCTCACGTGTTTGTTTGTAAAGTCAATGTGAATTGATTTTGACTCATTCAATTTGATCTTCCATTTTTGTGTCCAGTCATAAACTTTGTTCACAGCGAGTTGAACTTTTTCTACTGCTTCTCTGTGGCTTGACCCGGTGGCCATAATTGCAGTATCATCTGCAAAGGTCGCGATGGTATTGTTTTCCATTTCTGGGATGTCACATGTGTATAACAAGTACAAAATTGGACCTAGCACACTTCCTTGAGGTACACCAGCTTGTATAGTTTTTAACTCGGAATATGCGTCGTCCTGCCGTATTCTAAACATTCTATTAGTTATATACGACTCTAGGATATCTGCAAATTCTGGTATCATGCGGCTGAGCTTGAATATAAGACCCTTATGCCAAACTTTGTCAAAAGCTTGCGCGACATCTAAAAACACGGTGGCGCAGACTTCTTTATTTTCAAGAGTTTTTTCAATGATGTTAGTTATTCTATGTACCTGGTCTATTGTTGAGTGTTTTTCCCTGAAGCATGATTTGGAATAAGGTTTTTATCTTCTATAATTGGTTTTAACCGTTTCAATAACAGTTTTTCAAATAGTTTTGATAATACGGGCAACAGAGAAATAGGTCTATACGATGATGCTTCTTGGGGTGGTTTCCCAGGCTTCGCAATCATAATGACTTCAGCAACCTTCCATGACTCAGGTACATGTTTTAATATAAATGCAGCATTGATAAGCTTCGTCAGCTTTACTATGGCTTTGCGCGGGAGGTGTTTTAGAACTTCACCTGTAATGAGGTCGTAACCCGGAGACTTTTTCGAGCTGATATTATTTTCAATTTCTCTCATTACTTCTTTCGGAGTCACAAGATTAATTCTTTGATTTTGTGATAAATGTCTACTCTCAGGTATTTCTATTGAGCTTTCATTGGGTTGAAAAGTTTCTTCTAAATGTTGAGCAAACCTTACCGCTTTTTGGTCATTACTTATGGCCCATTTTCCGTCGCTATCTCTAATGGGCGGTATTTGTATAATCGGCCTTTTTAGATTTCTTGTCGCTTTCCAGAGGGAGTAATCTGTTGATTTGTCATTGGTAAGCTGCAAGAGGTTAGTATTTAAAGATTCATCCTCAAATTCAAGAATTTTCCTCTTTAATCGTTTAGTTAGATTATTTAGTGATGTTTTGTCTCGCGGGCACCTTGTTTGCTGCCACTGCTTTCTTTGTTTCCTTTTCTCAGAAAGTAAGTTCACAATTTCCTTAGGATAGATAAATCCCTTATATTTACGTTTTAATTGCGGTGTGTTATTCCACGCACATTGTTGAATATTAACAATATATTTGTTTACTTCTGAGTCAAGCTGATCTTGCGTTTTTATCGGAGTCTTAAGGTCGATAATATGATCTAGATCAAGGGCAAAAGTTTCCCAATCTGTAAACTTATTAACAAGAGTTAAGTGGCTTTCTTTGAGTAGAATTTTTTGACTAAGGGTTAGTGTAATCGATGAGTGGTCCGAGTTCATATGAAAACCTTCCTCCACGCTGACGTAATTGGTGGATATATTTTTGCATATAAAAAATCTATAAGGTCAGGTATTTTCTGGTGGTCAGTGGGCCAGTACATTGGTTTACCTGTGCTCATAACTTCTGAATGTGTATCTTTAACTGCACTTAAGAGTTGCCTTCCCTTAGTTGTAGTAAGTCTTGATCCCCAATGCGTATGCTTAGCATTAAAATCGCCGCCTAGGATAAATCTCTGGCCTAATAATTCAAAGAGATGTAGATATCGCTCTTTCTTTATCGTGTGCCGTGGAGGACAGTATACGGCAGCAATGGACACGTGACAAAATTTAGTTTTAACGGATATTGCCACGGATTGAATGTCTTGTTCTTCATATTTACACTGCACGTAGTGACTAATGTTTTCTTTGACTATTACTGCGCTACCTCCTCTAGCAGAGTTGTCAGGGTGGAGCGAATTATATACCATGTATCCTCTAAATTTCACAAAAGATTGCTTAGTAAAGTGCGTTTCGGATACCAAACACACGTCTATATTTTCTATGTCTAGGACCGCCTGCAACTCATTTTGATGTTTGAGGAGCCCATTAGAGTTCCACGCCATTATTATAAGGGTGTTATTCATTTTTGGTTATTTAATACAGCTGTTTTAGTGCTGAATTCTAGTTTCTCTAATCTCTTGTCAAATGAGGTAATACACTTTAAAATCTGATTAATTTTATCATCTAGATTCAAAGGCTGTGATCTTTGTTTTACAGCTTCCGCATAGGAACCAGTTTTGGTTACTTGCATGGGTTTCGCAGTTGACAGGGCACTTGCTTTCTGTGTCTGTTTGTCAAGATTTCGTGAGGGAAGAGACTGTTGGGTAGTTGGTACCACCACTTTCTTTTTAATATTTTTATTTTTCATAATTTGGATCTGCTTAGCTACTTCACACCCTCTATAGTTGGCAGGGTGCGGCAGACCACAGTGAACGCATTTTGGTTTCTCTTGCGGAGATTTGGTACAGTCGGCTGTAAGATGCTTACCAGTGCATTTTACGCACCTTGGCTCTTTTCTACAGTATTTATGAGTATGCCCGTACGCCTGGCATCTCTTGCATTGGGGAATGAGTTTGGGATTTTTAAGTGGGTGTATTTCAATTTTACATCCTAAAACATACTTTATGCCATAGATTTTGTTGACATCTTCCTCGTTACTGAATGATAAAACGAACATGTTGAGCGGTTTTTTACTCCTCCAGCTCAATTTGTTGTCTACTTTCTCTATTTTTAGGCCTTGTGTTGTGAGATCATCTTTGATACGATCAGGTTTGCAAGAAGAATGTAATTTCTTCACAACAACTCTAATTGGTCTAGCTTGCTTATTCTCGTAAGAATGCCAATGGTGCTCTTTTTCTGTTAAGAACCTGGCAATTTCTCTATAAGACTCTTCTTTTTTCGCATTAACCTTCACACAATCACCATTCATCATTTTTGCGGTAAATGTTTCAGCTGGTATTGTTTCAGTTAACGAATCGTAGAACGTTTGGTAGTTCTTAATTCCGTCTATTATGATTGGCGGTGGTGGAGGCACTTTCTTGAGAGAATCCCCTTTCGCATTTTTTTGATGTTCTTCTTGTTGGGCGCTTGTTCCAGGTTGTTGTTTAGGAGAGAGGGAGGTGTTAAGCTTCCTCTTTTTCCTGCTCTTGGCCCTTATCCACTCAGTCTCTTTAGCGAGTTCATCCTCGTCTGTACAATATTCAACGTCATTTTTAGTGCGCTGGATAAATATTGATTTTTCGCTTTCCTGTTTTTCTAAGGGTTCTTTAGTTTCTTTTTTTTCCTTCAAGCAATTTAATTCTCCTTGAAGGGCTAGTACTTGTTCCTGCAAGCTATTAATATGATCATTCAGATTACGTACCATAAGTTGCAGGTTTTCTCTGTCCGTTTTCTCCTGGATGTAACAGTCATACAACCGCTTTTCCAGGTCAGTTTTTATCTTAATAGGTTGTGTAGCCATTATTTTGATGTAAGGTGAGTTTAACACCTAAACAACAAATTATTATAAAAACACATCATGATTTCCGCACTTGTAACTGGGTCATGACAATGACACCGATAAATCGACGTAGGTACACCCGCGACGACGGTGTTGTGCTGCGTCTGCAGAATACTCTTAACTAGAGCAAGCGCGCGCGATCGTACGTCTTTTCGCTATTGCAGTTAAACAACAACTGACCTGATTACAGTTTTAGAAAGATTAAGTCTTGCTTTAGGGAACTACAGAGTAAAAGTATAATTTTTAATTGTGGTTCTTTAAAGCGAAGACAATCCTTTTATAGCGTTTTACGAAAACAGACGTCAGAGTTCGGGACGAATACAACCATTACAGTATGCCAAAATATAATATTTTATGCGTTTTTCCAATAGGATATACAGTCTCAAAGTACATAACAGAATCAAAATTACGCAAATATTACTAGTAGATATTAAAAAACAGTATTAAAAAAGTACAAAATCGGTTCACTTCAACAATTTTTTTTCACCAGTATTTGAATAAAAAACTTAAGTGATATATTTATTTTATGAAAATAAAGGTTATACTCAATATACACAATTTTTTTCAATTCCTCGTACGAACTCATTTATTTTAGACAATTATTTTAAAAAGCACTTTAAACCCTCGCGCGCTATCGTTTGCCGATGAATTTCAATGATTCGTGCTTATTTCGTGCGTATTTTTTTTTTTTGATGCACACAAACAGACCATTGTATTGTACTAGTGTGTGTCAACGCTGCTACGCCGTTCTAGCAATCGTTTAGATTTTGAGTTGCGCTAAATCGAATACGCGCCCTTAAGGGCGGCCGACCTGTCATAATTCCAAACAAACACTCGTACAGTCCGCGAAGCTTAAGGTGAACTTTGCGTTTATGTAATGCTTCGGCCGCATCTGCGTGTATTGTCCCGAAGCAATGCGTGCATCAGACTGTAAATTAAGTAAGGTTATGTTTTTTGCTGTCGATATTTAAAGTGTCTTGCAATCAATATGGCCGACAGAAGGTCATTCATGTATGTATGTTAATGTTTCTGTATTCAGGTGTGTATTCATTTCAAATTGTTTACAATATACCTACAACATACTGAAAATCACGAACAAGCTAATTGGTTTACAGGCAAAAATATTCAACTTTGTTCTACACTCACAATATTTTATTTTATTCCATTTTCGTATCTCGAGCACGTAGGCATCCCTGGTACCTACGTATTAAAGATAAAAAAATAAAATGAATAAACAAATTGTTTTTTTTTTTCATTTTTTTATTTAGTGACATTTGTAATCGCAATGCGTATGTCAGTCCCATCGTACCCTAAATACACATTGGTCATATCTGGGCCATGAACCTAAACAGACTCTTCGCATCATCGCCATTTGGTTGGGACAGGATTTTATGGAATGTGCCTACTTCAAGTCTGTTCAACCTCAAGACCCTAAATAAATTGTTAGTAGGGATAGTATAAAGATGAACATTTTTGGCTGTAAACCAATTAGCTGGTTCGACGTACGTTTAAACACTAACAAATTGTCGTGATCTGTGGTCATATTAGCGGCTTCGATCTTTTGCATGAACTATCGTGCAATAATCAAAGATGGCCCTAATCTTTTTCAAACGTTTAACTATGGATGACGACTTTGATTAATTCTACATGTGTACAGTCAACAGCAAAAGTAGATGATCAAAATCAGAAATTCAATACTAATGAACGGAATTCGCGTCAGAACTGTGTGGCGTCGAAGTGATTCAAAAGTATGTGTGTGACAATCACATACTTTTAATAAATAAACTAGTAATAAATTATATAAATTACTGTTAGTAAATTAGTATTGAATTTCTGATTTTGATCATCTACTTTTGCTGTTGACTGTACCACCAAATGTTTTTTTGTGATTTTTTTTTGTGGATCCCTTAGTATGGGCTCAGCTTCATAGTTATATAAAGGAAAATTCCAGTATTGTTTTGGCAAATGAAGACAGGGGACTGGCAGGGACTTCTTCAATGAGGCTCGTTAAGAATTTTATAATTCATGTATTGTCGGTTTTGGTTTTTACAATAATAATCGCGGTCACGTACGCACAGTCCTGCTTTATATATCGCCTTCTGGAGGGGGTCGGATGTTTCTCGAACCCGTCGCGAGCGAGTCGTCTTCTCAGCAACAGATGTCGCACCTAAACGTTTATCGATCGTAGATCTATCGACCGAGAGATGGCGCTGCTTGACTCAACATGCCGGCCGCCTTGGAAGATCCGTCTTCCAACTAAACGGAAGTCACGCCCGCTTCGTTTGTAGGAACCGGCAGCGGGCAGATTCTTGAAGAAGCACGCTTGATTGTGCCTGTTGATGTGCGGATTTCTGCCACTCTCGAGACGCCATCATTTCCTGGGAACAGATGAATAATCCTACCCAATTTCCATTTCAATGGTGGCAGGTTGTCTTCTTTGATGACAACAAGACTGTCTTTAGCAATGTCATCTTTATTGTGTGCCCACTTCGTTCTGCGTTGTAGCTCAGATACATATTCTTTTGCCCACCGTTCCCAAAAATGTTGTCGCAGTTGTTCCAGCCGATGGTAACGACAGGTAGGCGTTGATGTCTTTGTGAAGTCATCACTGGCATGCGCAGTCAACGGCCGGCCAATCAGGAAATGCGCAGGTGTGAGTGGAAGGTAGTCATTTGGATCTGAGGACATAGGTGACATAGGACGGGAGTTCAGGACGGCCTCAACCTGTGTCAATACCGTACCAAACTCCTCGTAAGTTAGCCTAGCATTACCTACGACACGTCTCAAATGGTACTTACACGACTTTACACCTGCTTCCCATAAACCACCAAAGTGAGGCGCATAAGGCGGAATGAAACTAAATTTAATATTATTACTACTAGCAAAATACATGATATCATTTGAGTTTTCAAAAATAGATGAAAGCTCCCTTTCAGCACCAACGAAATTTCTACCGTTATCGGAAAAAACATGACACGGCTTGCCGCGTCGTGATATGAATCGTTTGAATGCCAATATATAATCCTGAGTGGACAAAGAACCTACTAATTCTAAATGCACAGTTCTGGTCTACACACGAATAAACAAATATATCCCTTGATTAGTCGAGAACCTCTGCCTTTTCGATTCAATATAGATATTGGCCCGGCATAATCAACACCACATCGCATGAATGGAAATCCAGCTTCTAAACGTTCGGCAGGGAGATCACCCATCTGTGGAGTTAGCGTATTTTCCTACATGCGAGTGCAAGTTACACATTTATGAACCACTTGCCTTGCTAAATTACGTGCTCCCAGCACCCACCATCTATCACGCATGGTAGCTACCAGAAGCTGCGGTCCAGCATGAAGTAAACGTTTGTGTTCGTATGAACATAACAACCAAGTAAAC
This sequence comes from Charanyca ferruginea, assembly GCA_947361185.1. Taxonomy (NCBI): domain Eukaryota; kingdom Metazoa; phylum Arthropoda; class Insecta; order Lepidoptera; family Noctuidae; genus Charanyca; species Charanyca ferruginea. The sequence continues at coordinate 2,521,292 of OX376058.1, read as the reverse complement.
CGATGTTTACGACACAACAACACTGGATGTTTCTTATCATAATCAAAACTTGAATTACTAAGTCTGCCACCAACACGAATTATATTGTCCTTATCTAAAAATATACTTAAACCCAATGTTTTATTACTAGATTTACTGTTATATTGCACCTTTCCTATAAGGTTATGATACTCTTTACTGAATGATTGTGATGGAACTAAACGTGTCAACACAACTAATGAGCTATTAATCTCGCTCACGGTCAATGAACCGGTTTTGCGACCTTGACCGACACGCGATGCACGTAAGTTAAAGATGTACCGTAAGACATATGCCACGGTTCTTTGCAATCGATTAAAACAAGAAAACCTTTCGAAATCAATTAATATATCATTATTTTCTACATTTAACAAATTAATACTTTTAGTTCATTTTAATTCCGGTAGCTTACTTTCAATAATCTCAACTTCATTAGTATTTGTTATCAACCAACTTGAAGTAGGTCCACGAAGGAAACTCGGACCACACCACCACAAACTAGTGTTGTCTCCCTTTAATGCGTCAAAGAGAACGATCTTGATAATATATCAGCAGGATTCTCCTTACCTTTAACATGCAACCAAGTAGTGTTGCTTGTTAATTCGTTAATTTGAACAACCCTATTTTGAACAAATGTTTTTAACAAATGTGGTGATGTCCGAAGCCAGCCTTGAACTATCGTGGAGTCAGTCCAGAAATAGACCTTATCGAATTTTAGCCTTAGAGAATTAATAATTTTATTATATAGTTTAGCTCCAATTAAGGCTCCACATAGTTCCAGCCGTGGAATACTTAATACTTTAATTGGTGCGACTTTACTCTTAGCACATAATAATCGGATAGTAACCTGCGACTTGTCAATATTATTATGTGAACGTATGTATGCACACGCACCGTATGCAGACTGAGAAGCATCGGTAAAAATGTGTAATTCTTTATTTATAGCTTTATCACACATGACATAACGTGGCACTAATATTTCGGGCAAATATTGTAATGAATTAATAAAATTATACCAGATACATGCAATTTCACTTGGGACTTCATCATCCCAGCTTATTTTAGCAAGCCATCATTTTTGCAATAAAACCTTAGCCGTGGTAATAGCTGGTGCTAATAATCCTAGTGGGTCGTAAATCTGTGCAATTACTGACATAATTAAACGTTTAGTTATCTTCGTATGTTCGTAATTATTATCTACACTAGTTGAAAAATTAAATAAATCGTTCTTATTAGACCAACCAACACCCAGGGTTTTAGACTGACAATATTCCCCAATACATAAATCCTTATTATTATCTGAAGTTAAATCAAAATTAAAGGTCCATTTTCGTAAGGGGAAACAACCGCTTTGTAGAATGGCGGACGTTTTATTGCAAATATCCAACAAAGTATCTCGCTGATCATGCCCTGTCAAAAGGTCATCAACATAAAAATCTTCATTAATAACACTAGCGATGACGTCATCCTGACATTCCTTTGCCAACTGTTTCAAGCAACGATTGCTAAGGTACGGTGCTGATGCTGTGCCATACGTCACAGTGTTAAGACGATAAACTTGAATTGGCATGCTGTTATCAGTTCGCCATAGTATCAGTTGGAAGTTACGTTGTTCAGGATGAATTAAAGTTTGTCTAAAGAATTTTTCAATATCTGCGCAAGCAACATATCGATATTGACGAAAACGAAGCAATATTGAGAAGATATCATTTTGTAGCCTAGGGCCTACGTATTGAATATCATTCAATGAATTATTATTAGAAGTTGCCGCGCTTGCATCGAAAACGACACGTAATTTGGTTGTCACGCTACTTTCACGATATACTCCATGGTGTGGTATAATATAATACGGCTTACTTAAATGATCAAAGTCCTCGACACGCGTCATGTGACGTAACTGTTCGTATTCGTGCATAAATTCACTATACATTTTTTTATACTGTGGTAAGCGATCTAGTTTCCGCTCCAAAGATAAAAAACGCTGTTTTACCAAATTATACGATTCACCCAAACAATCAGGTGATTGTTTAAATGGCATTCTCAAAGAAAATCTACCGTGCTGATCGCGTTCAGTAGTCTGTAAGAACAACTCTTCACAAAAACTATCTTCTTGGGTAATAACGGGAGGGATATGTACTTCTTCAATTTCCCAGAACATTCTTACTTGAGAACCAACTGAAGTCAAATTACACTGAACATCTGTCATGCTACCCGCTAATAAACGATTATTATCATTATAAACTGGACCGGATATAATCCAACCTACCATAGAATCTTGTAGGTATGGACCGGTGTGAAGTTTTATTTTGTTTTCTTTTAGCAGATCCCAAAAGACATCCGCGCCTATTAACAAATCTATGTCACTTGGTACATAAAATATTGGATCTGCGAGTTGAATATTGCTAGGTATACATATAGCATCACTATTAACGTGTGTCGAAGGCAACTTCGAAATGATACTAGGCAACACTAAACAATGCAAGGTTGTATTGAACTCATATACCTTAGAACGAATATTAATATCGCATTTGTGAGTGGACTGTGAAACGGTTTGTCCAACGCCACAAACACGTATAGTGGACTGTATGATAGGTATTTTCAAACGTTTACATAAGCTTTGTGATATAAAACAATTTTGACTGCCGCTGTCAAGCAAAGCGCGAACTGTATGATAACTGTTATCAACATCAGCAACTTCAACTAACGCCGTAGACAGCAAAACAGTCTGTAACGATTTAGCATTACCTGTGAACGCGCAACTACGATTATCAATATTGTCAGCTGTTTTACTAACGCAGTGTAATACAGAAGACTGTGGCAACGTATTATTGATAACGGAACGTTGTGGTAACGTATTTGGAAGAATGCTATTATTGTCAACATGAATTAACGCATTATGTTTTTGTTGACATAATTTACAAGGACCGAAATTACAATTTTCAATTGTGTGAGTGTTTGTACGTAAACAATTATGACAAATGTTTTTTGACTGAACTAGATTTAATCTTTCTTGAACCACCATATTTAAAAACTTAACACATGAATATAATGCATTGTTGCCATTACATAACGGGCATGTCAAGTTATGTTTACTTGTCTTACCTTTACTACCTGATGAGACCTTATTATTATTCGCACTCGCATAACTAAGTGTTTGAGAATTAGACTGTTTTTTATGATCAGCTGACTGCTTACCCTCATGTTTATTTTGTGAATGTGACAGATTATTTTTACTGTTACCCGAATTAATCATATCAGTCAGACCTATTGTTTAAAAACGTTAATAAGTCTTCTAGTTTTAAAGATTTTGAGGTTTTATTCGAATCAGATATAAGTGAACTTCTGTAGTTCTCCCACTCGCGTTCAGTAGCAGAATCAAGTTTACTGACAACTAAATAAATGATAAGCATATCCTCGAGTGAAGATTCCGGTTCTTTAAGAGAATTTAGGGCTCTCAGATTACGTAAAACGCAATCTACTAACGTTCTGATCTGTGCCGGACATTCTTTACCCAGTGAAGGTGCCGCAAGCAAAGCCTTAACATGATTGTGTATTAGTAATCTATTATTTTGATACCTAGCTTCAAGCAGGTCCCAAGCGTTAAAATAATTAGGTGCTGTGAACTCTAAGGAACTGATAACATGTAACGCGGATCCACTGAGAGACGATTTTAGGTACTGAAATTTCTGTATAGGATCTAAGTCGTCGCGATCATGTATCATGGAAACATATGAGTTCCTAAATTCTAGCCATTTATCGAATGAACCGTCAAAGGCAGGCAACTTTATTTGCGGTAATTTTATGGACACCGATTTACCGGGAATGCACTGAGAATTATTTAAAGCATTTTGTTCGCAGTCGCCTATCATGTGCTTTGCTATAGCTACAATGGAATAATATTGGCACTCAAACGAATCTCTGTAATCTAAATGTGACAGTAATTCTTTTTCATCTACCATTCTTTCTATTTTAGATTGCATGTCGTTAAACTCGGCAAAAAAAGTAGCTGCAGAATGAATACGCATTTGCACTTGAGTTTTAATCACTGAATCCAGACACGATCTATCTAATTTATTAATATAATTTGCGAATAATGTTAGTCTACCTTTAATTACACCACGTTGTTTTTTAAGATCAGATAACTGACTATCTAAACGAGAAATAGTATCATCATCACTCATTTTGGTGGTTTACGAAAGTAGGTACTCACAGTTTTACGTGTTCAGTCGTGTTTTCTCACCTGAAGACGGCCTCAGCGAAGCCAGTAGATCTGATTCCGATCAGTTCTGAAACGTTTAGGTACGATATTAACACAAGGCGAAGACACAGGGGAAGGAGGGAAAAGGGTAACTGGATAACCTGACCGTTGCTGGCTGCTGCATCAATAGCTTCTGCTCAGTAATCTGGGGCTGGGCTTCCAAGTCTCCTCAACGTACTTCTACTTCGAAGTTCCACTCGCTCTCCACTTCTTCAACCCGGCTCGTCACGTAGAGTAGCTGATCTTCAATTTGGCTCGAAGGACCAATGTTTTGGCAAATGAAGACAGGGGGCTGGCAGGGACTTCTTCAATGAGGCTCGTTAGAATTTTATAATTCATGTATTGTCGGTTTTGGTTTTTACAATAATAATCGCGGTCACGTACGCACAGTCCTGCTTTATATATCGCCTTCTGGAGGGGGTCGGATGTTTCTCGAACCCGTCGCGAGCGAGTCGTCTTCTCAGCAACAGATGTCGCACCTAAACGTTTATCGATCGTAGATCTATCGACCGAGAGATGGCGCTGCTTGACTCAACAAGTATCATTTCATCGCTCTACTCCATTTTTACACAGGCACCCGCACGCGTCTGAACTGATCGAAAACAACGGCTGAAACAAACAACGCTAGTTTAACCACACAGCGCGATATGATAGCGCGCTAAAACCCTTGGATGTACCGCCACCCGCGCGATAACACTTACACTATCTATGTACTATCGTGGACACACCCGCCTGACCACCACTAAGTTCATTTTTGCTTGCACTCAAAAGATGGAAGCGCTCTCTACCCCGCCCCATTAACTTCGCAGGCGCCAAGGGATTTTTTTTTAACTGAGCAGGTGGGAATGTCCGCGATAGTACACTCACACAAACGCAAAGCTCAGCCTATGGTACGCGGACTGTACTTGATTACTTATTGTGTTATAACAAACGATCCTCTAGATATTTGGAAAACATTGGTATCTTGTAGTTTACATCCAGGATCTTCTTCTTTTCGAATCGATGGTTTTCCTTTATGCTAGACTACTTGGGCCCAGTAGGTAGCCACATTTATCGCAGCATCAGTGGCGTTTTTAATGTCCTCTAAGGTGCAGGTGTAGGGGCACTTTGGGCACTGTAATAAGTGGGCCATTGTCTTGTCAGGATCACCGCACTCACACTGGGTGTCGGTGGGATCTATTATGCCCCATTTTGCTAGATTGTGTTTGCAGCGGCCTACCTGGGTGCGCAGTCTATTGAGCGCTTTCCATACAGGCTACTGCAAATCACTTCCGACATCCAGGATGACATGCTAAAATAATTTTATTATACCATAAAATATATTCTAATGACAGTCGTCAATAATATGGCTTTCAACCAGTAACATAATTGTTGAAAACGGATCAGTACTTTCATACAATACCTTTTACAAACAAACTAACAAACTATTTTACCTCTATATTATTATAAAAACGATCCCACGCACGTCGCACGTAGAGTACGTGCGCCGAAAGACAAAGTACACGCCGAGGTTGCAGTTACTGGAGTTGCGCCGCAACGTCAACTTCAAGCCGTTCGTGGTGCGAGTACCGAATTGTTTCCTGCCCCTCGTCATGGAAGAAGACTTTTGGCCGCAGGACGTGGTGTTCCGTCGCTTCCACGGACAAGTGCCACAGGACAGCACACAGTCAACTTAGTGCAATTTAGTGAAGTGCTACTAACATAGTCTTAAGTCGTCCCTATTAATACAAGTAAGACATTATAAAATATGTATGTTTAGGTTAAGGTAATTTATCTATGGGCCTATGCAGCCTAAAATAAATGAATTATTATTATTATTATTGTAGTTTGGGGATCGTGGCAATGAAAAACGATGAATACACACGAACTAACTTTTATTAAAACATTTTATAAGCCTTCCTAACGTTCTTGCACACACCGCTTATTCATTCAGCCGTCTTCGCCATCTTCCTTCTATATATGCTCTCACTCTCTCTTGCCATCTTTTGCCTCACTCACACCTTTACGTTTCATTCTGCACACCGTTCATACGTTCCATTTCACTCTCCATCCTACATTATTATTTATTTTCATTTTCATGTAAAATGTTGCCAAGACGTGAAATAAATGGCTCGCACTGTCAAAAAGTTATCAGATCTCTACCTATAATCTCTACTTTACTTGCCCTAACTTCACAAACTCTACTCCTTAGTCAAAATATTTATATATGGCTAGGTCGTTTCTCTACCGTTACATAGGCGTAAGGTGAAAAATGTATTCACTGTTCATTACTTTACTGTTAAACAATAGTTCTTGTGGTAATGAAACAGCCAAGCCACATACATTATTTTGTCTAAGGTTCTGAAGTTAGGGCAAGTAAAGTAGAGATTATATGTGGAGATCTGACATTTATTTCACGTCTTGGCCACATTTTACATGAAAATGTTTTTGGTGGGATTTCACTTCTTTTTGTAAGTTGCCTAAGACAATATTTTTTTATTTTGTTAATTTTTCTAGTTTAAGAATTTGTTTGTTGTTTGTGTACTAATACTAGCTTACATACCAAATTTCAGCTTTCTAGGACTTCAGAAAGTACCCCAGAATTTTGATGATCATCAGTGAGTCAGTGACGAAATTAGGTTTTTTTCGATATCAATAAATTCTAAAGTATAAGAGCTATGCAATTGAAACTTTATATATTTAATAAGTCTACTGTTGACATCATATCTCGAGAATTTTGTTTATCTGGCATAATGCAAACCCAAGTTATGACGGTTCAAAAAAACGACGAAACGCTTCGAGAAAAGGTAGGCAGTGCCTTTGCGCTTCGCTTGGCTCGTCTTGGCGGGGGCACTGCCGTGCTCCCAAATCTTGGGGACAACTATAGTTACTTTCAAGGCCATTCTGCGACACGGTTGGCGCAGTGGCTGAGCGATCGACTGCTGCGCAGCGTGTTGCGGGTTCGATTCCCGCCCAGGGTAAACATTTGTGTGATGAGCACTTGTGTTTGCCTTGTGTCTGGGTGTTGTTTATCTATATATGTATGTATTTAAAATATATTTGTGTATGTATATCAGCTGTCTGACACCCATAGTACAGGGTCTCCCTAGTTTGGGGTCAGATGGCCGTGTGTGAAATGTCCCCACATATTATATTATTATTATATTATTATATTATATTATTATATATTTATTTTAATCTCCATCTCAATCTGTCATAAATGCCTCTATTTTACTTACATTTTTGACCAGAAGATGATACTGCCAGATTTTGAACGTTTCGAATTACGAGAATTGATCTAATTATCTAAAGAGGAACGTTAGATCCCTCTTCTAAAGAGAAGTAATTTACCTTATGGAACTAACAGTAGAAGCAGCTACAAAATTAACTTTTTTCCAATCATATTATTCATTCGACATATAGGTAATGTTGGGTAGTAGCTAACTAGCCTACATAACCCGCCTAGTCAGAGGATCCTCCCTTTTGAAAGAAGAATGAGGAACTTTCCATTCTGTTCCTCATTCCTCTATATATTCATGCTCCAATTTATCAAGTTTGATCACGTTATTTACCCTTTCCTTTTGAAAGAAGAATGAGGAACTTTCCATTCTGTTCCTCATACCTCTATATATTCATGCTCCAATTTATCAAGTTTGATCAAGTTATTTACCCTTTCCTTCAAACTGTACTTATTTTTTTATCACCATGCTGTATAAAGTCATAAACTTTTCCCCGCAGGCATGAAAGTAAAACATTACCAGTACCAGAACTTATACAATTTAAGTGTCACTCATATTTTTCTTTTTTTGCCCAAGAATTATGAAAAAATGTCGCCTTTATAATTTAGCCAGTAAGCCAAACTTATACAATTTGAGCCAGCATTAAGTTTTAATTGCGACCTTAATAAAATACAACGTTAATGAACTGTTAAAGTTGTAACTTCTGGGTTTTCTTCGCCAAGTGGCCGTAAGGTTTTGTTTTTAGGTAATTTTGTGCTGACAAGAAATATGGGGTGTTGTTTACGTAAATTAATTTTGAAAAGTGGCTGCGTGTGTTTTTTTTGCTGTTGTGAGTTAGTTGTGGGATAACGTTAAAATAAGGATTAGAGGGCCCTAGCATGAAAGCGCGGAGTGAATGTATAAATTCGATTGGTTTACCGATTTCGCACATAATATTTATTCAATTTGCGGCAGGTTTGAGGTCTTTATTCAACAGTGGACATCTTTTGACTGATGATGATGATATTTCTAAATCATCCCACGGGAACAAAAATTATCATAATATGTGATTTATGTAGCTTAAGTAACTTGACTTTTTAATTTGACTTTTTTTTGGGTACGTTTCACTCACGGTCTCTGACCGCAAACTATAATGTAATCTCTTCCGACCGAATTTCGGTCACGGCGGCCAATCCTAATGAAGATCAGCCAAATACGCAAAAGATAATATTATAGTACACAAGTGTGTGCGCAAACACAGCTGTACTCCCCCTTCACTCTCATAGTCCGGTGGAACGGCAATCCGACACGACCGGAGAGAGATCAGGTGCAGGACCAACGGCTTTACGTGCTTTCCGAGGCACGGGGGTGTTACACCGCCAACTTCCAAACTCCGGGCTGTTACTGAGAAATTCTTAATAAAAAATCCTAATAACAGTCTGCCCGACCTGGCAGTCGAACCCAGGACCTTACGCTCAGCAGTCGCGCTTGCGACCACGAGATCAACGAGGTTTACCCCCCAAACAGACCCCAAATTAGGGAGACCCTGTACTATGGGTGTCAGACAGCTGATGTACATAGGTACTTAAGTTTGCTTACTTTCAGCTGTTTACATATAACAAACATCCATCCAACCTTACAAACTTTCGCTTATAATAGTAGTAAGACAAATGATTCATACAGTCTCGCTCACGTGTTTAGAAAAATAACTTATTCTTAAAGTTTTGGGCAGCATAGGAACTCATACAAAGTGCGATTTGGAATTCAAAAGGAGTATCTCTTTGAATCGTTCTTTGTTCCCATTGGCTAAACTTTTGCAATACGTCAAAACTGGCTCAATTTACAACAAACTACCTGGTCTATTCTCTAAGGTGTTATTCCCTTTACGGAAAATAATAAATGTACGACTGTTGATAGTTTTAGAACCTTTAAACTCAATTTGTGTTAGGACACTCGTTTCATACTGTGACTGCGTCGCCTATGGTTACCATTTTGAGAGAACTGCCAGTCTGTGGAATTCTCTGTTCCCCGATTAGAATAATCTGGGTAAGTTCAGGTCACGAGTGAACCGGTTCATCTTAGACAAGCGTGCTCCACCTTAGGCCGCATCATCACTTAAGATCAGGTGAGTTGCGGCTAAACACAAGGATATTATAACATTATAAAAACATAGAATAATGTACGTTATAACTAGAGATATAAAGTACAAAGTTTAAAGTCTGGGGAAAAAACGTTTGATGCATCCCGTATCGTGTCGAATAAAAATCGGATTGCCCCACACGGCTTATTCGTTGTTATAGTGGCAACAGAAATACATCGTCTGTGAAAATTTCAACTGTCTAGCTATCACGGTACATGAGATACACCTTGATGACAGACAGTCAGATATACAGACAGACGGACAGTAGAGTCTTAGTAATAGGGACCCGTTTTTACCCTTTGGGTAAGGAACCCTAAAAACGATGTCTTTGGTACAATTAACACAACACTTTTTTACAAACAGTAATGTCCATTCTTAAAATATTTAATATTCACTTGATTGATGCGTTCATAAAGGAGATCTACTGACAAGTTTAAATTAAAATGTAGGCATTTTTTTTTTTTTTTTATAATATGTGGGGACATTTTCACACACGGCCAAACTAGGGAGACCCTGTACTATGGGTGTCAGACAGCTGATATACATACACAAATACATTTTTTTTTTGTAAATACATATATATATAGATAAACAACACCCAGACACAAGGCAAACACAAATGCTCATCACACAAATGCTCATCACACAAATGTTTACCCTGGGCGGGAATCGAACCCGCAACACGCTGCGCAGCAGTCGATTGCTCAGCCAGTATTTCGATACTTATTGTTCAGTACAGGGACATCAAAAATAATAGGCGACTCAAACGATAGAACAAAGTATATTAACGGTAAAAAATTTACAACATTGGTTGTGTAAACGAAGGCGATCTATCGACGAGTGCGTGTGTGCGGCGTTGTATAGAACAGTAGGGCCTTGGACCATATTGACCCCCTTCTCTCCTCTCAGTCCCCGAGGACATCGTCACGCAGCTGTAGAAGCGCTGACACTTATTTGTGACTAGCGACCCGACCCAGCTTCGCATGGGGCTATAGCCTTCCTCGGTAAATGGATAGTCCATTTAGTCCAACACAAAAATATTTTTTCAATTCGAACCAGTAGATCCTGAGAATAGCGCGTTCGACCAAACAAACAAACAAACTCTTCAGCTTTATAATATTAGTATAGATTGATGAAATAATGTCAAAATGATTACCTAATTTCTCGTCAAATTCTTCTTATGATTAATTTAAACCAAATAATCTATATTTAGGTAATTATAAAGCAGAAGCGTTCGTTTATAATTTTTTGTGTGATAACGCGCTCGTCTTCGAAAACTACTGTTCCTATTCTGCAAGGTACCTACCTTATACCTGAGTGAGTAATATAGGCTATTAAATAGTAGTAGTAGTAGGGATGTCGCATGCGCGCTTGAGAAATATTACCAAGAATCCGATTCCCGACATCCCCTCTACAATTACACAACAGCTCCGGGCAGACTTAAGAGTCGGAAGAGTTTTCTTCGAAGCACACAGGCCATCCAGGACCGTCCGCGTACGGTGAGACGTAAGTTGTGGGAGAACCTCAATCCACCACCACCCAACTTCGTTCAACCCAAGGAACACCTGCCACTCGTGAGTGATTTGCAATGGCCTGTATGGAAAGCGCTAAAAAGACTGCGCACCCAGGTAGGCCGCTGCAAACACAATCTAGCAAAATGGGGCATAATAGATCCCACCGACACCCATTGTGAGTGCGGTGATCCTGACCAGACAATGGCCCACTTATTACAGTGCCCAAAGTGCCCCTACACCTGCACCTTAGAGGACATTAAAAACGCCACTGATGCTGCGATAAATGTGGCTACCTACTGGGCCCAAGTAGTCTAGCATAAAAGAAAACCATCGATTCGAAAAGAAGAAGGCTATTAAATTAAATAAAAAAGCTTTTTTACAAAAAAGACAACCGCCTTTAAAATCCAAAACGTGATAAATAACTGTGTCATGTGTTTACAGTGCTAACACAGTACACACATGACTAGATTTGGAAGTCAGTGGCTTTGTTCTGTTTGTTTTTTATACAGTTTTTTATTTATCACTTTTTAGTACCTTCTTATCATCCAAACCATTAAGAACCGGCAACACAGTTAAAACAGAGGTAACTACTCCAAAGATTGAAGAAACTATTACAACGTCGTCATGTAGATTTTATTGGAATTTAATTGATTTTTCAAATAGTGCTGATCAATTTCGATAAAATTTATATGGGACCACCCCTGAGGCATACCCTACTCATTAGAAAAAAAAATCAAAATCGATTCACATTTGCCGGAGAAATCGCGGTACAAATACCTATAGGTACAAAAAAAAACAACATACTTTCGAATGGAACCTCCTTCTTTTTGAAGTCGGTTGAAAATTATTTATTACAGACTGTACGTGATTGTCCGTATAATGTTAGTACCAGTGAAATGTGAGTGTCAAAAATACTATAATTAAATTTTCTTTGCCCCCCACTAGGAATTTTGCCTGTATCGTGGGTGCGTTTATTTTTTTTATTTATTTCAGCCTGGATTTTCCCACTGCTGGGCAAATTCCTCTCCACTCTCCTTCCAACTCTCTCTGTTAAGGGCTAATTGGGGCCAGTCTTTTTCGAAGGAGTCTAGATCGTGCTTTGGTTGTCTGACAAAGGAATCCCACCCGCGGATTTTGAGGCCCCTTGGTTCCAGAGAGAGTCTGCCTAATGTCAGCCTCAGCGTCGGCTCTGCTGGAACCGATGCCGGGTACTTGAGGCGCAGTTTTATCGTTGTGTGTCATGAGAGAGTAGAGGTTTAAACAAACTAACCCACCGCGCTTGTCTAATGCGAGTTGGTGGATGTGCAGTGGACCGCCTGACTGGGTCCGAGAGCGCCGCCTTTGACGTTCAAGACGTTCATCAGCCGCCGCTCTGAGTCGACATCCTGCACTGATGCCTACTGTTCCACCCGAGCCTACTTGGGATAACTCCCGTAGCCCACGAGTAGCGTTCTACATTTAGTTCAGTACTAAATGCACGACAGTTTAGAGTCATATCGAGGACTTTTGTAAATACATACATATATAGATAAACAACACCCAGATACAAGGCAAACACAAGTGCTCTTCACACAAATGTTTACCCTGGGCGGGAGTCGAACCCGCAACACGCTGCGCAGCAGTCGATCGCTAGGCCACTGCGCCAACCGTGTCGTCGCGGAATAACTGCCTAGGCCATACAAGTTTTTGTTCCGTGCTGAAATCGAAACCGGTTACTCAGCGCAGCAGCCAATCTCTCAGCCTCTGAATCAACTGTGTTGTCAATCATAGTACAATAATCCATACTTCCATACTTAATTTTATAAATGCGAAAGTAACTCTGTCTGTTACGCTTTCAAGGTGAAACGGCTGAATCGATTTTGATAAAATTTGGTGTGAAGGTAGCTTGAATCCTGGGGAAGGACATAGGCTAGATTTTAATAGGCAACTTCGTCTGTATCCGCTATAACCGACTTTCACGCGGACGAAGTCGCGGGTAAAAGCTAGTCCAAATATAAATTTATAATTCCCTTAACATAATGTATGTTTCCTAAAGAACCTCAGGCTCATGCAGCGAGCCATGGGGAGAGCTATGCTCGGCGTTTCTTTGCGCGATAGAATCCGGAACGAGGAAATTCGCCAAAGAACTAAGCTTAGCAGCACAGCAGCTTGACAGGCCACATAGCTCGAAGAATCGATGATAACCGTTGGGGAAGAAAGGTTCTCGAGTGGCGACCACGAACCGGAAGACGCAGCGTTGGTAGGCCTCCCGCCAGATGGACCGACGACATTGTCAAGGTCGCGGGTAACCGGTGGATGCAAGCGGCAGGTTGCCGCTCGTTGTGGCGTTCTATGGGGGAGGCCTATGTTCAACAGTGAACGTCTTTTGGCTGATGATGATGATGATGATGTTTTATTATCAAGAAAATTATGGTAACCGTAAAAAAAACAGTCATCATCTACGCAGCCTTTTCCCAAATATGTTGGGGTCGGTTTCCAATCAAGACGTATGTAGCTTAATACCTGTGTTTCACATGGAGAGACTGCCTATCTGACCTCCACAACCCAGCTACTGGGTAACACGATACCCCTTGGTAAGACTGGTTGTCTTACTAGCAAAACAAGTATAAAATATAATTAATTCTACAAAGTTCAAAAGCTTAAAGCTCCAAAGACCATTTCAATTGTCTCACTAACAGAATTAATATACTTTTAACTAAAAGATATTAAACGATTCATTACCTACCCAAACAGCTTTTCAAGTTAGATCCTTGATTTTAATCGCACAATCTTAAGCTTCTGTTAAAATTCTCCTTTAATGGCGGAAAGTCTCACAGAAAGTACCTAGTTTAGGTAACACTTGAGGCTGTTTTCAGACATGATCTTAATTAGTGAGTTCTGATTGCTCTTAGTTTTTGATTTAGTACTAATAATACTAGGTCTCTAGGCTTAGTACGAGCTAGCCATTTCAAGTAAGTAATAATTCTCCCAAGATTACTTATTTCTTCAAACTTCATCAATTTCGGTCGCGGTGGCCAAGCTCAATGCAGAATGTATTATTTCGGCGCGACTGTATTAATATATAGGGTGACTGGTAATTAGTGTACGATACTTAAAAACGTGATTATGTTAATGATAACAAACAACTTTCCCGAAGAAAAAATGTTTTTTGTACTGGTTCACTTTATTTTTTTATTTATTTATATATTCAGTTTCGGACAACAATGTAATCCATTTTGTTAGTAAAAACCTTATACCTAATGTTAGTATTTCAAAACAAAACACAAATCAACCGGCAATAGTAAAACAATACATATTATGATCACTTAAGTGTCCGAAGCAGGTTGCACAGAGAATGACCACGCAGGAGATCAGGTACTTAGTTGCCCATCCTCTCTACAAAATGCCTCAGAAAAGGAGAGTAAGGACTCTCCGCCGCTGATTTCAGGATACTGTTGTTACTGACCCGCGTTCGATGCATCAGTGAAGCAACTTTCTTACGTATGACACACTTTAGGTCACAGGCGTGCGCGCGCGTGAATTTCATACGGCTGTTGTGTTATTGTGATAAAAGTGAACTAGTACAAAAAACTTTTTTCTTCGGGAAAGTTGTTTGTTATCATGAACACAATCACGTGTTTAAGTATCGTACACTAATTACCAGTCACCCTATATGTAGTCAGTGCCAAGACGTTTCGTGCCTTAAACAATACAATACTGTTTCTTTACGAACTAACTATTACTATAATGCAATTTAGAAATACATAACCCTACGGCGGAAAATTGATAACCCTACGGCTCTGTCGCGCTGTGGGCTATCCGCACCGGCTCAATACACGCGACTGCGATCGCGCCCTCTGCTAACGGCTCCCAGAGTCCGGACTCGAACCGCACAATACGCAGCAACACACCAGGCGGTGGCTTTGCTCAACACACTGACTGCTCAGAAACCGGCTGTAGACATATTCCACTCCAATGTGCGACTATTTTTGCAAAACTGTAAGGATTGCTTTTCCGCGTAAGACAGTACTTACTTATTATTATTATTATTGAATAAGTGTTTAAATTAGTTGCTATTTATTGTGTATTCTCAATTCTAATGTTTTATTTTTTGTTTAATTTTAATTCTGTGATTCATGATATGATTGTATTTTATTTCTATTATTTTTTTAAATCTGAATTTATATTTAATTATTATTTTTTTATTATTCTGTTTTTGATCTCATGATGATACTAAACAACTTAGTCAGCCAAGCTACGACTATCGGGCCAAGGGTTTTCCAAAGGTCTACAGGGATCACATCAGGCCCAGTAGCTTTTCTGCTTTTCATTTTTGACATAGCGTGTTTAACCTGTATAATATCTATCTCGGGTGTGGGTCCATACGTGGGTTCGCAGGGTATGGGATCTTCATTTGAAACACAATGTAGGTATCTATACTGAAATATAAAAAAACTACAATCCTACAGCGCTTTCTAACGTAAACAACCAATAAAAGTAAGTGCTCAAGTCAATCATATCGTGATATTTCTTAAACTATTTGTCCAAATTACTTAGTGTAAAAGACAAAGTTCATGTACAGACGCCAGCAGGTCAACCTACCCGAAACTGTCACATTTTCCCAATCAATCTTGAACCTTATTCTTTAGCCATAAAGTAAAAACGATTAAAAAAATGTGACAGATTGTAGTAGCATGAAGTGCTGGCGTCTGTACATTAAATACTGAAAACAACAAATGTATCAATTTTAATAAGAATTAGTTAAATACTCTAAAATGTGCATCGTAAAATAAGTATTTAATTTAAATGTATTTATGGCTCATAATTTGGGATATCATCATGCAAGCGAGCATGCAACATGCATCAGGCATAGTTTCTGTCACGGCTCCGACGTTGCGGGGCTCCGGCGGTCCCACGCGAGCTTATCGTCACAGATGGTATTCACGCTCACCACCGCAGCTTCGGCTTACTGGCCGGCTGAGCCGGCCAGCCTCAGCCGCGGCGGCGGGCGTTAAAACCACCTACTCCTCAGCTCGCGGGCCGCCTCGCCCCTCCACGCCTACGCAGATTTAAATTACACTCTAGGTGTAGGGCAGACAAGACTACGTGGAGTCGGTTTCGCAGCGATTCGTTCCTGTCATTAACTTTGGTAGCACAACATATTGACTTTTTAAGACAACATTTTTGTTTTTGTCTATTTATATCTATACATTTTCGTTGAAATAGTTAAATTCCATGGAAAAATACAACAAACAAACAATATTCGTTAAAAAAGAATTCTACTTTTTGATAAGTTTGTTAAACCAAAAGTGATTAAAATTCATTGAATTGTGTTTCTGTGTAATATTTTTCATTGAAGTAAATAGTCTTTGAAGCAATAATAGTCGAAATAAAAATACGAGAACCAAATATTATGTTAAACATTTTCTGGGAAACGAAATTCTATGAAATTTCTGTCTGCGAAACAAGGGGACACCAAAAGGTATCCTGTCTGTGTATATGCTGTCGCGGACTTTTATTTAGAACTTTTTAAGATAAACAATCCTTCGATACATTATCTTCGTGTAACTGCAACGGTATAGGCAGCGCACGCCAAGTTAGCCCTCAGAGGGCACATATTTTTTCGACTTACTTGATACTTATCGTAATATTATGCCCAAGTTACACAAAATCTTTATAAATTGTAGCCCATGTGTTATTCTGATGTATAAGCTATATTTCTGTAAAGTTTTGTCTAAATCCGTTAAGCCGTTTTTGCGTGAAAGAGGAAGAAACATCCATCCATCCATCCTCACAAACTTTCGCATTTATAATATTATTATATGTTGGTATGGTTGTACACGATAAGAATGCGATCGCATTGTAAACACTGTGTTATTATAATAATTATTATAGTGTGAGGTGCAATATTAAAACTGTATTACTTGTTATGTACTTGTAACTATTCATTGTTTGTTGGAATAGAAGAAGTACGAACGTCTACTATAATATTAATATGTGAACACTGTGTGTCTATGTAGGTACATAACTTAGCTGTCATTGTACAGTACGCAAAAGAGATAAGTATCCATGTCGTCGGGAATAGTTGAAGATTTCTTAGAAACCAATGGGGGCTTTCAAATGAAATTTTATTAAATCATTGAACTGTTTATTCTCTATAAATTGTATTTTTTTATTTTATTTTATTTTATTCATAAAAACCTATCGGTTTCTAAGTAAACTTCAACTGTTTCCGGCGACATGGATACTTATCTCCTTTGGTGACCGTACATACCATAATATAGTGATTTTTATACAAGGTGCATCGTATTCACATAACATAATCATTCTTGTAAATGAAAATATTGTAAACACCCCTTTTTTAAAAGAGTGTGTATGGAGTTTCTTGCCCATTCTTCTCCATACGAAACTACCATTTGGAATGGGCAACTTGATTCAAATTTTACAATATGACGTTCAAAAGTGCCTTTTAAGGTCTAATTGAATTTTTTTTTTTTTTTTTAATATATTGTTATAGTCTTGCGTTTGACCGCAACTCACCTGATCTTAAGTGAATTAATGATTTGACTTTGACTTTGTATCCTACAAATGACACATCTACAGCTGGGACCGACGACTTTACGTGGTTTTAACTGTTCTCCAAAATAATGTAGACAAGTCAATGTTCAGGATTTATTAATTTAATAATTATTTAGAATACACAGTACAATTAATAACACCACTTGTTAACAAGTTATCGTTTTGAACATCGGAGTACGACTGACTGACTGTTTCTGTTTTCGAGCTCTCGTGTTCAATATCGTTCCCTCCATTTTTATTTCAGTGGTGCCATCTAGTGTAATAGTCAAATTAGCAACTAACATGAGAGCTCGACAACATAATTGTCCTTTTAAACACAATGAATTTGAATATAAAAGATAATATTATCCATACTAATAATTAATAACATTGTAATTATATATTAACATTGAGAAATGCTAACAGTGGTTTTCGAGGCACGGAGGGAACTCGGTATGAGATGAATGGTCACCCATTCACAGTTAGACCGCGGCAAACGTAGCCTGACCTGAAAGAAAGAAAGAAAGAACAGTTTATTTGTAAGAATATAGTACAATAAGGTGTTGTGCTTGTCATGGTCTCATACATTCTACCATTTCTGGTGTACAAATATTTTCTTATAACTAAAATTTAAACAATATTTATAATGATTTATCACTCAGGAACTCGTTTGTTGAGTAATAGCATTTATTAAGTAGTAAATCAAAGAGTTTGCGCTTAAACTTGCTTAAATTAAGGCATTTTAAGCCATTTGGTAATTTATTATAAATTCGAATAGCCATACAGTAAGAATTTATACTATACATTTTGGTGCGTTGATAAGGGATATGTAATTTATGAGGAAATCTACTTATTCTGTTAGTGACAGCTGTGTTTTTTTTGAAGAGAGAAGGGTGTTTGTATACAAATAAACAAGTTTGCACAATTGCTCTCACACACTTTTTTTGTGCCCTGAATGCTCTGATTAGATCAACCGAGTTGCCCCATATGACTGGTTTGAACACTGTACGTACCTACGGTAAAACCTATGTTAATACTGTTGTAAGTTTACTCTGAGATTACTATAAGTTATGGTTAAAATTCTAACTAAAAATACACAACTTGCTAAAATAAAATACTATTTCAAATCTGCCAACGACCTTTTGACTCAAGAGCGGAGCGTGTTAATAAATGTACAAGAGCAGCATTCCCCCACCGCCTAATTAAATCCTACACTAGATTTATGAAGTTCTAAAACCGTTGGTTTTCATTTAAATGTTTAAGTTCTGAAGTGAGGTTGAGTTTCAGTTGACATTGTAGCCGCATGGACGTTGTATTTTTAACTAGTCTAATACATGCTAGAAAAGTGACATGTTGGTTTTTCCAAAAAAAAATTAAGCTTAAACTTAAATTATTTGTTTTCATTTTTGTCAGGGAGTCGGTCAAATATAAAAGTTGAAGCTCGCTTTAAACTTGACATCTTGACATTTACTAAAAAAAACTTATATAAATAGAAAAGTCTGAGTAACTACGTAAGCAATTTTAAATATTAATCTTTATTTATTTCTTTGACAAACAATATTGATAAGATTCTTATTACAAACCAAAGTCCCTTTTCGTGTCCGTCTGTTTAACCGCTTAGTTCTTCAAAACTACTCAACGGATTTTTATGCAACTTACTCTATTATTTAGAGAATTAATTCAAGAAGATTTTTGTTTATCCTCTTATCTGTATCGAAATCTCCAGGAGATTCGCGTCAATTGTTTAACTATTGTGTCTGCTAATTAGACAGTCGAGCTCATATTATTTAACGTGTATTTAGAACACAGTAAACTGGATATTTTAACATGTCGCCACATCAGTAAGATCGTACACAAGCAAAGCATGGACGAATTGATAGTTCAATGTAAATAATAGATTTCCTCCAATTATAGTCATATTGACATCTAAGTGGCTTCTCTTGTTCTCAATCATTGAGATATTTATAGGCACCAAGCTCTTGCTTTTTTTAAACAGACGACTGGGTTCTTCACTTAGCTCTGTTGTTATACTAAATAATTGCGGCAGGTTTGATTTGTTTGTTATTTTTGAATCAGTAAGAAAACTTACGGAGTTCTATTCTTCTTTATATAAAATTACCTTTTGTAAGAAGTTATTAGGTTCAATTTTATTCATCATTATGTAAACTTATAGGCGCCCACTGCTGGGCATAGGTCTCCTCCAAGGGGGGTTCAGCCGTAATCGCCATGCTTGGTCAATGCATGTTGGCGATCGCAGTAGGTCAGAAAGACACTGCTGCCCATCCTCTGGTCAATATCCCGCTGTCGCCATCTACGATACCTACGGGTAGAAACAGGGTTGTGATATTCGCGACCCACTCAGTTTTGATTCTTTATTGATGTCATATAAAGAGCGTTTAAGGGCGCTCACTGCCGTCACGGCACGACGTGTCATAGCAAAGGATTTTATTACTAAACAAGTTATTTTGAATCTTATTTCATCGTGTTTAGAACTAGTATAACTTTATTTCGATACAATCATACCGCGGCACATCGTGGTTTGCCGCGGTGCCCTGCAGCTGCGACGTGCTGTGGCATGCCGAAACGTGCCGTGGCAGGCCGCGGCTTCCCACAAGTTACATAGGTCATAGGATTATGACAGCGAAACTAATTGAAATAAGGTTTGAAATGAGTGCGTCGGAATCATTGGCAAATGGCGTGAAGTCTAAGTGGGGTGCGGGGACAAGAGAGAAGTGGCTGGGCTTTCTGTGGGACGCCACGACGTGACGCGGCATGCCAAAGCCTCCTTCGAGCTGCCGAAGCACGCCGTGCCACGCCGTGCCTAGCCATGGCGTCAGTCAGCACCGACCCTAAAAATGCCTTTAGTGGTACGGACATTGACTTTTAACGTTCTTCTTCTTTCTTGTCGGTACAAATTCTGTGACAATTCATGGCATATTATGGTACCTACAATATTATTAGCCAGCCTACTGTCAGTTGGTGGGGTTGGTAAATAAAAAAAAGCTTTTTACAAAAAAGACAACCGTCTTCAAAAAGTGAAAAATAACTTTAGCACAGAACACACATTGACTTTAGTTTCGAAATTCAGTGGC
This sequence comes from Charanyca ferruginea, assembly GCA_947361185.1. Classification (NCBI taxonomy): domain Eukaryota; kingdom Metazoa; phylum Arthropoda; class Insecta; order Lepidoptera; family Noctuidae; genus Charanyca; species Charanyca ferruginea. Next base: position 2,500,536 of record OX376058.1, on the reverse strand, counting down.
TTTGTTCTGTTTGTTGTTTTGTATTGCCACCGACTTCCGAAACTAAAGTCAATGTGTGTTCTGTGCTAAAGTTATTTTTCACTTTTTGAAGACGGTTGTCTTTTTTGTAAAAAGCTTCTTATTTTCCGCTTTTTAGTACCTCCTTGTCATTCAAATCTATTAAGAAGAGATTGAAAGTTAACTACTACAAAGATTGATGAAACTAAAACGTCGTCTATGTAACATTTTTGGGTATTTGTTGATTTTTCAAAAAGTGCTGAATCAATTTCGATAAAATTTATGAGGGTCCACCCCTGAAGCATACCCTATCTATAAAAAAAAGAATTTTCAAAATCGGTTTACGTTTGCCTGAGAAATCGCGTAACAAATCGCGCACATACTTAATGCAAATTTAAGACTTATACGGTTTTCTCATGGATGCCATGGTCAGAACTGGACCAAATTAAAATGGGACCACACGGGAAGCACTAGCTTCCAAATAAAAATTCCAAAGAATCATCAAAATCGGTTCACCCAGTCCCGAGAAATCAAGTAACAAACATAAAAAAAAAAAAAAAAAAAAATACAGACGAATTGATAACCTCCTCCTTTTTTGAAGTCGGTTGAAAAACCGGACAAGTGCGAGTCGGACTCGCCCACCAAGGGTTCCGTACATATTTGTAGGTACATATCCATATTTCTATATTAATCCATACCTACTATCCATACTTTAATCTACTTAATATTATAAATGCGTTTTTTGCGACATAAACGGCCGTATCTTATTTTCACGTTAACATAGAGAGTTGATTTTTTACAGCATCAAGGGACCGTAGACTTGAGTATATGGTTTTAATTTCAACTCGATACCTCCACGCGTTCCCGAGATAAAGGGTCTAGACAGACAGACAGACGGACAACAAAGTGATCCTATAAGGGTTCCCTTTTTTCTTTTTGAGGTACGGAACCCTAAAATATTTATACCAGCCAATTATTGCCCCACCGCAAGGTAAAGGACTCTTCTCAAACAGAGATGGCAGGAAACTAAACACCACGCTTGCTTAAGGCGATTTTTCGATTTCAGACTTTAATTATTAGTCCATGTTTCCTCAAGAGGTTTTTCCTTCACCGATGTCACTTATATCCAAGATAAAAAGTAAGATAAAATTTAAAAATTCACATTATGGGTACTTGCTTGTGCCCAGTTTGGAACCCACAAACTATAGTGTACTAGTTATACTCTAGAGCATAGTGCCTCTCGTCCTAAACCCTCATCACGACAAATAAAAATAAAAACTATTTTTCTTTCTTTCTTTCTATTTACGGTGCACCTACCTATCGTCATTCACGAATGCTTACTTAAAGCTCTTACGCACGAGCGGCCGACATGCCAACTTCAAAGATCAGCGGCAGCCGTCCGTTTGAAGTTTGCGTGTCGACGGCTGCATTTACTTTTGCCGTTGACAACATGCCGCTCGTGTGTAAGAGCCCTTAGTACACCTGGCTGTCAATTTTACCGAAATTAATTTTAGACCTAACCAAATAACACCATAACAAGTAAAAACTTGGTTTCCAAAATAAGATCAAACGGGTCAGGCACGAGATTTTCACAAATAAGACAAAACATCGGACTACTAACAATGACTTTACAATCCTTTAAAATGCGGAGGTGACCTGGCTCTCTACCAATTTTTTCCATACAAAACCGACTTTGCATGACTTATAGCAACCCAGTAAAAAAGGAAAGTATTAAAATTATCTTTCCATTTCCCATTCGCACGCTATTGTTGAAAAAGGGGCTCAACTCCAGTAGAAAAATCTAGAATGATTCTCTAGATTTTACTACGCAATTTTTCCGTAGCATTGAATTTGAGATATTGCCTTCACTTCGGGTCAATGGATACGATTTTTATTCCAGGCTTTAGGACCCGGATGGAAGGTAGGTGCGAATTTATTTCTTGAAATCTTATTATTGTTTTATTTACTGAGTTTCATTTTTGTAGCTTTACTAACCGGTGGAGTTTTCTACTGGTAAAAAAAATATCGCATGTCGGTACATAGAAGGGTTCTGGCCATTTCCTTTTGCAATATTTATAAATACTAATAATAATTAAATTTAATCTGTTTGACAAAACTAATTTAAGTGTATTCATTATTACTAAACATGTGATTAATTCTAGCATTGAAGCGTTTTTTAACACAATCTAGCAAAATGGGGCATAATAGATCCCACCGACACCCAGTGTGAGTGCGGTGATCCTGACCAGACAATGGCCCACTTATTACAGTGCCCAAAGTGCCCCTACACCTGCACCTTAGAGGACATTAAAACGCCACTGATGCTGCGATAAATGTGGCTACCTACTGGGCCCAAGTAGTCTAGCATAAAGGAAAACCATCGATTCGAAAAGAAGAAGAAGCGTTTTGGTTTTTCGCTGTAAGTTTATAATGTACTTGTTAAATAAATAAATAAATAAAATAAGTTTATTCTCAATCAATCAATCAACCCAGGACAACGACAACAACACAACGACAACGACAACACAACAACAGGACACCGTTGGCACTCTTTAGAAGCTCTAAAGAGTGTTATTTTTACCTCCCTCGAACAACGTATAAACCTCCGAGCTAACATATTGGCCCTGACCGACAACGCCCTATTCCGCTGATTTATTGTACCATCTTCGCATAATTACATTCAAAGGACTCGTCATCATCACCATTTCATAATATTGCCGTTCACTGCTGAACTTAGGCCTCCCCATAGATCACTAACCAACCCGGTCTTGGGTAGCCCGCATTCATCCGCTGTCAGCCTGTATTAAATTAATAATGATTGATCATGGTTAGCTACGCTTACCGCGGTCACTCAGCGGATGGGTGACCATCCATCTTATTCCGACACCCCCTTTTTTTTTTTTTTTTTTTTTTTTTTTTTTTTTTTTTTTTTTTTTTTTTTTTTTGCGCGGTGGAAATCCTCATGGACTTCCTCTATCGTGGGGGCGACGGAGGGGCATGCCGGACTCCTACCGGCCAAAACCACCGCGGTGCTCCACCTCTGCCCATACCCCTGCGTGGCTCAGCCGTTAATCTCGCCTGTCATTTGTAGATCTTTGACAGTCGTTACGGTTACGGTTTGTTAGAAGCCCGAAAGGTAATCAGACTTACCCGTTGTCCTACGTGAACGATAATGCGATAAATAGCCGTTGTCTGTACTTGTGGCCTACGTAGTCGCCATAATCAATGTGCGACCCAACGCGGTAAGTGCGGATTTGTTTTTTGCACGACGAGACGCGACACAATAGTTTATTAATAATTAAATATTAACAATTATAAGTACCAGTGTTTTAGTAAAGTCAATAACAACCTCTCCTCAGTAGAAATAGATTTTTGAACATTGGATATTTATAGGTGCATTGATATGTGCGCGTCGCGTCGCGTCGTGTCGCGTTCGGTCGCTCAGACGTTGTTCTAGGTGAGCGACCTTTACAACACTATTATAGTATGAAACTCCATAAACACTCTATTAAAATAAAATCATTAGAATATTACAAAATAAAAAAAAAACAATACATTTTGGAAGCTCCCCATACTTAGAACTGAAACTCAAAAATTATTTTTCATCAAACCCATACGTGTGGTGTATCTATGGATAGGTCTTCAAAAATGATATTGAGGTTTCCATTAACATTTTTTTTCTAAACTGAATAGTTTGCGCGAGAGACACTTCCAAAGTGGTATAATGTGTGTGTGTCCCCCCCTGTAACTTCTAAAATAAAAGAATGATAAAACTAAAAAAAAATATAATGTACATTACCACGTAAACTACCACTGAAATTTGGTTTGAACGAGATCTAGTAAGTAGTTTTTTTTTAATACGTCATAAATCGTAAACCGCAATTAAAAAATATATCCTATTATTAAAACATCGATCAAAGTTACAACGAACGACAAGAACTTTTATATTATGTTACTTGCTGCTACGGAACCAACTACGAGTGCGAGTCGACTACGAGTCCGACTCGCACTTGACCGTTTTTTTTTCTGTATGGCATCTCGCAGGTCAACCTAGGAGGTTGTTGGCTACTTAACCGGACTATCCTATAGTGCTTTAAAAATCATTATTTTTAGGGTCTCCAGCCAGGGCAAATACTTATAAGCTAAGTGACTACACGCTAAGGGCACCCCCTGCGGGGTACGAATCTCGGCGTAGGGCGTCACTGGCGGAGGATAGCAAAGGGACAGGCTGGATCGGGTTTTCCTTAATTAGGGAGGAAATTAAAACTAAAGGCTCAGCGACGCGGGCTGTCACTATCAAGGGTCGGAGTTAACGGGACATAATAATGTGAGAAAAATGAAACAAATTGTGCGCGTTAAAATAGGTCTAGCAATAAACATAACAATTTAAAATAACCGAGGCAGCTAAGAGTGTTACCCAATAACTGTGTTATGAAGGTCAGATAGGCAGTTGCTCTATGTAAAATACTGGTATTCAGCTGCACTTGGTTAGCATGGCAGCCGACCCCAACATAGTTGGAAAAGGCAAGGCAGTACATGTTTGAAGTAAATCAATAAGAAAGACGTCCACTGCTGGACATAGGCCTCCCCCAAAGAGGGGCGGGGTTTGCCATAACCGCCACGTTTGGCAGGCGGGTTGGCGATCGCAGTATGGTTGTTACAAAGGCACAGAACGCTGCTGCACATTCTCTGGTGAGTCCCTTAGTCGCCTCTTACGACACCCACTAGAAAATATGGGATGGTGCTATTCTTTACGTCCGACACCATACGGAACAGTAAATCAATAACGTGCGGTTAATATAATTCAACAAGACTTAGCGAAACTATTAGGTGTTGTTAAATTATGAACCGCAAGTAATTACAAACTACAAATCAAAAGCCAGAGTATACGTTCAACGTATGTTTATATGAAACCGCATTTTGCACACTAACAGTTTGTCTTTATATAATCCCCGTTGCCAGCCTCCGTAGCCACGAAGCTATTAATCGGGCCGAAACTAGGCCGAGACCTAATGCCGGCTGATATGGAATATTTGTCCACGTAATCCGCACAGCGTAGCATTAGTCTTGGCTGGTTATGCTGCTGCAGCATAGTTGGTCTGTGAAATGCACGTGAATAGTGATTCCGTACGAGACGGGACTTTGAAATACCCCGTCAATCGACGGTTGTAAGGTGGTATCATAAACTTTCTGTGTTTATTTATACTTTTTGCGGTACAATGGTAGACTTAATGCTTATAGGCATTCTGTACCAGTCAACCTAGGGTATATCATGCCTGATGCACAGTTGAAAAGTAAAAAAAATGCTAATGCATTGCCTTTCTAGTATATTTCACCTATGCTTGTTAAAATCACGAGAAATAAAATAAGTACGATTAAAATAATCTTAATTTGAATCATCATCATTTGAGTCTATTGTTGTCCACTGCTGGATATAGGCATCCCCCAGAGATTGCTCATGTTCAATAAACCCTGCCTGAAATTATAATGCAATACAATATTGAACACTAGGGGACAATCTAGTAACTTTTAAGATTAACGGTCATATAGTCACATTTTTTAACTATACATCAAATTTTTTAACCTGCGACGAAAACAGACGAGTATCTGTGCATTTATGCATCTGTGTGTCTATCTGTAGTATCGTAGCTCCCAAACGGAAATACTGATCAAAGATTCATCGAGTTGACCCAAGAGGTTTATGAACTTTAGTGGTCCCCCAACGCGACTTGGGTCATAATATTATTAGATACTTAAAGTAAAAGAGCCAACCAACACATTTTTTTTACTTGCAAGACATTCGTTTTGAGTAGGGAATTTTTAAAATTATTTTTTTATCTATATGTCGGCGTCAGGTATGGCTGAGCGGGAAGTGCCGACATCGTTTGGGTTCGGTGGTATCGGGTTCATTGTAGAATAACAATATTCAATGCAGTACTAACTATCTTACTTTATTAAATGTGATCGTACAATACAATTCAAATAGGTAAACCGACAGTTTCGTACTAGATGAGTGTCCTGCTTGGTGTCTCGAGCAAAAGTGCTTGTCACCGTCCCCACTCTCCAACACGACTCTGTCCACATGGCGCCATTTTAACCGACAGCTGACGTCACGGCGTTTACCATTTCTTCTGTAGGTACTACAATAATCAATTTGAATCCTCTTTATCGCTAAATTATCGCTTGCTGCGACACGGCCATACTGACTCATCACACGTCCTCGTGTGTACCTGTGAACAATGCAACCAAATTTGAGGTATCACAGCGATCTCGGCTAACCTGGCCATAAGTTTTATCAAGAAGAACAATAATTAACCAAACAAAATCCATTTGTTGACAATATTAGGCTCGGCCTACCTGACTAATTGTCTATCTCAATAAATAAACTCGCATCAGAAGGAATACTACAGGTTTCATAAAGGTAAAAAATTAAAGGAACTGAATCACAATATTAATGCACCCAGTATTAACAATAGTCAACGTCATTCTCGCTGGTAATCTGTTATGAAACAGTGGATCAGTAATAGCCCTTCTCGCTGTCATGCCTTACATACATGGGACAATACCAGTTCTCCTCTCTGGCAAGCCCAGTATCAAACGGCTAGTATCAGTCCTTCACACTGATAAGCTCAAAACAGAATGGACATTACCGAGCCTTCTCTCCGGTAAGTCATCTGTTGTGAAACAGTGGGTCAGTAACAGCGTTTCTCGCTGCTATGCCCTACATTACATGGGACAGTACCAGTTCTTCTGTCTGGCAAGCCCAGTATCAGATGGCTAGTATCAGTCCTTCACACTGATAGGCCCAGAACAGAATGGCCATTACTGGTCCTTCTCTTCGGTAAGTCAAAAGTATAGACAAAAGACATACATTGTGCATTAACATTTAGAACGAGTTGATGGGCCTTCACCCGCATCTTCAACATCTAACCCTTCACTAATCACGTCTAATTCGCTAGGGTTATCACCTTGTGGCATCCCTCTTATGCGGTCATAAGCATACTTTTATGTTCTGTTACAGTTCAGTGCTTTTAAATTATAGCGATCACCGCCAAGTAAAACTATGACCTCAAACTTTACGTAATTTAAATTTCCAAAACCAAAACGACGACGACGACGTTCCAAAACGAACAAGCAACTAAACTTCAACCTTCTGACTGACTGACTGACTCTTTGACAATTCAAAAGTGCCTGCAAATGGTCCAATTGAAATAAATGCTTTGACTTTGACTTTACTTTAACTTCGACTTTGGCTTCGACTTCGACTTTTTCTTCAACGTCTACTTCTACTTCGACTTCGACTTCTACTTCTATTTCAACTTCTGCTTCAACTTCTACTTCGACTTCTACTTCGACTTCTAAATTTGCAAGAAATACTCTCCTTCATTAAAGAACATTCAAAGCCAGAATCAAAATCAAATTTGAAACACTCACTTTCATATTCGTTGCCGCTTGTCCTCTTATATTATTAATGCCAAAAGGTTTAATGGCCTAGTTACGCATCATATCAAAAACCTAAATAGGGCTTGCCCTTAGTACACGAAATAGACACGTTAATTGTAAAACTAAGCTTTAAAATAAGTCCGCTAATCATCACATTATATTTCAAACAATAACCGAGTAACACATGAAATAAAAATCGTAAAAGATTACCACCAATTAATACGTCACAAAGAATTTGTTCAGTAGGTACAGTCTACTTTAGCAAAACCTATACCCTGAACAAGCAAATGTAGGTATGTTTACCTACGAAATTACGGCTAACAGATTGCTTAACAAGAGAGCATTCGGCACCAGAAACAAAATAAAAATAATACGACTCACCAGATTCGGTAGATAATAGATCAGTAGCTGGCTTAATGGTACAGCTATCCGCTCGTTTTTCAACTTTACTTTTAACGGAGTCAGCCTCCTTCTTTGGACATCGTGTTGCGATGTGCCCTGGCTCACCACAGAAGAAACAGGTCATCGTCGGCATCATGCTGTCTTTGACCCGTTGCGATCGACTGTTTCCTGAAAACTTTAGATTGTTCCTGCGACGTTCCGTTAGATGCTATGTGATTTTTGAGATAGTTCACCGCCTTATGCGCCGGTTTACCCGCAGTTGATTGAGTTTTGATGTTTCGATCACTTGCATCATATTCCTTAGCTGCATCTCGAATATTGTGTGCGAGTGGGTTTCAGATCCCACTTCTGATGTCGGCGTCAGGTATGGCTGAGCGGGAAGCGCCGACATCGTTTGGGTTCGGTGGTATCGGGTTCATTGTAGAATAACAATATTCAATGCAGTACTAACTATCTTACTTTATTAAATGTAATCGTACAATACAATTCAAATAGGTAAACCGACAGTTTCGTACTAGATGAGTGTCCTGCTTGGTGTCTCGAGCAAAAGTGCTTGTCACGGTCCCCACTCTCCAACACGACTCTGTCCACATGGCGCCATTTTAACCGACAGCTGACGTCACGGTGTTTACCATTTCTTCTGTAGGTACTACAATAATCAATTTGAATCCTCTTTATCGCTAAATTATCGCTTGCTGCGACATATAAATATATCAAAACCCGTTCCTAAAAAGATATAATCATAAAAAAGGAGTATATAATAAAATGAAACAGTCACAACAAAACTAAACTGACACTTACTTGCTAACTGCTTTACATTCAAAAAACTGCAACCATTCCTGACCCAAGATGATAAACTTCTCAAAATACTTTCAACCGAACAAGGGTCCAATGCCAAATCAGCAGAAAAAATATTTTTGTCCAACAAATAATCCCTACCTATGTGTTTCTCTAACAAAATATCTTAGAATTTTTATGTGACTTTGAAAAGCTGAATCGAATTCAAGCTGGGTACGTAAAGGCGTATAATAAAAAGATTTTACGGTCAATGAATGCTGCAACAGATAGTACGGCCGAGAATATGATTTACTACTTTCATGTGTGGTACGTGTGTAAGCGAGCGCGGTTTTGTTAACACAGATTTTCACACTAACCTAGAAGCTTAATTCCCCCATCTCAATTCCATCATCGGACGAGCAAAGATACGCCGAAGCGTCACTGATATACGGTTGAAGTTCCACGGTCTCGAACCAAGCGCTTTGCTCCCACATTCAGTGCGAACTGCCAGACTGACTGTGAGACTGAATTCACTGCCCGCCTCTCTATTCCCCGATTCATCATCTCATTCCAATTCAAGGCACGAGTTAATCGGTTTAAATCCTAGGCGGCGTGCTCCATCTTAGGCCGCATCATCACTTAAAATCGGGTTGCGGCCAAACCATGACTGTTGGGTGGTAAAAATAATTTACAATACGACAGACAATAACAGAGGTAATGACGACAAAAATTTAAAAGCATATACTTGGGCCATGTGGGAATCCGCCACTGTATATAATCAGCTCATTATTGTCAAGTAGGTACTTATATTAAATCACTCATCATAATCACTGGATAGAGCGGAAATGCGTTCTTAGTGTGCTATATACCATAAAAAAAGGTTTGATACGAGCGCAAATTAAAATAATTTTGAAGTAAAGCACCTGTTTCCTGGAGTACCTGAGCCGACGTGGCTGCTAAAAAAGAGCAAGGCTTAAGCTAAGTCAATCATGTCACAGTACTGCCAGTTATACTTATGAGTTGCGTGGGACAATACATTGGAGAGGGGATGTGGGTTGGTTAATTTATGATTAAAATTTATTTTCGTAAAACAGTAGCAGGTTTTTAGACTTTAATAGCGAAAAAATATCTTAATCAAGCTCCAAAAGATACTCTGAAAAAGGAGTAATAAAAGAAGGCAGAGGCTGCAGAGTTTTAATGATTATAACGTAGTCACAATCAGCCGAAAGACGTCCACTGTTGAACATAGGGCTCCCCCATAGAACACAACAACGAATGGCAACCTGTCGCTTGCATTCACCGGTTACCCGCGACCTTGACGATGTCTTCGGTCCATCTTGTGGGAGCCCTACCAACGCTGCGTCTTTCGGTGTGTGGTCGCGACTCGAGAACCTTACTTCCCTATCGGTTATCGATTCTTCGAGTGATGTAGCCTGCCCATTGCCACTTCAACTTGCATATTCTGAGAATTATATCGGTGACCTGAGTTCTTCGGCGAATTTTCTCGTTCCAGATTCTATCGCGCAAATAAACTCTGAGCTTAGCTCTTTCCATGGCTCGCTACGTAACTCTGAGCTTCTGCAACAAAAGCATTGTCATCATTATTTCGTAACCGTATATAATCTATGCCATGTCTATATCTCACAACTTACACCAACCATACCCTTTGTGATTCCTAGCTGGAGATCTCCTCTCTTTTATGACCCTCTAGTCTGTTGGAACAAAATCACGAACGTTTCAAATCGTACTGCATGTCATGTTACAGTTATAAAGTATGGTCACACCCCTGACAAACGAGTTCACTTGATACCTAGTTTGTTGTATAATAATGCCTGCTAATAATTGTCCCTCTGCCGGGCAAAAGTCTCTTCACATACAAGAAAAAAGTAAAACAAAAAAAGAAAACCCCACATTACTTTAGTTTCGGAAGACGGTGGCAATACGAAACAACAAACACAACAAAGCCACCGCCACCGACTTCCGAAACTAAAGAAATGTGTTTTTTGTGCTAAAGATCTTTAGCACTTTTTAGTTTTTAAAGGCGGTTTTCTGTTTTTAAAAAGCTTTTTATTTTTCGCTTTTTAGTGTTGCCTTAAAATCCAAATCCATTAAGAAACGGCGACACACATAAAAGATATTGTAAGTCCTGCAAAGATTGAAGAAACTAAAACGTCGTCTAAGTAATTTTTTTGGGATTTTGTTATTTTTTTCTCAATAAGATCTGAATCAATTTTGATAAAATATATAGGGGACCATTTCGGAATAAGCCCCTTTCGAACAAAAAAAATATTTTCCAAATCCGTCTATGACAGAGTTATGCCCGAACATACATAAAAAAAACATCCGAATTGATAACCTCCTCCTTTTTAAAGTCGGTTAAAAAGGCATGAGCATTGATCACCACGCTTGAATAAGGCTGATTACCGATTTCAGACTCATATAATATACTAGCGACCTGACCCGGCTTCGCATGGGCCTATAGCCTTCCTCGATAAATGGACTATCCAACACAAAAACAATTTTTCAATTCGAACCAGCAGATCCTGAGATTAGCGCGTTCAACCAAACAAACAAACAAACAAACAAACTCTTCAGCTTTATAATATTAAGTATAGATGACGGCGTCAGCGACGGCTGAGCGGTAGCGCCGTCATCGTTTGGGTTCGGTGGTATCGAGTTCATTATAGAATAACAATATTCAATGCAGTACTGTAGCGACTAGGCTACACTTGTACCAAGTACGAGTTACCGAGGAATCTAGGCTACCTTTCATTTGACGTATCCTAGATCCGGTACTGTAACCAATACGTTACAAAGTGTAGCCTAGTCGCTACAGTACTAACTAAACTTACTTTATTGAATGTCATCGTAAAATACAATTCAAATCGGTTTAAACCGACAGTTTCGTACTAGAGGAGTGTTCTGGTTGGTGTCTCGAGCAAAACTGAGCTCGGCACTGTCTCCACTCTCCAACACGACTGTCCACGTGCCGCCATAGCAACTGATGACTGACGTCACGGCGTTTACCATTTCCTCTGTACTACAATAATGAAATTGAATCCTCTTTATCGTTAAATTATCGCTTGCTGCGACATATAATATAATACTAGCTTTTGCCCGTGATTTCGTTCGCGTTAATGTCGGTAATCGTGAATGCAGACGAAGTCACGGATTAAAAAACCTGTGTAATTTCCTTGAGTCCAAGCGATTTTCATACCAAATTTCATCAATATAGGTTTACCCGTTTCATCGTGAAAGCGTAACAGACAGAGTTACTTTCGCATTTATTATATTAGTATGGAAGTATGGATATTACCTACTACCACAGGAGCACCGGCCAGTCCGCACACTTCGCGTGTGTATAATCATAGTGTAGGCTAAACTAAGCCAATCACGGCACGCCAGCACTGCTACGTGTACTGCTGCGTTGCGGAGTACAATAAATTGCCAGGTGGAATGACTGTCGCTTCTTACGTTTAATAGTTTTTATTCTTTGCTATGGCCGTCACTGTTTGTAGCTAAGTACCTAGTCTTGGAATTTAATTAGGTTCAGGATAATTAATGTTCTCATTTTAAACATTTATAAATGTCTGAGATATGTTAGTTGTACTAGGTACGTCGGCACTTAAATATTTAAATTTAGATCAAGTATATTTTCTTGAAGACCTTAGTAGCCAAGTCATCAATTTACATAATATAAAACTTAAACAAATCAAATACGAGTTATACAAAGGCAATGCTGCTAGCCTGTTGGGCACGTGTCCCGTTGACAGCGATGTGAATGACTTTTTTGATATCCTATCCCCCCTCCCTTTTTCTTGAAATTGTACATACAGCAATATTATTATTTTTATTTTTAAGCTTTGTATTATATGTTACAGTCAAATCTCATAACCAGGCAAAACTACTTTTGACTGGCTTCAGTGAAAAACAGCCAGCCGTTCAGCCGTTTCGTTTCGTTCACACAGATACACACGTTACACATAATTAATTATGTCACACCTCAGTGACGACACGGTTGGCGCGGTGGGTGAGCGATCGACTGCTGCGCACCGTGTTGCGGGTTCGATTCCCGCCCAGGGTAAACATTTGTGTGATGAGCACTTGTGTTTGCCTTGTGTCTGGGTGTTGTTTATCTATATATGTATGTATTTACAAAAAAAAATGTATTTGTGTATGTATATCAGCGGTCTGACACCCATAGTACAGGGTCTCCCTAGTTTGGGATCACATGGCCGTGTGTGAAAATGTCCCCACATATTATTATTTAGTATTTATTTATAGTTTTCTCCGGGGGTTAAAAACCGTCTCAAGCAATACATTTTTTTTCATAAATACTTATTGAACAATTTGAAACATAAAACATCGATTTTCACGTATTTTACACGCGTTTAATATCAAAGGATGGTTTAGTTTTATATTTCATGTTGTTTTAACAGTTACCTGGCCTTTGTGGTCTGATATTGTAGAACACAAAGCTTTGACCAAATTTCACACTTTAGTGCTAAAACTTGGTGCAATTTGAACACGTTAACAATTTTATGAAAGCATAAAAATAGCATAATAAAAAATGTAGTAAAATAATATTAGAATAAAGACACAGACATACATTTATTTACTTACTTTTAAAAGTTTAGACATAATAATAATTTCAAATAATTTATTCCCTCGTAAGTATTTACTTTTGTTCACTTACATAGATTTAGTTTTAGACAGTAATTAAAAATGCTTTTTCTCGTAATTGTTATCCGATTATTTGTTTAAATTAGTTTAACTGCAAACTTCACTGGCCCAATTAATTCAATTGTAAAGTGATGGCCTGAAACACAGGTTTGATTTAACCTAGTTCGGGCGGGTCGCTACCTAACATTGTAATTCCGATCCATACTAACTTGCATCAGTAACATAAATATTTTAGATTTAGTTTTATTTTTAGTCTATATATTTGTATGGGAAATATTTCTTCTGCTGACTATTGTACAATATTTTGTAAACGTTTTATTTAATAAATAAATTATTATTTTTTTTATTAATAAATTATTATAAAGTATTAAATATAAAAAAAACTAACACAATAAGGCATCATAGAATTCGTCCACATCGCCGTCATCTGGAAATGTACCCAAGAGACTGGCGGCATTGCCACGTTGGATGGCAATGCTTAATCTCTGACCAAGGTAAAAACCAGCTCTTGGATCACTGGAAGTGTCAACCAATTATATTGAATACGTTATATACGTGGCCTCGACACACACTGCGACAGCTGATTCGAGATGGCCAAATACTCAGGGGGGACCTATCCCCAGCAGTGGGAAGTGGGGAGTGTGGGCAGTACAAGCTATTAAAAAAAGTAAATACTGTTTGAAACTGAAAAGCGGTAAGTTTTGAAAGTAAAGTTTCTTGTACTTTAATTTCATTTTGGTGTATTTATCCACGTGTTCACTAGATAATCATTTGTTTAGGAACTTTCTTTATTTTGGAACGTAGGTACCTATATAAATAAAACTAAACCTTAACCTAGAACAGTAATGAGACGAGAGGCGCGCTCTTATCCACTGTTTGCTACAACTCCGAGAGCGCCGCTCCAGAGATTGGTTCAAGCGTACAATAATAACTTTAATGATATCGATGTATTTGCCCTATCTAAACATAAATTTAAAAAACAAATTGTTAAGCGCCTTGCTCAAAACTTTTAATTTCTTTTTTAAATTTCATTATTTCCTTTTTTTCTTTCTTTTAGTTATTATGTATTTAACTGTTAGACAACGATAAAATTGTATTATTGTTTTATATTTTTCTTGCATAATTTTACCAAAACTGTATCTAATATAAGCTAGTAATATGTGGAAACGTAGTGGATTATACATTTACTTATAGCATACTGTGTAACTAGATATAACATACAGTGTATGATTGTTTGTTTCCCAAATCAAATAAAATAAAATAAAAAATATCAAGTTTTCGCTCTTGTATTAAACAGTATTTATAACTTTCAGTGTTCTTCTTTTCGGATCGATGAAACATCCTGCTCCCTAAGGGTGTCACTACACTAATCAATCATCAATTGATGCCATCAATCGACATCGATCGACGTTGATCGATTGGTGTGGTAGCTTTGGCAGATCGACGGATACTGTTCCATTAACTAATCGATCGACGGCATCGGTCGACGTTGATCGATTAACCCTAGCTATAATCCATCAGTAAAATTAATCGAGCAGCTCGATCGATGTCGACTAATAAATACTACCATCGATCGACAATCGACCGATTGGTCTGATAACACCCTAATAAGACTGGTTGTAATTTTTTTTAATGCCTACTGCTTACTACAACTGCCAAAGATCTTTGAATAACAGCCAGAACCAATGGATTTACGTGCTTTCTGAAGCATGTAAAGCGGTCTCGGTATGAAATGGATGGTCACCCATCCTCGACGCGACCGCGGCAAACGTAATCGAACCATGACCGTTCGATTGGTATGGTTTTTTCTTAGCCTCGAGCCCCTCCTCCCTCATCTTTAATTGCACTTTCAGTTTGATTACATTATTTATGATAATTATCATCATTATATAAAGGAAATAGAAAACAAAAGCATTAATTTACTGCCCTCTGTAAATTACCCTAAAGTCTTGACCGTGGTCGCAGCGGTTAATCCGCGTCATTACCAAAACCGATTAATGTCCTTAAAATTCTATTTTTTGTGTCCTTGTGCACCGAAGGACCGTTTTTGGTCTTTTTGTGCCAACAACCTCATCAATCTAACCCCGAAGGTTGAATTCTTCGCAAATGGATGCCTGTTTTAATTTTATAGCCCAAGGATCTAATTACCCGTATTTGTGTGCCGCTAATTCGTACTTGGCAGCCATTTTGTCTGGAGTTAATGTTGGTAAAGAGTACTTAATTTGTTAGGTTAGATCTGGTGCTTAAATATAAAATAGTTCTTTAAATAGGTATTGCAAACTTCAACAGTATAAAGAGTACCTAGAGGTGATCGCTGACTCAATATTTTTTCACGACTTTTCACTCGTCTACGAGCTAAGGTTAAAAACATTTAATTCTTAAAAAGAATACAATTCACTTATTATGAGAAATACAAGTTAATTGAAACTAAATACAAGAAACTTAGGAAGTAGGTACGGTAGGTATTAAGACTGCGCCGAGCCAAATAATTCAAAACAGTCGTCACTGTTAAAGTGATATAATCAATACTTTTACCATAATTAGCATAAAAAATATGTAATGAATACCACAATAAATGTGTTAACCGATTATGGTTGGCAAAAAATAAGAATACTGTTTAATTTAATACACAAAAATACGGAAATTTGTACAAAAATGTTTAAAAAAATCTCGTATTTAGTTGAGTTTTGATAGTAAACTGTATTTTTTTTTTACAAACTTGAATTCATATCAATCTTTAATATTCATACTACAATTTCGAAAATTTAAAAACTACAAATCGTAGTATGAATACTAAAGATTAATATGAATGCGAATTATCATAATGATGCGAATTATTAGTTATAAAGATAATATAGCAGGAGTTAACTGTTAATCATCATGTAAAACAGGTCAAAAATATTAAGTAGTTGTTTTATGTTAACGCATGTCTTGACCCGTTAGTTCAATAGTCATAATATTACTCAAATCCAAAAACACGATTGAAAATATAAAGTTTAAATTTAATACATCAACGCATCAACCAGATGGACCGACGACATCGTCAAGGTCGCGGGTAACCAATGGATGCAAGCGGCAGGTTGCGCTCGTTGTAGCGTTCTGGGGAGGTCTATGTTCAACAGTGTACGTCTAACGGCTGATGATGATGATTATTTAAGTATAATTTGATTAATTTCTGACAATCGCCTAGTATGAGAAATGAATACTTCCGAGCGATGCCGAACGTCATCGCGTCGTCGCAGGAAATTTTGGAAAAAGACTAGGCAGATGATGATGAGAGAATCTCGAATTAGAATATTATTCATTCACTTAATCGTTGTGTCACTTCCCTCCATTAATATCTACAGCATAAAAGAAATAAAAGAGGCTTATTCTATACTTGGAAAAGCCCAAAAAACTCACTAAAGCTTTAGTGGTTTTAAAAGCGCTAAATGACAAAGAAGTGATTCTTATCGCTATTGAAAATGAAGCACAAAAACCGACCACAAAGCCTCTAGCTCGGCTTAAAACAGCCTACAATACTTTTACGTCGAATAAAGGGCCAGGAAAATAGAAATATAAAATTTTAATAAGAAGTAAAAGTGGCCGCATTTGGGAAGCTTATGCATGCATCGCTGGCTCCTAGACTTTAAACCACTTTAGTTAACGAGGCGCACGCAAAAACGTTCATCTCTTTAAAGTCTTAGTTTCTCGCTTCGCTTTGATCGCATATAATTATCATTTTATTATTTAGAGGTGAACGGGGTTCAATTCATATTTTTCGTGCCCTTTGTAAAGTTTTTTTGGGAGTATTCATTTAACACTCCGATTTATTCTTCAGATCTATGTGAAACACACGATTGCAATTCTGCATTCGATTTTCAATATAAAATATGTTTTTACATTTATAACCGACTAGGTTTTGTCCGTGACGTCGCCTGAGTAAAAAAATACAATAATAATAATAAGGAATCATGGCGAGATCCATACATTCATATGTATGAAAAATAATCATTAAGATGATTTAAAATATAGATTGATATACCTACCATATTTTTAAAACCCCGTATAATTAAAATATTTCGAACTAAAAATACCAGATTTTCGTTTCCTTCCGTTACCCATTTTGTATTTATAAAAAAAAAAAAGTGACAAGTGACATTAACGGATCTACCAAATTGACAGACAAGTAGAGTGAATCGTTGTTTACAATGGCGGCGTTGAAAAAGTACATTGATTAATCATTATGTGTAACATTATGTCCCATAAAACGATGCAATTTCAGTGTAAGAACTGAGAAAAGGCCGCTGTCAGTGTCACTGTTACTGTCAGCTTTTCAATGAAATATTCACTTTTGACATCCATTTTTATTGTGGGGTTATTGAAATAATGTAAATGCCTCTGATGATACTCTTAAGGTACCCAAGAATAAAAGGGTGTAACGAAAACCTCATTATTTTAGAACAAAACGGCAGGTGATAGCAACAGTGACACCGACAGCCGTTTTATGGGAAATTATGTCACAAATAATGATTAATCAATGTACTTTTTTAATTCCGCCATTGTAAACAACGATTCACATTACTTGTCTATCAATTTGATAGATCCGTTAAAGTCACTTGGCACTTTTTTTTTTATAAATACAAAATGGGCAACGAGAGGAAACGAAAATGTGGTAATTTTAGTTCGAAATATTTTAATTATGCGGGGGTTTAAAAATATGGTAAGTATATCAATCTACTCCTGGTAATGTATTCTCCACATTAGAAAATATTTTAAATCCTCTAAATGATTATTTTTCGTACAAATGAATGTATGTATCTCGCCATGCTTCTTTGCGCTGTTGCTACATTATGTTACATCTTGAAAAAAACTAATTTTAATTTTGCAGTGTAAATCGGCAATTTTTATACTTTAAAACCTTATATATTAACCTTATTATTAAAAAAAAAAAAATTGGAACTTGTAAAAATAATCACGCGGACGAAGTCGCGGGCAATAGCTAGTAATATTATAAATTAAAGTTCTGTTCGAATTAAGAGCGCGTTTAAACAAACTTTTAATAACTGAACTTCGGCTTTATAATATTAGTTCCTTTCAATACCTACTGCCTACTAACTAACTACCTACCTACAAAATAATGAACTTGAAAAAAAAAGATTGTAAAATTAACCTCGCTTGCTCTTCTTTTACATAATATCAAAAAAGTTACGAATTTTAAGATATTAACATAATCTTTTTGAAAGCTAATGGTTCTTTGACTGAAACCGCTCACCATTAGTGAAATTTAAAAAAAAAAATCTCATGAATTATTTTTACGAACAATATCAGAGTAACTAATGGCCAGAGTATGGCGATTATGGTTTGTGAGAATCTTTTAACATTGTAATAAATAAACATATTAAAATGTATGGCTTTTAAGCTTATTCTTTTTTGTAAATTGTATGATCTTCATTATTATTTTCTTTGAAGTCTCGCAGAAATTTTATGGTAGGCAGAACCAGTACCTTTTTAAGTTTAAATGTCGGGCCTATAACTATTATTATTATTATTTATTCATAAAACAGACTACAAAGCTCCAATGTGTTTGTAACAATTTAACTTAGCCTATGTTAGTACTTAATAACTAGAACAGAACGGGTGCGATTAGTTAGCGCCCACACTAGCGGGCTATCCGCCCGGGCGGCTATTGATTTATTTATTTATTTTATTTATTAGGTCTACCAACAATTGTTTACACTAATTTACAAACAAAAATAAAACATGCGTTTAAACTGTACACAGTGCAACAATTACATAAAGGTAAACACCACATGGACAAAAAGAAACAATAATAAGTAATTTCGTAAACTACATATTGTACAAGTAAACTAAGTAAAATATGTACTATGTATCAATAAAATCATAATTTCTTTAACAAGTTACGTACACAATCTAAAACTTTTACAACAAATCTTTTCAACAGTTCAGAAATTTAAATTTTTGCCTATTAAGAGAATCAAAGTGAAAATCAACCATATCACTACAACTATTCAAGACCCTACAGAACCTAGCAAATGGAGAGTTAGATCCCAACACCGTTCTTGCAGGATAGTGTTGGGACTGCCACGCAGCCAATGAAGTAGCGAAGCAGATTTCTTACGCCACAACGCATCAATACTGTCAGTGCGTGCGTCGTCAAACATTGCTGAGGCACTACAGAAGCGTGGCAGTCGCAACAATACCCTGAAAGCATTATTATATTGGATACGCAGAGCTTAACTTAAAGAGTTTAACCAGAAAAAAAAACTCGGCAAAGTGCAAATCGAAATCGCAGGCGATGGGTTCCATTCAACTATACAGATTCTTAATACTACGAATGATATAAGGATATATTCCTTATATCATTCGTAGTATTAAGAATCAAGTATCAAGAATCTCAAGAATCAAATCAATCAAAGTATTAAGAATTAGTAAGAAGTCAGATGAAAGACAAATTATTGTTTCATTATTGTTCAAGATATCATCATCATCATTTCAGCCGAAAGACGTCCACTGCTGAACATTGGCCTCCCCCAATGGGGGGGGGGGGTTATTTTAAATAAAGTAAAAAAGTAATATTAAATATAACTATCTAAACCCTAAAAAATATTTTTCATGTGATACAACAACAAAGAATCATGGCAGGATTTATACAAAAAATATAAAGATGTATAAAGAAGTTGAAATTCAAATTCTTATATTCTTGAGTACATAAAGAGTATCTTCAGGCATTTTAAAATATTTTTAAATGAAAATGGATGTTAAAGTGAATACCTTAACGAAAAGCTCCTTATTTCAGCAAGAAACGGCAGCTGATAGTATTTACAGCCATTTTATGGGAAATAATGTCACAAATAATAATTAATCAATGTACTTTTTCAACTCCGCCATTGTAAACAACGATACACATCACTTCTTTGAAAAATTTGATTTGAAGATTTGAAGTCACTTTCTTTTTTTATAAACACAAATTGGGTCACAAGATGAAACGAAAAACTGTTATCTTCATTTAAAATTATTTTTATTATGCGAGGGTTTAAAAATATGGCAAGTATATCAATCTACTCCTGGTAACGTATTCTCCATATTGGAAAATATTTAATACCTACCCTCTAAATGAATCTTTTTTTCATACAAATGGATATATGGATTTCGCCATGATTTTTTATGATTTAGCACTTAATATATTTTTTTTATTTTTTCCTTTATTCGTGCCATGAGGCTTTTTCCCCCAAATTTCATAATTCTAGGTCAATGGCAAAACAACCAATAGGATTTACCTGCAAAATATTAGAATAGGCTTAAATGGCCGTATCTTTTGATTGCCTTGACGTAGAAGCTTGATTTTCTTTGCATCTTTAAGAAACCGCAGACATTAATATTTGTTGTTAATTTCAACTTGATACCTATACGCGTTCCTAAGAAAATAGAGTCTTGACAGACGGACAAACAAACAGACGAGACAGATGACAACCCGAAACCAAGTTAGGGAACCCTAAAAACTGACATAGCCATCAGTGCATTACTCAATTTATTAGATTTGCAAAGAAAAGGCTCCAAAAAAAAAACGAAACCTGACTTTATTTTCAGATTTATTATCTCAATATTTAAGCCAATGCGTACCTAATGCTCTTTAATCTTGTAAGTAGGCATTATAATACAAAGGCATGTGGAATTCTAGAATATTTGTGGTTTGAAAGTAAACGAATAACAAAGAATTTATTGGCATTGAAATGCCCGCGCTAATTATAAAGTTAAATTACAAAAGGTGCAACAGCAACCAAAATTCGAAAAAATATTTAAATTTTTTTCTCTTTAAGTAATAGGTTCCAAAAACAAATGTTTAAAATGGTTTAAGCTATTACTCTACTTACTTTACTAAACTTGGTAATAGGGAAAAGACTCTTTGTTTTTTCTATTTTTTTTAAAACGTTGACTCAAAGAATGAATTTCCCGTGTATCTTACGCTTATAAACACAATAGGGTATTTTACTCTATACGAGAAAAAATCTATAAATATGTTATTGAAACAGTTTAGGCATAAAGCAGTCGGAAAAGGCAAGTTTTAGTTCATAAAATAACAAAACAATTTTTTAAATTCAATTCAAAGTTTTCAGTATTTTTAATCTGTTATAAAACACCGTGAAATAGTAGCGGCCATGTTATTACGCCATACGGCTGTGTAAACAAAAAATTGACAACTGTCAGTCAACCGATTGGCGTAATATAGGCTTTTTACCTTTATTATTTTCGTAACCAACGTATTTTTTTCATTATTACACCTATTACAAAATATGCTTTTAATTATTTTTAAATGATATACAATTATCATATTTAATATGAGCTTATTTGATACTAAACGAACTGACGTCATTTACGCTGAGCAATATGGCGTTCAGTAAGAGGCGTTTTCGTCAAACTACGCGCGAAATTTGAAAATTTAAAATTTAGATGCATTTTTATGGCACTTATCGATTGAGTAAAAATTTTGTGTTTTTTTTGGTGGCATATTAGCACTACAGAATTTCATTGAGATACTTTTCAAAAATGGGTGTAATACCCTATTATAAATAGTTTTTCGTTTATTTACAACACATGCCAGAGAGAAAGCCAAGGTTTTGAGTAAAACGTAGGCAATACGGTGTTCCTTAACAAAATGGACACAAAAATTAACATGTGATGGTAGGTATTTTTTTAGAAAAGATGTAGGTATATTATTTGCTAAAACACGTGTAAGTATACATACAGGAATAAAGATGCATGTAAGATAGCACATAACATTTTTATAGTATAGTCATGTTTGTCACATTGTCATGTTGTGACCTGCAAATGTCATGAAATAGTTATGCATTTTTCAATATTAACAGACATTTAATATTTT
This sequence comes from Charanyca ferruginea, assembly GCA_947361185.1. NCBI lineage: Eukaryota > Metazoa > Arthropoda > Insecta > Lepidoptera > Noctuidae > Charanyca > Charanyca ferruginea. The sequence continues at coordinate 2,478,353 of OX376058.1, read as the reverse complement.
GTAATTTCATCCTTTTGCGTTGCGATATTATTTTTTCGTAGATTGAGTGGATTGGATCTTCTGTACCTGCCTACTAAATGTCTTTTGTGGTTTTATCTGATAACCCTTCTTCTCAGAATGTTAATAAAATAATTATGTTTTTGCTTTTAAAAACATTGGCCTTTGTAATGGAAGATGATTTTTATTCTTTTTAGCAGTGTAGTTTATGGGCTCAAAAGTTTTTGTCATTGTATTTATCAGGTAATGTCTTAGGTACCTACTCGTATACTATATATAATGGCAAAAAGCAATATCAATTTACTATGTTCTTATTACTTTTCATTTATATATTTTTTTTAAATAAAATTACGAATTGGGAATTTTTCAAGAACTTAGGTAGAAGATACACCTATTTCGCAAAGTATGCAGACATGGGCAATGTGCGTGTTACTGTGTGTAAATTTTTAGATTTTACTTTTAAATCTTAGGTTTGCAATGTGGGTTGGCAAATTCTAAGGTAAAGTTAAATTTAAAATAAGATATTTTCGGTATTTTGCCATTAGTATTTGGCACAAAGAGGATTAGTAAAATGTTGCTCTAAGAAATAAAACAATATTTTATAATGTGGCGGAATCCTTATCATGTTAATTTTTAAAAATTACAGTGCCTCTGAGGTTAATCCTCAAAGAAAAAAACAATGCTTTCCTTTTTATTAAGTCTTACCTCAGAGGTCCACAGCACAGTTCGGAGACCATCAATACTTGGTACATCGTAGATTTTACTGGAAAGCCTTGGAATTTACCGTAGTTCTGTCTCGGTTATTTTAAATTTTGGTTTGAATTGTTATTATAACTATATTTTTCTCTAGACCTCTTTTAACATGCAAGACTTGTTACATTGTTCTCACATTGTACCCTTAGATTCAACATGAATGATGTAACCTAAATTTGTAAAATATATAATTGAAATAATTGAAATAGGTTTAATTGAAATAAATGATATTGAGTTTGAGTTTGTTCGAGCTGTTACAGTAACATACGTTTTTGGTATAATAACTATTCTGATGGAAATACATAATTATTATCAGAACGAATTGGATGAAGAGTCGATATCAAGAGCCGTATATTAGGACCTTCAACTACTAGATAGATAACTAATCTGATTTTAGCTGTCTATTTTATTAAAGACACCAATAAAATAATAATAATAATAATAATATGTGGGGACATTTCACACTCGGCCATCAGGCAGTTTCATAATCCTCAGATTATGAAAGTAAAGGCAGATACACGTCAGATAGTCGGCAGATAGTCGACATAACTTGAGGAATTTAGACGACATAACTTGAGGGATTTAGACTCTCTAAATTCCTCAAGTTATGTCGACTAACGGTCGCGGGCAACCGGTTGATGCAAGCGGCAGATGATGTCGACTAGATTGGAAAACCTACGTTATCATCAACCCAGGATAACCTAATTCTGAAAAATCCTCTCATTTTTCGCATTGTTTTTCCATTTAGCGGGACCCTATATAACTAAGCCCCAGCTTTACGTCCGTCTGTAGACTCTTTCTTTTAATAATAATAATATGTGGGGACATTTTCACACACGGCCATCTGACCCCAAACTAGGGAGACCCTGTCTGTACTATGGGTGTCACACAGCTGATATACATACACGAATACATTTTAAATACATTATTATATAGATAAACAACACCCAGACACAAGGCAAACACAAGTGCTCATCACACAAATATTTACCCTGGGCGGGAATCGAACCCGCCACACGCTGCGCAGCAGTCAATCGCTCAGCCACTGCGCCAACCGTGTCGTCAAATAAATAATAAAATAAGGTAGTACATAAGTAGTCAGTCGATACTCTGTCACATAGGACAGTTAATATAGAAGCGCCCGTAAACGTGAAGACAAATAGGAATAGTTGACCTTTCGGGCAAGCACTTTAGTAATCCGAAGTAATTTATTTGACTCTTACCGCTCACTTAGGAGAACTCTCCTTCGTCTAACGTATCCAAAGTGAGGCCAATTTTTCATCCTCGTGAAGATTGCTAGCAGTGCATTGCGGTCGGCCTACAATTCTAGGCATAAATCTTGACGGCCTCGCCTAGTCGACTTCATTTACATACTAAAGAGACGTGAATGACACGACTTTGGGTGTGAGTTCTTATTAACTTACCAATGGATTTTTTGTGTTGGTAATGTTGTATTAAAAACTAGCTATCATAAAACCTACATAATATTTTCTTCGCAAACAAAAATTTAATTCCCTTCATCATGATTATCAGAGTTGCTTTAAAGCATTTAGTTTGTCTTACTTAATTTTAACAATTATTAAAACAGTAGTGTTTTTTTTTTTTTTTAAACATTGCACCACACTAGGAATTACTCCTGTGTCGTGGGTGCGTTGACAAACATATAAACTCACATACACAAACAGCCAGACCCGGAACAACTATCTGTAGGCCATACGAATATTTGTTCCGTGCGGGAATCGAACCCGCGACACGCAGCGCAGCAGTCGATCGCTCAACCACTGCGCCAACCGTGTCGTCAAACCGTGTCGTGTTTGTAAACACATTCCTATATTTTTCCTTAGTTTTAAGTTAGGGATGTTCGCCAATGCGCCTATTGATGATTATTTCGCGATCATGCGTAAAAAAATGGCATCAGTATCCGTAGACTGAGAGCGAGCAACAATAGCATTCGGAAGGTATTTTCAGAAAGGTTACAAGAGCTTTCAATGAATAGGTTTATCAAGCTACAAGTCAGACAAGGGGCTTGATAAAGTTGCCTTTTGTTTGTTTTTTTGTTTTCTTGTGTCAATACTAATATGATTTTTAAGTTTTTATAATACAGTTGCGCGCGAGACGCGATAGTGAGCGTACGCGCTTATAACGAGTCCCGCGTTCATACGTTTTATTTTACATTTACCCGCAGTGATACTTTAGTAAATGTTTTTGTACTATGAGTGAGTTAGGAGAAAACCTGGAGTTTTGCGACTCCAGTGGGAGTGATGTTATGGATGAAGAAATCATTAGAAGTGAGCAACAAGATGTTACAAAAATAAATAATGGAGATGAAGAGGACATAAATTTAAACCGAAGATCCGTTGAAAAGAGGCTGAGGGAAGACAGTGAAGAGATAATAGAGGATGAGGAGGGCTTTATCACAGTCAGAAGGGGCAAAAAACAGCTGACAACCAGCCTTTCTAAAAAGTCTGATGGTACCAGCATGAAAAGTGTAGAAATGGGAAACAAAAACGATTTACCGACAGTTGTGATAACCTCTAAAGAAGTTTTACCAAAGCAGTTCGGAATGGCAAAGCTTCTTAGAGCTGAAAGTATACATAATATTTTAAGAATACAATATAAAAGTCCATTCAAGGCATTGATACAATTTGAAAATAGAGAAAGTGCGAGAAAATTACTTAACTGTGAGAAAATGATTACCTTAGGATATAGGTGTCAAACGATTGATGAAACAAGTTTATCTCATGGGGTTGTTCGTGACACAGATTTGGATATTGAAGATAAAGAGATTAGGGAAAATCTGAACTGTGAGTACGAGATAATATCTGTGAGAAGGTTAAAACGACTAACTAATCTAAATAAGTGGACAGATAGCGGAACGATTCTAATATGTTTCAAAAGCTCCACTTTACCCCCATATGTGCATGGATATGGGTGTAGGTTCAAAGTGGAGCCATATACATTCCCTGTGTCACAGTGCTCAGGATGCTGGAAATACGGTCACCTGATAAAATTTTGCCCTACCAAAAAGATTATCTGTCCTAAATGCGGAGGCCTTCATGAAAGCTGCGATGTTACGGACTTTAAATGCACTAATTGCAAGGGCGGGCATATGGCCTTAGATAAAATATGTCCTATGTTCATCAAAGAAAAGGAAATAAGAAAAATTATGTCCAGCCAAAATTATACTTACCGAAAAGCCTTAGCAGTATGGTTGGAAAATAAGGACTTACAAAGACAAAAATCAAAACTTATTGAAAGAATGGATTGTTCAGTACCAATAATAAACAAAACGACAGACCAGTCGAAATCATACAGGGATGTAGTGATTGCAGGCAATTCTTTCGAGCCATTATTGACGAATAATGAGATACAGGACAGTGGAGATTCCGATGAAGATGAAGAAAAACACACAAACTGTCAACAATCACAATCGAAAAATAAGACAAAAAAAAAGAGTAAACGTTGGAACGACCAAAATAATATTGAGAATGAAAGATGTACTTCTGAGGTAGAACCTGTTCCTGAAAATAATACTGAGAAAACAAATCGGAGAAGTCAAGAAGTCAATCCAAATTTTAAGAAGTTTATTAGTAAAATTAAAAATATTTGTTTTTCAAATAACTGCTTTGAAGATAAAGTAAAAATGTTTTTCAGTTATATTTTTAAAGAGTGTATAGAACTTATCTTTGAGATAGTACAAAAACAGGAAGTATTTACTAAATTAAGTTCCTTATTTACAAATGGCTAATAGACAAAAAGATTTTGCTCTGAATATAATGCAGTGGAATGCGCAAAGCTTAAGACCAAAACTTGATGATTTGAAACCTTTGCTATCGCTTAATAAAATCCATATAGCTTTGATATGTGAAACTTGGTTGGAGACTGATTCCAGTTTACATGTAAGTGGTTATAATTTATATCGCAAAGACCGAATTGATGGGTATGGAGGTGTTGTTATTATGGTGCACAACTCAATTAAAGTACAGGAGTGTAGTTTAAACCTTCTCAACTATGGCATAGAAGTGGTATGTATCAAATTATTGAACTGCAGTAAAATTAAACATGTAATATTAGTGTATTGTCCATCGTCAGTGCACACTATTCAGTCCGATTGGGACAACCTTTTTTCAACTTACACACACAATTGTCTTATAGTTGGTGACTTTAATGCTCATCATACTAACTGGTCCAATAAAACCGACACTAGAGGGCGACAAATATATGATGCAACCCAGGAACGTTTTGTTTCGATGAATAGTGGTCACTCGACTAGGATTAAATTAGTTAACAATGTTATTCAAAGTACTTCACCAGATATTTCATTTATCTCAAGCGATATAAGTATGTGCTGTGACTGGCAGGTTTCAAACGATAGCCTTGGCAGTGATCACTTGATTATCAACATAAAAAACAAATATAAAGATACCATACGAGTACATAAAAAACGTAACTTTAAGTTGGCTAACTGGAGTGCCTATAACAAACACTTAGAAGAATATTACTCTTCTACTTATAATAATGAAAGTAACGTTCAAATTGGGTATAACAATTTTATTTACCAATTAAATAATACAGCAGATCTGTATATTCCCATGTCCAAAGAATTTAATAACCCTAGTAGTAACTTTCGGCCACAACCGTATTGGAATACATCTCTTTCCAAATTAATCGCTCAACGTAGACTAGCACTAGGTGAGTTTAGGGGAAACCCTACTCCATCGAATCTTAATAAACTAGAAGAAATTAGTGCTAAGACCAAGACAGCTATCTGTCGAGCCAGGAGAAAAAATTGGCAGAAATATTGTGACGACTTTGATGAAACCATGTCAATATCAAAAATGTGGGGACAATTAGGTTGGTTAAAAGGACGTAGGTCACCTAAAATGTACATTTCTGATGAGAAAAAAAAAGATCTTTTAAATAACCTGGCTCCTGATTTTGTTAATCCGTGTTTACCAGAAATACAATCAGTTAATAATGTGTTGGAAACTACTTTTACAATTCAGGAATTGTGTAACTGTCTTAAAAAGAAGGACACCGCCCCGGGCGATGACGATATAAACTACTCTATGATTTATTACTTACCAGTCTGTGCCAAACTTCATTTACTAAAGCTATATAATTCAATTTTTATAACTGGAGAAATCCCTTCCCAGTGGCGCGATATCCGTGTCGTTCCAATACCAAAAAGAGAAAGTAACTTAAGTGACAACCTAAAGCTACGTCCAATTTCCCTAATTTCATGTGTCTGCAAAATATTTCACACCATGATAACGAAGCGCTTGGAATGGTATATAGAAAAGTATCAGATTTTGTCTCCACATACAACGGGATTCAGGAAGGGACAATCGTGTTATGAAAATTTAGTACGCCTTGTCACTCAAATCCAAATAGGTTTTACAAATAACTTTCCAACGATGGCGTGTTTTCTAGATATCGAAAATGCCTACAATAACATACTAATAAATGAACTAATAGCAAGTCTTGATGAAATAGGTGTGGGCAAAAGGATCTGTTTATACATATGGAATTTTTTGGCAGAAAGACATTTAAAAATTAAGGATGATCTGGAGGTGAATAGGTTTTTTATACGATATACTAGTAAGGGCCTTGCACAGGGGGATCCGATGTCCCCCATACTTTTTAATATAGCTACAATTAGAATCAGTCGTAATATAGGAAACAATATATTTTTCTGCCAATATGCAGACGATTTTGTTTTATACTCTTGCAATAGAAATCTGTTAGAAAGCGTTAACAATATTCAAAATGCGCTTAATGTTATAGTTAATATATTGAATCAGTTAGGATTATCAGTTTCAACGAATAAAACGAAATTATGTCTATTCAGTAGAGGACGAAAGAGACTCGATTCAGAAATTCTAATTAATGACAACCATGTGGAATTAGTAGATTCGTATAAATATTTAGGGGTTTGGCTCGACAGTTGTTTAAGATGGGGGAAACAAATAAATGAAGTTTATCAAAATACACAAAAACATCTTAATTTACTTAAAATTTTAGCGGGGTCGTCATGGGGTATGCATCCAAAACATTTGCGTAAACTTTATCTGTCATTAATAAGAAGCAGGTTAGATTACGGTTCCTTTTTATACAACAACAGCTCTAAGACAAATACGTATAAGCTAGATAAGGTACAAAATCAGGCTTTACGGCTCATAGGCGGATTCATTAGAAGTACACCAATACACGTCATGGAATCGGAGCTTTGCGTTCCTCCACTGCATTTACGTAGACAATACTTAGCATGTAAATTTTGTTTAAAAGCTATGTCTCAGTCCCAAAACGTAAATATTACTCTGCTGGCTGAACTTAACTCCATGCGCGATAATAACTATTGGAGAAAAAAAAAAATACCATTACTTGTTGAAATTTTTAACTTAGTAAAAAACGAGAACATATCGACATCGTCTCCAAGTAAAATGTTCTCTCATAAGACATGGGTGACTAATATCAATACTACTAATGTTATTGAACTTCACTTAAACAGCCTGGCTGAAGCAAAAAAAAACTATAACTTTAGTATTTTGAAATACAATGTAATTTCTGAGCTGGAAGTAAAATATTACGGCTGGTACGTAATATTTACAGATGGGTCAAAAAGTGCTGATGCTAAAGGTGCTGCATTTTATGATCCCCGCGCAACAAATAATATAATAAATAGTTTTAAAATACTATGCGATAATTTGTCAATAATGTCCTTAGAATTAATAGCTATTTTCAAAGCGATTTTGCATGCTCGATCAATACAAATGAACAAGGTACTTATTTGTACCGATAGTAAAAGTGCTTTATATCACTTGGCTCGATGCGCCTCTGGTCTAAGAGGTACACCGATAGCCTATGATATTCTTTCCGAAATCTATGAAAGCAATTCGAAAGGCATTGAGTTAAAGTTGCAATGGGTCCCTTCACATATTGGTATTAGAGGGAACGAGGAGGCTGATATTTTGGCAAAAAATGCAGCTATAAATGGAAGAGAGGTTCACTTTTCGTCGGACTATACAGAGCTGTTACCTAAATATAAAAAACACTGCTACAAGAACTGGAAAGAGTATTTTGACGAAAGATCTTTGGAAAAAGGGATTTGGTACAAAACAATACAATGTGAGCCTCCTCGTATACCTTGGCTTGTTGACATAAATTTAAGTAGACGTTTAACCGTAACAGCATTACGTTTGAGATCCGGACACGTGCCATTAAACAAGTTTGCCTTTATGATGAAAAAATCCAGCTCCCCAAATTGTGAATTATGTGGTGTAGTGGAGGACGTGCATCACTTGTTGATCGAATGTGTCCGTTATCAGACGCACCGAGAGTCATTAATGAGGACTCTCAGCCTGAGCAGAGCAGACGTAGGCATGTTTCACGAGTTACTGTCTAAACCATCATCCAAAGCAGCCAAACTTATGTTGATGTATTTTAGCGCTTAGTGCTTATTTTATTTTATTTGGATATTCATGTTTTAGTAACACTTTCATACTGTCTATTCATAGAAATAAGGTGTATTTATAAAAGTATTTTGTTATAAGGTTTTAGGTTACGATGGAATTGGCATATACTATCATGTATAAAAATTCCTTAAATAAAGAGAAAAAAAAAAAAAAAAAAAAAAGTTTTTATAATACTAACATATTAAAAACATATTAAATTAATAAATAAAAATATTTTATTCTCAGATATTAAGTAAAATAATAATAATAATAATAATTTATTTCAATCAACTATGGATCATAATACATTTAAATTGAAATTGAAAATTCTACATAATATTAATAATACACAAAATTAAAATAATAAATTAACCCTAGTCTGTAAGTGAACCATGCATCAGTGGTTCACGTACTGACAGTCAAAACGTTCTGCAAATGCGCTCAGGATACTGTTGGGGCTGGCCCGCACCCTACGCACCAAGGATGTGCACCGCTTGCGCATGATTGTGTGGAAACAATCCACACGCGCCTCGGCAAACATCCCCGACGCGCTACAGATAAAAAATATTTTCATTTATTTTTTAAGTTGGCTTGTAAAGTAACTGTATTAAATAAAATATTTTCATTTATTTTTCTAAGTTGGCTTGTAAAGTAACTGTACACGTACCTATCCTTACAATTAACAAAATATAACCACGACATAATTAAGATAAAGGCTAGGTAGGTGATGCATATATCAACAAATCTCTATCAGATAAACATAATTATTTTAAATTAAATTTCTTCATCATGTTTATCAGAGTTGCTTTAAAGCATTTAGTTTGTCTTAGTAAATTTTAACAATTATTAAAACAATAGTGTTTGCAAACACATACCTATATTTTTCCTTAGTTTTAGTTAAGGATGTTCGCCAATGCGCACATTGAAGATTATTTCGCGATCATGCGTAAAAAAATGGCAACAGTATCCGTAGAGTGAGAGCGAGCAATAGCATTCTGAAGGTATTTTCAGAAAGGTTACAAGAGCTTTCAATGAATAGGTTTATCAAGCTACAAGTCAGACAAGGGTCTTGATAAATTTGCCTTTTGTTTGTGTTTTTTGGTTTTCTTGTGTTGATACTAATATGATTTTTAAGTTTTTATAATACTAACATATTAAAAACAAACAAACATATTAAATTAATAAATTTAAATATTTTATTCTCAGATATTAAATAATAATTTTCATTTATTTTTTAAGTTGGCTTGTAAAGTAACTGTATTAAATAAAATATTTTCATTTATTTTTTTAAGTTGGCTTGTAAAGTAACTGTACACGTACCTATCCTTACAATTAGGTGGTAGGTAGGTAGGTGATGCATATATCAACAAATCTCTATCAGATAAACATAATTATTTATTGGTAAGAAAAATTACAAGTCATTTTTTTTTGGTAAATGATGAGGCAGTCGGTGCACATAGAAAAATGTATTGATTGATTGGTTTTGATGTAATACAAGCAAAGACGATGCAATAGCATCATTCATACTATTGTTTTACCACCCAGTTGCAGCTTCCATACAAAACTAAATATTAATATTCAAAAAGTTCGTTCTTGCAAAATTCATATAGCACCGAGGCGGATAAGAATCGTTTTAAATCACCTTGAAATCGGTTCGAAAATTCAAAGTGGCTCAAATTTTTCATATCCGAATGGATTGCAGCCCGTGCACCGGCCTACAGTTCTAGGCATAAATCTACTCTAAGGCAGGGTCTCTTTATATACCAACGAGGGGGGAACGACACGTTTTAGTAATGGCAAAATGGTGTGATTTATTTGAAAATGGTTTTGCGTGGTTAATTAAAATTATGTGGTCATGATAATTATGATAATTTGAGTGTTGTTTGGCATAATTATTTAGTTTTTGTGGTTTGTGGTTAAGTGTAGTACATTGAAAAAAGCTTTTTACAAAAAAGACAACCGCCTTCAAAAAGTGAAAAATAACTTTAGCACAGAACACACACTGAATTTCGAAACTAAAGTCAATGTGTGTTCTGTGCTAAAGTTATTTTTCACTTTTTGAAGGCGGTTGTCTTTTTTGTAAAAAGCTTTTTATTTTCCGCTTTTTAGTAACTCCTTCTCATCCAAATCTTTTAAGAAGAGATTTAAAGTTAACTAGGTACTACAAAGATTGATGAAACTAAACTATGTATGTAAAAATTTTCGTCTAATTAAAATTTTTGGGTATTTGTTGATTTTTCAAAAAGTGCTGATTCAATTTCGATAAAGTTTACATGGGACCACCCATGAAGCATACCCTATCCATACAAAAAAGAATTTTCAAAATCGGTTTACGTTTGCCGGAGAAATCGCGTAACAAATCGCACACATACTTAATGCAAATTTAAGACTTATACGGTTTTCTCATGGATGCCATTGTCAGAACTGGACCAAATTAAATTGGGAACACACGGGAAGCACTAGCTTTCAAATAAAAAAAGAATCATCAAAATCGGTTCACCCAGTCCCAAGACATCAGGTAACAAACATAAAAAAAAAAAAAATGCAGACGAATTGATAACCTCCTCCTTTTTTGAAGTCGGTTGAAAATGTATCTAGTTTGTGTAGGTTTAGCCTACAATGAACTCTAAATCCTCAGATTATCAAACAAAAGGCAGATAGACTGTGCCAAAGTGTAACAAATTCAGTAACGAATATCTACAATCTCGTGATTGTATTCGCTTTTGAATTTATATTTGTATCAGTATTTGTTTTTTTTAACAATGGTTCGCTTCGTACTGTATTGACTCGTGTCAGTACAGCACGAAGCGAACTGTAGGTATTCGTTTTTGAATTTGTATTTGATTTTGTGGCTTCACTCGCAGTGTTCCGCACGATCTATCTGCCTTTTGTTTCATAATCTGAGTCTAAATCTCTCAAGTTATGTCGAGTAACGGTCGCGGGCAACCGGTTGATGCAAGCGGCAGGTTTCCGCTCGTTGTAGTGTTCTATTGGGGAGGCCTTTGTTCAACAGTGGACGTCTTTCGACTGATGATGATGATGTCGACTAGATTGGAAAACCTACGTTATCATCAACCCAGGATAACCTAATTCTGAAAAATCCTCTCATTTTTCGCATTGCTTTTCCATTTAGCGGGACCCTATATAGGGTGACTGGTAATTAGTGTAGGATACTTAAACACGTGATTGTGTTCATGATTACAAACAACTTTCCCAAAGAAAAAATGTTTTTTGTACTGGTTCACTTTTATCACAATAATACAACAGCTGTATGAAATTCACGAGCGCGCGCGCCTGTGACCTAAAGTGAACCACACATGTTGTTTGTTATCATGAACACAATCACGTGTTTTAGTATCGTACACTAATTACCAGTCACCCTATATAACTAAGCCCTTGCTTTCCGTCCGTCTGTAGACTCTTTCTTTTAATAATAATAATATGTGGGGACATTTTCACACACGGCCATCTGACCCCAAACTAGGGAGACCCTGTACTATGGGTGTCAGACAGCTGATATACATACACAAATACATTTTTTTTGTAAATACATACATATATAGATAAATAACACCCAGACACAAGGCAAACACAAGTGCTCATCACACAAACGTTTACCCTGGGCGGGAATCGAAACCGCAACACGCTGCGCAGCAGTCGATCGCTCAGCCACTGCGCCAACCGTGTCGGCAGCCGTACCATACCGTTTGAACCGTAATAGGATAGAATCTTAAAAATTTCACAAGCAGTACTAATATGGCCGCTACTATTATAAAAATAAAAATTAAAGGTAGTAAAAAACTCAAGAAAAAAACATGATTCTGTTTTATTCGATCTTTAGGCACACCCGCGACACTTTATACAAACAAAACGATATAATAGCCTACACTACTACAAAAATAGCAGACTGTATAGATACGTGGGTGTGTGTGCGTTAATATCGCTAGGGCTGTCACTGCCACCGCGAGCGCGCGATATCGGTCTCAACACAAGTGTTTCTCTCTCTCATGTAGGTACTTGATTTTTTCAACGTTTGAAATTTGATCTTACAAATAGGTAAGTAGATACATACTTAGAAGTTTGTAGTTTTAGTTAAAATTCGTCATTCCCTCAAGGTCATTTCCTCATTGCATTTAGGAGGGAATGACGGTTGATGAGGGAATGATTTACACAATATTGTACAATACTTTTAGATTTTTTATTTATTACTTCCAACTTGTATTTCCTGGTATTTAATTTAAAACAGGTACGTGCATGTATACGTCATAGTTTAATTTGACAAAAATTACATAATTTCATATTATTATTTGTTTTAAGTATAAAATATTATACCTATATAAAATATTTAATTTGTATGATATAAAATATTTCGATTTTCTTTTTCACAAATGAGCGAATACACGTTTCTACGCGCCACGAGTCAGCCCTTGAACTGGAAGACGTTGCCAGAGCCAATGCGGCGCGAGTAGACGTGAGGAACAGTGTTTCGGTGGGGGGCGGAGCGTGTCGCTACTGTACGATAGTACTAATAGTTATACTGTGCTTTAGATGCCTATATTGTACGGTGATACAGAACTCTTCAGGTGCGAGCCCTACTCGCACTTGGCCGGTTTTTTTAAATCTAGTCTTCTTATTTTTTAATTTTAAAGAGTTTGTTTGTAGGTTTGAACGTGCTGATCTCCAGAACGACTAGTCCTAAACGATTTTAAAAAATATTTCACACTAGCTTTTGCCCGCGACTTCGGCCGCGTGAATGTCGGTTATAGTTATAGTCGAATGCAGTCGAAGTCGCAGATAAAAAGTAGCCTATTTCCTTCCCCGAGGTTCAAGCTATCTTCATGCCAAATTTCATCAAAATCGGTTCAGCCGTTTCATCGTGAAAGCGTAACAGACAAAGTTACTTTCGCATTTATAATATTAGTATGGATTATTTGAAAGTTTTGTTATCACTGAGTGCTATAGGCACGGATAGATATCCGTGTCTATAAGCTATATCTTGTTATAAAAAAAATAGGGATCGCTAAGGAAAATCACGCAAACAATTGCACGGGAAAAGTGTCAAAAAATCATGCCGTTTCCGTCACGTCTTATATGTATAAACAACTATAGTCAAAGTCAAAGTCAAAGTCAAATCATTTATTTCAATTAGACCATTAAAAGGCACTTTTGAACGTCATAATGTAAAATTTGAATCTAGTTGCCCATTCCAAATGGTAGTTTCGTATGGAGAAGAATGGGCAAGAAACTCCATACATACTTTTTTAAAAAAGGGTGTTTACAATATTTTCATTTACAAGAATGATTATGTTATGTGAATACGATGTATCTTGTATAAAAATGACTATATTATGGTATGTACAAAGTATCACAAGTTAAGAAATGACAGCTAAGTTATGTACATAGACACACAGTGTTCACATATTTACAATTAATAATACAGTAGACGACTACTTCTTCTATTCCAACAAACAATGAATAGTGTGTGAGCCAGAGTAATCTATTAAGTACAATAGTATGTATATTATATGTAGTATTAGATTTAGTCATTTGAATTAGCAATCAATTGATTTTGTCTATACTAAAATTATGTCCTATTGAGCCGGACCAGCATGTTCCCAAGCATTCTTATCTTGGATATATATCTCATGGATATATAAATCCGTGCCCAGGTATGTACTTAAGACGCTGCACGTTGATATATTGGGATGCAGCGTGCTTTTCGAGGCACGAGGAGGGCGTCTGTATGAAATGAATGTTTACCCATCCATGGATCAACCGCAGAAAGCGTAGTTTAACCATCATGATCGGTCGATCCATAAGGCTACATTATTTTTAGGGTTCGTACCTGAAAAGGAAAAAACGGAACCCCTATAGTATCACTTTGTTGTCCGTCTGTCTGTCTGTCTGTCAAGACCCTTTATCTCAAGTACGCGTGGAGGTATCGAGTCGATTTGAAATTAAAACTATATACTCAAGTCTACGGTCCCTTGATGCTGTATAAAAATCAACTCTCTATGTTAACGTGAAAAAAAGATACGGCCGTTTATGTCGCAAAACACCTCATTTATAATATTAAGTAGATTAAAGTATGGATAGTAGGTATGGATTAGTATATAATAGAAGTATGGATATATACCTAGAAATATGTACGGAACCCTCGGTGGGCGAGTCCGACTCGCACTTGTCCGGTTTTTTTTAAGTCACTTGCCAAAAAAAACCCGTTATTTTATAATCACGGTTGGCGCAGTGGCTGAGCGATCGACTGCTGCGCAGCGTGTTGCGGGTTCGATTCCCGCCCAGGGTAAAAACATTTGTGTGATTAGCATTTGTGTTTGCCTTGTGTCTGGGTGTTGTTTATCTATATATGTATGTACTTACAAAAAAAAATGTATTTGTGTATGTATATCAGCTGTCTGACACCCATAGTACAGGGTCTCCCTAGTTTGGGGTCAGATGGCCGTGTGTGAAAATGTCCCCACATATTATTATTATCACCATTTATTAATTATATTTACCTATAAAATACATTTTTAAATATTAATAAAAAATAAAAACATTTAAAAATATAAAAAATAGTAGCCCATCGGTATCGGGAACAGGGTCCAAGCTACCGGCGGTCAGGGCTCCAGAGAGAGAAACCTCCTGACAATGCGGGCCGTGTCCAGAAGTACTGCCTTCTGAATCAAGCCCTTGATCCAGCCGCCTAACGAGAGCCTCCTTAGATGTTGGTCGAGGCTCTTGGCAATTAAGCCATTGGCAGTAACAACTATCGGCACAATGATCGCTGAGTCCACATCCCACATGTCGACAACCTCGCGGGCCAAGTCAAGATACTTTATTTGCTTGTCTTTCTCGACCTTCACGAGGTTCACGTCATGCGGAACTGCTATGTCAATAATCATTGCGCGCTTCTCCAATCGATCCACCACCACTACATCAGGTTTATTGGCTACAATAGTCCTGTCAGTGATGATGGATCGATCCCAGTACAATGTGACATTGCCATTTTCAAGAACTGGATCGGGCACATACCTGTAGTATGGTACTTCTGATTCCACGAGGTTGTATTTCAGAGCAAGTTGCTGATGGATAATCCTGGCCACAAGGTTGTGTCTATGCAAGTACTCTTCGTTAGCGAGACGAGAACATCCAGAGATAATGTGACGGATTGATTCTCCCGGTCGGTGACATGCCCGACAAATGTCAACAGTGCCATCCTTCACAATAAATCTCCGGTAGTTATTCGTCATAATAACTTCGTCCATAATTGCACAGACAAAACCTTCGGTTTCTCCAAATAGATCACCGAATCGTAGCCAGGATACGGACGCTAAGAAATCGACATCGGGCCCGTGTAGGGCCCGGAAAAAGCGTCCGTGAAGCTCCTTACTCTTCCAAACCTCCTCGCGATCATTAGTCTTGAGCACTACAGGTATGCACCAGTTCTCTTTAGCCAAGGAGAGCGGGGTGAGGCCCTTGTCCACTGCAACTACATCTCGATGCATCCCCACGTCGGCTTCTAGGAAATATTCCCTGAGACTGCATATCTCACGGTTGTGCAGGGTCTTAGCATTTAAGAAGCCACGACCGCCACACTTCCGCGGGATATACAGTCTCATCACCGATGACCGTGGGTGATGCATCCGATATGCTGTCAACAATGTACGGACTCTCCTATCCAGGGCATCGAGTTCCGTTTGTGTCCATTTGAGTATGCCGAAAGAGTACATCAGAACTGGCATGACCCATCCGTTGAAGGCGCGCACCTTGTTTCCGCCTGACAAAACACTATTAAATACTTTCTTCAGGCGGCCAAAGAAGCGCTCCTTCAACGATTGTTTCATGTCAGAAGCATTGATGCCCAACGCTTCCGCCATACCCAAATATTTATAGGTCTCAATTGAAGAGAGGGATCTAAGGTTTATGGAATCCGAGAGCTGAATTCCCTCGGATTCCACAATCTCCCCTCGCTTGACATGCATGACTGCACATTTGTCCACACCAAATTCCATCCTGATGGCGCTACTGAAAGTTTCTGTTACTTTCAGTAGCTCCATCAGCTGTGAACTGTTGGGGGCAAAGAGTTTTAAGTCATCCATGTAAAGAAGGTGAGATATTACCTGACCTCCTCTCTTCAACCGATAGCCTAGACTTGAATTCTCCAGCAGTGTGCTTAGAGGATTCAAGGCTAAGCAGAACCAAAGCGGACTCAAACTGTCGCCCTGAAATATACCCCGCTCAATCCTTATCGGTTCACTATTCCTCTGGATTTGTCGACATCCTGGATAGCGAAGGACGGTCCTCCACTGCCCCATACACGACATCAGGAAGGTGCGCAGAGTGGCATCGATCTTATACAACTCTAGCACCCTCATGAGCCATGTATGCGGCACAGAGTCATAAGCCTTCTTGTAATCTATCCAACATGTCGACAGATCCTTACGGGATCGGCGAACCTGTTGACTGATGGCCATGTCAATCAGGAGCAGCTCCTTAGTACCGCGAGACCCATTCCTACATCCATTTTGAGAGGGAGACATGATACCGTTACTGTCTATTGGTTAATTTCGTGGTGGTTAATTTTAGCTCTCAAAATGGATGTAAAAACTTTATAGACCGTCGGCAAACATGTGATCGGTCTATAATTTTTGGGTTTCGCAGTACTACCCGATTTATGGA
The DNA here is from genome assembly GCA_947361185.1 of Charanyca ferruginea. NCBI lineage: Eukaryota > Metazoa > Arthropoda > Insecta > Lepidoptera > Noctuidae > Charanyca > Charanyca ferruginea. Next base: position 2,461,470 of record OX376058.1, on the reverse strand, counting down.
GCAGGTGGGTTATTCCTGTCGTCAAAAACTGGGGCAACGATCCTGATTCCAAGCATGACTGGAACCACGACGCCAAACAAACGTGCGACCTTCTGAACCATTTGATCCAGAAGTTGTGCAGCCCGTCCGGCCCTGGAGACTTCCAATTAGGCAATGGACGGACTGCACAAGCTACATCTTGGGGGCTGATAGTGATTGCCCCCATTTCTGGTATTGCGTCGCACGCTCGTTCGACTTCCTGAGTCCAATCACCCTCAGTGTGACCGACAGGCACCGACCAGATGTTGCGCCAGAACAAATTCATGGCGTCGTCATCCGGCGGGCGCGTATCAGTCACACTTTGAATCGGTCGCTCCCAAGTTCTATAAACCCACCTTTCATCGCTCTGGAATGTGCGATTCTGAAAGTATCGTTCCGCCCGTCGCTTATACCTTCGAATACGGCTTGCCCATGCATACACCTTCTGCTTCAGGAAGTCGATGCGCTCTGTGACCCAGGACATATAGTCTCGAGGACTGATATCAGTCCCCGAGAATGCCCGCCTCACAAAGCGCATCACTCTTAGGCGAGAATTGCCCTCCCTAAAGCAGCTTAATTTGCCGATGAGCACTCTGGCCTCACTAATGCGGCGCTCAATTCTGCACTGCCACGCCGGTACGGCAGGTTTTGGTCGTGTAGCTCTGTCATCATTAGCAAATTTGACGTGAGCTACACGACATGCCGAAACAGCTGCACAGTACAGAATCGAATGCGCATCAGTGAGGTCTTCGCAACTATCAAAATAATTTGATAGTTGCGAATCCAGAGCACACACCAGCACCTTGTTTTTTTTATGCATGGGCAAACGAGGTAAGCGTGGTCTAAGCTCAGGCGGCATGAATCGATACTCTCGAATCGCACCCTCCAAAGCGCTCCTCAATTCTTCATTGCACTGGGTACTTACATGTGTAGCCATGTCATCACTCCCATCAGTCACTTGACTAGATGTTGCAGTCGGCTGTGGTTGTGCCACTTCCACAATCTGCGGCAGGGGAGCAGTGATATGGCTTCTCTGCATTTCAGTTCGGAGGCGATCAAGTACAGTGTCATCCAACATACGGTTACGCTGGATGACCCGCACCTGATCCGATAGTCGTTGTGCTGAAACGTTGACAGCTGGCTCAAGCACCTGAAACAGAGAGAGCATCCGAACACGGTACGCGGTCAGATTACTTCCCCCCTCTGTAGCCCCATAGTATGCGCGCATGACATTTTCGTTGATAGTTTGTGTCCATCTCATGCGCTGCACACTTCCGCCGGGAGCTGGGACCCTATCAGAGACCGATGGGTCTCGCGGTCCTAAACAATCCGGCGGCCGGCGTCCTCCCCGTCGACGAGCAGGTGGTGGCGTCGTAGGCGGAGAGAAATACTCGTCGCTCGAGCTCGACGCAACTGCCGAGGCCGGTATCACAACACTCACGGTTGGACTGGGTTCCGGCGGCGGTGAGGCGGAGCTGAGCGACGGGTCCGGAGGTTGTAGGCGTGCTCGACGTACTGCTGCTCTCGTTATCATTCTTATCTATATATTTTCTTTATCTTGTACCTTCGTTTTTGATTATATAGTCCATATGTATCGATGATTATATACAATTTCCAATTATTTATGCAATATATTTGCACTATGACAGATGTCATGATGAGAAATTATTTTCCAAAAACTATTTGCGATGATTTTATGGGTATGGCTCACAGAAGTAGTAAAATTAATTGAATATATGCTCGTTATTTATAAAAAATTGTATCAGTATCTATTAATAATGTGTATATGGTATTTAAATAATATTTTTGTTGAACAAATAAAATATTAGATAAGTGACACATAGTGTTGCCAGCTATTATTATTATTATTAATTTATCTAAATGGCTCTTTGTTAAGCGTACACATGTTCATGCATGTGACTGTGCTCAAAGCCGTGATTATTTCCTAACATATTCTAAATGTACATACAAATAGAGCCCGGAGGAAATGACAAATTCTAATGTGCAGAGCGAGCTAGCAACGCATGTACTATTATTACTGTAATAACACACAGAATACTAGCGGGCATATCTGCAAGTTGGCAATTTGTGAAGCGTTCGACGCAAATCAAATTGTTGCTTGTCTGTCTTATAGAAATGTTGCAATTGCACAATATTCTATAGCGATTTACTCGTAAAATACTCGTATTAATTAAAAATAATGTGTGTTATGATAATTTATATAGTATTTGGAATTTTATATTCCAAGCCTTAGCCTGAGGTACTTTTTAGGTATTTTTTTTTGTGTAATTAATTAGAACACCCGACATCTTGATGTGAATATCACGGGTGTACCTTAATTTCAAAATAATTTAATTCTGATGGAAGTACAGATTTTTTAAAGCTAGGTACAAAATAGTACATTTTATTGGTAATTGGTATAATTTAATTCGCTATAGTACACCCGCGATATTGCCTCTCACCTTTCCCAACCATGTCAGGGTCGGCTTCCAGTCTGCAGCTGAATACCAGTGTTTAACATGGATCGGCTGGCTGTCTGACCTCCACAACCCAGTAATTGGGTAACACGATACTTGATAAGACTGGTAGTCAGACTTTCTGGCTCCTGTCTACCCATTCGACTAAGTATCAAGATGTACGAATCATAGCCGGGACCAACTTTACGTGCTTTCCGAGGCACGGAGGCGTCTTGGTATGAAATGGATGATCACAAAATCCACAGACAGACGTTATTAGTAAATGCTGGATTCGTAAAAAATCTTTGGAAATTTACACATTTTGTTTGCTCTATTTTAAAAATCAACAATTTATTGCCTACTTGTTTATGACAGGTATCTACTAGTAACTTTGTAGTTGCAACTTGTTTACATAAAAAATTGCATGAGCTACCTTTTACGACTGACATAATTCATGTTATATCCTTCGTATGTTTTCAAATGCCTTGGAGCATAAATGGAGGACCTAAGATCAATCAGAATTTATATTATCATTATTATTATATTTTATATACTTGACTCGGGACCCAGAGGTCCCGGGCCTTTGTAAGGCGTACGAGGAGCCGAAGCCAACTCGCAGAGGCCCCTTAGGTAGCTTTATATGAAATAAGACATCAACCGACGATTATCCCTGTATGCACTTTGCAAGTGCACCCAAGGACAACCCCCGGTTGGTGCAGGACTATTACAGGACATGGAAACTAACAGTACTGGACTATGGGTATGGGTTGCTAAAGTGACTTGGTTACCTGGAACTATGAAGTGACTATGGCCCCTGCCGAATCAATGTTTGTATACATGGATAAAATAGCAGGGGGTGACTTGCACACTCACTAAATGGGCCCCCTGAAACAGTCGCTAGCACGAAGTGACGTAGCGACAAGGGGGCAACATATCTTGAGGTGCTAGAGGAGTGGAGAGGTATTCCACGGCTATCAGGACAATCCCGGAAGTACGGTCAAGATCCCTACCAGCGTCTTACTGGAATACTTCCTTACCCCGAGCACGAATGCTCTCGCGAGTTTCCACTCTAACCGGCCAATTAAGGCAAGATAGAGGTGGGAGCTCCGTCATTATTATTATTATTATATTTTAAATAAATTCATTTAATTTATTATTATTATTATATTTTAAATAAATTCATTTAATTTCATTAATATAACAAATTTCTAATAAGTTGAACGTAGGTACTTAATTAATTCGCCGAAGAACTAAGGTCACCAACATAGTTCTCAGAATATTATACAAGTTATAGTTTCAGTGGGCAGGCCACATTACTCGAAATCACATAGTTACATATTTAATAAGCAGATACAATCAACATAATAGCCACACAAAAGCCCTCTTCCTCTCCCCTACTTTTATTTTTGCTGTGCCCGACAGGGTCCACAATGTTTAATTTTATACCTACCATCTAAGTTCACTTGTGGATGCAATTAATGTATTGAGTGTTGAGTATTGAGAACCGATAACCGATGGGGTAGGAAGGTTCTTGAGCGACGACTACAAACCGGAAAACGCAGTGTTGGTAGACCTCCCACCAGGGCCTCAAGTCTGCTATTACAATAGTGTCAGAATGGTCTATCATTGATTTCATAATTGTTGATTTTGAAAAGTTTGGTAATCTACTAATATAATGGCATCATACTTTCCAATGGTCAACCACTGACACGCCATTGAAAGAAATGATATAGAATGGTAATTTCGTACAAAATGACAAATGAATGATTGACTTAAGCGGTAATCTGCTAAAAATTTGACAGTTCCTTTGAATAGTGACCTACCATTAAAACGTCATTGTGCAGTCATTGCTTTTAATTCGACCGACCAATGATCGACCATTATGAATTTAGCAGATTACGAACTTTTTGCAAAATGACAATGGGATCGTGTTGGAATGACGAAATTTTAAAAATAGCAGACTTGGTCCCCTGATGGACCGACGACATCTTCAAGGTCGCGGGTAACCGGTGGGTGCAAGCATTCTATGGTGGAGACCTTTGTTCAACAGTGGACGTCTTTCGGCTAATGATGATGACTTAATTAATTTAGTTATTGAGAAATTGTGTGGATGAAATGAGCTAAACTCGCCTTAATTGTCTTTCAGTATTTACGTTACTAAATCAACCTAGTTTCAATTAAACAAAACACCTGTTCTAACGTAACCTACAAGTTGTGTACCACTTAGTAAATAACAGTTAACCTGTTCTTATAGTTCATATATATTATAGGTTAACTTTTCAGTTGGTGTAGCGTTTACTAAACTTTATAATATACAAGCTTTGCTCCGTAGTTTGCACTCGTTATCGAGTTTAGCTTACTTTAAATGGCTTCTATGAAGAGTTGGAAGTGGGAAATAATACGTCAAAGTTTTCTTGCTGTTGATTGTGTGATGCATAACTTCAAGTTGTTACATTACAAATAAAAGTAATATAAATATTCTTACTAATATTATAAATGCAAAAGTGAGTTAGTTTGTTGAGCTTTCATGTCTAAACTGATGTTGATGAAATTCGAAGAAAGGATATAGGTACGCTACTTTTTAACGGATTTAAAAATAGGAGGAGGTTCTCGATACAACCGCATATTTTTAGGGTTCCGTACCTCAAAAGGAAAAACGGAACCCTTATAGGGTCACTTTGATGTCCTGAGTGTCTGTCTGTCTGACTGTACGTCTGTCTGTCAAGACCCTTTATCTCGGTATCGAGTAGAAATTAAAATCACATACTTCGGTCCACGGTCCCTTGAATCTGTGAAAAAATCAAACTTCTAAGTTAACGTGAAAAAAAGATACGGCCGTTTATGTCGCAAAAAACGTACATTTTGACACTCAACTCAACGAGCCGACGAGTCCGACTCGCACTTGTCCAGTTTTTGATGATATAGTTAAAAACATCCATCCACACATTTCTAATAGTCATTTAAAATAGTCGTAGAACAGGATTCTATAAATATTTTTAAAATTATTATTCGCAACAGTACATTAGAAGATAGATAAAGATAGATAGGTTCAATGATTATACGCTGGGACAGGCTAAAAAAACGACATATTAAACTGACGCACCGAATTAAACCTTATTCGTTTTAATAAACGTATGTTAAACGAATAAAACAGCGAAGAAAACTTTTGAACTATTTACGAAGAAAATGAATATGATATATGAATATTAAAACTTGAATGTTTGTCTTAGTGAATATCTTGCAGATTATACAGAGTCTGATTCAGTGCAGAATGTACAAACGGTGTTAATTAAAGCGCATATTTGCGTACTTCTGATTTAATTTAATATTAATATTCTGTGTTTAGATTTCGGGGGTGACGTTGTTATACCTAAAGGCGGGTACAGACTTACGAAATTTAACATGCAATGTAAAGCAAAATTTTTCCACATAGTCTCAATGTATCATGCAATGTAAGAGAATTTCCATGGCGTGCTTACTACGCGCACGAACAGAGCATGTCAAATCCGCCATTTGTCATTTGTATGTTGGGTTCGGCTTCCAGTTATAGTATTTCGGTCTAATCCGATAACTATATTCACTTTTTATAAGCATGAAATCATTCATCGCACGTTATGTTTACATCTTATAATATTTGTTTTTGTAGATTCTTGGAATCTTATGAATAGAATGTGTATTATCTGGGTGCGCCAAAGTTCACCTAATTTTTTAACTCCGATAATTGCAAATCCGAAAATGTTCTTCCTAACATTTTTCATCCTAACAATCACAATTCCTAACTACTCTGTCTCTAATGTTCATAATCCGAAGCATTCAACTTCATAATGTCAGTAGCAATAAACATCTATTATACTTTTATTTGTATTCCTATATTTTCTGAACATAACCATCTTTTACACTATTATTCAAAGTCATATCTTTTTTGTTTAGATTTATTTTTATTCATAATAATCAGTAGGTACTATATACATTAATTTTGCGTAACTTTATTTTCACATAACATGTAAAACGGTGTCCCCTTGTTTCGCAGGCAGAAATTTCATAGAATTTCGTTTTCCAGAAAATGTTTCATATCATACTTGGTTTTTGTAATTTTATTTCGACTATTATTGTTTCAAAGACTATTTACTTCAATGAAACACAATTCAATGAATTTTTATTTACATTTTTTTGTTGTAACAAACTTATCAAACAGTAGAATTATTTTTTAACGAATATTGTTTGTTCAGTGTATTTTTCCATGGAATTTATTTCAACGAAAATATATATAAATAGACAATAACTAAAATATTGTCTTAAAAAGTGAATATGTTGTGCTACAAAAGTTAATGACAGAAACGAATCGCTGCGAAACCGACTCCACGTAGTCTTGTCTGCCCTACCCCTAGAGTGTAATTTAAATCCGCGTAGGCGCGGAGGGGCGAGGCGGCCCGCGAGCTGAGGAGCAGGTGGTTTTAACGCCCGCCGCCGCTGGTGGCGCTGGTGGTGAGCGTGAATACCATCTGCGACGATAAGCTCGCGTGGGACCGCCGGAGCCCCGCAACGCCGGAGCCGTGACAGAAATCATGCCTGCTGCATGTTGCATGCTCACTTGCATGTTGCATGCTTGCTTGCATGATGCATGCTTGTTTGCACGCTGCATGCTTGTTTGCACGTTGCATGCTTGCTTGCACGCTGCATGCTTGCTTGCACGCTGCATGCTTGCTTGCACGCTGCATGCTTGCTTGCACGCTGCATGCTTGCTTGCACGCTCCATGCTTGCTTGCTTGCATGCTTGCTTGCACGCTGCTTGCTTGCTTGCATGCTGCATGCTTGCTTGTATGCTGCGTGCTTGCTTGCATGCTGCATGCTTGCTTGCACGCACGCGCAGTAGGTTTGAACTTAGTAATAGACACAACTCAATACGTTATGTAAAGCATACCCCCAAATAATAATCATACCCTCAAATTAAAACTATAAATATCATCTTCTACCCACATATATTTTTTATTACACTTGGTAAATATTTCTTTCCGAGTATGAGTGAAAATATTATGGTAATTATGTTTAGGGACAGAAGCGTTATGATAAAAAACAGTAGGAGTTTAAATATATTTACATTAATGATATTATTAATAACAATTTTCGGAAACATGAGTGTTATGAACATTGCCGGTAGCACTACAAATAGTATGAATAAAAACTTTAGGATGAAAAATTTTAGGAAGAGTGATCATTCGGATTACAAATCCTTCGGAAGTACAATTTCGGGTAAAGAACTTTAGGTGAGCCAATATGGACCCGTATTATCTACTTACATTTTTATGCTGTTCCTGTCGGCATCCTTTGCATTATATTCCTATAAAATTGGATCAAATTAATATTTACAAACCTGAAAAATAAATAATGTTTTGCTTTGACATGTTTGTCGATGACAGTCGTCAATTTGACGACCGTCAACATTACTTCTAAAAGTTTTCGGCTACTAACGTAAATCCTCTATGCTGTTGATCTTGTAAGCTTGTTTGTCTGTGTTATATATTAAACGGCTGAACACCCGCTGTATTATCACGTGTTTCTTTAGATCTAATTCGCACTAATAATATATAAAAATTATTGGCAATCGACAATTATTGAGTCTGGCCGGTGCTATAGAAAAGCGATTTGACCGTTCTAGAAAGAGGATTCATAATTGGATTTTTTACGAATTTCGGAAGAGCGGTCAGAAAACAAAACCTGTCAAAGAGGCAGTCTAGATCTCGGAGTCGCTTGGGTAACACGCTGATTACCCATTCGCTTACGTTGCTGAAGCCTACCAGTCTACTTACTGAAGTCTACCAGTCTACTTACTACAAGTCTACCAGCCTGCAACCGAGAGTCGGTTAAGCGGGTTAAGCCGAGCTGTCGCGTGCCTGTGCTCCCAGGGCGGGTCCTCCTACTGAGACCGCCTGGGTGACCTCCGTGCCCGAGCTGATCGCGCCAGTCTTCTCTTCGGTCGATCCTGTTGCCGGCCAGGCTGGGGATCATAATCCTTCTGGAAAACTCTGCCTAATCCCAGTGCGTTTAGGTCAGTACTTATTTTTATACTAACAATTTTATTGTTTTTGATACTCATCACATTTTATCTTTCGTGTGAGAGCTAATAAATTCAATCCGTACAGTTCTACATAGCCTTTTATTTCTTAAACTATGTAGAAATGTTGCACAGTGTAACCGAATGTAGCTGAATACTAGTGTTTTACATGGAGCGACTGCATACCTGACCTCCACAACCCAGTAACTAGGTAACACAATACACCTTGGTAAGACCTGTTGTTAGACTTTCTGGCTTCTGTATACCCATAACGACTGCCAAAGATGTACGGATGACAGCCGGAATCAACGCCTGCATGAGTTTCCTAATTTTCAATGTGGTTCAAATGACTGACAGCTGTCACTGTGGTTCAATGAGTGAATGTTTGTCGACACGATTGGCACGAGCGATTGGCTGCTGTCACGAGCTTGATTACCGCACAGAACAAACATTTGTACAGCCTACAGGTAGTTGTTCCGTATCTGGTTGTTTTTGTGAGTTTTTAAAATGCACCCAAACAGGGATACAAAGATACAGCATAATGCAAGTGTGTAGCAACGTGAATTTTAAAAAAAGCTTGTGGCATTGATATTGTTTAATACACCTGTATATCGGACAGTGTCAAAGACCTTAAAACCACAGTTCTCTTTGGACAGCGTACATCAGTGCCTCAAGCTTTCTTTTTTATTTTTAGTTCGTGTTATTTTTATTTTTTTAGGTTAAACGCTTGTTTTTAAATATGTTTTTTATGCTCATTTTATTTTTTTACTTTTTTAGTCTTAAAGATGTAATACTTACGTAACCTAACAACTTTTTGTTGATAATTTTATTTAAAAATTTAAAAAAAAACGTGATCCGCCGTCTTGAAGCGGCGGTCATTTTGAATTTAGTGTAATGTTACTAACTTTATCGTTTTCTACTCTTCAAACCCAAATTTTGAATTTAGTGTAATGTTACTAACCTTATCGTTTTCTTCTCTTCAAACCCTTTCATTTGATATCCATAATAAGGGGGTTGAGAAAAAATAAGTAATCCGCCATTTTGGAGCGGCGGCCACATTGAAATTATTACAATGAGTATTTGACATTGTATTGTCACCAGAACTAAAGGTGCTTCCATAATTTCAGCTCAATTGGATAATCTGGAAATTTTCGAAAAATGCTGTGCAAATTTTGAAGCGACAACTTACATACGAACAGTGCAAGTTAAATAAAACTTTTAAAAAGAAAAGAAAACTTAATGTAGTTCAAAATCATTATCTGCCTTTTCCTAACTATTTTGGGGTCGGCTTTCAGTCTATCTGGATACAGCAGAATACCAATGTTTGGAGTGACTGCCTTTTTGACCTCTAAAACCCAGAAACTGGGTATCCCGATACCTCTTCGTAAGACTGGTTGTCAAACTCGCTGGCTTCCGACTACCAATAACGACTGTCAAAGATCAAAATATCATTGCAAAAACAACTTCTCATAATTAAAGTTTTCGTGACGACCAGAAATAAATTACCGAGAGTATCCTCAAAGAATCATATTTGAAGCCAAATCTCTCTTAAAATGAACAAAATTTACAAAAAGGTATATATAAGTTTAAATTATTTAGTATCGGTCCTAACGTAATCATTTGGGCCCAACGGGACTGTTCATACGAAAAATCCCGAATAATCCTTATGGTTACATTCATTTATACCGGGTTTTGGGTCAGGCGGATGTACGAACAGAAATACATGGAGTGGATACAAATACCGGGAACGCGTTTATGTTTAAAAATGTGAAGTGCAGTGTGTTCCGGGTTCGATTCCCGCCCAGGGTATACATTTGTGTGATGAGCACTTGTGTTTGCCTTGTGTCTGGGTGTTGTTTATATATATATGTATGACTTACAAAAAAAAAAAAATGTATTTGAGTACGTATATCAGCTGTCTGACACCCATAGTATAGGGTCTCCCTAGTTTGGGGTCAGATGGCCGTGTGTGAAAATGTCCCCACATATTATTATTATTCATAAAATATTTTTTTTTACATTTATTAGTCAATCAATACTTTTTGTATAAGTGAGTACTTATATATATTTGTTAACGCACTCACGATACAGAAAAAAATACTAGTGTAGGAAAACAATTTTTAGAGTTCCGTCCCAATGAGTGCGAAACGGGACCCCCTTACTAAGACTCCACGGCCTGCCTGTCTAATAGATTCCAAATGAGATATCGTGGAGGGCGGGCGATCCATTTTTCGGTAAAGCGTATTCTTCGAGGAGTTTATCCAGCATGGAGTATGGTCGGTTCTTCTGAGCAGGTTGCGGAGCGCCTCCGAAGTTTTGGAAGGATGGGGCTGGGTTTGCTGCAGGCTCATAGTCCCGGTAATTCGGGACAGGCCTAAAGTCTGGCTGCTTGTTCTGCTGGAACTGTCTCGTTGGGGCTGTGGCTCAGGGGTCCATCTGTCCACCTGTCCATCCGTCCATCTGTCCACCTGTCCATTCGTTCATCCCTTATCCGTCCGTTTGTCCATTTGTCCATCGTGTCATCCGTCCATCCGTCCGTCATAGGGCTGTATATCTTTTGAACCATATAAGTTGACACTTGATATTTTCTCAGAGTGTGTAGTCGCTATAACAACAAATAATAAAATATAAAGAAATTTAAAAATTAAAGGGTGTCCCTATACAAGGAACGTGTACGAATACTTATGAAACCCTTCGTGTGAAAATCCGACCACTCGTACTTTATTTTCTTATTTTCATAGTCGAGTCTCTTATTACATAATTAAAACTAATGAAATTAACAAACTTTAACAAGATCCGTTTTAATTTTCGCCAAACCTAATAGCTATATCCAATATCATCCTCGCTTCAATTACTGCAAGCACTAACCATTATTAAATTTTATTTACAACACAATAATTATAGGTACTTGACAAGCGATAAGTAATTACTGAATAAAGGATAATTATAACCAGCTACGTACGGGTATATTGTTACAGTAGTCATTAAGGGCTTTGAAGCCGTATGTTTACAGTTAAACAGTGTAACGTTATCCTGCAGCTTTTCACCGCTTTAACGCTCACGCACTTAAGGCTGTCTTTCCATTGAGGCGGAGATGCGTAGAGAGAGAATTTCACTTTTTTTTGGTATTTTGTGTAGTAAATAAATGGTGCCAATTTTTTTTGTACATACGAGTTAAACTTATTTTTATCTCTTTCTCTCCAATAAAACAAGAACGAGACAAATATTCATTAGAGCTGTAAATTATTGTTGTATTGATTAAAAACACGGCAAAGTTCAAGAAAAAACTAATTTGACATCTATAACTTAGTGCTAATCTGTCGCCGTCCTTTTCTTGACTTTGATTTAACTCTGTCTCTTAAACTAGGAGCCCTGTATCTTAATATAGTGTTCGACAAAACATGAGTAATTTTAGTGTTATCATAAAGACTACAGGGGTCTTAATCTACCATTACACACTGTGTAAGTGAAATAATGGAGACCAGGAGACCCGTAGCTTAGATTTTTATTTGATATGGACCACTGTCTTCCGTTTTCTAATTGTCAAAAAAAAAAATCACTTGGAATTTGTGGAAAAAAATAAATATTTATTATCAATTTGCTCTGCTCGAGACACTGCGCTAAATTATTTTACAAAAGTAGTAGATAAACACTCCGTGTGAAGCAAGTCCAAACTTTGCTAATTAGCTCACTTGAGGTTAGAGTCACGTCTGTTGTGTCACAAAGGTCAGAATAAATGTTCTAGAACCACCGAAAAAGCCATTTCCCGAAAATTCTTAAATCTATGACGTCTCCCAGTATCATCTAATATACCTAATCGTGCCATAAATATTGTCACGAAGAAAAAAAATTTTTTTTATTGCAAACAATATTTATTACTTTTACAGTGTGTTAGCTTAATACATAAATATAAAACAATTTAAAATATAAAAAGCTTATTCGAAGTGGTCTCCATTGGATACAATACAGTCTTTTAAACGTTAAGGTCAGTTATCAAATAGAAGCACGCACTCTTTCCATGGGAAAATTCTTTACTGCCAATCGTATGGATTGTTTTAGGGACTCCAAATTATCATGGCGTTTAGCTAGCAAGCCGTACTCTCTAAAACTGACCATAAATCATAATCCAGCGGATTAAGATCGGGACTAGACGACGCCGCGACGGCCAGTCTTCAGCTCTGATGAAGTCCGAAACGTTCACTTCCAACCAAGACTGCGTGGACCGAGTTTTATGACCCGGCGCCGAGTCTCGTTGGAAGGACCATACTTGGTTATTGAACATGGTGTTGTTAAGGGGCTTAACTACCTTCTCAAAAATGGTATCTTGATACACTTGTGCCGATGTTTTGATACCTTTTTCACAAAAATATGGCTCAGTCACTCCTTCATAGCTAACACCCCACCAAACCATCACTGAAGTCGGATAATGCCCACGTTGCACTCTGTCGACTAATTGGGAAGCTTCCTTAGAGCTTTGAGCATAAACACGGATATTTTGTTTGTTAAAATGTTGCTCAATTGTAAAAAAATTCTCATCCGTAAACAAAATTTTTCTGTGACCTCTCTTTGCGTACCGCTTCAGTAGTTGTTTCGATTTTACCACCCTATTCTTTTTTAAATTATCAGTAAAAAAATGACCAGTGCGTCACTTATAGGCTGCAAGTCCTAAGTCATCTTTTAAAATACGCGACATGGTTATGGGTGCTATCTTCATCTCCCAAGATAAAATCTTTTGCTTTCGGACAGGATTTCTTCGAATTCTTTCCCTTACTGCTTTGACCACCTGTTTCGTACGAACACTACGTGGACGGCCAGATCTCTTTCTGTCACAACAGAAGAGGTCTCATTGTACCTATTAATAGCCCGGTACACAAACATTTGACTAATACCAAGCGTATGGAGAGTTTTAAAAATTGCATTTGGCTCCATAATAACTTTCTGTAATGCAATCACAGCGATTCGGTTCTCTTTCTCACCCTACTCCATTTTAATATCGCAAAATATTGTACAATGTATTGGCGCCAAAATTACAAAACTCAATGTCCAATCGTATAAAAATGACAGATTCCAAATTCAAATGTAATATCTTTCTTATTTTTATTTGTAACAGTATTTATGGCCAGACTAAGTATAAATATATTATCTATGTGTGTTTCACTGTGCCATTTTTGAAGTTCTAATTTTGTGTAGGTTACTCATGTTCACCTCTTTAGATACTCGTAATATCATTGACTCAGATCGCTACGCTCCAATGGACAGGCATCCTAAAACGGAAAAGGGAATGTTCACCATTACCACGCTTGTTTAGTAAATGATGAGCTGCCGACGTGAATGACGGCCTTAGGACGGAGATGAAGGCTTTTAAAGTCCAGTTTTAAAGATTAATGGGATATCCTAGATTGTCGTACGGAAGAGGTTTTTAAGATGGGAATTTAGGTCGGAATCGTGGAGGCGGAAATGAAGAGATTATTTTTCTGTTTTAAGCGTTTATTTTAGACGAGAATGATAAAATTCTAAGATATTTTTTCTTGTTTTCCGTAGTTGATGTTAATGTTGGCAAAATATTACGTAGTCAGCAATAAAAAACGTCAGAAAGAAAGTCACTTTTCAACCGACTTCAAAAAAGGAGGAGGTTATCAATTCGTCTGTTTTTTTTATGTTTGTTACCTGATTTCTTGGGACTCGGTGAACCAATTTTGATGATTCTTTTTTAATGGATAGGGTATAGGGTGGCTTCAGGGGTGGTCCCATACATATATTTCGAACAACAGCCTAGTCACTAAATAGATTAGTTTACTAACATAGTTATAAGTTATCCTTTTGTGTACTAACCCATATGGATGTTGCTAATCCGAAATAAAGATTATTTTATTTTTATTTTATTTTATTTATATAAATTTTATCGAAATTGATTAAGCACTTTTTGAAAAATCAACTAATACCCAAAAATTTTACATAGACGACGTTTTAGTTTCGTCAATCTTTGTAGTAGTTAACTTTAAATCTCAAAAGCGGGAAATAAAAATGGCTTTGTTCTGTTTGTTGTTTTGTATTGCCACCGACTTCCGAAATCGAAATCCGGCGGTTGTCTTTTTTGTAAAAAGCTTTTATTGTCACACAAAATTGGCTCAAAAAATAGTAAATTCGAAGAAATTACCTGAAAGTCCTTGTTAACACGATTCAGATAACAGTCTCAATAATACAAATAATTTAATCAACATGCCATACCTATAAACTTTAGGGCAATTTTAGGTTTCCAGATTTCAGCTCAAGGTCAACTTGTATTCAAGATTTCGTGTTTAGTCTAGCGACCTTTCGCTTTCATGTAAACCTGAAAAGGAGCCATTGTACTCATCATTATGAAAAACTTTGACTCTAGGACCATAACTGAAAGGTTTAGGCACCCACCTATCATGCACGAGGCTGTGGGTTCGCAACTGGACACGAGCAAGTACTTACCAATATGACTTTTTCAATTTCTTATGTACTTCCTAAGTTTTTCTTGGACAATACTGACATCGGTGAGAGAACAAAAACCTGGATTTCATCATCATCATCATGTCAACCTTTAGATGCCCACTGCTGGGCATAGGTCTCCCGCAAGGGGGATTCAGCGGTAATCGCCATGATTGGGCGAAGCTTGTTGGCGATCGCGTTATGGTACTCAGAAGAACGCTGCTGCCCATCCTCTGGTTAATATCCCTCTGTCGCCTTCTACGACACCCACGGGTAGAAATGGGGTGGTGCTATTTAATTCGCGGCCGGCACCACACGTTCTGGAGGAACCCGGATTCATTTAATTGATATAAATCTGAAATCGTCAATCCGCCTTGAGCGCACGTGGTGATCAATGATCGTGTCTTCTCTGTATGAGAAGAATCTTTTGCCCTTCAGTGGGACTGGAAAGGGTTGGTATTATTATTTATTTTAAGTTCGCATACTTCGACAAAGTGTATGAATCAGTAGATTTTTAGGATTCCAAAGGGTCCAAACCGAGTCTATTTGCTCACGCTCATGCGTCTGTTCGTCTGACTGTATCTCTGTTACAGTGTATCTTTTCAACCGTAATAGGTAAATACTTCAAATGATCACAGAGTATGTATTATGTGTGCGTTTTTTTAAAAGCCTCTTTTCAGGTCTTTTTTTTAGTGCCTGTAGTGTCCCTCCACAGGCAAAGGCCTCCCTTTATCCTATACCATTCTCTATAATATGCTGAGCTATTTTTCTGATTTATGGTTGTCAAATACTAAGGTACTAAGGTAAAATATATAATTTTAAAATCAACTTCGTTCCGAAAATCAGTCAAAAGGCGTAATAGTAGATTGTTATACAAGGAGCTAAAATGACCCATTATATACGAGGTAGTTTAACTCCCGAGTTTTAGCGAGGGAGTAAATAGAGTCCGAGTTTTAATGGGTTTTAGCGCCGTGTGTTACACTATACTTTTCACTACGATTGCGAGAAAATAAAACAATCCAATACAATATGAAATATTTTTTTTGTTTCTTCTGTAGCCGCAACACATTGCATGCATTCTACCAAAGATCGCCGATTTTAGTTCCATTTTCAAAATTAAAATGAGGTTCTTTTTTTATGAAACAGTAATAAGTCGAGTCTTTATTCATGATTATTCTACTGATGACTAAAGACTTTTTCGTTTTTGTAGGCTCATTGTCATATTTGAAACAAAAAAAATAAAAATAAAAAAACTTTTTCCCCTAGAGGACGAAATGCTATTTTATCCCCGCTCTGGTATGCTACAATGACGGCCTTTTTGAGCAAGAGAAGTGAAAATATATAACCTTCTTGGAAGTTCTATGTTAAAGCCGTTTGGGGTTGAAACACTAGGGCCAGGTAGCCCGAGTGCTCATCTTGTTTGCACGTGACCAGTGGGCTGGCCTTTTCTTGGGCAAAAGAATTACCATTGCCATACAACGTGGCGTTGCTGCTAGCCTTTTGAGCACTTGTACCATTGAGAGCTACGCGGAACCCTTCATTGTACATAATATTTATAAGTTTGTAAATATTTTACTATATATATATATAGGTATAAATACAATATTTTTCGTATTGGAATTAATTATAAAAGAAGCAATTTGTTCAAGGTTGTTTATAGACAGAATGTATGATACTCTCCCTTATTTAGTCAAACATTAGGCAATCACTCCGCACTATGACAATAACATAATTAATTTACAAATCAAGCCGAAATATTCAGTACAAATACTCTAAATCATCGCGTGTATAATCATTACCGTTCTGCAAACATAAGACGGTAATGAGGTACTGTTGACAGTTAATTAGCTATCGGTTCTATTCGGGTTAACTTGTACTGAATATATGATACTGTTTATTGCGGATATAACTATTTAACTTGAGTTTAGTTTTGAGGAAGTGGAGTTATCTAACTCAGAGAGCGAAGGAGTTGCAATAACCTGTGTTTGAATTTAGGATACGATTTGGGAATGTGGTGGGAAATGTTTATGTTTCATAGGAGCTGGATTATTGGTTAGATGAGCTTGGTTTTGGTAAAATGAGTCCAGCCAAGATCTCAATAAATTAATCAATTGCGTCATACTAATTCAATATGCCACATAACTCATATAGGACTAACACAACATGGTACATTAAAAGCTTTTTACAAAAAAGACAACCGCCTTCAAAACCTAAAAAGTGAAAAATAACTTTAGCACAGAACACACATTGACTTTAGTTTCGAAATTCAGTGGCTTTGTTCTGTTTGTTGTTTTGTATTGCCACCGACTTCCGAAACTAAAGTCAATGTGTACGCGATTTCTCCGGCAAACGTAAACCGATTTTGAAAATCGAAATTAATTCAGCACTTTTTGAAAAACCAACAAGGTTTTTCAAAAAGTGCTGAATCAATTTCGATAAAATTTATATGGGACCACCCCTG
Source organism: Charanyca ferruginea (assembly GCA_947361185.1). Lineage (NCBI taxonomy): Eukaryota > Metazoa > Arthropoda > Insecta > Lepidoptera > Noctuidae > Charanyca > Charanyca ferruginea. The sequence continues at coordinate 2,444,027 of OX376058.1, read as the reverse complement.
AAGCATACCCTATCCATAAAAAAAAAGAATTTTCAAAATCGGTTTACGTTTGCCGGAGGAATCGCGTAACAAATCGCGCACATACTTAATGCAAATTTAAGACTTATACGGTTTTCTCATAGATGCCATTGTCAGAACTAGACCAAATTAAAATGGGACCACACGGGAAGCACTACCTTTCAAATAAAAAAAGAATCATCAAAATCGGTTCAGTCCCAAGAAATCAGGTAACAAACATAAAAAAAAAAAAAAAATACAGACGAATTTTTTACCTCCTCCTTTTTTTGAAGTCGGTTGACTATTTAGAAATAACAGTACTGTAACGTACTTGTTACGTACCGGATCGCTAACTACTTTAAATAAAATGTATGAGTAACTTTTAGAAGACTATATTAGAATAATATATCAGCGAGAGGTGAAATACATGACCTCAGCCTTGAAGCGGCTTGTGGATCTGAGAGCCTTCTGTCATTGTATACAAAACTATCTTCTACGATTTGAATTACTTCTAGAAGCTTGCCGAATGTTCTAACCATAGAGTTTATTATCTAATGGCATAATCGCCACAGTATACCTACCATGTCTATTCAAAAATTATTCTTATAATTACACAATGTCAAAATTATATTGTGTCTTTATTACACAATGTCAAAATAACTTAATTACCTTAGCTACCTACTATAAGAAATGGGAAAAATGATGATGTGGGTTGGTCCGTTTTGGCAGAAGTCGCGGGCAATCTGGTCTCTTGGTACATAGGTGGCCCTAAGTACCAGGTTACCAGAAAATAAGAGTTAGTTTGTAATTATAAAAGTTTGTATGTAGGGGGTAATCTCCGAAACTACTCATTCGATATCAAAAATTCTTTTACCTATAGGAAGCTACGTAATCACGCTGACGAGGTCGCAAATTTCTAGTTAGATAAATATAATGTCAAAATACTCGTAAAATGGACATTCATGAAATTGAATACTAATAAGACCACGTGAAATGAAATTCCAAAATAAAAAAACTTAAAAAGAAAACCAATTAAATAAGTTATGATATTACGGGAGGAACCAGGACTTAATATAAAAGACGAAAATATAAAATTACTGTATAACGGTGTAATGACACAAGATTTAAGTATTCATTACTTAATACTAAGAAATGACGCATCGTCACTCGCTGCTTGGACGAATTCAACAGGCGCTCCAATATGATAAAATATGGCCTAGTTGAGCTCTTGGGAATCCCGAGAATAAATTATATATCAAAAAACCAACAGCTATATACATAAGTAAGATTAAAAAATTGAGTATCCTAAGTACAGGTTCTCACAGTGAGACAAATAATATTTTTTAGAGATTGTAAAGGATCACTTGCAGCAAGCATATTAGGTATGCGGGAGTTTTAGGGATTCTATAAGTAAATTTCAAAACTTACATCGTCAATCTTGTATCGCCCTGATTGCAAAAAAAAAAACATGGAAAAAGGAATGAACATGACTGTATTAGTTCATAGATCTTATTAATTTAAAGACTAATTACATGTACTATTTATGCATGAAATTAGTCATGCATAAATATACTGATCAATTACAATGTGCTCACTGAATTCGAGCAGGAGTTGGTCTCGAACACGTAATATTGTTTAAGTAAAACTGCAGTATTTTATTATCACAGATGTATTTTTACCCGACTACGGCAAAGCCAAAGGAGGGTTATGATTTTGACAGGCTATGTATGTATGTATGTATGTATGTATGTATGTGTGTATGTATGTATGTTCATCTGTTCGCTCATAGCTCCTAAACTACTTATCAGAACTGAACAAATGAGGTATTGTTAGAAGCGTCTTGATCGTCCGCTGGTTATAGGCTATATGACGTATCACCGAATCCAATGTGGCGCCCTCTGGCGGACAAAGAAACCAAGATTAAAAAAAAATATGAAGACAAGCATACCGTGTTTGGTGTCATTGGAAAGGGGTTCACTAGTACCTTCCAAATCTATAATATTTAGTGGTGATTTGTCACAAATTATTGTAAAAAAGGAAAGATTACCAAATAATTTAAGATACGCATACCGTGTTTAGTATCATTGGAAAGGGGTTCACTAGTACGTATTAAATATATAATACTTAGATGTGACTCCAAAATGGTTTAAATAAAAAAATAAAGTTTAAAAACTAAAACCCGACCACAACAAAAAGTGATCTAAAAAGTACGAAACAAGAAAATATTTCACACAGAAATCAAGACAGGTACAAAATGGTCAAGGTACCTAAGCCGTGGTTGCATGCCATTGTATTCATGTTCATCGCACTCATATGGGATACAGGCATGCAACCATGGCTTACCTTGACCATTTTGTACCTATGTCTTGATTTCTGTGTGTAATATTTTCTTGTTTCGTACTTTTTAGATCACTTTTTGTTGTGGTCGGGTTTTGTTATATTGAAATGTTACTCATCTCAATTCAACAAATTGTAGCGCCTGCGGTTTAAATTATAGCAATGTTTCAATTGTGCACATTATTGTTTCACTTTATAGGCGCTCGATATTAAAATAATTAAAATATTTTATTAAAATACCACGCAAACACATTTAACGTAATTTTGTAACTAGGTAGTTAATTATCACGATAAATCTCCATTTATCAGGGTATCTATCTATGATATACGTACACGGCGCGCTCTTTCTTTTTCTTTCTTTTTCTAGTGAGTCTAAGTTTTTGTGCGTCTGAGTATGAAACATGAGTAAAGAGACTTTTTTTTTTCGCTTGGCTATGCTGTTCGCCTGATAGAAAGGCCGCGAACCAGCCCTGGTGGTACGCATCCAGGCCATATATCGTCACCTGAAAACTTGCCCAGCGGTCACTATGCATGACGTGAGAGTGCCGTAGAAGCACAAAGATCATAGAGTGGTGAAAATGACGATGATGGCGATGATAATGATAACGATGACGGTGACGACGATGAAGATCATAACGATTATGAAGATGTCGATTCACCGCTTCACCTGTTTGTTTGTATGTTTGTTTGTAACCGACTTCTTTGGGCGCGATTTTGACCCACTTTAAACGGCCAGATTTCGTTCAAACTTTGTAGATTTATCGAGGACCGATGACAATAAACTAATTAGATAAAATTATTAAAAAAAAAGAAAAAAAAATGGGTGCGTGTACTTATGTACGAGCGTGAGAAGTTATACTTCTTTGGCATTATTAAAAAAGTATATAAGCACAATTTGAATTGTAAACAACGCCATCTCTGCCGTAAGTAGTTCAGCATGTACGGCAGAGATGGCGTTGTTTACAATTACTCCCGTGAGAATTTTGTGTGACGCTGTGCGCGCGCATGCGCGAATCGTAAAATTTCACTCTCATCATTTTTTCATAACGCGCCTAAAGAAGTATAACTTCAAAAAACGTAAGTCGTTCAAAATTAGTTGCCGAAAAAACAGCTATTATATACTAGGAAGGTACTGCACAAGCGCCCCTGGTAGAATAAATGTACATAATATTTATAGATATAGATATAACCAAACTAAAAAGTAAAAAATAAATAATAGTTTAAAAAAACTAAAAACACGCTTTTTATAGAAAACCAAACTAAAAAATAGAAAATAAATTTTAATAAATTATTTTATTTTAAAAAAGCGTGCGGTGCATGGTGTCTATAGTTATAAATATTTTATTGACAGATATGAGTAGAGTGATTATCATTTTGATAATATCTCAAAAAGCACCCCACACTTTTTTTTGTTGTTTTTTACGTTCAATCTCTGAATGCGCTTCCCCAGGAAATCAGGATGGCCACCAATCGTTTGGCGTTCAAATTAAAAGTTCGAGAGTACATTCGCAAGAAGATGGCAGTTTCATCACAACGGTAATGTTTTCTCCATTGTTTGTCTTTTTATTTTTGTATATCCGTGTAAATATCTATTAACAGTAATATATATGTAGTTTGATACAATATTTGTGTAGTATTTATATATGTTTATAGTATTTTTTTATATCCTTGTAGTTTAGCTTAGTATTCATTTAATTTTTTTATCAGATTACACCTACCACTGCTTGTCTCTGCATCACCCGAAGGTTGACTGGTAACAAATGCCTATGGCATTAACTCCGCCTCTGTACTTTGTGCTTGAAGTGTTAATCCATACTTTCCATACTTAATATTATAAATGCGAAAGTAACTCTGTCTGTTACGCTGTCACGAAGAAACGGCTGAACCGATTTTGATGAAATTTGGTATGTATATAGCTTAAACCTCAGGGAAGGACATAGGCTACTTTTTAATCAGCGACTTCGTCTGCATCCACTATAACCGACATTCACGCTGACGAAGTCGCGGGCAAAAGCTAGTAAATAAAATATCACTGGTTTGCCAATAAGTAGTACCTGTTTTATAGACTGTCAAATGTTTTTTTTTTTTACTGTTAAATAGGCTTGCGTTTGACCGCAATTCACCTGCGATAATGCGGCCTAAGTTGGAACACGCTTGCCTAAGATGAACCGGTGTCACTCGTGCCTTGAAAATACCCAGATTATACTTATCAGGGAACAGAGAGGCGGGCAAGGAATTCCACAGTCTGGCAGTTCGCACAATAAATGTGGAGTCAAAGCGCTTGGTTCGAGACCGTGGAACTTCAACCATATAGCGGTGACGTTTCGCCGTATCTCTGCTCGTCCGATGATGGAACGGGGATGGGGGAATTAAATTGTGCAATTCCAAAGCACACTCTGCGACATGTACCCGATAAAAGACCGAAAGGCTAGCAACGGTGCGGCGATGTTCAAGGCTCTGGAGCTTAGCCCTAACCAGGGAGTCGGTGTTAATGAGCCTCTTGGCACGTCTATCGATGACTTCCAATGCCTCCAGTTGGTATTTTGCTGATCCATCCCAAAGGTGCGAACAGTACTCCATGTACGATCGAACTTGTGCTTGGTATAAGTTGAGCAGCTGTTCCGACGTGAAGTACTTTCGCACCTTTGCGAGGACTCCCAGCTTTTAGTTAGAAATAAAGATTTGGATAGACTACCCTAGCCTGGCCCTATGTCAACTTTCACAGAAAAACAGTTCAAACCCCTTTCTATTCATATGATTACCTACTTTTATACAAGGATTTTTCTACAAATACCGAGCTTGCTTTTATGATGCACCACAATCGATCACACGAAGAGAACGTGCGCTGTTAGTTAAAAACGTCACTAGGTACATGCTTCGCATGAGAGTATGAGTAATGGTTTACATATTACACAGTGGTTGGCTGGCTGCCAATATATTCTACACTGTCATGCTATCACCACTGTACAAAGGAAGAGGATATCAATTATATGCGCTGAACACTTTTTTTGTTTTATGGTCATCCGTCAAGTTGGTTCGTAGATATTGTTGCGTACAGATAGGTATGTAACGACAAGGGATAGTTGAGATGGATTCATTATTTTTTACTTTCCAAGTCATGGAGAGATTCGGTGGGTTATAGTGTGTTTAGGGTTCCGTAGCCAAATGGCAAAAAACGAAACCCTTATAGATTCGTCATGTCTGTCCGTCCGTATGTCACAGCCACTTTTTTCCGAAACTATAAGAACTGTACTGTTGAAACTTGGTAAATAGGTGTATTCTGTGAACTGCATTAAGATTTTCACAGAAAAATAGAAAAAAAACATTAAATTTTTGGGGTTTCCCATACTTAGAACTGAAATTAAAAAAGTATTTTTTCATTAATGAAAAATTATTTTTTTTAATTTCATTTCTGTTCTTCCATCCATACGTGTGGGGTATCTAAGGATAGGTCTTCAAAAATGATATTGAGGTATCTAATATCATTTTTTTCAGAGACACTTCCAAAGTGGTGAAACGAGTGCCCCCCCCCCCCCCTGTAACTTCTAAAATAAGAGAATGATAAAACTAAAAAAAATGAATGATGTACACATTACCATGTAAACTTCCACCGAAAATTGGTTTGAACGAGATCTAGTAAGTATTTCTTTTTTAATACGTCATAAATCGTAAACCGCAATTTACCTTACTTGCTGCTACGGAACCCTTCATGGGCGAGGTCGACTCGCACTTGGCCGCTTTTTTGAGGTCTGTAGCATATCTCTGGACTTTATTAAAGTGTCTGGCTAAAAATATAACTCTGACTAACTGTTTAGTTTTAAACTTGTTATGCAATACGTGCGTCACTTCCGTGTGAATAAATAGTTTTACTTTCTTTCTTTCTATATGGCTCACGTAAAGTGTCTGGCAATGATGTATGTTGGTTTTTTAACAGTATCCTTTCATCATCATATTCTTACCCTTATCCCATGTTACGTGCGTTTACAGACCCCCGAATTATCAAACATATTCTATATTTGAGTCTATAATGGAGGATGTTCTAACTAAACTTGCAACTGGTAATAAATCAATAATAATTTGTGGAGACTTTAATATTAATATTTTAGAAAATAACGCAAATAGCAGTAGATTATTAAGCCTCTTTAAATCGTTTAATTTGTCAAATGTGTTCTTAGAACCAACACGAATAACTGCAACCACTGCTACTTGTATTGATAATGTTTTTTGTAACTGCGACTATTTAGATAAAGCTATTGTAAATTATCTCCCTTCAGATCACAGCGGTCAATCCATTGCTTTTGAGTCCAACACACCCTTGTAAAAAATACAAATACAGTCAAGACCAATAACATCTAGTAATTTAGATAAATGTAATAAGTCTTTAATTAGTAAGTTACCCGTTCAGGAACTTAATATGAATAATGGTAATATTTTGTATAAAGATTTTTTTTCAGTTGTGCAAATAGAGTTTGATAATATTTTTAAGAGAAAAACGAAAACTATTTGCCCTAAGTTTTTATTTAGTGACTGGGCAACTAAAGGTATCAGGAAAAGTAGAGAAAGGCTTTTTGAGTTGTATGGCCTTAAGCCTTATATTAACACCGAAACATTTAATAAGTATGTTTCGACTTATTCTAAAACTTTTAAAATTGCTTATAAAGCAGCTAAAGCCTTATACATTAGCAACAAAGTTAAATCAGCTAATGATAAAATTAAGACTGTTTGGAAAATAATTAATAATGAAACAAACAGGAACAAAAAACATAATACTGATTACACTCTGGAGACTTCCCGTGGTCTCTTAAGTACTAATACGACACGGTTGGCGCAGTGGCTGAGCGATCGACTGCTGCGCAACGTGTTGCGGGTTCGATTCCCGCCCAGGGTAAACGTTTGTGTGATGAGCACTTGTGTTTGCCTTGTGTCTGGGTGTTGTTTATCTATATATGTATGTATTTACAAAAAAAAAATGTATTTGTGTATGTATGTCAGCTGTCTGACACCCATAGTACAGGGTCTCCCTAGTTTGGGGTCAGATGGCCGTGTGTGAAAATGTCCCCACATATTATATTATTATTATTATTATAATAAAGAAGTTGCTCAGGAATTTGCAACATTCTTTACCGATATTCCTATTAAAAACTACTGAAACTTTAGATTCTTCGCCCTCACTTGCTTTAAACTTACTAAGTTCGAATGTTTCAGCATGTCCTACGGAATTTAAATTTAAACATATAAACCCTGCAATCGTTATTAAAGCTTTTAAACAACTCAAGATCAAGGGTACTGAAGATTTATGGGGGATGTCTACTAATGTTTGTAAATCAATTATTGAGACAGTGGCGCCCTATTTAGCTTTCATTTTTAATTTGTGTGTAGACCAAGGGGTTTTCCCGGATCTAATGAAGTTCAGCAAAGTTATACCACTTTTTAAATCCGGCGACTGCAAAGACTCTAATAATTACAGACCCGTTTCAGTTTTGCCGGTTTTTAGCAAAGTGTTTGAAAAAGTAATGCTTGATCAAATGCTCAGTCATTTTAACTGTCACAAAATTTTACATGATCAACAGTATGGTTTCACCAAAGGACGTTGCACTACTGACGCCGGTGTCACCTTAATCAAGCATATATTTAAGGCTTGGGAGGATTCTCAAGATGCTATTGGTATCTTTTGCGACCTCTCCAAAGCATTTGATTGCGTGAATCACGAAACACTACTCTTAAAGCTTGAGCATTACGGACTGGGTAAACTAGCGCTTAGCTTAGTAAAATCATATTTGACTGATAGACTGCAACAAGTTCAAGTAAACGGTGTAAATTCATCAGGCTTAAAAGTAAAAATGGGGGTACCGCAGGGCTCAATATTGGGTCCGTTCCTCTTTTTAGTTTATATAAACGATTTACCTTATTTGCTGAAAAATCAACCACAAATGGTGTTATTTGCTGATGATACTTCCTTGATATTTAGAGTTAATAGACGGGCACAGCACCGTGACGACGTAAATGACGCTATGCTTAAGGTTCATAATTGGTTTACTGTAAATAATTTAGTATTAAATGAGAAGAAAACTAAATGCATAAGATTCGCTTTACCGAATGTTAAAAGTAGTAAATGTAACGTTGTATTGAATAAGGATATACTTGAATTTGTCGAAAAGACTGTTTTCCTAGGGATTACGCTTGACTCAAAGCTGCAATGAGGTCCTCACTTAACATCTCTTGCAGGGCGGTTGAGTTCGGCCGCTTACGCAGTCAGAAAAATCCGGCATTTGACAGACGTGGATACCGCTAGGCTAGTATATTTTAGTTATTTTCATAGCATCATGTCCTACGGTATCTTGCTTTGGGGGCGGGCTGCAGATATTGATTCTATTTTTATTCTGCAAAAGCGGGCTGTCAGAGCCATCTATAATCTCAGCAGTCGCGAGTCTCTAAGAGAATTGTTTAAACAGATTAACATCTTGACGGTACCTTGTCAATACATATATGAAAACATTATGTATGTTCGAAAAAACCTTCATCTTTTTAATAAAATAAGTGACAGACATAGTGTTTATACTAGAAATAGGAACAAATTAGATCAGCCAAGATTCAGATTGTCAAAAGTTCATACTCCTTAATGGGGTACTGTGTAAAATTTTATAATAAAATACCTCTTGATATTCTACAACTAAATAAAAGACAATTTAAAACATGTATTAAACGCACACTGTGTAGACAAGCATATTATAAATTAGAAGACTACATCAATGATAAAAATGCTTGGCTAAATGCTGGTCCTGCTCCACAGGCAGTTTAGGGAATTTCCTAATTGGAGGAATGTTGTTTCCTACCCCTTTTTTTTTATTGACATGAGTAACGAGTATCGTTATTATTATACACAAATATATATTTTAATTACTTTTTCGACATTTTAGAAACATTGGAAACCTTAGTTTTGTATAATTCAGCAGCATTATTTCAATTTTGTAAATGTGAGTACCATGGAGCCATATTTTAAGTAAATTATTATGTGTTTGACTTAAATGATCATGGCGGTTGAGAGAATTGTCATGCTCACTCAAATGTCTCGCTGGTGGTGGCGCGTGTGTTGGGTCATTCGGCTCCCTCTAAAATGGTTGAGCTGAATGGTGCTGATTCACGCGTCATGTTCGTGAACGGGCACTGTCAGTAGAGATTGGTCAACTCTTAACTACCATGGTTTTTATCTTGATTATTTTTTATATTTTGTATTTCTAGATTACCTTCATTGTTTTCACATATAGAAGCAACAAGAATAATGTAAGCAGTATTTTGTAAAAACCTGAGTTTAAAAGAGTGTCCGTGGAGTTTCTTGCTCGTTCTTCTCCATAGAGACCTACCTACGTTTTGGAACGAGCAACTAGCTTCAACTTTCTGTCTAACTGACCGACTCCTTGACAATTCAAAAGTGCCTGTAAATGGTTTAATTGAAATAAATGCTTTGACTTTGACTTTGACTTTGACTTGGGGTCGGAACAACATGGTTTCTTTTTTGGGGTTCCGTAAACGGGACCATATTACTAAGACTTCGCTGTCTGTCCGTCTGTCTGTCACCAGGCTGTATCTCATGAACCGTGATAGCTAGACAGTTGAAATTTTCACAGATGATGTATTTCTGTTGCCGCTATAACAAAGGGAAAAATCCCTTTTAATCCCTTTCAACAAACGTGATTTTTAGCTATTTTTTTTGCTCGATGTTGTATAAAAAATGGTACGGATCCCTTCGTGCGCGAGTGCGACTCGCACTTGGCCAGTTTTCTATTCCGTTCTGTCAACCGTCATGCTTTCATTGACATTCTTTTTTGCATTCATATCATTCTTCCCATATTCTATCCATCTTAGTATCCTGTAAAATATTAATATAACAACCCACCATCTCACTTTAACTAAACGGTCAATAAACAGTCATAAACGTCGGTAAACATATGTAAATTATTCGAGTTACAATATTAACAAAAAGTTAGTTAATTTATTAAAATTGAATCAAATCAATTATTATAATTATTTTGGAGCTATCAATATATATTTTTGAAGTGTGTTAGTTTAAGCCCTTTCATTTGATGATAAACACGGGTCCATTGAGTTTTTTTTTTAGTTTATTGCTTTATGTCATCTTGAGGACGCTATATTCACTGTGATGTCACATAGCCCATTATATCCAGCGGACCATCAAGATGCTACCAACGATACCTCATTATTTTAGAAGCCTCATTTACACTCTGTCCACTGGCTTAACCATTTTTTGACAGCTGGAACTAGTGAACAATATTTATGTTTTTTGTAAAAACTGATACGCATACTGTATTATAATGTCTGTAAGAGGTCATAAAAAAGATAATCCATCAAAATAATAACAATAATTAATTACAACAATTATCACTAATCACATACTAATTATAAATTATAAATGTTAAAATTTAATTATAATCACAATAAATAGATGGGATAATTACACAATAAAAATTATATCACAAACGCTAATCTTGTTCCATAGACAATAAATAATAATAATAATAATTAATTACAACATTATCACTTCACATACAAATTATAAAATATAAAAGTTAGTAGGTATTAATTATAATCACAATAAATAGATGGGGTAATTACACAAAAAAATTATATCACAGACGCTAGATTAAATCATTACATTATTTAAATTACGACATGTCATAAAATCAGATAAAATAATAATAATACAAAATAATAATAAAAAAAAAAAAAAAATACAGTCACACACTCATCAACTATTATTTCCTACATCAATCTTCAATGCACGTTAGCTAAGCCTCACCCAACCTGGGGGCCAAGTCTGCTATTTTTATAATTTCGTCATTCCAACACGATCCCATTGTCATTTTGCTAAAAGTTCGTAATCTGCTAAATCCATAATGGTCGATCATTGTTCGGTCAATGGTCTCGTGATAGAATTGTGTTATAATGACATTGTCAACAAATTTGAACATTTATTCATGCCAGATTTAATTTAAATATATTTTTACATATTGTTTATAAGTGTTATAAGCAATCTGAAGTAGTAATAAGTTCGTAAACTAAGTCAGCCATTAATTTGTCATTATGTACGAGATTACCATTCTATATCATTTCTTTCAATGGCGTGTCAGTGGTTGACCATTGGAAAGTCATAATGACGCCATTATATTAGTAGATTACCAAAGTTGTCAAAATCAACAATTATAAAATCAATGACAGACCATTCTGACACTATTGTAATAGCAGACTTGAGGCCCAGTATAGTCGTCCAATGGTGGCAATGGCAATGGGGTCAAAATAAGGCGGTTTATATATTTATTTTATAACACATTTTAAAGTTAACTTTAAGGTAATCGGGAATAATTACGTTCTAAGGCAGCTGTCAAAAAACTAATAACCTAATGTAATAACCAATGGACACATTAAGGAATGGAACGAACACATAGATATTCGAAGGGAACAGATGAACGTGCATTCAATGACACCGGTCAAAATTATACCCTTCCATATTGGTTTGCTGCAGTCGGGTAAAAAATAAGCAACCTTTTTTTTCGAAATCATAGATAGATCATCATACCTACATCAAAACATAGGAATAATTAGTTAAGTTCATCTACTCGTCGAACCTAGACTTGACAATTATTCATTCCGTTCGCCATGAAAATCATAAATTTGATTAAATTCTTTCTCAGGTATACATACAAAACGGTATTCATGTAAAGTAAAGCTACTTATTATTTCCATTATTATGAAAATTACTTTTCAAATGAATCATTAAGTTTCACAAAACAAACAGAAGTCGTTTACAGTAAGCATGTTGCTGTTGGAGTGACACGAATTAATTCTGAATACACTTCAGGCAACAAAAATTGAGCAAGCGATTTAGTAAGTAAGTAAGTTTATTTATTTGTCGCTTTGTTGTTTATAATATAGCTATATTTAATATCTTGCATGCCATTGCATGCAAGATATTAAATATATAAAGATTCTCAGGTTCAGCCGCATAACGTGGCGTACAAACTTTACATTATCAAATTATATTATAAAAATTATATTAAGTATTAATTAAGTCATTGCTAATTCCGTCTACAATAAAACAATAGAGTATAGAATATGGATTTATTTTTTCCATTAAACAGCGAAAAACACAATATTAAAGAAATCATCATTTCAAAAACAAAGAAAATTGTCCTCCTTCATAAACTCTGAAATGCTTTTTAAAAAGATAATTATATTATTTTGACTTATTATAGATTTCAGTTTGAAGTGAACTACTAAAACTTTTTAGCTATGCTCATTGCTTAAAACTTAAACGAGATATATTTTTTTACTAATTATTTTAGCTTCAATCTAGAAGAATTGAACAAAAAAAGTGCTTGAAAATAAATAGTTAGATAGCTTAAAGCTGTCTAAAAAAAACTGTATGTAATCCTAAACTACACTAAGATTACATCATGTAAGGTTAACGTTATTATTGGCAATTGTAGATAAGCCACAATTATAACAAAAGAGTAAAACATGAAAAAACTAGGACTCAAACATGAAGGGTTCCGTACCACCATACAATATTAAGATCGAGCAAAAAAATATCGAAAAAAAATGCGCTTCTTGTTTCTTGTATAAATTTAGACAGTGGCCTAAAAAAATAAAAGTGTCTAGCTATAATATGGGTTTAGAAGATACATACCAGTCACAGAGAAACAGACGGATTGACGGACGTATCAGCAAGACCTTCGTTTGGATCCTTGGGTACGGATTCCTAAAAAGTTAAATCGCTCAAATAAGAACATAACCGGAACACAAAAGAAATGTATTACACTCTTCACCCAGTCACGTAAAAACACGAACATACCTCAAACTTGCCACAAAAAGACCGAATTACACTTACCGACAGTTTGATGGATACATTTTTCGTGTGCAAAGTGAATTTTCACACATTCACTACCATCTTGAAAACGTACAACCATTATGTGGTAGCGATAAAACCGATATCCTTGATGGATTGATGCGAATGATCCGGATCAAGTTTATCGAAAATAAAATTGGCGTGCACTTTCCTTTGATTCGGTAATTGTGCTTGTGAGGGAGTGGTTTTGATATCTGATCAGGGTAATGGTGGGAAATGTTGTAACCGAAATAAAGTTTGGGAACGAACAAAGAAAAGAAGCAAGTACATACTTACTCGCTGGATCTTGATAATTTTCTAGTTTTCTTTTCGGGATATGAAATTTTTAAGTTTTCTTATTCTTGGGCTTCAATTTTGAAAGGAGTACGAGGATCTGTATGTCTATACTATTACAATCTTCCTCGGTGAACACCTAGGTGAAGTGAACTGTCATCCGTCCGTCTGCTTTGTCAATCCCTAGCATCGGGACGGATGACAGCTCACTACACCTAGGTGTTCACCGAGGAAGATTGTACGGAAAAGCACTGCTAGTATAAGTATTAACTAAAGAGTCATTGATTTGTTCAATATGTCGGTGAACACCATGATGGCTCATGGCTGTGTATAATAGATCGTTGCCACGGTCACTCGTTGATGGGTGACCATTAATGTCATATCGAGACACAACCGTGCCTCAGAAAACACGTACAGCTGGTCGAAGCGATCTTTGACAGTCGGGTAGCCGGAGGCTAGAAAGTCTGACAACCAGTGTTACCAAGGGGTGTTGTATTAACAGGTAAGTAAAAATAGAGATCCCTTCTTTTCGCATAATGTTCTTTTTCCTAATATACTTTGGCATAACTATGTTGGCATAATTTGTTTTGCCATAAAAATACTTCGTCATAATTTTTTTTTATTCTTTAGGTCTGACAGGCAGTCGCTCCATGTAAAACACTAGTATTTAACTGCATCCGGACAGACTGGAAAGACACATCGGAAAAAGGCTATGACCGTGAATACCCTGCCCATATTAATTTAACACAAACGAATCAAAACAAAGAAACACATATTGTATTCTCTAAATATATCGGATATCAAGAAAACCAGTCAACAAATTACCAAGTAATTGTGTCTTCCAGTGCAAATGTAAATAATTTGCATGTCATATCATCTGTGTAAATTTTTACATGCATTCTGAGTCACAGTGAGTCAAACTCATTATGAACTAAAACCACAATGATTCAGTGTCGGTCAATATTGGTAGGTACTGTAATGTAAATGAGTACATAATATTATAATTTACATAAAAGAAACACGTTACTTGGAAAATTACTAACAGAAAAAAATAGGTACCTGGTATAGGAAGGATAATAATGAACCGTGCAGCCGTGGTCGACCCAGGAAGAAAAGTCGAGGAACATTCTCATTCTAATCTCAGTCTAGTCTAGCTAGTCTAGACAGTAACGTCTCTATATTTCAACTAGATTTAGTAGTAGTACAAAACTTGTTAACTATGTAATGTATTTATGTACATTGTACGCCAATCTGTCGTGAAGCGGCAGATAAAATGAAAGAGGGGTTAAGGTAGAAAGATACAAGAATATATTTACAATAAAATCTAATATCAAAATGTAGAATTATGTAGGTGTAGGTAGTAATAATGGGTGTAGATGGGTTGATGATGAAAGATTCAGGAAGACGACAGCAGGTACAAGCCGGCCAGCCAGGAAGGTAGAGGCAGGACGTGAAGACGTGGACGTGGGTCGACCGCGTGCCGAGAAGCTCAGGCCGCTGACTCCGGCTTCAACTCGGCGGATCTTGCGGGCTCCAAGGGTGTAGCAACAATTCGTTTTCTGAAGGAAGGAGATTGTTAAGGTTTCAGAAATGATCTGGCAAAGTAGATATCAGCACTAATGCTGAATGCTCTGCAAGCCCATGGTATAAAAACTATCAAAGTCGTTAGGCTTGGATTTCTTTTTCCCGTGGCTTTGAGGAATCATGGCGAGATCCATACATTCATAGTATGAAAAAAAAAGATTCATTTAGAGAGTTTAAAATATTGTTAAATGTGGAGAATACATTGCCAGGAGTAGATTGATATACTAACCATATTTTTAAAGCCCCGCATAATTAAAATATTTTAAATGAAAATAACAATTTTAGTTTTTTATCGTCGCCAATTTGGTGTTTATATAAAAAACAAAGTGACAAGTGACATTAACGGATCTATCAAATAGGCCGACATGTGATGTGAATCGTTGTTTTTCAACCGACTTCAAAAAAGGAGGAGGTTATCAATTCGTCTGTATTTTTTTTTTTTTTTTTTATGTTTGTTACCTGATTTCTTTGGACTGGGTGAACCGATTTTGATGATTCTTTTTTTATTTGTAAGCTAGTGCTTCCCGTGTGGTCCCATTAATTTGGTCCAGTTTTGATAATGGCATCCATGAGTAAACCGTATAAGTCTTAAATTAGCATTAAGTATGTGCGCGATTTGTTACGCGATTTCTCCGGCAAACGTAAACCGATTTTAAAAATTCTTTTTTATATGGATAGGGTATGCTGCAGGGGTGGTCCTATATAAATTTTATCGAAATTGCGTCAGCACTTTTTGAAAAATCAACAAATACCCAAAAATTTTACATAGACGACGTTTTAGTTTCATCAATCTTTGTAGTAGTTAACTTTCAATCTCTTCTTAATAGATTTGGATGAGAAGGAGGTACTAAAAAGCGGAAAATAAAAAGCTTTTTTACAAAAAAGACAACCGCCTTCAAAAACTAAAAAGTGAAAAATAACTTTAGCACAGAACACACATTGACTTTAGTTTCGAAATTCAGTGGCTTTGTTCTGTTTGTTGTTTTGTATTGCCACCGACTTCCGAAACTAAAGTCAATGTGTGTTCTGTGCTAAAGTTATTTTTCACTTTTTAGTTTTTGAAGGCGGTTGTCTTTTTCGTAAAAAGCTTTTTATATAATGGCGAAGTTGAAAAAGTACATTGATTAATCATTATTTGTGACATTATTTCCCATAAAACTGTCAGTGTCAATATTACTATCAGCTGCCGTTTCATTCTGAAAGAATGAGATAATCGTTAAAGTTTTCACTTTTAGCGTCCATTTTTAATACGGGGTTTTAAAAATATTGTAAATGCCTGAAGAGCCTCTTTAGTTACCCAAGAGTATAAGAATTTATTTCAACTTCTCTAAACATCTTTAATTTTTTATACAAATCCTGCCATGATTAGTATGGAACGAGCTATCGGTACATTCCCCTTAAAAAAGAGTTTCTGAACAGCATTAAAAATGGTATAGCATTAACTACGTATGAAAATTAATAGATACAAGTTGTAACCTTCGTTGTAAGTAAAAAGCATGCATTCTCCTTGAAACTTTTTAGTTTAGTAGGTCACAGCCATTTACAGTTTTACAGACAAGCGGACGCCAAATACATGGAACTGCGTTTTATAAGAAACTTCATAAAAACTAAACTGTAACTACATACGGTAAAGAAAAAAAAATACTTCGTTCAAAATATGTTTTGTGCCAGTAATTTGTTCTAACGCCAAAAAAATTAAATGTCAAAGTGTGCAACGGACGAATTTCGAACTCACAGCATCCTGCAGTGCTATTTTGTTACAATCTCCCTCATCGAACATCTAGGTGAAGAGGGCTGTCATCTGCAATACTATTCCGGTACAATCTCCCTCGGTAAACACCTAGGTGAAGTGAACTATCATTTTATTGTAGTGGCTTAAATTGTAAATCCCTAGCATCGGGATAGATGACAGCTCACTACACCTAGGTGTTCACCTGGGGATATTATTATTATTTTATTATTCTGTTACAATCTCCCTTGGTGAACACCTAAGTGAAGTGAGCTGTCATCGGTCCGTCTGCTTTGTCAATTCCTAGCATCGGAACGGATGACAGCTCACTTCACCTCGCGGTTCACCGACGGAGATTGTAACATTGCTACCTATAATTCTACCAACAAACTGTCTTACAGTTTATCAGAAGTAATAATCTTTTCTCTACAAATGTTGGCAGTCTCTCGCGAATAAACATTTTTTCATTCATTCATTTCATTCATGTAAAAAAACACGAAACATTATTTATAGAATTACGCTATAGAATTGCAAAACCAATATTTCAAAAGTGTTGATACCCGATAGTGTTGATTTTATTCAAAACCAATAAAAGATATTGAATTTTCCATTAAATTAATTATTTATTGTAGCTCAGATTCCTTTACCGAACCACGTATGTATATTGATATACATACATAATACGAGCTGACTTTTAATTTATTAACCTTTATCAGAGGGTGGAAATATGTACTTATGAACACAAACAAGTCTTTTGACTTGATGACGTCTTATAAATGACCGCCGGCTGCACGCACGAAAAAGTGTCACGTTCTACCTGAGCCTGAGCGTGCAAGCTAGAGCGCGGAACAAGCTATAGAGAGGCACGATCGGCCCAAGCAATTAGCTCCGCCCACCTCGACGGAAGCCATTATTTGCTTATGTTATACATATGTCGGAGACGGTTTATTAATCACAATAGTGGGTGTTAACTAAATTTGTTATGATTTGTGTTTCTTATTGTTAATTTATGTGGTTTTACTATCAATTATTGTCTATTAATTCGAAACATGATTTATTATGTGCACACACTGATTTGTGGTTACTTTATTTCGATAATTGTTATCGATGGTTTTATTCAAAACAATTGTTGACACGTTACTTTGAATGTAAAACGAATTACTTTATGAAATCACTATTGTTTATTCATGTCAATTATTATTGTGTTATTGCGCGTGTGTGCTTTATAATTAAATCTTATTAGATTTAGTACATTGTAGTGTTTTGTATCAAGTAAACGCGTGACGCACTTCCGTGCGCCATTGGATAGACTTGTATGGAGAGGTTGCAAGGTGGGGGGCATCGCCTTATAAAAGAGCGTGCACTCCGTAAGTATGGCAGTCGATCCTCGGATTCGACTCAGTAAAGAGTTCCTGCTCCCGACAATACTGTCGGTTTACCTGGTACAGCGCTGCTGTATATTCACATAGCTGTATAGGCTTGCTGCTAGCGAGCGATACACTTTGTATTTGGGTGGCTTATGCTACTGTACGAACTATAAACCTTAAGGGTTTGTTCGTTTATCATTGGGTGGCTTAGGCTGCTGTACGAACTGTGGGACCTTAATGGTCTGTTCGATTAACTGTATTGTTGCTGTACCTTTAACTTACTTTATTCCTGTTACTGATTACCATTTGTATTGTGTTTTCTTTACTAATAGTGTGTAATTGTTTTTACAGGTCTTGTTTATCCCTAATGGGATAATGGGAACGCCTATAGTCCTGACGATGTACTATACCGCTCGGCACTCCTCCTCGATCGCACCTGACGATCCGACACATATAATTATTTTAGCCATTATGTTTTTTATGACGTTCTCACGTAAAACTATCGTCCGTACACCGACTTTATAGACAACTAGCTTTTGCCTGCGACTTCGTCCGCGTATATGTCGGTTATCGCGGACGCAGATGAAGTCGAAGTCGAAGTCGAATAAAAAGTAGTCTATGTCCTTTGTTGGGGTTCACACTTACCCTGTACCAAATTTCACACAAATCGGTTCAGTAGTTTAGGCGTGAAGAAAAGACAGACAGACAGACAGAGTTACTTTCGCATTTATAATATTAGTTAGGATGGAACCGACCCTGAAATACATTATGTTCTACATACTCTCAGGTTGTGGTTGTAAAGAGGCTCATGGCTAAGTAAAAGCTATACTGATCGATCGGTCATGGTTAAGCTACGCTTGTAGCGGTTAGTATGTGGATGGGTGACCATCCATTTCATATCAAAACCCCTCCATGCTTCGGAAATTATTGTGTGGTGTGTTGTCGTGAAGCGTCAGATAAAATAAAAGAGGGTAACATGACAAGATAAACATTTCATGTAAACAATTATAAATATATTCTAACAATCTAAGAAAGATAAAGAAACTACTGAATGTGAGTGAAAGTGAATAGCAAATGAAGTTGGGAATAAGATGCATATAAAGGCAATGAAATATTTATCTCTATAAATATGATACAGATATTAGCATTTCCCATTGAAGAACATTGTTACAAGTAAGATATTAATGTATAATCGGTTATTCTAATTTTATTTTGAATTGTTTATTATGATTATATTTTTATCTAAACCTCTTTTAACGTACACGACTTGTTACATTGTTCTCACATTGTACCCTAGATTCAATATCAATGATGTAACCGACATTTGTAACATATTATTGATTTTAAAAGAGTGTTGTTCATGGAGTTTCTTGCTCGTTCTTCTCCATAGAAATCTACTGTTTGGAACGAGCAACTAGCTTCAACTTTCTGACTGACTGACTCTGACAATTCAAAAGTGCCGGTAAATGGTTTATTTGAAATAAAAGATTTGAGTTTAATACCGCCGTGTGCCATCGTTGGTCTCGGCTGTCATTCTTAGCTCTTTGGCAGTCGTTAAAGATAGTCAGAAGCCAGAAAGGCCGACAATCTTTCTTAACAAGGGATAACGTGTTACCCAGTAACTGGGTTGATCAGATAGGCAGTCGCTCCATGTAAAACACTTGTATTCAGAAGTAAATCATTCGATACACAACTCCAGGAGAAAGGCCAGCAGCGCCTTGCCGTTGCGTTTTTCAACCGACTTCAAAAAGAAGGAGGTTCTCAATTCATCTGTATGTATTTTTATTTTTTGTATATTTGTTACGCGATTTCTCCGGCAAATGTAAAGCGATTTTGAAAATTCTTTTTTTATGGATAGGGTATACCTCAAGGGTGGTCCCATATAAATTTTATCAAAATTGATTCAGCACTTTGGAAAAATCGACCGAAAGCAAAAAAAAAAATACATGGATGATGTTGTAATGTTCTCACCTTGTACTTTCGATCTGTTTTGACTGTGTTGCCATTTCTTAATGGATTCGGATGATAAATAAGTACTAAAATGCGAAAAATAAAAAAGGTTTTTTACAAAAAAGACAACCGCCTTCAAAAACCAAAAAGCGAAAAATAACTTTAAAACAGAACACACATGACTTTAGTTTCGGAAGTCGGTAGCAATACAAAACAATAAATAGAACAGCTAAGCCACCGATTTCCGAAACTAAAGTCATGTGTGTTCTGTTTTAAAGTTATTTTTCGCTTTTTGGTTTTTGAAGGTGGTTGTCTTTTTTGTAAAAAAGCTTTTTTTATTTGATAGTTTCAAAATATTCTTATGAACTAGTATTACCAGTATTTTAATTTTTTGTCGTATCGTCGTCCCCACACTGTATGTGTGCCTATAATTTTTCTAAGATCGCCCATAGTATTTTCAGCTGTCCTTGTGTTACCTAATATTCTACAATATTTAACAAACTCGCTATATTTTTAAATAACAACGAAAATATAATAGCAAACATCAAATTTACGGAGGCACGTGTAAAAATGATGAAATGTAAATACAGAGGGAAAATAATAGATATTTTCGGAGAAAATTGGTCTGGATATTGCCGTAAAAGAGGTTTTTCAGAGAATTATTATTGTTCCATCTTTAGTTTTATTATTTGCCGAACAATAATGTTTTCCTGTGGGGTTGGAAATTTAGGCCTAGTTTTACCAACCGATGTTTGTTAGTTTAAACGGCCGTTAAAATATTAACCGGACATTAAAAGTAGCGAATGTTTCACCAAGCGCAAATCCATGTTTAAATGTCTTAAGCAAACGTTATATTTAATTGCTGTTCTGGTCGTCCGTTAACTTACACTAACCGGGTTTAGTCAGTTGTCAAAATTGTCAAAATGAAACTTTATTTTCTAATTCAAAATCTACACATCAGAAAATTTCAATTATTTTTCTAATAAGACATTATTATTCTTACACAAACCGATAACAAACAAAATTAGAAAATTACTAAAGGTGTGTCCAACAGCGTAGCAATCATGCGCGGTAATTAATCGCTTTCAAATTCTGAATCCTCTGTTGATAAAGTGGTCGCACCCAATATTGTCTACTTTTCATAGGGTTTCTTCTGTTCCTTCTTCTACGCAATTTTAGAATAATAGTAGAGCTACACACGCGGCCGCTTTCTTTGTCGATTATGAAAAGTTTCGTAAAATTGGTCTTCGTTTCGTGAATTTCATTACTTCCTTCCTTAACCTTCAATGTCTTCCTAACCAGTAGTCTTACTAAGGGGTATCGATTTACCCAATAGAAATCAACAAACAGAACAAATCCACCGACTTCCGAAACTAAAGTCATGTGTGTCCTATGCTGAAGTTATTTATCTTTTTTTAGTTTTTGAACGCGGTTGTCTTTTTTGTAAAAAAAGGTTTATTTTCTGCTTTTCATTACTTCCTTATCATACAAATCCATTTACAAACGGCAATACAGTCAACACAGAGATTGGAAGTCCTCCAATGAATGATGAAACTTAAACGTCATCTATGTTTACCTTTTGAATTTTGTTGATTTTTTAAAAAATCGCTAAATCAATGTCGATCAGATTTATTTGGGACCAGTCTTCTGAGACATACCCTATCCAAACAAAAAGAATATTGATAATCGATTTAAATTTGCCGGAGAAATTGCGTAAAAAATATACAAAAAAAAATATACAGTTGAATTGAGAACTTCCTTCTTTTTTGAAGTCGGTTGAAAACATATTTCAATGATTAAGGGTTATAAGTTGTGTAATTGCATACAAGATTACAAATGCCGCGAGGAATTGTATCTTGCAAACTTTATTTCTTGAGTAGGGTAAAACACCCAGTAGTCAGCCTTTCATTGAGAACTAAAATTTGTTTCAACTGTATTTAAAAAAGAACACCTAAAGTACCTACCTACTTAACAAATATACAATATTTACACGTACAATAAATAAAAGAAAAACCTATAACTATTAAACCAAAAATAAACTAATATAATGATATGAAGAACACTTTGTTTAAAAGTTTGTAAAGTAAGACTATGTTACAGACCATAGTCTTACTATACAAACTTTTAAACAAAGTTACAACATTATTATTTTAGCTCTTACAGCTACAGAGCTGTTAAAGCTAAAATAATAATGTGGAATTAGTGATAAAAAAATCAACATTAGTTCCATTATTTTCAGATTCTTTTAAAATGATACTAGTGATTAAAAAAGACATCAATAGTTCTATCATGAAACTGTTAATGGTACCTATTAGTGGCAACGAAGGAGTATTTTATTTTGTACTGTTTATTTTTATGCATTTCTCTTTTTTATCGTATTCGATTAGTATAATATTCAGTTGCTTTAATATTCCAAATCCATAAGTAGCGTTTAACATAATTTAGTTATTAAATCATTTGGGTTAGGTTAGAACAGTCACCATTAAGGGGCTATTTAAACTTGGAGAGTTTTGGACGCAGCGCATACAATTCTCTGCGTCCAAAACTCTCCAAGTTTAGGCGAACAAATTAAATAAAAGTAGTATTCTTTAACTTAAAAAAAGGCGCATACTAAAAGATATATAATAAAATTGTAGATTTAAGTTTCGTTTAATTATACCTGGTAGATTTTGTGTGATTGTCAATGTTTTGTTCGCGTCAGACACAACTTCACGAGTTAATCAAACTATTGAATATGAATATAATAAAAAATATTTACATACTAAATGATTAAGAGAATGTTCTAGTTTAACATATATTTTTTTCAAATCATTTAACTGCACATTTTGACGTGATTGTCAGTTAAAAATCTGTATAAATCGTTAAATAGCCCCTTATCGCGCGAATACGCGCGAGCGAGCGTAGCGAGCATGCCGCAGCAGCGGCCCCGGCTACGGACGCCGAGCGCCAGATCCCCTCTATTTAATTGTTGATGAATCATTTGGGTTAGATGAGGTTATAACAGTATGAGGCTGATATTTATATATTTATCACAGAATTTTGGCTAAAATAAATTAAATATGAAAATTTGATCAAATGAAATTTAGATCAACGGCACTTTTTATAAAAAAGCATTATACAAATTAAAAATTATAATAATATGACTTTGACTTTGATCACATGAAATTATGTTATTTGTTTCTAAAGTATACGAAAATTATAACATGTGAACTTTATTTCAAGCGATATTATACTATCTGATATTATGCCATAAATTACACACCCTTGAAAAAGTACGTAGGTACAGCCGTGGGTCCTGCGCCTGATCTCTCTCCTGTCAAGCCGGATTCCCATTCATCAGACTATGAGAGTGAAGGAATCAAGGAAGTGGGAATGCACTTGTGTTTCCGCACACACTTGTGCACTATTATATCTCCTGCGCACCTACTTGGCGTAAAATCGCTACCGTGTCCGAAATTCGATCGGAACAATAGGGTATTTTACCAAAAAAATCTAATTAGTCCGTCAGATAGATTTCCAAAAAATATTGGACACGTGTTTTTCCTTTTTTCACGTAAACAAAAAATAAAGACGTTACAGTGCGTTGAAAACTCGTGAGACATCACTATGTCAGTACACTTTTACTGGCGAAGTGACGTCACAAACCCCCACTCATGATCTTTGATGTGTTTTTCTTCGTCAGTTTTTATTGATTTAATATATAATAATAATAATAATTTATTTATTTATCAGACAGCAAAGGTCCACATTGATTAAATATTGGAAGATGTTAGTAACATTGTTTCTTATAACCTATGTTAGTATTTATACACAACGACAGACATTGTAGTTTTGATAAGATGCCTCATTATGGGGCTCCCATCATGCCTGTCGGCTATCACCTTTAGGAGGTTGTTGCCACTGCCACGTAATCTGGCGAGCAGAGACGCACTTTTCTTCCTTACAACAGCTGAGAAACTGTCGACTTGAGTTCACATCTCTGACGCACTGCAGTAACGCGGTAGCCGCATCAGCGCCCTGAAGGCATCATTACATTGGACGCGCAGCGCATCTACGGCACGTTTGGTATAAATAGCGTGTGTTTGACCACGTCTGTACATCGAGCGAATCTGCGGGCCAACATGTTCGCCCGTACCGCCAATGCCCTGCGTTCCCGTTCAACATCAACATCATCTTTAAGGTCGTCAGCAATTAGATGTCCCAAGTATTTAAACTGATGAACGCGACGAATCGGGACATCGTTTATTTTTATTGGTGGTACATTCACTGGACATTTCTTGCCAACAGCCTTAAAGACCATGAGTTTTATAGGACTTCTTCACATTATATAGCAACCCATGGCCGGCAGCATAGTTCTCACAAATTTCAACAAGTTTTCTGAGTGCACTGACCGAGGGAGCCAGCAGCACCATATCATCCGCATAGCTGACGTTGTTAAAACACAACCCGTCAACAAAACAGCGTGCGTACTGCTGAGTCCCTCGATCAAAGCATTCAGATACAAATTAAAAAGATTTGGGGAGGTTAAACCGCCCTGCCTCACGCCACACTCCAACCTGTACGGCAAAGAACAGTCATTCCCCCACCTTAAGACGTTAGTTTAGTTGCCGTACCAGTACTTAAAAACCTACAACAGCTCCTTGGGTAACCCTGTTGCCTTTAATTTATCCCAAAGAATGTCGTATGAGACCAGGTCGAAGGCTTTGGAGAGATCCTGGAAAGCCGCATAAACTAGTGTACTCCTGTCAGTGAAGTTAGTTATTGATTTGATAAAACAAAAAATACGTATTATAGCCGGGGAACGGGTGTAGAAAAACGCTGGTGCTATCAGGTTACTGTATATTTGCCAGATCACAAGTCACTACTTAACTAAATCTTAACTAAAGCTTAAACTTCGCGCGCACACATTCGCGGGTAGCGTCTTACACTCTACTTAACACACTGCCTACCTCATAAGAACTATATCGAACATGCGCGGGCGCCCTCCTACGGGCGACCGGGTAACCACTCTGGGTTGCCACGTTCACATTACACTCTGCCGCACGCTATACACTCCCCCTCGAGTTCTAGAGAACGTCCCCGCTCATGAACTCGCTCAAGGGACGCTGAACAGACTGAACAAACGTGTTTTCGTGGACGCCCTCTTTTACGTTTTGGAACCACGGGACGAGGAGGTGTACTGTCCCGGTTATGAAACCGAGTGAGGTCTGATACGTGATATTTTCCTAGCAAACTTTCAGGGCTATCTATGTTTGCTAAGAAGTATGCCGTGGGACTCACCCTCTTTACAATAACGTACGGTCCGTCTTTCTTCGGAATGAACTTAGATGTTATGTTCTTTGCTGCACTGCTAAGAACGTGTGACTTTAACAACACTTGATCTCCGACCTCAAAGATTTCGGCTGGTACAAAGGACTTAACAGCACATTCTTTACGTCGGTCTTGTTGTGCTTCAACCCTTTCCCTAACAGCAATGAAAGTGTTAACAAAGTTTTTCAAATAAGGAGTGATTTGTGGAATAAAATTATCTTTGTTAAGTATCGACCGAATATCGTGTTGGACGTCGAGGGGTGAGCGTAACTCTCTAGCAAACGTTAAGTACGCTGGAGAGACACCCGTAGTCTGACAAACTGCGGAATTCATGGCGAACCTTATCGCAGGTAGGTGCTGCGGCCATGAAGAATGGTTCGTTTCGACTAAACGTGACAACTGTAATTTCAAATCCCTATTTTTGCGTTCCGCTGGATTAGCTGAGGGATGATACAAAGGTAACAACTCTTGATTTATACCTAAAACAAACATACACTGCTGCATGACGGCAGAAACAAACTGAACGCCATTGTCTGACACAATGCGTCGAGGAAATCCGTAACGCAGGAAGAACTCTTCAATCAATATCTGAGCACACGCTGCTGAAGTTGCCTCCTTCAAAGCGTACAGCTCAGTCCACCGAGAAGCAGTGTCTTCTACTAACAATATCCAGCGTTCTCCATTATCTCCCACAGGAAGCGGACCGAATAGGTCAATGGCTAACACTTCTCCTCTTTGATTTAGAACAGGTGTCTGTAAAAGACCTGACGGCTTTTTATTTGAAGATTTATACCGTTGACAGCTGGCGCAAGTTTTGATATACTCTGTTATGGCCCTACGCATGCCTGGAAAATAAAAACCTTGAGAGATTCTATTGTAAGTTCTGTCTACTCCATGGTGACCTGCTAAATCAGAGTCATGAGACTCTTTCATGATTTCGATGCGTAAAGAAGTTGGAACTACCAGTTGTGGTTCTTCACTGTCTACGTCGGGACTGTACCTATACAAAACGCCTTGTTGCAGGAAGTAACCTCTTTCAGACCAACGCTTAAGACCTATAGACTCCGGATCAGATGTATCCTCTAGATCGCTAATGATTTTCTTAAGTTCTAGATCATCTAGCTGCGCACGTCGAAGGTCGGTAGCACTCCTAGCAGGTAAGTCAACGACTACAGAACAAACTCCACACTGATCCTTGGTTTCTTCTTTGCAGCTTGGCCGACTAAGCGTATCGGCAATGACATTAGCCTTTCCAGGCGTATACTGAAACTGAATGTTAAAGCATTGAAGCTTTAAAGCCCATCGAGCAAGTCTACCCGACGGCGACTTTAACGTAAGAAGCCACTTTAATGGCTGGTGATCGCTACCTATGATGACCTCGTGTCCTTCGATATAGCCTCTGAATCGATCGACAGCCCAGACAACGGCAAGAGCCTCACGCTCTGTAGTGCTGTAATTCCTTTCTGCTGGAATAAGCAGATGGCTGGCGTACTCTATGGGGCGTTCATCCTTGCCCTCGCCCTGTAGTAATACAGCTCCAATGGCGTAGTTGCTAGCGTCCGTTCTTAACACAAAAGGCTTACTGTAGTCTGGTTGGATGAGAATCGGTGCCGACGATAGGCGCTTTTTAAGCTCGTCGAACGCACTAGCCTGGCTTGAATCCCAAGACCAGGGCTGATTCTTTTTGAGCAGGCGTGTTAAAGGCTCAGCTACAGCAGAAAAGTTTGGGATAAACTTTCTAAACCACGAACACGTCTGTAAAAAGGTCCTTAAATGGCGTAACGACGACGGTGCCTTCATATCTAAAACTGCACGGACCTTGTCATCATCCGGTGACACACCATCTTGGGTAATGACATGGCCTAAGTACTTGACTTTGTCTCGTGCGAACACACATTTGTCTCTGTTCGCACGTAGCTTAAATAGGCGTAATCTTTCGAACACCTTACGCAAATCAGAAATATGCTTCTCAAAGCTGCCTTGGGATATAATTAACAAATCGTCTTGGTACGCAAGAAGGGTCACGTCCTTTAGAGAAGCGCCCGTACGAAGCCTATCTATCAGACGCTGGAAGGTTGAAGGAGCGTTCTTCAAGCCAAACGGCATACGCTTGAAACGATAAGAACCAAAAGGCGTCAGGAAAGCTGTTTTATCTCTGTCCTGCTCGCGTAAACTGACTTGCCAAAATCCACTGCGCATATCAATAGTACTCATAAAAGAATGTTTTTTTGTTGACTGGACAAGCTCGTCTATCAGTGGCATCGGATAGACGTCGGTCTTAGTTACCGCATTGAGTTTTCTATAGTCGACACAAAAACGAACCTTACCATTTTTCTTTGGGATTAGAAGCGCCGGAGAACCCCACGCGGACTCACACTCCTCAACAATGTCGTCTGTCAACATCTTATCTAACTCCGCCCGCATGGCCTCTTTCTTAGCAGGCGTCAACCTATACGGTGGAACAGCAATGGGCAGGTGATCGCCAGTATCAATAATATGTTCTGCGAAAGGCGTCGGGTCTCCCCCTGGCTTAAAGATATCTTGATGCTCTACAATGAGCTGCGCAAGTACCTCGCGTTGACAATCATTAAGTGAATTCGCCTCGTCATCCCGCAACACCTCTACAGCAGCACACGAAGATACAGGGGACCGTGACACTCTCTCAAATTGGGTATCAAACTTTTGTTCACTATTTTCGGCAAAGTGCCAGCTATTCTCGCCGAAGTTGAAAACGAGATTGAATTTCGTAAGAAAATCTATGCCTAACAGGCTTTCATTACTGTTCGCTTCAGGAAAAATTAAAAAGTTAATGAATTTAGTTTTGTGTTTAAGTGTCACCTGTACCTCTGTGGTTAATACATTCGTTTCCCTACTAACACCATCCGCCAACTTAACAACTTGCGTTGACGGCACTAACTGATGTCCTAATTTGAGCAGGAGAGCGTAAAGCGTGTGACCGGCAATACAGCTTTTTGCTGCTGAATCTACCAAAGCAGTGCCACAATAACCTAAAACGCTTATATCTAACACAGGGCGACGAAAAGGTACAATACCGATACCGTATGCTTCTTCTAAACACTCACAGCTATTACAAGAATTACAATTATAGCAGCTCGACACAGACGTATTACTATTTACATTAACAACATTATCATAACTTAAACATTTATCCTTAGAACCAGGCACGCAAATGTTTTCATTAGGAATATGGTCGTCTAAAAACTCTAAAGCTAAACAATTATTGTTACTTGAGTTATCCGAACAATTATTTACGTTAACTAAATTATTATCAACAAAAGTGTTACAAAGGCCCTCTCTGACGACGTGCGTAGGGTTACCTTGAGTCGACACTTGCTTTGACGGGCTTACCGACGCCGACGGCTGCGGGGCAGCATGGGCGACAGCGGGGTTGCGCGGGAGCGAGCGCGAAAGCATGCGCCAGCGCGATAAGCCTGGCGCTCTCGAATTTCGAAGCGATGAGGCCTTGCTTTTATTATTTATGAATCCGCTATGTTTCGTTAAGTTTATTGAATAAAACGCTGACGTCTGAGCCGGCGAACAGTTTTTACACTTCGATTTGATAACGTTCGCGGTACCACAACCGTAACACTTTATTTCACTTTCCGACTTTACTTTATCGCACTTATCGGACTTATCACTATTGCGCTTAAGCTTCTCGCACATTTCCTTGCGGTGGGCGAGACGCTTGCAGTACACGCAAAAGGGCTTCTTTTCCTTCGCTGCGGCGTCGGCGGCTAGCTCGGCGGGCTCGACGTTTGCGGCGCTGCCGGTACTTGAAGCATCGGTGATTGTAGGTACATCCCGCTGTGACGACGATGATGCGCGTTTGCTCGATTGCGCGTGAGACTTCGATGGGAATGCCTGTCCTTTTCTTGTTTCTTTTAAGGAATCTTCTACAAGGCGACACTTATGAAGTAGCTCGTCGAAGCTATTTACACATTCTCTCGTCACGCGTTTTCTAATGCGCGGGCTAAGTACACTGTATGCCATATCCAATTGAACTTTTTCCGAGAGGTCGTCCTCTGGGAATTTAGCTAACAGAGCACGTACCTTGGCGATAAACAAATCCGTGTGTTCGTCTTCTTGATCTAGGCTAAACAATTTCCTGTAGAGTCGGTGTGGTGGGTCATGCTCGCCAAAAGCCCCTTTTATTCGAGTAAGGGCCTCCGACCATATGCTCGTCGACCTTTTAACACCTTGCCACCACACTGCAGCAGGCCCCTCCAACAACATTGAAAAACCGCGGAGAGCATTTTCGTCGGAAACGTTTACGCAATCCTTGTAGATAACAATCGCGTCTAAAAAGTTTTCCAATGATTCATCGGCACGTCCACCATAACGCGACGAGCATTTAGCGAAGTTTCCATTCGAGCTAAATGCAAGGCCCGATCCCTGTAGGGCCTCAGACACGTTAACGTGAGGTGTTGATGATCGTACTTCCCGTATTAGTTGTTGACAAAATTCACTTTGGGTTTGCTGGATTGATGTGATAAAACTCGCGAGGGTTTCTTGTGACATTGTAATATTAGCGGCACCGGCGTCTTCTGAGACATCTTCCGATCGAAGCTTCGGCATTTTTCTTTAGATTTACACGTTGGGCAGCCACTTATAGCCGGGGAACGGGTGTAGAAAAACGCTGGTGCTATCAGGTTACTGTATATTTGCCAGATCACAAGTCACTACTTAACTAAATCTTAACTAAAGCTTAAACTTCGCGCGCACACATTCGCGGGTAGCGTCTTACACTCTACTTAACACACTGCCTACCTCATAAGAACTATATCGAACATGCGCGGGCGCCCTCCTACGGGCGACCGGGTAACCACTCTGGGTTGCCACGTTCACATTACACTCTGCCGCACGCTATAGTATCCAATACTTTTCGATAATCTAACTGACGGAACTGAACTTTTTGATAAAATACCCCATTACATTTACATTTTATAATAATATCCCAATGCAAATGTATCAATCAACTAACTAGCCCAAAATAATACAGTTGCCTCGTGTTGTATTAGCAAAACAAACAATCGTTGGAGATCTGTCCCTCATCTGAATGCAGTGTGAATATTAAGTGAGAACACGGCCAAGCCCGTGGTTTAATAAGTTAATCTATCGCTTGGCACGACGCCTGAGTAAACGAAGCGACGATAGTAAATCGATACTCTAGATTAATGTAAAACTACTTGCTTAGCTTGAGTTAAGAGTAATTATACTGGTTTAGTAGGTACTGTAGAGATTTGAACTTTTTCAGCCATAATAATAATAATACCAGCTTATTTGTCCTACTGCAAGGCACAAGCCTCTTCTCAGCTATTCTAGCCTTTTCCTATCTATATTGGGGTCGTCTTCCAGTCTAACCAAATGCAGCTGAATACCAGTGTTTTACATGGAG
The DNA here is from genome assembly GCA_947361185.1 of Charanyca ferruginea. Taxonomy (NCBI): domain Eukaryota; kingdom Metazoa; phylum Arthropoda; class Insecta; order Lepidoptera; family Noctuidae; genus Charanyca; species Charanyca ferruginea. The sequence continues at coordinate 2,413,143 of OX376058.1, read as the reverse complement.
CGACTGCCTATCGGACCTCCACAACCCAGTTAGTGGGTAACACGGTACCCCTTAGTAAGACCGGTGGTCAGACTTTCCGTCTTCTGACTACCCAAAACGACTGTCAAAGATCTACAAATGACAGCCGGGACCAACGGCTGTTTACGTGCTTTCCGAGGCACGGAGGGAACTCGGTATGAAAGGGATGGTCAGCCATCCACAGACCGACCGCGGCTAGCGCGGCTTAACCGTTGACAGATCGATCTGTACGGCTTTAACTTAGCCACGAGCTCCGCTTCCGTCAGTGTTGTCCAAGATAAATTTGGCCCTAGAGTTCGGCTCAAACGGCTCAAACGGCTCAAACGGCTCAAACGGCTCAAACATTAATAGCTTCCAAGATGGAGAAATATATACGCCGTTTGAGAAGTTTAATGTGAGTAGACAATAGTACAATTAGGTCCTCGGGCAGTTTGAAAATCCCTGTAGTACTTATCTTAGTTGTTTGTTTTTGTTAGCGCTTAAGTTTTGGAACGACTGTATTCATAACCTTATACCAAGACGAAAAGGGAGCTTACCATGTTAAAAAAAAGGAAAGAAAAAAAAAAGATTATTATTATTTTTGTGACATTTCGTAATACCTATCAAATATTTTCTACAAACCATTATTATTTTTTTGTCGATTCTTACATCTATATTTTCTTTAAGTCCTCAGACTGGGTTATGAAATTCACGATTTTGAACAAAAGCTTTATTTTACCGACGCTGAATTAAAATAATATGTCTGCAAATGAAGAAAAAAAAATGAATTCCTTGTTCATTACATTGTTCGCGAGACATTCACTTATTCTTCGTTTTTTCTAGTTTATTTATATTTTTTAACAATGCTTTGCTAAGAACTCCGTTTCGTCTTGTGAAATAGAAAATGGTTGTGCTTACACCAAGGGTTTTGTTTTCTTATACTGTACTGGGTTTTCAGATTTATATTTCAAATGTGTAATGAAGTGTAAGTTTTTCATTAAACGAAGCGTGAGTATTGTTACACATAATAGATTGAGAACAACGGATTAACTCACTGTGTTGTCGGGTTCGTCTGACTAGTTTCGATGGCGGTCCTGTGGAACTCCTTGAAAAAGGTGGCCGTATGCCATCGAAACTAGTCGAACGAACCCGACAACAAAGGGAGTTAATCCGTTGTTCTCAATCTATAAGTGTAAGTTTACACACTTTTTAACCGACTTCAAGAAAAAAGGAGGTTCTCAGTTCGACCCGTATGTTTGTATGTTTGTTTGCAATTATCTCCCGTTTGGCAGAACGGATTTTGATGGGTTTTCGGAAAAGTGTTTGGTACATTCTGGAAAAGGTTTTAGTATACAACCTCAGACCAATAAAAAAGTTATTGGGCAACAAACAGAAATTTTGAAAGCGCATGTTTTCGTTTCTTCCATCTTTTCATCTTTGGAGGACTTTCAATCTCTGTTTTAACTGATTTGCCGTTTCTTAATGGATTTGGGTGATAAAGAGACACAAAAAAGTGGTAAAAAAAAACCCGCCTTCTAAAACTAAAAAGTGATAAATAACTTTAGCACAGCAAACACATGACTTTAGTTTCGGAAATCGGTGGCAATACAAAACAACAAACAGAACAAAGCCACCGACTTCCGAAACTAAAGTCATGTGTGTTGATGAGATATGGTGCGAAGATAACTTGAGACCTGGTGAAGGGAAAAGGACGTATACTTTTAATCTGCGACTTCGTCTGAATTCGCGATAGGTAACCGACGTGGGTTTAAGCTAGTAGGTATTAATAAGCATTAAATACTAATCATATTAAATAGTATAATTGGTTAACAGCAATACGTTATCCATTATGTTATTGTTAAATCAATTACCTTTCACGTGAACTAATAATAATAATAATAAAAAAGTTACGGTCTATAAAGTTCTTACATCCATTTTGAGAGTGAAAATTAACGAACACATTGACAAAAATTCAATCATGTCTGTCTCTCAAAATGGATGTAGAAATGGGTCTCGTGGTACTAAGGAGCTACTCCTCATTGATATGGCCATTAACCAGCAGGTTCGTCGTTCCCGAAGGGATCTGTCGACATGTTGGATAGACTATAAGAAGGCCTATGATTCTGTGCCACATACATGGCTCATGAGGGTGTTGGAGTTGTATAAGGTAGATACAACTCTACGCACCTTCCTGATGTCATGTATGGGGCAATGGAGGACGGTCCTTCGCTATCCAGGATGTCGGCAGATCCGGGAGAATAGCGAACCGATAAGGATCGAGCGAGGTATATTTCAGGGTGATAGTCTAAGTCCACTATGGTTCTGTTTAGCCTTGAACCCTCTAAGCACGTTGCTGGAGGGTTCGGGTTTAGGGTATCGGTTGAGAAGAGGAGGTCAGGTCATATCTCACCTCCTTTACATGGATGATCTGAAACTCTTTGCCCCCAACAATTTGCGACTGATGGAGCTACTGAAAGTTACAGAAACTTTCAGTAGCGCCATTAGGATGGAATTTGGTGTGGACAAATGTGCAGTCATGCATGTGAAGCGAGGGGAGATTATGGAATCCGTGGGAACCCAACTCTCGGATTCCATACGTCTTAGATCCCTCTCCTCAACCGAAACCTACAAGTACTTGGGTATGTCGGAAGCGTTAGGCATCAATGCTGCCGACATAAAACAATCGTTGAAGGAGCGCTTCTTTGGCCGCCTGAATAAAATGTTAAATAGTCTTTTATCAGGCGGAAACAAGGTGCGCGCCTTCAACGGATGGGTCATGCCGGTTTTGATGTACTCTTTCGGCATACTCAAGTGGACTCAGACGGAACTTGACGCCCTGGATAGGAGCGTCCGTACATTGCTGACCGCAAATCGGATGCATCACCCACGGTCATCGGTAATGAGACTGTATATCCACGGAAGTGCGGAGGCCGAGGCTTTCTTAATGCTAAGTCCCTGCACAACCGTGAGGTATGCAGTCTCAGGGAGTACTTCCTTAAAACCGACGTGGGTATGCATCGAGATGTGGTCTCAGTGGACAAGGGCCTCACCCCGCTCTCCTTAGCGAACGAGAACTGGCGCAAACCTGTAGTACTAGATACTAATGACCGCAAGAAGGTATGGCAGAGCAAGGAGCTTCACGGGCGCTTCTACCGGGCCCTACATGGGCCTGATGTAGACTTCTTGGCGTCCGTATCCTGGCTGCGATTCGGTGATCTCTTTGGGGAAACCGAAGGTTTTGTCTGTGCGATTATGGATGAAGTTATGATGACGAACAACTACCGGAGGTATATTGTGAAGGACGGCACGGTTGACATTTGTCGGGCATGCCACCGACCGGGAGAATCAATCCGACACATTATCTCTGGGTGCTCTCGTCTGGCTAACGGAGACTACTTGCATAGACACAACCTTGTAGCTAGGATTATCCACCAGCAACTTGCTCTAAAATACAGGCTTGTGGAATCGGAAGTACCGTACTACAGGTATGTGCCCGACCCAGTTCTCGAAAATGGCAACATCACATTGTATTGGGATCGATTTATCATCACTGACAGGACTATTGTTGCCAATAAACCTGACATAGTGGTGATAGATCGATTAGAGCGTCGCACAATGATTGTTGATATAGCGGTTCCGCATGACGAGAACCTCGTGAAAACCGAGAAAGATAAACAAATCAAGTATCTTGACTTGGCTCGCGAGGTTGTCGACATGTGGGATGTGAATACAGCAGTCATTGTGCCGATAGTCGTTACGGCCAATGGACTCATTTCCAAGAGCCTCGACCAACACCTAAGGAGGCTCTCGTTGGGCAGCTGGATCAAGGGCTTGATACAGAAAGCGGTACTCCTGGACACGGCGCGTATAGTCAGGAGATTCCTCTCTCAGGAGCCCTGACCACCGGTAGCTTGGACCCTGTTCCCGATACCGGTGGGCTACTATTTTTTATATTTTTAAATGTTTTTTTTTTTTTTTAATGATATTTAAAAATATATTATAATATGTAAAAAAATGAATAAATGTGGATAATAATAATAATATGTGGGGACATTTTCACACACGGCCATCTGACCCCAAACTAGGGAGACCCTGTACTATGGGTGTCAGACAGCTGATATACATACATAAATACATTTTTTTTTTGTAAATACATACATATATAGATAAAAAACACCCAGACACAAAGCAAACACAAGTGCTCATCACACCAATGCTTACCCTGGGCGGGAATCGAACCTGCAACACGCTGCGTAGCAGTCGATCGCTCAGCCACTGCGCCAACCGTGTCGTCCAACTGGAAAATAAAAGCTTTTTATTACTCTTCTACAATACAAAAGCTGTAGTCTACTCGATAAACTTCGAAATTAATTACTACAAAAATAGTTCTGAACACATTACTTTATCCGTTGCTTAACAAATGAAATATTTATCAGCTACTTAGAGTTTAATGGGTAGTTAACACTTAGTTCTAGCGCCAGTTTTCATTAACGAAGTCTAGTATAAAAGTGCTAATATTTTATTACAATTTGAACTCTACGGCGCTTGAGTTAAGTGGTTACACGCATTTAAGTGTGAATTAACACTAATGTATATCGTCTCACGGGTTTATTAAGTACGTACCTATTTGTTTAACTTCTAACGGTGATTTTTGCTTTGCGATTTTTAACATTATTCCTATGTAGATAGGTACATACATAAAAACACATAGTAGGTACAAATAACACGCTGTGAAAATGGCAGTCACTGAACTACTTTACCAGTTTTTTGAACTTGCTACAAAGTACTAATACGCATATGACCTATGTTACAATTATTTGTTATAAGCTTTTGCCCGCGACTTAGTCCGCGAGGATTTCGGTTATAGTGGATGCAGACGAAGTCGCAGATTAAAAAGTCCGCCTATGTCCTTCCCTAGGGTTTAAGCTATATACATACCAAATTTCATCAAAATCGGTTAAGCCGTTTGATCGTGAAAGCGTAACAGACAGAGTTATTTTCGCATTTATAATATAAAGTATGGTAGTATGGATTAAAAACTAACTCAAAAGAGTTATGAATATTAATTTGGATGGATGGAGAAGCAGAGGAAGGTCAAAGAAAAGATGGATGGATTGTGTGAAGAATGAGATGGATGAAAAGGGAGTCAGTGAAAGCATGACAGTTGACAGGACGGAACGGAAGAAGAAAAAAGCTTTTTTATTTTTCACTTTTTAGTACTTCTTTATCATCCAAATCCATTAAGAAATGGCAACACAGTCAAAACAGAGATTAAAAGTACAAGGTGAGAACATTACAACATCATCCATGCATATTTTTTTGCTTTCTGTCGATTTTTTCAAAAAGTGCTGAATCAATTTCGATAAAATTTATATGGGACCACCCTTAAGGCATACCCTATCCATAAAAAAAGAAGAGAAAATTTTCAAAATCGCTTTACATTTGCCGGAGAAATCGCGTAACAAATATACAAAAAATAAAATGAAAGTAAAAAAAACATACAGACGAACATAAAAAAAACATGTTTTCAACCGAATTCAAAAAGATGGAGGTATTCGGTTGAAAACATGTTGCGCCGACCACTAGTAACATGGGATAAAGGCAGGAAGAAGAAGAAAAGCTAACTATCTTTCTTATCATCTGCCTAGCATTTATCAACTATGTTGGGGTCGGCTTCTAGTCCAACAGCTTGCAGCTGAATACCAACGTTTTACATGAAGACTACCCACTGACCGAAGCGACTCCCTGTTTGACCTTCACAACCCGTTTACCAGGAAACACGATCATCATCATCATCATCATTTCAGCCGAAAGACGTCCACTGCTGGACATAGGCCTCCCCCAAGTGGCGCCACATAGACCGGTCCCGTGCGACTCGCATCCAGCGGATCCCCGCAACCTTTACCAGGTCATCGGTCCACCTAGTGGGAGGCCTTCCAACGCAACGTCTTCCGGTTCGCGGTCGCCACTCTAGAACTTTTCGGCCCCATCGGCCATCTGTTCTGCGAGCAAAGTGCCCTGCCCACTGCCACTTAAGTTTGGCAATTCTTCGGGCTACGTCGGTAACCTTGGTTCTCTCTTGTTCTGTTTGTTGTTTTGTATTGCCACCGACTTCCGAAACTAAAGTCAATGTGTGTTCTGTACTACAAAGATTGATGAAGCTAAAACGTCAACTATGTAAAATTTTTGGGTATTTGTTGATTTTTCAAAAAGTGCTGAATCAATTTCGATAAAATTTATATGGGACCACCCCTGAAGCATACCCTATCCGTAAAAAGAATTTTCAAAATCGGTTTACGTTTGCCGGAGTAACCGCGTAACAAATCGTGCACATACTTAATGTAAATTTAAGACTTATACGGTTTTCTCATGGATGCCATTGTCAGAACCGGACCAAATTAAAATGGGACCACACGGGAAGCACTAGCTTTCAAACAAAAAAAAGAATCATCAAAATCGGTTCACTCAGTCCAAAGAAATCAGGTAACAAACATAAAAAAAAAATAAAAAAAATACAGACAAATTGATAAGCTCCTCCTTTTTTGAAGTCGGTTGAAAAAAAACGGACAATTGCAAGTCGGACTGGCCCACCGAGGGTTCCGTACATATTTTACATCAATTACTATATCATCATATTATTACATCAATGATAAAAATGCTTGGCTGAATGCTGGTCCTGCTCCACAGCCAGTTTAGGGAATTTCCAAATTGGAAGAAAATGATGTTTCCTACCCCTTTTTCTATTGACATGAGTAACGAGTATCGTTATTATTATATATAGATATTTTTAAATTATTTACTTATCACACTTCATATAATAATATGATAATAGTTATTTGTTATACAAGAGTGCAAAGTTGCTTTTTAACCGCGTGTTCAATTTTGATGACCGAGCAAGCGAAGGATTCTAAAATTGAATCACGAGCGCAGCGAGTGATTCAAAATTAGAATCCTGAGCGTTAGCGAGGGAATCAAAAGAGCACGAGGTGAAAAATCTTTGCACTCGAGTGCAACACGTAACTTTTCATTCCACCTCAGCGAGGAAATGACTAAATGCAAAAAAAAAAACGTTTACAAAGTCTGAGTTTTTAACAAATTAAAAAAAAGTTGTATGATATATTCGGCACCATAGAGGTAGCAGTAAATAGGTTTAATGTTTTTTTTTAATTCACAAACTTAGTGCACACGATGTTCTAAATTCAATTTACTTTATCCTCTAGAGAATAAAAACGGCTTTTCCACTCAGATATTGAAGATAAATTTACTTTATCCTCTAGAGAATAAAAACGGCTTTTCCACTCAGATATTGAAGATTAAAAATACTCTTTCCGAGATGGTGGGATGAAAAAGCAATTTTTAACATCCCCGTTCCATAATCGCAGCTGGTACGGCGAAGTGTTACCGCTATATGGTAACCAAGCGCTTTGATTCCATTTACTTAGTGAACTGCCAGACTGTGGAATTCGCTGCTCTGTTCACCGATTAGTATAATCTGGGTATCTTCAAGGCACGAGTGAACCAGTTCATCATAGGCAAGCATGCTCTACCTTAAGCCGCATCATCACTTAAGATCAGGTGAGTTGCGGTCAAGCGCAGGCCTATTAGAATATAAATAAACAATCATGTTTTTATTCCCTGAAGAAAAGTAAATCACAGTACCAGCATCAGTACCCGCTCTAGCACCAGGACGGACAGTCCAGTCCAAAACCAGTATAGTAAGTATACCATTTGTAAAGTTCCAAGTAATGTGGGACGCCTTCCAGCCTGATGTACCGATGACCTGAAAAAGATAGCCGGTAGTGGCTGTATGCAGAAGGCAGAGGACCGGAATTAAGGCGCCCCATGGAGGAGGTTTATATCCAACAGTGGACCTCTAGTAAGCTGAGGTCATCATCATCTTCCTGTTCCTGTCCCATGTTACTTGGTGTCGGCGCAACATGTTTTCTTCTTTTCCGTCCTGTCCAACGTCATGCTTTCACTAACTCCCTTTTATTATTATCATTCTTCACACACTCCATTTATCTTTTCTTTGACCTTCCTGTCCCTCTCCATTCATCCACACTAATATTTCAAACATGCGTTTTATCCCTTCTCTTCACATGTCCATACCTTGCTTAAAGTAAAGAAAAGTTGCAGCTTTTCTGTCACTGGCGCCAATTTCAAGCTTCTAGTAAGCTGAAGTGATGATGTAATAGGGGGATGTAAGAGCTGGCTGGCAACCCTCAGGCTGCAACTGGAAAATATAATATCTTTGGCCAAACTTGAGATCAAACTCAAAACCTCATGCTCAGAAGTCGAGCTTGTAACCACCTCTTTTACTCGTAGGTACAATCCAAGCTAATTTCCTCCTAGCAATATACATAAAAAACGTGTGCAATGGAAATAAAAAGGCTAAACACAATTCTTCTTTGATTACAGCGAGCGGTTACAAATGGCCGCAGATGCAATGCGCCAATGGACTAGGGTAGTCGGTGCAAATGTATCGATAAAAATAAATGGCACCTGTTCAAATATATTATGTCAAAGAGAAGGTATCGTAAGTTGAAATGCCTATAGTGCTGTCACAAACATTGGGTTTTTTTATACCTATGCATCAATAGGCTTGCATTTGGCTGCAACTCATTTAATGTAAAGTGATGATGCGGCTTAATGTGAAGCACGCTTGTCTAGGATGAACCGATCCATTCGTGTCTCGAAGAAACCCGGGTTATATTGAATTGAAGGGGTTGTCCCTAAGCAAAAATTGTACGTAGCTACACTTGGCGTGGTCAGTCCATGGGTAACCATCCATTTTCAAACCCAAATCTCTCCATGCCTCGGAAAGCACGTAAAGCCGTTGGACCCGGCGGTCATTTGTAGATATTTGGCAGTCGTTATGAGTCGTCGGAAGCCAGAATATCTGACAACCATTCTAACCAAGAGGTATCTATCGTGTTTGGCAGTCGCTTCATGTAAAACACTGGTGCATCCGATTTGACTAGAAGCCGACCCCAACAAAGTCGTACTCATGATAATCAGACTTCTTTAATCCTGATCTTACTGTATTTTGCATCCTGTTTTTAACCGACTTCATAAAGGAGGAGGTTATTAATTCGAATGTTTATATATATATATATATATATATATATATATATATATATATATATATATATATATATTTTATGTATGTTCTGGCATAACTCTGTCATATATAGACGGTTTTATGAAATTCTTTTTTTGTTCGAAGCGGGTTTATTTCGAAATGGTCCCATATACATTTTATCAAAATTGACTCCGCCCTTTTTGAGAAAATCAACAAATTGCCAAATAAATTACTTTTTATATCTTTTTATCACTTTTTAGTTTTTGAAGGCGGTTTTCTTTTTTTTCCGACCATTGGTATAACAGGCACAAAAAATCAAGTAAAGTGAAATCATTGTACTCTCACCTCCTTGCTAAGTTTCTATCTAGGTATTTCATGTAACCAACTCGATCCCCATATCTCACATGGAACCGTTTGAAAATCAATTGGAACATTCACAGGTTTCTCACATTTTTCAATATCCCGAGCAGTGAGAACCGACACTCGGGGATGCTCGAGAACGATCGAGAACGATCGAGAACGATCGAGAACGCTCGAGATAAGTTTTAAATTCAAATCAAATATTCGATAGTTTTAAAAGCAGCCACTCCTAGACCGTTGTTTTCAATTATTCTTTCTCAGTGGATATGTGGGACAATCTGCGGCGAATCCTATCTGTGTTCACAGATGCCGTTCTATATAATCAGCATTGGATTTTTTATTTAGAGTAGTGTAAGTGTAAATGCGGATTCAATCTCTATTGGCAGAGTAAAGTACCTAATATATTATAAGAGTCATTATATTTATGACTTATTTCGTTATTTTTTAATCATTGAGAAACTATTGTTATATTTTAACGTTTAATCGTTTTGTATTCGACTAAATGGTAATTTAAATTTAGAGCGGGTAACACCGAATGGGGTTGTGAATGTCATGGCGTCGGAGCTGATCACTTTTGATGCAGTCGTCGCGCTGTGCACACGCACAAATCCATTGGATCTAATTTAAAGTTGAACAATTATTGTAACTTGATTTAATCAGTGTTAATCATTGTAATCCTTAATCTTTATTGGAAGGTTTTGTCACAATGCTTTTAAGTAAACTACTTGAGTTATTTTGCGAGTATTATTTTCTGAACACCTGCAACGTTACACGCCCACGATGGAAAACAAAGAGATAACACGTGGTGTCACAGTCGCTCGAATTCCCCAATATATTATTTTAATACTAGCTTTTACCCGCGACTTCGTCCGCGTGAATGTCGGTTGTAATGCAGACTAAGTTGCGGTTTAAAAAGTAGCATATGTCTTATCAAATTTCATCAATATCGGTTCAGCCGTTTCATCGTGAAAGCGTAACAGACAGAGTTACTTTTGCATTTATAATATTAGTACGGAAGTATGGATATTGTAATGTAATAATATTCTCCCGTCTGAATTTCGGTCAGGGCAGTATCTTAAACGAGGCTAGCCAAGTACGCTGAAGATCTTATAGTGCACAAGTGTGTGCGCAAACACAGATGCACTCCCTCTTCCCTCACTCTCATAGTCCGGTGGGACGACAATCCGACACGACCGGAGAGAGATCAGGCGCAAGAAAAACGTGGCGAATGTCGTAACTACTAGGCTATCACGCTCCTATTCACGGACTAGAAAAGAAAGCTTTTTTACAAAAAGACAACCAGTGATAAATAAGTTTAGCAGCTACTGCTAAAGTTATTCATCACTTTTTAAATTTTGAAGGCGGTTGTCTTTTTTGTAAAAAAGCGTTTTATTTATCACTTTTTAGCTTTTTTTTTCTTTTTCCAAATTTATTAAGAACCGGCAACACAGTTAAAACAGAGGGACTCCAAAGATTAAAGAAATTATTAAAACGTCGTATATGTCGATTTCTTTAGGATTTCATTGATTTTTCAAAAAGTGCTGAATCGATTTCGATACAATTTATATGGGTGGTCCCCTATAAATTTCACCAAAATCGATTCAACATACCCCCTGAGGCATACCCTATCCATAAGAAGAAGAATTTTCAAAATCGATTCACATTTGCCGGAGAAATCGCGTAACAAATATACAAAAAAAAACAACATACAGACGTATTGAGAACCTCCTTCTTTTATGAAGTCGGTTGAAAAAGAAGGACTCTGCGCCACGCTTATCGAAAGTGAAGCACCCTAAGTAAGCCAGACCGTTTGTACAAACATGCCTCACGCACACATTTACATCATAGTCACGGACTAGCAAAAAAAGGATTCCGCGCCGAAAGTACCGACTAAGTAGGTACCGACCGTAGGTACCGATCTAGGTTTTTAGTCCTTCATTTTTTTCAAGTCCATGCTACTATTATTATGTTGCCGTTTTCTACCGGGTTTTTGTTGAAACTTAGGTACTTTAAACGTAAATTGAATTTAAGAAAGAAATTCAGTCCGAGGTTTTATTGAACTTACGCTGTCAACTAATAGTAGGTTGTTATACAAGGAGCTAAAATTAGCTTAGCTTAGCTTTGGCGAGGGAGTAAATAGAAACCGAGTTTTAATGGGTTTTAGCGCCGTGTGTTACACTATACTTTTCACTACGATTGCGAGAAATTAATTACGGTCACTACCAATTCAATTTGCAATTAGAGAAAAATTATAAAGATTACGCGCCAATGTCTTTTTTTTGTTTCTTCTGTAGCCGCAACACATTGCATGCATTCTACCAGAGATCGGCGATTTTAGTTCCATTTTCAAAATTAAAATGAGGTTCTTTTTTTATAAAACAGTAATAAGTCGAGTCTTTATTCATGATTATTCTACTTATGACTAAAAACGTGTTCGTTTTTGTAGGCTCATTGTCATATTTGACACACAAAAATTAAAAACTTTTTCCCCTAGAGGATGAAATACTATTTTATCACCGCTCTGGTATGCTACAATGACGGCCTTTTTGAGCAAGAGAAGTGAAAAAGGAACATTACGAAGCTGACAAGTGGTCAGTGCGGTTGAGAGCAAGCTGACGCCATTTTGACTTTGCGGTCCAAACCCACAAGGACTGTGCTGTTAGACGTACCTACAAATTGGTTTAGTGCAGTCACTGTTATTTACACTGGTCCAGTTGAATGGCAAGTTTGCAAAGACGTTTTGGAGAATTGAAGCTGAATTGGTGCAGTTAGGTAATTAGATTTTATGTCACAATTTAACTCTATTCTATTTTACTGCTGATGTCAACATTTAGGTTACTGACACTTTTAACCAATATTTGCAAGACTGAAAAAAAGCTCAAAAAAATTTTTTAACAAAAAAGATAACCGCCTTAAAAATCTAAAAAGTGATAAATAACTTTAGCACTGAACACACATGACTTTAGTTTCGGAAGTCGGTGGCTTTGTTCTGTTTGATGTTTTATATTGCCACCGACTTCCGAAACTAAAGTCATGTGTGTTCAGTGCTAAAGTTATTTATCACTTTTAGATTTTTAGCGAAGAGGAGCTCGTGGCTAAGTTAAAGCCCTACAGATCGATTGATCAAAGGTTAAGCTACGCTAACCGCGGTCGGTCTGTGGATGGGTGACCATCCCTTTCATACCGAGTCCCTCCGTGCCCCGGGACTCGGCTGTCATTTGTAGATCTTTGACAGTCGTTATATGGGTAATCAGAAGCCAGAAAGTCTGACAACCAGTCTTACCTTTTTCGTACGAACACGACGTGGACTTACGTTACGTTTTAATACGGACGGATAAAAAGTTACTAGGTATGACGTGCGATGTTTAACGTACGTTAAATGTAACGGGTTATTTCATGGCATACAAAACCGTCAGTTAAAGTTATTCAAAAAGAGATTCCATAATATTTTGATGTTTGAAGTACCTAGCTGTTTGACAACACAAAATTACGATGACTGGTCGGTTATGGTAATAGTAACTTTTTGACGTATGATTTTGTGAAACCACCCATTTTTTGATTTGACGATAGTTAGCGCCATTTTTTACTATTACCGGTCAGTAATGGTTACTTAGTTGAAGCAACCCGCCCTCAGTTATCACTTATTAATTTAACTACGAACATTCACGATGTCCTGCCATTATTTCGTAATTTTAGTTTGTTTTCAATTAGTAGTATAGTAACTAAACGACCAGCTATTTAGTAATTTACGTAACATAAGTCCAACAGTTTCACGGACTGTGGTCTGTGGCTCAATGCAGATGCACCCAAACTGTGAACTTTACAATAAGCTGTTGCAAATTTGTATTAATTGTTGAAATCGATTTAACTTCAGCCGATTATTATTTTAGAAGTTTGTTTGTTTTCCTTTATTATTATTGTGAAACGTCGAGTTATTTGTGTGTGTCAAAGACTACCAATCAAACGTACAACGCCATCTAGCAGCCGCACTCTATCAACCCTCGCACCGCAGCGCTGGCGCATCGCAACACAACCGAGAGAGGATGCGGGGGCCGCGGGAGGGCGGACGACGCACGCGACAACAGTTAGCAACGTGCAGCGGTTACTTCTTCTAAAATCAACTTTCGTACACAACGCGCTAAAACGTGAAAGTGAAAAGTGACTAGCATACCTACCACCTACCTTTGTAATAAAGTAGAGTAAATAGATTCAACAGTAATCTACGCCATTATTCTTAATGTCAATGACCTTACCCACGAAACACGCATACATCAACAGTGTGAAATAAGTCTATATAGCAGTTTAACTGACGCTTAATATCTATCTGCTAAACATTCAAGTTCAAAGTCTTTGAAATTAGAAAGCCAATTTTCATAACAGTACACATACAGCTTTCTGCCACATCTTACATCTGCCTAGCCTCTTCCCAACGATGTTGGGGTTTTCTTCCAGTCTAACCGGGTGCAGCTGAATATCAGTATTTTCCATGGGGCGACTGCCTGTCTGACCTCCACAACCCAGTTACTGGGTAACACGATACCCCTTCGAGAGACATTCGGGCGTCTTACTACCCATAACTACTGTCAAAGACGTTTACGTGCTTTCCGAGGCACGGAGGAGTATCGGTATGAAATATTTGCTCACCCATCTACCGACCAATCGCCACAAGCATAACTTAACCATGACCCGGACTGCTTTAACTTAAACACGAGCGTCCAACTATTTTGTGTACTTGTCTATGTTAAGCCGTGTGGTGCCGGCAAGCCGTGCGGGGCCGACCGCGAATAACACCACCCCATTTATATCCGTGGGTGTCGTAGAAAGCGACAGAGGAATATTGACCAGAGTATGGGCAGCAGCGTTCTTCTGAGCACCGTAACGCCTACTGCGATCGCCAACATGCATCGGCCAAGCATGGCGATTACGACTTAACCCCCCTTGGGGGAGACCTATGTCCAGCAGTGGGCGTGTAAGCGTTGACATGATAATGATGATGATGATATGTTACGGCTAAAACTCTAAGTTGCGGCTACAACTAGTTTTAACCAGCTAGAACTGGGTGTAGCCGGTAGCAGTTGCTTAAACTTAGGTGTAGCCTGCAAGCTCCGGACTTGGAGCACCAAACCATTGAGCAGAAGAAGACGGTCGATCTCACGTCTTGGGTGTGATTCTGTAAGACCTCATACTAAACTTCGAATCTGAATCCGCTGTGTGTTTCTTGATTGGCATTCTAAAAACTCGGTTGATAATTCGAATTTACACTAACGCCACCCTTGCGAGCGTGTCAGCGAGTTGAACTAAATTGACAGGGAGATTTTGACAGATAAAGTATGAGATGACGTAAGAAGTGGCATTCTGTAGGGTAATTTCCCCGTCACTTCGACGCTCACTTCACATTCGAACCAGATTCAAAGTGTCAAATATATCAAGGTCAGTTCCTTATGCGAAGTGAGAATGAATAGCGATGTGAGATGCGAGTTGTTGTTTGAATTTTACAGAATCGACCTACAGCTCCTTATTCATCAAATTATATTTATTGAACATTCGAAGAGCACTCACAAAACAAACAAGCCGAATATAAATCAATCAAATAAGTCCAAAAATAATGTCGCATCGAAATTTAATTTCCTGAAGACGGATGAGCCACCAGCGAGATAAACCATTTGTCAATTTTAAATGTAAATCTGTGATTTACTTTGGCGGCCCAAGATCAGGGAGCCGTGCCAAAATGCTGCATTGAGACTCGCGCACTAATTGGCTGGCATCTATAAATTTTGTCCAGTCTCAAATCTGGATTTCGAGCTTGAATTTTTTTGTCGTCTTCTTAATTTGATCGTTTATCTGCGATTGGTTTATTACTCAGTCTTTTAAAGAATGATAATCTATTTTTAGAGTTTTCTGCTGAGGATTGGTGCTTACGCAAGTTTCGTAAGATTTCTGAGAACCGGAGCACGTGTCAGAACCTACATCGCTTCCAGAACCTTCCAAGTAAGTCCATCGTCCCTTCCTTATAAAGCCAGTAGCCCCATTCGCTTCAGCAAGCTGTAACCCCGCGTATATACCTAAATATAATGGTCCTTCGAGAGTAAAAACCCCCAATTAATCGGGTCATATCAACATGATTCAATTGGTTTTAATTACTGCAGTCATTTCGAAACTATAGGAATAACGACAGATGTTTTAGCCGCGTCTTGTCATCATAAACTCTAATTGATAAGCACGAGGACTTTTTTGTTAACCTAAAGAGATAAGTATCAGGTCGTTGAAAAGAGATAAGTAACGTTATTTCACTACGTTTCACGTTCCACCCTATTGACCAGAAGGAAAATTTTGAATTTGATGAACGTTTGCATTCTATAGCTTGGCAAATTCGTACGTGAAACTCCCATGGTCCGCGTGGTTGGGGAAGTTACTACCCGATGACGTATTGTACACCGCTACACACGATACGAACCCCGAACTACCCCGTCCCACGCGCACGTTGTACCACCCCGCTGCCTTACGTCCACTGTCGCCGGCGGACCATGTGAGTGTCACCTACGAATTTGCCAAACTATAATCTCAGTCTTAATCTGTCATAATACCTCTAATATTTATCTGAAAATTATTGATAAGTAGTAAAACAAGACCTAAATCAGTTAGATACTCGATAAAAGAAATTGATAGGGCGGTTTCCTCAGCCGCTAATGACCGGAAAAAACTCACAGATAAGAGTCGGAGTTTGATCGTAAGTAGAAAAACAATCTTGATGGTCGAAATGACGTAGTCCCGAAGTCTCAGCTAGCCAATAGGCACAAAGGGACGTTTACTACTGCGACAAGCCCAGTTGGTGCTTAGCAACTGGGCTTTTCCCAGTTGTAAACGTCCCTTTGTGCCTATTGGCCTAGTTCTGTCCTGTCTTTCTGCTTGATTTGGAGGGAAGTGGAAAATATGTTTTCCTTACTTCTCCGCTGTTCTTTCTGATTAATTTCGTTGCGGGATCATAGACAGTTGAATCATTTCTCTGGGACTCGTCGATTTTCATTGCTTTGGCGCTTTTCTGGTGGTCGCCACTGTTGATTCTGGCTTACAGGAATTGCAGTGGTTTGGGAATAGTGTGGCGGGCTTGTCCCATTTTAAAAAATAACCTACCGTGTACCGAGCACTAAGATGTTTACACATTAAAATATTATAGATTGAGAACAACGGATTAACTCACTGTGTTGTCGGGTTCGTCCGACTAGTTTCGATGGCATACGACCTGGCCTGGGCTTGTGCATGTGTTTCAAGCAAGATACTCTTCCGCCACCTCTACCACATCTACCCTCGTCCGCGCCACCCCCGCGGTTGTCCGCGCGCAGTGTCCGGAGGAACGCGACGGGCGATGAGTCATCCTGTGGAACTCCTTGAAAAAGGTGACCGTATGCCATCGAAACTAGTCGGACGAACCCGACAACACAGTGAGTTAATCCGTTGTTCTCAATCTATAATGTGTAACGATACTCACGTTTCGTTTAATGGAGACATTAAAAAATCTTCTGTTCCGTACATTTTAACCATATAGATGTTGCTCTATAATAGGATGTCTCACTGATGGTGCTGTTTGGGTTAGATCATTCGGTTCCCTTAAAAATGGTTAAGCCAAATGGTGCTGATCCGCGCGTCATCTTCGTGAGTGAACGCTGTCAGTTCAGATTGATCATCTCTTAACTGGCTTTTATCTTTTTTTTTAATTAGCGAAAGTTTTAGATTTCTCTTTACCTATATTGTTTTCACATATAGATGCAACAAGAATAATTAAATCAGGATTTGTAAAAATTTGATGAAGCATTTGAAATTTGAGAAAATTTGATTCCATGAAGTTTCATGTTCATTCTTCTCCATAGAGACCTGCCCAACATTTTTGGGCGAGCAACTAGCTTCAATTTTCTGACTTTAATCTAATGCTGTTACTGCTTGCTTGCAAGCTTGCTTGTTAATGGTTTTATTGACATACATGCTTTGTTTTTAACTTTGGAACAGTTTATTTTTCATTAATGACAGACGATAAATTTCATCCCTGAAGAGTATACAATTATGAACTGGAAGTATGGTAAAACTTTGTTTCACTAAGTCCCTTCCACATGATAAGGGTGCGACTCCACCGAAGCGGAGACGAGAGCAGGAAACTTAGCAGATAGGACCCCTTTATGACTGTATAGCGGAGGAGTAATTGAAATGCCGGAAAATATTAATTATCGTTTCACCATCATCTGCCTAGGGGTCGGTTTCCAGCGATTGCCGGCCTGCCTTCTACAATCCGGTTACTGGGTAACCGTACAAAGGTACCCAAAGGTAAGACTGGTTGTCAGACTTTCTGGCTTCTGACTACCCATAACGGTTGTCAAAAATCTACGAATGACAGTCGGGACCAACAGTTTTACGTGCTTTCCTAGGCACGCAGTGATCTCTGTATGAAATTCCTTTTAGTAATCGTTTATTAAGCATTTATTTAACGAAAAGTCACATTTGTAATTGTTTTTTTTTTATTATTATAAAATAGGCTTGCGTTTGACCGCAATTTACCTGATCTTAAGTGATGATGCGGCCTAAGTTTGAACACGCTTGCCTAGGATTAACTGGTTCACTCGTGCCTTAAAGATACCCTGATTATACTTATCAGGGAACAGAGAGGCGGGCAGCGATTTTCACAGTCCAATTTCATATCTTTGAATTTAAATAAAATAGAACACAGTTGCATATTTGAATGAACTAGAATGTATCTGTGCTTCAGGCTAGAAAGTGCATACTATGGATTAAAATAAAGTAACACTAAACTACAATATCCGCTTGACTGTCGACATGACTCTTGGAGTCATACTGTCATGGTTTAACTGTTGTGTCTTCTAATTGGGCAGTTGCGCTCATGTTAACTTAAATTGAAGTAAAAGTATTAGTACCTACGTGGACACAAATGTTATCGCAAGTTAGATTTATTGTTTTCTTTTTTTTATTTGTTATATTTCTTCCACTCCACTCCTCTTACCCTTAGTCTCTTCCGTGTAAATTGTGACCCAAATCCTCTCACAAATCTTCAAAATATTTATTACCCCCGCATGCTACGAATTTCAAGTCACTAAGGAGACAACAATCTGACCTCTTTCCATGTTCTATTAATATTCCTTCCAACACCAACATAATAACATGGGCGACATGACTTTGCTCTTAAATCGAGTAAGCCCTCAAACAGTATCGATCGGTGTAAGCTAATAATGTATCTTAAAGTCACGTCTTCTAATAACGAGAGGAATCAGAGCTTCGTATGGGATTATCAAGATGTAAGGCTAGTAGGTCTAGTATGAGCGTTCTGTTCTAACGCAAAAGTTTCTTTTTGACACTGGATGGCTAAAAAAATAATTATTTACCTCATGACAAACTAAGAAGTCTGATTTTTTATTTTTCCGAACTTTGTATGAACGTCTACGTCATCACGTCACGTCACGTCATCATCATCATACTGACATGAGTTTGAATCAGAGGAAGAACGTGAGATTAGAGAGAGTACACGGAAAAAAATCTTTAAGCAACAAATAGCACCTAAACTTAATATAGTAGAGCATTGCTCAAAGTACCAAGCTGTAGAAATATTTAATGGACTGCCTTCAGAGCTAAAGATCCTGATTTATAGCACCCACTTGTTTAAAACAAAATTAAAAGCCTTTTTATTAGATAAATGCCCCCATATAATATATCGGAACTAATGTCATACAATAATTAAAGATTTTCTGTTGATTTTAAACTGACATTATATTTTAAACGTGCTGACATTGCATTTATAACTATTTTGACATTATTTTAAAAACTACTTATTAAATTGAAAGCTGTTTGACATAATTTTTTAAAACTATTTGACATTTAAATTTAGAACTATTTGACATCACACTTGAATTTTTTTGGAATGTCAATTTATTTAATCATAGTTTTTTGGTATTTGTATGTGTATAGCATGTGTATTTGAATATTCAACACAATGTAAATTGTTTATGAATGAATGAAATTAATGAAAATAAATCATCATCATCAGGCGAAAGACGTCCACTGTTGAACAAAGGCCTCTCCTATAGAACACCCTGTACGACCAGTCGCTAATATGGAGTCGTAATCCCGCCTAGAGACATGTCCAAAATACTGCAGTACCGAGAATCATTATTATCAACAGCCGAAAGACGTTCTCTATTGAACAAAGGCCTCCCCCATAGAACGTCCATAAGAAATTGAAAAATCAAATTATTATAATCATTATTAATTATTATGTTACCCATTCACTATAACAGCGAGTATCATTCGTAAGCATTAAGTATAACTTTATATTGAAAAAAATGTACTCAAGAACACGAATTAATCGTTGTTTAATATTCAAATACGATTTGTCAACTCCTACTTCTTAGATAAGCAAGACACGTAAAGACAAAGACGTCTTCATTCATGCGGTATTCCTTACACTTATAAATAGCTAATGCAAGCAATTAGGAACATTTTTTTTTTAAGATTATCTATGGAGTTTCGTGCCCATTCTTCTCCATACGAAACTATATTTTGGGAGGGGCAACTTTGTTATATGACGTTTAAAACCTTTTAATGGTCTAACTTAAATAAATGATTTGCCTTTGACTCTTACTTTAGGTTCATAACATGTCTTCCCCCAACGACGCCCTAAGCCGAAGCTTTTTTACTAGCTTTGCAAAAAAATTACAATAATTCGAAAATCATTTACTTCAATCCATTTCAGATCATAAATTACATTCAAAATAAAATTCATCACCCTTCAAACCGAAGCACTGTAACGCTGCAACGCTGCTTAGTGGGAGAAATAAGTATGGTGTACTTAACCGGACTACTATATTAAGCACAGATACAGATAGACTTAGATAACGCAAGAGCAACTACTTCGCGTGCCTATTTTCGTGCTTAACTTACGATAAAAAATCGTGAGTAAAGAAAATAAAGTAAACGTTTCCTTCCATCGGTAGGTAAGTCATTTTGAGATTAATATTATGCGTAATTAATTTAAAAAACAATTATCTTTAATCTAATACCCTCAGTAATACCTGGTAATAAGGAAATAAGGAATAATAAGGAAAAACAAAACATTCATATTACATTGTGACGTCAAAAAAAGGGCACGCTTGGTTTTCATACAGATCGTGATACTTGCGTTATCTAAGTCTATCTATATCTGTGATATTAAGTCTCCGATCCGAGTCAATAGGGTATTTTACTCTATATGAGAAAAAAAACTATAAATATGTTATTGAGACAGTTTAGGCGTAGAGCAGTCGGAAAATATAAGTTTTAGTTCATAAAATAACAAAACAAATTTTTAAATTCAATTCAAAGTTTTCAGTATTTTTAATCTGTTATAAAACGCCGTGAAATAGTAGCGGCCATGTTATTACGCCATACGGCTGTGTAAACAAAAAATTGTCAACTGTCAGTCAACCGATTGGCGTAATATAGGCTTTGTACTTTTATTATTTTCGTAAGAAACGTATTTTTTTCATTATTACACCTATTACAAAATATGCTTTTAATTATTTTTAAATGATATACAATTATCATATTTAATATGAGCCCATTTGATACAAAACGAACTGACGTCATTTACGCTGAGCAATATGGCGTCCAGTAAGAGGCGTTTTCGTCAAACTACGCGCGAAATTTGAAAATTTAAAATTTAGATGCATTTTTATGGCACTTATCGATTGAATAAAAATTTTGTGTTTTTTTTTTTTGGTGGTTTTTTGTTTTTTTATTTTGTGTTTTTATATTAGCACTACAGAATTTCATTGAGACACTTTTCAAAAATGGGTATTATCGAATTTCAAAATACGTGTATTATAGTTTAATTTTCTACAACAAGCCTATTGATAATTATGAGGACAACAATGTTTATATATATGCATTTCTTTTACGTGGATTAATAGTTTTTATTTCATTAATTACCTCTCGAGTGTCGATGATACCGCATAGGTGCATAAGCAGCGGAGGTTTGACCTTCAACATTGTTCGCCCGACCGTCGAGTTATATAATAAAAGAATTTATAAAACTGGTATTGCCAATTAAAAAATCGATACGATTAATCGACAAGGTACTTTGCGCGCTTCTGCTAAGCCTTCTGTTCGTAAATTTAAACGCATCGTTTCGCATCCTATGTATCGTTTCCAATTTGCCTTAGGTTGTTCGAATAGATTTTAGATTTGGGTACTTACCTACTTCATATTTGAATCAAGACTGAAATCTTAGATTATTGATATGTCTCCGCGGTCGTAGCCTGCGGAAACCTATCAATAATAATATAATCTAAGACTGAAAAGACAATTTCTTCTTTAAGAAATATGAAACGAAGAAATAAACATGAAAACAAAAGTTTATGAAAGAAATGGATAATCTCGGTGGAAAAGACAAAAACATTATTTTGTTTTTGTGAAAGCTCCTCAATTTACTCTTAAAGATATCAATCAATAACTGTCAATTAGTAATATTTTTCAATTCAAACTAATATTATAAATGCGCAAGTAAGTTTGTTTCTGAAAGGATCATGGCAAGTTTTGTACAAAAATAAACAGATACTTTGAAAAATTGAAATTCTAATTCTTATACTCTTATATTTTTAAACCTTATAAATAAAAATGAATGTAAAGGTGAATAGTTTAACGAAAAGCTCATTATTTCAGAACGAAACGGCGACTGGAAGTAACAGTGACACTGACAGCTCTGTTTCGCAGTTCTTACTCTGAAATTGCATCGTTTCATGGGAAATAAAGTCACAAATAATGATTATTTTTTTCCACACACTTGTCTCATCACTTGCTAATTTGATAGATCCCTTTATATCACTTGTCACTTTCTTTTTTTTTATAAACACAAGTTGAGGAACAAAATGAAACGAAAAAGTGTTATTTTAATTTCGAAATAATTTAATTATGCGGGGGTTTAAAAATATGGTAAGTACATCAATCTGCTCCTAGTAATGTATTCTCCATATTGGAAAATATTTTGAACACTCTAAATGATATTTTTTTCATAATGAGTGTATGGATCTCACCATTATTCTTTGGTACAAAGTAAGCTTGAACCACAGGAAAGGACATATTACGCTACTTATTAATACGCGATATTGTCTGCATCTTCGATAGCCGACATTCACTTGGACAAAGTCACAGGCATAAACTAGTTTCTCTTAATATTTGAAGTGATTTCGACTTTAATCAGAACGACCAGCGATATCGCAAGCAATTCACACATACCCACTTCCCAATCTCACAATACACTAATTACCTTCCCCAACTAAGAACACAATTAATCAAAAAAGTACTTAATCTTATTAATTCAGCGGAGCACCGAGAAACTCCAGCCGCTAAAAACAGCGCAATGAAACCCGGAATAAGAAACAGAACTACCATTAATTAAGGAAAGCAACTCCAATGTAAATCTGCGAGTTGTTCTACGCGAGCAAAGTTTGTTCGCGTAAGTAGTACTGCGATGATTTAATTTGGTTATCAGGTCATTAAACTGTGTGTTTATGTTTGGTGTGTGTACTTCTGCATTAAAGTGTGTGATGATACTGAAGAAAAAGTATTACTTGTAGGTACTGCAAGGCACCGTGTGGTACCGGCCGCGAATAGTACCACTTCATTCCTACCCGTGGGTGTCGTAGAAGGCGACAAAGGGATATTGACCAGAGGATGGGCAGCAGCGTCCTTCTGAGTACCATAATACCTACTGCGGTCGCCAACATGCATTGGCCAAGCATGGCGATCACGGCTGATCCCCCCCTTGGGGGACACCTATGCTCAGCCGTGGGCATTTTAAGGTTGATGATGACTGCAAGGCTTGCGGGGGTGACATAAGCCTTACGGTATAGTAGTGTCTTGCTTAAGTTGGTCAACACATATCCATTGACACAGAGATTATTACTGCTAGAAGGTAGCCTTCTAGCGTTTTAAGAATGAATTGTAGAATTCGTTCTAATAAAAAAAAAATCATATAACATTATATTGAAATCAAAACATTTCAGTTAAAGTATTTACAAGCGCTTTCGTCAGTCAGAAAAATTAAGCTAGTTGCTCGTTCCAAAACTTATGTAGGACTCTATGGAGAAGAACTTGCCTTTCTTATGCGGTCTCGTATTCATGTATATACTTGGCCATGTTACATAGAAGCACAAATACATACATGCTCGGCACTGTTAGGGCGGGCGTACACGGACTGCTCGAGCAGTTAACGGCTGACCGACGTACACGGACCGCTCGAGCGGTCGGCGTTGACTGCTTGAGCAGTCGGTTGTTGACTGCTCGAGCTGTCTCTACCAACCGCTCGAGCAGTTGAATTTCTACCGCAGTCTAGTCATGGATTCTGACGAGGAAGCACTGCTTTTGCTGCTTCTGCTCACGACGGAGAGCGGAGACGACGGCGGCGACGTCAAAAGAGAAAATTTTGGTTTCATCCAATTTTGGAATTAAGAGAACAACATGGACAATTCCATCATTTGTTTATGGAACTTAGAAGTGATGAAGAAAAATTTTTCAACTATTTTAGGATGTCAGGTGTCTTCGATTGATGAAATTAATAATGAGAAGGGAGGGGGAGGTCGTAGAGCTGTCGACTGCTCTAGAGCCGCCGACGGCTCGAGCAGTCAGTGTATGCCTCGCGACTGCTCGCGAGCGGTCGACAGCATGATGGAATTTCATCATGTAGTTGACGGCTTGAAGCGGTCGCGACTGCTCGAGCAGTCGTGTGTACGGCAGCGAATGAATGGCTATAGTTCACCGCGCGTTCGCGGCTTCAAGCAGTCGGTCATAACTGCTTGAAGCAGTCCGTGTACGGCTGGCCTTAGTATATTCAGATATTTAAAATGTTCTCGGCAACTTTTTGTTTACGCGATACGGACTAATGTACGAATTGCGCGTTGTTGTAACACAAAAGCATAATATATTATAGCCATAACTTTTTCCCTAAAACATTACCGTCTACCAATGCGAAATAAACCATTTTTAATTGCTCAATGTCAATTTCTGTTCTAAGTGCTCTAAAGCATAACATGCGGAACTTACCGATGCATTTATAGCATTTAATTCTGTTTGCCAATTTAGTTGTTCGTCTACATGTATTCCTAAGAATTTAACTTTCTTGACAAGGACAACTTTGTCCTCATTCGACACGAATCTCTTAATCATCCTTATTACGGGCAGTCGTTCTAAATAATAGTATATTAGTCTTTGAAGCATTGATAAGCAATTTGTTCATAGTGAACCACACATGAAATGCCTGTAATACTGCATTTACAGTCTCCGTTAATTTATCTATGTCATTAGCTGCAACTGTGGCATTTGTGTCATCTGCAAAAATTACTATATCAATGTCAGGTAATATTGTATTCATGTAAACAATTAAGTCAATAAGATAAATAAAATAAAATCATAACAGCTAAAGATGACCAATCAAAAACGCCCGTTCACATACATGGCGCCTGAATATCGGGGACACCTTTACATTGCACTCACAAACACCATCCGTTGGTATGCCCTTTCAAGTTTGCGTAAAAGCAGCGTTTCCTTATAAATTAACTCCTCGCCAGCCCTTGCCGCATTTTCAATGGAACATTAAGGAAATTGCCCCGGGCAACAAGCTACATTATGTGGTCCAACTATTAGCATGCAAAGCGAGTGCTGTTTATGAGGACAGTCACCTTATCGATGTCTGACGTCAATGTTATGTTGTATTGTGATTCGTAATGGTGGATTGGTGTAGGTAACGAAGCCTTTTTTGGAGAGTAATTTAATAATATTTGTTTTTTTATCTCTTAAAGCGCTACTCCGAGTAAAAGTGCGTTTTTCTATATTCGATATTCAGGGGCTAACAACTCATTAATTAAGAGAAACAAACTACATCTAAAAGCATATTATTAATGTTCAATATCCTATCATCACATTCCACGATATTTTTTTAATGTACCCTCATATTCACCTAAATCTCTCTATAAAAAAAATACTAAAATAATTGAAAACATTTATCTTTTGCTAAAGTTGACGTGCTATTAATTTAAGGGTTACACTAATATATAGGTAACTTAAAAATCTTTATAATTCATAATTATTATAATTTCAAAAGATATCTCATTTTTTATAACAAAAAAAAGCCCCAAAAATTGAGCGAATTTCGATGTTGCGGCATAGGTAGAGGAAATGTATGGTCAAGGTTATTTGGTCAGGGAAGCGCCTTAACCACCCTTGGTTGACTGGTAGAGAATGCCGAAGGTATTAAGAGTGAGTCTGTCTTTGTGCCTTTGTGCAAGAAGTATAAAAATAATTTTCATAACGTTTTGTTTAGATTTTTATGATTTACTAGCCTATTTATTATCACTAATTTCCCAGTCATGTTGCATCCGGCTTCCAGTCTAACTGGATGCAGCTGAATACCAGTGTTTTACATGGAGTGACTGCCTATCTAAACTCCTCAACCTAGTTACGATATCCCTTGGTAAGCAGGTTGTCAGACTTTCTAGCTTTTGATTACCCATAACGACAGTCAAAGATCTACGAATGACAGGTGATACTAACGGCACTACGTGTCTCCGAGGCACGGAGGGAAATCGGTAAGAAATGGAAGGTCACCCATCTACATAGCGGCCGCGGCAAGCGTAGCTAAACTTTTGACCGATCGATCTGTCCAGTTTTTCTTAGCCACAAGCCCCTCAGACTACTATGGTACTAAATACAGATAAAAAAATAAGAGAGAACAAGAAAACACAGATTAAAAAAAAAATCATAACAAAGTTTAGATTCTCATCTCTTTCATGAATTCCATTGAACAGGGGTGTGATTTTGTAAGACCTCATTCTAAACTTCGAATCTGAAGCCGCTGTGAGTTTCTTGATTGGCATTCTAAAAACTCGGTTGATGATTCGAATTTACTCTAGCGCCACCCTTGCGAGCGTGTCAGCGAGTTGAACTAAATTGGCAGGGAGATTTTGACAAATAAAGTATGAGATGACGTAAGAAGTGGCATTCTGTAAGGTAATTTCCCCGTCACTTCGACGCTCACTTCGCCCTCAAACCCTATTCAAAGTGTCAAATATATCAAGGTAATTTTGAACTTTATGCGAAGTGAGAGTGAATAGCGATTTGACATGCGAGTTGTTGTTTGAATTTTACAGAATCGACCAACAGCAACAGCAAGTCAAGACTTGCTTGACTTGCAAGTATGGCATAGTCTGCCATATTTGCTAGATACTTTAATAAAACTACATACCTACCTTTTTCATTAATAAATAAATGTTACAATAAAATACCTTGTGATATATTAAAACTAAATGAAACAAAATTTAAAAGATACATTAAAGGTAGACTTTGTAAACAGGCATACTATAAGTTAGAGGATTATATCCAAGATAAGAATGCTTGGGAACATGCTGGTCCGGCTCCATAGGACATAATTTAGTATAGACAAAATCAATTGATTGCTAATTCAAATGACTAAATCTAATACTACATATAATATACATACTATTCTTTATTGTACTTAATAGATTACTCTGGCTCACACACTATTCATTGTTTGTTGGAATAGAAGAAGTAGTCGTCCACTGTATTATTAATTGTAAATATGTGAACACTGTGTGTCTATGTACATAACTTAGCTGTTATTTCTTAACTTGTGATACTTTGTGCATACCATAATATAGTGATTTTTATACAAGATACATCGTATTCACATAACATAATCATTCTTGTACATGAAAATATTGTAAACACCCTTTTTTTAAAAGAGTATGTATGGAGTTTCTTGCCCATTCTTCTCCATACGAAACTACCATTTGGAATGGGCAACTAGATTCAAATTTTACAATATGACGTTCAAAAGTGCCTTTTAATGGTCTAATTGAAATAAATGATTTGACTTTGAATAGTCGTCTTTATTTTGCACCAAATCCAAGCTCTAATAATGCTTAGGATAAACACGACTCGTGAAGATAAAGACATCTGCATTAATGAGATACTCCTCACGCGTCTAAATGGCAAATACAAGCAATTAGGATCATTTAGTTCCAGACCACGATACTACGAACTTTAACATCTAGATCCAATGGATTATCGCAGACCAATATTACAAATTCAAGAGCATAACAATATAATTTCTCACAGTTCAATATTTTCAATCCAATCTTCAGTCGTCATTACCAACAGCTGGTCTAAAAAAGCTGTTTCAAGCTATCAACATAACGGTAGAAACAGAATTTAATAAAACTAAGATTTTCCAATAATGGTTCAGTCCAGTACCTCCACGAAAGTCTCGATGTGAAAATTCACTGAAAATTTTATCGATACAAAATCATTTCGCGTTTAAGTGAACAGTTACAATTGTTAGGAGTGGTGTTCACGAGCGGAGAATTAGCGCAAGTTAAAGCAAGTGCTAAACCTTTTGTAAAAAGCTTTTTTACAAAAAAGACAGCCGTCTTCAAAATCTAAAAAGTAACAAATAATTTTAAACTTTACTTTATTTTGGGAAGTCGGTGGCTTTGTTCTGTTTTTTCTTTTGTACTGCCACCGACTTCCGAAACTAAAGTCACGTGTGTTATGTGCTAAAATGATTTGTCACTTTTTAGATTTTGAAGGCGGTTGTCTTTTTTGTAAAAAAGCTTTTTATTTTTCACTTTTTAGTACCTCCTTAGTCCTTGTCATCCAAATCCATTAAGAAACGGTAACATAAAACAGAGATTGAAAGTACAACTGTACACGGTTGGAGAAACTAAAAACATCATATATGTATAATTTTTTGCTTTTTGTCGATTTTATCAAAAAGTGTTGAATCCATTTCGATAAAATTTATACGAGACCATCTCTGAGGCATACCCTATCCATACAAGAAAGAATTTTTAAAATCGACTCACATTTGCCTGAGAAATCGAGCAACGAACATACAATATAATATATAATAATATTATAAAGCTGAAGAGTTTGTTTGTTTGTTTGGTTGAACGCGCTAATCTTAGGATCTACTGGATCGAATTGAAAATTTCTTTTTGTGTTGGATAGTCCATTTATCGAGGAAGGCTATAGGCCTATGCGAAGCCGGGTCGGGTTCCTAGTACAATATAAAAGAAAAAAAAAACATACGGTCGAATTGACAACCTCCTTCTTTTTGAAGTCGGTTGAAAAGTGATAAATAACTTTAGCACTGAACACTCATGACTTTAGTTTCGGAAGTCGGTGGCAATACAAAACATCAAACAGAACAAAGCCACCGACTTTTTTCAACTTTTCCATCTGTGGTACACTCTCTACTTTGTGCTCATAATGAAGACCAATTGTAATTCGTATTAATCTTTTTATTTACATTAATATCGTGGCAAACTACTCTTTCCATTGCATAAGTGTTGCACAATTTAATGAAGAATAAAATCTATCTAAAACTAATATAAATAAAATATCGTTTTAATACCGTGTTAATTGTGAAACAATAGCCATAAAACTGGGTAACGACCAATAAATAAATCATTAAGACGGATTGAGTGCTATAAATTGTTATCAGACGACAGACTTTATTAGTGACCGGCTTAGGGTCATTCTTGGATTCAGTGGCTTTATTGCATAAATATTGTAATATTTACTTCATTATGAGACGTGTGATTTTGAGTACAATTTTTTTACGGTGTCTAGATAAGGTAGTTACTTCGGAGTACGTAAAAAAACCGTGATTCTTTCGACCGAATCGGCCAATCTCAATGGTAATCAGCTAAAGACGCAGAAGATTATCTCATGTAAAGGTTGCATGCATTTAGCATGCAGAAGCCATTAACTATACGGTCTATGACTAAACACTCTCCATCCTTCTAGAATAATTAGAATAAGTTCAAACAGTAGATTTGTATTGTTTTATATATGACAGAAAGATAGTTCTTAGCCTGACCCCTTCGCGGGCACACGTTTGATTATCTTGGTTACAAAGCAGTTCTAAATTAAGTTGGTTTAATTCCAAGTAAACCTATCAACCTAACCTAACCTAAGCTGTGTGGTGCCGGCTGCGAAAAGCACTACTGACTACCCGTGGGTGTCGTAAAAGGCGACAGAGGTATATTGACCAGAGGACGGGCAGCAGCGTCTTTCTGAATACCATAACACCTACTGCGATCGCCAACATGCATCGGCCAAACATGGTGATTACGGCTCCCCTTGGAGTGAGACCTATGCCCAGCAGTGGGCGTATAAAGGCTGACATGATGATGATGATGAAACCTATTAGAATCCTCATACACCACGACCACGCTATAACCCGGTACCTGTAAGAGGCCCTACAGTTGAACCTCTTATGTATAGTGCACAAGTGTGTGTGAAATCACTGGTGGAACGGCAATACGACACCATTGAGAAGAGATCAGCCGCAGGACCAACGACTTTACATGCTTTCAGAGGCACCGGGGATGTTAACTTCCACTAAAATTCACACCATACTTACTAAGTGAGTAGGTATACTAACGGTGGTAACATTTTAAATAAAGATAAAATAGCTCAACCATTTTTTAGATTATCTAAAGTACACACATCTTTTATGGGGTACTCTGTCACATGTTATAACAAAATACCTTGTGATATATTTAAACTAAATGAAACAAAATTTAAAAGATAGAAGAAGCTATAAGTTAGAGGATTATATCCAAGATAAGAATGCTTGGGAACAGGCTGGTCCGGCTCTAAGGGCAATCTACAGTCTAGACAAAATCAAACTGATTGCTAATTCAAACTATACTTTATATTTTTATACAATTATTTTTTATTGTACCTAATAGATTACTCTGGCTTACACTGGTTTTTCATTGTTTATTGGAATAGAAGGAGTGGTCGTCTACTATATTATTAATTGTAAACACAATTGTGTTCATATGTGTGTTCTATGTGTACATAACTTAGCTGCCATTTCTTAACTCATAATACTTTGTACATAATTAACATTATATTATATACGATTTTTATATAAGGTACATTGTATTCACGTAACATATTATAATTCTTGTAAATGAATATATAGTAAACATTTTTTTTTTAAAGAATATGTTTGGAGTTTCTTCCTCATTCTTCTCCATACGAAACTACCATTTGGAATGGGCAACTAGAATCAAATCCAATCAAAAATCAAATTTTACAATATCACGTTCTAAAGTGCCTTTAATGGTCTCATTGAAATAAATTATTTGAATTGGAAATACAAAAAATATACATATTTACCACTATTGTGCACCAGCCTTAAACGCTTTAACCCTTACGTAAACGTTTTTGCTTTAAACGTCATCAGCGATTTTCCGTCAATGTACTCGTATCCTAAAGTCGCAGTGAGATTGCAGAGTACTTTGCATGCAGGTGTTACTGCGACGGAAACGTTCCTTTAACGTTTTAAAATTGAATTTCGAAGCGAATTACGTGGTGCATGCATTTTTTCTTGATTATTCAAAAGTAGAACGCTTTTTTTTTAATGGTCTAGTTGCAAGTGGTCGGTTTCTTTAGGAAATCTTTGGTTTTAACATTTTTTAGAGCTGGCAACTTTGATATTAAATTTGTCCTCATCTGCCTAACCTTTTTCCAACCACGTTTGGGGGTCCGTTGCGCTCTAAACGGAGTCATCTGTATACCTGTATGGTTTACATTTTGCCGGTTTTAGCTACACAACCCTTTTACTAGGTAGCACGGTATCCCATGGTAGGACTGAATGTTATACTTTCTGGCTTCTGACTACTTATGTAACGACGATTAAAGAAATACGTTATATTATATGATAAATGGTAACTTCAGTGGGCTAATTCACGTTATTTTATGAAGCGCCGATGAAGTTGTAGTGCAGTTGCAGTTAAGTTCAAGTTTGAGTGATAAATGAGAGAAAAAAATATTACTCACTAAATAATTGAATATGATTTTAAAAATAATACCGCAGTACAGATTTTAGTGATTTTGGACTGTCATTTTGAGACGTCAAACGAATAGTGAAATACCGATCATGTTGCGATCCAAAGCACGCACCATAGACGCGCAACAGTAGAATGCCGTTATTGCGCTCGAGTGACGCGAACTTGACGCGAGCGTGTATTACAGCGGTAGAGAAGACAAAAAGCGTTGTTTTGATCGAAACTTAACTGCAACTACACTGCAACAGCACTTCTTTAGTTACGTGAATTAGCCCACAGACCGGTGTGAGCCATCGTCACTGCTAGATGATTTGATAATACAATTACAGCCTACTTGCTCCGTTCGGGGACTAATGGTTTTGGAAATACAGATTATATCATAGTATGTTGGCGTCCATAGCTTAAGTGAATACGTTATTATTATAATCACCCTGAATTTTACAACAGCAGAGCAAAGGCCTCCCAACTTTCTTTAGTAAGGGTTATTTGGGAGTAGTCTTTGTCCAAGGAGTCCAGATTAGAAATGTTACGGAGCTTCAACTCCTTCTCCGATAAATGGAAGGTTCTGTCTTCGACCCCGACACTTTGAAATCGTAGATTGTAATCGGAGGTGGAAGCATATCGGCCGCAGTCTACATGTAATTTGCTTTAACTGTTATTGAAAACATGATTAATTTTATTTTCCACACCTATGTTATGTAGTATTTAATTTAAATTAATGAGGCTGGCTGAAAAATGTTTACCTAATTTATTTTACTAAGTCTGCCCCTCTTAACACATTTCACTTCTGCCACTATCTCCGACTCCGACAAACCAAAGAATTATGGCGAGATCCATACATTCATTTGAATGAAAAATAAAAAATAATTTAGAGGGTTTAAAATATTATCCAATGTAAAGAATATATACCAGGAATAGATTGATACACTTACCATATTTTTAAACCCCCGCATAATTGAAATATTACGAAATGAATATAACACTTTTTTCGTTTCATCTCGATGCCCATTTTGTGTTCATAAAAAAAAGAAAGTGACGAGTGACGTTATTGGATCTATCAAATTGGCAGACAAGTGTGTGAAAAAGAATAGTCACTATTTGTGACATTATTTCCCTTAAAACGATGCAATTTCAGTGTAAGATCTGCAAAACGGCGTCTGTCAGTGTCACTGTTACAGTAAGCGCCGTTTCGTTCTGAAATAATGAGATTTTCGTTAAACTATTCACTTCTTTTGCGGGGTTTTAAAAATATTGTAAATGGCTGAAGATACTCTTTAGGTACCACCCAAGAATACAAGAATTAGAATTTTAACTTCTCTAAACGTCTTTATCAACCGACTTCAAAAAAGGAGGAGGTTATCAATTCGTCTGTATTTTTTTTTTTTTTTTTTTTATGTTTGTTACCTGATTTCTTGGGACTGGGTGAACCGATTTTGATGATTCTTTTTTTATTTGGAAGCTAGTGCTTCCCATGTGGTCCCATTTTAATTTGATCCAGTTCTGACCATGGCATCCATGAGAAAACCGTATAAGTTTTAAATTTGCATTAAGTATGTGCGCGATTTGTTACGCGATTTCTCAGGCAAACGTAAACCGATTTTGAAAATTCTTTTTTTTATAGATAGGGTATGCTTCAGGGGTGGTCCCATATAAATTTTATCGAAATTGATTCAGCACTTTTTGAAAAATCAACAATTACCCAAAAATTTTACATAGACGACGTTTTAGTTTCATCAATCTTTGTAGTAGTTAACTTTCAATATCTTCTTAATAGATTTGAATGAAAAGGAGGTACTAAAAAGCGGAAAATAAAAAGCTTTTTACAAAAAAAAGCTTTTTACAAAAAAGACAACCGCCTTCAAAAAGTGAAAAATAACTTTAGCACAGAACACACATTGACTTTAGTTTCGAAATTCAGTGGCTTTGTTCTGTTTGTGGTTTTGTATTGCCACCGACTTCCGAAACTAAAGTCAATGTGTGTTCTGTGCTAAAGTTATTTTTCACTTTTTGAAGGCGGTTGTCTTTTTTGTAAAAAGCTTTTTATTTTCCGCTTTTTAGTACCTCCTTCTCATTCAAATCTATTAAGATGAGATTGAAAGTTAACTACTACAAAGGTTGATGAAACTAAAACGTCGTCTATGTAAAATTTTTGGGTATTTGTTGATTTTTCAAAAAGTGCTGAATCAATTTCGATAAAATTTATATGGGACCACCCCTGAAGCATACCCTATCTATAAAAAAAAGAATTTTCAAAATCGGTTTACGTTTGCCTGAGAAATCGCGTAACAAATCGCGCACATACTAAATGCAAATTTAAGACTTATACGGTTTTCTCATAGATGCCATGGTCAGAACTGGACCAAATTAAAATGGGACCACACGGGAAGCACTAGCTTCCAAATAAAAAAAGAATCATCAAAATCAGTTCACCCAGTCCCGAGAAATCAGGTAACAAACATAAAAAAAAAAAAAAAAAAAAATACAGGCGAATTGATAACCTCCTCCTTTTTTGAAGTCGGTTGAAAAGACAACCGCCTTCAAAAAGTGGCAATACAAAACAACAAACAGAACAAAGCCACTGAATTTCGAAACTAAAGTCAATATGTGTTCTGTGCTAAAGTTATTTTTCACTTTTTGAAGGCGGTTGTCTTTTTTGTAAAAAGCTTTTTTTTTTTTGTACAGATCCTGCCATATTATTCTTTGAAAACTCCGACTCCGGTTCCGATAGAACCACCTCCGTAACATCCCTAGTCCAGATCATACCGCTAGAATATAAAACATTTTTACTTTAATTGACCTTCCTGTAATATTTTGATTTGAACTTCCATAACTCACTATGCACAACTTTCTACAACCGCAGTACAACGTTTTGACGTCGGGACTCACTTATAACAGTCATATATTATAACCACAAATTACTAAGTAAAGTATATACAAAAATATGTACAAAGCAGCTGTAGCAATTTAGAGGCAATTTCATGCAAACACTTAATTTTGGAGAGAGAAATATGATTTACAATGTGAAATTATACGCTCAGGTTTCAACGATTAGCTTCTGCCATATTGTTATGGAATATTATGTTTTCTGTAACGAATATATTTTATTGTGTATGAAACTTGTGGTTCAGACGACTATTTAAGTATAGAATTAACATTCTCTTGAGAAGTTCCAAATGTAGACGACTGCAGCTAAGTATTACCTTAAGGGCGCGTATTCGATTTAGCGCAACTCAAAATCTAAATGATTGCTAGAATGGCGTAGCAGCATTGACACACACTAGTACAACACAATGGTCGGTTTGTGTGCATCAGAAAAAGAAATACGCACGAAATAAGCACGAATCATTGAAATTGATCGGCAAACGACAGCGCGCGATGTTTTACAGGGCTTTTTAAAATAATTGTCTAAAATAAATGAGCTCGTATAAGGGACTGAAAAATATTCTGTATATTAAGCATAACATTTACTTTCACAAAATAAATAAATCAGTTATGTTTTCATTCAAATACTGGTGAATAAAAATTGTCAAAGTGAACCGATTTTCTACTTTTTCAACATTGTTTTTTAATACATAATACTAAATTTTAGTAATTTTTGCTCTGTAGCTGTCTTTATGACTATATATACTGTTGGAAAAACGCATAAAACAAAATATTTTGGCATATTGTAATGGTTGTATTCTTCCTGAAAGTTAACTCTGACGTCTATTTTCGTTAAACGATATGAAAGAATTGCCTTCGCTTTAAAAAAACATAATTAAAAATTATACTTTTACTCTGTAGCTGTCTAAATCAAGACCTAATCTTTCTAAAACTGTAAATTGTCTTTAAATAATCTGCTCACATAATTACGATATTGCTCTGGGCAAAACGCAAAAATATGAAGTTTTCGTCACGAATCGAATACGCGCTCTTAAGGGCCGTGAATAAAAAGCTGGCAGCATTGCCATACAATCAATCAATGCTGATTCTTTGGCCGAAAACTATAGGCCAGCCCTATGGTCACGTGAAGTCACCAGATCAACGTCATTTTAGCATGGTTGTTTAAATATGTGGGGACATTTCACACACGGCCATCTGATCCCAAACTAGGCAGACCCTGTACTATGGGTGTCAGACAGCTGATATACATACACAAATGCATAAATAGATACATATTTATCGATAAATGACAACCAGACACAAGGCAAGCACAAGTGCTCACCAGTCAAATGTTTGCCCTGGGCGGGATTCAAACCCGCGACCTTGTGCGTCAGAGGCAGATGCACTACCACCTAGGCTACAGAGCACTCAATGGGAAGAGGAATAAAGATTTTATTTTGCAAATGTGGGTAAAAAGAAAGGATGACAGAAATTATAACTGGTTTATCTATTTATTTACCATGCAAAAGAATAAGAAAATAATCCGAAAATAAAAAAATTATATATTTTTTTTTTTTTTTTGAAATTATGGCAAAATTATAATGAATTATGTCTTATGAAGGAATGCATACCGGCCCATATCTCCAATTCAACAATTTACTATCTGTCTCTCTCTTAGCTAGATTATAGATATACATTTTCTTGCTTTTGGTGAAACAAAAAAAAAACCCACAATTATTTAAAAGTAAAACACTATGTATGTACGAGTATATTATATTTTCAATGCACATTTTACAATGGATTACTTCAACAATTTTCTATCTGTCTCTCTCTCCCTCTTAGCAAGATTATAGATATAGATTTTCTTGCTTTTGGTAAAACAAAAAAAAATCTTACAATTATTTAAAAATAAAACACTATGTATGTACGAGTATAATTATATTTTCGATGCACATTTACATTGGATTACTTCATCAATTCATCGGACCATAATTTGCAACTTTTATGGGCATAATTCTTTTAAAATTCCTTCTCTTTTTGGATTCAATATCCTCATTATCGATATCGCCATGCAACATGACACTTTTTGTAAAAAAAAGCAAATCTTAGCAAACTTTTTGCCTGGGCAAGCTTTTTAAATTTTGAACGCAGTTCTAAATCTAAGTTCACTGAACTTATTGGGCGCAATTAATGTCTCAATTTACCCACTATTAAATGAACAACCGGACGAGTAAGAATAACTAAACCATATTTTATGGTCTAAGCGAACTGTTTTCGTCTTCACTTTTTGCATTTAGTAAAACCTTTGGATCCCGTCCCTTTTCTTGATCGGACATAAATATTATAAGGGTCAAAGCGGGGTCACACTCATGGGGATTTGGGTTTATTGGCTGCTTGCAATGTTGTTAAAATGTAATAAAAATAAGCTGAAATTTTATTTCTTTATCAACCATCTTAAATCGTTGAGTAAACTTGACGGGTTTTATTGCTTTTCTTGATGTAATAACAAATTCGCAACTTAGCAAAACAATATTTTCTGCAAAATGTAACTTTACTACCGTGGGTTTGTCGCGATGGCGCCCATCTCTCATATAAGGTGGGTTCGCGACCGGACACAAATAAGTACCAATGTAACTTTGTCTGTTTCATACTAGGCTTTCGCACGTCTTCGTTCGCGTAAAGCTTACGGATCCCGAGTAATAGCAGACACAAAAATTTAAAATCAGTGTTTAATTTTTGTGTCTGCTATTGGACAGGAACAGGTTATATTTAAGACTAGCTGTTGCCCGCGACTTCGTCCGCGTGGTTATGGAGATATGAAGTGGTATCTTCAAGGCACGAGTGAACCGGTTTATTCTAGGCAAGCGTGCTCCACCTTAGGCCGCATCATCACTTAAGATCAGGTGAGTTGCGGTCAAACGCAAACCTATAACAATATAAAAAAAAAAAAAAATATTGAACGGAAACTATTTTTATATTTCAGTCAACAGAAAATGCCTATTTTAAGGCACCAATTAAAAAAAAAATAGATGTTGTTATTTACGTAAACCCTACAACCTACTTATACACCACATTTATGGTTTAATTTTCAGGCTGCAGTTTATTTCAATTCATTATAATATTTAAAGAGATGGCATTTGTGATTATGAAACAGTGGTCTTCTTATCTATAATCTATAATCCCCCATTTTGTTAGTTTGTGTTTACAGCGGCCTTTTTGGGAGCACACTCTATATTGACTGCTTTCCATTTAGGCCACTACAAATCACTTCCGAGTACCAAGTGTTCCTGGGTTGAAAGAAGTTCAGTGGCGGTGGGTGATATTCCCACAACTTACGTCTGACCGTACGTGGTCGGTCCTGGATGTCCTGTGTGCTGCGGGGAAAACTTTTCCGACTCTTAAGTCTACTCGAAACTGTTTAAATGTGAGCATTCTAAAATTAAATCTATAGTTTTACAGAAAACGATGGTTCAATGTGGGATAAACAAAGATGTATAAAATATTGTCTAGAATTTGGTAATTAATATGGTAATATGTGAATACCAGGTTCTACGTATTATAAGATACTTTTAACTACAAAAAAGCGTCACAGTAGTACCCAGGGGAAAAACAAAGAAATATTTATTACGAATGTTATAACAAAAAATATTGAGACCTTGATTCGTCTGAATTTCATTAAGTTGTATTTTCTATTTGTTGTATTATAAGTCATCAATAAATGTTTGTTGAACACATAGAGTTAGGTTATATTCCCTTAAACTGGCCCTGTCGTAAAATCGGTTTCTACGTGACATAACTTAACTACATTCTATCTCTTTACCAATTTACAAATGCAAAAAGCCAAGGATTTATATATATAATCTTGCGAGATTAAGTTCAGGCTGTCACAAAATTATTTCTTAGCAAATGTCTCCTACTCATAAACTCTAGACTTGCTAAATTTCAGGTCGATAGTTCAAAAATTATTCAAATCTTTCATACGAAGTTGCGAGAACCATTAGACTTCCTTAATCCAGCCCTGTCGTAAAATCCGTTGTAAGCGGACGTCTACTACTAGTAGTAGTAGTAGTAGTATGACGGGCCGGTGTCCGCAACTCCACGACCAAGCGCGTATTTTGCGTACAGGTGGGAAGAAGATCATTCGATCCACCCGAGCTCCCCAAGAAAGGCCAGCAGCGCCTTGACATCGCTGGCGATCTCCCGCAGGTTACCTGGGTTACCGAAGTACTTTGCCCTGTATGAAGCGACCTCAGGGCAGTTCAGAAGCACATGGGCTGCTGTCTCGTCCGCCCCCATGCAGGCTCTGCACAAAGAGCTGTCTGTGACTCCTATGACAAAAAGATGTTTATTGAAAGACCCATGACCAGTTATGGCGGCTGTGACCGCACGTAGCTGTTGTTTGGACAGTCGGAGGGCTTGCCTCGTGAAGCGGCCCTCAATTACAGGAAGAGCCTCCTTGGCTTGCCTGCACTCGCCATGTTCGGTCCACAGTCTTTGGTGTAGATCCTTGGTACGTTTTCTTATCATGGTGCGTAGGTGACCGAAGGGGAGAGGCACTATGGGTTCCGGACCCACCGCGCTCATGCTCGATCCCCTTCTGGCAAGCTCGTCCGCAGCATCGTTACCGCGCGAACCGCTGTGTCCTTTGATCCATTGAATGGTTGTATCATTAAGAATACCCACCTCGTTCAGTCTCTGATGGCATTCGTGTATCAACCCGGAGTTGACCGTGTAGCTGTCCAGAGCTTGTAGTACAGCCATGCTATCCGACAGTATGCGAATTGGTTGTCCTACTACCTGTCTGTTTAGTATAGCTGAGGCCGCCAAGCAGATGCCCATGCACTCGGCCTGGAACACCGTGTTGTAAGCACCCAGCGGCATTGCTATATGTATGTTGAGGTCTTCCGAGAAAACGCCGGTCCCCGTGCCGGTACCTGTTTTAGATCCATCTGTGAAGATCCGCAGCTCTGTCGGGCGAAGGCCCTCACACCGCCAATCCCCATGCAGTTGGATTTTGTATTTTTTGTCAAATACGTCTACTTCTAATTACCTACCTCTCTGCCGATAATCAAGTTTGTAGTGCAAAAAATGAAGGACTTTCATACAAACTTGCGAGACCCATTAGACCTCCTTAGTCCGGCCCTGTAGCAAAATCCGTTCTTAGCGGACGTCTACTAACTATGTACTACCTCTCTGCCAAATTTCATCTTAATATGTCAAGCGGTTTTCGATATTTCGTGATGAGTGACTGAATGACCTTTCGCTTTTTACCCGACTACGGCAAAGCCAAAGGAGGGTTATGAGTTTGACAGGCTGTGTATGTATGTATGTATGTATGTATGTATGTATGTATGTATGTTCATCTGTACGCTCATAGCTCCTAAACTACTTATCAGAACTGAACAAATGAGGTATCGTTAGAAGCGTCTTGATCGTCCGCTGGTTATAGGCTATATGACGTATCACCGAATCCAATGTGGCGCCCTCTGGCGGACAAAAAAACCAATATTAAAAAAAAAAATTAAGACAAGCATACCGTGTTTGGTATCATTGGAAAGGGGTTCACTAGTACATTTCATATTTATATAATATTTAGTGGTAATTTGTCACAAATTATTGTAAAAAAAGGAAAGATTACCAAATAAAGTAAGATACGCATACCGTGTTTAGTATTATTGGAAAGGGGTTCACTAGTACCTATTAAATATATAATACTTAGCTGTGACTCCAAAATGGTTTAAATAAAAAAATAAAGTTGAAAAACTAAAACCCGACCACAACAAAAAGTGATCTAAAAAGTACAAAACAAGAAAATATTTCACACAGAAATCAAGACATAGGTACAAAATGGTCAAGGTAAGCCGTGGTTGCATGCCATTATATTCATGTTCATCGCACTCATATGGGATACAGGCATGCAACCACGGCTTACCTTGACCATTTTGTACCTATGTCTTGATTTCTGTGTGAAATATTTTCTTGTTTTGTACTTTTTAGATCACTTTTTGTTGTGGTCGGGTTTTAGTTTTTCAACTTTATTTTTTTTATATATATAGATTTTATTTTATTACACATACGCACGGTCACCAAAAGAGATAAGTATCCATGTCGCCGGGAATAGTTGAAGGTTACTTAAAAACCAATGGAGGCTTTCAAATGAAATTTAATTAAATCATTGAACTGTTTATTCTCTATTAATTGTATTTAATTTTATTCATAAACACCCAACGGTTGCCAAATAAACTTCAACTATTCCCGGCGACATGGATACTAATCTCTTTTGGTGACTGTACACAACAAATGTTGAAACTCCAAACCCAAATATCTTTGAAAAGAAGAAAACACATTAAGGAACCTTAGCTATATATTTATAAAACCTCTCTGTAAACTATATTTGTAGTTTTGCCGTTAGTCAAAATGTACAGAAAGTCAGGACTGGTGACGCGAGACTCCGCGAGAGCAAGCGACGTATAGTTGGCCGTAGGCAAAGCAGCTGGTCCTGAGATCGACAACCGCAGCCTTCAGTGTTACAAACACCGACGGACCTGAGACTTGTTTATAGTCATGCCAAAGCACACGCTCACAGGGAATTGCGCACGCTTGAATTGGAAGGGGTAATTGTGGGGAATCAGTGGTATACGTGGTATAAATACTCTCACCAACGCCACAACCTGTTAATTTCAGCTTCAATGATATTTCTCTGCAGACAGACGACTTTGAGCCGATTTCTGTTACACAAAATAATAGGTACACCGACCTTCAGCTGGATGATGTGCGCTAGAAGTCCACTTGCCGTAAGCGAATTCTATTCCAAATTCTACGGCGTAACGTGTGGCGTCATCTTGCTCGACTACAGTGTTCATTGAGATGTATACTACTTCTCTCCCTTCAATTTGAGAGATACAAAATGCTTTTATTGATCGCTGCAGCTTGATCAATTTTGGGTGTTATAATAGCCTGTTCACACACCCAAAATCTGTTGATGCGGTATTTGACTGGTGTCGCTGTACAAAACATTAATCAGTTGTTCTATTGTAGATACTACAATACCAAGAGTCTCTGTTAGATCCACCTGCCCTCTCACCTCTGGTAGAGAGCTTTCACCAACTTTTAAATGAACATCGGAGAATTCTTGAACACGTGAATTGCCTCAAAGCTGAGCACGCATATTGATGGTCAAGCGGGATTTATAAACTCGTGACCGTTGATCGTTTCAACGATGCATTTACCTCGTCAGCCCTAGTTCCTCGCGTCACCACAGGCAGCGTCTGCCGGAAATCGCCACTAAACAGAACTGTGACCCTACCCATCATGTCTTGGTTTGAACACGCTGACGTGGTTATTTACGATAGTACTCATTGCACCTGAATCGTAATTGGTTTCGGCAGTGTATTCCACGATTTTAATGTGCCAATGATTGCGGGGCCGGTAACCCAAACTTGACCACAGGAATGACGCCGATGTAAACGACGACGTTTTGAAGAGAAGCAAGAATTGTTAAGAATACGTTTCTCATTGTGTTCAATGCCACCTTTAGTAGTTGATCTCAAAACTCGCAAGAAGTCTTCGGACAGATAATGCCGATATTTCTCCTACAAAAGTAATGGGTTTGCAATTCCACAAAACAAACAAATGTCTCTGACGATTGGGAATTTTCGAAAATTTTTGAAAGTGTTTCTCTTCGCCACACTATTTTTATAATCGTTTAATTTAATGTATTAACAATTATACGTAATTCTTCTGCAGTATCATGTAATAATCACAGAGTAATATAATATGTGTGTAATATGTAATACATAATATTTATTTTGAGTTGAGTTTTCAAACATGACATGTGTCAAAATAAAATGTATTTAAATTAAAATCACTAAGGAGTATTGATATCAACTTCAATGCAAATCACCCTCAAAATAACTTTCTACCCATTTTTAACTCCGTTATGTGGTGAATTTCAATAAAATACGAAACCCATCTTCCATCAATTCTGTTAAAGAATGTTTATGCGAAATTTGAAGTAGATTGGACCAAGGAATCACGTTGTCCCATACAAACTTTGCCCCCGTTTTTCACACCCTTAGGGGTAGAATTTCGGAAAATCCTTTCTTAGTGGATGCCTGCGTTATACAAAGAACACACCCTCCAAGTTTCAGGTCTCTACGATCAGCGGTTTAGGCTGTGCGTTGATACATCAGTCAGTCACCTTTGCCTTTTATATATATAGATGCAAGTCAGTATAATAATTTTAGAAATCGAATGCGTAGTTTTGGAGATTACCGCTCCACACAAACTTACTAAACATAATAGCTTTGCATAATAGTATATACATGCATTTTAAATTTATTTTATCTAGGAAATCACTGACATTGATAAAAAAAAACTTCCGGAGAAAAACTTAAACTTCTAATTAATATTAGCCTAGCGCAAGCGTGGTATTCAATAGGATTTTGCCTTGCAGTAGAATTATAATAGGCGAGTATTATTATCTATTATGATGGGACAATCCAACGGCCTAGCAAAACAGGCTTAGGTGAAACTTATCTATAGGCCTAGAAGCTTTACAACAGTAGGTAGTCCTTTTGAAGCAAAACGATTACTTATCATATTTCAACAGCCTTATAATAACGACTGGACTATGAATATTTATAAATTAAACCCACTCAAAATATTAATAGTTACTATGAACACAGGAATTGCTCACAAATAATTACAAGTCTGTGTATAAATCTTAGTATGGTAAAAATCTTTTTCACACGAGTAATAAATTACAGTTGAGGCGTTTAATAAATTCAAGCCTAGTCTGCAGACGGACAGGCGTAGATGGAGAAGACAAACTTTAGAGTGGAGATGGCGTTTGACGCTTTGAAGAAAGTGGCTGGCAGCGGTTGGATGCGGGCTACCAAAGTCCGGGATGGTTGGTGATTTCTGGGGAAGGCCTACGTTCAGCAGCGGACGGCAATAAGCTGAACGTAGGCCTTCCCCAGAAAATGAATTTATTAATCCATCATCATCATCATATTGTGATGATAATGATGGATTAATAAATTCATTTTCGTCACCAAGGCCAGCCCAGGAGAAGGTGGCGAAGATCTTGACGCGCACTGCGCGGTCTGATTCGAGGTGGCACAAAAAATTACACCTTCCATGACTCTGGACAGGCTATTACCCAGTTATGGAATCACAAACTAGTTAAAAAAAAAACATTTTGCAGCGATTACAACGTCGTTTTAGGCTGATATGATGATGATGATGATGAATTAATAAATTCATTTTTGTCACCGAGGCCGGCCCAGGAGAAGGTGGCGAGAAGATCTAGACGCGCACTGCGTGGTCTGATTCGAGGTGGCACATAAAATACCACCTTCAATGACTCTGAAGCCATATAGCTATATAGCGAAGGCTATTACCCAGTTGTGGAATCACAAACTAGTTAAAAAACAAAACATTTTGCAGCGATTACACATGCAACGTCGTTTTTCTGACTTCCAGGACAATTCTTGGTTATCTTTTTTCAGATAAGAACGTATACAGACAATTTCGACCATCCAGCGTCCAATTTCATCTATTTAGTGTTAGTGTACTAGGTACTTCTTATGAACAGGCAGAAGAATTACTCGTAGTCATTATCATCTTCCTGCCTCTATCCCATGTCACTTGGTGTCGGTAAAACATATTGTATTCTTCTTCCATTCCATCCAGTCAAACGTCATGCTTTCACTGACTCCCTTTTCATTCATATCATTCTTCTCACAATCCATTCATCTTTTCTTTGGCCTTCCTCTACCTCTCCATCCATCCTCATTAATATTCATCTCTTTTGGTCACATGCGTTTTATCCCTTCTTTTCAGACTTACTTGTAGTATGTAAATTAAATTGCTAACACGCGGTAACTTTTAGTGTCTACGCAGGTAGGTAGGTAAGTTTTATTGTAATTTAGCGTTAATTTATTCTAACAAATTGTAAGCACTTTCTAGTCTGAATGAAGCACAGTTTTAACCGAGTTCAGGCAAATATGAACTATTTTAAATTGTATGATATCTATTGTAAATGAGA
This sequence comes from Charanyca ferruginea, assembly GCA_947361185.1. Classification (NCBI taxonomy): domain Eukaryota; kingdom Metazoa; phylum Arthropoda; class Insecta; order Lepidoptera; family Noctuidae; genus Charanyca; species Charanyca ferruginea. Next base: position 2,368,880 of record OX376058.1, on the reverse strand, counting down.
TTTTGTATTTAATAAACGATTATCATTCTTATTTTATTTTAGTAAAGCTCTATTTGATTTGTTGTTTGTTGTAATTACAGGCTTATGAGACATTTCAACTTTGTCTAGCTTTTTCGCAAGTACCTATGTCTGGGTCAGCTTCCAGTCTAACCAGGTGCAGCTGAATACCAGTGTTTTACATGGAGATACTGCCTATCTTACCTTCACAATCCAGTTACTGGCCCTGGGTAACACGATACCTACCCCTTGGTAAGACTAGTTGTCAGACTTTCTGGCTTCTGACTACCCATAACGACTGTTAAAGATTTACGAATGACAGCCAGGACTAGGGAACTCGGTATGAAATGGATGGTCACCAATCCATTGACAGACCGTGGCAAGCGTAGTTTAACCATGACCGGTCGGGCTTTTACTTAACCACGAGCTCCTCCACACCTACATTAATATATCAAAAACTTATTAAAAACATGGATAACTGCACCCATGAACTCCATCATCGTAACTTACAAAGTTTTAACCCTAGGTTACATCGCTACTCACCACCAAAGACAAGCTTGACAATATAAACCAATTTACAGCGCACTTTATTAAATTTCTTATTACAGCAAGTCTCATCTTTATGCAAAATTCTGTTGCCATATGGCCAGGTGGTACATAGCAAACATGAGCAGAAAACCCACGCGACACATACTTTTAATTATCAAAATTCAAAAATACAAAATCCGATTCGGTTACTCTTATCACACATTCATACCCTTACCAACATAAGCTTCGAATTATTTTGATCATTTAAAAGATGCGTATAGTGCGCTAATCCGCAGTGTAACAGCCGTAATAGACCTTGAGGTTCTTTTAAAGATTCATCGCGTATTTACTTTAAAATCTGCAACACTGCAATGGTTTACTTTTTCATGATCTTTGCGCTCGGCACAATGGTAGGCGGTAGAGACCCTAACAGCGCTGAACTAGATTCATTGCTTTTTTTTGCTTTAAAATCATAATGACATCACGGTAAGCGTCAGAAGGTGTCACTGTAAGGCCTCTGCCTCGAATCTTGCGGGCAGTTGGGCGGCGGCGGCGCGGTGGCGGGGCGGGCTACACAGACCCGTTCTCGAAACGAGCGGGCAGATCGAGCGGCACTATAGCGGCGTAGTGTTGTGTTTGTGGTTGTGTCGTCGAGATATTTGTTTTTATTCGCGAACGAAATGTTTGAACAACGACGACAACATCTTTTTGATTCAAATTTATTTCACACTTTACACTTTAAGTCAGACGTTTGGGGACTGGGTTTTTAGTCTATAACAATAAAATTCAAATTGCTCTTAGCGGTTGAATGATTTTCTTCCGTTTTTTTACTTACAGTTGCTTTCTATAATGCGAAAAAGGGATGGATCCCTATCCACAACCAGACAGCGGTCGAGTATACAATCTGAGATGCAATCAAAAGTGATCCTTCTGTTTCATTTTTCTAAAGCCATACTATGGCCATACTATTTTTGGAACAAGGAAAATTCCTGGCGGGATCCCACCGCTCTTAAATTACAGATAAAATATGTCTTGGAGGATTAAGACAAACGTTTTTTATGTTGTGATTTTGTAAAGAACGTTTTATTTGCTTTACATGCTATGGTTAGGGGTAAAATGTTAGGTTTTGGTTAAGATTTTAGAGGTATGACGAACAGAGTGGAAAGTTTCTCATCCTCCATAGAAAATGGAGAATCCTCCGACCAGACGGCTCCACGGTTGTGGTCGGGATTTTTGTAAATATGCTAACTAGCTGGCCCGCGGCTTCGCCCGCTTGACAAATTAATTTTAAGTATACGAAAACCTTCCTCTTGAATCACTCTATCTATTAAAACCCGCATCAAAATCCGTTGCGTAGTTTTAAAGATCTAAGCATAAATAGAAACAGACACGCGGCGGGGGATTTTGTTTTATAATATGTAGTAATGTCCCAGAGAACTATGCTTGCGCGATCTAGGAAATGTTGGTTAGTAGTACCTTCGTAGCATGTGCGATATATGTCGCTACAAGATGATCACCAAAACACCTATGGGTATGTGTCTCCAAACAGTACCTAATGTTTTGTGTATGTGTCAATTAGGTGGAACATTCATGTGACGAATGACAAATTAGGTATATAACCCCTTTAACCAAAAATATCAAGACAGGACTTCTCAATAAACACCCTTATTTGAGCCCTGAAAATCCGAATAATTTTTAATTCACAGTAAAGTTAGGTTTTGTAGTTGATTTTAATTTAATAAATAAATTCATCAATCATCAAATCTAAAACTGTACTTAACTAGTAAATTATCTGCAGTATTTTTGGAGTAACTTTCCATTATATTGCATTTCATAATTTAAGAGAATCGTTCATAGCCTCTAAAAGTCATTTGTGCCACTTTTGGCAGTAAGCAACGATTCTTTTGGCTCTTGTCTGCCTTTTAAGTTATTTGATTGAAAACTGACTAACCAAAAGCTAAGATATTAATGCCCTTATCCTGTCTACAAAATTTCGTCGAGTTAAATTACGTTTTGTATGCTGTAGTTGTTGGTACCTACAATCAATTATTGTTCATTTAATTTAACCAAACAAACGCAGGAAGTAAAATCAATTAAAAGAAAACCTTCAGTGTATGATTGTTATTTCCAATAAACAGCTTAATCCATAAAAAGCTACATTAAATCACGCGGTGTCACTCGCCCGCTGTGGTTAATCCTTTAGGCCGTGGTCATATTGTAAAATGAGCGAAGGTTATGTGTCCAGATATTTATGCAAAACAGGTTTTATTGGCATCCTCACTGATTGGATTGTGGAGGTCAGACTGCAGTCGGTTTGTGTAAAATATTATGATTAGCCTCATCTATTTAGTGTGGAGTCTGAATGTAATTTGGAAATGGGAGATGATGAAAATCTCAGTTATTATAGCACGGATTTGGGTTGCATTTGTCTTGTATCGATATCTATAAAATTAATAATAATTATACTATTATTATATTATTATTATTATTATATTTGGCCTGTACTGTCCCACTGCAGGGCAAAGGCCTCCCTCCATTCCTTCATTGGTCTCGACTTTTAGCTATTTCTTGCCAATTCTTAAGGAAGATATCCAAGTCGTCCCGCCATCTCTTACGTGGTCTACCGCGGCCCCGTGTCGTCATTTCAGGGCACCAATTTTGGGATTTACGGGCCCATAGGTCGTTCGGCATGCGGCAGACATGTCCAGCCCAGTCCCATTTAAGCTGGGCAGCCTTTTGAGCTACGTCAACGATCTGTGTTTTTTAGCGCAGTATAGCGATCGGTTAATTTAACACCAAGTATACTGCGCTCCATAGCACGTTGGCAAACCTTAAGTTAATATACTATTATTAAATATTAAAGTTTTTTGTTTGTACACAGGCCAGCACATTAAGTTACAACAATCTGTCAAATTTCTTCGATAGATTTTCAACTGTATCACAAAAAGTTAAGGTTTTATTCAATTGGGAAAATCTGACAGTTTGGTATTGCTTAATGTGCTGGCGTCTGTACATAAAATTACGACTTAAACTCTGGAACCAAAGAGGTACAAAATACATTAATGTCTATGTCTGGAACTCCTAGTCCGATTACAAAAAAATCTTTGACAGTTAGAAAGCTACACTTCTTTATCTTGCCGAGTAACTATCTGCTAATGAGGTTGTTTTGTAATTAATAGTAACCGATGCCATATTTTTAATGACAAGTAAGTCTGCTTGATTAGGTATTATCAAAACTATCACCTTAATAATAATAATAATACGCCAATTATTGTCTTCCTGCAGTGCAAAGGCTTCTTCTCACACAGAGAAGACACGATTATTGATCTCTACGCTCGCCTAAAGTGAATTGGCGATATTCAGACTAATATGAATAGGGGCTGAGATCATGCAAAAAATATATTACTATTAATTAATTCTTCATGAATCCGGCTTGAAATGTGCATTTATTAAAATCTCGTATTTCCGTCTTTTATCTTTCACTTTTCGAATCTTCCTTCTAAATATCTCAAGCATACGTTATCCCTCTCACTCACACCATATGATCTAAATCTTTCACACATGCATCATCAAACGTCCTAAATATTTCTAACCTAAATAACAATAGCCTTTATTCAGATAAATTACAAACTTGTTAACATAAAACTTAATGTAACAAAATCGACAATTGTTTATCTGTTTGTCTATCGACAAAGGCCGCTTTTAACTTCTTCTATCTCATTCTGCTTACTTCGACCATAATTTAACTGCTACTGCTTTCAATTCATCTTCCCATCTTCTAAATTGTCCTCCACGTCTCCTTTTTATGTTCCTTGGGTACCAATTATGATAGATTTATTTCATTTGTCTACACCACGTAACATGTGCCACATATTTCTAAACTATCACTTCTCAAACATTTGTGTACATGTACTGTGTTGTGTTTATGTTGAAGTGCTAAACAAACATTAGCTTACTCGTTTTCGTATTCATATTTTTACCCACACAATCTACTTTCTATTCATGCATTTCACCCCTCGCTCATTTTCCGATGGAACCGTGCCTATTTTTGTCAATTTATTATCACGAAAAATAAAGCTGCGAAATATTCAATGTATTTTCTCATACAAAATACGAGCGTCAAAATATGATATGAGATTCATTAGCCGACTTTTTTACTTTTATGATCAGTCATTAGCAATTTGTTTAATCTTCTAAAATACTTTTTGCGTCGTACGTATTCATTAATCGTATGCTAATGGAATTTTTACTCTTTATCAAACAATCATAGTACTTACCTATTACAAATTGTAACAGAATAGACATATAAAACCTTTGCAATTTAATACGTGGTGCACAAATAAAAAAAATTAAAATAAAATAAAAATGTAATAATTAAAATTATAATTTAGCTACTATTGTATATTTAACCTTTCGGTGTTTACTGTTCTAACTCAAATACCTTACTGTATTTTTGTTATCTTTTTATGGATTTTTATTATGTATTGTATCAGTTGTTACTCTTGGCTTTGTTACACAATAGAAATGAATGGTAACTTTACAGTATCAACCTCAGAAAATCAACTGTTTAAATCACTCAAGGACTCCACGAGACAGGCTTGACCTAGTGTGGAGTCCACAAGTTAAAATATAATTAATTATGTTTCTTATATTATATCATTTCACGGCCCATTTACGCGCCATAATATTATGTTACTGTTATATTTATATTTTAAGGAAATGTAACTGATATTATTCTGGTAAATAAACGATTATTATTTTCAATAATGATAACACAGACGCCAGCCCATTAGGCCATACCAAACTGTCAAATTTTCCCAACTGAATATGAACCTTACTTTTTTTGTTATAACGTTGAAAACCTATTTAAGAAATTTGTCAGATTGTTATAGCTTGCTCTGTACATTTCCTTGATTTACCATCATATGCATACCATGCGACACACACACACATACCATATCATCATACGCAAACAGGTTGCCTTTTTGCTAAGAAAAGTGCGGCAAAGTGAAAATGGCATCCTAATGGTCATTCTGGAGAAGTACGACTCTAATATCATGAGTAGTTTCATTAGAAAAGTGATGAGTAATTAAAATAATATTATATTTATAAGACTTTCTTTCTATAAATAAATCATTGTGCCTATAATAAATAAATACACATTTTAACGACAACCCCAGTCGTTTACAATACGATTTAAAAAATCTACAACAGAAGGACGATTGGTTCATTAAAAGTTTTCGAAATGGAGACCGATCCAATAGATTGGCAACGATATATGAATACGGGAATCGCGCAACTTTTAATGAATCTAAAAACAAACCGAGTCGCTGCATTGTCCTGACTTTTTCATACCATAAAAAAGTATCTGTAACAATTTATTCCTCGTGAAATAGTGTTTTAATTTTTATTTTGGTGACTAGTCATTTCTTCTGTATCGTGTGTGTGATTACTAACGTATAAACTCCATATAATAAAACAGTAAAAAAACTGTGTCTGTACATTGAATATATTAAAAAAATAATAATTGAGGGGGGTTTAGAAACAGTAATAGAGCACGAATCCAAAAAAAAAAGTCTGTCTTTTGTCTGTTTATCTGTTTGGCTGTTTGTTTGTACACGCTAATCTTCGGAACTGCTGGACGGATTTGAATGATTTTTTTGTTGTTGTATAGGTATTAAGTCTGGGCAACATATAGGCTATAATTTATCTTGGAAACTTGAACACCTGATGCAGAACCGCAACAGACCAGCTAAACTATAAGAGATACAAAAATGGTACCGTAGCAAAAATTGTTCCACGTGATGAGCATTTTCTGCTGAGAGAATAAATTTGAAGATCTGAAACACCTGATGTGGAACTCCAAGAGCCCAGCTACACCATAACACATACATTAATGACGTCTTAGCAAAAGTTTTTCGGTCTGATGGGCATTTCCTGTTGACTTATAAAAATCGAAGATCAGAAACATCTGACGTGGAAATCAAAGCTGTAATTTTTTAAATTTAACTGTAAAGCTATCACTAATTTCGCTGTATTATTATAATAAGGTGGGAGTACCTCCTCGCGGTGAAGGTGGTAACAGTTTAGGACTGATTTTTGATGACGATGGTATATCATTGAAAATTTGACTCTACTGGCCAAAACTCCCATTTATTTTTTTATTTTATTAAATAAATATGCCTTTGGGCTTAAAGATAAAGATAAAGATATATTTACTGCATAACTGTGTACATTAAGTTCTTATTAATATAATAAACATTACATTTTTAGTTTCAACAGTCTACACAAGAGAGAGAGAGAGAGAGAGATTTGAGTGTTTAATTTCCTTTTACATTTATCTTCGTGACACGGTAGCCTACCCGGTAACGCAGGGGAGCAGTCACTTAGACGTTTTAGATCTTCGATTTTGCCGACCCCGTTGTCGCTGGCATAAGCAACAGGATCCGCGTACGAAGTCGCGGGCAGAAGCTAGTACACAATAAGAATTGGAGGAAGAACTGGTCATACAAATATTAGTTCGTTGCAATTGCTCAGTCACTGTGTCAACCTTAGATTATAAAACAAAAGGCAGATAGACCGCGCGGAACACTGAGAGTGAAGCCAAAAAAGCAAATACAAATTCAAAAGCGAATACCTACTATCTCGTGATTGTATTCCCTTTTGAATTTGTATTTATATTTCATTTGTTTTTTTTTAACGACGATTTCGTGCTATACTGACTCGTGTCAATACAGCACGGAGCGCGTTGTAGGTATTCGCTTTTGAAATTGTATTTGCTTTTTTAGGTTCACTTTCAGTGTTCCGCGCGGTCTATCTACCTTTTGCTTTATAATCTGAAGAGTCAACCATGTCTGTAGTAATTTTTACCAATTCCACGTCGTTATGAAATTGTCTATTACCGTGCTTTCAATCATTATCATCATCCTTCTTGACTTTGACCTTGACTCTGAATATTAATTTGACTTTCACTTTAGCCAATAGTTCTCTAGTGAGCACAACCTTGAGCAACCGACGTTAGTACGATGTCATGGAGGACGAAATGTTTTAAGACAATCCCTGGAAGACCTCTTGAACTATTTAGTCGTACCTACGACTTACATTGTTAAACAATTTTCTAACATTCCAGTTACTGTATTCTTCTTCTTCTTCTAGGGCCACTCTGAACTACGAAGGTTGGCAGTCAGTAGGCTAATTTACGTAACTAAAGAAGTGCTGTTACAGTGCAGTTGCAGTTAAGTTTCTCTTTTCGTATTCTCTATCGCTGTCAGACACGCTCGCATCAAGTTCGCGTAACGCGAGCGCATTCTACTGTTGCGCGTCTTTGGTGCGTGCTTTGGAACGCAACATGATCAATTCTACTATTCGTTTGACGTCTCAAAATGACAGTTAAAAAGCACTAAAATCTGTTTTGGGGTATTATTTTAATATTATATTATCGTCATATTCATTGAAATGCAATTAATAGATATTTTTTGTCTCATGTGGCTACACCATAAGTAAGTTTGGTAGAGTTGGGCTGTAGTACAGTTGACGTACAGTTTACGCGCAGCTTACGCACAGTTCAAAGATTGCAAGAATACCGTATATCGCTCAACTGCACCACAACTTCATCGGCGCATTATAAAATTACGTGAATTAGCCCTCAGTTCTGCATACTTTTCCTTTTGGCGCTCGAGATACCTAAATTCCTTAGCCAAGACTTCCTCGTCCGACCGACGACAACTCGCTTTCTAGGTACTTTGCCTTTCATGATAAGTTATGAAAGCCGTATATTATACTTATAGCTTTAAAATTCACCCGTAACAAGATTCTTATAATAATAGCACTCATGCAAAGAAACAAACTCGTACAATTTGTATACCAAAGTCCCCCCTTACTAACAAATAGGTGTGAAGTTACAATAACCTTTAATCCAATTTATTCCTTTATTTGTTGCCTTTGCTGATCATATTTACACAAGGAAGTTGTCTCCTAACGTTTTTGTCTCATCCCGTTTACCAGCCATTCCATTTTCTGTATGTGTAATATTAATATTTTTCTTTTGAAAGTGATCTTTATTTTGACAACCAACGTAAAATAAAAACATTTTTAATATCGGTTTGTGGAGATAGTTTACCAGCTTTAAAGGGATTAAAGCAAACACAAATAACGAAGTTCAATCATTTGATTGATATTTGAAAAGTTTATACATTTGCGACCAGAATTATTGGGTGCGCTGAATTTAGTTTAAAAGTCTTTTTAACCGACTTCAAAAAGGAGGAGATTATCAATTCGAATGTTTATTTATATATTTTTTTATGTATTTTCGGGCATAGCTCTGTCATATATTGTCGGATTTGCAAAATTCTTTTTTTTGTTCGAAAGGGGTTTATTCCGAAATGGTCCCATATAAATTTTACCAAAATTGATCTAGCCCGTAAAAATACCCCTAATAACCCATAAACCCCTAATAAGTTCCGAAAAAACATACTTAGACGACGTTTTAGTTTCTTCAATCTTTGGGGATTCACAATCTCTTTTAAGTGTGCCGCCGTTTTTTAATGGATTTGGATGTTAAGGCAACACTAAAAAGCGAAAAAAAAAGTAAAAAAAAAAGAAAACCGCCTTCAAAAACTAAAAAGTGATCAATAACTTTAGCACAGAACACACATTACTTTACTTTCGGAAGTCGGTGGCAATACAAAACAACAAAATATTCAAAGCCACCGCCACCGCCACCGACTTCCGAAAGTAAAGTAATGTGTGTTCTGTGCTAAATTTATTTATCACTTTTTAGTTTTTGAAGGCGGTTTTCTTTTTTTTTGAAAAAACTTTTTATTATTATATTTTTTTATTGCCATACGCATGAAAATACCGCTTAACCTAACATGACTTGCTCACAAACTTGTCATTGCGAATTCTATACAAACAGTTTCTATTCAAGAACACACCATTAATAGCAAAGTTTACCAAGATACCTACTACAAAGCTTTCCAACTAAATCAAGTAATTATAACACATGCACATTACTAAGAGCTCTGCTTACTCCTGGGAATAGGAACGGTACATAACCATACATTAATTAAAACGTAAGTAGAATTAGGAAATTGCGCTCAGAGAGATACTCCAGCAGGAAATATAGGGTAAAGTGGAAAATATAGTGTAATGTCTGAATTACATTATACTTAAGGTTTTTCCTTAAAGCCAAAGAGTCAGGAAAAATGCTGTAAAAACCTAAAAAGATACTAATCGAAGCTGAAACTGATGTTCTGGCCATTATTGAATCCGTTTAAAAATAAAAACACAGTTTAAATTAATTTGAAGTTGTACGGTGCAACCGTACATTGCGAAATTATTGTACATACCGCGTCAGCATATCCGCCAACATTAATTATTCATTTTCACTTTCTTACAATTTGTTGTGTTCTCACGTATCAATATCATATTATTATCAGTATCTTCTATCATTTATTCTTAAAACTATCTCCATTTGAGCCTTGATGTTAACTTAGTATAATAAACTGTTAAACCTTCATGGACTCGTATCATTTAATATCATAGCATTCTATCAGTAAAAGCTGCACGGTACAATACCGTACAGAAGTGTTTCAATAACCAACCTTTACGCACTATCATAAAAAGGGATTTTGCACACCGAAAGTACACGTAAAAGTTCCAGCAATCATTTTTGCCTTAGTTTGATGGACAGTCATCATCATCTCAACTCTGTTGGGGTCGGCTTCCAATTAAACCAGATGCAGCTGAACACCAGTGTTATACATTGAGCAACAAGGTACGTGTTTGACCATCACAACCCAGTTAATGAGTTACACGTTATCCCTTGGCAAGACTGGTTGTCAGACTTTCTAGCCAGTTTGATGTATGCGTAGTAAAAGGCTCTAAGTAAAACTAAAAGCCTATACTACGTAAAACTATAATGATATATATTATAATAATAATATATGTGGGGACAATTCACACACGGCCATCTGACCCCAAACTAGGGAGATCCTGTACTATGGTTGTCAGACAGCTGATATACATACACAAACACATTTTAAATACATACATATATAGATAAACAACACCCACAAGGCAAACACAAGTGCTCATTACACAAATATTTACCCTGGGCGGGAATCGAACCCACAACACGCTACGCAGCAGTCGATCGCTCAGCCACTGCGTCGTCAAACTTATCATAAGTTATTAAACTAATCATAAGTTAGATGTCGTAATTGTTAATCCAACATAACAATCACCAATTATAATAAATTTGACGTGAGATTGAACCAAATACTCATAAAACTTGTAGGTCCAAGTCCTTAAATAGGTTTAACTAAGTTTACGATCAAACTTATGATTGATTACGTTCACGTGATGACTAATGACGGTTTTACTCGGTCATGTTACAGGATCGCCGGGTCCGTCAAACTAATCACATTAGGATTTAAATGGAGGCGCGTTGAAGTGAAATTGAGATATGAGTAGTAATCAATTTGCTAAAATGTCTAATTGGAATTGGTGTGTTAAATGTCTAATGTGTAACTTGGATATAGGAATTTATGCAAGCCCTTGATATGTAATAAAACCAAGATACAAAAACGGTTTAAAATTGACCCTAAATAATAAACGTACTAACGGACCCATTAGCATAACGTATTTAAAAAACTGGCCAAGTGCGACTCACAATCACACACGAAGGGTTCCGTACCATTATTTATACAACATTAGACACTATAATAAAACTTTTTTTTAAATATCGAGCAATAAAACGGCCAAAAATCACGTTTATTGTGAGCCCTCCTTGAATATTTATATTATTCTGTTTTTTGTTATAGCAACAATAGAAATACATCATCTGTGAAAATTTCAACTATCTAGCTATCACGGTTCAGGAGATACAGCCTGGTGACAGACAGCTAGACGGACAGTGGCGTCTTAGAAATAGGGTCTCGTTTTACCCTTTGGGTACAGAACCCTAAAAATAACTTTATTAATAAAGCATAACGTCAAGATTGTTTTAAGTAGTTATTGTTGTTTAATTTGATCCATTCATGGCATATATATTAAGGAATTGTACATCTAGGTTTTTATTTGTATATTAATGATGCAAACACAATAGTTTGAGTTCTTATGCTACTCTACTAATTTCTACTGCCTCTGGATTCCCAGTAGCAGTTATAAATTACAATTGGTTATGTTAATTAGTCGAGAATAGAACACTAAGATGATTACCAGTGAATTAATTTGCTGCGATTATAATTAATTAATTGTTGCTTTATCACCATAATTACTGCACGTGCAAGTGACGTAGTTAAAAATTACATAATTATAATACAATTATCAATATAAAAAGGTTCTTTGCTTATTAAACCGTCGATGCTGGAAACTTCGGTTTGAAATTACCTACAAAAAAAAATCAAAAAGAGAGGTGCATAAAACAACGTATTATTAACTAGCACGAGATAAGATAAAGTCAAGCATATCTGAATAAAAGTCATAAAGAAAAATTATACCAATTTACATCCAATTAACATTGTTCAATGTGGAATTTCTGCAAAAGAGTTACTGCTAACAGTAAGAACAACAACTTTCTGTATTAATTTCAGCCACTTAAGAACTCGGTTTTAACTTAAAACAAACAATAATAAGTTATCATTCTAGCCGCTAGATTAATAATTAATTTAATAACAAGAACAACTTTAAAACAACTGGAAGTTCCTTTACAGCCAACTTTAACTCCGAACTATCTTATTTCCATTTAACTTTCCTGCATATTATTCTTTTGAATAAAACTTGGTACTTTTTTCTGCACGGCACTGTAATATTATTTTGCTTTTGAAATATTCTGATATTTACCTTTGGTTTAATACACCAATAGGTTTACTTACTATCTATAAATATTCCAGTATTCGGGCCAATTAATGTAGTCTGAATTTTATTGGCGGTGCCTATGTTTGTTTAAGAGATTCAAGTTTTAACTTACTGCTCATATTTATGCGTAGAGGTCAGTAACCTACCGTTCTGCTCTTGACATTGTCATAACATTTATTACGTTGGTTCTTATCCAATCAAAAGTCGAAGTCTGGTGTGAGATTGGTTGTCAAATTTTTTGACTTTTGACTACTCTTAACGACGGTCAAAGATCTAGGAATGGCACCCGGGACGAACAGCTTTATGTGCTTTCCAAAGTCAAAGCATTTATTTCAATCAAACAATTTACAATGACTTTTCCATTCTCAAAGAGTAAGTTAGTTAGGAAGTTGATGCTTGTTGTTCGTTTCAAAACGTGTCGGGTATCTATGGAGAAGAACGAGCAAGAAACTCTTATCGGACATTTTTATTAATCAAGTTTAAAAAAAAAACCAGGTGACATTATCAAAAAACGGAGGATCTAGTTATAAATTATATTTGTCAATAATAATATTATATTATTAATTATATGATTAAATGCTAATTTATGTTTAAATAATTATTTTATTGTTATTGTTTTAAATTGTAAGGTCCGACCATATTGTTTAAATTATTTGTTGAAATGGAGTTGACATGGTATTGACGAAAAATAAATTTATTATCTTTAAATTGTTGATGTAATTTGTAAAATACAAATGTCATTATTTTATTGTAGGTATAAACTGCAATTATGTACATTCCACGTATACATACATACTAAATATATTGTATATTAAAAATAGAAAAATGAATTAATACGTAGATTTTAACCTCTCTGATCTTGTCAGTTATTTTGCAAAATAATAAGTAATGAAAGATGAATTCAGAGTATCGTTTGTCAATTTCCACCATATTGAACCATAGAGAAAAATAAACATAATAATGAACGTTCCACAGCATGCATACTAGGTACTTGTAGACATGTGTTGCTCTTATTAGGAACATTTTATAAATACGATTGTTGATTGATATATTGATAATGCGATCGCCAACCCGCCTGCCAAGCGTGGCGATTATGGCAAATCCCCCCCTTGGGGAGGCCTATGTCCAGCAGTGGACGTCTTTCGGCTGAAATGATGAATGATGACCAAATCCTGCTATGATCTATTATTGTGCCATTGCCATCGCCAACCTGTATAACAACTGCTGCTAAAAAAGAATGACTATAGTGTGGGTGTATTTACAATTCTAAAGCGCCTGTAAATGGTTTAATTGAAATAAATGCTTTGTATATGAACATAACGGTCTTCTTTGTAAAGTGTATTTTTATACTCGTCATATAAAACGTAAAACAATTATGAAACTAGTTCCCTATACCTGTTCTTCACAGAACAGTTTCCCGACTAGTCCGTAACCAAGTTACAGGGAGGCAACCCTAAAGTGATTACCGGAACCTTAACAGGGTTTCGTGTGCCTAAAGACTGCGGATATACACGGAATTGATTTACTGTACCTTACTCCAATAAAATTGTAGACTTATTTTAGTGTTTAATAGTATCACGAATCTATGATTATAAATACCACCAGTCTGTGCCCGCGACTTCGTTCGCGATTGTATCGACTATCTGAAAGAGACAAAGCTAAAAAGAAAAACTATTTATTCACGAGAAAGTGACGCACATACTACATTAACGTTGTTTTATTTATTTATTATTCACAAAATCCACAGCTCTTTGACAATTTATCTTAAAACCGGTTTTACAGCCAATTACGGATTTACAATTTAATAGCTATTAAATACATGCAGCAGAAACAGACATACATAATGCAGAAATTAATGCTAGCGCCAACTGAGCATTGCTAAGTGTACAGTGTGGGTGAGTGTGTGAGGAGTTGCAGGTGGGTGTGTGCGTGTATGCTTTGGTGTGTGTGAGGATCGTGTGTATACCCATTTATACCTACTATGCAAATAAAATTATTTTGTTTGGTTTTGTTTAGATTTACTAGTCAGTTCGTCATTAACAGACGTTATTAATAGGTTCTTATATAAGCCTTTTTTGGAGTTAAATATATCAAGATGAGAGAATTTACAATAATAAAAACTAAAACAAATGAATGTTGAATCTCTTTTTTTTGGTTTCATTTTGTGAGTGTTTATATCTGCAGAGTTTTAATTTTTTGCGCGTAATCTATCTTCTATATAATAAAAATGAAATAGTAGTACTATTAGTCTCGCTAAAACTTGAGAACGGCTGGACCAAATCGACTAATTTTAGTCTTGAAATATTTGTGGAAGTCCAGGGAAGGTTTCTAAGGTCAGTAAATTGTTAAATCAATTGACAGGACAACGTCTGTCGAGTCAACTAGAACTAAATATTTTTCTAAATTAAAGGTTGCCCATGTTACTAATAACATAAAGTATCAGTTGGTAAAAGTTCCGTCAAAATTGAACCAGCCGTTTCAGGGATCCATTTCAACAGACACCGATATTCAACTGCATCCGGATAGACTGAAAAACTGACCCCTAACATTATTGAGAAAGGCTGAGCAGCTGATGATGTTTAACAGCATATTTGGTCGGAACTGTAAAGCGTCTTGCTGAACTTATGGCCTACATAAAGTATCGGGTAAAAATCAGTAATGATTTTCAACAATCCATCCATACTTAATATTATAAACGCGAAAGTAACTCTGTCTGTTACACTTTTACGATGAAACAGCTGAACCGATTTTGATAAAATTTGGTATGAAGATAGCTTTAACCCTGGGGAGTCACACTCCCTACTTTTGAAACCACGACTTGGTATGCATCCTCAATAACCGACATTCACGCAGACAAAGTCACGGGTTAAAGCTATAAAGTAACTATAAAAACCTATTTTTATAAAAAACCGTTTTTATAAAAACCTATAAAAAAAATCCCCAAAGGACATGTTTCATATTGGGCCCAGTCTATGTATGTACACCACTTCAAAAATAAGAGAAAAATTCGTAGAATCCGGGAAAAATACTGATAATTCATTTAAATGTATACTGTTGTGGTAGTAAATTGATATTTAACAATTATTTTTATGGATTTTCAACATGGCGTCACTCAGATTTAGCTACTCTATAAACCATAGATCGATCATTGATTATAGAAAGAGAACTGTCAACTGTCAATAGTGTCACTTCGGTCACTTTCGTGCGTATGTTCTGTGCTTTCGTCTCGTTTGTTTCTAGTTTTGGAGTACGTTTTAACAACCTTGCTATCGTTTTGTGAATTTAACACAGTTTCTTTCCCATCTGTTTACCTGGCTATCCACATATTGACGCAGAAAATCAGAATTATAAATGTCAAACGTCATTAATAAATCAAAATGACAGCTTACCGCCATGACTGTTTTTTTGTGTTGTGTGTTGCAATATCAAGTGTTATTTCTTGTATTTTACTTGCTCACAAAGCCGTTTTAAGGTAATTGGACAATTGAGAACTATTTAAAATATGTTTCCCTATTTTTAAGTATGATGTACAATGACTGGGCCCAGGCTCCATACATTTTGAAACAACTCCTTTAAGTGAGTAATGAGTGAGGAGCTCGTGGCTACGTAAAGCCGTACAGATAAATCGGTCACATGTTAAGCTACGCTTGTCGCGGTTAGTCTGTGGATGGGTGACCATCTATTTCATACGCCCTCCGTTCCCTCCGTGCCTCGGAAAGCACGTAAAGCCGTTGGTCCTGACTGTCAATCATTGATCTTTGGAAATCGTTATGTGTGGTTAGAAGCCAGAGTTTGACAACCAGGCTTACCTGGGGATATCGTGTTACCCAGTAACTAGGTTGTGGAGGACCGATACGCAGTCGCTCCATGTAAAACACTGGTATTCAGCTGCATACGTTTAGACTGGAAGCCGACCCCAATATAGTTGGGAAAAAAAGACTAGGTAAAGGACAATAATAATAATAATATTGTTGCCAATAAGCATGACATAGTGGTGATACATCGATTAGAGCGTCGCGCAACGATGGTTGATATAGCGGTTCCGCATGACGAGAACCTAGTGAAAACCGAGAAAGATAAACAAATAAAGTATCTTGATTTGACTCGCGAGGTTGTCGACATGTGGGATGTCAATACAGCAGTCATTGTGCCGATAGTCGTTACGGCCAATGGAATAATTTCCAAGAGCCTCGAACAACATCTCAGAAGGCTCTCGTTGGGCAGCTGGATCAAGGGCTTGATTCAGAAAGCAGTACTCCTGGACACGGCGCGTATTGTTAGGAGAGTCTTCTCTCAGGAGCTCTGACCACCGGTAGCTTGGACCCTGTTCCCGATACCGGTGGGCTACTATTTTTGATATTTTTAAGTGTTTTTATTTTAATATGAATATTTAAAAATGTATTTTTATGTGCATATAAAATAAATGAATGTGAATAATATTCTTTATTGAAACAGTTGGTACATTCTATAACAAGTTACTCTGAACCCCACACTAGGATACCCTGTGTGAACTCCAGTCTCTTCTGTCATTTATTAAAAGAATATTTGTATTCATTTTATTAAAACTTTAAACAAAAAGTAAGACAAATCAAACCTTATGAGCGCCCATCCCCATCGAACGAACTTCAACGCAAGCGTGATTGAAAATTGTTTTGTTTTAACCAACGCAAAGCTCGAAAACAAATGACTGAGTGAGAACGCGATAATATCACAGGAAAATTGGCGAAATTTCACAAAACTTGTTCCAGGACATACGTGTTTTTGAAAAAGCCTTCCTAGTTTTTGGTAAAAATGTTTGTAATTTAGAATCTTCATTACATGTGCAAGGTTTCTATGAAGCTGTTTCTTTTTACTTTTTCAATATAAGAGTGCATTATGACCAGCCAAAGTTCTGATTAAATTGTGCAAAAAAGCTAATTTTCGGACGTGTTTACTGAATTTGTTTCTCAAAAAAGTTTATTTTTGGCTTTATACAAACCTATATTTAAACCACAAGATACCTGTGTGTTAAAAATATTTGGAAAATAATTTGTTATAACGCCGTAATCGCGTTCGAGCGTTTGTATGGGAAATGTGACGGGTTGGGCGCTCTTAAGGTTTGATTTGTCTTACTTTTTGATAAAGGTAAAAAGAAAAATTATAACAAAAAGAAAGTAACAAAAACAAGTATGTGTGTGTGTGTGTGTGTGTGTGTGTGTGATGATGGATGGAAATGAGTAATGCAGCTTATAGCATCGAAGCTAAAATACGTATAGCTTCGTATGTCTCATGACAAGGAGGAGGTGAAAGAGGACTAGATCTAACGAGTCTATAGAATCTTGGACCATTTGCACACTTTCAGTATTTTTATAAGACATACTATTTTAAAGTTGGCGCAGTGGCTGAGCGATCGACTGCTGCGCTGCGTGTCTCGGGTTCAATTTCCGCAGTCAATAAATATTTGTATGGAATACAAGGTAGCTGTTCCGGTTCTGGCTGTATGAGTTTATTTATGTTTGTAAACGCACCCACGTTACAGGAAAAATTCCTAGTGCCCCCGGGCATGTTCTTTAAATTCTTTAAATCATCATCATCATGTCAATCCTCAGATGCCCACTGCTGGGCATAGATCTCCCCTTAGGGACAGTTCAGCCGTAACCGCCACGCTTGGCCGATGCATGTTGGGGATTGCAGTAGGTGTTATGGTACTCAGAAGGACGCTGCTGCCCATCCTCTGTTCAATATCCCTCTGTCACCTTCAACGACACCCACGGGTAGAAATGGGGTGGTGCTATTTGCAGCCGGCACCACACGGCTTCATTAAATAAATAAAAAATAATGGTTTTTATATAAACTTGAAATGCAAACAAATACTAATAATGAATAATATACCCAATATAATAAAAGCTTGTAAAAAGAAACTGATGTAAAAATAATAACTTGATAACCTTTCCAAGACGTATTCTGACAGGTAATAACAGGTCTCTAGGTCTCTAGGTTATCAAAATTTAGTAAAGCAGGCATGAAATTACAAATCTGATATACGACCGTGACGTGCTGAAATATGACTATATACTTTTTTACATTCTAGGCTTTGTAAGGTCAGAGTCGAAGTCAAATCATTTATTTCAGTTAGACCATTAAAAAGAAAGCAAGAAACTCCATACATACTCTTTTCAAAAAAGGATGTTTACAATATTTTCATTTACAAGAATTATTATGGTATGTGAATACGATGTACCTTGTATAAAATTACTATATTAAGATAAAAATACATTATTGTAGGTTGGTTTCGTTAGTTATAACGAAACCAACCTACAATAATGTATTTTTGTTTGTTGTTGTTGTTTTTGTTTTTGTTGTTTTTTTGTGTTTTTTTTTTGTATTTTTTTGTTTTTTTTGTTTTTTTAACCAAAACAAATTATTACCCACAAACAACAAACAAACACACACCAAACAAACACAAACAAACAAACAAATTATTTCCCATGTCGAAGCTGTGCTTAACAGCACAGCTTCGACATAGCAAATAATTTGTCATTCAAGTTAGGGCTTTAAATCGTGTGCATTAAAACATATTTCATATCAACTAAATGTCTAATTTTACAGTTAAATGAAAATTATTCGTGTTTTCAGAGTGTAAAGTGTATTTCAAAGTTCAGGTTCAAAATTTCAAAGTGTATTTTTTGTTTTTAGTTAATAGTATTTAATACCGAAATGTGGCAATGGGCAGGCTACATCGCTCGAAGAACCGATAACCGATGGGGAAGAAAGGTTTTCAAGTGGCGACCACGAACCGGAAGAAGCAGCGTTGTTATAGACCTCCCACCAGATGGACCGACGACATCGTCAAGGTCGCGGGGAACCGGTGAATTCAAGCGGAAGGCTATGGGGAAGGCCTATTTTCAAAGGAGAACGTCTTTCGGCTGATGATGATGATAAATACCCAAATGTAATACATAACATGTGATAGAACACTCAGCACTAAAAGTGTTGTTTTTTAAAACAAATTTAATTTAAAAAAAACTGGCCAAGTTCTAGTCGAACTCGCGCACGAAGGGTTCCGTGCCATCTATACAACATTTGACATCGAGCAAAAAAACGGCAAAAATCACGTTTGTTATATGGGAGCCTCAAATATAATAATAATAATAATATAAGAATATGTGGGGACATTTTCACACACGGCCATCTGACCCCAAACTAGGGAGACCCTGTACTATGGGTGTCAGACAGCTGATATACACACACAAATACATTTTTTTTTAAATTTTATTCTATTTTTAGTATTTGTTAAACATCCCCAACAGTTAGATTGAACGATCACTCCCTTGAGGCGCTGAAGCATTGTGTGGAAGCGCGGAAGAGCGAAGGAATATGGAGTTGTACTCCTGTGTAGTAATAGAAACATTTATCATTCTTGTGTGGTGTATGCTAATAGCTTCTGTGTTTCTTGCGTTAAGTTACAAATTTCTGAAAATTACAGAGTAACAGTAAGAAACAACGTTAGGTATCTACGTTTTTGTTAGCCGACTTCTAAAAAGGAGGTTTTTTAATTCGGTTGTAACTTTTTTTTTTCTTTTTTATTGTTGGCAATTGTAGATCGATATTAAAAAATATTTTTTAAATTGATAGTGTATGCCTCAGGGTTAGTCCCATATAAATTTAATCGAATTAATTCAGGAGGTTTTGAAAATATCAGCAAAAACGTCATCTATGCATGACGTTTTAGTTTGTGATTCCCTTCAGCAAAAGTTTTGATAAAAACTTCCTATTTTAACTGCGTTGCCGTTTCATAATGGATTTGGATGAAAAGAAAGTAGTAAAAATAAATACCTTATTTACGAAAAAAATAACCGCTGTTAAAAACTAAAAAGTGATAAATAACTTTAGCACAGAACACAACCATAATTATTATCTTAGTTTCGGAAGTCGGTGGTAATACAAAACAAACAGAACAAAAGTCGCGGTGGTCTTTTTGATTGGCAAGATGAGTAAAAAGACACATCACATAGCCAATTAACATTGAGTAGAAATTATTGTTGAGAAGCTACTTTTTGTAGTTGCGTGCAATGCAGAACATTGGGCAATGTACTCCAGCACAGGAATTTTTTAAAGTTAGTATGACATTGAAAACCTGTTTCCAAACATATCGTAAAAAGAAGTCAGAACTTTTGACCTTCAATGTTTCCATAACCAAAAGGTTTCCAACATGCTACTTTCGGCTTTAACAAGTACATCCGTTATTTGTAAACTAACTGAGATTACAGAGCTGTACAATTAAGTACTGATATTCAGCTCGCCTAGGGTAATAAGCAAACGTAGTGTTGGAAAGCAACAGTCCCGGGTTTAGTAAGTCCCGGTTATTAGAAATTTTGGAACACCCGGCATTTTCATAAAGCGTTGAATTTGTTTTTTTTCTCGTCGGCGCTTCTGGCAAAACAAAAGTTCTAATGAATGAGGGGAGTTATTTACAAGGTGCCTTTATAGGGTCGTTTTTAACTCACGAAAGCTGGTATATCGGCCACCCTTGCCTTCTCAAGATCCTTGATCGAATCCTACTACTTACTATTATAAACACGAATATTTCTGAACAGTGATGATTGGATAAATGGATGGAATTTCACTCAATTCTGAAGTTGACAAAGTCACGGGCTGAAGCTATAATTATAAATAAGTACTCCAATATTAACCTTGGAAAGTTTGACCACAGTTTGATACAATCATCATCATCTACGAAGCCTTTTCTCATCTATGTTGGGGTCGGCTTCCAGTACAACCAGATGCAGCTGAATACCAGTGTTTTACATGGAGCGACTGCCTATCGGACCTCCACAACCCTGTTACTGGGTGACACGATACCCCTAGGTAAGACTGGTTGTTAGAATTTCTGTCTTCTAACTACACTTAACAACAGCCAAAGATCTATTAATGACAGCCGGGACCAACGGCTTTACGTGCTTTCCGACGCACGGAGGGAACTCGGTATGAAATTGATGGTCACCCATCCATAGACAGGCCGCGGCAAGCGTAGCTTAACCTCTGTTCGGGTTTTACTTAGCTACGAGCTCGTCCTGCCCTACAGCCTGATACAAACACTAGCCAATGTTTACAAACAAAAATAGTCCAAAAATACTCCTACTGACATAGTAAACTTTGGTCAAACATAACATCGGACAATAACGATATTAGTTTTGTGTTATTACAAGAAAAACATGTTTTACTATTCACGCTGAGGGCTATAAATTGTTGGAGGGAGACTGAATGGAATGTTCACGGTGAATGGGGAATCACAGGGGGAATGAACAGAGGTGACACACTTTATCCCTTTCACTACTGAAATATTTAGTAACCGCGGATGCAGATGAAGTTGTGGATTAAAAAGTAGCCTATGTCCTTCCCCAGGGCTCCAACTATGTTCATACCAAATTTCATCAAAATCAATTCAGCCGTTTTATTGTGAAAGCGTAACAGACAGAGTTATATAATAATAATAATAATAATAATTTTTATTTGGTACTTAATGTGAGAACAAATATATCTTCTGGCTCCCAAACTAGGTTTATAGCCTGTGACTTGGGAGTCAGTGATTCCAAAAACTAACAATATACCTAGTAATAGACTTATTAACTAATTACAATTAACAAACAATTTACATTAGGATAAGTATAATAGAAGAGAAATGTGTGTGCGCGCGTGAGTGTGTGTGTGTGTGTGTATGTGTGTGTGTGTGTGTGTATGTGTGAGTGAGTATGTGCGTGAATGTGTGTGTGATGTGAGGACATGAGGCGTATATAATGTGTCTGAAGTTGCTTAGGATTGGGTGAGAAGCAATTCTTCTGTTTCATCGTATGATTGATCCATCAGCCACATTTTCACCGTATTTTTTTTAGTAGTTACTTTCGCATTTATAATATAAAAAATAAAGTATGGAAGTATGGATTATAATTCGTGGTCCTTGGTAACTGGGCTTCTCCCAGTTGTAAACGTCGTTTGTGCCTATTCACCTTGTTCTGTTCTGTCTTCTGCTTAATATTGAGGGAAACGGAAAATATGTATTTTTTTCTTACTGCTCCGCCGTTCTTTTTTGATTAATTTCGTGGCGGAATGCAAAGCAGTTGAATCGTTTCTCCGGGACTTGTCGAGCTTCATTGCCTCGGAGCAGTTTTGGTGGTCGTCACTGTTGATTCTGGCCTGGTTTGGAAAAAGGGCTTAACCCAATAAAAAATAGAATATAATATCCCACCAAAAACATTTTCATGTAAAATGTTGCCAAGACGAGACCAAATGGCTCGCACTGTCAAAAAGTTATCAGATCTCTGCCTGTAATCTCTACTTTACAAGCCCTAACTCACACACTCTACATCGTAGTCAACATAATATGTGGCTTGGTCGTTTCGCTACCGTCACATGGACGTAAGGTAAAAAAAATATTCTCCGTTCATTACTTTTTTGTTAAACAATAGTTCTTGTAGTAACGAAACAGCCAAGCCATACTAACTTATATACCAAATTTCAGCTTTCTAGGACTTCAGAAAGTACCCTAAGAATTTTGATGTTCATCAGTGAGGGAGTCAGTGACGAAATCAGGGTTCAAGTTATGAGGGTTAAAAACGACGAACCGCTTCGAGAAAAGGTACGTAATGCCCTTGCGCTTCGCTTGGGTCTTGGCGGGGGCACTACCGTGACGCCAGATATTTTGTTTAAAAGAAGATTAAATTATTAAAGGTAAGGTACCTTTAATAATTTAATCTTCTTGATATAATATCATCATCATCTGCCTAGCCTTTTCCCAACTATATTGGGGTCGGCTTCCAGTCTAACCGGATGCAGCTGAATACCAGTGTTGTACATGGAGCGACTGCCTATCGAACCTCCACAACCCAGTTACTGGGTAACACGATACCCCTTGGTAAGACTGGTTGTCAGACTTACTGGCTTCTGACTACCCGTAACGACTGCCAAAGATCTACGAATGACAGTCGGGACCAACGGCTTTACGTGCTCTCCGAGGCACGGAGGAAACTCGGTATGAAAGGGATGGTCACCCATCCACAGACCGACCGCGGTTAGCGTAGCTTAACCTTTGACCGATCGATCTGTACGGCTTTAATATATTTACTTATATTTAATTTAAACCTCAAACCCGCCCTGGTGATACGCATTCAGGTCATCTCACCACCTCTTTCTGGGCCGGTCTACCTTCATCAGAACCCATTGCGCAGAGACTCTCGCCTAGCGGTTACCCTGCATGCAGTTGACGTGACCCGTCAACATTAAGATTATATGTTTTGTTTTTAACCAGTCATAGCGACCTATACTTTTAGAACCTATTTTCATTGTCATCCATCACACCAAAGGAAGGCCAAAGAAAAGATGGATGGATTGTGTGACAAATGATATAAATGAAAAGGGAGTGATAGCATGACTATTTGTCAACAGTTACACCCGTTATCTTCTTCCATTCCGTCGACAGGAGGACAAGAGCAGGAAGATGATGGTGATCCCTCGGTGAATTTAGTAAAAGTAAGATCCAATCTAGCCTGTCCCTTTGCTGTCCTCCCGAGCGACGCCCTAAACCGAGGTCCGTACCCCACAGGAGTGCCCTTGCGCGAAGTTTCTTAGTGTATAAGTTTTTGGAACGAAGTTCCTTATCGCGCGTTGTGAAAGGGGGCTAGACGGAAAAAATTCTTACGAAAAGTTGTCACGACACTTTTTGCTATAGTAAGCTATTGTAAGCTGTGCGGCGTCGCATGTTTCTCTGTCTGTCTCTCTCTCTCTTATAGAAAGCAAGCCAGATATTTTCATTTCTATTTCGCATTGAACAGTGTGGTGTCGCGACGATTATTTTTGTTGAGTGTATACAGGTTTTTTGTAAATAATAAATAATAAAAAATAATAATAATAATGAATCCTGACAGTGTTTCTGCACAAGTTCCGGATATTGCTGATGGAGTTAGGTATTACGAAAATTGAGCCTACTGATTAAGTTTATATAACATTATATTTGTTAATAATAATAAAAATATTATTATAACTTAAAAAAATAAAATTTTATTACAATTCCTTCACTAATTAATCGAAAGGAACTTTGTTCCATCCGGGTGTCCCTTGACACCTCTCAAGTTTTTTTGCTCTATCTGGAGGCCTTTCACCTTAAGACACCACAGGAAAGTCTGGCTAAGCAGCCGACAACCTCCTAGGGTGACCTCAAGATGCCATTCTGAAAACAAAACATTGTTTACGTGAGCTTGTCGTGAGCAATAAATCCCTAGCAGGCATCGATGTGACGGTAAAATATGAAGAACCTTTATTATAAAAGAACATCTACTCATATGTACCCATGTTTGCAAAAAAATAAATGATTTGATTTGATTTGATTATGGTTTTTTTGCAGAATAGACCGGATATTCTTATCCAATTCCAAACCATTATCCGAATTTCTCGTTGGCTGTTATAAAACGAGTGTGTGGTTACCGTTTAAACACTCTGGTTTCATTAAAAAGCAGGCGGTTAGTGGCTGCGAGGAGAACTCGATTTTAATATATGCTGATGTACGAGCTAGGTTTTACGTTTCTGTAGACGTATTTACTGAGATACCGAAGGATAAAGTGGCTTTTGCAAAGCTTACCGAGAAGACAGAATGGCAATATTTTTTGTCGAAGATGTTTAGGACCCGTTTCACCATCTTCAAATAAGCTCCGATTAAATGACTTGGGAGTTCAGTTTGTTTATAATATTTAGAAATAGAATGCATTCGAGAATTTTTAAACAAAAATATTTTTTGAGAAAATTGGCTTTATGTCAAAGTCAAAGCATTTATTTCAATTAAACCATTTACAGGCACTTTTGAATTGTCAAGGAGTCGGTCAGTTAGACAGAAAGTTGAAGCTAGTTGCTCGTTCCAAAACGTAGGTAGGTCTCTATGGAGAAGAACGAGCAAGAAACTCCACGGACACTCTTTTAAAATCAGGTTTTTACAAAATACTGCTTACATTATTCTTATTGCTTCTATATGTGAAAACAATGAAGGTAATCTAGAAATACAAAATATAAAAAATAATCAAGATAAAAACCATGGCAGTTAAGAGTTGACCAATCTCTACTGACAGCGCCCGTTCACGAACATGACGCGTGAATCAGCACCATTCAGCTTAACCATTTTAGAGGGAGCTGAATGATCCAACACACGCGCCACCACCAGCGCGGCAGCGAGACATTTGAGTGAGCATGACAATTCTCTCAACCGCCATGCTCATTTTTGTCAATCACATAATAATTTACTTAAAATATGGCTCCATGGTACTCACATTTACAAAATTGAAATAATGCTGCTAAATTATACAAAACTAAGGTTTCCAATGTTTCTAAAATGTCGAAAAAGTAATTAAAATATATTTGTGTATAATAATAACGATACTCGTTAATCATGTCAATAAAAAAAGGGGTAGGAAACAACATTCCTCTAATTAGGAAATTCTCTAAACTGCCTGTGGAGCAGGACCAGCATTTAGCCAAGCATTTTTATCATTGATGTAGTCTTCTGATTTATAATATGCTTGTCTACACAGTGTGCGTTTAATACATGTTTTAAATTGTCTTTCATTTAGTTGCAGAATATCAAGAGGTATTTTATTATAAAATTTTACACAGTACCCCATAAAAGAAGTATGAACTTTTGACAATCTGAAACTTGGCTGATCTAATTTGTTCCTATTTCTAGTATAAACACTATGTCTGTCACTTATTTTATTAAAAAGATGAAGGTTTTTTCGAACATGCATAATGTTTTCATATATGTATTGACAAGGTACCGTTAAGATGTGAATCTGTTTAAACAATTCTCTTAGAGACTCGCGTATGCTGAGATTATAGATGGCTCTGACAGCCCGCTGTTATGTTTTATATTTTACTATAATGTATCTCATAATATTGCAAAATGCTACTGAATTATAATTGTTATTGAATTATAACTATCTAGCTGATGTCCGCGGCTTCGCCCGCTGGACAAATTATATACTAAAACCTTCCTCTTGAATCACTCTATCTATTAAAAAAACCCGCATCAAACTCCGTTGCGTAGTTTTAAAGTTCTAAGCACACATAGGGACAGACAGACGCGGCGGGGGACTTCCTTTTATAATACGTATACCAAATGTTAACATTCATATGACTAAGTGTTATGGTTCACTAATATATAATAAGTCCTGGGACATTAGCAGCAAGTGACTGAAAATTATGAAATTCTGAATATGTCATTTTGTAATTGAACTTGCTATTTCTTCAAATGCGCTGACGACAATATCTATTCCCTTATTTTGTAAATAATTTATTGTCTCTACAACATACTGCGATTGCGGTGGAGTAGAAAGATTCATCCATGACAATATAGCATATTCTGTGAGTGGACAACTCCACTGTTATAAATATTCCAAAGCCGTTTTGTAATATTTTTCAATTTCTTCGTCAAAAGACTTTAAGTTTGAATGCTGAGGAATTTTTGATATTTTCGCACCGCGTCGCCGCCTCACCGGCCCGCACTGTACGTGGTAGTACAAGTTGCAATTGAAATACCGGGACATTTTGTAGACCAACCGGGACGACCGGGACAGAAGTCCCAAACCGGTGACATGTCCCGGTGTACCGGGACGGATGGCAACCCTAAGCTAGTTGCTCTTTCCAAAACGTAGGTAAGTTCTCTATGGAGAAGATATTATTTTAGGTACATAAGAAAAACGTATAAAAGTCCAAACGCGATGCACTCTACTCAAAACGTAAACATAATCACCAACCCTAAAATGCATATGACACTGAAACTTTCCAAAACAGCCTAAGACTAACATAACATTTACAAAGGGTTAGTAAACCATGCTATAAGGAAAATCCCCAGTCGTACGCAAACTGAATAATAATTTATAACCCTATAACAACCCAAGTTTAGCGCCTATAAAATTGCAGCCTACCAAATGACTGGCAAACAGATTTATCGGTACATTTAGGTGGCAGGGAGATATGGACTTCTATAGATAACTTTGCCTAGTGATGGGTTGAAATTAAGAGTTATTGTGGACCTTTTCAACATGATCATTATGTCTAATATACTGTTATATACAAACTGCTCTGTTGGTCTTGTTGTCGCAAGCGCGACTGCTATGCTCAGGTCCTGGGTTCGATTCTCAGGTTGGGTACAGTGCTATTGTGTTTTCTATTAGAAATCTCTCCGTAGCAGTGCGGAGTTTCAATTTGAAGATTCAGTCAAAATCCTGATTAACTAAAATAGCTGTGAAGTTAAATTTTTTGTTGCTTTAAAATCAGTAATTATTCAATTGAGTTAGCAAATAAGTGATGTTTTAAATATAACAATAAAACAATACACACAATAACAACACACACAATACACACAACACATACACACACACACACACACAAACACACACATATACATACAATATTACTTTGCACATAAATAAAATTGAAGTGACCGTTTGTAATGTAAATGTATGTATGTAAAATAACAGCATTTTTCTAAATGCATAAGAAAACACACGGTTACAACACACGGTACACGGTAACAATACAAAAAAAAAACTATTTTGTTTAATTGTTGTTTGTTCCTGCTAATATCCTAAATGGCTTTCAAGATTTTGATGGAGTTCTCGCTGGCAGATCGCCGATGTTTAAGGAGTAACTTTTATTTTAAAAAATATTGGGTTCCGCGCAAAAAAACCCGCCGCAGATTAGGTACACCAGCATTCACGCGGCCGAAGACGCGAGCATCAGCTAGTTTATTTAATATTAATGGCGCTATGACACACATGACATTTGAATGAAGTAATATTTAAAAGAAAAGTAAAATAATAATCTTTCGTACTTTATATAAATTATTAGTAGTTAAAAATAAACAAAACACGTGGATACTTTTATTTTCGGAATAATTAAATCTTTATAGTGTTCCTATCTTTAGTAATCCTACATGGATCTTAGTGTGATCCAGTCTTTAAGTGAAAACTCTACCACTAAAATATAATTCATAAAATTTCACGTACAATTTCTGATTTTATTACGTAAGCTTTCAAAACAGTAATTTACTCGTAACAGTAATCCTTGCCGAGGTTAGCAAAATTATCTGTAAAGCTAGAAATCTGAGCCTAACTAAATAATGTAGGCTACCTAACATAGCCTTATAAATAAACTTAATCCATCCCTAACAAGACAAAAAGACGAGCTGACGCAACTTAACAAGTAGTTGCGGCTAACTTTGATAATGATGTTTAATAAACAATTTTAACTCGCGACCTAGGCCTGCGGTGGCGGAGGGTTGAGTAATAAATGAAGGTCGACTCAACCCTGTAGCGCTACAGATGGGGTATTTTTATTATAGTACCAACGCACGCAACGGTTGGGAATTAAAATGTTGTACGTTAGTGCTTTAGGTTTTCGTTTGGTTAGATGGTTTCATTATAAATGTTGTTGTTTTTTGGTACGGGGTGGAAAATCCTCATGGATGTCCTCCGCCCTGGGGCGGGCAGAGGGGTTGAATGTTGAAGTACCTAAATTAACTTTTAACCTACACACCTATTATATTTAACACTAGCGATCCGCCCCGGCTTTCCACGAGTATTATTGTCATATTTCAACCAACTTTACACAAAAAAGAAAGAAAGAAAACCGAATTTATTAACGAGAAAGTTTTTTTTTTTTTTTTTTTTTTTTTTTTTCTGAATGGCATCTCGCAGTTCAACCTGAGGGTTGGTTACTGCTTAACCGGACAATCCTGTGGTGCCTTAAAAGTGACTTTTAGGGCCTCCAGCCAGGGCAAAAACTTATAAACTAAGTGACTACGCTAAGGGCACCCCCTGTGGGGTACGAGCCTCGGCTTAGGTCGCCACTGAGAGAGGGCAGCAAAGGGACAGGCTGGATCGGGTCTCCATTAATTAGGGGCTATTTTAAAGCTAAGGGCTCAGCGACGCGGGCTGGCGCTAGCAAGGGTCGGGGGGGGGGGGGGGGGGCGTTACGGGGTCGTCGCGAGGGACCTCGGCGGCGAGGTCGGAATGACGATTTGTGTCTGTGTTTAACTAATGTGCTAGTAGCTCTATTTCTTTCTTGAAGGAGGGTAATAGCGTCATCTGGATCGGACAGGGTATGACGTGGACGTCGGGTCCTGCTAATACGGGAAGGGGTATATCGGGCGGCCGCTACGACGAGCGGGTTGCGGTGTTTCTCCGCTTGATCGAAGAAGCGCTTGCAAGCGCGCTTCATGAACTGACGGATGGTCGGGAGTTTGAGATCGAGATGAAGGTTCTCGTTGCGAACATAGAACGGGGCGCCCGTTATTTTTCGCAAAAAACGGTTTTGTAAGGTTTGCATTCTGTGGAGACGGTATGCCTTAACGTGTGCGAATACAGCACAGGCGTAGGTCATGATGGGACGAATGCACGCTGTGTAGGTACGCAATTTGCACTTGAGTGACAATTTGCTACACGAGAAAGTGACGCACATTACAAAATATTTTGAAAACCAAACCAAACATTTTTAAACTATACTAAACGTTTCTCATAAATCACTCTATCTATTGGTGAAAATCGCATTAAAATCCGTTCAGTAGTTTTTGAGTTTATCGCGAACAGACAGACATGACGGGGGACTTTGTTTTATTAACCGACTTCAAAAAGGAGGAGGTTATCAATTCGAATGTTTTTTTTTTTTTTATGTATGGTCGGCATAACTCTGTCATATATAGACAGATTTGCAAAATTCTTTTTTTTTCGAAAGAGGTTTATCCCGAAATGGTCCTATATAAATTTTATCCAAATTGATACAGCCGTTTTTGAGAAAATCAACAAATTCCTAAATAAATTACTTAGACGACGTTTTAGTTTCTTCAATCTTTGGAGGACTTACAATCTCTTTTAAGTGTGTCGGCGTTTCTTAATGGATTTGGATGTTAGAGCAACACTAAAAAACGAAAAATAAAAAGTTTTTTCAAAAAAACGAAAACCGCCTTCAAAAACTAAAAGGTGATAAATAACTTTAGCACAGAACACACATTACTTTACTTTCGGAAGCCGGTGGCAATACAAAACAACAAACACAAAGCCACCGCCACCGACTTCCGAAAGTAAAGTAATGTGTGTTCTGTGCTAAAGTTATTTATCACTTTTTAGTTTTTGAAGGCGGGTTTCTTTTTTTTGAAAAAACTTTTATAATGATGTACCTAGTGATAGTTAAAATTAATGTGCTGTGTCGTAGACATATAGATAAGATGAGATAAGATAAGTCTTTATTTGCCTTAAATATGGTATGATGGTGTATATTTTTGATGGTGGTCGACATTTATAATGGAGTAGATAGTATGATATTTTTTTTATTATCAAATAGGCTTGCGTTTGACCGCAATTTACCTGATCTTAAGTGATAATGCGGCTTGAGTTGGAATATTGTACTATTCGACATTACGGATTCGGATTGTACGGTCAACGTATCTTGGCGCGTCTGAAGTTAGCCGATTGGCTGCGCAGTAGACAATTACGTTCTTAAGAGGAAACACAAGGGCCGTTTTTCCATACAAACTTAGTCCCCTGTTTCTTCCCTGGATAATGCCAGTAGATCAATTATTTTTTTATTAAATATCCATGGCTACTATTGGCATGTCCCTATTTTTTCCTTTTTCTCATAAATTTATTATTAAAAGAGATATGAATATTCAAATACCTAAAAAATTGGCATGATTTTCCGCTGTGTTCAAACATTCAGAAAACAAATTTGACTTGATAATATAAAAAATAGAAAACATAGGAACACGGCAAAAGCCTTTCTTTATTTTTTAATGAAAAAAGCAGTTAAATCGGTTAAGTTTTGGAGAAGAAATCAGGGGACTACGAATCATTGATTTTGGGTACTTTTAATAGGTATTTTCGGTCAAAGCTGTAGTTGTCACTATCGCGCTCTGCGGTTCGTGTTCGGGCATCGCGCGACAGCAATAGATTTGACAAATACCTAATTTTCAATTCTGTAGCCCGTGGTATTTCCTCTTAAAAGTTCCATTGCGCAGCCAAACAGCTAACTTCAGACGCGCCAAGATACGTTGACCGTATTGTACGAAGCTCACAATTGTAAGTACAATATAGTAATGGTGTATATTGTATTTGCATTTCATGAGTGGCTCCTGGCTTAGTAAAACATCGGTCATGGTTAAGCAACGCTTGCCGTCGTCGGTATGTGGATGGGTGGCCATACATTTCATACTGCGACCCCTCCGTATCTCAATAAGCACGTAAAGGCTTTGGTTTATTTTTTCCTGGGCAGTGGAAATCCTCATGGACTTCCTCCATCGTGGGGGTGATGAAGGCGCATGCCGGACTCTTACCGGCTAAAACCACCGCGGTGATCCACCTCGGCCTATGACCGGGGGCGCGGGATTCGCATAAGCATTCACCGCTTCCCCGACAGGCAAAACATTTGGTCCTAGCTGGCATTCGTAGATCTAGATGACAGTCGTTAGGGCCGAGTCACACCGTAATGGCAGCGGGCGGCAGCGCCGCGGCGAGCACTTTCATTGTGAAATAATTTTAAACTTTATCTACATACTTAAAAGACCAGTATCGCTTGAAAAGCTTGAAAAGGTCGCGAGGCCAACCGCGGTGACGCGAGCGGCTGCGCGCTTCTCACGCCCATCGCAATACTGAGCGCACCATTTCTCTGTAATATCACAATATAAGTACTACCGTACAGTAGCGACAAGCTCCGCCTCCCTCTGAAACCGTTCCTCACCTCTCCCCGGGTCGAACGACTAGCTCTGGAAATTGCGTTTTTGTTCGCGGGGCGCGCACACTCACGCACTCTGTATAGTCTATTATTTTAATATTAGTGTAGGTAATTATATCGTTTCGTTTCTATGGAGTGTCGCGGGTGTGGTAATATAGCGACAGGATACGTTATACGAAAAGGCTATAAAAACCAATTCCATCATGTTCACTCCAAACACACCGAGTTTTCTTGCCGAATGTAGAAACTAAACTAGTCAAGAGGAGACTAGGCGCGTTGGGTGTGGAGGTCGCGCGAGTGCGCTAGCATCGCCGCCGGCCGCTGCCGGCCGCTGCCATTCCGGTGTGACTCAGCCCTAATGGATAAAAAAAAAATATAGATAGTAAATAGCCCGAAAGTCTAAAACCAGTCTTACCAAGGGGTATCGTGTTACACAGTAACTGGGTTGTGGAGGTCAGAAAGGCAGTCGCTCCATGTAAAATACTGGTGTTCAGCTGAATCCGGTTAGACTAAAAGCCGACAACATGGTTAGGAATTTTCCAAATTGGAAGAAGATGATGTTTCTAACCCTTTTTATTGACGTGAGTAACGAGTATCGTTATTTTTATTGATATTATTTATTCCTACCTAACACACGTTCGTCTGAGAAATAGACACATTAAAACCTTAGTTTTGTATAATTTAGCAGATTTTTTTTTATTTTGTGAATGTGAAAACCATCGAGTCATTTATAAAGTAAATTATATATACCTATGTGTTTGACATAAAGAAACACGGCGGTTGAGAACATTGTCATGCTCACTCAAATATCTCGCTGACAGTGGCTCGTGTGTTGGATCATTCGGCTCCCTTCAAAATGGTTGAGTTGAATGGTGCTGATCCACGCGTCATGTTCGTGAACGAGCGCTGTTAGTAGAGATTGGTCAACTCTTAATTGCTATGGCTTTTATCTTCATTCCTTTTTTTATGTTTTGTATTGTTCTTTACCTGCATTGTTTTCACACATAGAAGCAACAAGTATAATGTAACCAATATTTTGTAAAAACTTGATTTAAAAGAGTGTCCGTGGAGTTTCTTGCTCGCTCTTCTCCATAGGGACCTACCTACGTTTTGGAACGAGCAACTAGCTTCAACTTTCTGACTAACTGACCGACTCCTTGACAATTCAAAAGTGCCTGTTAATGGTTTACTTGAAATTAATGCTTTGACTTTGTTTAGACAAGGCTAGGCAGATGAGTACAGATGTTATTTGCTTAGGTCCTAGTTACCTAAGACCTAGGTTAGGGGACCTAGTTTGAAAAATAAGTTTTGAAATGTAGATTTAGTCATTTATTTTTATTATACGTACTTATGTGAGGATATTCTATGCTACACAATACAACAATAAGTAAAATACATAATTTCATTTAAATAAATTAACAAACTGTCATTCACAAACAAAAAAGAATTAAATATTCTTGTCGCAACCATATACTTGACTTCATATTTTTTTTAACAAATTGGACACACGCCATTTTAAATATTGCACAAAACATCTTCACTCCGTCCGTCGTACGGACATCAAAATAATTTGATGTGTGGACAAAGTATATACATCGAAGTATACCTTATACGCCAGCAGTATTCATTGGAAATTGCGTGACTAATAATAAAGTTAAGATACTTTTAGGGACGGATAATTAGCGTAAATCATTGTTTAAAAAAAAACAATGATTTATGCCAAAACATTTATATTTAAACAAAAGTGCAAGTCGCATTCGCACACGAACGGTTCCGTACCGTTTTAATCGTGTGTTAACACACGCCAAATAAATATGGAGACTTATTTTAATGTTAAACTTTGTTTTATTGCTATTCTTTATTAATGTAGCGGCCATGGTAATACTAATTGACACTGATTATTTAGCCTGCCGTTGGTCTCGTGGTAACGAGTGCGACTAGTGAGTGTGGGGTTCTCTGTTCGATTCCCAGGGCCTCAAGTCTGCTATAACAATGGTGTCAGAATGGTCTATCATTGTTTTCATAATTGTTGATTTTGACAAGTTTGGTAATCTACTAATACAATGGCGTCATTATGACTTTCCAATGGTCAACCACTGACAACCTCATACAAAATGACAACTGAATGACTGACTTAGGCGGTAATCTGCTAAAATTTTGACAGTTCCTTTGATCAGTGGCCTACCATTAGAACGTCATTGTGCAGTAATTGCTTTAATTTCGCCCGACTAATGAATGACCATTTTGAATTTAGCAGATTACGAACTTTTAGCAAAATGACAATGGGATCGTGATGGAGTGACGAAATTATAAAAATAGCAGACTTGGCCCCCAGGTCGGGCAAAATGTTATTGAGTTTATCCATCAGGAATTTATCAGTAGCGGTCCGGAGTCTCTCTCTGGTCGTGTCAGATTGCCGCCTCATCGAACTATATTATTAATAATAAAAAAAAAAATTCAGGTAGGTAACAAAGACCCATATACAAAATATATAAATTATGTCACAGGTCAAACTCTTAACCAGTCAAAACTACTTTTGAACGGTTTAAATTTATCCTTAATATTTAGAAACCCATAAGGTTGGCGGGCTGTACTGACTGTAACATGTAATATACCTTATAGACTAACATACATAAGAGAGAAAGAGAGAGAGCAAGGAAAGAAAGAAACGGAAGAGGGGGAGATCAGGGAGGAGGGAGGGGGGTAAGAGTAATGGAATAGGAAGTGCACCTGTGTTTGCGCACACCCTTGTGCACTATAATATCTCCTGAGAATTATTGTTTTTATTATTACACATTCTATGTAATTTCAAGTGTTTTATATTACGGTTCAAATGCCAGCCCTGTGACAGACAGACAGACATGACACACCTCACACGGTACACGTCTACTTATCTATTTTGTTGACTGTACACTAATCTACTAATTTCGTAAGTTCATAGACTGACCAAACATACAGATTGCATAATTTACAACAAGTACCTACGATGTTATTTGAAGATAACCTTTAAGACTAAATAAATCTCTTAACTTTGATTTGTAATACTGGACGGCCATGTTGCATAAAAAGTCAAATTATTTATTTCAATTAGACCATTCAAAAGCACTTTTGAACGTCATTTTCATGAAAAATACAACCTAGATGCCCCTTCTAAGACGTAATTTCGTATGGACAAAAATGGGAAAGAAACTCCATACTTACTCATTCAAAATATTTTTTACAATATTTTGAATACGTAAAGTACTCACATAATTACACGTGAATACAATGTGTACCTTGCATAAAAAACATTATATTGTGTAAGTAAGTAAAGTATTACTTACAAGTCAAGAAAAGACAGCATAAATAGAGTAGGTACACATATTTACAAATATTTAAACAGTACGACACTTCTTGTAATTCAACAAACAAAGAAATAGTTCAAATAGTGTGGGAGCCAGTGCTACCTAATTGTACAAAAAATATTAAGTACCTAATCAATTAAGTAGGTTAAATTAGCAATCAGTTGATTTTGTCAAAAACCTAAGTACATAAAAGGGAACCGCCTTCAAAAACTAAAAAGTAATAAATAACTTTAGCACAGAACACACATGACTTTAGTTTCGGTGACTTTGTTCTGTTTGTTGTTTAGTATTGCCACTGGATTCCGAAACTAAAGTCATGTGTGTTCTGTGCTAAAGTTATTTATTAATTTTTAGTTTTTGAAGGCGGTTCCCTTTTTTGTAAAAAGTTTTAATTTTTCACTTTTTAGTGCTTCCTTATCACCCAAATTCATTAAGAAACGGCAACACAGTTAAAACAAAGATTGAAAGTCCTCCAAAGATGGAAAAAACGAAAACGTCTTCTATGTATATTTTTTTTGGTTTTCGTTGATTTTTTCATAAACTGCTGAAAAAAATTCAATTTATTTCGCAGTTTGTGTCCTTCTCCAAAATGTAACAAACACTTTTCTGAAAACCGCATCAAAATCGGTTCAGCCAAACGGGAGATAATTGCGGGCAAACATACATACATACATACAAACATACGGGTCGAACTGAGAACCTCCTTCTTTATGAAGTCGGGTGAAGTCGTCATCTAGACATTGATGACCAAGTATTTGAAATGCCATTAATAAAATAGCTCTCTCTCTCTAAATATAATAATAAGAATACCAGCCTATAACTGTCCCACTGCTGGGCAAAAGCCTCTTCTCATACAGAGAAGGCACGAGCATTAATCACTACGTGCGCTCAAAGCGGAATGGCGAATTCAGACTTATATTATCCATCCATACGTACTTTAATATTATAAATGCGAAAGTAACTCTGTCCCTTACGTTTTCAAGACGAAACGGTTAAAACGATTTTGGTGTAGTATAATTAAATTTTTCGTAGCACATACATATAGGAACGGAACGTAACGAGTGTGGTATAGGTGAGTGCAATGAAACGTTAAGATGAATGACAGATGTGATGCATGATTGAGTGAAAGAGACGAGACGTTTTAAATATACCAGGTGTGAAAGAGACAAGTAATGCATGAGTAAGATCTAGAGAATGCAAGAAAGGGATGAACGGAAACTACGAATAGAGGACGAAAGACGAGTAAGACGTACCAAAAGACGATTAAAAAAAATGCACTCCGGGAGTGCCGGCAGAAGTGAAAACTTGATTATTAACGTTGAGCATGTTTGATATTTTGGAATGGTTAGGGAATAATTTTGCACCAATTGCTTTATCAGTATAAAAGTACTATCATTTATGTGGTAGAATACAATATTCATTTATTGCGCTATCGTACACAAACATGACAATTTATATTACATTAAAAATTTAACACTTTAAAACTATTACAATTATTTTACTCTACTCTCCATCCGTCTTACGCTTTTTCGATCAGGTCACGTGTCCTGGCGCGAGTTTAAGATTTTATACCCATTACAGAAAAAGTGCTCAACGCCGCTAAATAAGTTTTCACTTCAATAAATACAAGTTTGCTGGAGAAATCTGAAGTTTATTTGGCTCCCAATCCAGCTTATCCCACATACATGTGAGCACTATGTTC
Organism: Charanyca ferruginea; assembly: GCA_947361185.1. NCBI lineage: Eukaryota > Metazoa > Arthropoda > Insecta > Lepidoptera > Noctuidae > Charanyca > Charanyca ferruginea. The sequence goes on along the minus strand of OX376058.1, from coordinate 2,331,707 downwards.
TTTAAAGCTACCATTTACGAGGTATACCGCTCATTGACTTGAATATGCCCTGGCGGTTGGGAGAGTCATGCTCACTTGAATTTCTCGCTGACGGTGGCGCATTGGATCATTCGGTTCCCTTCAAAATGGTTGAGCTAAATGGTGCCGATCCATGCGTCATGTTCGTGACCGGACGCCGTCGGTTGGGGCTGGTCATCTCTTAGCTGCCTCGGTTATTTTAAATTTTGGTTTGAATTGTTATTATAACTATATTTTTCTCTAGACCTCTTTTAACATGCGAGACGTGTTACATTGTTCTCACATTGTACCCTTAGATTCAACATGAATAATGTAACCTAAATTTGTAAAATATAACTGATTTTAAAAGAGTGTTCATGGAGTCTCTTGCTCGTTCTTCTCCATAGAAACCTACTGTTTGGAACGAGCAACTAGCTTCAACTTTCTGACTGACTGACTCTGACAATTCAAAAGTACCTGTAAATGGTTTAATTGAAATAAATGATTTTGAGTTAGAGTTTGAGTTTTATGAAATTTGGTACGAAGATATCTTGAACCCCAGGATAGAACATAGGCTACTTTTTAATCCGCGACGTTGTCTGCAACCGTGATAACTGACATTCACTGGGACAAAAGCTAGTTAATTATAAAAGACTTCTTTCTTTTTCTTTTTTTTTTAAAAAACGTTGCCCCATACTAGGAATTTCTCTTGTGTCGTGGGTGCATTTATAAAGCTATAAACTCACATACACAAACAGCCAGACCCGGAACAACTACAAACACCAAACAAATCACCAAACCATACAAATATACACAATTACAAACAAACACAAATACAAACAAACACACAAACACAAACACACAAACAAAAAACACACAACAAAACAAAACACACACAAACAAACAAACACACACAACACAACACAAACACACAACACAACACATATACAAATATTTGTTCCGTGCGGTATTCGAACCCGCGACACGCAGCGCAGTAGTCGATCGCTCAACCACTGCTAAGACCGTGTCGTCTGCTCACATGTTTGTTTCACCGTTGTCGTAAATGTCGAAGATAAACTTTGAAAGAACATAATTCATTGAATAAACCTCATTAGTACATGCCTGGATTCGAATCCACAACTGTATGCATTATAGGCGGCGTCTTATCCACTAAACCACCATTACATATAGCTCTAGTAATAAATCACAATTTGGTTAACTCAGTACATTGAACGCCCGTCCTCTATCAGTAAGTATAAGCTATAAATTCCAATATTTTCAGGCTTTTGGTAGAATATAACAGTTTATTTTCAGTAATGCGTAAAGCCTTATTAGGTTTTATTCGTCGTTCTTTTTGAAGATTGACAACTCTATAATGTCATTGCGGAAAGAAAGTAAGTGACTCAGGCTCTTTGCTAGCTATGCAGAAGGAACTCACTACGGGTGGGTTACTAAAAAAGCGGCCAAGTCCGAGTCGGACTCGCCCAGGAAGGTTCCGGCCCAGGTAGCAGTAAGTAACATAATAATATAAAAGCTTTTTTATTTTTATATTTGAGTTGATTGAATGAAAGGTAAATTGTGGTTCACGATTTATGACGTATCAAAAAAAACTACTTACTAGATCTCGTTCAAACCAATTCTCGGTGGAAGTTTACATGGTAATGTACATCATATATTTTTTTTAGATTTATCATTCTCTTATTTTAGAAGTTACAGGGGGAGGACACGTTTTACCAATTTGGAAGTGTCTCTCGCGCAAACTATTCAGTTTAGAGAAAAATGATATTAGAAACCTCAATATCATTTTTAAAGACCTATCCATAGATGTTTGGGTTTAATGAGAATTTCTTTTTGAGTTTCAATTCTAAGTATGGGCAAAATGTATTGTCTTTTTTTCTATTTTTATATGAAAATCTTAATGCGGTTCACAGAATACATCTACTTACCAAGTTTCAACAGTATAGTTCTTATAGTTTCGGAAAAAAGTGGCTGTGACATACGGACGGACAGACAAACAGACATGACGAATCTATAAGGGTTCCGTTATTTGCCATTTGGCTACGGAACATTAAAAAAACAAAGAAAACTTAATTGAAACTGGCCGCCCGCGCCGTGGACAAAATTCGGTTTGGAGTATTAATACTTATCGACGATTCATTGTCGCGTAAATTAAATTGTGAGGTATACTTATTTATTTATTCATACAAGAGACGTCCGATGACATGTTCAAATAAATCAGCGACAACACGCGGCCTTGAACGTAGTCGCTATACAGAGTGTACGGACGTGAGGCTATGCACGTAAAACTGAATAAGTACATAGGTAATCTTATGTGGAGACGCACTGTTATGTCTGTTACATGTTGAAAACAATATTATTGAGTAGCCTTATTTAAATGTTTTTTTTTTAATATTGTTATAGGCTTGCGTTTGGCCGCAACTCACCTGATCTTAAGTGATGATGCGGCCTAAGGGGAAGCACGCTTGCCTAGGATAAACCGGTTCACTCGTGCCTTGAAGATACCCAGATTGTATGTATCGGGGAATAGAGAGGCAGGCAGTGAATTCCACAGTCTGGAAGTTCGCACAGTAAATGTGGAAGCAAAAGCGCTTGGTTCGAGACCGTGGAACTTCAACCGTATAGCGGTGAACTGTTCACCGTATCCCTGCTCATCGTTTTAAGTATATACTTTTCTAAGGACTGATGAGCTCATCCATATTTCTATACTAATATTATGATACTGTAAATTTTGTTTGTTTTTTTTTTGTATTTTTAACCGACTTCAAAAAGGAGGAGGTTCTCAATTCGGTTGTTTTTTTTTATGTATGTACATCGATTACTCTGAGATTTATGATCCAATTTACGTGATTCTTTTTTGGTTTGATGCGGAATAGTTGCCATTTGGTCCCATAAAAATGTAACATTGTTTGGCCCAGTAGTTATCATGTTATGAACATTTTTTTATTTTTGAAATATTTATTTTTATGTTTGACCACGCATAACTTTTTTCAGTGTAGTCCGATTTCGATGATTTTTTAGTTGATAGTGTATACGTCAAATTTGGTCCCATATAAATGTCAAGAAAATATTCCACCCCTAAAGATTGAAAATTAAAGGATGACAGATTTTTTTTTGGTGTCACTGTTTCGTAATTAATTTCTATGATGAAAAGTAGGCACTAAAAAGCGAAAAAAAAATTATTAACAAAAAAGGCAACCGCCTTCAAAAAGTAAAAAATAACTTTCAATTCGCAAGTCGGTGGCAATACAAAACAACACGCAAAACCAAAGCCGCCGACTTGCTTTGTTTGCAAGAGGTAATCGAAAGGGGCTCGTGGCTAAGTAAAAGCCATACGGATGGATCGGTCATGCTTAAGCTACGATCATCCGTAGATGGGTGACCATCAATTTCATACCGAGACCTTTTCATGCCTCGGAAAGCACGTAAAGCCGTTGGTCCCGGCTATCATTCTTAGATCTTTGTCACACAGTCAAAATCTAATCGCAATATCATCTCAGCGATTATCAATGTTGGTGATATCAGCCTACTGACGTCCACTGCTCAACGTATGCCTCCCCCAGAGATCACCAACAACCTGAGGGCTAATTCAGGTAATCTTATGACGCGTCGATGAAGTTGTAGTGCAGTTGAAGTTAAGTTCATGTTTGAGTGATATAAACGGTATTCTTGTAATTTTTAAACTGCGCGTAAGCTGCGCGTGAACGTGAACTGCACGTCAACTGTACGACAACCAAGCTCTACCAAACTTATTTATCGGTATACCCACATGAGAAAAAATATCGATCGATTACATTTCAATGAATATGACGTTATTATAATGTTAAAATAATACCCCAGTACTAATTGTATGGAGTTTACGTTTGCTTACCAGATGTCACGTGATGCAAATATGTCAACTGCATACAATTTGATGTTTCCGTTGGCGTTAACGCTTACAGAAAAGGGATTTTATCTAGACTCCCAGCTGTCATTTCAAATTGATATCTGCCGCAAGTTCACTTCACCTAAACTCACAGAGGGATATCCTTCAGAGTCATCATCATCATCACCCAGAAGACACCCACTGTTGAGCAAAGGTCTCGTCCATCAAGGGGGAGGAGGTGCCATAATCCCCACGCTTGGCAGGCGTCTTGGGGATCGCAGTGAAGTTGTTATTAAAAGTACACGAAAGCCGCTGCTGCCCGAATTCCGGATTTTCCCTTAGAGCCTTAAGGTGCGTACGGATTAGAGGCAGCCTCGCCACGCACGGCTCGTATGTGGGCTGCCTCGGTACAAAATTAAAACAACACGAGGCAGCAGGCCGAGGCAACTTGCCTCGGGTCGAACCACGACCACGAGGCAGCAGGCCGAGGCAACTTGCCTCGGGTCGAACCACGACGACGCGGCTTTCAAAATGGCGTCGGATCGTCTTTACAGCTGATTTACTTCTGCGTCTGTCATAGTCAAAAAACCGACAACTGATGGCTCGCCGCCGCGCCGCGGCAGCTTCGCGCGGGTTGAGGCGCGTACGCACTTGAGGCAACAGGGCGAGCCGTGCGTGCCTCGGGCGAGGCTGCCTCTATCCGTACGCACCTTAACACACGAGCACTGACGCGACGACGGCTGCAGTTGCAGTTACCGCTCTGCCGTAGGCAACATGCCACTCGTGTGTTAGAAGCCCTTAGTCGCCTTCTACGACACCGTCGGGATGAAAGGGTGCGTGCTATTCTAGCTCAGACACCCCACGGGCAGTAGAGTAAAATAGATCTTCCAAACCAGTTGATAGATATATGCACAGAAGAGAAACCAAAATAATATTTTAATGTTTTTCCTCGCTGTTGAACAGTGTAGGTAGTTCAACCTCACGTTCAAAACGTATCCTTGAACCTTGATATTCGAAAAATAAATCGTAGACTATTCATATTTGGTAGTTTGACTAACAATGTTTTGTCAGTGTTTACAAAATGAACTAAGTGACATACAATATTTAGTTGACAACCATATTAGGCAGGTCTTTTATTTAACTGCTATTAACATAACATTATGAAGAAGCGTGCCCCTCCAGCGTTGTACCATTGATATAGTGACAGGTGTCAAAGCTCATCTGAAAAAAAATCACTCGATTAATACATTTTAGAATAACAATTTATTTATTAAAATAAAGTTTATGAAAAGTAGGTTTAGGAATATTTTCCATGCAAACATAGTGCCTAAAAATAAACTAAAACCATAATATTTATATTGCTACATCACAAGCATCTACCAATTCGGAACAGGTTTAAAATATTTCGGGCTAGTAGAATCATAATAATATCGTCATTAAAAATATCACGACTAATTCCTACCAGTCGCAGACTAGTTTCTACTTACTTGTCGGACTAGTTTATACTATTTTCTGACTAATTTCTACTATTTTCGGACTAGTTTTTACAATTTTCGTACTAATTTCTGTCATTATAAGACTTGACAGACTTTTTATAGCACCAAACAATATTATATTTCTTATCCGTTTATCTCATCCACAAAAAGCAAGATAGATCCATTTATTATCTGATAGCTACGTAGCTGCTTTATATATCTGCTTAACCCGTCAAAATCATCTGCCTTTAGTTTCCATAGATTAAAACCCACAAGGGCGTGCCCCTGCGCCGGCATTATACCTCATATCGAATGCAACACGCGTCCACAATGCATTCGGAAGCACTTTACTGCAGATTGAACTGACGCACCGAGGTGTAAGTGGGTAATTTTGTGATTATTTCAATGAGGATCATGTTAGATTAGTGGCATTAAATGACAATGTAGCTGTGATTGTGTAGGAGCGAGTGTGTAATGCTAAACTGGTATTATTGGATTCTGTGGTTATGGATTTTAATGAGGGACAGGCTGTTTCTGCATGATATTGATATGATTGACTGCTCCATTAGTCGCGTGGTTATAAGCGCTACTACTGAGCGTTGGATTGATTTTTTTTATGGGACACCACTAGAAAAGGGTCGAGGTAATGAAGCTCGACGAGTCCCGGAGAAACATTAAAACTGTCTTGGATTCCGAAATTAATCAGAAACGAACAACGGAAGAGTTAGAAAACCATATTTTCCACTTCCCTCCAAATCAAGCAGGAGACAGAACAGAACTATGCGAATAGGCACAAAGGCGAGCCCAGTGGCAACTGGGCTTCCCTTTTCAGCACTCATCATCTGCCTAGCCATTTCCCAACTATATTGGGGTCGGCTTCCAGTCTAACCGGATGCAGCTGAATACCAGTGTTTTACATAGAGCGACTGCCTATCGGACCTCCACAACCCAGTTACTGGGTAACACGATACCCCTTGGTAAGACTGGTTATCAGACTTTCTGGCTTCTGACTACTCATAACAAAGATCTACCAATGACAGCCGGGACCAACAGCTTTACGTGCTTTCATGGATCTGGGTTCGATTTCCAGGTCGGGCTAAGTGTTATTGCACTTGTTTCAGTTTAAGTCTTGTTGTACAAACTATTTTGTAATGTGCGTCACTCTCTCGTGAATAAATGGTTTTTCTTTCTTTCTTTATTGCGTTTTTCTACCGACTTCAAAAAAGGAGGAGGTTATCAATTCGTCAGCATTTTTTATTTTTTTTTAAGTTTGTTACCTGATTTCTTTGGACTGGGTGAACCGATTTTGATGATTCTTTTTTTATTTGAAAGCTAGTGCTTCCCGTGTGGTCCCATTTTAATTTGGTCCTGTTCTGATAATGGCATCCATGAGAAAACCGTCTTAAATTTGCATTAAGTATGTGCGCGATTTGTTATGCGATTTCTCCGGCAAACGTAAACCGATTTTGAAAATTCTTTTTTTTTATGGATAGGGTATGCTTTAGGGGTGGTCCCATATAAATTTTATCGAAATTGATTCAGCACTTTTTAAAAAATCAACAAATACCCAAAAATTTTACAAAGACAACGTTTTAGCTTCATCAATCTTTGTAGTAGTTAACTTTAAATCTCTTCTTAATAGATTTGGATGAGAAGGAGGTACTAAAAAGCGGAAAATAAAAAGCTTTCTACAAAAAAAACAACCGCCTTCAAAAAGTGAAAAATAACTTTAGCACAGAACACACATTGACTTTAGTTTCGGAAGTCGGTGGCAATACAAAACACCAAACAGAACAAAGCCACTGAATTTCGAAACTAAAGTCAATGTGTGTTCTGTGCTTAAGTTATTTTTCACTTTTTGAAGGCGGTTGTCTTTTTTGTAAAAAGCTTTTTATTCTATTATGAATTTCTCAGTAGCAGCCAGGAGTTCGGAAATTTGTGGTGTGATACCCTCGTGTCTCGGAAAGCACGTAAAGTCGTGTCGAATTGCCGTTCCGTCGCACTATGAGAGTGAGGGAAGAGGGAGTGCATAGTCTGTGTTTGTGTACTATAATATCTCCTACGTACTTGTATTTTTTTTTTTTTTTTTACTATTAAATAGGTTTTGCGTTTGACCGCAATTCACCTGATCGTAAGTGATAATGCGGCCTAAGTTGGAACACGCTTGCCTAAGATGAACCGGTTCACTCGTGCCTTAAAGATACCCAGATTATACTTATCAGGGAACAGAGAGGCGGGCAGGGAATTCCACAGTCTGGCAGTTCGCACAATAAATGTGGAGTCAAAGCGCTTGGTTCGAGACCGTCGAACTTCAACCATATAGCGGTGGATCTTCGCCGTATCTCTGCTCATCCGATGATGGAACTTGTATACTTCTTCATTGAGATTAGCCACCGTGAGTGGCATTTGGTCAAAAAAATATTATTAGATATAGATGACAAACTGGGTGTTGCGACTGTTTACATGTGAGCACTATGTTCTTTACAGCTTCCATTTACGAGGTATGCCTTCATTGACTTGAATATGCCCTGGCGGTTGGGAGAGTCATGCTCACTTGATTGTCTCGCTGACGGTAGCGCATGTGTTGGATCATTCGGTTCCGTTTAAAATGGTTGAGCTAAACGGTGCCGATCCGTGAGTCATGTTTGTGAACGGATGCCGTTAGTTGGGACTGGTCATCTCTTAGCTGCCTCGGTTATTTTAAATTTTGGTTTGAATTGTTATTATAACTATATATTTTTCATGACCATGATCTTTCAGACCTCTTTTAACATGCAAGACCTATTACATTGTTCCTATATTGTACCCCTAGATTCAACATGAATGATGTAACCTAAATTTGTAAAATATTATTGATTTAAAAAGAGTGTTCATGGAGTTTCTTGCTTGTTCTTCTCCATATAAACCTACTGTTTGGAACGAGCAACTAGCTTCAACTTTCTGACTGACTCTGACAATTTAAAAGTACCTGTAAATGGTTTAATTGAAATAGTAAATGGTTATGAGTTTGAGTTTGTTTTTCAAAAAAATTGTGAATAGTTGTGTAGTAGAGGCGTTGTTTTCAGGGGACAATTTTAGTAACATTTATGAACGTTCGCATTGTAATCTCAGACTTAATCTGTCCTAAAGTTATCAACATTGATGTCGCCTAGATGATATTGCAACTTAATTTGGAACGTTCTTAATTACGGGAAATTGCCTTAAGGGCCCGTATTCGATTTAGCGTAACTCAAAATCTAAACGATTGCTACAACGGCGTAGCAGCATTGACACACACTAGTACAATGCAATAGTCTGAATGTGTGCATCAGAAAAAAAACACGCACGAAATAAGCATGAATAATTGAAATTGATTATCAAACGACAGCACGCGATGTTTTACAGTGCTTTTTAAAATAATTGTCTTAAATAAATAAGTTCGTACAAGGAACTGAGAAAAATTGAGTATATTGAGCATAACCTTTATTTTCATAAATATGTTACGTTTTTATTTAAACTCTGGTTAAAATAAATTGTTGAAGTAAACCGATTTTGTACTTTTTAATACTGTTTTTAATACCTATCTAATAGCAATATTTTCATAATTCTGTTATGTGCTTTGAGACTGTATGTCCTGTTGGAAAACGCATAAAACATAATATTTTGGCACACTGTAATGGTTGTATTCGTCTTGAAAATTAACTCTGACGTCTATTTTCGTAATACGCTATGAAAGGATTGTCTTCGCTTTAAAAAACCGTAATTAAAAATTATACTTTTACTCTGTAGTTCCCTAAATCAAGACTTCTAAAATCTGAAAAGATCTTTCTAAAACTGTAATAATGTCTTTAAATAATCTGCTCACATCATTACGATATTGCTCTGGGCAAAACTCGAAAACATTTTTACAAGTTTTTGTCACGAATCGAATGATCTCCATTCCAGTCCAGTTTGGCATAAGAAGAAACATGAATTCACAATTAGAGTTATAGTTTTAATCAAAACTGATGGCTTAACTGCTGGAAAATGGTTACTAGGCCGAATCGTAGACAAGCACCCCGGTCATGATGGACACGAGTTTATAGCGTTAAATCTTTCAATAGCATAATTAAGACATCAGTTATCTCCCTTACCTGTTGATACTGATTGATAGTTTAGCAACTAGAATGTAATATAATTGTATGACATTGTCATATAGTGTTACATTCAAGCATTAGATATATTGGATTATTCGGTATTGTCTTGTTTTCCATAAAATCATTTGTACTATTATTGTTTTCCATAATCGTCCCCCGTCATAATATTCACTTGCACTATTATCATTTATACTAATAAAGTTTGTTATATCAACTTATTAGTCATAACTTTCATTTGCCATAAAATTAGTTGCCATAATAACATAATATGTTATAATCGTTACTTGACATAAGCAACATTTAATATAATTTAGAAACGTTTATTGTTTTGTACAAAAATTAATGTCATTAAGGCCACCCACTAACCAAATGATTTATTACAGTAATCTGCAATCTTTAGACAATAAAAAGTTAGTAAAAATCGAAACGGGTAGATTAGGTTAGGTTGTGACCACACAACGCGCGAATGCAAGCGAGCGTAGCGAGCGTGCCGCGGCAGCGGCTGCCGAGCGCCTGATGTCCTCATTTGCGTAGCAAATAATATTTAGACATTTGACAGAAACGAATCGCTGCAAAACCGACTCCACGTAGTCTTATCTGCCTAGAGTGTAATCTAAGCCCGCGAAGGCGCGGAGGCGCGAGGCGGCCCGCGAGCTGAGGAGCAGGTGGTGAGCGTAAAACACATCTGCGACGATAAGCTCTCGTGGAACCGCCGGAGCCCCGCAGCGCCGGAGCCGTGATAGAAACCATGCCTGCTGCATGCTTGCTTGCATTCTGCATGCTTGCTTGCTGCATGCATGGTGTATGCTTGTTTACATGTATGTGTGGTTACTGCATGCATGGTAAAAATATGTTTTAATATTATTATGCGTAAATAAATTTATGCTTTAGAATGTTATGCTTAATCATTATTTATATACGTTATACGTAAATAATGTTATTGCAAAAATATAATTAGGAGAAACAAATGTACGTTAAGTTATATTAGGTCTTAAAATTTTATGCAAATGGATAGAGAAGATTTATTTTTAGGTTTCCTTCTGATTAAAAAATCTGTATCTGTTATCATGATCATAACATCAACATTGCTGGCGGTTGTACTCGTACTGAACTAGTATTGTTGTACTAGTATGGGCAATGGTGAATAAATGTTATGGAAAACGAAATTAATGAAAATAAAAATTATAGCAAATAAATTTATGGATTAACATTATTATGACACTTGATCGATTATGACCAATGAAATTAGTGAAAATGATTTTATGTAATTTAACGATTATAGCAATTGAAGCATTATTTCTAATGAAATGATGTCAAATAAAAATATGGCATATAAAATTATGGCATTTTAAATTATGGCAAACATTAGTAAACCGGTTTATTCATAGGTTGTTAAGTAAAAGTTAATTGCAATATCCATGTAGTTACACTAATTTATGTTTACATAAGTTTAGAATATGAAACGCTGCATTCTGCTTATGAAGTTCAATTAACTTACATGTGTCTACAGTGGGCGGTATGTTGCGTCAATTATTTGGATTTTTTAATACATAAGTAGCTACATAGAATACTTTAATTAATTAGTCGCTAATAAACACTATTCGTATTTGTGATTTTCTAACAAGATTAACTTACACACAAAAGTGAACCTAAGCACAGTCAACACATCTAAAATTGACTGACGATTTATTTAAAGAGCCTTCTGTCTAATTCAGGTTCTATTATGTCACGTCTAGAGGTTTTTACACTTTAAGCCACTGTTCTATATTATAATATTATCATTTTAAAACAATGATTGGCTCATTTAACATTAAATTTAAATACAAAACCGAAAAAGTGGTGACCTGTTGCTTTATTAACATCAACACAAAATTGGCGAAAATGTCGGAATTATAATAAATTCTACCAACTTCTTTATTTATTTTTATTGGCTCTTTGTCTTCGAAGACAAGACGTGCCCATTAGGCACCTGACAAGGAAATACCAAAGTTTATGTTTGTTTTTTTTGCCAATTAGGTATCATAAGAATGTTTATGGAAATGTAGTTTTTCTGCAGTGACTAAAGATAAGGAATGACCTGAGTCATTTGTTACTAACAAAGTGGTTTCTGAGTCACACCGACCTATCGAATACACGAAAGGAAATTAATCGCACCGCTTAGGTATTAAAATAACTACTTGGATGCTTATCAATACTGTTATTTTCGTTGTTATGATTGCGGACAATGATATTATAAGTAAAAAGGCGTATATAGATTACTAGCTTTTGCCCGCGACTTCGTCCGCGTGAATGTCGGTTATCGCGGATGCAGAAAAAGTTGCGGAATAAAAAGTACACTATGTCCTTCTCTAGGGTATAAGCTATCTTCATACCAAATTTCATCAAAATCGGTTCAGCCGTTTCATCGTGAAAGCGTAACAGACAGAGTTATTTTCGCATTCATAATATTAGTATGGAAGTATGGAAATATATTAAGTCGTCTGCCAGTGGCACAGTAGGTATCATAGTTTAAATTTTAAACTATGATACCTAATTAGCTAACTTGAGCTCAGAGTCGTGTCGGCGTGAACTGAAGTACATATTATGTTGTATTCCGAGTGGTCAGGATGCGCTCCAAAATAACCGAATATGATGATTCTTTAATCAGTCCCGCGTGACACGGGGCTTCGATCATATGGACCTAAGTATCATCAAATATCAGCAAAACTAAAGAAAATAGGTAATTATGATGCCTAGCCTTTCCCCAACAATCTTGGGATTGGCTTCCAGACTAACTTCTACAACCCAGGTAATGGATTACTCGATACCCCTTAATAAGACTGGTTGTCGAACTTTCTGGCTTCTGACTACCAGTCACGACTGTAAAAGATCTAGGAATGACAGCCGAAACCAACGCCTTATTTTCTGTAGCATGGAGGGTGCTCGGTGTGAAATAGATGGTCACCCATCTACGGACCGACCGCGACAAGCGCAGCTTAACTATGACTGATCTATCCATACGACTTTACTTAGCCACGAACCACTTAGAGCAGGTTGCTTCAATAATACTTTACTGACGGGTAATAGTCAAAAATGGCGCCAACTATCATCAAACCAAAAAATGGGTTGTTTCACAAAATAGTGGCCTTAAGAGCGCCCAACCCGTCATATTTCCCATACAAACGCTCGTACGCGATTACGGCATTATATCCAATTATTTCCAAATATTTTAACACACCCACCCCACCACATCTTGTGGTTTAAATCTAGGTTTGTATGAAGCCAAAAATAAACTTTTTTGAGAAACAAATTCAGTAAACACGTCCGAATTTTATGTGAACTTTAGCCGTTCATAATGCACTCATACATTAAAAAAGAAAAAAAGCTTTATAGAAAACCTTGCACATGCAATGAAAATTCTAAATTACAAACATTTTTACCAAAAACTTCTAAGGCTTTTTTAAAAACACGTACGTCCTGGAACAAGTTTTGTGAAATTTCCGCGCGTCTTTTTCCTGTGATGTTATCGCGTTCTCACTCACTCTTTTGTTTTCGAGCTTTGCGTTGGTCGAAACAAAAAAAATATCAATCACGCTCGCGTTGAAGTTCGTTCGATGGGGTTGGGCGCTCTTAACGTACTCTTAAGTTACTGTTACCATAACCGATGCTTCATCCACCAGTCAATGTAATTTGTGTTGTCAAACAGCTACGTCAAACATCAAAATATTATGGACTGTCTTTTTGAATAACTTTGACTGACGGATTTTTATGTCATGAAACAATCCGTTAAGACCTAGTTTCACCAACCGATGTTTGTTAGTTTAAACGGCCGTTAAAATATTAACCGGACATTAAAAGTAGCCAGTGTATCACCAAACGCAAACCATGTTTAAATGACTTAATCAGACGTTATATTTAATTGCTGTTATGGTCGTCCGTTAACTTACTAACCGGCGTTTAGTCAGTTGTCAAAATTGTCAAAATGAAACTATATTTTCGAAATCAAAACGTTTAGGAAATTTAGAACATTTACAGAATTTGTAGATGTCGTACACATCAGAAAATTCCCCTTATTTTTCCCGCAATATGACATTATTATTCTTACACAAAACGATAACAAACAAAATTAGCAAATTACTAAAGGTGTGTCCAAACAGCGTGGCAATCATGCGCGGTAATTAATCGCCAATATTGTCTTTTTTAAATGGCTTTTTTCTGTTCCTTCTTCTACGCAATTTATGAATAATAAGTAGAACTATACACGCGGCCGCATATATTGTGGTTTAGACATGATATGAGCGCAGCGTGTCTTGGATATGCCGCGCAAGCATTTCTGAGTTTGTCTAAACCTGGCGCGCGGTAAATTTATGAATTTTTGTTTTAAAAATCGCGCGTAACGGCGGTCACTATGTACGCTGTGTTTGAACACATCTTAATATTGACATTATTATGTACCGACAAAATGAAATGTTGCAAGAACACACTCATGCTTGACTACACGACTGACATTTTTATTTTGTTGTATAATTTGACATGAGTCTGTACTATACGGCTAGATAAAGTGATACATTGTCAATGAACATAGACCTGTGACATTGCGACTTTTTATTTTGGTTACTTTGATTACTGACCGATAGAAGAGTGAAAGACACATGACTCATTCATTTAACGCCAGATTTCCTGATGTCATGTTATTTTCTGTTGGTGGAACATAAATACAATTAACATCGATGTTAGTTATAATGTCTGATTGCTGATGTCCGATTATGAAAAGTTTCGTGAAATTAGCCCTAAACATCTCACTTCATGGTAATTTTCAACCGTCCGTACCAACTGTTGTAAACAACCCGCCCTTAACGAAAATAGGTATTGAAAACTATTTCATTACAAAGTAGCAAGTAGTAACTGTCAAAATGGTTTCCGGAAAAATCGCTCTACCACATTAGCCGTGTATAAATACATTCAGGAAGCCCTTAATATCCTAAACAACAAAGAATACGCAGTGGGAATACTACTAGACATGACCAAAGCCTACGACAAAGTGCAATTTAATATACTACTTCAGAAATTATACGGAATAGGAATTCGCGGAAAGGCGCATGATTGGCTTTCGACGTACTTAAAAAACAGAGAACAAGTAGTAGAAATCGAATACTTAAACCACAATAGTAGAGAAATCGAAAAAATACGATCAAGTCGCAAAATTATAAACGCCTCCATCCCCCAAGGAAGTGTAATAAGTGGTTTATTATTCCTCATATACATTAACGACCTGCCGAAAACCATAGAGGGACCATGTGTTTTATTCGCGGATGATATTTCCTTATTAGTCTCATGCCAAAATAACACGAACCTAGAGGAGAAACTTAATTACACACTCGCTAAAACAAGTAACTGGCTGACCTCACATAACTTAGAAATAAATTACACTAAAACTAAATTAATAACTTTTCACCCTTACCAAAAAGCACCTTTACACCTAAACTTCAACTTCAACGGCACTAAATTAGAAACTGTTGATGAATTTACATTATTAGGACTAACAATAGATAAACATATTAACTGGAAACAACATATACAAAAAACACGTGCAAAAATTTCAAAATTCTCGTATGCTCTCCGTGAAATTAAAAAGACCACCGACCTACAAACTGCCCTCAGCACCTATTATGCATACGCCAATGCATGGCTTAGTTACGGCATAACCCTTTGGGGCAACAGCACAGAAGCACCGACACTCTTTACCTTACAAAAGAAATTGGTAAGAATCCTGGTAAATATTGAACAAACTGACAGCTGCAAACCTTACTTTATAAAATACAAAATTCTAACACTCCCCAGTATATACATATTAGAAACATGCAAATTCGTTCGTAAACATCAAGACTTCTACACAAAACGCGAAGATATTCAATCACACTACACACTCAGGCACCGATCTAGGCTAAATATACCAACCTCCAGGCTAAAACTACACTCTACAAGTCCCTACGTAATGTCAATAAAGATTTTTAACAAACTACCTAAAATAATAAAGGAAGAAGAAAAGTTTAATTTATTTATAAAAAGAATTAAACAAATGCTGATAAACAAATGTTATTATTCCATCAATGAATATCTAAATGATAAATATATAAATAATGTAATTGAGAATAATTAATAAAATAAATAAAGCAATAGAAATATAATAATAATATAATATAATTGAGAATAATTCATAAAAATTAATAAAACAAATAAACCAATATAAATATAATAATAATAATATAATTGAGAATAAATAATAATAATAAATATAATAAATAAATTAATATAATAGTATTAATAGATATAATTGACAATAAATAATAATAATAAATAAATAAATATAAATAATAATAATAACAATAACAATAATGTGATTGATAATTTTTTAGTTAACTATACATCTTATGTTAATATAGATAAATATAATAAATAAATTAATATAATAGTATTAATAGATATAATTGACAATAAATAATAATAATAAATAAATAAATATAAATAATAACAATAACAATAATGTGATTGATAATTTTTTAGTTAACTATACATCTTATGTTAATATAGTATTTCTCTAAAACAGAGCTTCCTCTCTTCTACCCATTTGCTGTGCCCGATCAGGGTCCATAATGATCCTAACCAAACACCTACCACCTAAGCATATTTGTACTTATGGAAAAGCAATAAAGATATTGAGTATTGAGTATTGAGTATTGAGTAATTTGTTTCTCTTTTATCACAAGATCTAAACAAGTAATGCCTTTTGTAACTAAACAACGATATAACGTATTTAACTATTCGTCACCATTTAACGTAACTACAAGTAATTCAGTTAAATTCCTAGTAATTATTGAGCAAGCGACACGTTACTCGGTATTGTACTGTGACAAAAACCGTAATTATATATATTGTTTGCGCAAATGGTGGCTACTCTTGCTTTTGTTCAGAAAATTGTATGTAATCATAGGTTTCCAGGAAATACGTAAATGTTTTTAGTTTCGAGAATATATTTTTCGGTTGACGCATGCATTGTTGACGCACTATTAAACGCGTAATTTTATGGGTCGCGTTTTTTGAATTGCGTAATTTTTATTCAACTGAAACTGAAGACTCATTTTGCGTCGCCGGGAGGCGCAACGGAACTATTGTATGAAAAGGAAACTAGGTCTTAAATTATGACCAAAACGTTTATTTTTATTAAGATATTAACATACACCTTTGAATTTTCAAGGCTAGAAAGAAGAAAGTAGAAGCTAGTTCAAAAACACAATCAGTTCTCTATGGAGCAAGAAACTCCTTGGATACTAATCAATCAAGTTTTAAAAAATCGTGGTTACATTAAGTATTATTTTAATTCTTAATGGAGGTGGTATACTTTAGGGATGGATCAGAAATTCATGAAAATATTTCATCTATAAAGGTGAACAATAAGAGGATGATCTTAATTTTATTGATTTTCGCCCACTTTATGACGCGATAGCTCCGGTTTAGTGCTGCCGTTTCTTAAAGGATTTAGATGATAACAAACAGGTACTAAAAAGCAAAAAATACAAACATTTTTACTTGCTGGTTAAACCACAAAAAGAATAAAAGCCGAAAATTTCCGAAACTTAAGTCATTTTAAATGTGTTCTGTGCTAAAATTATTTATCACATTTTAATTTTTAAAGACTGTTGGCTTATTTGTCTAAAAATTATTTCAAAATTAATGCTAAGACAGTTCCTACTATTCAAAAACAAATAACCTACATAACTAACTTCTTATTTACCTTCAGTCGAGATAAACCACAACAAGAACAAAACTTAATCATAAGCATTATCTAGTTTAAAATATACCTCTTTACCGCAGCATCCGCAAAGGTCAGCGTAATCCAGCTTTATTCTAGGCTTTAACCCAGGAACTCTTAAAGGCTCGGCCACACCAGAGCAAACAACGGAACGGAAAAGTCAAAGTCAATTTGATTTCAATTAAACCATTAACAGGCACTTTTGAATTGTCAAGGAGTCAGTTCAAAAGTTGAATCTAACAAAGAAATATTACAAACAATGAAAGATAAGAAGTTGTGAAAGATTATCTTGCTCGTATTTTTATTTTTTACCTGATTTTTTTTTTTGTGCAAAGAAAAATAATTGAAGTTAATGCTTTGAGCATTAACTTCAATCAAATTTGTAAATTAAAGAGTAAAATGGTTTCATCTCAATGATTTGGAGGTGATTTGACATTTTTTTTTTCTTATTATGTGATACCGATAGAAAAATTGTGGCTAAACCAAATTACGTATCATATCATGTAGATTACAAACAATTTTTTTCAGACGTAATTTCTCTGAATATGCCGACGAAAAGTTGCTTCATCTGCATGCTTCTTTCAAGCTTTTTTCAAGAGAGCAGCCTTAAAACAAGTATCTAAAGATACAAGACAATGCTACTGAAGTATAGAATGAAGCCCGCGCCTGCGACCGCACCCGCTTGTTGTCCACTATAGCGTGGCCGTACCTTTACTTACAAGGCAGAAACATAATTTGCGCAAAACTTCACGTTTCTCTTGATTTATTATTTTGAGTAGATTAGAGCCCTAA
Source organism: Charanyca ferruginea (assembly GCA_947361185.1). NCBI lineage: Eukaryota > Metazoa > Arthropoda > Insecta > Lepidoptera > Noctuidae > Charanyca > Charanyca ferruginea. The sequence goes on along the minus strand of OX376058.1, from coordinate 2,313,656 downwards.
GCGCTCTGTAGGTTGTATTTTTCTTTCTTTGTACCTAATTTGAAATGTCGTGGGCGGTTGAAAGTTCTGTGAACCTGATTATGTTACCTATTGGTAACTCTAAATCTGTCAATTATCTATAAATTTTTAAACATTTCTTTTTTATTATAATGTATTGTTCTAATTTTAATTTTTATTTCGATAATTTTAATTATTTAAAAATGGATTGTATGCATGATGGTTCTTATAATATTTAGTTATAGTAATTCAGACACGATGTAAAGACAATCGTTATTGAATAATTGAATTGAATTGAATATCAAAAAGACTTTGCTTTGAAAAGATTTAACTAAATTAAAAAGTGGAGGTGTAAGACTATTTTTTTTTCACTTCCCTCCGTATCAAACAGGAGACAGAACCGAGTCAATAGACATAAAGGGTCGTTTAAAACTGGTTGGTTTTTTTGTTTATGAGAAAATGTCACAGGCCAACTTCGATCAACCTGTCTGAATACAGCCTTAGAAATATGATACATCTACCCAAACCACCACAATTCAGAGAGATACAATCTACAGAAATTCTATAATAAATTCATTTTTCTAGTCACAAATCACATTTAAAATACATTTGCCTAACGAGTTTCATTAAAATTCTCCTGAAAACGCTACACAGCCTTAATTACAGGCTGAATTTATGAAGATATTTTACCAGAACCAAAAGATTATTACCTTTTAATTTAAGTTAGCCCAAGAATTGTAATAAAATAAGCTTAGCCTAGGAAATATTACAAACAATTAAAGATGTAGAAGTTGCGAAATGTTTTCTTGTTTGTATTTTTTTTTTTTACCTTTACCTTTTTTGAGCCGTGTGGAGCCGGCCACGAATAGAACCACCCCATTTCTACCCATGGGTGTCGTAGGCAGCGACAGAGGGATATTGACCAGAGAATGGGCAGCAGCGTCCTTCTAAGTACCGTAACACCTACTGCGATCGCCAACATGCATCGGCCAAGCATGGCGATTATAGCTGAACCCCCCCTTGGGGGGAGACCTATGCCCAGCAGTGGGCATCTAAAGGTTGACATGATGATGATGATGAACTTTTTTTGGTACAGAGGCCCAGTGGTAAAGGCACCCACTTCTCTCTCCATGCGTGAGGTTGCGGGTTCGATACCGTGCAAGTATAAGTTTTTCAATTCATGTTAAGTATGTCCGGGCTCCATAGGACAATCTACAGTCTAGACAAAATCAAACGGATTGCTAATTAAACCTACTTAATTTATACTTAGTATATACATTATATTTAATTCTTGCTTTGGGTCACACACTGGTTCATAGGTTCAAAGTTTGTTGAAATGTATGGAGTGGTTGTCTACTTTTACAATAATTGTAAATAATAATATGTGAACACTATGTATCTATGTATACAACTGAGCTGTCATTCTTTATCTTGTTATACTTTGTACATACTTCAATATAGTGTTTTATGCAAGGTCCATCGTATTCACGTATAGTTATATAACTGTAAACTGTAAATGCAAAATATTGTACACATTTTTTTTAAAAGAGTAAGTATGGAGTTTCTTGCCATTCTTCTCCATACGAAACTACCTTTTGGAATGGGCAACTAGAATCAACTTTATATTTTTTTTATTATGACGTTCAAAAGTGCCTTTTCAATGGTCTAATTGAAATAAATGATTTGACTTTGACTTTATGTACTTTCTAAGTTCATCTTGAACATCGTGAAGAAAACTGGACTTTATTAATATAAGTCTAAAATCGCCAATCCGAATTGAGCGCACGTGGTGATTAATGCTCGTGTCTTCTATGTATGAGAAGAGACTTTTGTCTTTCGGCGAGACAATAATAGCGGAGTTTTGTTATTAAAACAGTGAACGCAAATATTGTAAGTGAGGATGAAAAACAATTACCATCGGTTAATTGTACGTAATTAAAAAGTCTTGCCCATCACTTGATTGATTGTGTGTTTAAACGTTGTTGTTATGTTTCTAGTAAGATAATTCTGAGTTAGATATAGAAAATAAATCATTTTAATTGCTAGATGATTTGTGCCATCATCCTGTTCCTGCAAGCGTTCTCCGACAGTCGTTTCTCCTTTGGACTGATCACCGACAGGACCTTTCGGTTTTGAGAGATTCGTCGATAGAACGTTTGATCTACGAATGTTTCGTCAACAGAATGGTTCGCATTTGTTTGTTTCGACGACAGAACTTTCCAACTATGGAATATTCGCCGTCAGATCGTTTTGTCTACGATTGTTTCAACATGGCTTTTTCACTATTTAACTACAAAGCCACCAAAAACTTACTAACTTGCTACAAAGTCATGAAGAAAGAAAATGTTTTAATGTAAGATCGCCTTTACGTTTAATGAATGGTATTTATCTATTACCTACCCATATTCTCCTATTTTGTTCATTCATGAATCTTTCAAAAACGAAACGTCCTGTCAGTGATCAGTCAAACGGAGAAACGACTTTCGGAGAACGCTTGCAGAATCAGGATGATGGCACAAATCTTCTAGCAATTAAAATGATTTATTTACTTTATCCTACTCAGAATATTATCCTACTAGAAACATAACAACAACGTTTAAACACACAATCAATCAAGTGACGGGCAAGACTTTTTAATTACCTACAATTAACCGATGGTAATTGTTTTTATTTTTAACTTCTGACATTTTAATCGGCATCATACAACATAATCACAGTCTGTTCCTAACGTTTAGTTCTGTTTTCAGGCTCAGCCTTACCAAAGTGGACAACTAACTGGCCCAGTTGCGATCGAGGCAGATACTGCAGTAGTGTTTTGTATGAACGGATCCACATTAACGTGGGCAGCCGCCGCAAAAACCGGTAGATGACCATAATCTGCCTCACCTTTTCCCGACTATATTGGAACCAGTTTCCAGTAAGCTGAATACCAGTGTTTTATATGGAGCGAGTGCCTGTCTGGCCTACACAGCTCAGTTACTGGGTAACACGATATTCCTTACTAAGACTGGTTGCTTCTTATTTCTCGTCCTGCAAACATTCACTTGTTGTAGAAGAACGCCCCCCGCCACCCCCTTTCTACCCGTAGGTGTCGGAGAAGGCGACAGAGGGATATTGACCAGAGGATGGGCAGCAGCGTCCTTTTGAGTACCATAACATCTACTGCGATCGCCAACATGCATCCCCCCCTTGGGAGAGACCTATGTCCAGCAGTGGGCGTCTAAAGATTGCCATGATGATTACGATGCTCAGAAGATCGTAAACACTGCCACAAGTAAAAATAAGCGCATAATAAACTGTAATTTTCCTTAATGTCAGCCATTTATCTCGTTCACACGTTTTTATTACTAACTAGCTGACCCGACAGACGTTGTCCTGTCCTTATCTACCTACTTACCTGCCTATTTACCTACCCTACACCTACCCTACACCTACCGTACACCTACCCTACACCTACCCTACACCTACCGTACACCTACCCTACACCTACCCTACACCTACCGTACACCTACCGTACACCTACCCTACACCTACCCTACACCTACCCTACACCTACCCTACCCTACACCTACCCTACACCTACCCTACACCTACCCTACACCTACCCTACACCTACCCTACACCTACCCTACACCTACCCTACACCTACCCTACACCTACCCTACACCTACCCTACACCTACCCTACACCTACCCTACACCTACCCTACACCTACACTACACCTACCCTACACCTACCCTACACCTACCCTACACCTACCCTACATCTACCCTACACCTACCCTACACCTACCCTACACCTACCCTACACCTACCCTACATCTACCCTACACCTACCCTACACTTACCCTACACCTACCCTACACCTACCCTACACCTACAATACAAAAGGTTTTTTTTTTTTTTTTTTCTCTTCGTAAGAACCATCTTCGTACTTCAAGGAATATTATAAAAAAAGAATTATCCAATTTGGTCAAGCGGTTCGCAAGTTATGCGCTTACCAACACATTTAGCGATTCATTTTTATATATAAGAGAAGATGTCACACTGAGCTGTTGTCAGTTTGTTTATAAACCTTTTTTGCGTAAATGAATTATCCACGTGATCATCATCTGTTTAGTCTTTTCTCAAACGTGGGGGTCGACTTATAGATACGGCGAAACGCCACCGCTATATGGTTGAAGTTCCACGGTCTCGATCCAAGCGCTTTACTCCCACATTTATTGTGCGAACTGCCAGACTGTGGAATTCACTGCCCGCCTTTCTATTCCCCGATACATATAATCTGGGTATCTTCAAGTCACGAGTGAACCGGTTTATCCTAGGCAAGCGTGCTCCACCTTAGACCGCATCATCACTTATCAGGTGAATTGCGGTTAAAGGCAAGACTCTAAGAATATATTAAATAAAAAGACTTCCAGGCTAACCGGGTGCAGCTGGATATCAGTGTTTTATATGAAGTTACTGTGTGTCTGACTTCTATAACCCAGTTACTAGGTAACACGATACTCCTTGGTAAGACTGGTTTACAGACTTTTTGACTTCTGTCTACACATAACGACTGTCAAACATCTACATAATAATATGGCAGTCGAGACAAACGGCTTTTACGGGTCTCAGTATGAAATGTGGTTGTCATTTGAAGATCTTTGGCAGTCGTTATAGGTAGACAGAAGCCAGAAACTCTAAGAACCAGTCTTACCAAGAGGTATTGTGTCACCCTGCAGTTAGTAACAGGGTTGTGGAGGTCAGATAAAACACTGCTGGTATTCAGCTGCGTCCGGTTAGACTGGAACCTGTCCCCAACACAGTTGGGAAAAGGTTAGGTAAATGATGATGGCTAATTAATTATCCCCTCTCTGATTGATTTTTCATTATGCTCCTAGTATTAAAACAACACACCATGCTTACCTACAATGCTGACATTACTAACAAGAGAAGAAATGATATAGTATGCAATTCAAACTCGACCTCAAAACATGTCTTTGTAGAAAGGTTTTTTTCTTTCCTTGGACCATTTTTGTACAATAGATTAAATAGAGAACTTAGTATTTATAAGTTCAACTACTTTAGCTGTAAAAAAATTATATTTCAATATTTAAAAACTACCTCTTATGAACAGACAGAAGACTTACTCGTAGTATGTAAATAAAATTGTTAACACGCGGTACTTAATTTTTTTGTCTCATTCATATCATTTAAGTTTTCATGGTAACTTTAATTTAAGTTTTATTGTATTTTAGCGTTAATTTATTATAACAAATAGTAAGCACTTTCTAGCTTGAAGCACAGGTTTAACCTAGTTCAGGCAAATATGCAATCACGATCTATTGTATATTGATAAATATTGTAAAATAATGTGACGTTGTATTAAATAAACGATTTATTATTATTATTTATTATTTTATTATTATTTATTTTTAGCACATTCTGATTTTTGTCTTCTAATTAGAAATGAAAGTTGACACGTGCCTTCGATAGATGGCGTTGTGCCGTCCAGTACTTAGGCTGAATCTCACTATGGTTTCGTTGCAAGCGTTTGGGTAGATGCCTTGAGCGTAATACTACAATTTATACCTTTTGTGTCAAGACACTTTAAAAATAATATTTTTGTAATAATCTCATGGTGTAGCAACCGTAAGGTTTTTAATGACAAGAGGATTCAAAACACATTAAGTTTGTAGTTGTAAAAATGCTCTCTCATATATCGATATAAGTCAAAGTATATTTTCCAACTGCAAATTGTAGTATTAAACAAACTACGTGCTATTGATAATATGATAGATTGAAATAAATGCTTTGACTTTTTGAAAAAATTGTACAAAGGGTTGTCGTATTACCTAGTATATGGGTTGTGGAGGTCAGATAGGCAATCGCTCCATATAAAACACTGGTATTCAGCTGCATCAGGTTAAATTATGCTAAGTAGACGATGATAGGCCTTGTCTGGAAATAACAACATATAATACTGTTTCTACCCGTGGGTGTCGTAGAAGGCGCCAGAGGGATATTGACCAGGGGATGGGCAGCAGCATCCTTCTGCGTACCATAACACCTACTGCGATCGCCAACATGCATCGGCCAAGCATGGCGATTACGGCTGAGCCCCCATTGCAGGGAGACCTATGCCCAGCAGTGGGTATCTCAAGGTTGACATGATGATGATGATTATTTATTCTCTGGATAATTATGATAATATGAAATATTACATCAAATGTAGAAACAAAGTCAAAGTTACCATTTCAATTATATACCATTTACAGGCACTTGCGAATTGTCAAGTGTCTGTTAGTGAAGTTGAGGTTAGTTGCTCGTTCCAAAACCTAGGAAATCTCTATGGAGAATGATCATTGAACAGGAAACACCATGAAAACTCTTTCAATCAAGTTTTAACAAAATCCTAGTTACATTATTCATTTTGCTTCTATGTAATGATGACCAGTCTCAGCTGACAGCGTCCGTTCACGAACATGGCGCGTGGATCCGAATGATCTAACGATCAAACCCTGAACAATAGCTAATGTTAAAAATTAAAGACAACTGTAATAACAGTTCGTGTGCCAAATAACACCCTAACCACTCCGTTACTGCAGCATTCCGGCTGTAGCAACCAAACGCTTAAATTGAAAAATCCCAACTCGCTGGACTGAGAAAATGTCGCGAATGTTAAATATTCAAGTAAATTGTAGTACTCGTACTTAAAGTCGAAGATGTCAGTGCAACAGGTTCTGTTCGCGACAGCTTACTAATACATTTCTTAATTACTCTTGAACTAGTTAATTACTGTTTGTACTATTAACTCTATAATTAAGTATTTTCTGCGCTTATGCAACGTAAAAAAGCCTCCCTAAAGCGTCCTTGGATCGGTCTCACGGATTCGTAGGTCGATTCTGTAAAATTTAAACAACAACTCGCATCACTATTCACTCTCACTTCGCATAAGGTTCAAAATGACCTTGATATACTTGACACTTTGAATCGGGTTCGACTGTGAAGTGAGCGTCGAAGTGATGGGGAAATTACCTTACAGAATGCCACTCCTTACGATCCTTATCAACCGAGTTTTTAGAATGCCAATCAAGAAACTCACAGCGGATTCAGATCCGAAGTTTAGAATGAGGTCTTACAGAATCACACCCTAGTACTGAAGGTCGTGGTTAGTTGCATATAGTTGCAGGAAGAAATTCCATTTGTGATAGGACTCAAGGCTTCTGTGGTAAAAACGTACATAGCTTCTTTAAAGCCAAAGAGCTTTTAGAATCGGACCTGTTGTAGTGGAGATTAGTGCATTCAAACAAGTAAACAAACAAACTCCCCAACTTTACAGTATTAGTGTAAATTTATAGATATATGAGTTGCTTCTCCACGGCGTTTGCCGCCGACCTCAAAGACCATGTATTCACATTTCTTCACATTATACTTCAACCCATGCGCGGCAGCGTAGGCTTCACAGGTTCCAATCAGCTCCCTGATTCCCCCCACCGACGGACCCAGCAACACCATGTCATCTGCATAGCTGATGTTGTTAATTCTAACCCCATCAACACTGCATCCGACACGCATGCTGCTGAGTGCGACTATGAGGTCATCCACGTAGAGGTTGAAGAGCCTGGGAGATGTTAGACCCCCCTGCCCCTACCCGTATAGGCTGGAGTGCGGGGTGAGCCGCACTCCAGCCTATACGGCTCAGAGAGTGTATCATCCCATTTCACGTGGTTGGTTTGGTTGCCATACCAATATTGGAATAGTCCACATATTTCTGCCGGTACACCCCTGTCACCCATCTTTCTCCAGAGCACGTCATATGAGACAAGATCAAATGCCCTGGAAAGATCAAGGAAGCAGGCGTACACCGGCGTCCTGCGATCTATATAATATTGAACAGTATGCTTGAGACTTAAAATAGCACTTTCAGTCGATAGTCCGGGACGAAACCCGAACTGTGCGTCATGAAGATGTATGTAATTATCTAAGCAAGAATCAAGCACACCGTCCAACACCTTGGCTATTATTGTCGCTAGAGAAATGGGACGATAGTTACCTCTGTCTGAGATGTCACCCGTCCTGTTCTTCACAATGGGAACTACGATGGTCTTCATTAGATTAGCAGGTAGGTACGCGTGGCTAATACACATTGTGAAAAACATAGACAAGACTCTCGGCAGGTGGACACCCGCGTGCTTCAGGTGCTCAATGCTGAGCCCATCATGTCCTGGAGATTTACCACGGTTCATGCTGTTTATAATCTTGCGTACCTGTTTAGCAGAAAAATGTATCAAAGGTTTCGCACCAGGACGGTTGGGCCCACCATCATTCACCAAGGTTGAGGGACCGAGTGGGGATTGTGCTTTGAAATGCTCCTTGAACATGCTCGCAATTCCCCTCTTATCACTTATCCCTTCCACACACGCAGAGAGGCCAGGCTTCGCATCCAACTTACCCGTGGACTTCCAAAATTTACCAAAGCTTTTATTAGCTCGTTGTTCGGCTAACCTATCCATAACAATTTGCTCAGCGTTGTTTTGGCAAGATTTCAGTCGACTTTTAAATATTTTTCGCTTCTCATGCATATCATCATAAACCGGGCCTGACGCGGGACGACTGTTCAGTTTCCAGGTCTGAAAGCTACACCTAGCCTCGCGGTGGGCGTCTCTCACATATTCATTCCACCCACACACACGCCCACCCCGTCTCGGTCCCCCCGCAGATGTCCTTTTAGATTGCTTAGCTGACGCACATAGGATTTCTACAATCTTTTCGTACAAATTATCCAGAACAACTTTATGCTCATCCAGACCGCATGACCCAACGCTGCACCTTTCAAACTCATGAGGGAAATGAACGTCTCGCAATTTACTAGTAAATTTCGCTGTTGTTTTGACGGAGTAGCAGTAACGGCAGCTGAGTAAGCACGTGCCGGAGTTGTCGTGCTATCATTCGTCAGCGCCCCAACGACGGGGGACGCGGGGAGAGCGGGGCGCGCTTGTGCATCGCTCGCTGTGACGGCGGCTGGCGACGAGTCGAGTTTTGCTGACTCGAAACTCAGCTGCGATATTATGTATGGACAATCATCCTCAAAAAGCGATGCCAGTGTGCCTTTTGGCTAAGGCCTTCTCTAGCACTTCCCACTGGATTCTGTCACGAGCCACTTTTCTCCAATTGGGGGCGGTTTGTGAAGGCTCATCTTCCCATCCTCTTTTCTGTTCTCCCTTGCTGCGTTTAAAGTCCCTTGGATACCAGTTGGTTATTACTTTACTCTATTTTTCTGTATTTGCTCTCATCATGTGGCCAGTCCATCTCCATTTTCAACCGACTTCAAAAAAGGAGGAGGTTATAAATTCGTCTTTATTTTTTGTTTTTTTTTTTATGTTTGTTACCTGAGAACTTTGGACTGGGTGAACCGATTCTGATGATTCTTTTTTTATTTGAAAGCTGGTGCTTGATTGATCTAGTTCTGATAATGGCATCCATGAGAAAACCGTATAAGTCTTAAATTTGCATTAAGTATGCGCGCGATTTGCTAGGCGATTTCTTCGGCAAACGTAACCCGACATTGAAAACTCTTTTTTTTATGGATAGGGTATACTTTAGGGGTGGTTCCAAATAAATTTTATCGAAATTGATTCAGCACTTTTTGAAAAAATCAACAAATACCCAAAAATTTTACATAGACGACGTTTTAGTTTCTTCAATCTTTGGAGTAGTTAACTTTCAATCTCTTCTTAATAGATTTGGTTGGGAAGGAGGTACTAAAAAGCGGAAAATAAAAAGATTTTTACAAAAAAGACAACCGGCTTGGTTCTGTTTGTTGTTTTGTATTGCCACCGACTTCCGAAACTAAAGTCAAAGTGTGTGTGCTAAAGTTATTTTTCAAAAGTAGTTTTTGAAGGCGGTTGTCTTTTTTGTAAAAAGATTAAGAAGAAAGATTAAAAGAAAGAAGAAGAAGAGTTTTATTAATTTGCAAAATGTGTAAAAGTCTTTAATTTACGTGAATTAGTGTTATATAACTAAAATTAAGTGATAAGTTATATGTACAGTACATATGCAGTGTTTTTGTCGCGAAAACTTCGCACAATAAGCATAACAAAAACCGGCTGTCAAGTCACCACTCTAACGAACGGGTGAAGGATTTGAAATATCATCGAACCCGGGGAGTATTTTGTTTTATCTAAGTTGTATTAACATACCACTGAACATCACGAAATACTGCTCAGGTCTCTGAGCTACGTCCATCACACACTGGCTCGGTTTATGTCTCCTTTTGCTTGACAAGTTGTGGAAGCAAAATCGACGACGAAACATTCGCCCAGACAGTAAACACTTTATAGTGTACTACACATAATAGGCTTATTATTATTTGTATGTAATTATAATTATAAACCTTAGATAAAACTTGCAAACTTGTACTTAATGTGCCCTAAACTTGTAGAAACTAAAAATTTAACTTTAAGTGTTACTATTGTAGGTATTGTACCCACCTATTCATCTTACTTTATCTATGTTTAACATTCCCTTCAATTCTAACAGCCTCATCTAATCGTATTATCTTTCTGTTCCCAACTCAATACTTATTTTCATTTAAAACATTTTTTTTTCCTACCACCTACCTCCTATTAATATAAACAAGAAACATTTTCTTTTTCACTATCATTTAGCTGCACTTTATTACACACATTCCAGGTGACTGATATTTTAAAGAAAATGATGACCCGCAGTGCTACAATCAAAGAGATGGAAGCAAAACTTAGAGCTACACTAAAGGACCTCGAGGCTTCTAAAGCTTTATGTAAACAGTTGCTCCAGGAAAGAGATGACAGCGAGGTGGAAGTGAAGAATATAGTAGACAAAAACACCTTCCTTAAGAATAAACTGGCTGAGCTACATACACAACACATGGACTTAGCTGACCAACACACTCAATTACAGTTTAAGTTAACAACATTTCAAGAGTGCAGTGACACCCACGAACTAGCTTTAAACCGAATTACAGAACTTCAACATGAATTGTGTGATGCCCGTAAGGCCCTATCTCACTCAGAATCGGTCAAAGTCAGGCAACAAGCTGTGAACACCGATAACCTGTTCATGGAGTTGGTAGGCAGTAGGTCAAAATCAGTGTGTGAGCCAGCGGTAACAATAGATTTGACTGGTGATGATACCATGCCATTATGTCCCGTTGTTATGAGTCACAAAAAACTAAAGAAATATATTAAAGTCAAGAAATTCATTAAACGGTCACAAAAATCAATCAAAAAAGAAAATCTTTTAAAATTAAATCTTTCCCTTAGAAAGCAACGTGTCACCCTATCAAAAGACTTAAATATTTGTACTGTTGAACTAGATAAATGTAGGAAAAAATATGACACGGATATTCAACTCCTTTATAATGATTTATTACACAAAGAACACATGCTGAAGGATATTTTTGAAAAGTATGAATCGTCACAACATCAACTAAGTGAACGCTTGTTTGAGGCTGGGGAACTACTGGACCTGGTGAAGGACAATGCTGAGAAGTACGAGAATTTGACTAATAATCTTTCCTGCAGTAGTGCCAACCAACCACCATCTCCTCAGCCTCAGCTTGACATGGTTTCACCGGTGTTGGCTCTTCCAGCAAACACCTGTGTCAATACACAGGAAACTAATAAAACTATTTTATTTTGTGATGAATTAGGTTCAGGCTTTGGGAAAATACTACACAATTACCTTAGTCATAGTTTTACCAATCATAGTTACCATAACATTAGTTTTAAACAAATAATTAAGAGAATTGTAAATACAAACATAGACCATTACTGTACAATGGTTCTACTATTAGGTAATAGTACTGGTATTACTAAAAAAGACATAGTGGATGGTGTGAACACCTTATTAAAGTTAAACATAGGAAAGCTCATGCTGTGTGCCTTTCCTTACTCTGATACTTTATCAGAAGTAGAAAACAATCACATTTATATATTGAATAGTACTATTCATATGTTGACATGTTGTCATAGTGACAAATTATTATATTTTGACACTAATAACTTTATTAGTGGTTTTAAATTAACTCAGAGAACTTTATCTCTGTCTGGAGAATGTAGACATGTAATTGCTATGTTGATAGCATATAATATTAACAATGTTATAGCTAATAATAATATAACAAACTGTAGGTTAAGTGACAAACTTATGTTGTCTAGTTGCACTAACAACATAGGGATAAATTTTTGTGAATCTTCATATAGTACGAAGGAGGGTCCACCTACTATGCCAACATCCTTAGATGCCACAACCAGTCAGATAGGGTATTCTCTTCCTGCTGGATCACAAACAGGGACTATGAACTCTTCAAATGTAGTTGTGGAGGTCACTCCGGATAACACTTTAAACTAAGTTGTGAGACAACAGAAGTTACACCTTCAAATAATCATTTATTATTATTGAATAATAAAAAGGTAACTTCTGGCAACCTAACAAATAAAGGAAAGCAACATACTTTAAAATTATTTAATCAAAATATTCAAGGTTGCTTTTCCAAATTACTTGAAATAGAAATGTTCTTAGAAATAACCAAATATGATATTATTTGTTTAACAGAACATTGGCTAAAAGATAATCAAGTGATGTCTATTGATTATGAAAATTATTGTGTAATTAGCCATTTTAGCCGAAAACATATGATACATGGTGGGTCATTAATATTAATTAAAAATTCTATTAAGTGTAAAGAACGAAAAGACATCGTTGGATTATCAGTAGAACATACTGTTGAATTGTCCTGTGTTGAGCTGGATAAGCATATTATAGTATGTGTATACAGACCCCCCAGTTACCAGAATTTATCTACATTTGATTCTGTAATGGAAGATGTGTTGAAAAAAATTAGTACTAGTAGTAAATCAATCATCATATGTGGTGACTTTAATATTAATTTGTTAGAAAACAACTCCAGTAGTATCAGATTATTGAGTCTTTTTAGGTCATTTAATTTGTCAAATGTTTTTATGGAACCAACCAGAGTGACAGCTTCTTCTGCCACTTGTATTGATAATATATTTTGTAATTGTGATTATTTACATAAAGAAATTATAAATAAGCTGCCATCAGATCATAGTGGACAGACAATAACGTTATGCGCCTACATTCCTTTACAAAAAATTCAAATAAGGTTTAGGCCAATTACATGTAAAAACTTAGATAAATTTAATAGTTCATTGGAAAGTAAACTAAGTGTTCATTGCTTTAATAATATAGATGACCCAAATGAGTTCTACGCTGAGTTTTTTTCACTAATAAACACGCAATTTAATGATACATTTCCACTAAAGACTAAAAGTATTTGCACAAAGTTCTTATTTAGCGATTGGGCGACTCCAGGTATTCGTAAAAGCAGGGAAAAACTATTTGAACTTTATGGTCTAAAGCAACATGTAATGAATACAAGCTTTCATCAGTATGTTGCGAAATATTCAAAACTTTTTAAAAGTGTCTGCAAAATAGCCAAATCCCTTTATATTAGAAATAAAATAAAATTAGCTGATGACAAAATAAAAACTACTTGGCAAATAATAAATAATGAAACAGGTAGGAAAAAACAGCGTAATACTGAATTTAATCTAGAGACTGCACATGGCCCCATAAATTCAGATATAGAAGTAGCTCAGGAATTTGAAGCATTTTTTGGAAATATTCCCATTAAAACTACTGAAGCTTTAAATTCCTCTCCCGCGCTCTCTGCTGCCTTACTTAGGAAGAATGTTAAGGCATGCCGTTCGGAGTTTAGGTTTGAACATACAAACCCCCAGGCTGTTATAAGAGCCTTTAAAGATCTTAAAATAAAATCAACAGAAGATCTCTGGGGAATGTCTGTAAAAGTCTGTAAATCTATTATAGAAACGATTGCGCCCTATTTAGCTCTTATATTTAACACCAGTGTAGACCAAGGAGTCTTTCCGGATCTGATGAAACACAGTAAAGTAGTACCGTTGTTCAAATCCGGTGATAGTAAAGACCCCAACAATTATAGGCCTGTGTCGATTCTGCCAGTTCTCAGCAAGGTGTTTGAAAAGTTAATGCTCAATCAAATGTTGCGTCACTTTAATAAAAATTCCATCTTTCATGAACAACAGTATGGTTTCACCAAAGGGCGTTGTACAACTGACGCCGGTGTCACCCTAATAAAGAACATTTTTAGCGCCTGGGAGGAATCACAAGATGCCATTGGAATCTTTTGCGACCTCTCAAAGGCGTTCGATTGCGTTGACCATGAGACACTTTTGCTGAAACTGGAGCACTACGGGGTTAGTAAAACATCTCTTAATTTACTAAGGTCATACCTGAGGGATAGACGGGTAAAAGTACAGGTTAACGGCGTGAACTCATTGGGGTCTGAAACGACTATGGGCGTTCCTCAAGGTTCAATATTGGGTCCATTTCTATTCTTAGTTTATATAAATGATTTACCCCAATTGTTTCAAAATCAACCAAAAATGGTGTTATTTGCCGATGACACATCATTGATTTTTAAAATAAACAGACGGTCACAAAATCTAGACGACGTAAATGACGCTATTCTTCAGGTTCAAAATTGGTTTACGGTAAACAATTTGGTACTTAATGAAAAAAAAACCAAATGTATTCGATTCATTTTACCAAATGTTAGGAATAGTAAATGTGACATCATACTTAATGGAGAGAAACTGGAATTTACTAGTCAAACGGTTTTCCTAGGAATCACGCTAGACGAGAAATTACAATGGGGACCTCATATAATATCTATTGCGGGGCGACTAAGCTCCGCGGCTTATGCTGTTAGAAAGATAAGACAGTTAACAGATGTAGAAACTGCGCGTTTGGTCTATTTTGGCTACTTTCACAGCATTATGTCGTATGGTATTTTACTGTGGGGTCGGGCTGCTGACATTGAATCCGTTTTTATTTTACAAAAAAGAGCTGTCAGAGCCATTTATAATCTACGTCGCCGCGAATCTCTTAGGGAACTATTTAAAAATATTAATATAATGACAGTGCCTTGCCAATTTATTTATGAAAATATTATGTATGTAAGAAAAAACTTACATATGTTTAATAAAGTAAGTGATAGACATGACTTTAATACTAGAAACAAGGACAAAATAGCTCAACCATATTTTAGATTGTCTAAAGTCCATACATCTTTTATGGGGTACTGTGTTAAGTGCTACAACAAAATTCCTAGTGATATATTACAACTAAGTGAAACAAAATTTAAATCATATATTAAAAGTACACTCTGTAAAAAAGCTTATTATAATCTAGAGGACTATATTCAAGATAAGAATGCTTGGAAACATGCTGGTCTAGCTCCATAGGACGATCGACAGTCTAGACAAAATCGAACCGATTGCTAATTTAAAATACCTAATTTCATACTTAGTATAAATATGTACATATATATATTTGACTCTTTTTTTATACACTGCTCAGGCTCACATACTGATCCATTGTTTGTTAAAATATAAGGAGTGGTCGTCTACTGTTTCAACATTAATTGTAATATGTAATATGTGAACACTGTGTATCTATGTACATATAACTTAGTCTGTCATTCCTTAATCTGTGATACTTTGTACACACTTTCAAATACCTAGTGTTTTTATGCTAGGTACATCGTATTCACGTATAATTATATAATTCCTGTAAATGCAAATATTGTTAACATCGTTTTTAAAAGAGTAAGTATGGAGTTTCTTGCCCATTCTTCTCCATACAAAACTACCTTTTGGAATGGGCACCTAGAATCAATTTTTTTTTTTTCTCATTTGACGTTCAAAAGTGCCTTATAATGGTCTAATTGAAATAAATGATTTGACTTTGACTTTGACTTTGATTTTTGTTGGTCAATTCTAGTCAAGATGTCCGGTAGTTTAGTTTTTGCTCTCAAATGTTCATTTCTTTTCGTCTGTTTGCCCTTCCACGGCTTTTTGGCAATTTGTTTCCGGGTTCTTTTGTTTCAAAACCGTTGATTTTATATAGACGACCATAACTTGATGACAAAAAACAAAATTGGAACACTCTTGGGTAATTTAACTTGCATCCCAAACTGTCTGTTTTGAACGATGTTACCCTAATGGTTATTTTATAGGGGTATTTGAGCTACGTCAGGGTTTAAAGGGTTTTCTCGTTAAATATCGGCGCTTACAGTCATGTTACGGTTCCGTACCCTTTGGTCGAAAGTATTCTTCCGCCTTGTATGGTATGGGAATAAACATGAATTTGATGGATATGCTAAATATAAATAGATTATTAATACTTTTTGTTCAATATTTCAAGATGATTATGGCATTTTATTAGATGCCACAATTGAAACTGACTGACGTATTATAAATAGACGCGTCATACACGAACATTAGTGTACTTTAAAACGGCGCAAACTTTTATATCTACATACCAGTAGGCACATACAATTATACAGTGCGAAGAAAAGGACAGAAGCATACAGCGTATACCTGTTAGAAAAAGATAAACATACATATTTTGTTACGTCAGTTATGTGTGAATTACGAGCGATACTGACGTATAGCCGCGACAATGGGTGGTAAGTGACTAAGTGAAATTCCGGCAATTGCCTTGCTTTAATATTGCCATTATTGAGCGCGGGTAACGCATCTAAGTGTATAATACATCATTGATAACGAATACGTTTTTTGTTTGGATTTTTTTACAAATTCAACAATATCACGTTTAAATAAAAAAATAATTTTATTTTTTGTTAACCGTTACTATAAATAACCTTTACTAAATTAAACAAGCGTCTGGGCATCTGATAAAATGCCATAATCATCTTGAAATATTGAGCAAGAAGTATTAATAACCTATTTGGTTTTTAATAAATTCAAAGCATTATTATTGACTAGCGACGCAGCGCCCTGCCCCAGCTTTGCACGGGGGTGTAAGGTAGATTAAACTATACGTATAAACTATCCTCTTTAATCCTTGAAGGCCATGGGTCTTTCAATGAACATCTTTTGGTCATAGGAGTAACAGACAGCCCTCTGTGCAGAGCCTGCATGGGGGCGGACGAGACAGCAGCCCATGTGCTTCGGAACTGCCCTGAGGCCACACAGGGCAAAGTACTTCGGTAACCTAGGTAACTTACGGAAGATCGCGAGCGACGTCAAGGCACTGCTGGCCTTTCTTGGGGAGCTGGGGTGGATCGAATGATTTACTTCCCACCTGTACGCAAAATACGCGCTGAGACGTGGAGTTGCAGACGCCAACCCGTGATACTTCTACTTCTTCTTCTTTTCGAATCGATGGTTTTCCTTTTTTTTTGTTAGACTACTTGGGCCCAGTAGGTAGCCACATTTATCGCAGCATTAGTGGCGTTTTTAATATCCTCTAAGGTGCATGTGTAGGGGCACTTTGGGCACTGTAGTAAGTGGGCCATTGTCTGGTCAGGATCACCGCACTCACACTGGGTATCGGTGGGAACTATTATCCCCTATTTTGCTAGGTTATGTTTGCAGCGGCCTACCTGGGTGGTCTATTGAGCGCTTTCCATATAGGCCACTGCAAATCACTTCCGAGTGTCAGGTGTTCTTTGGGTTGAACGAAGTTGGGTGGTGGTGGATGAAGATTCTCCCACAACTTACGTCTCACCGTACGCGGACGCTCCTGGATGGCCTGTGTACCGCGAAGAAAACTCTTCCGTCTCTTAGGTCTACCCGGAGCTGTAGTGTATTTGTAGAGGGAATGTCGG
The DNA here is from genome assembly GCA_947361185.1 of Charanyca ferruginea. Taxonomy (NCBI): domain Eukaryota; kingdom Metazoa; phylum Arthropoda; class Insecta; order Lepidoptera; family Noctuidae; genus Charanyca; species Charanyca ferruginea. The sequence goes on along the minus strand of OX376058.1, from coordinate 2,295,935 downwards.
GAATCGGATTCTTGGTGATATTTCTCAAGCGCGCATGCGACATCCATACATACTACTACTACTACTAAGGTACTATTTTTTTTACTTATACGATTCGGAAGGTATTAAATACTAATCCTTTTGAATCCCTCTATATAATGATGAAAATTGCACAAAAATCCGCTGCGTTAGCAATTATCCCAGCTTGATAATTTGTCACATTAAGGCGCTAACAAGCGACTTTTGCAGATTTTAAACTGACAATCACGTCACAATATGTAGTGTAAATGATTTGAAAAAAATATATGTTAAACTAGAACATTCCCTTAATCATTTAGTATGTGAATATTTTTGATTAAGTTATTATTAAATAGTTTAATTAAATTGTGAAGTTGTGTCTGACGCGGACAAAACATTGATAATTACCCAAAATCTACCAAGAATATTTAAACGAAACTTTTACTATCTTACAGATAATTGTATTATCTATCTTTTTGTATACACCTTTTTTTAAGTTAAAGAATTCTATATTTTATTTAATTTTTTGACAAAACTTTGAGAGTTGGACACAGCGCATACGATTCTCTGGTCGCTCAAGGTCGCGGGCGTATATCGTCGCCTTAATTTGCTGTTTGAGAAACCAAGGTATTATCACATCATAGAGAGACATGTCATGTATTATGGAGCAAAAACAAGAGCTAAACATTTACTAATATCTACCTGATTAATTTTAAATATTTTATGTGACAACTAAAACTAAGTACAAATGAACATTCCACTCGCTCTGCATAAACTGTTACAATATTATTGTATTACCAACTGCCCGCGGTATTACAGTTAACTAAACAAAGCTTTGACGTGATAACAATGTGATTTGCATCGTCCAGGATTATGTCAAACGTATACATAAAGCATTAGGTTCGTACGGTTGAAGTTTGTGCACCAGAAGACGCGCTGCCATGAAGAGATAAAATCGTTCGCGGTTAATCTAGTCATTCTGGTGAAATACAGGGTGGGAAGTACATCATGACACAGACCTTTACAAAATTGATACACCTATTATATATCATCAAAATGTATGAACCAGCACTTATATTTTTAAACAAAAGACGTATAACTTTAAGTCTCCTAGTGTCCTTTAATTATTATACGAGTCACTATGTACCTTCGTTGTTTATTATTTTGCATAATGGATACCAATTTCACGAATATTTCAGGTATTAAACGTAAACACACTAGTTTTGTGCAGAATAAAATCCATTTTATACACTTGATTGGCTGTAGAGTTACGTGCTGGTTTGATTCAAGTTCGGAAAAAAATTGTCTATTTGTCTATTGTCTAAAAACAGTCCCTACACAGGTAGTTGGTTGTTTGTGCACATGAGTTAATACTTTAATATTTTATTATTAGTTTTTTTTATGAAAAGAATATTATAATAATAAAGGTGTTAATACACGGCCCGTGGGGTGTCTGGGCTAGAATAGCACCCCCCCATTTCATCCCGAGGGTGTCGTCGAAGGCGGCTAAGGGAAAATCCGGAAGTCGGGCAGCAGCAGCTTCCTTGTCTTAACAACCTCACTGCGATCCCCAAGACGCCTGCCAAGCGTGGGGAGTGGGGCAACGCCCCCCATTTATGGGGGAGGCCTTTATTCAATAGTGGACATCTTTAGGCTGATGATGATGATAATGACAAAAGGTATTAATCATATGCAGGGTTATTTTTCCGTCACCGTCCAAATTTTTCAGGGTGATAAAATCCGTGAAATTTAACAACTTTCTCCAAGGATGAAACATGGGTCGGAAAAAATCAGACCTCCCATACAAAATCGATCAGCTAACCATTGATTTTGTATGGGAGGTCTGTTTTTTTTTCATATTTCGACCCATGTTCCTTGGAGAAAGTTGTTCAATTTCACGGATATTATCACCCTGAAAAATTTAGACGGTGACTGAAAAATAACCCTGTATACGAGGCTGGTATATCTGCTTAAAGGTTGAAATATCACACTTTCTTAGCATGTCATCTAGTTTGGAAGCGAGACCGTCCAATGCTTAAAACATGAACTAGTAGCATCGTAGAGACTTTTAGTTATTTACTTTATCTACGGACTAGTTCTAGTTTACGATGAGAGGCACTTTTTCTTTGCAGACTATCTACCTAACCCATATTTTCAGCATAGCTTCAACTAGTCCACATACCCCACAGGTATGATACACCTCTGTAATCAGCACCAACAATGATTTATCGCAACACCACAAGTCCACAAATAACAACGCTTCGGGGACTGTTCCCGAATTGCTGCTAATTATCAAATGTTAACTCATTCATTACCGACTCGTGTTTCATATTAACGAGATGCGGATGCTGGATTACAGTGATACAAACATAATTATTGTGTCGGTTAAAACAATGGTTAGAGATGTTTGGATTTTGTTTGTAAAGGTACCTACTTAAATTATGTAATACATTGATGATTGGTGTAACCGCATATTCTACAATCCAGAAGTTTACGCTACATTCATTTCAACTAATAATAATTAGATCAATTCGCGTTGGGCTATCAATACAGCCGAGCGTTCTCGTCACAGCCAACAAGGGCCGCGTCACTCGCTTCAATTCCACACCATCAGTCGAGCTCATTTTTAGGGTTCCGCACCAAAAAAGGAAAAAACAGAACCCTTATAGGATCACTTTGTTGTCCGTCTGTCTGTCTGTCTGTCAAGACCCTTTATCTCGGGAACGCGTGGAGGTATTGAGTTGAAATTAAAACCATATACTCAAGTCTGCGGTTCCTTGATGCTGTAAAAATATCAACCCTCTATGTTAACGTGAAAAAAAAATACGGCCGTTTATGTCGCAAAAAACGCATTTATAATATTAAGTAGATAAAAGTATGGATAGTAGATGTGGATTAGTATAGAAGTATGGATATGTACCTACAAATATGTACGGAACCCTCAGTGGGCGAGTCCGACTCGCACTTGTCTGGTTTTTTTTAAGTAGGTATCTTTGGGACAATGTGTTTCAGTACTTTATGTTCTTTAATTCCATTCATCCTTCATCTAAAACTAATGTATGGCCTAAGAAAGGATCATACATCCAACTTGCTCGACTACTATTGTAAACGCTAAGGTTTGTAAGGATGGATGGATGATAGATGTTTGTTACTCTTTAAAGTATAACTGTAAAGTTTTAGTTCAATATTTAGCAAACATATGTACAATATTTGGACGAATAATAATAAGAAAATCTATGACTTTTAAAGTGAATCAAAAAGGCATCAAAAATGTCATCTGAAAATGTGCCTGAGCGACTGGCGGCATTGCCATGTTGGATGGCAACCTAGGTAACAGCCAACTCTCAGGAAGTGCTCGGATATCTATGGTAAATGTTAACCAACCGTTTGGTTTCCTTAAAAGGAGATAACCACTCGGAAAACACGACTCGAGGGTTTCAAAGTTATCACCAAAGTTACTATAAATAATAATAATAAATAATAATAGAGCTTTATTCATTCCACTCGATTTAAATAATTACTTTAGAGTTAGAGTTAGAGTAAAAATTAATTTAGAGTGACTCTAAAGTTACTATACTCTTACCGTTTGAGCATTTTTCCAGCAGGAAAAGCAGCACCGGCAAAAAGCGCTGAACTAGTTTGCATTGTTGCATTTAAGTAATTTTAAGGCGACGATATACGCCGGCGACCTTGAGCGACCAGAATCGTATGCGCTGCGTCCAAAACTCAAAGTTTAGCCAAAAAAAATAAATAAAAGATAGTATTCTTTAACTTAAAGAAAAGCGTATTATATATTAAAAGATAGATAATAAAATTGTCTGTAAGATAGTAAAAGTTTCGTTTAAATATTCTTGGTATATTTTGTGTGATTATCATGTTTTGTCCACATCAGACACAACTTCATTATTTAATTAAACTATTAAGTATGAACTTAATCAAAAATATTCACATACTAAATGATTATGAGAATATTCTAGTTGAACATTTATTTTTTTCAACTCATTTACACTACACTTTTTGACGTGATTGTCAGTTTAAAATCTGCAAAAGTCGCTTGTTAGAGTCTTAACACATAATTCCATTTCGCCACATCACTAAATCACACCCATTAAAGAATATGGGCGGGTTGCGAGTATAAAAACATACGAAACAAAATGTTATCGAATATAATGACCCACACAAAAACACATTAAAGGCATTCCACTGTAGAACCAACCCAAATGACATAAGAGTCGTTATTGTGATAAAGTTCAAGGATATGAAGCATCTCTTTAATATAGAACGGTTGAAGGGTAGAGAGGTCAGTTTACCTTGAAAGGTCATTGGGTGCAATCCGACCCGGTTTGTAAAAAATTGTGTATAAAAACCAAACTAGATTTAAATTGTTTGTTAATTAGACAACCCGGTTGGCGCAGTAGTTGAACGATTGACTGCTGCGCTGCGTGTTACGGGTTCGATTCCCGCACGGAACAAATATTTGTACGGCGTACAGATAGTTGTTCTGCGTCTGGCTGTTTGTGTATGTGAGTATATATGATTGTAATCGCACCCACGATACATTAGAAATTCCTAGTAGGGACCAAAATTAAAAAAAAAGAAAATCAAAGAAAGATTAATTAATAAGTCATATTATAATACATTACATAGCCGTAGGGCATTGCGACCTTCCTTGGGTTGATAAGGAACGGAGTGCATTTACGTATACTCCTAAGATTGACTACGCCACATATTCCGCCATCGGAGGTATGATTAAAAATTGTACTTTTTGAACATCTCGAATCGTATCGCGCTTCCCGTTGGTTTCCCGTCCCCGGGCTCTTAGAATTCGACATCAGACGTATCAGATCTTCGATTTTGCCGACCCCGTTGTCGCTGACATAAGCAACAGGATCCGCGTACGAAGTCGCGGGCAGAAGCTAGTACATAATAAACTACTTCGTGGTGTATACCGTGTATAATTTCATGTACAGGCACCCAAAGAGATAAGTATCAAGGATCCGTCAGATATAGTTGAAGCTCACTTAGAAACCGATGGATGTTTTTGAATAAAATAAAATAATAGCAATAGAGAATGAAACAGCTCAATAATTAAATTAAATTTCCTTCGAAGACATCTATCGGTTTCTAACTAAACTTAAACTATTTCCGACGACCTGGATACTTATCTCTATTAATGACTGTATACTTTTTTTTTTAATTTAATTATGGAAGTAATAAACAACTGGTCTATAAAAATCGAAGCTTACCTACACCAGATATCCTTACAAAATACCCTCAATTATTATGAATTGAATAATTAATTATTAAACATTACGGCATTATGACAATATAAGAGCTCTATGGCTAAGTTAAAGCAGTACGGATATATCAGTCAAGGTTAAGCTACGCTTGCCGCGGTCGGTCTGTGGATGGGTGACCATCCCTTTAATACTGAGTTCCCTGTCTAGTGCTCTTCTGTCGAGTTCATTGTTCTCGATATTTTGGGGTCAAGTTCATTAATCGCTAGGCGATACGATAATAAAAAGGTTTATTTATTTTTATAAGTATGTTTTATTGGTATTTATTGGATAAAAGCAAAATTCGCCAGTAAAACGATATAATTAAAAATATAATTAAATACAAATCACTTCCTGCTTGAGGTATAAAAAGTTAATTATTGGAAACTAGTTCATTTTGATTGGATCTATTTAGACGGTGGTGGTGGGTGGTGGTGGATTTTGGTTGGTCTAGGTGGTTCTAAGTTAATTATGACGCAGCTTTGCAGCAATTTAAGATGACAGAATGTTAGATTTGTCTAGTATATAATTATGTATTTTCTTGGAGTTTATTTTTAAACAGGTCTACTATTTAAACTGTTCTTATTTGAAAGTTTCTCAATATTATTCTTTATATCCTACTTATTTTACAGATACAAGCCCGCTACACTATGCACAAGCCACTGCAATTCCTGTAAGTAATAGTGGCGACCACCAAAAAAGCGCCGACGCAGACGCCGGAGAAACGATTCAACTGTCTTGGATCCCGAAACCATAGACTAGAATATTATATTCCCGCAACGAAATTAATCAGAAAAGAACGCGGAGGAGTAAGAAAAAGAAATCCACTTCTATCAGTATCAAGCAAGAGACAGAACTGGAGCAAATAACCTTGAGCATTCGTTCCCTCTTTGCCGCGCAAGAGATACAGTAGCGAATACGCTCAGATTTTAGAATTAAATCTTTATAAAATCACATTTTGGGATTTTGAAAAATAAAATCTACCAAAATGTTCATTCAATCTATGGGTCAATATTACTAAGAGATCGCTGGATGCCCTTGTTATAACAATGCTTTCAGGATGTTGTTGAGACTGCCTCGTTACTGTAGCGCGTCGGAAATGTTTGCGCAAACCCGTACCGACGGTTTCTATGCGATTATACGCAAGAAAACAGCGTCGCTACTGAGGAGAGTGAGGGACAGTCAAAACAGCATTCTGAAAACTGTTGCAGAGAGCTTTGGCTCTCCAATTGTACAGCAGTTTGTGCGGAGGTTGATTTATACTAACACTAGATGATAAGTTTTTCTATGTTACTAACACTCTATGGAACTTTGTTGTCCGAATTAAAGTTTTTATTATATTATTTTATTATTATTAATGTTAAGTAGTAAAAAATCAAATTAATGGTTACTTGCCGAAGAGATGCATGTTTTCAATAATTATTTCTCATTTCTGTGTTAAATACTATATTTCATAAATAAAAATCAGATCTACTATTTCGTAGTCAAAAATTTTTATTTGTTTATATTTTTTTTGGATATAGAGTATTTAGGTCCGAAAAACTGCACAAAAAACGGCTAGCGCTGCGTTTTGCATAGGGACGTGCCTTAAGCTTTTACCTTCTTATGTAATACCTTTTTCTATTGGCGAATACCATATATTAAAATCCTTACAGCAGTTTCTGAAATAAGCCCGGCCCGAATGATCGCAAGTACCTACGGCAGGGGTCCTTAATTTATACTTATAATACGTAGTAATGAATAAATTGAGCCAGAAAGGCCGAAACATTGAAGCGTCTGGTCGAAGTTATGAGCCACAGAAAGTGTCTGGCGATAAAGAAAAATAGTAGCAAGGTATTTTCTGTCTGGAACATGAAGAAGGGCCCAGTACAGGAATTAGTAAGTATGTATACCGTCATAAACGACATATTTCTTTACTTATCCTCATAATTTCAGCCATGGTAGATTGTAGTAGTAGTGTAGAATATAGTGTAGTCTAGCGAATTTTGTCTTGCGACTCTTGCTAAATGACGTGTTTTAAAATAATCATTCAATTATTTCAAAATCTTACTACTAAATCTCAACTTCAACAAGATCCTATCAAAAATCTTAATCTTGAGGAAGCCTTACCGATTTATCGTAAACAAAAATCGATAATTTTCAAAACGATTCTCGTAAACGTTGTCATCCATATCTTGTTTTATAACATAACGATTGTTACGTTTGTAATCTTCGAATCGAATGACCGATTCGATGATTTATAGTTACAATGGACGACGGATGGTCAGCAAAAACATCACGGTCGGACGGAAATCAATGCAAATTGAGCGTGAGGTTTTGATGTTTAATATCCAGAACTAGTTTGGAGGACGGAAAATTATGTTTTTGTTGACGGTATATAATTGAATAGTTAGTTTATAGCCTGATGACTGATGGCCGTCCGGTGTTTTGTTGGAATTGTGTTTTCACAACGAAATTGAATTTTCGGCGTACAATTGGATTAATGGATGCAGTTATGGATTTATTTTTACAGCGACAGTTATTTGATTTCCTTTTGTGTCCATTAAATTGACCATAAATGTGAATGTTAAATTTAGAATTATTATTTCGGTGTTTTATTCTCATTACCGTACCATCTACTGACGTGTAATTACGTCGTGATGGCCCATTGGTCAAGGTGCCCCCTTAATGCACGAAGTTGTGACCAATATGACTTTTCATTATTTCAGATTTCATTATCTCAGATTATGAAACAAAAGGCAGATAGACCGCGCGGTACACTGAGTGTGAAGCCACCAAAGCAAATACAATTTCAAAAAAGGGAATATCCACTATCTCGTGATTGTATTCGCTTTTGAATTTGTATTTGTTTTTTTTAACATTGTTTTCACATATAGAAGCAACAAGAATAATGTAAGCAGTATTTTGTAAGAACTTGATTTTAAAAGAGTGTCCGTGGAGTTTCTTGCTTGTTCTTCTCCATAGAGACCTACCCTACGTTTTGGAACGAGCAACTAGCTTCAACTTTCTGACTAACTGACCGACACCTTGACAATTCAAAAGTGCCTGTAAATGGTTTAATTGAAATAAATGCTTTGACTTTGACTTTGACTTTGAATGTAAGTTTTAGTTCATAAAATACACAATAAATTTTTAAATTAAATTCAAAGTTTTTAGTATTTTTAATCTGTTACAAAACACCATGAAATAGTAGCGACCATGTTATTACGCCGTACGGCTGTGTAAACAAAAAATTGTCAACTGTCAGTCAACGGATTAGCGTATATAGGCTACTTTTATTATTTTCGTAACCAACGTAATTTTTAATTATTACACCTATTACAAAATATACTTTTAATTATTTTTAAATTATATACAATTATCATATTATTATATAATATGAGTGCATTTGATACAAAACGAACTGACGTCATTTCCGTTGAGCAATCTGGCGTCCAGTTCTTACGTTTTCGTCAAACTACGCGCGAAATTTGAAAATTTAAGATGCATTTTTATGGCACTTGTGGATTGAAATAAAAATTGAGTTTTTTTTTTTGGTGGCATATTAGCACTACATAATTATATTGAGACACTTTTCAAAAATGGGTGTAATACCCTATTGGTGATCAATTCCTTCTCTCAGTGATAAAAGGACTTTGCCCTGCAGCGGGACAATAATGGGCTGTAGGTCGATTCTGTAAAATTCAAACAACAACTCGCATCTCATATCGCTATTCACTCTCACTTCGCATAAGGTTCAAAATGACCTTGATTATTTGACACTTTGAATCGGGTTCGAGTGCGAAGTGACGGGGAAACTACCTTACAGAATGCAACTTCTTACGTCATCTCATACTTTATCTGTCATAATCTCCCTGTCAATTTAATTCAACTCGCTGATACGCTCGCACGGGTGGCGCTAGTGTAAATTCGAATTATCAACCGAGTTTTTAGAATTCCAATCAAGAAACTCACAGCGGATTCAGATTCGAAGTTTAGAATGAGGTCTTACAGAATCACACCCCTGGTACTATTATTATACTATCTAATATATGGTACTACCGAAGATATTTTATTATTTCACTTTGAATATACAAAAATATTCGGAAATATGAAAATCTTTTGGAAAATAAACAACGTTGAAGGGCATTTTCTATGCCTCTGGTTTCCAAGAAAAACGTCTGTAGGTGCTATGTAGGCAGAAAAGTTTATAATATTATTTTTCATTCTGCTAGTGTATTGAAAAGAATTATAAAACAAAAATGTTAAAAGACTTTTCGTGTCGAAGGGTTTCCGAGAAAAATAAAGGTATTTTCAAAGAAAAAAAATATTTAAGGTAGTCGCAAAAAAGGTTTATGTGGAAAATGAACAATTCATTCATCCAAATTGTTTTCGAATGTTTTATTTTTTTTGTCGTTAAACAATTTTATAAACTTGCGCTATACAAAAAAGGTGTCTTGGCACAGTATAAGTATTAGTACTACCGTACACTAGCGACACGCTCCGCCTCCCTCTGAAACCGTTCCTCACCTCTCCCCGCGTCGAACGTCTAGCTCTGGAAATTGCGTTTTTGTTCGCACGGCGCGTAGAAACGGACACTCACGCACGTATCTGTATAGTCTATTATTTTAGTATTAGTGTAGGCAATTATATCGTTTCGTTTCTATGGAGTGTCGCGGGTGTGGTCTTGGTATGGGGTTGTAAAAAGGATAGATGAAACGCATGAGACTAAAAGAGTTATGAATAAAATGTGGATGAACGGAGTCAGAGAGAGGAAGGGCAAAGGCAAGATGAATGGATTGTGTGAAGAATTATAAATGAAAGAATAGTAGGTAAGTCAGTGAACAGCAGTGTCATCATGAACATTGACAAAACGGAATGGAAGAAGAAAACGTGTTACGCCGACCCCAAATATCATGAGACAAGGGAAGAAAGGAAAAAGAGGGGCCAGGTGCGAATCGGACTCGCCCATGAAGTATGACAGTTAACTAACTTGGTCATGGTCTGACGACGTCGCCAGTTTGGAAGCGTAGCCACTAAGGACGCGTAGCCACTAAGGACGCGTAGCCAAGTCGCTAGTATTTTGTATACAAGTGATCGTCAGGACGGACGCCCGCATGTTTTTGGTCGTGTTTTGTGCGAAAACAATGAGTTTTGTTCGATACAGAACGATTTATTGTAGTGATTCAACTCCGTTCATGTTTCTGGGATACTGAGTCAGAAACTAGGGTTACCTATCATAAGGTCGAAAAATATTTGACCGAATTTCATTTCACCTAAAACTTTTCAACTATTATCGTTTCGTTTTTTTTTACTTCATCGAAGTCACGTCTGCCACTGTATCAGTTGACCTATTATCAATTCGATTTTTTTCGTTATTCCGACGTTTCATTTGGTCGATAAACTTTTTACCGAAGTTAGACTTTGCCGATTAACATTTGTTCCAAACATTCATTATGCCACTGTTTTAATTACCATATTTTCATTTCATCAAACGCCTAGAAAGTTTGTACACACTATTTCATATCTGCTTCATTCTGCTATCTGCTTGCTTGCATGCAGCATGCAAGCAGGCATGCAGAATGCAAGCAAGCATGCAGCGTGCAAACAAGCACTAGCATTGTTTCTGTCACGGCTCCGGCGCTGCGGGGTCTGAGCGGCCCCACGCGAGCTTATCGTCGCAGATGGTTTTAATGCTCACCACCGCAGCTTCGGCTTGCTGGCCGGCTCCGCCGGCCAGCCTCAGCCGCGGCGGCGAGCCTTCAAACCGCCTGCGCCTCAGCTCGCGGGCCGCCCCACCCCTCCGCGCCTACGCGGGCTTAAATTACACTCTAGGCGTAGGGCAGACAAGACTGCGTGAAGCCGGTTTTGCAGCGATTCGTTTCTGTCACTAAAATTTTGTAGCCTATTGATTTTTTATGACACTATTTTATTTTATATTGATAATGCTACCTTATTGTAATCTTATATATAAAAATCTTCTGTGCGTGTGTATGAAAGTGAACTCCTCCTAAACGGCTGGACCGATTTTGATGAAATGTTTTGTGTGTGTTCCAGTGGATTTGTGAATGGTTTAGATTCACAATTGGACCCAATAGGTGGCGTTGTAGTTCTAGGACCTGTTTTTATTTTCAGGCAGGACAACGTCTGCCGGGCCCGCTAGTATTCTGTAAAATGTTGTTTCGGTGTGGTGAAAATATGGCAAATAAATCATTTGGCAAATGAAAAAAGTTCAAAAGACGGCCAATAACAAAAAGTTAATTTGTAAATCGACGAAAAATAGTTCGGTAAAATAATACTAATGACACATGATACTTCGATGATATAAAAATATGTCAAATAATAGCAAAAAAGACATCGGTCAATAGTTTTCGGTAAAATGAAATTCGGACAAAAACATTTCGGAAAAGTGATCGGTTCCCAGAAACTAGCTACTAATTTGGCAATCTCATTTGGCTACGATAGGTAGCCAGAGCTAGCCATGTCTACCTACCCAGCTACGTCGTCATGGCGTCCCAGTGTGTTAAAGCCCTTATCTCCGCCAGTACACAAGTACCTACGTTAATTCCATTCATAAACAACTACTTGCCGCTAAGTTGTGATTACACAGACCGTATCGTGTTTCCGTTAGCTCACATGTGGGTCAGTGTGTGTTTATTGAGACACGGTCCAACGGTGCGTCAATTGTTAAGTTGACAATGTATTGGTGTAACTGATGCTCTAATGTGTGGCTGGTCATTTTATCTTTACAGGAAGCTGTAGCACCGTGTACCAAAAATAGTGGCTTTGGTCACCGGATTTTGTGATGTATTAGACTTTAAATATAGTATATAATCAGTAAATCGAGGGGGAGCTCGTGGCTAGTAAAAGCCACAAGCACGGTACCGGCCATGACGGTATAAAAACAAAAAAAAAAGGTTTAACAAATTTAAAACCGTTCAGTTGTTTGATCGCTACGATGCCACAGATGCATTCTACCCGTGAGTGTCGTAGAAGGCGACCAGAGGATGGGCAGCAGCGTCCTTCTGAGTACCATAAGACCTACTCAACAGTGGGCGTCTAAAGGTTGACATAATGAAGCCACAGAAACTATTAGTTTGACGTGTGTATACATTCAATAAAAAATTGTGAACCTAAGCCTAAAACCTAAGCAGTCCCTGGCAAAACTATAAAGAAGGCTAGGCTGTAGGCACTCAGAAAACCAACTCTTAGCAACGAATGCCATACTGAGGGTCTACCACGAGCTAACATGAAAGTATTATCCGAGTCGATTTTCGTAATAGAAATACAAAATTCTCTGATATTTTGGTTTAATTTTATACGACAGGCATAATAAGCATCAGATATTAATATTGACGACACGGTTGGCGCAGTGGCTGAGCGATCGACTGCTGCGCAGCGTGTTGCGGGTTCGATTCCCGCCCAGGGTAAACATTTGTGTGATGAGCACTTGTGTTTGCCTTGTGTCTGGGTGTTGTTTATATATATATATATGTATGTATTTACAAAAAAACAATGTATTCGTGTATGTAAATCAGCTGTCTGACACCCATAGTACAGGGTCTCCCTAGTTTGGGGTCAGATGGCCGTGTGTGAAAATGTCCCCACATATTATTATTATTATTTTTTATGTATCTCGGGACCCAGAGGTCCCGGGCCTTTGTAAGGCGTACGAGGAGCCGAAGCCAACTCGCAGAGGCCCCTTAGGTAGCTTTATATGAAATAAGACATCAACCGACGATTATCCCTGTATGCACTATGCAAGTGCACCCAAGGACAACCCCCGGTTGGTGCAGGACTATTACAGGACATGGAAACTAACTGTACTGGACTATGGGTATGGGTTGCTAAAGTGACTTGGTTACCTGGAACTATGAAGTGACTATGGCCCCTGCCGAATCAATGTTTGTATACATGGATAAAATAGCAGGGGGTGACTTGCACACTCACTAAATGGGCCCCCTGAAACAGTCGCTAGCACGAAGTGACGTAGCGACAAGGGGGCAACATATCTTGAGGTGCTAGAGGAGTGGAGAGGTATTCCACGGCTATCAGGACAATCCCGGAAGTACGGTCAAGATCCCTACCAGCGTCTTACTGGAATACTTCCTTACCCCGAGCACGAATGCTCTCGCGAGTTTCCACTCTAACCGGCCAATTAAGGCAAGATAGAGGTGGGAGCTCCGTTCCTCATTTCTGGCTTGCCCTTATTGAAAGGCAAGCCAGAGATGAGGAACAAGACTTCTCCCGGGAGATCAGGTCCGTGGGGTCGCTACTGCCCAAAAGCTCGCCACAAGCTGCCCTGCGGGTTTTATTATTATTATTATTATTAATATGAATAAAACCTCAAACTAAATAAATATTATACTGATTTTTTCAGTTACAAAATTGAACCAATATTACGTTCTATAGGCCCTCAGAAGATATAGGATCCCATCGGTATTCTATCCCCTACATAGAGCCATAAATATTACAGCTAATGTCAAATGTATTTGTGATTCTATTCAACAATAAATTGTAGGTCTCTGGGTGTTTACTGTGATTAATTGGCACCAAAACAGTCTATGCCACCAGCCGAATGTCAGCAAGAAAACCAAGATTAACGGCAGTCTTGATTTATCTTCACATACGCTATTCATGTCCTTGATCCTGGCTTATGAAAGGGATTCTTCACGGGATTTGAAAGGATCATGGAGACTGATCGGCGGATGACTAGCCTTGAAATTCCCCTTTTATAGTACACTTGGTTCTGCCCGCGATTTCATGAAATGAAATGAAATGAAATTATTTGTTTGCCAGAATATAGGTATACAATGAGTGTTAAGGCTTTTATAATAATATTACAGGTTTTAGTACGCCATCGCTCGATAGATGGCGTTGTGCAATTTAAATTCGCGCTATGGTTTCGTTACCGGGAAAAGTATATGTAGTTTAGAATATTATTATTAAATTGTCATCTTAGAAGTATCTGGTGTTTTCTTAGTAGATAGTGGCTCCACCACACTAGTGGATATCCCTAAGGTGGATTTTGGGAACATGGTCCTTCGAGCCGGATAACCAAGGCTAGAAGTTGAAGAGTCCGACCAGAGCTGCAAGCCGGCTCATCCGAGCTTGTCGTTGAGGATCTGAAGCACCTGGTGACTACGGCAGTACCCAGGACATCGACAAGCAGGGGCGTTTTCACGGATGGGTACCAGCAGGAGCAGTGCAACTACCAGCATCTCTGGACGGAAGGGCAAGTGTTGTATATTTGTGAAGGGTGCAATCAAACTGTGAGTACTGTAGTTTTGGGACTTAGAATAATTACGAAAAAAGTGAACCGACGGGGAACCTATGTTCGATTTCACATAGAAATTACGAACTGAAACACTTAGAAAAATATTATATTATTACATTATAGTGTTACAATCTCCATAATAAAACCTCATTATGGAACTTATAAAAATACAGGAAGACATTAGATCGCAGCTACAAAAAACAAAAATTAACTTCAAAAAGAGTCCTAAAGAAAGATTGTCAAAATCATATGTCGAAAACAGGATTGAGATTGTTAATAACAAATGGAATGAGTTTTCTAAAAATCATTACGAAATCTTAAAAAATGATGAATCTGCGGGTTCTATTTACTTTAAAAAGGACATACACAACGAAGTGGAAGAATTCTATTTGGATTTTAAATCTGAACTTGGTGAAATTTTAGACGGAATGAAAGGATTTTCAACAACATCAAGTAAGTCTAACGCAGAGAATAAGTGCGTAAAAACGTCTGTGAGGCTACCAAAGATAACAATACCAACATTTTCGGGTAGATATACAGATTGGATAGCGTTTAGGGATCTGTTTGTGTCGTTGATACACAACAACGATGACATTGATAATGTTCAAAAATTGCATTATCTAAAGGGACATTTGACTGGAGAGGCTGAACAGTTGTTGAGGCACATCGCAATTACCAATGACAACTATGAACAATGCTGGAATATTTTAGAGCAACGATTTAATAACAAACAATTTCTTGTGAATAGTATTTTTGGACGGTTCTTCTCGCTGCGCAATATTACGACGGAATCTGCAACGAGTCTCAAACAATTATTGGACAACACTACAGACATGATGCAGGGATTGAAGAATTTGGGCATCGACACTACGTCTTGGGATGCAATAGTTATCTATATTGTATCACAGAAATTAGATACAGAAACAAGAAAACAATGGGAATCTAAAGTCAGTGAAATAACATTTAATTGTAGTGTATTACCAAATTTTAAACAATTTCAAACCTTTTTGCAAAACAGATTTCATTCTTTAGAATTTTTAGATACAAAAACTAGCTCAAATTATTATAAAGATAATCCGAATTCAAAGGGTCGTTTTAATAATAGTTTACATGTATCTCAAATAACTTGTTCTTATTGTAAAGGTGATCACAAAATAAGTGCATGTAAAGAATTTATTATATTACATGATGACAAAAAACGTTTATTTGTTACAGATAATCGGTTATGTTTTAATTGTTTAGCCAATAACCATGGTGTAAAATATTGTCGAAGTACAACTTCTTGCCACATTTGTAAAAGACGACATCACTCATTACTTCATTCCAGTAGTGCGCAACCGAACTTGGAGCCTATAGCATCACATCAGGTATTACAAGATGACCAATTACCAGATATGATACAGGGAAGTTCACACATTTCAAAGGGTTTTGAACAAGTGTCGTTGTTACCAACAGCAATTGTGTATGTAAAGTCAAGCAATGGATTCATACCGCTGCGCGCTTTAATTGATCAAGGGTCTCATATTTCATTTATTACGCAAGCCGCAGTTCAGTTGCTAGGTCTTAAGTGTGAAGCAGTCAAGGGTAATTTTTCAGGATTGGGCGGTGAAATCAAGGTGGTTTCAAAGAATAAAACGAATATTATTCTTCATTCATTGAACAATCCAGACTGCAGCATCCAAGTAACAGCCTATGTTTTAAACAAATTAACAGGGTTATTACCTCCTCGGGATTTTTTACTAGAACAATGGTCTATTTTAGAAAAGATTAAGTTAGCCGATCCAGGATTCCATTCGCCTAACAAGATTGACATGTTACTGGGTTCAGAAGTTTATGGTGAAATATTAAGGGAAGGTTTTCATAAATGTTCATCAGGATCGTTGCTGGCTCAAAATACAATATTTGGATGGATTTTAACGGGATCAAATAAAACACAGTCGCTTTCTGCAAATATAGTTAGCATGCACGTTGAAGCAGATGATTTTCTAAAGGCATTTTGGGAAATGGAAAAAGAGCCGCAGATAAATCAAAGGTTGATGTCAGAAGAAGAAAAGCGCTGTGAAGAAATATACGCTTCAACAACTACACGTGACGAAACTGGACGTTACATTGTCAAATTACCTTTTAGAGATGAGCATCCGGTTTGTTTAGGTCAATCACGTGAAATAGCATTAAGGAGATTTCTAAGACTGGAACAACAATTAGTCAAGAACGAACAGTTGAATAATGAATTTAAACGGACATTTGATGAATATTTAGAGCTTAACCATATGCGACCGGTTCATAGCGAAGACAGAGAGATTGGCGTATACTTACCATACCACGCTGTTATCAGGGAGGATAGAACCACGACTAAGGTCCGTATTGTTTTTGATGCATCTTGTAAGGGCAGGAATGGTATATCACTGAACGATGACCTGATGGTGGGACCTACCTTGCAATCGGAACTTCGTCATATCATAATGCGTTGGAGAACGTACCGAATATGCCTCTCTGCAGATATCACAAAGATGTATAGACAAGTATGTGTTCAGGAAGATGATGCTGATTTTCAGCGCATTTTGTGGCGAAATACACCTGAAAAAGATATCATGGAATATAAAATGTTAAGAGTTACTTTTGGCACATCATCAGCACCATATTTGGCAATAAAAACGTTAATGCAATTAGCTACAGACGAAGGAAAAAATTATGCACTGGTGGCAGATAGAGTTAAAAGAGACTTTTACGTGGATGATTTTATGTCAGGGTGTGATAATGAAAAGGAAGCAATACAAATATATGATCAGTTAAATGATTTATTAAATAAAGGGGGTTTTGAACTTCAAAAATGGTTAAGCAATAGTGAAGCTGTAATGAATATCATTGAGAAGAAAAATAAAGATAAAAAAGGGTTAGAGGAAGAAAAAGGGATTGAGGAACAGAAAGCTAAAAGCAAAAATAAACTATTGGGACTTACCTGGAACCGAATTCAAGATGAATTTGAGTACGCAGTTAATTTGCCAGCTATGTCTGCACCTGTAACAAAAAGGAAAGTAATATCTGATATATCTCGTTTATACGATCCTCTAGGATGGATAGCACCAAGCATAATAAGCGCTAAAATATTCATTCAAAAATTATGGTTATCAGGAATACGTTGGGACGATGAATTGCCGCAAGGATTACTTGATGAGTGGGTTGCATATCGCGACAACTTTTCGCAACTTACCCATTTTAGACTGCCTCGATGGATATACTGTCAACATGACAATCAGCTTGTAGAACTCCATGGATTTTGTGATGCGTCCAATGTTGCCTATGGTGCTGTAGTGTACCTGAGAGTGATTGGTTGTGAAGGAAATATAAAGGTCAGTCTGATTTCGGCTAAGACAAGAGTGGCTCCCATTAAGCAAGTTTCGATACCTCGATTGGAATTATGTGGAGCAGTTTTACTAGCAAAACTCCTTGTTGAAGTTGGTACAATTTTAGATATTCCTAAACAGCATTGGCATGCGTGGACAGATTCTGAAGTAGTGTTGGCATGGTTGAGTGATCATCCTTGCAGATGGAAAACCTTTATTGGTAACAGAGTAGCAACAATTATATCACATTTAGATCGAAACCAGTGGTCATATGTTAAATCAGATTTTAATCCCGCAGACTCTGCTTCACGTGGAATAAAACCTTCAGATATTAGTGATCATCAGCTATGGATACGTGGGCCGAAATGGTTGAAAGATTCGGAAATCTTATATATAAACCCAAAGAATTTGAAGACGAACCTGGAAGAAAGGGTTAAATTCGTTAACGTCGCAGTTGAAGATGATAAGGATATATGGGATAAATTCTCATCGCTGACAAGGTTGCTGCGAGTGGTAGCATACTGTAAAAGATTCCTGAAAAGAGAAAGACACAAAATACCTAAACATACTTACCTTTTGAAAGATGAAATACATGAAGCATTAGAAGTTATGATCAAGAAATGTCAGAACAAATATTTCAAGCAAGAAATACAAGATATTACTGATGGTAAAAAAATAAAAACGAAATCCAAACTTACCTCTTTAAATCCTCATATAGATGAGGTCGGAAGGCTTCGTGTAGGAGGGCGGCTACAATTTGCTCAGGTGGAAGAGGATAGAAAGCATCCTATTATAATTCCTCATGATGCACATTTAGCAAAACTTATAGTGGCAGATGCACATTTGAAAACGTTGCACGGGGGTCCGCAACTTATGTTAAACTATGCACGTTCTAAGTATTGGATAATCGGAGCAAAAAACTTAGTTAAACTTCACTATCGTAAATGTGTTACATGCGCTCGCTATCGCGCGCCTAATAAAAATCCTTTGATGGGACAGTTACCAGTGGAAAGAGTTTCAGCAACTAGAGCGTTTTCATTTAGTGGTGTAGATTATGCTGGACCTATCAACATTAGAGTATCAAAGGGTCGTGGCAATAAATCATATAAAGGCGACATATGTCTTTTTATTTGTATGTCGACCAGAGCAATCCATTTGGAAGCAGTTAGTGACCTAACGTCTCAAGGATTTCTTTCGGCATATAAACGATTTGTAGCAAGGCGAGGTCATTGCAGCAACTTATACAGTGATAACGGCTGTAACTTTGTGGGAGCGGCGCGAGAGTTAAAGGATTTATTTAATGAAGAAAAGTCAAATTTTCTGGCGGAAATTTCAGATTGGTTAGCAACTAACGGAACTCAGTGGCATTTTATTCCACCTCATGCACCTAACTTTGGAGGTTTATGGGAGGCGGGGGTGAAATCTACTAAACATCACCTGAAAAGGATTATCGGAAATTCCACACTAACGTTTGAAGAAATGTCTACTTTATTGGCTCAGATTGAGGCTTGTTTAAATTCTAGACCAATATCATACATGGAAGATCAGGATGAAATATCACCTTTGACACCAGGTCACTTCCTTGTAGGGGAACCTTTGATTTTGCCTCCTGAACGTAATTATGAACAAACTACGCTCAGTTCTTTAAGAAGATGGCAACTGTGTCAACGTATGTTGCTACATTTTTGGAAACGATGGTCACAAGAATATCTTTCGGGATTGATGCATAGGCATAAGTGGAATCGCTTAACACCGGAACCAGAAGTTGGTGATGTTGTCTTGATTAAAGAACCAGATTTACCACCTGCCAGGTGGTTAATGGGCAAAATTGTAAAAAAACATTCTGGCGTCGACAATGTTACTAGAGTAGTTACTTTACGATATAAGAACTCATTTATAAAGAGGCCTGTATCAAAAATTTGTGTTTTACCTACTAGCGAGTAGCGATACTTAAGTTTTGTTTTGGTTTGTTTTAAGATATACAACAATGGATATTTAATATGTTGTGTAGCACGTGTGTTTGTTTATTACTTTTAGTTTTAGTTATGGATACAATATGTTTAGTTTAGCGATTTTTATATTAGTTTAAGGACTGTTGTCCTTAGTGGGCGGGAATGTTAAGGCTTTTATAATAATATTACAGGTTTTAGTACGCCATCGCTCGATAGATGGCGTTGTGCAATTTAAATTCGCGCTATGGTTTCGTTACCGGGAAAAGTATATGTAGTTTAGAATATTATTATTAAATTGTCATCTTAGAAGTATCTGGTGTTTTCTTAGTAGATAGTGGCTCCACCACACTAGTGGATATCCCTAAGGTGGATTTTGGGAACAATGAGGTGGTAAAATTAATCAGGACTCACTATATTCGACTTATCAGTCGTGCAAATATTTTAAATAGGTTAGGTATAAAAGTTACAAAAATGTCACCATACATATCATAATCATAATTTACATTCTACATTTGCTGTATTAAATTATTACATTACCTTAGGAAATTTATCAGATTATTAGATTATCACAGTCAAGACAGTCAATTAATTTAATAAATCATAGCCAATGTCAAATAGATAATAAAAAATAAATAAATAAGTACTCGCACATTTACATAGTTACATGGATCATGTCGGCTTAAAATTTAAATAGTCATCTATAGAATAAAAACATCTGTCACAAAGCCAATTAAACAAATTTCTATTAAATTCTAGATTATTCATTTTTCTTATTTTTTCGGGTAGTTTATTATACATTTTCACCGCCATGGTGTGGCAGTTTTTTTCACATAGCTTTAATCTGCTTCGAGGCACTACAAGAGGTTTTTGTACTATTTTCCTTTTAAATGGAGCCTTCTCATCCTGCTCAAAAAGTGAAAGTTGGTTTCTTACGCATTTCCAAAACGTATAAGGATGGAAGTGTAAGTAAACGTTTATTAACAAATATTGGCCGGCACGAATCAGTCCACTTAAGACTATAAATTGACCTGATGCATTTTTTTTGGGCTATAAAAGCTCTTTGGGCGTCTGTAGAGTTACCTCATATAATTATCCCATACCTCAGTACTGAACACACATGGCTGTGGTATACCAGTAATGCTGTTTCTTTATTAGTGATACTTTTTATTTTGCGTAGCGCATATACGAATTTGTGAATTTTTTTACAAAGAATATCTACATGAGATTTCCAATTACAAAATTTTGTCAATATTTATTCAGATATTTTATATCATTTACTTCTTCAATAGTATTTTCATTACATTTAAGGGGCTATTAAACGACTTTTACAGATTTTAAACTGACAATCACGTCAAAATGTGCAGTGTAAATGATTTAAAAAAAATATATGTTAGACTAGAACATTCTCCACTTAGTAAGTGAATATTTTTAATTATATTCATATTATATAGTTTAATTAATACGTGAAGTTGTGTCTGACGCGGACAAAACATTGACAATCACACAAAATCTACCAGGTATAATCAAACGATACTTACACCATCTTACAGGCAATTTTATTATCTATCTTTTAGTATACGCTTTTTTTTTAATTTTGATAGAATACTACTTTTATTTAATTATTTCGAATAAACTTTGAGAGTTTTGGACGCAAAACTGATGCAGAACGGACGCAGTCTGCTCCAAAACTTTCAACATTTTGTCGAAAAAATTAAATAAAAGTAGTATTCTTTCAAAATTAAAAAAAAGGCGTATACTAAAAGATAGATAATAAAATTGTCTGTAAGATAGTGTAAGTTTCGGATAATTATACCTGGTAGATTTTGTGTGAATGTCAATGTTTTGTCCGCGTCGGACACAACTTCACGAGTTAATTAAACTATTTAATATGAACTTAATTAAAAATATTCACTTTCTATATGATTAAGAGAATGTTCTAGTTTAACATATATTTTTTTCAAATCATTTACACTGCACATTTTGACGTGATTGTCAGTTTAAAATCTGTAAAAGTCGTTTAATAGCCCCTTAAGTGGCAATTCTATTGTGTCCTTTTTATTTATTTTGTTATTATATGTCAAGTATCTCATAAATTTAGTTTTATCCGAATTTATTTCTAAATTATTTTCAATTAACCATTCATTTACAATAACAACTGTTTACTGCAGTTGCCATTTGTCATGCAACCAACGCAATATGAGTCAAAATCGGTTGAACGGACTGTAAAAAAGGTTTTTGTAAATGTCTAATCTTATTCTGAACAGGGTATAGTGGCGAAGACAGCTTACTCTCACGAATGAGGTTGTGGGTTTGATCCCGGACAAGTACAGTCAGCAAAAGAGATAGGTATGCAGGTCATCGGAAATGGTTGAAGTTTACTCAGAAACCGATGGATATTTTCGATTAAATCATTGAAATGTTTATTCTCTATTAAATTTATTTTATTTTATTCAAAAACATCCATCGATTTCTAAGTAAACTTTAACTATAACTGACGACCCTGCATACCTATCTCTTTTGCTGACTGTACCTATGTAACTTTTTCTATACATTTCTTAGATATCACTGATACCGGTGAAGGATCAAAATCGTGAGGAAACCTGAACTTCTAATAATTAATATAAATCTGAAATCGCTAATCTACCTTGAGAAAGCATTTTCATCAATTCTCGTGACTTCTCCGTGTTAAAAGAGGCCTTGAAATGGGACAATAATAGACTTGTATTACGTAATATTAAAACCAGGTTGGTATGCCTAACGCATTCAGGTCGCCTTTGTACCTTTGTGCATTAAATAAAAATTAATAAAACTCTGCCATCTAATAGTAAAAGGCAATATAATATTATTTTATGCTGATATTGTAAAAACTTTTACAGGCTGTAAGGATTACTGAACTTGTCAGAACTAGCTAGATGTATATTTAAAGTATGACAGATAAGCACTATAAACATTTCAATAACATATTACAACAACAATAAGTTTAATATTTTCTTATCAACATTAAAATAATTCCATCAAAACTGCGGGTGTTATCTGCCCACAAAATACGGGAACACTGTTATAGTTTCACGATATTATTCTGTTACTAAAATAACATTCGGAAGGGAACTGTTACAGAATTGAGAACAATTTTAGGTACAGTTTTAGTTCTAACTAGATAACAGTTTGAAACAGTCTTATCTGTGTAATCTCAGAGTTTGAGACTTGGCTTATCTCATAACGGAAAGTGGAACAGGATCCCTTTAACTTTGAGCTATATAAAATTTGTACCTTCAATCTATGAGAAGACGCTTTTAACCTGCAGTGAAATACTAATAGATACGTTGTGGGATAGTGGACCGGCCATGTCTGCAGACGGTAGATGGAGCAGGCAGGTTTTCGAGTGGAGACTGCCTTTGGAAAGGATCCCATTAATTTTCAGGGTTACCTATCATGAGGTCGAAAAATATTTGACCGAATTTCATTTCACCTAAAACTTTTCAACTTTTCTCGTTTCGTATTTTTTTACTTCATCGAAGTCACGTCTGCCACTGTATCAGTTGACCTATTATCAATTCGCTTTTTTTCGTTGCTCCGACGTTTCATTTGGTCTAAAAACTTTTTACCGAAGTAACACTTAGCCGAAATAACATTTGTTCGAAAATTCGTTATACCACTGTTTTAATTACCATATTTCACCAAACGCCTAGAAGTAGATATGTCTAATATTGAGTTAATGATAACCGGAACTCCACCAGAAACAAAAATACGTCGTTAAAGAAACGAAAAATCAAAACCTTTGGAAAATTAAAGACAATTTGAGTGAAATTAAATATTTGAAAAGCTTTCTTAACTAATGTATTTATTTATTTACAGTGGCGTTAAAGAGAGAGCTAATTTCAGATTAGTTTCCTACTATTTTGTTTCATTAATTATTTAAATGTATTGGCACTTAATAAAACAGGTGGTCCCAGTAAGAAGCTTGCAAACAAAGATTTTTGATTCAAGCATACAGCATGCAAGCAGGCATGCAGCATGCAGGCAAGCATGCAACGTGCAAACAAGCATGAAACAGGCATGCAACATGCACAAGCATTGTTTCTGTCAAGGCTCCGGCGCTGCAGGGTCTGGGCGGCCCCACGCGAGCTTATCGTCGTAGATGGTTTTAACGCTCACCACCGCAGCTTCGGCTTGCCAGCATCAGCCGCGGCAGCGGGGGTTAAAGCCACCTGCTCCTCAGCTCGCAGGCCGCCCCACCCCTCCGCGCCTACGCGTTCTTAAATTACACTCTAGGTGTAGGGCAGACAAGACTGCGTGAAGTCGGTTTTGCAGCGATTCGTTTCTGTTACTATTTTAATTTAATGTTGAAAATGCTACCAAGTAACCGGCTATATATTTGTGATCAAATAATATTCCGTAAAATTTGGTTTTGACGGGGTGAAAATATGGCAAATAAATCATTTGGCAAATGAAAATTGTTCAAAAGAGACTTCGGCCAATAGGAAAAAGTTATTTTGTAAATCGGAAAAACATAATTCGGTAAAATAATACCTATGACACATGATACTTCGATGATCTAAAAATATGTCAAATAATGCATATAGCAAAAAAGACGTCGGTCAATAGTTTTCGGTAAAATGAAATTCGGACAAAAATAATTCGGAAAAGTGATCGGTTCCCAATTTTGAGCTATTTCAAATTCGTACCTTCAATGTATTCGAAGAGGCTTTTACCCTGCTGTGTAGTGGAATAATAAAAGATATGTTGTGGGATAGTGAGCCGGCCATGTCTGCAGACGGATAGACGGCAGATGAGGCAGACACATTTTAGAGTGAAGACTTCATTTGAGCAAGCGTAGTGTGGGACGCCTTGCGGTACGATGGACCGACGACGGTTCGAAGAAGGTGGCTGGCAGCAGATGAATGGGGGCTTCCCAAGAGTGGGATGGTTGGCGATCTCTGAGGGCGATCCTACGTTCAGCAGTGGACGGCAATAGGCTGATATGATGATGATGATGATGATGGGATAATAATGAGCTGGTATGACTAATTTTAATAATGATGATGATGATGTTGATGGGATAAGAATGAGCTGGTATGAGACTAATTTTAATAATGATGATGATGATGTTGATGGGATAAGAATGAGCTGGTATGAGACTAATTTTAATAATGATGATGATGATGTTGATGGGATAATAATGAGCTGGTATGAGACTAATTTTAATAATTAGTATGGCTCATTTATTTAGTGTTCGCAAACACGTCAAATAAGCATAAGGTCTAGGATTCAATCCTCACGATGTGATCGCCTTTAAAATGACTTAAACACAACTTCGTAGCGAAATGTGCGGGTGACTATGGACAGAGGCATGATGTACCCCTTAGTAGCTATACCCATTTCGCATGGCTAATAATAGACTAATCTAACATATCCGTGAATCTAACACTAAAAACACGGATATCACTAAAAACGTTTTGGTAATCAGGACTTGCTTTACCTAATGCTTTATGATTTAACCATATCCATACTTTATTTTTTATTTTTTGGAACGAAGTTCCTTATCGCGCGTTGTGAAAGGGGGCTAGACGGAAAAAATTCTTACGAAAAGTTGTCACGACATGCTATAATATAAGCTAAATTGAATCGTTAGAACTGTCAAATAGAGTTCATTATTAGTTGAATGGCGGCTTTTCTATGAAAATATTGGAGCGAATTAAAACCTTATTTTTGCTATTTTTATTACTTCACAAACGCAGACAATTCGAACAGAAAAATTGAATCGTTGGAACTGTCAAATAGAGTTCATTATTAGTTGAATGGCGGCTTTTCTATGAAAATATTGGAGCGAATTAAAACCTTATTTTAACACATTAACCGTGAAATTCGGTTGCACATAGCTCCTATTGTTCGGTCGGCTGGTGCCCGACCGGACAATAGGAGCTATGTGCAACCGAATTTCACGGTTAATGTGTAAAAATAAGGTTTTAATTCGCTTTTCTATGAAAATATTGGAGCGAATTAAAACCTTATTTTTACACATTAACCGTGAAATTCGATTGCACATAGCTCCTATTGTCCGGTCGGGCACCAGCCTATACGTTTCTCAGAATAATTTTATCATACCTAGTTTGGTAAAATTTCAATTTTTAACCGTTTACGTTTACAAAATAAAGTCCGAATTCGCTTTTCGTAGAATATGTTTATGTATTTAAAGGCGGCGCGGCGAACTCTTTGAACTAGGTACCTACGGCGATATGTTTAGTACTTTTATCATTGGCGAATTATTTGTAGTTGTAAGTAGGTAAGTGAGTAGGTACTCTTTTGCTAGAAAAAGAAAGGCAGGCAGGCGTAGGTACCTATAGGTGCTATAGGTAACCTATTTAAATAAATTAGAGCTATTCACAAACACAGTTTTAATCAACTTTGGCTTAATTAAAAAACTTACCTATTAGGTATAAAATTTACACTTCCCTGTATCGAAGCAACTGCTCAATATGGAGTCCATTTCGCTCGATACATAAACGGGCACGTTTAATTAAATTGTCTTTTAAGTACATTATATTTGTTAATAATAAAAAAAATATTATTAGAACTTAAAAAAAAAAAAAGTTATTACAATTCCTTCACTAATTAATCGAAAGGAACTTCGTTCCATCCGGGTGTCCCTTGACACCTCTCAAGTTTTTTTATAATAATATATAAATGCGAAAGTAACTCTGTCTTTTACGATTTCACGATGAAAAAGAATATTGTTAGTAACTTCATACTCACTCTTTTAAAATAATGGTTAAGGAATTATGTAACCAACTAACGATGTAGTGACTGTATTCGAGTATGTAGTACAATCAACAGCGAAAGTAGATGATCAAAATTAAAAATTCAATACTAATTTACTAACACTAATTTATATAATTTATTACTAGTATATTTATTAAAAGTATGTGATTGTCACACACATACTTTTGAATCATTTTTTGTTCATTAGAATTGAATTTCAAAGTATTACAAGTTAAGAAATGACAGCTAAGTTATGTTCACGTTCAGTATTCACAATTTTTTAACGTAAAGTCATTAATCATTTTATGGTATTTCAAAGGGCTTATGTTTAACGAACCTCCAGATCTACTAAATGATCACCAATAATAGTAAATAAAATAAAACCAAAAAATAGTAAATGGTCACCAAAATGGTGTTTCCTAAAGTATTGTAGAAATCATCGACGCCGAGTTGCTGGCCTGTCGGTTTTCTATCGGTTGCATTTTGGGGAGTGTGCGACGGAATTGCATAATTTAATTCCGCCGAGCCCGTTCCATCATCGGACCACAAGACGTACGGCGATGCGCCACCGGCACACGGTGGACATCCCACCCATACGCACGAAACGTTTTGGGAATACATTCATTGTGCGTACTGCTAAGGAGTGGAATACCCTGCCTGAGTCTGTGTTTCCTGATAGCTACAACCTGGGAGTCTTTAAGGCAAGAGTGAATAGGTTACTTCTAGGCAAGCGTGCTCCATCTTAGACCGCATTATCGCTTCCCATCAGGTGAGATAGTGGTCAAACGTATGCCTATCAATAGATAAAAAAAAAAAAAAAAATGTATAAGTTTGACTGTAAAAAGCGATTTGATTCTGGCATTCAGCGGCCGCTGCCGCGGCACGCTCGCTCCGCTCACAGTTCTAACCTAACCTAACCATGTCGGACCTGCCACAGGGGGGTCAAAAAGATTTTGGTTATTTTGCACTTATGGTGACCATTTAGTACATTTGGTATAATTTAGTATATTTTTTGGTAAGGGAGCTTAAGATCCTAAAGTATTTTTTGGTGATCATTATTTATACCCATTTCAAAGTAGACTCATTAAGTGAAAGTAGCTTAATTATATTCTTAAGTACTTTGACCTTGAAAGATTGCACATGAATAAAAAGTCATTTAAGTGCTTCCTGCAATCAATAAATGAATAATTGATTATGCATTTCGTCACGCTCATGCTGTGAATAGCATAATTTATACGTAATTCGCTAATTTAGTCATGTGTGTTGCTAAGCAGAATGAATGAGTTTTATCTGCCAACCCTGTTGAATGACTGCCTATCTGACCTCAACAACTCAATTACTGGGTAATACGATTCCCTTCGGTACAACTGGTTGTCAGACTTTCTGGCTTCTGACTACCCATAACGACTTGTCAACGATAATAATGATAGCCAAGACCAACGGTTTTACGTTCTTTACGAGGCACTGAGGGGAGTAAACATGAATACTATCCAAATGGACAATCACCCATCGATGGATTCACCGTGGCAACCGCAGCTTAGGCATGCCCGATAGATCTCTCTGTGGTATCACATCAATATTAAATCGAGCTTCAGAAAAGGAACGAAATAGTGTAATCTGAACAAAGTAGAAAGGGCAACCTCGAGAGTTGTTCCATATATTATAGATGTTGTAACACATACTATATTTACTTTTTATAAGCATGCAATCATTTTTCATAATTGCTGTTTACATTTTACAATACTTGTTTTTATAGATTTATGGAATCTTTTATAATTTAAATGGGCCTTTAAAGGTACTTACATTATATTCCATCGAGCATAAAGTCTGTGTCTCTGCTAATTAAATATATTATAGTTCCCTTTTTATAAATCTGGAAAATAAATAATGATTTGTTATGACATGTTTGTCAATGACAGTTGTCAATCTTGACAATTGTCAGTAATTCTTTTAATTAGTTTTCGGCTTATATAACATAAAACCTTCAAAATGATATTTTGTAGTCGAATAAATGTGTGTATTGCTGTATTTTATACTAAACAGCTGGACACCCGCTAATGCATCTGGTGTTCTTAAAAATCCTATGCGCACTAATCGAATAAAAATAACTGGCAGTCTACAATAATTGAGTCTGGCCGGTACTATAATACCCCGCCATATGACCATACGCGCCCGTATGGTCATATAGCGGGGTATTATAGTACCGGCGTTCCAGAAATAAAATTCATACTTGGAAAGTAATATGAATTTCGGAAGAGCCGACAGGAAAGAACCCAAAATGGGTCAGTCTAGATCTCGCTGTCGCTTAAGTAATACGCTGATTTACTTAAAGTCTACCGGTCCACAACCAAAAGTCGGAAACAGTCCTGAGTCGTGCCATCGAGCTGTCGCGTGATTGCTGCTCCCAGGGCGGGTCTTACTGCTAAGATTCCCCGGGAACTTCCGTCCCAAAGCTAGGAGCCGACCGCGGCAGTCTTATCTTCGGTCGATCCTGTTTCCCGGCCAGGCTGTGGAGCCTGGAAATCTCTGCCTAACTTAGTGCGTCTAGGTTAGTGTATTTTATATCTCTGTTTTTATACTCATCGCATTCTTGTGAGTGCTATTAAATTTTAACGTACAATTCTACATAGCTTTTGGAACGAAGTTCCTTATCGCGCGTTATGAAAGGGGCTAGACGGAAAAAATTCTTACGAAAAGTTGTCACGACACTTTTGTATATTTGATTTAAGACCCATCTATTAACGTTATTGGCGCAACTGTGCTCTTCGAGATCGAATTACGAACGGCCAATAGATGGAGCAGAAATAATTTATTGGTTTTTCTATCTAAATAACTACGCATTGTACTAACATGTTAGAAAATATTAATCTTTAAAATTACTTACTTACAATGTAAGCAGCCATAATAACTTTTCATTCCTCGCTTTTTTTTTGCCCTGGCTTAAAGCCACTTAAATTCACTTTAACGCATCACATTAATTAGTGAAGGAATTGTAATAAAATTTTATTACAATTCCTTCACTAATTAATCGAAAGGAACTTCGTTCCATCCGGGTGTCCCTTGACACCTTTCAAGTTTTTTTTATTTCATAAAGTAGTAGAATTGTTACAATATACCAGTACTATTTGTATCTTTACAAAACAAAACCAACTTTAATCCGGACTCACGTAAGTTTTCTATTTATCCCAAAAAAGGCGACTACGTTGGGATCAACTTTTAGCCCTCAAACAACTTAGTAGTTTGCCAAATTTCGGCGCGAAGAAACAATCACACATGTTTTTCTTCCACAAAACACTGATGTACTATTCTCGACCTTATACTTTATACGTTAAGAGATATAATAGAGAGTTTGTATTAAGATACGTTAGGATACTGGTGGGTTCTTATACGAGGTAGCCAGCCGTCCAATATCGTTCAAATTCAATAAACATTTGTTCACGAATATTCTCAGGAAACATGTTTGTTTTTTTGTAAAGCTACAGAATGGAAATAGTTTATTAATACGTTATGGTGTCACGCCTTCTGTTGAGGTCTACCGTGTTATCTAGATCTAAAGGTAACAGGTAAAAAAGTTAGATAATAAAGCGACATACGTGTCCTTTGGCCATTTCGTAATTTTATTTACTTATTTCATGAGGGTGTCGTCGAGAGCGACTAAGGGAAAATCCGGAAGTCAGGCAGCAGCTGCTTCCGTGTACTTAACAACTTTAACAACTTCACTGCCATCTCCAAGACGCCTGCCAAGAGTGGGGATTATGGCACTCCCTCCTCTTTATGGGGGAGTCCTTCATTCAATAGTGGAAGTCTTTAGGCTGATAATGATGATTTACTTAATTCAATCATAATAAATGGGTCCTGGTCAACAAGGGGATTCCACCTCCAGCTTTGCAAATGACGTTTATAATACAAAATAGGTAGGCCGGCCTTAAGCCATCACAATCAAAGATTACCTAGTACAAACAGTTATTAATTTTGTGAGAAATACAAGATTAGGCCAATTTATGAATGAAATTTAATGTAGCTAAAGATCTTTCAAAAGGTGCTAGTCCTAGGATATTTTCTTAGGACTAGCACCTTTTGAAAGATGACTTTTCTCGGTACGATGTACGATTATAAAAGTACATAAATTCATTGATGGAAAGACATCAATGATGGTTAATTGCTAGACGGACAGTCGATTAGAGAACTGTTCCTCTGATCAACTGTATCCATAATAGAATTTTAAAAAGTTTTTTCAAAAAAATGAAAACTGCCTTTAAAACTAAAAAGTGATAAATAACTTTAGCACAGAACACACATTACTTTAGTTTCGGAATTCGGAGGCGGTGGCTTTGTTGTGTTGTTGTTTTGTATTGCCACCGACTTCCGAAAGTAAAGTAATGTGTGTTCTGTGTTAAAGTTATTTATCACTTTTTAGTTTTTGAAGGCGGTTTTCTTTTTTTTGAAAAATCTTTTGTTTTTCCCCTTTTTAGTATTGCCTTAACATCCAAATCCATTAAGAAACGGCAACACACTTAAAACAGAGACTGTTTGTCCTCCAAATATTGAAGAAACTCAAACGTCATTTATGTTCTATTTTTGGGAATACGTTGATTTTATCAAAAAGAGCAGAATCAATTTTAATTTATATAGATACCATTTCGGAATAAACCCCTTACGAACAAATTTTTTTTTGTAATTATCCGTCTATATATGACGGAGTTATGCCCGAACATACGTAAAAAAAAACATCCGAATTGATAACCTTCTCCTTTTTGAAGTCGGTTAAAAAAAGGTTTCATCTGAAAAAGTTCATGAACTAAAGCGAGAGTATTCTGTGGTCTAGGTCATGTCAATACATCTGCAGCACAATTCTGTACCCTCAGGGAATTGAATAAGGTGAGTGTGAGGTGAACTGACATTCCCTAACATCAGTGTTATTCAGCCATCAGTCATTTCAGTGAGTATTGTCATGCTCACAGAAATGTCCCGATGATGGTGGCGTGTCGATTAGATCATTCGGTTCCATCGTTCGGTTGCCTTCAAAATGGTGCTTATCCGCGCGCCATGTTCGTGAACGGGCGCTGTCAGTTGAGATTGGTCATCTCTTAACTGCCCTGACGTTATCGTTATTTATTTTATTACTAAATTTTTTGGATTGCTCTTTGCCTACATTATTTTCACATATAGAAGCAACAATAATAATGTAATGGAGTTTGTAAAACCTTGATGAAAATGAGTTTCTGTGGAGTTTCTTGCTCGTTCTTCTCCATAGAGACTTACCCTACGTTTTGGAACGAGCAACTAGATTCAACTTTCTGAGTGACTCTTTGACAATTCAAAAGTGTCTATAAATGGTTTAATTGGAATAAATACTTTGACTTTAATTTCATAACGCCCCGATCACAATCATTTCGATTACTCTTAGGTTTAGTTAACGCTCGACTTCTACATTTTATTCTTGTCATTTTTGTACTGCACTTACTGCAGGTCGATTCTGTAAAATTAAAACTACTCGCATCTCAAATCGCTATTCACTCTCACTTCGCATAAGGTTCAAAATGACCTTGATATATTTGACACTTTGACTCGGCTTCGAGTGCGAAGTGAGCGTCGAAGCGACGGGTAAATTACCCTACAAAATGCCACTTCTTACGTCATCTCATACTTTATCTGTCAAATTATCCTGTCAATTTAGTTCAACTCGCTGACACGGTCGCAAGGGTGGCGCTAGCGTAAATTCGAATTATCAATCGAGTTTTTAGAATGCCAATTAAGAAACTCACAGCGGATTCAAATTCGAAGTTTAGACCTTCCCTGTAAGCGTAGCAAAAATTTCAATGATGTGACGCTAAGCTAACGCGAGCGTATTTGATACGGATCGCGAAGTAAACATAATACAAATAGAGCTGTTTAGATCAAAATCTGATCAGAAGTGCACTGCAACTAATAATAAAAAAAATATGTTATTTATTTCGGGTAGCAAGTACCCATAACTTATACCTTACAAACCATTATACATATTTATAAAAACCACAAAAATACTAGTACCTACAGAGGCCAGCACATCAACCTACAACAATCAGTCAAATTTCTTTGATAGATTTTCAACTTTAAGGCTACGATATACGACTTTTACAGATTTTAAACTGACAATCACGTCACAATGTGCAGTGTAAATGATTTGAAAAAAATATATGTTAAACTAGAACCTTCTCTTAATCACTTAGTAAGTGAATATTTTTAATTATATTCATATTATATAGTTTAATTAATACGTGAAGTTGTGTCTGACGCGGACAAAACATTGACAATCACACAAAATCTACCAGGTATAATTAAACGAAACTTACACCATCTTACAGGCAATTTTATTATCTATCTTTTAGTATACGCCTTTTTTTTAATTTTGAAAGAATACTACTTTTATTTAATTTTTTCGACTAAACTTTGAGAGTTTTGGACGCAAAACTGATGCAAAACGGACGCAGTCTGCGTCCAAAACTTTCAAAATTTAGTCGAAAAAATTAAATAAAAGTAGTATTCTTTCAAAATTAAAAAAAAGGCGCATTTTGACGTGATTGTCAGTTTAAAATCTGTAAAAGTCGTATATCGTCGCCTTAATACAATAAGATAAGGTTTATATTCAATTGGGAATATATGACAGTTTGCTTGATGTATGGCGTCTGTACTTAAACTATTGTACACGAAGTGACGTCGTCATGTTCCGCTGCGCGGTGTCGCGTAGCCTTCCGCGGAATCGCTGATACACGACACCCTTCGGCCAAAACTCTTCCTTGAGGAAGGTCTCAATATATTATAATGAGCCGGAACTCTCACCACGAACGACTTGAAGTTCGTGTTGTGGCGCGACTCTAACTTCTCGACCCTTAAAGTCCAGCTGGGGTGTGATTCTGAAGACCTCATTCTAAACTTCGAATCTGAATCCGCTGTGAGTTTCTTGATTGGCATTCTAAAAATTCAGTAGATAATTCGAATATCCACTAGCGCCACCCTTGCGAGCGTGTCAGCGAGGTGAACTAAATTGACAGGGAGATTTTGACAGATAAACTATGAGATGACGTAAGAAGTGGCATTCTGTAAGGTAATTTCCCTGTCACTTCGACGCTCACTTCGCACTCGAACCCGATTCAAAGTGTCAAATATATCAAGGTCATTTTAAACCTTATGCGAAGTGAGAGTAAATAGCGATGTGAGATGCGAGTTGTTGTTTGAATTTTACAGAATCGACCTACTGGTCTTCGTTCAAACATGCTCCACGGCCTCCTCAACCTTATTGGTGTGAAACCACACGTGAGTTAGCTCACATGTGGGATGACAGATTACCTCAATCTTACCTTTTAACCTGCCTAGCCTTTTCCTAACTATATTAGAGTCGGCTTCCAGTCTAATTGTATGCAGCTGAATACCAGTGTTTTACATGGAGCCACCGCCTGTCTGACCTCCACAACCCAGTAACTGGATAACACAATACCTTTGGTAAGACTGGATTTAGACTTTCCAGCTTCTGACTACCTATACTGACTGTCAAAGATCTACGAATGACAGCCGGGACCAACGGCTTTACGTGCTTTCCGAGGCATGGAAAGGTCTTGGTATAAAATGGTCACCCATCCAAGGACGACTATAATCCGTACGATTTTTACTTAGCTATGAGCTCCTCCCACGGTGTTTTTTACAGAATAGACAAGCTGAATAAATATTTGTGTGGGCTACAAATGATCCAAGTTTGAAGGTGTACGAATGATTGCTAAAACAAATATTTTTGGAGCTAAAAGTACCTATCTACCTATGTTTTGAACTAATATTATTTGTCTGAGAGATGCTGGCATCAACTTTTTACATCTTAGTTTATGACTAAGTTCAAAATCTAAATTAAGTTATGATTGACTTTTAGAATTAAGTACCTACGTGCATAGTTAAATGAAAGAAATCTTTTGAATTATTTTTTAATTTATCTAAAGTCTAAAGTAAAATTATGAAGAAAACGTGTTGCGCCGACCCCAAGTAATGTGGGAGACAATGGCAGGAACACGCTCATAATTTTTGTGTTGTTAAAATAATAAACGAGTAGGTACTCAACAAGGCATGTGTAATGGCACGTGCACATTGCATATTTGCTTAGATTAAAACATTTCCGTCAGTCCCATTTCAGTCTTGCTTCTTTTTGAGCTACGTCATCAATTTGTGTTCTTGTGCGCAGTGCGGTATTTCTTTATCATCATCGTCAAATCAGCCATTAAACGAAACGTGACTATTGTTACACAGATTTAAAAAAAAACGGATTAACTCAGTGTTGCCGAATTCGTCCGACTAGTTTCGATGGCATACGGCCACCTTTCTCAAGGAGTGTCAGTGTCTGCAGGAACGCGACGGGCGGTATGTCATCTTGTAGAACTTCTTGAGAAAGCTGGCCGTATGCCATCGAAACTAGTCTGACGAATCCGGCAACACAGTGAGTTAATCCGTTTTTCTCAATATAAATCCGTTTTTCTTGGCCTTTTGCCGTTCACTGCTGAACGTATGCCTCCCCTGAGATTGCGATCCAACTTTCTACTACTATCCACTTAGAACTATAAGGGCCGGAGGTGTAATGTATGTTGTGGGATCACTAAGTGCGATAAGTGAAACGTATAATAACTTGATAGAACTCTATATTGGAATAAATTAATAATAATCCAACCGTCCCTGACGGTGGAGGGTCTGACAGTCCATCTGTCATAGTATAACACAATCTTTTAAATCATAATGACTTACCTATATTCTAGAAAGATGCATAGTGTGTATCCATAGATCCAATAGTTAATGGCCTACGTATGCTGAAAGCATACAAGCCTCTACTGTACTAACACGACAAAATTTATATAATTATGTAGGATCGTCAGGAGCGAGCGTGGAGGAGTGCCGAGCGGTATAGTACAGCGTCAGGAGTGTGGGCGTTCCCATTATCCCATTAGGGATAAACAAGACCAGGTAAACCGACAGTATTGTCGGGAGCAGGAACTCTTTACTGAGTCGAATCCGAGGATCGACTGCCATACTTACGGAGTGCACGCTCTTTTATAAGGCGATGCCCCCCACCTTGCAACCTCTCCTTAACAAGTCTGCCCAATGACGCACGGTAGTGCGTCACGCGTTTACTTGATACAAAACACTAAAATGTGCTAAATCTAATAAGATTTCATTATAAATCAATCAAATAACACAATAATAATTGTCATGAATAAACAATAGTGATTTCATAAAGTAATTCGGTTTACATTCAAAGTAACGTGTCAACAATTGATTTGAATAAAACCATCGATAACAATTATCGAAATAAAGTAACCACAAATCAGTGTGTGCACATAATAAATCATGTTTCGAATTAATAGACAATAATTGATTGTAAAACCACATAAATTAACAATAAGAAACACAATTATAACAAATTTAGTTAACACTCACTATTGTGATTAATAATCCGTCTCCGACATTGGTATTTTTTTTTTATAAGGATAAACAGACAAAGCTAATACATAATTTTCATCTTATAAAGCCATTTCCTTTTAAATACAACAACGAAAAACTTTCGAATGATTCTACCAAATTGCTTTTATAAGCCTAAAACAGTACACTCAGGTCTTATCAATTAAACAGCCCAGTATGTCACCGGCAGCTGTTGTGCTCTAAAATGAAGTGGTTTATGTACAAAGGAGGCATTGGATGAACGCCAGACGGAGCCCGCGGGCCGTTGTTAGTGCATTCGGGAGAAAGACGCTCTGAATAATATTGTTTGCTCGGTAAATATTATACTAGTTGAGGCCTGTGAGTTGTGCCCGCGGCGCTCACATAGAAGATGTAAATGAAAGTGTGATTAGTGTTAATATACAGAGTAGGTTTAGTTCTCTTAGTGACACTAATACTATCCAGAAAATTAAAACGTGGAGGCGTTGCTTAGTTAAGTACTATTGATGAATCTTGAAGAAGCTGATATACTTACTTATAAATTTTGTTTACACAGCACATATTTAATCCTGCTACAACCAGAGAAATATATATAATGCCTTTTTAACGTCTTCTACTCTTTAAATTAACAATGTTGTCGGAGTCAGGCTTTCTGCCTGATTAGTAGGAAAGTTTCGGCTTCCATTTTTTTGGGATATGCCCCCCACACAAATTCTGGAAGCCAGAATCAACAGCAAAACTACCAAAAAAAGCCGAAGCAATAATGCTCGGAATGTCCAGGAGAAACTATACTACTATCTTGGATCCCGCAACGAAAAGAATAGCAGACAACAAGCCCACCACACTATTCCTAAACTACTGCAAATCCACCAGAAAAATGGCGAGGCAAAGAAAAAAAAAAAAATAAAAAAATCGTTTATTGCTCAAATTAGAATTTTACATTTTGTGAAAAACTTGACCTCCAAACTAAGTAAAACTTGTACTATGGAGGACAAGGCGCTCTCTTATACAATGAATAAAGATTCTAACAACGAATAACTGACGAATAATACATAAACATGCAAGGGTGTACAGAGTATCTTGTGTGTGAAATTCAGTGAGTAAGTGTAGAGGTGTGTAGGAGTGTGCGTGTGAGTGTGGGTGATGTGCGGTGTGTGTGAGAGAAGCTCGACAAGTCCCAGAGAACCGATTCAACTGTGTTGAAACACGCAAATGAATAGCGGAGAAGTAAGAAAATACACAAAGTTCTATTTAGGTTCCTCTGCTCAACCATTCAAATAAACAAAGGCGTGATGTATTATTATCCTGAAACTATGTACTTCGTATCCCAACATACACATGAATACATTACTCCATTATTATCTTTGTAAACAGATTATATCAAGCATACACAAGTAAACTAAACAAAGTTGTTCTTGCCGTTAATTCCCTTAACTTATGACAATGTGTGGAGTTAACTGTTCATCACACAACACTGTTTTATTTCCCGGTCTATGAACCGACTCCCTGGTGAATGTGGCATACATCTTTGTATTCGTAGAAATGCACAATGCTCAGATACTTTCTTTATTAGTGTACGTTCTCATGATCGAAGTTTGCAGTCTGACTATAATATTTTGTGATGCTTTCTTGGTCTCGTGATTGCAAGCCCGACTACTAAGCCGAGATTTATCACCAGGACGGGTCAAATGGTATTGGGTTTTTAACCGACTTCAAATCGGAGGAGGTTCTCAATTCGGTTGGTTTTTTTTTTATGTATGTACATCGATTACTTTGAGATTTATGATCCGATTTACGTGATTCTTCTTTAGTATGATGCGGAATAGTTGCTATTTGGTCCCATAAAAAATTTACATTGTTTGGCCTAGTAGTTTTCATTTCATGAACATTTTTTTTATTTTTTATACAATTTATTTTTATGTTTGACCACGCATAACTTTTTTAGTGTTATCCGATTTCAATGATTCTTTTTTTAATTGATAGTGTATACCTCAAATTTGGTCTCATATAAATTCCAAGAAAATATTCCACC
Organism: Charanyca ferruginea; assembly: GCA_947361185.1. Classification (NCBI taxonomy): domain Eukaryota; kingdom Metazoa; phylum Arthropoda; class Insecta; order Lepidoptera; family Noctuidae; genus Charanyca; species Charanyca ferruginea. Next base: position 2,257,872 of record OX376058.1, on the reverse strand, counting down.
CCTAAGGGTTGAAAATTAAGAGATGACAGATTTTTATTGGGTGTCGCCGTTTCGTAATTAATTTCTATGATGAGAAGTAGGCACTAAAAACCTAAAAAAATTTTTTTTACAAAAAGACAACCGCCTTCAAAAAGTAAAAAATAACGGTTGTTCTATTAATAATTTCTCGACAGCGGTCTGTAGTTTGGATGTGGGTGGTGTAACACATCAGTACGTCGCAAAACACGTTAAGACTTTGGTGCTGAGCCTGATCTCTTTCCGGAAAAGAAAAAGAAAATATGATGATCTTCGCTGCTTGCTTCTTCTTTCAGCTATCCCTCAGAATGTACCAAAAGTTGACTTGACAACTTTTTAACACATTTATATAGTCTGTTTGGTGGTAAACTATTGAAACTATACTATAAACTATTAATATCAATGTCACTTTGACTACGCTATGGTATCGATTGCCTTGTTTAATGTTCGGTCTGCATTAATGGTTTTTTCGAGCTGATTTTCGTAGGTCACATAAATCTTCCCAGCGATGGGGTATTCTTATTTATATGTCCTGCTTTATTTCTCAGTGTTATTTCGTTCTGCAGGCTAAATCCGTGTATTCGGGCACTAATAGGTATGCCTACTAAACATGCATTGTCGCTTATGTTGCTTATTCCCGTGTCTATTGTTTGCTGATGACGTCACACTGAGCACACAGGCACACAGGTACACAATAGAATTCCGTAACAGATATGGCTAAAGTGGAACTGATATTGTTCAAACAAGATATAGATCTAATTGATTGTGGAGTAATGTAATGCATTTAAAAGCATTTAGTTTTAAAAACAGCGCTCGAAATACTGGCTGTAAAACCAAATACTCAATATTGTTCATGACGAGAAAAACGAACTCACCTAAGTTGTTAAGACTTACACCACTTTTCAACCGACTTCAAAAAGAAGGAGGTTCTCAATTGGTCTGTATGTTTTTTTTTTTTTTTTTTTTTTTTTATATTTGTTACGCGATTTCTCCTTTCTCAAATGTAAAGCGATTTTGAAAATTCTTTTTTTGATGGATAGGGCATGCCTCAACGGTGGTCCCATATAAATTTTATCGAAATTTATTCAGCACTTTTTGAAAAAATCGACAGAAAGCAAAATAAATTACATGGATGATGTTGTAATGTTCTCACCTTATAGGTACTTTCAATCTCTGTTTTGACTGTGTTGCCATTTCTTAATGGATTTGGATGATAAGGAAGTACTAAAAAGCGAAAAATAAAAAAGCTTTTTTACAAAAAATACAACCGCCTTCAAAAACCAAAAAGTGAAAAATAACTTTAAAACAGAACGCACATGACTTTAGTTTCGGAAGTTATTTTTCACTTTTTGGTTTTTGGTTTTTGAAGGCGGTTATCTTTTTTGCAAAAAAGCTTTTTTTTATGGACTTTGTTCGGTAGGAGTCTGGGAGAAATGACCTGTGGTCTTGAGGTTGAACTGACTTGAAGTAGGCACATTCCACAATATCCTGTCTCAACAAAATTGCGATGATGCGAAGAGACTGTTTAGGTTCATGGCCCAGATATGACCAATGTATATTATGAGTACAATGGGACTGACATAAATTATAAATTGCGATTATAAATGTCCCTAATGAAATAAGGAAAAAAAATAAAAGATCTTGTTTAGTGTAGCCAACATGACAGAGGAAGACGCAGCATTGGTAAGCCTCCCACCAGATGGATCGACGGTCAATTTCAAGGTTGCGGGGAACCGGTGGATACAAGCGTCAACCTGTCGCTCGTTGACCGTTGTGCCATTTTGCGAGGGCCTTTGTTCAACAGTGGATGTCTTCCAGCTGATAATGTTAACGATAAAAGATACCGCCTTAAAAAAAAACTAAAAATAAAAAATAACTTTAGCACAGAACATACATGACTTTAGTTTCGGATGTCGGTGGCTTTGTTTTGTTTGTTGGTTTATATTGCCACCGACTTCCGAAACTAAAGTCATGTGTTCTGTGCTAAAGTTATTTATCACTTTTTAGATTCTATTGAAGGCGGTTCTTTTTTTTTCAAAAAAGTTTTTATTTTCCACTTTTCAGTGCCTCATTATTACCCAAATCCATTAAGATACGGTAACACATTTAAAACAGAGATTGAAGGTTCTCCAAAGATGGAAAGATGGAAGAATCGAAAACGTCTTCTCAGTTTTTGTTGTTATACTAAAACTTTCTCCAGAATGTAACAAATACTTTTCTGAAAACCGCATCAAAATCGTTTAGCCAAACGGGAGATAATCGCGGCCAAACATACATACATACAAACATACGGGTCGAACGAATAACCTCCTTTTTTTGTGAAGAAAAGATAAACTAGACTCAACTCTAATTCAAAAAAGACATAGGTACCTGCGTACAAACGACGTAAGCATACAAGGAATGAGTCCGCAACAGGTGCCCCCTTATGTATGTGAAGTGAATGTTTATACAATACGTCACCACCGTACATGGCTTCACGCAGTGCGATGCCTTATAGTCCGAGATCTTAGAGTCCCCAAACCTACGTCATTTACTTACTTTACTTACTTACCCATTCACGTCTAAATGAGCAACTGGTTTTTTCAACCGACTTCAAAAAAGGAGGAGGTTATCAATTCGTCTGTATTTTTTTTTTTTTTTTATGTTTGTTACCTGATTTCTCGGGACTGAGTGAACCGATTTTGATGATTCTTTTTTTATTTGGAAGCTAGTGCTTCCCGTGCGGTCCCATTTTAATTTGGTCCAGTTCTGACCATGGCATCCATGAGAAAACCGTATAAGTCTTAAATTTGCATTAAGTATGTGCGCGATTTGTCACGCGATTTCTCAGGCAAACGTAAACCGATTTTGAAAATTCTGTTTATTATAGATAGGGTATGCTTCAGGGGTGGTCCCATATAAATTTTATCGAAATTGATTCAGCACTTTTTGAAAAATCAACAAATACCCTAAAATTTTACATAGACGACGTTTTAGTTTCATCAATCTTTGTAGTAGTTAACTTTCAATCTCTTCTTAATAGATTTGAATTAGAAGGAGGTACTAAAAAGCGGAAAATAAAAAGCTTTTTACAAAAAAGACAACCGCCTTCAAAAAGTGAAAAATAACTTTAGCACAGAACACACATTGACTTTAGTTTCGGAAGTCGGTGGCAATACAAAACAACAAACAGAACAAAGCCACTGAATTTCGAAACTAAAGTCAATGTGTGTTCTGTGCTAAAGTTATTTTTCACTTTTTGAAGGCGGTTGTCTTTTTGTAAAAAGCTTTTTTGTAATCTATGTTTGACAGGATATTGTTATAAACCAACGTACTACATTATTGCCAGATATTTTCTGTGGGCCATAACTGTAGCTTAGTTTAGTTAGTTTGTCGGGGCCTTTTCCGCACTTAGCCACTTGATTGGGCTATTGTACGTGAAATCTGTCTCTTCTTTTATTCCAGCCATCCTAGTTCCTCCCAGAAGCCGAGCAGCCTTTTCAGGTTGCTACAGACTTCCGATAGTGATACTGGAGACTGGAGAATCTGTGCCCGTTGATCCGCCACGCTCCTGCAATCCATGAGCACGTGCTGTGGCGTTTCTTCCGCCTCCATGCAGCCTCTGCACAGAGGGCTATCTGTCACACCTATGGTGCACAGCTGTTTGTTTAGGGGACAGTGTCCGGTTATCGTACCTAGTACTTTACGGATTTGGTCCCTGTTTAGTCTTGTGAGGTTGCGGGCAAGCTTCTTCGAAGCTACCGGAACAGCATTCATTCATTAACTGTAGCTATTAGTGAAGGTATCTCATCTGTCTAGCCTTTTCCCATCTGTGTTGGGGTCGGCTTCCAGTCTAACCAGATGCAGCTGAATATCAGTATTTTAGATAGAGCGACTGCCTATCTGACCTCCACAATCCAGTTTCTGGGTAACATGATACCCTTTTGGTGGTCTGGCTTTTGGCTTCTGACTACCCCTAAGCAGTTGCGGCTGCTCGAGCGGTTCCGTTTATGTGTGTACGTAGAAGACTATAGTTCACTATGCAGTCGCGGCTTGCAGCAGTCGATCCTGACTGCTTCAAGCTGCCCGTGTATGGCCGGCCTAAATCTTAAAAGTACTTAATACCTGAAAAATGGTTGAGCATTAAAAATGGCAAGAATGATGCATAATGTACATTCTAAACTACTAAAAAAAGATAGGTCTAGCAACTCTCGGCTCTTAGACTATAAGTATCATAAATAGTTCCGTACAAGCCATAAGGAAATGATTGTAATGATAAAACGTATCTTGAAACGCAATTTGGAACTTTGTTATCCTTGATGTATCTGTCTTGTAGGTTATAAAGCTTATGGAGTTTACTATCTGACACCGATCTATTAGTCTTTGTACGTTGTTTATCATTGACTCTTGTGGTCGCAAGCACGACCGCTGAGCTTAGAGATCCTAGGTTCGATTACCTGGTCGGTAGTACAATACGGTCAACGTAACTTGGCGCGTCTGAAGTTAGCTGTTTGGCTGTGCAATGGAACTTTTAGGAACGAAATTGTCTACTGCGCAGCTAATCGGCTAACTTCAGACGCGCCAAGTTACGTTGACCGTATTGTAGCAGCCTAGACGCGGTGGTATCACACCAGAACTTCCTTAAAGTTTAGGGTGTGATCAGTGTGATGTCTCCGTGACTTGAAATCACGTTATACCGTTGATGGTCCTGAGGGCCAAGTCTGCTATTTTTATAATTTCGTCATACCAACCCTGTCATTTTGCTAAAAGTTCGTAATCTGCTAAATTCATAATGGTCGATCATTGGTCAGTCGAATTAAAAGCAATGACTGCACAATGACGTTCTAATGGTAGGTCACTGATCAAAGGAACTGTCAAAATTTTAGCAGATTACCGCCCTAGGGCGGGTTGCTTTAACTAACCATTACTGACCGGTAATAGTCAAAAATGGCGCTAACTATCGTCAAATCAAAAAAATGGGGTGTTTCACAAAATCATACGTCAAAAAGTTACTATTACCATAACCGACCAGTAATTTTGTGTTGTCAAACAGCTACTTCAAACATCAAAATATTATGGAATCTCTTTTTGAATAACTTTAACTGACGAATTTTTATGTCATGAAACAACCCGTTACATTTAACGTACGTAACTTTTTAACCGTCCGTATGTAACGTTAACCGACTGTTTGAAACAACCCGCCCTAAGTCAGTCATTCATTTGTAATTTTGTACGAGATTACCATTCTATAACATTCCTTGCAATGGCGTGTCATTGGTTGACCAATGGAAAGTCATAATGACGCCATTATATTAATAGATTACTAAACTTGTCAAAAACATCAATTATAAAATCAATGATAGACCATTCTGACACTATTGTAATAGCAGACTTGAGGCCCTGGGGGCTAGCGTGAGTATTTATTCGAACTCGATCGCGTTAACGTAAACGATCCCTTACGTCAATTTGTATGGAATAATTGTGTTTCCTATGGTTGCCACTAGACTGCGCTGATCTAGTTTCAATCAGAGATGCCACGAATATTCGGCAATTTTTCGGTATTCGGCTATTCGGCCCCTTTTTTTCGCTATTCGGTATTCAGCCGACTAGTTTGCAATATTTGAATAGCAAATCATGAAATAAAATAATGCAAAATATTAAATGACAAATGAAACAAAACTACCTGCGCCTACGTACTACTTTAGCGATGCAAGTTTAAACTCGTAAGTGACGGACGAGTGGCGACTTGCCTTTCGCAGAAAGTACCTACTAAGTGTTGCCGAATATACGGTAGCCGAATATTCTGCGCTTCGGCCAAGAGCCTTGCCTAATATTCGGTATTCGGCCAAACAACTATTCGTGGCATCTTTATTCAAAACAAATTGGAGTTTACGTTATCGCGATCAAGTTTGAATAAAAACTCACACTAGACCTTCAAGGGTGTGATTCTGTAAGAACTCATTCTAAACTTCGAATCTGAATCCACTGTGAGTTTCTTGATTGGCATTCTAAAAACTCGGTTGATAATTCGAATTTACACTAGCGCCACCCTTGCAAGCGTGTCAGCGAGTTGAACTAAATTGACATGGAAATTTTGACAGATAAAGTATGAGGACGTAAGAAGTGGCATTCTGTAAGGTAATTTCCCCGTCACTTCGACGCTTACTTCGCACTCGAACCGGATTCGAAGTAAGAGTGAATAGCGATGTGAGATGCGAGTTGTTGTTTGAATTTTACAGAATCGACCTACAGGGCCCGCGCCCTCCCCGGTCGTATCGAATTGTCGTCACATCAGATAATGAGAGTGAGGCAAGAGGGAGTGCACCTGTGTTTGCGCACGCACTTGTACACGATAACACAATAATGTCTACGTACGATTACTGGTACGATTTGCTGGTTCTATTTGCAATCAAAAGTGTATTCTATTTCGTTTAGCCCATAGTTGATTTTTTTAAGTGATTACGTCTTATAAATCTATAAACACCGGCTGCACGCACGAAAAAGTGTCACGTTCCCCCTGAGCCTGACCGTGCAAGCGAGAGCGCGAAACAAGCGATGGAGAGGCACGATCGGCCCAAGCAATAAGGTCCGCCACCTTGACGGAAGCCATTATTTGCTTATGTGTTATATGTTAGCCATTACGTTTTTTTTATGACGTTATCACGTAAAACTATCGTCCGTAAACCGACTTTACAGACAACCTTCTTTTCCTTCGAGAACTCTTCATATTAAAGTGCAAGATGACTAAACATTAGAACTCTGTATATTTATAGAATCGTCTAGAAATAATAAACTCTATGATTGATGCTACAAACAAGTTTCCTCATAACTCAAGACAAAAAATGCAAACAGCAGAACAATCTTACCTACTCATCAAAAAGTAAAATAAAGGTATGGTTCCGAGGTACGAGACAGATACGCGCGATTGTCTCACGAGGCTGTGCCAGCTCTTGAATAAAACGTGACACCGTTTTATTTGAAACTCAATGTGTTTACTCCTGTGCTCCATATCTAAGCCCTTAACATGTAGATAAATCACCAGTTTTGAACTGTCTACGAAAATGGAAAATTAATAGGAAATCGAAATTAAGTTTTTCTACGCTACATTGCCTCAGCGATTTTCTGGTGGATTTCAGGAGATGCAGTCTTCTTCTTCTTTTCGAATCGATGGTTTTCCTTTTTTTTTTTTTATTGTTAGACTACTTGCGCCCAGTGTGTAGCCACATTTATCGTTGCATTATTGGCGCTTTTAATGTCCTCTAAGGTGCAGGTATAGGGGCACTTTGGGCACTGTAGTAAGTGGGCCATTGTCTGGTCAGGATCACCGCACTCACACTGGGTATCAGTGAGATCCATTATCCCCCATTTTGCTAGGTTATGTTTGCAGCGGCCTACTTGGGTGTGCAGTCTATTGAGCGCTTTCCATATAGGCCACTGCAAATCACTTTCGAGTGGCAGGTGTTCTTTGGGGTTAACGAAGTTGGGTGGTGGTGGATGAAGAAAAAAGAAGAAGGAGTTGCAGTTGTTTATACTAATATAAAATTCTTGTCTCATTAAAAAACACTAGTTACATACCTACGAATCTTTCTAAGGCCGGAAATTGCCTTCAGATTTATTAAAATTATAGTGTGATCCGTCTACTTGAATGAAAGTATTCACGCCTTATATTTGTTTGAATACTGAATAAAGATCGTGGCGACGTTTCGACGTGTTGGAAAGACGGAAGACTATCGGATCCAATTGTGTCATATTAGACACAATCTGATGTATATTCCTAGCCTAAGTCATGCGTAGACATACCTCAATATGTTTCTAGATTTGCACTAAAGAGCATCTTCTACATCGTGTCAATGGTTTGCATTATCAATACCATTTCAGACACCTCGAGAGACCTCGAGCATTACTTCAATGACCACCCTGCATTTCCTACATCCACAAAAAACATAAACTAAAACTTTGCTACACAAGTTATTTTATACTTAGTCGTTGGCCTCAAAGGATGCGATTTCACTAAACACGACACAGCACGTGGTCGTATTATGAGCCAAGATAGCCGCTTTGCGACGAAACCGGTCTAGATAATAAAACCTGCTTTGCGAACTGAACTAAATTAGAATTATGTGGAAAATAAATCATATTTTTTAAGTCATCAGCATGAGATTTTAAAATTACATAAATTGTGTCGTGTTTGTTACGTAATAATATATATGTCTTTATTTAAGATTAATTTGTATTTTAAGATAAAATCATCACAGAAGAAAAAGAGTCAAAAGATGGATTTTCAATAGTTTATTAATTTAATCCAGAGATAGGTAAATATGGCGGTCTGACAGTTTTTGTATAAAAAATTGTACATTTATTCTTCTCTTGTCTCTGCCCATGGCTTTGTTCGTATGAATGTGTGTATAAATTATACTTTCCTAGATAAAAAGCTAGAAAGAGGAGTTCTTTCTATTCCTAAAAACCAAAATGTGAGTTCGTGCAGTAGTTTCTGAGATTATCCCGAACGTACATTTTTTCTAAACGCGACACGGGACCCTAAGCTATAACATGTAGTGATGATAACATGTAGTGGTGAGTGATGTAGTGGTGTTATCTAGCTATTGAAAAATCAACCCATAGTTACGAAAATAACTTTATGGATCTGTAAAAACAACCAAATCTTCCAAAACATTGATGGCATATCGTGTGTCTCCACTATATTTTAGAAATCCGAAGCAAATACATCGGTACTAACATGTTATGTCTACTTATGTGTAATAACCACTGCATTGGCAATGGATACGACTATTTAGCAAGTCCACATCACATTAATCAGCCAACAACGCGTGAAGGCACAGTAAGTCGGCGAGCGTAGGAAGCGTTGCACTCACTTGACCTTGCATTAAGTAGATAGTTAAGTGGAAGAACGACTTGCAATTGTTTATTCAGTGTACCAATCAGCAGCTTTGAAATGCACTGTGATTATTATTATACTTTTCTTTTTACGTCTCGTGCAGATTTCGTAATAGATACGCCATTTTTGTCTGTATAAGAGTGTAGGATTTTTACTATTTATTTCTCCTTGCATCTTCTCAGTCGTACACACCTGGAGTGATCCTGGTCATGGATGGTCTGGTATTTGGTTGCGGCTTTTGCGAGACTTCTCCATCTCTCTCTCTCTCTATTTGCTCTGGAAACAATTCGTAGTCAATTGAATGAGGTCAGTCTATCTCGTCGGCGATCGGCTGCTAGAACCTTGACCTAGGAGGATCTTTATTAAACGCACGGCTGATGATGATCTGTCATTAAATGTGTTCGATGAGCATCATAATATTTTATTAAAAATATCGGAAGCGTCGGAACCGTACCTTAATCATCCTTGCCATGACCTACAGAATTGTTGTAATTAATCAAATCTCCTCTTTTATATGCAACTTTATTCTGTTTTCTTATACCCATGTTTCTTTGTTAAGGTCAATCAAGTTTCTTTTTATTTTATAGGAGTTTGTCAATTAAAATTTATATAATAATAGGTTTATGCATTTACCTGTTTTCCTTATTAGGATGTTTTAAATCGAGATGAATCATGTATTTTGTTGAACTTCCTGCTTTGCCGTAACAATGTCCGCTGCTTACTTGTTTTTAAATACCTGATTTAAACCGAGCCCTAGTATGGGAGAGCGGAATACGCGTAACGAAAATTCGATTCGATTTAAAATTTTGAAATTGGATTTCCAATTTAAAAACAAACGGTTATGTATAGTATGCGCCACGAAAGATGAGACTTGGCACAGACATGATTTGCAAGGGCGTCGCCGGGGGGGGGGGGTAGGTAGGGGCAGCTGCCTTCCCCCCCCCTAGAGATTCCAAAAGGTTCATCTGCCTTTGACTGTATTTAAAATTTATACTTTTCCTATCCACGATATATCAACTTGCCCCCCCCCTAGGCCATCAGCTGGCGATTTAGAGGTAAGAGACCTTTAAGTCGAGTACTGCGCAAGTCAAATCAAGTCTTTGTCAAGTCTCATCTTTCGTGGCACCTACTATACCTAGACGTTATGCACAATGTTGATTCTCAAGCAGAATAAACATCGTATGACAATAAAACTTAAATTAAATTTCCAAGTCAAAAATCGTCCCAAATTGGATACTTTTACCACACGATACTCCATAAAAATTAAATGATTTTACCTATACTACTACCAAAATAACAGACTGTACAAATTCGTGCGTGTGTGTGCGTGTCTACGCGCCGCTGGAACTAAAAGTAGTTCCAAGTACTACGCGGTCACATTAACTTGACGCATCTCTGGAAGTATAGATATAGATAATAATACGTAAATTTATTGCAAGATTGGCTAATAAAATCTATGCCCCAAAATCAAATCGGTAGTTTACTTGTTGATGCTTTTTTGTCACACCGTACCTGAGAGCCAAAATGACGTCATCAACGCCAAGCGTCAAGTTAATGTGACCGAGTTGTACCAGTCTTTCGACGCGGGAAGAAGTGGGGAACAGTTTCGGAGAGAGGTGGAGCGTGTCGTTACTGTATGGTAGTACTAATACTTATACTGTGCCTACCGAGGGCCGCCGCAACAACCCCGTACGTCCCCTCCCCGATCCTTGCTCGTGCCAGCCCGCGCCGTAGAGCCTGCATAGCTTTAAATTCGTCCCTAAATAATAGAAATCCGATCCAGCCTGTCCCTTTGCTGTCCTCCCCCAGCGACGCCCTAAGCCGAGCCACGTACTCCACAGGGGGTGCCCATAGCGTGTAGTTGCTTAGTTTGTAAGTAATTTAGCCCTGGCTGGAGGTCCTAAAAATAATATTTTTTAAGGCACCACAGGAAAGTCCGGTTAAGCAGCCGACGACCTGCGTAGTTGTCCTGCGAGATGACATTCCGAAAAAAAAATGCTTTTACCTACGCACTACGCATACCAAAGACCTTGCAGATACAATCCCAGAAACAAGGTTGAAATGTCTCAGGTAGGTACCTGTAATTACACCAGCAACCAGCACCCATAGGTATCTATCAAACCTGAACATGGCGACTTTGTTGTGGATATGGTAGTAACCTGTGGGGTGTGCGGGCCAGAATAGCACCCACCTATTTCATCCCGAGGGTGCCGTGGAAGGCGACTAAGGGTAGCAGCGGTTTCCATGTACTTAATAACTTCACTGCGATCCCCAAGACGCCTGCTAAGTGTGGGCATTACAGCGCCCTCCCCCTCCCGTATCTTGAGGAAGATCTTTGTTCAATGTCTTCCAGCTGATGATGATGATGATGGTAGAACATTCTCCCTCAGAAGATCTCCTTACAAAGAGCTTTAATACTTTACTACACGTTTCCTTTTTAACAACCGACTTCAAAAAAGGATTTGTTGCCTGATTTCTTTGGACTGGGGGAACCGATTTTGATGATTCTTTTTTTATTTGGAAGCTAGTGCTACGCGTGTGGTCCCATTTTAATTTGGTCCCGTTCTGACAATGGCATCCATGAGAAAACCGTATAAGTCTTAAATTTGCATTAAGTATGTGCTCGATTTGTTACGCGATTTCTCAGGCAAACGTAAACCGATTTTGAAAATTCTTTTTTTTATAGATAGGGTATGCTTCAGGGGTGGTCCCATATAAATTTTATCGAAATTGATTTAGCACTTTTTGAAAAATCAACAAATACCCAAAAATTTTACATAGACGACGTTTTAGTTTCATCAATCTTTGTAGTAGTTAACTTTCAATCTCTTCTTAATAGATTTGAATGAGAAGGAGGTACTAAAAAGCGGAAAATAAAAAGCTTTTTACAAAAAAGACAACCGCCTTCAAAAAGTGAAAAATAACTTTAGCACAGAACACACATTGACTTTAGTTTCGGAAGTCGGTGGCAATACAAAACAACAAACAGAACAAAGCCACTGAATTTCGAAACTAAAGTCAATGTGTGTTCTGTGCTAAAGTTATTTTTCACTTTTTGAAGGCGGTTGTCTTTTTTGTAAAAAGCTTTTTTTATTTATCCACCTATGTTTCATAGTAAAGCAGGTTTATATCCGTACTACGTCACACACAGAGGTCCAGTTCAAAACCAGCACATAAGTGGTCTGGCATTTATACTGAACTGGGCCTGTCTGGCGCAGCCGTGGAGAACACAATAGTGGTTTTTTTATGTTTTCTTTACTGAATAACTTACTTTTTTTAATTACTACTAGCTGACCTGACAGTCGTTGTCCTGTCCCTATATAACTACCCTAAAAAACTACCTACCTACCTACCTACCCTACCCTACCTACACTACCTACCCTACCTACACTACCTACCCTACCTATCTATCTACCTACCTACCGTAACCTACCTACCCTACCTACCTTTAAATACGTTCTTTAATTTGAGGGGAGAGTTTACCCCATGAACGGGATGAACATTAAATGTTTGACAGTTACGAAGCCCATGAACAGTTTGCATGGGAAGATGTTTTTTCTTTTTAACCGACTTCAAAAAAGGAGGAGGTTATCAATTCGTCTGTAGTTTTTTTTTTTTTTTTTTATGTTTGTTACCTGATTTATTTGGACTGGGTGAACCGATTTTGATGATTCTTTTTTTATTTGAAAGTAGTTGGTCCAGGTCTGACAATGGCATCAATGAGAAAACCGTATAAGTCTTAAGTATGTGCTCGATTTGTTACGTGATTTCTCCCGCAAACGTAACCCGATTATGAAAATTATTTTTTTATGGATAGGTTATGCTTCATGGGTGGTCCCATATTTTTATTTTATCGAAATTGATTCAGCACTTTTTAAAAAAAATAAACAAATACCCAAAAATTTTACATAGACGACGTTTTAGTTTCTTCAATCTTTGGAGTCTCTTTCAATCTCTTCTTAATAGATTTGGATGAGAAGGAGGTACTAAAAAGCGGAAAATAAAAAGCTTTTTACAAAAAAGACAACCGCCTTCAAAAACTAAAAAGTGAAAAATAACTTTAGCACAGAACACACATTGACTTTAGTTTCGGAAGTCGGTGGCAATGCAAAACAACAAACAGAACAAAGCCACTGAATTTCGAAACTAAAGTCAATGTGTGTTCTGTGCTAAAGTTATTTTTCACTTTTTAGTTTTTGAATGCCTTTTTTGTAAAAAGCTTTTTTATTTTATTTTTTCATCAACAAATACAACAAATCAAAAACCATGAAAATCGGTCCAGCCGTTCTCGAGTTGTGTTTGAACAAACCCGACTTTGTTTTATATTTACAAGATTATTTTTGTGTGCACATAGTCCGTGTCAATAAACATTTTTTTCTTTCTTTCTTTCAATACTACTAACTGAGCTTCGGTTAGCAAATCACATCGGAACTGTCGAAACATCATCAAATCAATCAAAACTTATCTGTACCAGTACTCATACAAAGCGATGCAACACATGAGCTCACAGATGTGTTTGCATGCAATACCGGTCGTCTATGCAATGCGGTGAAACAACGTTACGCTGGTCGCCCACGGCGCAGTTGTAAAAGTAATGTTAGTATGCTGTGGACCTGGGCACTTTTTAGGCATTGGCGAGATTGAATTTATTCTGTGGTTGTTCGGAAAACGGTAGACAAAATAAAAATACATCCTAAAATAGTAGATTGTTATACAAGGAGCTAAAATGACCCATTATATACGAGGTAGTTTTACTCCCGAGCTTTAGCGAGGGAGTAAATAGAAACCGAGTTTTAATGGGTTTTAGCGCCGTGTGTTACACTATACTTTTCACTACGATTGCGAGAAATTAATTACGGTCACTACCAAAACAATTTGCAATTAGAGAAAAATTAAATGTCTTTTTTTTGTTTCTTCTGTAGCCGCAACACATTGCATGCATTCTACCAGAGATCGCCGATTTTAGTTCCATTTTTTAAATTAAAATGAGGTTCTTTTTTTATGAAACAGTAATAAGTCGAGTCTTTATTCATGATTATTCTACTTATCACTAAATACTTTTTCGTTTTTGTAGGCTCATTGTCATATTTGACACACAAAAATTAAAAAAAAAACTTTTTCCCCTAGAGGATGAAATGCTATTTTATCCCCGCTCTGGTATGCTACATTGACGGCCTTTTGGAGCAAGAGAAGTGAAAAATATATTCTTTTTTTATAACGAGCTTTTGTCCGCGATTTGGTCCCTGTGAATGTCGGTTATCGCGAATGCAGACGAAGTCCCGGATTAAAAAGAACCCTATGTGCTTTCCCAGGATTCAAGCTATTTTCACACCAAATTTTATCAAAATCGGTTCAGCTGTTTCATCGTGAAAGCATAACAGACATTGTTACTTTCGCATTTATAATATTAAAGTATGGATTAGTATTACTATTAGTATAATTAGTACCTATATTAGTAAGCATATTAAGTAGTCAGTAGTAAGAAACCGTTGGGTGTTTATGAATAAAATAAAATACAATTAATAGAGAAGAAACAGTTCAATGATTTAATTAAATTTCATTTGAAAGCCTTCATTGGTTTCTAAGTAAACTTTAACTATTCCCGACGACATGAATACTTATCTCTTTTGGTGACTGTACCTACCAATTTGTGCGGAACCCTCGGTGAGCGAGTCCGACTCGCACTTGTCCGGTTTTATTTATTTCTGTCATCTCAGACAGGCAGACGTACAGACGGATAACGAAGTGATCCTACTAGGGCTCCGTTTTTCAAGCACGGAACCCTAAAAATAGAATAGAATAGAAGCCAATATCAATCCCACCGTTCAAAACTTCATTTCTCCGTTGCTCAAAGTAATAAACGTTCCCAATACAATGGCAAGATTCCTTACTGATTTATGGCGTCACAGATACCACCATGTCCAGCCGTTCAAGACATATTAGATAGGACAGATTTATGATTATGAACGCACCTTCGAACTCATAAATCTTTGTTTAAGGATTGGGTGGAGCGAAGGTCAAGGTTATGGGGAAGGGTGAAGGTCAATAAAGTTATTTGAAAACTAGCGACCCGACCCGGCTTCGCATGGGCCTATAGCCTTCCTCGATAAATGGACTATCCAACACAAAAATATTGTTTTCAATTCGAACCAGTAGATCCTGAGATTAGCGCGTTCAACCAAACAAACAAACAAACTCTTCAGCTTTATAATATTAGTATAGATACATATAAAGTTATTAAAGAATACGAACTTTTTTAGAATAACATTGATAGTTCTGTTTGAAGTTTTGTAATGCCACCGACTTGCGAAATCTAAGTTTTTTTTTATGTATAGTTTTTGAAGGAAGTGGTATTTTTTGTGGAAACTTTATATTTCTCTTTTTAGTGAGCATTTCTAATCATCCAAATTAAGTAAGAAACAAGTAAGACCAAAAATATAAATTCATCCCTTAATATATATTCCACCCTTAGAAGTGAAATATTTCCATGAAATTTAAATGGGACCAACTTTGAGGTATACACCATCCATAAAAAAAGAATCATCAAAATCGGACTACAATGTAAATATGATACGCGTGATCATACTTAAAAAGAAATACGTTTCTAATTAAGAACCTCCTCTTATTTTACAAGCTTAACTTTCCCCTTTTCTACACCACTTCACTTCATCACTACTGTTAATAAATAAATGATAAAATGATTTAAGGCTGCTCTCGAAAAAAGCTTGAAATAACCATGCAGATGAAGCAACTTTTCGTCGGCATTTACAGAGAAATTACATCTGAAAAAATTGTTACTAATCTACATGATATGATAAGTAATTTGGTTTAGCTACAATGTTTCTATCGATATCATATATAAGAAATAAAAAATGTCAAATCACCTCCAAACCATTGAGATGAAACCATTTTACTCCTTAATTTCTTATCAAAAGAGTATAAAAAAATATCTACTGCTTTGCAATACAAAGGAAAATGATTTGGTTTTGTTACTTTTTACAAATATGTATTATTTTTATTACAATAAATTAAAAATGCGTCCGATTAAAGACTGCGTCTACATCACCCCTGCACTCGTCCACAAATTCAGTGCGGGCCAAATGCTCAAGGTTATTGGCATGTATACGAGCCTTAATTAGTAAAAATACGGCGAAGCGTCACCACTATATGGATGAAGTTCCACGGTCTCGAACTAAGCGCTTTGATTCCACATTTACTGTGGAATTCACTACCCAGATTATACTTTTGAGGTAACAGAGAGGCGGCTCTCTGTTACCTCAAAAGTATAATCTGGGTATCTTCAAGGCATGAGTGAACCGGTTCATCCTAGGCAAGCGTGATCCACCTTGGGCCGCATCATCACTTAAGATCAGGTGAATTGCGGTCAAACGCAAGCCTATTTGAATATAAAAAAAGTAAAATAAAATTCATAAATTATATTTTGAACCGTAAATAGCAAATGCAGCAATCCTCTTCTTCATTAGAAGGATCTCATTACTGAGAATTGTATTCGTTCTGAAGGCAAAGTCAAACACAAAGCATTTATCTCAATTCAACTATTTACAGGCACTTTTAAATTGTCAAGAAGTCGGCCAGTTAGTTAGGAAAGTTGAAGCTATAGAGAAGAACGAGCGAGAACTTCATTCTTTTAAAATCAATTAAAAACTTTTTTGAAAAAAGAGAACCCTTTCAGTTTAGTTTTCAGTTTCGGAAGTCGGTGGCAGTACAAAACAACGAACAGAACAAAGTCACCGACTTCCGAATCTAAAGTCATGTGTGTTCTGTGCTAAAGTTATTTATCACTTTTTAGTTTCTTTTCAAGGCGGTTCTCTTTTTTCAAAAAAGTTTTTATTTTCCACTTTTTAGTGCCTCCTGATCACCCAAATCCATTAAGAAATGGCAACACAATTCAAACAAAGATTGAAAGTCCTCCAAAGATGGAAAGATGGAAGAAACGAAAACGTCTTCTCGGTTTTTGTTGTTTTTTTCAAAAAGCGCTGAATAAATTTATATTTATTGTATAGTAAAACCTTCTCCAGAATTTTCTTAAAACCGCATCAAAATCGGTTGAGCCAAACGGGAGATAATAGCGGACAAGCATACATACATATATACATACATACAAAATATATACGGGTCGAACCGAGATCCTCCTTTTTTTTTTAAAGTCGGTTAAAAATACTAAAAGTTACATCGTCCACGTTGAATCTACGGGTACCACTCCATCAACCAATACCACACCAAAAGTCTGTTCATGCTTACAGTCAATCTCCCGTTATTGGTCCAACGGATTAGGTCCAGAGGATGGAAACTAACGAGGCAGTAGTGCAATCATCAATCTACCTGCCAAGCAATGTGATTAGGCAATGCATCTAGTTACGACTCCACGCACCAATTGATAGCTTCCCGATGTACGGTACGAATTCAGATTAGATGGGGGTCATTTACATACATTTGCAATTAAAATGAGGTGACATAGGAAATCGAGTTTCGTAGGTAAAGATTGGTGGTTTCAAGGCAAGTGACGGGCTGTAAAAATAGACTAAAATCAATATTTTTGTGAATGTGGACTTTCGTATTGGGTAAAGTACTTATAAAATGTCGGATAGATAGATATTCATCAGAGTACAGAATTCATCTGGAAATTCAGGTATTTGAACTTCCAGAAGAATTTTATCAGACTAAACCACAAACTCATGAATAAAACCGACTCATGATAGAAGAAAATAATCCTAGGTAGCTACATCTAGTTAGGAGTATCCGTTGAATTTGAGATTTGCGTCAGAATAATTATACACTTTCTTCTTTTTCCACTATCACTTAACAGAATAAGACATACAAAAGTCGCATCGAAATCTGACCATTCTTTTTTTAGCTACAACGCCACTGACATATTTATACACAGAAAGGCATAACTACTTCGTGGGCTTAACCAATGTCAAACTTTTGAATGCTATTTATACGAGACAAATAGAAGTAAATCTAATTCCAAAAGTAGTTGCGTATAGAGAAGAATGGACAAGAAACTCTGTCATCATCATCTGCTTCATTTACCCCTTGGTAAGATTGGATGCCAGATATTGACTGCCAAAGATCTACGAATGACAGTCAGGCCAGAAACTCCGTACTTACTCTGTTAAAAAGTCGACCAACTAATAACGTTACTAGTACTTCAGGTGTCAAAAAAGTAAAAAGATGTCAAAAACAACAAACCGTACGTTACTCAGTGGCTACCGAATCGTCAAAATAATGAATGTGACCTTCTGGAAGGTTAGTGATGCGTTATCGGCCTTCAAAGGGTTTCGAATTGAGCCGGATCCGAGCAGTACTTTTTACAACCGAAGTAACGAGTAACGTACAATTACTGGCACATTAATTTTCACGCCTGTCAACTATGTATTATGCGTGTAGCACAATGATCCATCATTTACCAAGTCTCGCGGTAAGTTTCTATTTAAAGTCTCAAATGTTTATCCATAATGTAATCATACAGAAGGAACAGAATAATATACATATATAGAAACAATACCTATGCAAACCTCCCATAAACCTCCTGAAAACGTCCCGTGTGTTCCTTGGTAGTAGAATAAGTCACTCCATGTTCTCCTGTGGGTGTCGTAGAAGGCGACTAAAGGATAGCAGCCGGAATGTGAGGAGACATCATCTTTCTCATCAGTTTTAACTCCGGAAACCGATACATGGCGGTATAACCATGAATTATGCCAAATGAAGAATCTGATACTTGACAGCAGCACTATCAGCAAAAGTATTCCAATACTGCGGTCACTAATCCGCCTGAAAAGCGTGGTGACTATGGTAAATCCCCAAATGACTAGAAGCACAGATTCACGACCCCCAGTTCCCGGTAGCTGCACAATTCCTGGTCATAGTACAGACCACGGTAACGGTGGGGCGGGTGGTGTCAAGAATCTCCGGGCGACGGCAGGGTACCAACACCATAATTTTTACCTGGCAACTTATAATGAACGCTCTCTGCGGCTGATCAAGCACCTCGCTGAATTGGAAGTAGAGTATCAACTGGCACATCGTGGGACTATCATAGATCCGGAGTCAGGAGACGATAACCCTCAACAGTGTCACTTACTCTACTTCCAAGAGGGACATCAACCATGCCAAGGTAGCATCGGGTTGGTCCACAAGTCACTCAAGAGCCACATTGTGGAATTATGCAGTATCAAAAATCGAAATCAAATCAAAAATCAAAATCATTTATTTGCTTAAAATGTGTTAGGTACAGAGATGGTACATAAATATTTAAAGTGCTTAGACACATTTCGCCTATAGGTGTTGGCATGCAAATTTACACAAATAAAAATGTAGGTATACACAATGTGTACAAAGTTAAAATTCTATAGGATACCTGCATTTTATATTAAACACACATACATTATACATATTATAGTCAAGGAAGTAGGTAGCACAAAGTAACTTTTAACTACAATGCATTTCTGAAATGATAAGACTGACACGATTTTTTATTGAGGAATTCACCAACTGAGTAGAAACTAAGAGATATCAGCCATTTTTTCAAAACCGGACAGAACTTTTTGTAAGGTAGTTGTGTTATCCAACTAGGTAATGAATTATATATAAGTGGTGCCATATATACACATCTGCGTCTGAATAGTTAGTAGTATGTAGGCAAGGGTGGCCTTGGCCCCATACCTTGTACTTAACATTACAGAAAGGTATTCCTTGAAAATTATTCAAGTGTATGAGCCAACGTCCAACCATTGAGCTACGAGTATCTTGAAGGGAACCGAATTCAACGTACGCGAGGCAAACAAATGAATACACCTACTAAGGATTCCTAGACTATGACGACCGGCATCCGAAAAAAGATATTTATTAATGCCAAGTCAACCTATGGTCGAAGATTCCAAAATTAAAAATGCTTAGTACTAATATAGACCTACGCGATGTTAGCATGGCTAATTTTTTTTGATAAAGTTAATAAGGTACGTGCTGCTTTCAATGCTGAGCCATTGTTCTTGCATCAGGTACAATAGACACATTATTCATTTACCTTCATAAATACAGCACAACTCATACATCTCCAGCAGTGTAAATTAATGAGTGAGTTATTTTTATACGTGTGTGTGAGTTGTTAATAGTGTCTCTACTAACACTAGCTCATAAGGTATTGTATACAAACATGTATGGATCGCTAATGGTCTGATGTCACTGTTTGTAGTTTAGTACTAACATGGGATAAGAATATTGTTACTAACCTAATGGGTTATTGTTATCAGATAAATAAATACTGTGATATTATCACTTTACAATCACAACATTTAATAAGCTAAAGTTCCTCGCCTCGCTGAATGTGTCTTCGTTGGGGCTAGACTTAGAAACTACTGTACAAAATTTCACATGGATTTTCATCAATAGAAAGAGGAACTATACAAGGGGGAATAAATGCATGAAAAAAATTAAGACTCTTAGATAAAGTAGGTTATAAATTAAAAAGATATTAATCATGTATTCAGAGCATTTTTCGCGGAAAGAAGACACTTTTATTACCAACGAGTAGGAATCCTTCTAAAAGTCTTCAAGGTTACCCGCGTTATACAGACAGATAAATTAAGGAACTAAAATTTTATTGTCTGTGTCAGAATAGATACAAGTTGTGATAAAGAGTTTAAATTTAATTGCTAAATAAGGAAATCTCATAAACTTTATCTAGTTGACAAAAACAATATCTGAACTTGACATTTCGAAATACATTTTTTGGTCCTTTTTAGGCACAAAAGACCATTAATTTCTTGACAACCGGATCTCCAGTAAATAGATGTCTCGAAGGCATAATAATATATGTTATACTAGCTACTGATAGTGACTTCTTCCGCGTAGAACTCAAGTATTTCAATAACATAGCCTAAGGCACTCCGCATAAATAGCAACAGTTCTTCTTGCTTTTTATCAATGAAAGATTTTTGTAATAGATAGATAGTTAAAACATTTATTTAGTGCACTCAAAAGAAATATCACAACACAAAAAAAATAAATCAAATGTATTAAACAAAGTGCGGTGTGCTTCTCAAGGTTGTACCCAATGGGAGTCCAGGGGTGTGATTCTGTAAGACCTCATTCTAAACTTCGAATCTGAATCCGCTGTGAGTTTCATGATTGGCATTCTAAAAACTCGGTTGATAATTCGAATTTACACTAGCACCACCTTTGCGAGCGTGTCAGCGAGTTGAAGTAAATTGACAGGGAGATTTTGACAGATAAAGTATGAGGTGACGTAAGAAGTGGCATTCTATAAGGTAATTTCCCCGTCATTCCGACGCTCACTTCGCACTCGAACCCGATTCAAAGTGTCAAATATATTATGGTCATTTTGAACCTTATGCGAAGTGAGAGTGAATAGCGATGTGACATGCGAGTTGTTGTTTGAATTTTACAGAATCGACTGCATCGATCAGCATGACGTGTCAGGCAAATATACCAATGTAATGGATTCGGTAGTTCCACAGTTAACAGACAAACAAACAACGAGACTTTTACGATTTATAGTATCAGTATAGATGAATCCATAATGCCTAATTTAAAATGTTTAGTTAATCTTGTCACGTTGGTAAGGAAACATCAATATCTTGTGATCTTTGTCTGACATTGAAACCCAGAGCCTTTTTAAATTAAGGTCAGACTAAAACTTAATTAGTGAATATAAGATGGATAATAACAGTCCAGATGAATTCATTTTGATTTGATTGCCATATCAGATGGTACGTAATGATGATTCATATCATCATTAGTCTGGTATTTCCAAACCTGTTTTTTTTTAATTACCAAAAAGCTGTTATCTCATAATTTGTACCATTTCCACGTCTATTACTATTCGAGAATGTTTATTTTTAGTCTGGTCTTACCTTCATTAGTGGAGTATGAAGTATTGTAGAATTAATGACTGATGGAGTAAGCGGTGAACTTCCTTAGGCGAAGGTATAGAGACGATCTTCGTAGAGTCGCTTGTTGTACTAGTAGGATGAGAGTGTCGAAGGTCAATCAGAATGGCGTGTGATATTGGAAAGGCCCATGTCCATCAGCTGTCAGTTGAAGATGCACTTTTGGTTTATCAGTAGGGAATGCTTAAGGCATTAAGTCCAACCTATTGTTGCATAACGTTCGATAAATAAATATCTACATTTTAGTAGCAACCTTTACAGAGTTACAAGGGCCTAAAGTTCCATCGACTAAATGATATCCTTTGTAATCCTACTTCCTACTACCATAATACTATTCCCTAAATACTCTATTAACGGAATCAACTTAAATTTGGCACACATACAGACATTGATCTAGATTAAAATGAAGGATATTTTTATCCCGTTTTTATGTTTCCGTAATTCTGAAATCTACGCAAACGAAGTACAAGATAAAAAGAATACAAATACAAATACAAACAAATACAAACATTTTATTTGTTCAACATAGGTAGGTCAGGTACAGGTGTTATGATCTTCTACTTCGTTTGCCAAGCTCAAGTGGCAGCGGGCTGGGTTCATTACCCGTAGAACCGATGGCCGATGGGACACAAAGGTCCTGGAGTGGCGGCCGAACACCGGCAGATGAAGTGTCGGCATGCCCCCACTGGGTGAAACGGCGACCTGGTCCGTGGGAAGATGCTGGATGAACGTGGTGCGGGATCGATACAGGTGGAGGTCTTTGGGGGGACTTATGCCCAGCAGTGGGTGTCAGAAAAGTTTAAAAAAAAAGTAAACCGCTTTCAAAACCTAAAAAGTGATAAATAACTTTAGCACAGAACACACATTACTTTACTTTCGGAAGTCGGTGGCGGTGGCTTTGTGTTTGTTGTTTTGTATTGCCACCGACTTCCGAAAGTAAAGTAATGTGTGTTCTGTGCTAAAGTTATTTATCACTTTTTAGTTTTTGAAGGCGGTTTTCTTTTTTTTGAAAACACTTTTTATTTTTCGCTTTTTAGTATTGCCCTAACATCCAAATCCTTTAAGAAACGGCGACACATTTAAAAGAGATTGTGTGTCCTCCAAAAATTGAAGAAACTAAAACGTCGTCTAAGGAATTTATTGGGGAATTTGTTGATTTTCTCAAAAAGGGCTGTATCAATTTGGATAACATTTATATGGGACCATTTCGAAATAAACCCCTTTCGAACAAAAAAGAATTTTGCAAATCCGACTATTTATGACAGAGTTATGCCCGAACATACATAAAAAAATATAAACATTCGAATTGATAACCTCCTCTTTTTTGAAGTCGGTTAAAAACTTCTAAAGATTGATATGATGATGATGATGATGATGACACAGACAAAGTCGCGGACAAAATCTGGTCATTTAATGAAAATAAGTCTGTGGGTGTTACCAGACCAATCGATCGATCGACGATCGACGATGGATCGATGGTAGAATTTATTAGTCGACGTCGATCGAGCTGCTTGAATATTATTACTAATGGATAATCCATTAGTAATAATGATCAAGCAGCTGCGGTAAATCGATCAACGTCGACCGGTGCCATCGACCGGCAATCGATCGATTAGTTAGTGGAACAGTATCCGTCGATCAGCCAAAGCTACCACACCAATCGATCAACGTCGATCGATGTAGTTTGATGGCTTCGATCGACGATCAATCGATTGGTGTGGTCCCTGATAGGGTGTTACCTATCAGGGATCACAGACATTGGTAGTAGTAGTAGGTAGTGACGATAATAACAATTACACAATTAAACACAAACGCTATTGTGAATCGCACGAATAAAATTATTAGTGAACAGGTATAATTGAGTAAAGAAAAAACTGCATTCTACTGTTGTCCTTGTGTTGTAATAATAATAATAAATAATAACATCATCCTTTAATTGTCCCACTGCAGAGCACAGGCCTCTTCTCATACAGAGAAGGCATGAGTTTGAAGGTATTCACTTTTGAATTTGTATTTGATTTTTTGACTTCACTTTCAGTGTTCCGCGCGGTCTATCTGCCTATCTGCCTTTTGTTTCTTGAGGTTTAGACGAAACATATTTTAATCAATAGTTACGACCAACATACCATATGCATGCAACCTTTACAGTACATACAAGGCTCAAGGTCATTGGAGAATAAGTCATAATAATAGTTGATATAACGTCTAAAACGCAACCGTCGTTAATAACACTGATAGTCACGGTTATTGAACAACTTTAATGAATTGAAAAGGTATGATTACCATCAATAATTCTTCCACATATTATTATTGTCTGTCACAATGGTCATTGTCAGCACTGACATTAGTCATAATAAGCTTTCTCGTCATTAAGATGATAAAATAGGGTATTTTACCAAAAAAGTGGAATTTGTCCGTCAGATAGATTTCCAAAAAATATTGGACACGTGTTTTTTCTTTTTTAACGTAAACCAAAAATGAAGACGATACAGTGCGTCGAAAACTCGTGTGACATCACTATGTCAGTACACTTTTACTGGCGAAGTGACGTCTCTCGAAACCCCCACTCATGATCTTTGATGCGTTTTATCTTCGTCAGTTTTTATTGATTTGATAAAACGCTATCCAAAATTTTTCGATAATCTAACTGACGGACTAATTAGATTTATTCGGAAAATACCCCATTATGATTGGTTTGATTTTATGTTTTTTAACCGACTTCAAAAAGGAGGAGGTTATCGATTCGAATGTTTGTATTTTTTTTTTCTTTTTATGTATGTTCGGGCATAACTCTGTTCTATATAGTCGGATTAGCAAAATTATTTTTTGTTCGAAAGGGGTTTATTTCGAAATGGTCCCATATAAATGTTATCCAAATTGATACAGCCCTTTTTGAGAAAATCAACAAATTCCCTAATAAATTACTTAGACGACGTTTTAGTTTCTTCAATTTTTGGAGGACTTAAAATCTCTTTTAAGTGTGTCGCCGTTTCTTAACGGATTTGGATGTTAGGGCAACACTAAAAAGCGAAAAAAAAAAGTTTTTTCAAAAACTTTTTTTTTGAAAAAACTTTTTATGTTTATAACTTCATATTTTCCATAAAAGCTGATTAATATTTAGAATTTTAAAATATTTTATTACTAGCTTTTACCCGCGTCTTCGTCCGCTTGAATGCCGAATTTATTAAGAAGCCTATGTCCTTCCCCAGAGTTCAAGCTATTTTGTTACCAAATTTCATAAAAATCGGTTCATCCGTTTCATCGTGAAAGCGTAACAGACAGAGTTACTTTCGCATTTATAATATTAGTAAGTATGGAAATATGGATAAAGTATGGAAGTAGTCTCTCTAGTAAAATCGAAACTTAAATACCTAATTGAACTATGGGGATCCGCCGCCAAATCTAACATAAAACCACTACAAAGAATACAAAACAAAATTATCAAAGTACTATTTCATTACCACTACCTATATCCAACAAAAAAATTATACGAAAAAACTAACCTACTAAATCTCACACAACTATACATTTATTACACCTGCATCCTCATAAGAAAAATCACCACAAATTCTGTACAATCAAATATACAAATACAAAAAAAGGCACCAACATACAACACAAGAAGTAAAAACAAGTTTCAACTGATAACCTGCACGGACTAATTACGGCAAGAAAACAATATTAGTTGAAGGAACGCAGCTATTCAATGATTTACCAGAGGATCTAAAGAAATGTAATAGTTTTAACATATTTAAGGCTAGACTCAAAAAACATGTACTTATGTCCTGTAACACCACCAGCATACCCTAGAGGCAAATACCTACAATAATATTTCACATTGTATCTCATTTTAAGTGAACTGTTACGTTCTTATGAGAATAAACTCTTTAAACCTAAGTATAGATGAGTATAAATCTAATAAAATGGACTTAGATATTAAAACAATATAATAAAGGTGAAGAGTTTGTTTGAAGGCGCTAATCTCCAGAACAACTAGTCCGATACTAAAAATTCTTTCGCCAATTGGAAGCTACGTTATCACTGAGTGCTATATTTTCAATAAATTAGAGATCTGTAAGAAAAATCACGCGAACAAAGTCGTTGTAAGTCTGAAATTGCCAATCCCAAGCAAACGTGGTGATCAATGTTCGTGCTTTCTTGGGTAAACGCGCTTCCCTGACCAAATAACCATGACCATACATTTCCTCTTTGCCGCAGAATCAAAATTCGCACAATTTTTGTTTTTTTTTTTAAATAAAATAAATCGTGAACAATAAAGATTTTTAAGTTACCTACCTATCTATTAGTGTAATCCTCAAATTAATAGCACGTCAACTTTAGCAAAAGATACACGTTTTTAGTATTTTTTTACAGGGAGATTTATGTATATACAGGGTACATAAAAAAAAATTACAACGTGGAATGTGATGATAGGATATTGAACATTAATAATATGATTTTAGATGAAGTTTGTTTCTCTTAATTAATGAGTTAATAGCCTCTGAATAACGAAGAAAAACGCACTTTTGGTCGGGGTAGCGCCTTAAGGCGACGATATACGCCGGCGACCTTGAGTGACCAGAGAATCGTATGCGCTGCGTCCAAAACTCTCAAAGTTTAGTCGAAACAATTTAATAAAAGATAGTATTCTTTAACTTATAAAAGGCGTATACTAAAAGATAGATTCTGATAATGAAATTGTTTGTAAGATAGTGTAAGTTTCGTTTAATTATACCTGGTAGATTTTGTGTGATTGCCATTGTTTTGTCTACGTCCGACACAACTTCCCGAGTTAATTAAACTATTTAATATGAATATAATCAAAAATATTCACGTACTAAATGATTAAGAGAATGTTATAGTTTAACATATATTTTATTCAAATCATTTACACTACACATTTTGACGTGATTGTCAGTTTAAAATCTGTAAAAGTCGTTAATAGCCCCCTAAGCCTTTTCTCTGCAGTGGGACATTAATAGGCTGCGGTATATTAGTGGTATTAAAAATAGTCTGAAAGTAGACCGACATAAGGTTTTTTTTTAAGTCTCTGGAAGGATTTATCTACCCCATGACTTATCGGGAGTGTAAAAAATCTCTGATAGATTGGCTAAAAAGCAAAAGTTATGACTACATCGAAACTCTTAGACAAAAATCTGGTTATGAATGACGCACACACAAGCACTATATACACAGACACACTCTTTACACATATACACACACTTACACAACACACACACACCCACACCCATACACACCAACGTGTGTTAAATTAATCGTTTTTACCCATTTTATTTTATTTTTCTCCCATTAGTTAATAAGTTACTAAATTACAAAAGTCCTTGTAAGCACACTATTGTACTAGTTTTAGAAGAGCGGGGCCTCCTAGCACAGGTGTTTCTTATACTTAAAAGGAGTCCCCTATGTAAGATAATATATTGTAGAAGTTGTAAAGTTACTGAAATAAATTTATTATTATTATTATTATTATTATTTGCTGGAGAAAAAACATACACAATCTTCATTTTAATATTTTTGGAACTGTTGTTATATTATGGTATTTATTCAGTGAATTATGCTTAAGAACAACAGTTTTACACGCCATAATTAAATGCAAATTGATATACTTACTTTTTGTGTTGCCTATTTCTACACATTAAAATTCTTTTTCCACTGTCGTACCTACCCTACCTAAAGCTGCTACTGTATCATAAGTAGGTACTAACCTTTAAAAGGTCAACAGTAACAAGATTAGAGCATAATTATAATACTGTTAGAGTGTCTCCAGCTACAGCCTTAAACGTTGTGTATTTTCTTTGAACAAAAGAAAGTAATATTGTAAATGCAAACACAGAATTACTTTGTGTCACATAGAAAATTTGAAAATTTAGAATAAGGATTATGACTAAAATATTTTTTAACCAGCAGAGGTAGACCCTGTTATAAAACGCCACTGCGTTTGAGACAAAAAGCTTAAAAATAAAAGTGGAGGCAACGCTCTAAATACCTAAGTGAAAACACATATCACTGTCTCATTCTTATGTATGCATTCAGAAAGAGAGCAGCCCACAGTTGGTTTCAAGCTTTTGTTCCAAGTGTTGGCTCCATTTATATCTTCATGGTTTGAGACTATTTTCATTGACAATGATATTGGCGCCGATTCCTTTGTTCAGAAAACACAAAAATTCAATTAAACAATTGACATTCATCCATCCATCTAATAATTTAGACAAATGTCAAATTAGTTTTTTCTTGAACTTTTCCGTGTTTTTAATCAATACGTTCTGAAATGACAACTATATTGTATGAACATTTTAGATCAACTTAAATTGACAGCTCTTATTAATATCTGTCTATTTCAAGTTTTATTGTAGAAAATGAAATATAAATAGGTTAAAATAAGTTAAGTTCGACACAACAGAATTCGCACCGCTGTCGCGTCATTGTCAATCTCCTTGGTCCTTGGTTTTGTATTTAACTGGCTGTAACCGGTTTTCATCAGCTGTCTGATTTGCTAGTTCGCCAACAGAAAAACTGCCCAAACTCTTCTATACACCAGTTCTATCGTCATCTATTATAAAATAATAAATATCAACGTGTTTTCTTAACAGCAGTTCGTTTTTCACCTCAATGGGAATTTCCAATTCAATTTGGTTTCATGTAAACAAGCATGCGTATGATTCGAACAGTAATTGCGACTTGTTATTCAGAGTCACGATATTTTAAAACTTCTATTAAGTAAATCGTAATACCTACTGGTTATGTAATGGTATTGAATTTAGTGTGAAGTATTTCTAGAAAATTCTTATGTGATACAGTACCAATAATACGCATCAGCATAAAAAAAAATGTGTGACGCATATATATGTAATTCTTTATCATACAAACTACACATTTTTTTTAATAATCAACTATAAGTTGTTAAAGATTTATATGATAAATTCAAGTCTCTAATGCTATTTTTTTCCATTTAAGTAATAAAATGTATCTTTGAATTACCAAGGGTTCGGCCAGTTAGTCAGAAAGTTACAACTGTAATTACTAATCCTGTTATCAAACCGTTTGTCAAAAAGAGGGCGAGAAAACTAAAATTTCAAATAAATTGGAAAACAATCTATTAATGAATTACACACTACTGGCGAAGTTCTGAGAACTCTTGAAAAAATCTAACAAAATAAATAATAAAAAATACGAAAATAAAAAATACTGCCAGGCACTTCAACAAAGGACGCGTTTTAGAAAAACCAAGAAGGTAAAGGTTCTAAAACAAAACAAAGACTAACCTCCATTGTTTCATAAGTCACACCACACGTCCCCCACATACCGCATTCATTCCACGTAGGGGCCATTAAACGATCGCTCAACGCATACCAACACGCAACAAGAAACACTCCAGTAAATACAAAAAAAAATATTTTATTAAAATTCTAAATTATAATTAAATACTTAATCTAATAAATCACTTTAAATGTTAACTTCATTTCCGTGGGGGATAACATTATCTTTTTCGGTTACGTCTTCCTTGTCGGTGTCGGAGGGGGTCGTTGGCTCCTTCTTTTCCTCTTCTTCAGTAACTCTCGTAGTCAAAGAAGGCTGAGGAGTCTCTACTTTGTCTTCTTTGTAAGGCTTTCCTGTTTCCACGATGGGCACTTCCCTGTCAACCTCTTTAGCTCTCTCGACGATACCAGTTACTGGGGCGGTTACGATCAGGTTTCCATCACTCGACAGCTCAGCAACAACATCGGCACTGGAGGAGTTTGATGGCAAGGTGTAGGTGTGGAAGAACTGGCTTGCGAAAACGTCATGGTCGTCCTGTTTGGCCTCGTGCGATCCCTGGATGAAGATAAAGTCACCCTTCACCTTGACTTTCAGGTCTTCTTTCTTGTAGTCCTTGACATTTACAACAACTTGGAACTTGTCGTCGTCGGCGATGATTTTGGGCCCGATTTCGGCGAAAGTCGGGAACAATTTCCAGAGAGGAGCGAAGAGATTGCCGAAGATTGGGAAGCCAAGCCAAGGGCTTTGGGGTTCGAAGTCTTCACTGTATATTGAGGTAATAGGCTGCGGAGCCGGTTGGTCGGTGACCGGCACGGCGGCTGCCGTCGCAAGGATAGCGCATACCGCAAACAATCGCGGCGAAAACATATTGACGTGTGCACTTGTTGGTGATGCAACTAGAACTGAGGCCGCCGCGGGTCGCGAAGGCTATATACAGGTAGTGGGGCAGGGGGGTGCGTAAGCGCATCGCTGGCGATGACGATAGAGTTATAATGTAAATACGGCAGTAGGTACAAACAGGCGACGGAAGGAATGAGTTTACTTTTGATTCACGTTCAAGTTTGGAAACATTCATGCTTCGAGCGCATATAAGGAAAAAATTAAATTAAAAATTTAAAAAACCCCCAACGCAAAACATAAAAGCAATTATTTAAAAAGTAAAAAATAATATCTTTTGTTGAGCCATCAAATGTTTGTTCGTTGAAATGGCGCTATAATGTCTCGGCGGGGTACTGCGTAAATCAAATCTCATTGCAAATCCATGAGTTCGCTATTTTACCTATTTAGCTATTGCTGACTTAGCGGTACCCCGCCGCAACATTATAGCGCCATTTCAACGAACAAACATTTGATGGCTCAACAAAAGATATTATTTTTTACTTTTTAAATAATTGCTTTTATGTTTTGCGTTGGGGGTTTTTTAAATTTTTAATTTAATTTTTATTTGAAAGTTTTTAAATGTAATTTAGTCTGGTTTTGAGAAGTTGTAGATACGTCTAAAGTTGTATTTCGTCACATGGATCTTTTTTGATATTAAAGATATCACCCTGAGAATGCGTTTGGTATATATAATTCGCCATTTTGTGGTGCCGGTCATCTTGGCCTTGAAATTTATCATAGTGTAACGTATTCTACTAGTGAAGCCCTTTCATTTGATACCCATATTGATAGAGTTGTGAAAAAATATGTGATTAGCTATTTTGTAGCGGCGGCCATCTTGGACCGATTTTCATCAAACATAGCTAAGAACACTCCCGACTAATTCACCTTTCAAATAAAAAAAACAAAAACAAAATCGGTTTATCCGTTCGGGAGCTACGATGCCACAGACAGACACACACACACACACACACACACACACACACACAGACACGTCAAACTTATAACACCCCGTCGTTTTTACGTCGGGGGTTAAAAACAGTAACGTAACGATGGACATTTTGTTTCCAATAGTGAAGCTGTTATGGGCGTCACTAACGGTGAAGATACTATATTTTTTTATGTAAAGATAACATATTGCTCACTATACAGTTTGTATGAAATATCACAAAACAACTAAGATACTATTTATAATATTTTAATTTAAGCCAAATTGTATAGTGAGCGATATTTTATCTTAACATAAAATATTATAGTATCTTCGCCGTGTCTGACGCCCTTAAGTCTAGAAATAACTAGTTTTGACATTGAGTCAATCAAACAATGCAATTATGCTAGTTCATTACCAAATATTTCGCACATTAAAATAATTCTACTCCATTATTTTATTTAAAAAAAAGCGTGGGGTGCTTTTTAAGATATTATCAAAATGATAATTACTCTACTCATATCTGTCAATAAAATATTTATAACTGTTGACACCATGCACCCCACGCTTTATTTAAAATAAAATAATTTATAAAAATTTATTTTCTATTTTTTAGTTTGGTTTTCTATAAAAAGCGTGTTTTTAGTTTTTTTAAACTATTATTTATTTTTTACTTTTTAGTTTGGTTATATCTATATCTATAAATATTATGTACATTTATTCTACCAGGGGCGCTTGTGCAGTACCTTCCTAGTATATAATAGCTGTTTTTTCGGCAACTAATTTTGAACGACATATGTTTTTTTTTTGTTTTTTGTTTTTTTAATAATAAATTTATCAAATTAGTGTATTGTCATCGGTCCTCAATAAATCTACAAAGTTTGAACGAAATCTAGCCGTTTAAAGTGGGTCAAAATCGCGCCCAAAGAAGTCGGTTACAAACAAACATACAAACATACAGGTGAAGCTTATTAGCTTCACCTGTATGTGAAAAATACGATCGCTATAGGTAGAATAGTTGTTCGCCGTCGCATCTGTAAAAAATCAAAACAAACCGTTCTTTGCCTTTAGGCTTGACCTTGTAAGGCCGGCTTCTAGAGTGATCTCTGCAGAATTAGCTTACTTACACGTAACAATGAATCAAGCATGTACTAGGACTTCCGATGTCACGTCTGTGAATGCGTTGGTGTCAGCACTTTATTGTGCTGACTGTTCTTTTCTTCCTTTGTTATTGATTACAATTTTAAATAATAATTACGTGTATTTTCACGATTTTTTTTCGCTGAATCACTGAATTAATGTCTAATATTTGACGACACGGTTGGCGCAGTGGCTGAGCGATCGACTGCTGCGCTGCGTGTTGCGGGTTCGATTCCCGCCCAGGGTAAACATTTGTGTGATGAGCACTTGTGTTTGCCTTGTGTCTGGATGTTGTTTATCTATATATGTATGTATTTACTAAAAAAAAATGTATTTGTTTATGTATATCAGCTGTCTGACACCCATAGTACAGGGTCTCCCTAGTTTGGGGTCAGATGGCCGTGTGTGAAAATGTCCCCACATATTATTATTATTATTTTCGATAATAATTACGTTTATTTTTAAAAATTTTTTTTGTTCAATGTCTGTTATTTCGATAAGGCAACAATCATCTGGGCAAATACCTGTTAAGCCCGGATGAATTAATGGAGATTGCCCCAAAGCAGATCCTGCAGTTCATCACAGCTGCAGGGTTTGGTGGCGAACCAAAACAAGCGGCGATCACAATAGATCAGGTGTGATTCTGTAAGACCTCATATTTAACTTTGAATCTGAATCCGCTGTGAGTTTCTTGATTGGCATTCTTAAAATTCGATTGATAATTCGAATTTACACTAGCGCCACCCTTGCGAGCGTGTCAGCGAGTTGAACTAAATTGACAGGGAGATTTTGTCAGATTAAGTATGAGATGACGTAAGCTGTGGCATTCTGTAAGGTAATTTCCCCGTCACTTCAACACTCACTTCGCACTTGAACCCGATTCAAAGTGTCAAATATATCAAGGTTATTTTGAACCTTATGCGAAGTGAGAGTGAATGAGATTGTTGTTTGGATTTTACAGAATCGATCTACTGGTCGCAGTGAACCACAGCCGCACGAAGCTAATAAAAAAAAATATTTCGATAGGAGGCATACCCACTACAAACCCAGTATTCACACTCAGAGATTTTATTGTTATTTTTTTTATTTGGCTCACCAACAATTGAATACACTTTACATACACAGACATGAGATACATCCAATATATTTATAGACTAGTGTACCAATCTCTTACAGGTAAGCACATCATGTGAGAGAGATCCAGTAATGTCCCCAATGTCCCCAAAAAAAATATTCGCGCTGTCCGAGAAATTGCACTTATTTCATTAATATAATAAATAATAACAGCCTATTATTGTCTCACTGCAGGGCAAAGGCCTTTTGGTTACCGCGGTTGCTCCGTAGATGGGTGATCATGGAGACCCCTCGTCGCTCCGGAAAACAAGTAAAGCCGTTGGTCCCGGCTGTCATTCGTTGATATTTGACAGTCGTTATGGGTAGTCAGAAGTCTGAAAATTTAACAACCAGTCTTACTAAGGGGTACAGTGTTACCCAGTATCTGGGTCGTGGACGTCAGACCGGCAGTCGCTTCATGTAAAACGGTGGTATTCAGCTGCTTTCGGTTAGTCTGGAAGCCGACCCTACAATAGTTGGGAGGAGGTTAGGCATATGATGACTAAATACTCGACAAACAAACTACAATAGAATTTACTGAACGGAATGTTATTATAATTCATAGCCGGTATTTCTACCGCTTCCTTCGATTCATAAACAATTATTATTATTGGTATTCGAAGCCTTATTGCGGTACGGAAATATAACATACTGTTCGGTATTCTTATGATACCTAATATTCTATTAGATTTTCTATGAAAAACTATTTTAAGACAGATAATACTCGTATAGAGATGAATGCATGAGTGCGTTACTCTTTCACATTTCGACGGCTAAACGGTATACGCTAAAATAGGGTTTTACCAAAAAAATCCGTCAGTTAGATTATCGAAAAATATTGGAAACGTATTTTTTGTTTTATCAAATCAATAAAAACTGACGAAGATAAAACGCATCAAAGATCATGAGTGGGGGTTTGTTACGTCACTTCGCCAGTAAAAGTGTACTGACATAGTGATGTCACACGAGTTTTCGACGCACTGTATCGTCTACATTTTTTGTTTACGTGAAAAAATAAAAAACAAATGTCCAATATTTTTTGGAAATCTATCTGACGGACAAATTAATTTTTTTTTGGTGAAACACCCTATTTAGTACAGAAGCATTCTTCTTCTTCTTTGAGTGCCTCTCTGAACTACGAAGGTTGTCAGTCAGCTCTGCATACTTTTCCTTTTCTTTCACAAGGTGGAATAGTTCCGCGGCGGTCGAGATACCAGTCCACTCTCGTAGGTTCCTTAGCCAAGTCACCTCGCATTCCAGGTACTTTGCCCATCTTGATAAGTTTTAAAAGGATGTATCTTATAAGTTTGTATGTAGATCTCGGTTTAGCTTAACATATATAAAGAAAATTCTTTTCTTTTTTTTTTAAACGTTGCCCCACACGAGAAACAATCATGGCGAGATTCATACATTCATTTGTACGAAAAAAAAAAAGTAATTTAGAGGGTTTAAAATATTTTCCAATGTGAAGAACACATCACCAGGAGCAGATTGATATACTCAGCATATTTTTAAAACTCCGCATAATTAAAATATTACGAAATGAAAATAACACTTTTTCGTTTCATCTCGATGCCCATTTTGTGTTTATAAAAAAAAGAAAGTGACAAGCGATGTTCTATAAAATTGACAGACAAGTGATGTGACAAGTGTGTAGACAAAAATAACCAATATTTGTGATATTATTTCCCGTAAAACGATGCAATTTCAATGTAAGAACTGCGAAACGGCGAATGTCAGTGTCACTGTTACTGTCAGTCACCGTTTCCTTCTGAAATAATGAGCTTTTCTTTAAAGTTATACATTTTTTTTTGCGGGGTTTTTAGGTACCCAAGAATATAAGAATTAGAATTTCAACTTCCCTAAACATCTTAATTTTTTTGTACAAATCCTGCCATGATTCTGTGCCGTGGGTGCGTTTACAAACATTTAAATTCACATACACAAACAGCCAGACCCGGAACAACTATCTGTAGGCCATACAAATATTTGTTCAGTGCCGGAATCGAACCCTTCTTTTACCCTGTTTTTATGTTCTCGTAGGATAAATCACACCTTTAGCTTAATACTGAAGTATATGCAGGCATTGTCGCAGGCAGAAACTAGTCAAAAGACTCAAGGAGTCTGGCGTCCATTGTTTATCTATTGTGTCTGCTAATTAGTCAGTTGAGGTGATAGGTTAAAACCAGGATAGTTACCCCAGGGGTACAGTGGCCTCAACTGTAATTACTCCAAGAGTAGTTTCGTAGATGAATCACATGTTATTTTATTTCTCTATCGAGAGACTCTACCACTACCAGTTTGCTGACCGTGTTGTATGTCTCTGTGCCATCGCATGGGAAGGCAAGGTGCGATCAAAGTTTCTGCGGGATAAATGTCCTTGTTCTCGGCGGGGCATCTAAACGTAATTTAAAATTAAATGGATACGGCCAAAATTAGAGGTTGCAAACATTGTCAATACCACAGATATATATAGACCTAGATAACGTAAGTATCACGATCTGTATGAAAACCAAGCGTACCATTTTTTGGATGTCACAATGTAATACGAATGTTTTGTTTTTCCTAAATTTGGTATTACTGAGGGTATTAGATTAAAAATAATTGTTTTTTAAATTAATTACGCATAATATTAATCACTAAATGACTTACCGATGGAAGGAAACGTTTAATTTATTTTTTTACATACGATTTTTTTATCGTAAGTTAGGCACGAAAATAGGCACGCGAAGTAGTTGCTCCTGCGTTGTCTAGGTCTAGGGATATCTGTGATTAATACTCTGTAAATATCAAAGATAATATTTTTGACTTTGACAAATTTGAAGATAATAAACCAAAGTACCCACCCGTTTTACAAATATGATATTTTTGCTTTTTGTACTGAGAGATATGAAGCAATTTCAAAAAGTGTCTTTTACCCTATTTATAAAAGGACTGGTTAATATTGAACTTACTAGTAGAATTTAGGTTTTTGATACTCCTCCGATGTTTTGAAACATTTCGTTGTGGAATTCAATATCTACAGTTGAATCGTTTCTTCGGAACCTGGCGCTTTTGATTCTGGTTTCCAGGAGTTGTAGTGATTAGGACCAGGCTGACGGGATTGTCCCAAAAAAAATAGTATTGAATTGTCAAAACGCGATTCACCTGGGCCTCAAGTCTCCTATTACAATAGTGTCAGAATGGTCTATCACTGATTTCATAATTGTTGATTTTGACAAGTTTGGTAATCTACTAATATAATGGCGTCATTATGACTTTCCAATGGTCAATCACTGACACGCTATTCAAAGAAATGATATAGAATGGTAATCTCGTACAAAATGACAACTTAATGACTGACTTAGGCGGTAATCTGCTAAAATGTTGACAGTTCCTTTGATCAGTGACCTACCATTAGAACAGAACGTCGCTGTGCAGTCATTGCTTTTAATTCGACCAACCAATGATTGACCATTATGAATTTAGCAGATTACGAACTTTTAGCAAAATGACAATGGGATCGTGTTGGAATGACGAAATTATAAAAATAGCAGACTTGGCCCCCTGTAGGTTTGTAAGGCAATTACACTTATGACGTCACTTCTGGTTAGTCATTAGACAACTCAATTGACTTTATTGATGTCAAAGCAACTAACGACCCAATTCTACAGGAAATTAGGGCTAATTTAGTGGTTTTCTAAAGAAGTTCTGTCTTTGAATAATTGTTTAATTGTGTCATCTACCCAAATGTCTAATTGTTCTTTAATACATATAGACGCCAGCACATCAAGTCATTAAAAACTGTCAAATTGGACCAATATTCTTTTCTTTATTTTTCATTTAAATTTTGATATCAGCAGTGCTATTCTGTTCTGTTACAATCACCCTCGGTGAACACCTAGGTGAAGTGAGCTGTCATCCGTCGCGATGCTAGGGATTGACAAAGTAGACAGACGGATGACAGCTCACTTCACCTAGGTGTTCACCGAGGGAGATTGAATAGACATACTGGTCCATATTTAAATATAGTACCTACAAATACTAGCACTTCGTCTTCGTCTGAATTATGTCAATGATCCCCATTTTTTTCTATTGATAAGTATGCTAAGGGAGTGGGGGGGGCGGTAGACACTAAGGGATAATGTAGCAATCTAATGGTGAAAGAATTTTTGAAATCATACATAGGCATAGGGAGTCGTTCCATGTAAAATACAAATCTTTCCTCTTTATATTATTAGTGTAGATAAAAGAGTATATACCTCGTTTAAAAGAGAAAGTAAGGGCGGGTTGCTTCAACTAACCATTACTGACCGGTAACAGTAAAAAATGGCGCTAACTATCGTCAAATCAAAAAAATGGGTTGATTCACAAAATCATACGTCAAAAATTTACTATTACCATAACCGACCAGTCATCGTAATTTTGTGTTGACAAACAGCTACTTCTAACATAAAAATATTATGGAATCTCTTTTAGAATAACTTTAACTGACGGATTTATATGTCATGAAACAACCCGTTACATTTAACGTACGTTAAACATCATCAGTCATAGTAACTTTTTAACCGTACGTATGTAACGTTAACCGACTGTTTGAAACAACCAGCCCTAAGAGTAGGGCAACTAGATTAAATTTTTCTTTGCTTTGACATTGAATTATGTGCCTTTTAATGGTCTAAATAGATTATTTTTTTACTTTGACACTCTACACTATTTAACTTCTAATAACTCTATCACAGCCTTATGTTGCCAGTGTTTTTATATAAAAACAAAAGACGCGGCTTTTGTATTTCATTGCAATAATTTTTGGTCCATGTTAGGTATTTTGTTTGATAGAGATAATGCGTAGTTAGCTAAGTATGTAATGTATTTTTATACAGTCATATGTACAAACGTAATAAATAATACATATTTCAACTAATTATCTTTCAGAAACAATTCGGAAAATTCTGACAGGTAGATAACCAATGGAATTTTCTTGAAAAACATGCGTAATAAATATATTTTTTCCATCCAATGACTCAAGCGCACGCCAGACTTTACTCCGCAAACTATATGTATGAGTCAGTCCATTATTCACGCTTATTCACCCAAATCATACCTAACCATTTAAATGAACGGCCTAATTAACCTGTAATTAAGTGAATTGATAACGTGTTCTTTGATGATTTGATTAAAGATGATGAATGAATATAATCAACCAGCTTGTGGATCAATAAAAGCAGCAGTCGTGATGGTTAAGCTACGCTTGCCGCGGTCCGTTTGTGGATGGGTGACCATCCATTTCATACCAAGAAGCCCAGAAAGTACGTAAAGCCATTGGTCCCGGCTGTCATTCGTAGATCGTTGAGAGTCATTATACGTAGTCAGAAGCCAGAATATCTAACAACCAGCCTTACCAAGGGGTATCGTGTTACCCAGTAACTGGTTTGTGGAGGTCCGATAGGCAGTCGCTCTATGTAAGACACTGGTATTCAGCTGCATCCGGTTAGACTGGAAGCCGACCCCAAGACTGTAAGGAAAAGGCAGATGATGATGAATATAATCAATTAACCATGATTTCCGAAAAATGTGTAGGTACTCTAAAGGCTGCATGCGTTTGTCATGCAGGTTGAAATCATTAACTATTTGATTTATAATATATATTTTTTAAAAAGAGAACCGCCTTCAAAAACTAAAAAAAGTGATAAATAACTTTAGCACAGAACACACATGACTTTAGATACGACGATTGCCACCGACTTCCGAAACTAAAGTCATGTGTTCTGTGCTAAAGTTATTTATCACTTTTTTTAGTTTTTGAAGGCGGTTCTCTTTTTCCAAAAAAGTTTTTTTTTTCACTTTTTAGTGCCTCCTTATCACCCAAATCCATTAAGAAACGGCAACACAGTTAAAACAGAGATTGAAAGTCCTCCAAATATGGTAAGATGGTAGAATCGATATCCGTGGAAGAAACGAAAACGAAGAACGAACGAATATTAATTAATTTTGTAATAATTACCTACATTATTTTAATACAATACATAAAATTAAAATAACGAATACACTATACCTATACACAACTCTAATAATATAAAACAAACACCCAATTAAACTCATCAAAATAATTTAAGCCTTAACTTAGCCCTCTTTGTCTCTGCTAATTTTGATGTGCCCGACAGGGTCCATATTGGTCAACTCCTTGTTAAACCACCTATTTAATACATATGGATAGCAATAAAGAATTTGAATTTATCTTCTCGGTTTTTGTTGTTTTTTTCAAAAAGCGCTGAATTAATTTCTGTTTATTGTATACTAATGCCTTCCAGTGTTTGTTACCTTCTTTAGAATGTAACAAACACATTTCTGAAAACCGCATCAAAATCAGTTCAGCCAATCGGGAGATAATCGCGGACAAACATACATACAAACATACGGGTCGAACTGAGAACCTCCTTTTTTTTGAAGTCGGTTAACAAATAAACAAACACACTTTACCTCTGACTCGAAATATTAGTAAAGTAAAAATATACAAGGTGTAACGTTAAACACGCAAAACCTCAGACACCCCAAATGATTTTTAATTCAATTAACCTAATTCTGAAAGAAAAAAAAACATTTAAAAAAATTTAAAGGTTTTATGTGCTGTTTTAGTTTTTCCAAGACTCGTATTTGCATTGAAATAAGAACTATTATGAGAAAATTTAAATTGGACGACAACTTTGTGTTTGTTTACCTATTTTGGCAGGTTTGTGCACGTGATGGCTTGACTTATTAATAAATAGACAGGGCAACATGTAATGAAGTTTTTTTGAAAAATGTGACCTATATTAAAAAGTGGTTCAATTGATTCTGCTCGTTATTATAATCAAACTATTTTCAGGATTTGTGTATTTGACGTTACACCTTGTATTACTAACAGGGTAAAATACTAATGTGGTGTTATTGTCATATTTCAACAAAGGAACACAAAACAATATTGGTTTTTACTGTAGGGTATAAACTTTCCTCTTGAATCACTCTACCTATTGATGAAAACCGCATTCATTTTTTTTTTTTTGCACATAGTGCAATAAATACACTGTACAAAGGCGAACTTAATGCCTTGGGCATTTTCTACCAGTCTACCTTAGGGTGATGCAGAGACAAAACATGGTAGGTGCAGAAAATTTACAAGAATAAAACATAAAATCCGTTGTGTAGCTTATAATATCTAGGCGTATAGAGGGACAGACGGTGCAACGCGACTTTGATTTATACTATGGAGAGAATATAGACCATTTTTCGTTGTCACGACTGTCCTCGATACAAATCGATTGAACTGTGCATAGTCAAAAGCTGAAAGGTCGAAGATCACAGAACTGTCAGGCCTACGTCATCTAGTATGGCTGTAATATTAAAAATCTCTCTTTGACAATTGAAAAGTTTCTGTAAATGGTTTATTTAAAATAGATATTCTAAGGAGAAGAACGAGCAAGAAATTCATGTATACACTTTATATGTTTTTCTTACTCCTCCGCTTTTCTTTTCTGATTAATTTCGTTGCAGGTTCCAAGACAGTTGAATCGCTTCTCTGGGACTCATCGAGCTTCATTGCTTAATGGTGCTTTTCTGGTGGTCGCCACTGTTGATTCTAGCTTACAGGAGTTACAGTGGTTTGGGAATAGTGTGGCGGGCTTGTCCCAAAAATAAAAAAAAACACTTTGAACATCAATATTCTTATAATTCTTATAGTCCTCATTCCATTTAATTAATACTTACAAAACCTGTAGATCTAATAATATTTACAAATAAGACAAAGAACACTCATGAGATAAGGTAATTGAATCTTATCCAAAGGGGACGGTTTCTTTTGCAATATTTATTGCCTGCATATGTTCATAAATATTGCAAAAGAATCCGCAGAAAGAGCCGAGTTGACTCACTCATTTTTTTTCTGTATTTTAGCCTCTATTGCAATACAAAGAAATTGCATTATTTCCTGTAAACTTGTCCTCTATATTAAATTAGTCAACGGTTTCAATAGTCAAGTTTATTCTGTCTACTACCTATATAATTATATCTTTGTATACTTTTTATATCTGTGAAAACTTGTAATTGGCCTTCATAATGTTATTTACAATCGAACTATTGTGCATGATCAGCTGTAAGTTTTCCTAAAATTACAAAAATAAATAAAATAAAATAAAATAATAATGCGTTTAGTTTTACTAACAATTGAAGTGCAGGTATTTAAATGAAGCATAGTATGTAATTCATACTAATATTATAAATGCGAAAGTAACTCTGTCTGCTACGCTTTCACGATGAAACGGCTGAACCGATTATGATGAAATTTGGCAAGAAGATAGCTTGAATCCTGAGGAAGGACAGGCTACTTTTGAATCCGCGACTTCGTCTGCATCCGCGATAACCGACATTCACGCGGACGGAGTCGCGGGCAAAAGCTAATTAACTATAAAGGACCGACTCGCCAGCACACAGATAAGACCTAAGAGGTTTGCGCATGGCAAACATATTGTAAATTTAGGTTGATATGATGATGATGAAGTATTTATTTATTTATTTATTTATTAATACTTCAAGCACAATGTACAGAGGCGGACTTAATGCCATAGGCATTTTCTACCAGTCAACCTTTGGATGATGCAGAGACAAGCAGTGGTAGGTGTAACAGAAAATAAATTAATACTAAGCTAAACTACAAGGATATAAAAAAATACTATAAATATATATAAATACTATATAAATATAACACCAAACTACATATATACTGTAAATAAATATTTACACGGATATACAAAAATAAAAAGACAAACAATGGAGAAAACATTACCGTTGTGATGAAACTGCCGACTTCTCAATGATGATGATGATGATGATGATGAATGATGATTGTCAACTGAAGTAGGCATCTGACTCACTACTTCATCATTAACATGTCAACCTTTAGACGCCCACTGCTGGGCATAAGATTCCCCCGAGGTGGGATTCAACCGTAATCGCCATGCTCTGCCGATGCTTGTTGGCGATCGTAATAGGTGTTATGGTACTCCTTCATGTACCTAGTACACGAACTGCTTACATACTTAACTCATATATTATAAGAGCTTGTCGTACCTTCAATGTGGTGTGTCGGGATGTTGACCTGGGACTTATTTACGACTAGCATTTAGAAACTAAAAATAAATATGTGTAACTATTTCTTTAACTCAACTGTCGTATAAGTTAATTGTGTCGTGAACGCTGAATATTCATTCTATGTGCTGAGCTTTCTTTTTTTTTTTCCTTTGGTTCCACATTCTGTCTACGCGGATCTTTATATCTTATTATCTTGTACATGTTTATAAGTGGAAACTTGTAATTGGCCTTCATTTATGTATAGTGTTGCTTACTCAGATGTACTAGCTGTAAGTTTTCTTAAAATTAATAAAATAAAATAAAAGAAGGACGCTGCTGCCCATCTTCTGGTCAATATCTCTCTGTCGCCTTCGGGTAGAAATGGGCTGGTATTATTCGCGTCCGGCACTATTTACTAAGTCAATAAAGCATTACTTTGTTTTGATACAAACAATAAAAATGCCAGAACAAAAAATCCGGAGTGCGGTTGTCAAGTTCAAGGTCTCTTATGATGACGCAAATAATGTTTTTAACTGTGGCTGTAACATGATTTAATGGAGGTTTGAAATACTTTACTTACCATTGTTTTGTGTGTCGTTACGTTCAATCCATCTCCTCTATCTACATGTATTATTTTCGGGCTGCTATACATGTATCGTTTTCCTGTTACCATACTACACATCTGCCAACTTCATTGGTTGGTTACCGTCACGTAGCTATCCGTATTAAGTCATGCCAAGTGCTGATACGTGCCCACCAGCACTACCTAAGCTACCTGCAATTGAATTTCAACATTAACCACTTAAGGGGCTATTTAACGACTTTTACATATTTTAAACTGACAATCACGTCAAAATGTGCAGTGTAAATGATTTGAAAAAAATATATGTTAAACTAGAACATTCTCTTAATCATTCAGTAAGTGAATATTTTTAATTATATTCATATTATATAGTTTAATTAACACGTGAAGATGTGTCTGACGCGGACAAAACATTGACAATCACACAAAATACTATTTTTTTTTAGAATACTACTTTTATTTATTTTTTTCGACTAAACTTTGAGAGTTTTTAGAAATTAAAAAAAAGGCGTATACTAAAAGATAGATAATAATATTGTCTGTAAGATGGTGTAAGTTTAGTTTAATTATACCTGGTAGATTTTGTGTGATTGTCAATGTTTTGTCCGCGTCAGACACAATTTCACGAGTTAATTAAACTATTTAATATAAACTTAATCAAAAATATTTTTACTTACTTTACGATTAAGAGAATGTTCTAGTTTAACATATATTTTTTTCAAATCATTTACACTGCACATTTTGACGTGATTGTCAGTTTAAAATCTGTAAAAGTCGTTTAATAGCCCCTTAATAATAAAAATCCACATCGTGTTTGATATCTGCTACTGCAAAAAATTGTGTCTCCATTTCCCGAGCCAATGTAATTGATTTCAGCCCGGCTAAACCTATGTAATAAATAATCCACATCTCATATTCTCTATTTCGCATAATGACATAGTAGCAAAATGCCTTGCTTAATTTTTTCTGAGTTAAGA
The DNA here is from genome assembly GCA_947361185.1 of Charanyca ferruginea. Taxonomy (NCBI): domain Eukaryota; kingdom Metazoa; phylum Arthropoda; class Insecta; order Lepidoptera; family Noctuidae; genus Charanyca; species Charanyca ferruginea. The sequence continues at coordinate 2,214,071 of OX376058.1, read as the reverse complement.
TAGAAGATGGTTTGTTTGTTTAGTGTCGGATAAACATCAGTTTACTGTTGACACTGATACATTGATTCTGCCAATTTTATCACGTATTGCAGTTCAATCGTCAAAACATTGTGGTGTGAAACTGTAACTGATGATTATCGTAACTTGTGTTGGGTTACTCATGTTTCGTTTGTAATGACAAAAGGTTTAGTTAGATATACTATTGCAATTATATATATATTTCAGCCTGGATTTTCCCACTGCTGGGCAAAGGCCTCTCTACTCTCCTTCCAACTCTTTCTGTTAAGGGCTAATTGGGGCCAGTCTTTTTTGAAGGAGTCTAGATCATCCCGCCATCTCCGCCCGGGCCTGCCGCGATGTCGCTTGCCATGTAGAGGAACCCATTGGGTTGTACGTTTGGCCCAATGATCGTTCATTTCAATCGTTCGTTTCATTTCAGCATGACAGCTTTCCGAGTGACGTCAGTTATTTTTGTAATGGAACGGATGGTGGTATTCCTAACCCGGTCTTGCAGTTATGCAATTATTTGTTAAATATAATAATGCCAATAATAAATTACTGTCCCACTACAGGGCCAAGGAAAGGCCTCTTTACATATTTATTCAAAAAATTATTTACTGGCCTTTTACCATTGTTGGGTGTAGAGCCCTCCTCTGGCGGTAATGGTGACGGTTTGCCCGCATGCGACTAGCCAAATGACTAGGTATCACGGTCCATTACCATTGTCCCTTTACCATTACTTGACTATATTTAATACAGGTCAGTTATGACCCGACAGACGTTGCCCTGGCCTTATCTACCTACTCACTTCCTACCCTAACAATCCACCTACCCTACCCCATTTAAACTTTCCCTGAAATTCCACAAATATTTCAAGACCAAAACTAGCCAAATCGGTCTACCCGTTCTCGAGTTTTAGCGAGGCTACACGTTCGTGATGGTCAAGGCAACCGCCTCTGATGGGCACGGGCAAGTACCAACAACTAACTTTTTCTGTTTCTAAGTTACTTTATCTTGGATAACACAGACATCGGTGAAGGGAAACATCGTAAGGAAACCTGGACAAATGTAAATCTTAATTCGCTAATCTGTCCTGAGCAAGTGTGTGATTCGGATTCTATGTGTGTGATTAATACTCGTACAGTCGAACAAGCTATTTGGTTTACAGGCAAAAATATTCATCTTTCTACTACACTCACAATATTTTATTTTATTTCATTTTTTTATCTCAAGTAGGTAGGTATCCCTGATAACTCATGCTCAATATAAAGAAAATAAATTAAATATTGTTATTGTAGTAGAAAGATGAATATATTTGCCTGTAAACCAAATAGCTTGTTCGACTGTACCTTCTTTGTACGAGAAGAGACCTTTGCCCTGCTATGAGGCTATAATAGGCCGGTACTATTATTATTTTTAAACTTGCATTGATCTTCTTCTTCTTCCTGTCCTTATCCCATGTCACTTGGGGTCGGCGCAACATGTTTTCCTCTTCCATTCCGTCCTGTCCAACGTCATGCTTTCACTGACTCCCTTTTCATCCATATCATTCTTCACACAATCCACCCATCTTTTTTTTGGCCTTCCTCTCCCTCTCCATCCATCCAAATTAATATTCATAACTCAAACTTCCATTGATACAAAAGTTTAATTGCATTTGGCCCTAAAGCTTAGTGTCTTAAAACCATGAGTTGTTCAAAAATAAACTACAAACTAAGCAATTTAATAAACAAAATAATAAGTCTGTCATTTAATTTAACAAAACTCATCTCATTTGTCACACACAGACGTCTGCCACTGAGCCGACTGCGGTCCCAAGTGAAGCAATCAGTAAGTTCTCTAACAATCTACCAAGTTTGATAAGCATGCATTATTACTGTGTAGTTGTGATCCTCTGTAAGTCTGATAAGTTTGAAGTTATAAAGTTATTATATGAAAAAGAATCATGAGACAAAATAAAGCAAATAAGTGTTACAATTTAGGGCCAAGTCACACCGGAATGGCAGCGACCGGCAGCGGCGCGGCGAGCACTGTCAGTGTGAAATAATTTTAAACTTTATCTACATACTTAAAAGACCTGTCTCGCTTGAAAAGCTTGAAAAGGTCGCGAGGCCGCCCGCGGCGACGCGAGCGGCCGCTGGCGCCCGCTGGCGGCCGCGCTCTCCTCACGCCCGTCGCAACACTGAGCGCACCATTTCTCTGTAGTATAGCGATGGGATACGTTATACGATAAGTGCGAAACCAATTCCATCATGTTCACTCCAAACACACCGAGTTTCCTTGCCGAATGTAGAAACTAAACTAGTCAAGAGGAGATTAGGCGCATGGGGTGTGGAGATCGCGCGAGGCTGCCGCTGCCATTCCGGTGTGACTCGGCCCTTAGGGGTCTGTATGTATCTTCCTATGAGCTAATTATTTTCGGATTTGTAAGTTTTAACGCGTTAGCGTTATATAGTAGAAATTTAGGTACTAATGCATCGAATGCAATGCACCTGAATGCTATGTAATAATTTACATTGACGTGTTGTGCTGGGGCGACTACTGCAGGTGCCGAAAACCTCAAACGGCGCAAATATAACAGCCTTCTTGGAAGCTATGTTTGAGCCGTTTGGGGTGGAGACGTTTGTTTTTCGAGACTACAACCTAGAACAGCACATGGGCTACCGTTTATGTCGGTTTCACACAAGTGAAACCTCGGGTAAAAGCTAGGGGTGTAAACGTGATGTAGAAAATACATTGAGGTAAGTGTGAATGTGTATAATAAATACTGATATAATGCATTAAATGCATTGTGTGTGTTGATTGTTGTTGTTGTGTGTAGTGATTGGTTGTATAGTGTAAATAGAATTTTAATGTTGTACTTTGGTTTTAGTGTATTGGTATACACGTACAAGAGTATAAAAAACATAAGAAAGAAACTTAAATCTATGTTAAATACAGGAAAGTTAAAATAGCATGCAATTTTCAGACGAAACATCAATGGTTTAGGTAGGCCGCGTTGTTGGGAGTTAATAAAAGTATCTAGTCATTTTCCTTCTTGTTTCAGGCCTTCAAAGTCGGATTCCTGTGTAATTCTCTTTGCCGGCGCTCCCTCTTCTTTTTTTATATAGACTTTGCCATGTGATGTCCAGTGATACGCATAGGCATTTAGCTTTGCAAACTCTCTTGCTTGATAAAACAGCTTCCTGGCTTTAGTGGTAAGACTCTCAGAAATGAATACGGGACTATTTCCCGGCCTTTTGATGTGTGAGCTGTTAAGTCGGTTGGTCTTGTGGTCGCGATTGTAGTTTTTAATATTAGTTAGAAGTTTATCCTTCATTATGGTAGACGTAAATTCGACGGTAATAGGCCCATCAGTTTGGGGTTTTCTGTTACTGGTAAGCCGATAGACATCCCTGAGCTCACCTGTTTGTATTTCGGTGCTCACAGCGGTTCCCAGATTTTTTACAATATCTATAAGGTGATCCTTAGACTCATTTGGTTTTTTAGGTACATTGCGAATTTCTAGGCTCGATGATTTTGAATTTCGTTCCATAATCTCAACTTTTTCCTCAAGATATCCTACATACTCCAAGGTGCTCCTCTTATCATTTTCCAAAAGGGTCAATTTAGTCACGAGATCGTCATATTTACCACTCAAGAACTCAACCGTTTTTAACAGTTCAGTATTTTGAACCTTTATTTGGTCTAAATTGCCTTGCATCACACTAAATTTCTCCTGTTGCTCCTTTCTCAAAGTATCAAGTGATGACATAATGTCTTCCCGGAGAGATTTCATCTCAATTGATTGTTCAGAATCGTGTTTACGTTTTTGTCGTAAAGTGATTCTGTCCAGGGTATTTTCCGAAACTGGTGTTGTCAAATCGATGTACAGTAATCGAGGTACAGATAAATAAGGTCAGCTGAATATAAAACAATAGCTTTTACCCTCTAATGCATGTCAAGGAAACCATAAGACATATCCTTAGGGACTCGACATTAGAGTAACTTTCTATCACTGAATTATTCTTTGTTATTGGACCAGTAAGTACCTACTGGCAAACCATTTTACCTTGTTTCATAGTATCAGTTCAAAATTAGATCTCATATTTCTTCGAACGAATACTGAAAAAATGCTAAGTACCTTCTAAAACACTCTGAGATATATCTGCAAATATCGCCACTATAGTGGTAATTAACTTCAAAAACAATTTATTGCTATTTTTAGAGCCACCGCCGGTTTTCCCAGCATTTTATATTATCGTCGTAAATGGAAATCGACGTAATATTTCAGTACCTAAAGCGTAAATTAACGCTTAGATGTCTTTTTGAATTTTTATTTTTGGTAGGTAAGTAGGTACTGGTTTTTTCCGTTAACTTTTTGTTTTGATAACGTCATCGTGGCAATTTACTATATTTATTAATATCTACATACTTAGTTAGCAAACTTAAAGGTTTGCTAAACCATTTATAGCAAGTACTTAGTATGCTAAATAAATTATATGTATAACGTTAATTTCTTAATGTGTAGCTAAATACTTTTCCAGTTGTTTCCTCAAAGTCAAATTTAAATCATGTTTTTCAATTAGACATATTTGATTTTTGAAAGTCATTTAAGATGTAACACGACACGTTTTGGTAAGGCTGAAACGAGTGTCAAAGAATGAATACCAACCAGGACCAACGGTTTTACGTGCTTTCCGAGGCTCGGAGCTCGGAGGTATCGGCACATATTAAAGTCAAAGTCAAAGTCAAAGCATTTATTTCAATTAAACCATTTACAGGCACTTTTGAATTGTCAAGGAGTCGGTCAGTTAGTCAGAGAGTTGAAGCTAGTTGCTCGTTCCAAAGCGTAGGTAGGTCTCTATGCAGAAGAACGAGCAAGAAACTCCACGGACACTCTTTTAAATCAAGTTTTTACAAAGTCTGGTTACATGATTCTTGTTGCTTCTATATGTGAAAACTATGAAGGTAATCTAACAATACAACACACAAAAAAGAAGCAAGATAAAGTTAATGGCAGATAAGAGCTGACCAATCTCTACTGACAGCGCCCGTTCACGAACATGACGCGTGAATCAGCACCATTCAGCTCAACCATTTTGAAGGGAGCCGAATGATCCAACACACGCGCCACCATCAGCGAGCCATTTGAGCGAGCATGACAATACTCCCAACCGCCATGTTAATTTTTGTCAAACATAAAGGTATTAATATACTTAGTAAATAGCTCCATGGTATTCACATTTACAAAATTGAAATAATGCTGCTAAATTATACAAAACTAAGGTTTCCAATGTATATTATTTTATCATATGAAGTGTGATAAGTTAATAATTTAAAAATATCTATATATAATAATAACGATACTCGTTACTCATGTCAATAGAAAAAGGGGTAGGAAACATCCTTTTCTTCCAATTTGGAAATTCCCTAAACTGGCTGTGGAGCAGGACCAGCATTCAGCCAAGCATTTTTATCATTGATGTAATCTTCTAACTTATAACTTATAACTAACTATATATTAACTAATAGTTCCTTTGGGTATCAGTATCAAATCTATGGCCCATCCACGGACTGACCGAGGTTGGCATAGCTTAACCATGACCAATGAATACGCAGCTTTTAATAAGCCATTAGCCTCTTCTGCAATCTAAATTGAAAATCGGGCCTTAGTCACAATTTACACTGAGTCACGGTAAAGAAATACGTCGTCATCAAACGTACTTAGTGAGCAGTGCGCGAACGTAGCGGTTAATGCGGGTAATTCCTTCATTGTTGAAGTTTAAGCAGGACACAGACCTTTGCCTATACCTGTTTTTCTAGACTTGTTTACTTGTATAGGTATAGGAAAATGTCTATGTCCTGCTATAGGACATTGCCTACATCATAAAATGATATAGGTATTGTTTGCAATTTAAAATGTATACCTAAAACACGTTCAAAAATGTCGTGAACTTTCAGTGATTAAGGTGCCCGTGCCCGGATCACAACGGGGCACGAGCAAGTACTATACATACATGTCGTGCATGACATATTTATGTACTTTTTAAGTTTATTTTGGATGTCACTGACAAAGTTGGAGGAAAATATCGTGAGAAAACCTGGACTTAACATTAATATATCTAAAATCGCCAATCCGCCTTGTACCTTTCTTGTATGAGAAGATGCGTTTGCCCTACAGTGGGAGAGTAATAGACTGGTATTATTATTATAAACATGTTAGTATTCTTATTAAGAGCAGTCCAATCTGTGTAGGTACACAGTTTTATTTTAGCTCTCAGATTATGAACCAAAAGGCAGATAGACCGCGCGGAACACTGAGAGTGAAGCCAAAAAAGCAAATACAAATTTAAAAGCGAATATCTACGACGACGCGCTTTGAGCGAGTTAGTACAGCACGAAACGCTGCAACGTTAAAAAAAAACATAAAATTACAAATACAAATTCAAAAGCTAATACAATCAAGAGGTAGTAGGCATTTGCTTTTGAATTTGTATTTACTTTTTTGGCTTTACTCTCAGTGTTCCGCGCAGTCTATCTGCCTTTTGTTTCATAATCTGAGTTTTAGCTTATAAGGGAGGCATTTGTACTAACTTTTCAAAACGATCGCATACCCCCAATCTGTCAATTATCATCTGCCTAGTGGCGTGCCTAGGGGTCCAGGTTAGGGCAAGACCGATAAACAATATACGATTAAGAAATAATCTGTAAGGTGCTCAGGGGCTCTAGCCAAATTACCCTAATTGACAATCTACAATTAACGTAAAATTAAAATTAGGTAACGCTAATAGAAAACTAATCAAATGTATGGGAATTACGTCATCTCGAAAAAAAAAAAGGATTACGACGAGGCGTTTATAATTATTGTAGAAAGAGATAGGATATGAATCGATTGTAACTTGGCTAGGCCTACAGTTATTGATTAGCTCATGTTATGCTGATTAGTGCAAGCCTGACTTTTCGGCTTGTATGAAGGTCCCGCCACTGCATCTGCCTAGCCTTTTCCCAACTACATTGGGGTCGGCTTTCAGTCTAACCGGTCGCAGCTGAATACCAGTGTTTTACATGGAGCGACTGCATGTCTGACCACAACCCAGTTATTGGGTTACACGATGCCTCTAGGTAAGATTGGTTGTCAGACTTTCTGGTTTCGGAATACCTATAACGACTGACAAATGACAGCCGGGACAGCTTTACGTGCTTTCCGAGGCACGAAGGTAATATGAAATGAATGGTCACCCATCCACTGGCAGACCGCGGCAAGCGGAGCTTAACCATAATCAGTCGTTCTGTACGGCTTTTACTAAGCCACGAGCTCCTCTCAATCTGTCAATAAGGCCTCTAGTTTGCCTATTTTTTTGGCATTCATTGCCGCTAAGATGTAAAGGAAGGCAGGAAAGAAGTATGAAAGAAAAGAGAGTCAATGATAGATAGCATGACGTTAACAGGACGAAATGGAAGAAGAAAACCTGTTGCGCCGACCACAAGCACACCTCGGACACTTCATACAAAACTTGCAAAATAATTACCTATTACTACTACAAAACCAAATGACGTCTGTACACGTGCAAATGTGTGCGTGAATTTTAGTAGGGTTGAATCAGTTGGATGTCGTGGCGTACAAAATGGCGCGGAAAGTGCAGCGCTTTGCGTCGGGCGAACCGAACGACGACGGAACTACCCGAACGTTTCGAGCATTATTATGAAGTGATCTTGTCCGAGCGGTCAATTATTTATTTCTAATAAATAAAATAAATGATATTTGATTATGAATACTCGGATTTGTAATGACATAAAAGTAATATTATAATATTTATTATGTAAAGAGGTTTATTTATTCATCAATAATGGTAAATGAAGGTTCCTAATTACAAAATATGGAATTCACGATCGCCCCGTACCAGTACTACTTTTCAATTCCAAGAATGAATAGAACGTGAAAGAAAGTGACATAAGTACATAACAAAGACAATAAAGAGAGAGAGCAATATTAATAGCTGGTAATGTTGGTATGTTATTATTACGGAAGTTTTAATTGTATTATTATAAAACGACGAAAACTTGGAAAATAAATGAATCATCGAGATTAAAACTAATAAATAAAACTTAAAACAAAATAAATCGCAAAATTGTGTGTTTGTGTCAGCAGTACCTACAGCGCTGCAGTTCTTACGATTTTGAGCGCCCTGGCTAAAGAGTCGGCGGTTAGCCCCTGTAAGTGCGGGGTGAGGGTGCGTACGTAGTACTATTAAGTATTCTGTGCCACAAGTAACATGGGATAAGGGCAGGAAGATGATGAAATTGCCGCTAAAAATTAAATGGCGATTCGATTTCAAACTTTTTTAATTACTTGAGCAATAGGTCTTCAGTTCTTTCCACTTTCTTTGACCGCCATTGTTTTGTCAACACATTGACATCAATATGATCCACAGGTGATTGAATGAATGAATGTGTACAGTGACACACTTTTGTTATTTCCGTGCTCGACAGTGAACGAAAAGAAAATATCGGAACCGATCGCCGTTTGTTTTCACCAACAACTCAAACAGGCAGGCGGAGAGATTGTTACTAAGATTATTGTTGATTTTGTACGGGAAAGTACCTACCCAACGACTGTGTTGCAAAGTGTGTCAGAGCGATAGGTAATTAGAACGACGTCTGGTTGTCTACAGTTTAAATATTTGTAATTGTGAACCGTAGTACAGACGCCAGCACATTAAGCCATACCTAACTGTCAAATTTTCCCAATATATATTACGCGAAACTCGTCGCAGAGGGCGCCACTAGCACATTCCGTAAATCATAACCTCGTATTCTTGTTATACTATGTTATTAATTGTAATAACTAGGTATTTTGTGAAAATATATCAAAGTTTTAATTAATCTTACTTAACTAACTGTACTTTAACCATATTATGGCGTCCTACGACCATTTGAAAGTGGATTCTAGGTTATGCTCAGAATAAAATCATATTTGGTTGTCTTACATGATAAATGTGAACGTTATTCGGTAAATGCGACTATCTCTCCTGAATACTTAACCTGAACATATTTCAGAGTGATTTTTAGCTGCTTCCCAAAGTTTTCAAACTTTTTGTTCTTTTGGAAATGAATAATTCCCTGTATTTCTTCATCGAAATACACAGCACTGATACATTATTGTATAATATAACACACTTTCCAATTTTGAACTCAATTATAGGCAGAATTTCACGCTTTGAACGACTCGTCGATAAACTGTTTACGGATTATGCTAGTGCTGCACTCTGGTGCCAGAACATTGCAGTAATATCCCCTATTGAATATGAACCTTATACTTTGGTAATAAAGTTGAAAATCTATCAAAGAAATTTGACAGATTGTAGTAGCTTCATGTACTGGCCTATGTACCTAGTAGCAGCCATGTGGGCCGCGAATAGCACCACCCCATTTCTACCCGTGGGTGTCGTAGAAGGCGACAGAGGGATATTGACCAGAGGATGGGCAGCAGCGTCCTTTTGGGTACTATGACACTTACTGCGATCGCCAACACGCATCGGCCAAGCAAGGCGATTACGGCTGAACCCCACCTTGGGGGAGACCAATGCCAAGCAGTGGGTGTGTAAAGGTGGACATGATGAGCACTATATTTCTATGAACATAACTTAGCTGTCATCTGTTAACTTCTAATACTTTGTACATACTTTTATATAGTTTTTACGCAGGGTATGGAATAATTATTTATGATTCCTGTTAAATAAAAAAATATTTTACTTGCACATTTTTTTTAAGAGTAACTATAGAGTTTCTTGCCCTTTCTTTTCCAAACTACCGTTTGAAAGGGACAACTAGATTAAAATTTTCTTATATAACGTTTATAAGTGCCTATGGGCAAGTCAAAACGTCGATTGTATATTAAGAAGATAAAATCAATAAAATGAAGTTGGCAAATAAGTTGATGTCACATTTTACTATTGCATACAAAATCAGGAATCGCGTTTTGACAGCTCTTATAAAGTATGCTAATTGATAAGAGGTGTCAAGTACCCAATTACCTATTTAAAAGTATAAGTTATTATATTATACAATGATATAGATAGAAAAATAAGAAAGAGAAACCATTTATTCATAAGAAAGCACGCACATTACTAAACATTTTATATAATATAGTAAAACCTAAAACTAAAAAAACATAACCCTTTCCTTGCAGTCGGGGTAACAAGAAGTGTAATATAATTATGGAATCTGTCGCGCGAAACAACTGTATCTCATGTTATACTTTCGATGTTATTAGCAGCCATAATCTTAGCACGACACACGACGCGATACGTGCATTTGTTTATAAACTTATACATTAATTCCGGGAATCTATTATATTATATGGATTTCTAAAGGTTGATTTAGAATAACGACGGAATGTTCATTCCTTTTCCATACTACAATACTACTTTTCCATTGTTCTATTCAAATACAAATGTCAGGAAATTTACTATGAAAAAGCTATGACTTATTTACTATGAAAATGCTATGACTTTTGCTCTGGTTCTGTGTTCGTGTGGTCTAAACCCATCTTTTGAGGGGTTATGTTTGTATGTATGCAGGTCTCTACCATTTTTCTGCGTAGTATCCTGAAATACTTTAGTTTGGTCACATGGCTAGAAAAGGCGGCGACAAACTCGGAATACAAATACTGATGGTCACTGGTAAAGTAAAGGAAAAACGACCAAGATAAAGAAGCCCGTCGCGCTAGACCGATAAGATCCGCACTACTCTTAGAACAACTAGGCAGGAACAACTGACGTCGCATCACAAATGGAATTTGTTTCTGCAAAACTGACCACGACCCTCAGTAATGAGGAGGCCGACGCAAAGAGGAGGATATTTATGTGTGTGTATCAGGATTCTCCTGTCCACATTTACACTTCCATTCAGCAAGATGTGCGTGACGGGTTGCTGTTGAGCCTAACTCAGTCCAGAACTTTCATGGTGGCTACAAAGGCTTTGTGGAGAGACTTAGCTGTTCCGAGTATCTCGAACCAACCTTATTGTTCCGGGAATGTGTGCACGTTGAGAAGTCATAGCCAGCAAGAGAGCAGCAGCAGTGTGCGCATGTGGAGCCGAGTTGCAAACCATGCCCCACCTCATGTCATGTCCTTTGTGCCCCAAAGCATGCGATCGGGGTGAATTATGCGCTGCTACCGACAACGCCGTGGAAGTGGCTAAATTTTGGGCCAAACAAATATAAAAGACTGTCGTGCCAGCGATACGAAGAAGAAGAGCCAGCAAGTCATTCCAGGGCCCCTGGAATGACTGGGTGCAGAATTGGGGGCGGAGTAACTCCTTGTCGTTAATGCAGCCCCTGCAGAGTGGTTTATGAAAAGCTAAGAGGGGTCATCCTAATTATATTGGGTTGAGTACAATAGGTGCAATTTATACCTCACTAAAGACCCTGACTGTTGCTTCCACGAGAACGGGCTTGTGGTTAAGTTAAACTACGTTTGCCGCAATTGGTCCGTAATTGGGTGACCCCCCGGTCTCGGTGCGTACCTCGGTTAGCACATAAAGCCGGCTGTCATTCGTAGATCCTTTACAATCGTAATTTGTTATCAAAAGCCAGAAATTCTGCCAACCAGTCGTATCAAGACTCATTACAGACATGTCGCTCCTTGTAAAACACTGGTATTCAGCTACTCCAATTAGACTGGACGTCGATCCCAACATAGTTGATGGTATTGCTGAGACTAACGCTTGATGACTAACTCAGGTTTTGGCGCAAGTGGGCTTAAGGGGCTATTTAACGACTTTTACAGATTTTAAACTGACAATCACGTCAAAAGGTGCAGTGTAAACGATTTGAAAAAAATATATGTTAAACTAGAACATTCTCTTAATCACTTAGTAAGTGAATATTTTTAATTATATTCATATTATATAGTTTAATTAACATGTGAAGTTGTATCTGACGCGGACAAAACATTGACAATCACACAAAATCTAACAGGTATAATTAAACGAAACTTACACCATCTTACAGACAATTTTATTATCTATCTTTTAGTATACGCCTTTTTTTTAATTTCGAAAGAATACTACTTTTATTTAATTTTTTCGACTAAACTTTGAGAGTTTTGGACGCAAAACTGATGCAGAACGGACGCAGTCTGCGTCCAAAACTTTCAAAATTTAGTCGAAAAAATTAAATAAAAGTAGTATTCTTTCAAAATTAAAAAAAAGACGTATAGATAGATAATAAAATTGGATTGTCAATGTTTTGTCCGCGTCACACACAACTTCACGAGTTAATTAAACTATGTAATATGAACTTACTCAAAAATATTCACTTTCTATATGATTAAGAGAATGTTCTAGTTTAACATATATTTTTTTCAATTCATTTACACCGCACATTTTGACGTGATTGACAGTTTAAAATCTGTAAAAGTCGTTTAATAGCCCCTTAAGTCAGGTTATGCCCCCAAATAACATAGCTGTAGCGTATTCCGGTTTCAGGTTAAGGCGACAAAAAATTGCAGGCACATGAGACATTTCAATTTGGTCACAGTGTAATGACGTAAGAACATTCTAGGAGTACGTGATCGAAATAATATGATAGTTACAGCATCAGCAGATGTCACCGCGTAAGTTATCTGCCAATTCAGCTTCTTATTTAAATAAAATATTCACTGAATTATGTTATTTTATTCCAATAATGTTACAGTTAGAGTAGTGTGGGACGACCTTCGGCACGATGGACCTACTATTTAAAGTAGGTGGCTGGCAGCGGATGGTGTTTGGCTGCCCAAGATCGGGTTGGTTGACTATCTCTGGGGGAGGCCTACGCTCAGCAGTGGTCGTCAATAGGCTGATATGATGATGGAGAATAGTGTTATTTAATATCAGCTTAGCATCGATATTAATAAACGAGACGAAATCGAATTAAATAAAAAATACTTATTTGCTCGAAAATGGTACAGACGCCAGCACATTTTCACAATTGAATATGAACCTTATTCCGTTGAAATAAAGTTGAAAAATGTCAAAGAAATTTGACAGATTGTTGTAGCTTGATATGCTGACCCTCAGTACACAATGTGTTACAGTTATTTTATTTATTTATTTATTATTCAAATGCACAGCTATTTGACAATTAATTTTAAAATACATATAAACCGGTTTTGCAGCCAATTACGGATTTACAATTTATTAGCTATAAATACAAGCAACAGAAAGATACATACAGAGTCCAGAAATTAACTGCTAGCGCCAACAAGTATTGCTAGGTAAGTGTACAGTGTGGGTGAGTGTGTGAAGAGTTGCAGGTGGGTGTGTGAGTATGTAATGGTGTAAGTGAGGGTATTTACCTACTATGCAATCAAAATTATTTTGTTTTGCTTTGTTTACATTTATTAGTCAATTCGTCATTTACAGACGTTATTAATAGATACTTAAATGTGGCTTTTTTGGACTTTAATATAATATCAAGATGAGAGAATAATATAGAAATTAACTGCTAGCGCCAACTAAGCATTGCTAAGTGTACAGTGTAGGTGAGTGTGTGAGGAGATGCAGGTGGGTGTGCGAGTATGCTATGGTGTGTGTGAGGACCGTGTGTATTTACCTACTAAGTATGCAAATAAAATTATTTTGTTTTTTTTTTGTTTCGTTTAGATTTATTAGTCAGTTCGTCATTTACAGACGTTATTAATAGATTCTTAAATGTGGCTTTTTTGGAGTTAAATATAATATCAAGATGAGAGAATAATATAGAAATTAACTGCTAGCGCCAACTAAGCATTGCTAAGTGTACAGTGTAGGTGAGTGTGTGAAGAGTTGCAGGTGGGTGGGTGTGTGAGTATGTTATGGTGTGTGTGAGGGTATTTACCTACTATGCAATTAAAATTATTTTGTTTTGCTTTGTTTAGATTTATTAGTCAATTCGTCATTTACAGACGTTATTAATAGATTCTTAAAAGTGGCTTTTTTGGAGTTAAATATAATATCAAGATGAGAAAATAATAAAGAAATTAACTGCTAGCGCCAACTAAGCATTGCTAAGTGTACAGTGTAGGTGAGTGTGTATAGAGTTGCAGGTGGGTGGGTGTGTGAGTATGTTATGGTGTGTGTGAGGTTATTTACCTACTATGCAATCAAAATTATTTTGTTTTGCTTTGTTTAGATTTATTAGTCAGTTCGTCATTTACAGACGTTATTAATAGATTCTTAAATGTGGCTTTTTTGGACTTTAATATAATATCAAGATGAGAGAATAATATAGAAATTAACTGCTAGCGCCAACTAAGCATTGCTAAGTGTACAGTGTAGGTGAGTGTGTGAGGAGTTGCAGGTAAGTGTGTGAGTATGCTATGGTGTGTGTGAGGATCGTGTGTATTTACCTACTATGCAGTTAAAATTATTTTGTTTTTTTGTTTTGTTTAGATTTATTAGTCAGTTCGTTTTTTACAGACGTTATTAATAGATTCTTAAATATGGCTTTCTTGGAGTTAAATATAATATCAAGATGAGAGAATAATATAGAAATTAACTGCTAGCGCCAACTAAGCATTGCTAAGTGTACAGTGTAGGTGAGTGTGTGAAGAGTTGCAGGTGGGTGGGTGTGTGAGTATGTTATGGTGTGTGTGAGGGTATTTACCTACTATGCAATTAAAATTATTTTGTTTTGCTTTGTTTAGATTTATTAGTCAGTTCGTCATTTACAGACGTTATTAATAGATTCTTAAATGTGACTTTTTAAGAGTTGAATATTTCAAGATGATATTTTTTTGTACCGATAATCAAATTTTTAGCGTATTTCCGTATATCCTGCCATAACATGGCGTGCAAATGTATTTGCAATCAGCGATGTCAATCAGTTCAGCGAATCATGAGTAGCCTGGACTTCTGCTCACGTCGTAAGTGGAACGTGGTCAATGTACACACAATCCAGTAGTTAAGATAAAATAATTATGTATAAGATCAATTGTTCTGAGAAAAAACACTTCGTGACTGAAATGAGTGAGCTGATTGATTTAATCAAGGAAGATAAGCTAAAGGTTTTTATAAAAAATAACTGGCCAAGTGCGTATCGGATTCGCAAATGAAATGCAATACCTACAATATACAGTGTACATAAAGATCGAAAAAAGAACGCCGTTTAATACAATATTTGTTGTAATGGGGATCCCGTTAAATTTTTAACTTTATTTTATTTTTTAACCGACTTCAAAAAGGAGGAGGTTCTCAATTCGGATGTTTTTTTTTAGGTTTGTTCGCGCTTAACTCCGTCGTTTGCCAACCGATTTGAAAAATTCTTTTTTTGTTGGAAAGGTTATAAATCCAAATGGTCCCATGAAAATTTTATCAAAATTCATACAGCCCTGTTGATTTTCTCAAAATCAACAAATTCCCTAATAAATTACTTGGACGACGTTTTAGTTTCTTCAATCTTTGGAGGACTTACAATCTCTTCAAGTGTGTCGCCGTTTTTTTAATGGATTTGGATGTTAGGGAACACTAAAAAGTGAAAAAGAAAAAGTTAAAAAAAAAAAATGGGTGCGTGTACTTATGTACGAGCGTGAGAAGTTATACTTCTTTGGCATTATTAAAAAAGTATATAAGCACAATTTGAATTGTAAACAACGCCATCTCTGACGTACATGCTGCATGTGCATGTGCATGTAAGTAGTTCAGCATGTACGTCAGAGATGGCGTTGTTTACAATTACTCCCGTGAGAATTTTGTGTGACGCTGTACGCGCGCATGCGCGAATCGTAAAATTTCACTCTCATCATTTTTTCATAACGCGCCTAAAGAAGTATAACTTCAAAAAGAACTTCAAATCACTTTTTAGTTTTTGAAAGCGGTTTTCTTTTTTTTTTTTAACTTTTTTATTATTTATTGTTATAGCGGCTATTATATATAGTAATACACCCTCTGTGTTTTTTAAGTTTTTTAAGTGAATTATTTAAGTGTGTACCTATTACGGAACAAAAGATACAGTCTAATATCAAAAGTGGCAGTGCCTAAGTGCTGTTTTTGCAGGGTCGCACGCGCGTGTGAGACCTCTGTAGGCCTAGCCAAGTTACAAACGTTTCGTATCGTATCTCTTTCTACAATAATTAACCACCACCATCACCACCACCATTTCAGCCGAAAGACGTCCACTGCTGAACATAGGCCTCCCCAGGGGGGGATAATTAACGCCTCGTCGTAATCCATTTTTAACCGACTTCAAAAAAGGAGGAGGTTATCAATTCGTCTGTTTTTTTTTTTTTTTTTAATGTTTTTTTACCTGATTTCTTTGGACTGGGTGAACCGATTTTGATGATTCTTTTTTTATTTGAAAGCTAGTGCTTCCCGTGTGGTCCCATTTTAGTCGGTGGCAATACAAAACAACAAACAGAACAAAGCCACTGAATTTCGAAACTAAAGTCAATGTGTGTTCTGTGCTAAAGTTATTTTTCACGTTTTAGTTTTTGAAGGCGGTTGTCTTTTTTTTATTTTCGATCACGTGATTTATCGTTGAGATGACGTCATTCCCATACATTTGATTCGTTTTCTATTAGCGTTATTGATTGTAGATTGTCAATTTAGGTAATTTGGCTAGGGTTTGGTGTTGTTAGCGTCTATAAGCTACGGTAACCACTTTACATCAGGTGGGTCGAAAGCCTGTCTGCCACATTTGAGATATAAAAAAGAAACTATTTTATAGCGTACCCGAAGGGTAAAAACGGGACCCTATTACTAAGACTCCACTGTCCGCCTGTCTGGCTGTCTGTCACCAGGCTGTATCTCATGAACCGTGATAGCTAGACAGTTGAAATTTTAACAGATGATGCATTTCTGTTGCCGTTATAACAACACATATTAAAAACAAAATAAAATAAATATTTAAGGGGGGCTCCCATACAACAAACGTGATTTTTTGCCATTTTTTGCTCGATATTAAAAAAGGGTATAATATATAGTGTAATGTTGTATAGATCCGTCTCACGTACAATGAAAAAGTGGATATTAGCTAACCAGGTCATGACAGATGGAATCCCCGTAAACATCCCTCCTCTTTTTACTGATTACATCAAAATAATCAAACAGCGGTGTTTAGAGGTGTGGAGTGAATACTTTAACCAGAGGTCAACAGAAAAGGGAATTTGGTACAAAACTATCCAACCACAGCTCCCAGTGTATAATTGGATTGACCAAAATGTGTTAAGTCGGAGAGATTTAGTTATGGCATTAAGACTTCGTTCCGGTGACATTCCATCAAGAAAGTTTAGTTTTCTGATGAAAATGGTTGCGTCACCCAATTGTGAGGAATGTGGAGTAGTCGAAGATGTACAACACGTTTTGATGGAGTGTGTCCGTAATGGAGGTCTAAGATTGACCACTCTCGGATCCACTCATAATTATGATGTTGGAGAGTGTAATGCCATCCTGGCTTGTCCTTTATCGGATCAAGCCAGAATCCTGTACAAACTGGCATTTTTTGTTTTAAAAAGATAATTTTGGCTGTAGTTATTATGTTGTATGTTTATGTTACAGGGCGACGTTATCGACAAAACCCTTAAAATAAAGAAAGAAAAAAAAATTTTGTTTAGATAATATATTTAATTATTATTCACATAACGTGTGACAGATTATTGACAGATTAACAAGTAAAAACAAAAAAAATAAACATTATTATTACTATGAGCTCAACTGTCAATTAGGAGACACAATAGTTAAACAATGACAAGCGACCGATATTTGTTTGTTGAAATCATGCATTTGAACTTGGCAAGGACGAACAATAACGGTTTAGGTACTATCGCGGACTTATCCTGCCTGCCTGCTCAGTTTAAAAAAAAATCCCTTGGCGCCTGTGAAGTCAACGGGGCGGGGTAGAGAGCGCTTCCATCTTTTGAGTGCAAGCAAAAATGAACTTAGTGGTGGTCAGGCGGGTGTGACCACGATAGTACATTGCAAGCATAATGATCAGCGATTTTCCGATGGATGGTTCTTCCATTGCAATGGAAAATGAAAATAATAAACACTTTATTTTCAGTTATAAACGATTGATTGTTAGTAAAGATAAAAATTTAAGTAACTTTGTTAGTAAACATGTATCTAACTTAGAAACCGATAGGTTTTTATGAATAAAATAAAATACAATTTATAGAGAATAAACTGTTCAATGATTTAATAAAATTTCATTTGAAAGCCCCTATTGGTTTCTAAAAAATCTTCAACTATTCCCGACGACATGGATACTTATCTCTTTTGCGTACTGTACATTGCAAGCATAATGATCAGCGATTTTCCGATGGATGGTTCTTCCATTGCAATGGAAAATGAAAATAATAAACACTTTATTTTCAGTTATAAACGATTGATTGTTAGTAAAGATTAAAATTTAAGTAACTTTGTTAGTAAACATGTATCTAACTTAGAAACCGATAGGTTTTTATGAATAAAATAAAATACAATTTATAGAGAATAAACAGTTCAATGATTTAATAAAATTTCATTTGAAAGCCCCTATTGGTTTCTAAGAAATCTTCAACTATTCCCGACGACATGGATACTTATCTCTTTTGCGTACTGTACATTGCAAGCATAATGATCAGCGATTTTCCGATGGATGGTTCTTCCAATGCAATGGAAAATGAAAATAATAAACACTCTATTTTCAGTTATAAACGATTGATTGTTAGTAAAGATAAAAATTTAAGTAACTTTGTTAGTAAACATGTATCTAACTTAGAAACCGATAGGTTTTTATGAATAAAATAAAATACAATTTATAGAGAATAAACAGTTCAATGATTTAATAAAATTTCATTTGAAAGCCCCTATTGGTTTCTAAGAAATCTTCAACTATTCCCGACGACATGGATACTTATCTCTTTTGCGTACTGTACATTGCAAGCATAATGATCAGCAATTTTCCGATGGATGGTTCTTCCAATGCAATGGAAAATGAAAATAATAAACACTCTATTTTCAGTTATAAACGATTGATTGTTAGTAAAGATAAAAATTTAAGTAACTTTGTTAGTAAACATGTATCTAAACACATTAATAATTGGGCAATCAAATTTACCCGCAATGACATTCAGGAAACTGCTCGCGCTGCCCCGAACTCTCTGCAGCAACGACGCGGCACGTTTACGCTTTATCGCTGTGAAACTATCAGTCTTTTTTTTTGCGGTAGAAATCCTGATGGACTTCCTTCATCGTGGGGGCGACTGAGGGGCTCTTACCAGCTAAAACCACCCCGGTATTCCACCTCAGTCTTTGGCCGGCGGTACGGGATTCGCATGAAGCATTCACCGCTCCAAGCCATCAGTGCCTGAATCAGCGAACATGGTCGTAGCGCTGCAAAAGTGTAGCAAAAAAATCAGCGAACATGTCCGAAGTGCTGCAGAAGCGTGTCTGCCCCAACAGCATCTTGAATGCATTGCTGTATTGGACTCAAAGAGCATTGATGGTTTTCTGCGTTCAGCCGGTCCACAGAATGCACGCGTAAAATGTATGACAGTATTGCTTTGAAAAGCGTCAGCGTCTTAATGATTGTATGATTACCTGTCATGAAAAATATTTTAGGTATTTATTTCAACCTTTAACTGCTAACGTGGGGGCCGCAATTTTATGAGAAACGAACTAGGGATAAAGTGCAAGCTGTTAGCTCAGATTATGAAACAAAAAGCAAATAGACCGCGCGGAACATTGAGAGTGAAAACAAAAAAGCAAATACAAATTCAAAAGCGAATACCTACAACGCGCTTCGTGCTGTACTGACACGAGTCAGTACTTATAGCACTAAACGCCGCATCGTTAATAAAAAAAATAATAAAAATACAAATTCAAAAGCGAATACAATCACGAGATTGTGGATAGGTATTCGTTTTTGAATTTGTATTTGCTTTTTTGGCTTCACTCTCAGTGTTCCGCACGGTCTATCTGCCTTTAGTTTCATAATCTGAGGTTGTTAGGCCAAATTCAATATTTAATAAAAATCTAAAGAAATAGTTAAGTATCTGATTTATAAGTGCAACGTACAATACTAGAGCCACATCTGATATTAGTATCTTATTTCACTTTTCCAACATTTTGAGCACTGTAGGTAGTATTTTCAACGACATCATTCGGTTGATTGTGGCACAATGAACTATTCCTGTTTACTTTTTCGAAAAAAAAAATTAAATTAGAAATGGTTTTGCTTCTAAATTCAAAAGAAAACACAATTTAGGTAAGTAATATGATTTTGTTTCTTGTGAAAATGTTAGTTATTGGGTAGAAGAATATTTTCTAGGTAATATTGTATTCTAATAATATACATTATGGCTTCGATGGAACACAGTGTTTTTATAAATAAGTAATTGCCTATTTAGGACCAAATAGGCAATTACTCAGATTTACTCAAACCGAAAATTCGATTAAATAGTGATGTTATTAAATAATACATTTTCTAACCAAAGAGCTCATTATGATCTAATCAAAAGACTATTAAAAAGCAATTTATTTAGTGCATTATGATAACTCAAAGAACGTTAATAAATACTTGTACAAAATAATAAAAACAAAGAAACACAAATTACTTACAATAGGTTGTAAAACGTTAATTGATTTATGACTTACATATTTACAAACAAATTGCGTTAAATACTCATTACAGTAAAGTTTCATTTATTGCTGGAACATTCTAGGTGATAATGTGCGATAAAACGAATAAATTATTTTCAATGACACAAATTACACAAAACACAAATTATTATACTTTATTTA
This sequence comes from Charanyca ferruginea, assembly GCA_947361185.1. Lineage (NCBI taxonomy): Eukaryota > Metazoa > Arthropoda > Insecta > Lepidoptera > Noctuidae > Charanyca > Charanyca ferruginea. The sequence continues at coordinate 2,193,347 of OX376058.1, read as the reverse complement.
TGATGTAGCAACATCTAGGGCGTCACTTTGCGAGCTACAATTGACGTTTCTTTGTTTTTAACCGACTTCAAAAAGGAGGAGGTTATCAATTCGAATGTTTGTATTTCTTTTTTTTTTATGTATGTTCGGGCATAACTCTATCATATATAGACACGGATTTGCAAAAATCTTTTTTTGTTCGAAAGGGGTTTATTCTGAAATGGTCCCATATAAATTTTACCAAAATTGATCTAGCCCTTTTTGATAAAATCAACAAATTCCCAAAAAAAATACTTAGACGACGTATTAGTTTCTTCAATCTTTGGAGGATTTACAATTTCTTTTAAGTGTGTCGCCGTTTCTTAATGGATTTGGATGTTAAGGCAACACAAAAAAGCGAAAAATTCATCATCGTAGTATCAAACTTCTCCGTGGCATTAGCATATATACAAAATCCCGACAACAACCAGCGGGCCCCACCCTATCCGATCTTTAAGATCTGATCCAGCCTGTCCCTTTGCGCTCCCCCCACAGCGACGCTCGAAGATGAGGTGCGTACGACACAAGGGGTACCCTGAGCGTGTAGTCGCTTAGTTTATAAGCATTTTTAACCGACTTCAAAAACGAGGAGGTTCTCAATTCGGTTGGTTGTTTTTTTTTATGTCATCGATTACTCTGAGATTTATGATTCGATTTACGTGATTCTTCTTTAGTTTGAACGGAATAGTTGCCATTTGATCCCATAAAAATTTAACATTGTTTGGCCCAGTAGTTTTCATTTTATGAACATTTTTTTTATTTTTTATATATTTATTTTTATGTTTGACCACGCATGGCTTTTTTCAGTGTAGTCCGATGATTCCTTTTTTAATTGATAGTGTATACCTCAAGTTTGCTCCCATATAAATTTCAAGAAAATATTCCACCCCTAAGGGTTGAAAATTAAGGGATGGATGGTGTGGCCGTTTCGTAATTCATTTCTATGATGAGAAGTAGGCACTAAAAAGCGAAAAAAAATTGGTATTACAAAGAGACAACCGCCATCAAAAAGTAAAAATCATTTTCAATTCGCAAGTCGGTGGCAATACAAAACAACAAGCAAAACCAAAGCCGCCGACTTGCGAATTGAAAATTATTTTTTACTTTTTGAAGGCGGTTGTCTTTTTGTTAAAAATGTTTTGCACTAATTCGCTTTAACGCACCTCAGGGGAGTCCGGCAAAGAAGCCGACAACCTTCTAGCTTGACCTGCGAGATGCCATTCCGAAAACAAAAACAACTATCGGGCAGTTTAGTAGCCCTCCATCCATCTGGTTGGAGGATCCTCCTTATTCAATGGAGGATGGGGAACTTTCTAGCACAATTCTATGCCTAAACCTTCTTAGCATTAGCTTGTGTTTGGAGAAATAAGTACAATAACAGTACCTATTATAGGCGTAAATAAACTTCAAGTAGAATGATTTTTAACACGATTGTGCGCAAAATCTTTTAGTCTTTCAGTGCCTAGTTTTAAAAGCATAAGGATCATATTACTATTTGTATTTAAATATAACCCTTGTTTTATCTATCCATTCCCATCTTGCCAATCAACGTTGTTGATCTTTCTACACTACGTGCCTGTGAAAAACTTACTAGCAAAGTTTTGTATGATCAACTTAAGAATTTTTCAAGATTACTTTATTAGTAGGCACTTTATAAGCACTAGGTAATAACAATCTTGTACGGTATTGTACCGTGCAGCTTTTACTGATAGGCTGCTATGATATTAAACGATACAAGTCCATGAATGTTCAACAGTTTATTACACTAAGTTAACACCAAGCTCAAATAGAGATAGTTTTAAGAATAAATGATAGATGGTACTGATATGATATTGATACGTGAGAACACGCAGTGCATTCAATGACCGGTAGTGAACTAAATTGAAAGTAAGCGAAAATAAATAATTAATGTTGGCGGATATGCTGACGCGGTAAAATCAAAGTCAAAGTCAAATCATTTATTTCAATTAGACCATTAACCCTAGATCACTAACCTTATTTTTCAACGCTTATTACTAACCTTCGTCGTTTCGACTACGCCTACATAAATGAGAGATTTCTCAGGTTGAATTAAAATAAAATATTTCTTTATGCATTAATTTGTAAAGTACAACTACTGAACAGTTAATTATTTATACTTAAGTTAATTAATACATCATAATAATCCCTAAAACTGCCTCTTGAATAAGATCACTAATAACATGCAAATTCAACAATTACAACATTTTCTGAGACGATTTCACATAAAATCTGAAAAGGAAACATTGAAAACAAACTTAGTATATTAAAGTAGATAATACAGAACAACTATTAATCTAAAAAAGAATTAAATATTTTGGGAATCAAGACATTTGTGACACACTACAATGTGTGGCTAATTATCATGCAGAATCAATTCACCAGCTGGTCTTCTCTTACTTTCAGATGAGTTCTCCTCACCGCTATCACCTTGAAATAAGAACTGATATTATTTGCATTTAACATAGCCAATAATAATATTCACTATAAAATATAACATAAAAATCATTAACAAAAAGGACGTTATTACGAACGTTATTACTAACCTTCGTCGATACGACGAGTTATGGTAGCTAGACCAGGGTGTACGGGCTACACACGCGAAAAACACCACCCTCAATCGCTTGGACTTAGGGTCGACTTAGATTAGCCAAAAGCTAAACCGCTTGAGATAAACCACGTTAAAAAAATGCGCTTTTTTTTTAATGCGCGTCGTCGTTTCGACGAAGGTTAGTAATCTAGGGTTAAAAAGGCACTTTTGAACGTCATAATAAAAAAATATAAAGTTAGTAGTGTAGTGGTAGTTTCGTATGGAGAAGAATGTGCACGAAACTCCATACTTACTCTTTTAAAAATAAATGTGTACAATATTTTGCATTTACAGTTTACAGTTATGTATCTATACGTGAATATGATGGACCTTTCATGAACACACTATATTGAAGTATATACAAAGTATTACAAGATAAAAAATGACAGCTAAGTTGTATACATAGATACATAGTGATCACATATTATTATTTACAATTATTGTAAAAGTAGACAACCACTCCATACATTTCAACAAACTATGAACCTATGAACCAGTGTGTGAACCAAAGCAAGAATTAAATATAATGTATATACTAAGTATAAATTAAGTAGTTTTAATTAGCAATCAGTTTGATTTTGTCTAGACTATAGATTGTCCTATGGAGCTCGGACCAGCATGTTTCCAAGCATTCTTATCATGGATATAATCCTCTAAACTGTAATATGCTTGTTTATGTGTATGTGTATGTACAGTAATTTCGCAATGTACGGTTGCACCCTACAAATCTTGTTGTAAATAAATATTAATATACGAAGATAATAATAATACATATAATAACAAAATACAATATTTACACACTTAATATAAAAGCAATATTAATTTTTCTACTTCTTTGCTTGTAAAATATTAGAGCTTCAGTATCCGGACATCGATAAAATACACTCCAAATAGAAGTCATCCTGACAACTATCTATTTACTATTTTATTAAACCTATATTTATTAGATACATATAAACAAACAGAGCGAAGCATTCAGCAAACAATGCGTCATACGTTTTCTAGTGTTGCAGCTATTGGCTTTACCATAGCAGTTGGCCATTCCGTTTTCAGGTAGGGCTGGCTCAAACAAAATCAATGACTTCATACTTTAAAACATTACTTACCTTTCTATTTTTGACAACAGCTTACTGACTTCTAGCAATTTTATTTTAGTTTTTACAAGCTTTGATTTTAAAACTTGCACTGTTAGCATGTAAGTTGCAGCTTCAAAATTTGCAAACCATTTTTCGACCATTTATTAAAACCGATAAAACTGTGTTTCGTAGCAAATATTTTCAATATTAAACATTAATTAACTTATGGACCCAGTAGCAGGAGCCCAGTTACTGATATATTCAATAACCGGGCTCAAATCCCTGAGAGATTCGTTTTGGACAAATCCAATGATATTTTGCCTGACTTGAAAATCTAACCTAAGACCTTACTATCAGTAGTAGCGCTTTCGGTCACGACACTTACGGGGCACATATTACTCTACATTTACTCTTTAAAGTATTTCTCTACTTATTTTAAAACTAAATCCCCCGCCTCGTCTGTCCGTTTGTCTGTGTATATATATATATATTTGACTCTTTTTTATACACTGCTCAGGCTCACATACTGATTCATTGTTTGTTAAAATTTCAACAAAAAAAAGTTTCAACATTTGTAATAATATGTGAACACTGTGTATCTATGTACATATAACTTAGTCTGTCATTCCTTAATCTGTGATACTTTGTACACACTTTCAAATACCTAGTGTTTTTATGCAAGGTACATCGTATTCACGTATAATTATATAATTCTGTAAATGTAAATGCAAATATTGTTAACATCGTTTTTAAAAGAGTAAGTATGGAGTTTCTTCCCCATTCTTCTCTATATAAAACTACCTTTTGGAATGGGCACTGGAATCATTTTTTTTTTCTCATTTGACGTTCAAAAGTGCCTTATAATGGTCTAATTGAAATAAATGATTTGACTTTGACTTTGACTTTGTGTTTCTGTTCTGGATGAACGGATTTTCATATAATTTCTTAAGGGTTTGTGTACTTTATTGGCTTAAATATGACTATGATTGTATGATAAATCATAGCGACTGGGAGCTATGTAGATAACTATTGTTACCCCTGCAAGACGGGGTGGGTCACTAAAAAAAAATGTAATACTTACATACCATCTATTTCGTTAGACAACCCTAGCTTTTATACATTAATGAGAACTATTCAGCATAAGATTATTTGAGTGCTGCAAACGAGGCTCTGTTTACTTAATGGATTAACACTAACAAACGTGATAAAAGACCTGGGAACGGTTCCATTAAATAATAACAGGTACTTTTTAGTATAATAACAGGTACCTGTTGCCATGAAGATTTCATGTCATTTTAGGGTATTTAAGAACAGAAACTTTCGTTATATTATACTGCTTGAATTGGACATTTACGCTCATATAGATTAAATATGTACAATCAGCAAAAGAGATAGGTATGCAGGTCATCAAAAATGGTTGAAGTTTACTTAGAAACCGATAGATGCTTTCGAATGAAAGGGCATTGTCCAGACTTGGCCATTTTTTAAACACGATGCTATACAAAAAAGTATTTAAATTCTATTTTAGTAAATATCTGATGCAAATAACTTTGCGTCAATTAGCACTATAAAAAAACTAAATTTTTTAGTATCTGGTTTGACACATGAATCGGATTTGGTTTTGGTATCAGTGTTACCAAACCAAAATTCAATAAAACAACAAATTCCAATCGATTTTAAATACAGTGCTATCTCACCACTGTATTTATCACACTGTGTTTGACGAATCAAGTGACAATGCAGCGTTGTGTAAATTGTTAAAAAAAAACAAGTTTTATTTCATACATAACCTGTTTCAATTAATTGTTAAAAAAATATCTAAATGTACATCTTGATACAAAACTAAGTTTGTAGCCTCATTCTTACTGATATGAGCTATTAAATCTATTACATATTATTAGTTGAACTGTTTGTTTATGAATGGCCAAAGCCCTATACAAATTGGACAATCCCCTTTAATGAAATGATTGAAATGTGTATTCTCTATTATTTTAATTTTATTTTATTCAAAAACATCCATCGGAATCTTTAACTATATCTGACGATCCTGCATATCTTTTGCTGACTGTACCTACAGACTATTATCATACCTACAGACTGTATAGATACGTGCGTGTGTGTGCGTGTTTATGCGGCGCAAGTCACAGCCCTGAACTATAAGCAGTTTCGAGAGCAGGTTTCACGCAGGTAGAGGTAAGGAAAATTGTTTCGGAGGGAGGCGGGGCGTGTCGCTACTGTACGGGGGTAGTAGGTACTAATGCATAAACTGTGCTAATATAATTATTGTACCCACTATTATAAAGATAAAACCTCTAATATCTATTGTATGACGGCACGGTTGATTGGGCGACTGGCTGATGCGCTGCGTATCGCGGGTTCGAATCCCGCACAAAGCAAATATTTGTATGACCTACAGTTAGTTATTTCAGGTCTGGCTGTTTGTGTATGTGAGTTTTTATGTTTGTAAACGTATTCACAACACAGGGGGATTCATAGTGTGACCAAAGTTTGTTACAAGAGGAAAAGAAGGAAAGAGAGTATTTACAACTAACAGTCGTGACCAGTAACATCAACAATATTTATTGTCAATACCTATACCACATACAAAACCAATGATTCATCTTCACCACATACAGAGACAAACGAAACCGCGTTATTAGCAAAGCAGGACACATACATCAATAAACATGACGCGCATAGTTACTTTATCATGTACATAATATTCACGTGTAGAAATTGACCGCATCTCCCGGCGACCGTTACCCTAATGGGCAAATTGACTACAGCCCTAGAGATTCATAAGGCAGCATATACATACTTAATAATACATGCTTGCTAAACTGGTCGGTATTACGAATAATTCAGGAGGTAATCAACTATATTATACCATGACATTTTAGTTGTCGTTGGTCTACTCAATAATTATTATCCAGCATAAACTATACCTATAGACGCGATTGGAAAAGGGTAGTATTTAACTACATTTCAAAAATATCTTTTTTTTCGTTTCGGGGTGGAAAATCCCATGAATGTCCCCCCCTTCGGGCGGACAAAAGCAACCCCGGTGTTCCATCTCACACCTAGGTCGGGGGTCGCGGGAACTGGAGATACTTCCGCAACCCCCGATTGAAATATATAATAACTTTTTTTTTTTTTTTGGTACGGTGTTAAAATCCTCATGGATGTCCTCCATCCCTGGGATCGGCGGAGGGGTCTGTCAGACTCTTACTGACTAAAAACCACCCCGGTGTTCCATCTCACACCTACGTCGGGGGTCGCGGGAACTGGAGATACTTCCGCAACCCCCGGCTCGGCTTCTCTGGTCAGGGGGGGAGTGAGGTGTTAGACTCCCCCCCGGACGTCTTAGAGGGCCGCGCGTGGAACACTACGCGCCACCACCTCGGGTCCTGATGAATGTGGGGGGCGACAGACGTCCCCGAGTCTGCCGCCCCTGGACCCATTTAGGGGGGCCGGAAGAGGGCGTTGTCCGCTCTCCGCTGATGCCCAGTGCGCCTGCTGCGGGCCAGGTGGTAGGTAGAGATCTCCCTCTCCCTTTCCGCAGCCTTCTTCTGCGACATGTCACTTTCACAGAAGGACACCACCGCGTCCCAGGACTCTGCACTGCCGACCATCGACTCGACCACGGGCGACAGCGACAGGTCACTGCCTACTTCTGAGACGAGGGCACGGCGCGGCTCCTCCCAAGCGGCACACTCTGGCATATTCACACCTACGTCGGGGGTCGCGGGAACTGGAGATACTTCCGCAACCCCCGGCTGGTGCCGGCCCGCTGCAGCGGGCCACATCTCGGGTCAGGAGGGGGAGTGAGGTGTTAGACTCCCCCCCGGACGCCTTAGAGGGGCGCGCGTGGAACACTGCGCGCCGCCACCTCGGGTCCTGGTGTATGTGGGGGGCGACAGACGTCCCCGAGTCTGCCGCCCCTGGACCCATTTAGGGGGGCCGGAAGAGGGCGTTATCCGCCCTTCGCCGACGCCCGGTGCGCCTGCTGCGGGCAGGGTGGGAGGTTGAGATCTCCCTCTCCCTTTCCGCAGCCTCCTTCTGCGACATGACACTTTCGCAGAAGGAAACCACCGCGTCCCAGGACTCTGCGCTATCGACCATCGACTCGACCACGGCCGACAGCAACAGGTCACTGCCTACTTCTGAGACGAGGGCACGGCGCGGCCCCTCCCAAGCGGCACATTCCGCCAGCGTATGCCGCGCCGTGTCCTCCCGGCAGTCGACGCAGTGGTGACACCGGGCGTCCGGCTCCCTGTTTATGCGACACAGGTACTTCCCGAAGCAACCATGCCCCGAGAGCACCTGCGTCACCCGAAACGACAGGGAGCCGTGCCTCCTCCCGAGCCAGCGCTCGAGCACTGGCCGGACCGCCCCGAGGCATATATCTAACCTAACCTAACCAAAGTTCTAATTTTCGCCACAAAAATAATATTTGCACCTCTAAATTACAATTTAGATGGGCAAAAAGTATTTCGGGTGGGCACCTTTATATTTTTACCTGCTAACATTTATTACAAAAAAAAATCTGATGGTCCTAAGAAGCGCTCAGTCTCTGAATATCATATTCTCAAAATATCATAATCGCAAATGATCATATTATCAGAACATCATATTATCAAAATATCATAATCTCAAAACACCACATTCGCAGAACACAACATTCTTATGATACCACATTCAACGTACAGTCCTCAACAGCGTTGAGCTGTGCAGAGTTGGGCAAAATTTATTCGAATAAGAATTATTTTCCTGTTATGTAAACGGTTTAAAAACGCGTGTATTTAGGTCATTATGTGCTTTTAATAAGGAACCAAAAATAGTTGTAAAATTTTATCAAGAGGTAAAAAAACTTAAAAAATATCGCACGTTACCTACATTTTACTCATTTTTATGGTTTCGAACCTCCAAAGGAAAAAACGGAACCCTTATAGCACCATTTTGTTGTCCGTCTGTCTATCTGTCTGTCAAGACCCTTTATCTCGGGAACGTGTAAAGGTATCCAGTTGAAATTAAAACCATAATACTTAGGTCCACGGTCCCTTGAAGCTGTGAAAAATTAGACTTCTAAGTTAACGTGAAAAAAGAAATACGGCCGTTTATGTCGCAAAAAACATACATTTCGACACTCAAGGGAATCTAAATTTACTACTACTAGTATACTTTTCGTTGACCTAGAACTATGAAATTTGGCAAGTAAGCCTTAAATACTATAAATACAAAGAAAAGTCTGAATACATTTGTAATTATATGAATAAAAAAAAATATTCTTTATTTTTTTTACTACAAGTACGCGATTTGGTCCGTGTGAATGTCGGTTATGATGTGACAAAAAGTACTAAGATAACTTAAGCTCACCTGCAAGCTTATGTTGCCAAAAGTTGTAATTTACACATTAAAATTAATTTTCTAGCAACCGCCTACAAGCTTATATTGTCCTAGTACTTACTTTAAAGTGGAAAATAAATAAAAGTGAATAAAATCTAGGTGATATATTTTTCTTTTAAGTTTTTTTAACCATTGATGAAAATTTTACAACCCGTGAAAATTTTACAACTATTTGGCTCCTCATTGAACGCACATGCGTTTTTTATGTCCAAGATGTTTAACTTTTTTCACAGTTGAATAAATTTAACCAAAGTTTATTTTAATAATTTAACGATAACTGTCTGCACTTTTCTGTCCAGGCAGTTCAACTTTACCATTGAATTACCTTTTTATTTTTAGCGAAGTTCGCTAAGAACTTTGTTAATAACAGTACACACAGGTTAAAAAATATTATAAAATACGAACATGATGTCTTAAGAATATTGTGTTCTGCGAATGTGGTGTTTTGAGATTATGATATTTTGAGAATATGATGTGTTGATAATATAATGTTCTAATAATATGATGATTTGCGATTACGATATTTTAAGAATATGATATTCAGAGACTGAGCCCTAAGAAGGTGTGTGTGCGTTTTGCATAAACATTTGATAGGCCAAGAGTTAATTTTTATGCAAGCATTGTAAATGAATGATAAAACCTGAGTTAAGTTAGTATTACGGTTACGGGCTGGCCAGCAAGAAGCCCAGACATAAATCCCATAGAACACCTATGAGATGAGTTGAAGAGATACTTAAATCAGAGCGAGAGAGCCTACTCCGGAGACGCTTGGCCAGGGGGCCAAGTCTGCTATTTTTATAATTTCGTCATTCCAACACGATCCCATTGTCATTTTGCAAAAATTTCGTAATCTACTAAATTCATAATGGTCGATCATTGGCCGGTCGAATTATAAGCAATGACAGCGCAATGACTGCACAATGATGTTCTAATGGTAGGTCACTGATCAAAGGAACTGTCAAAATTTTAGCAGATTACCGCCTAAGTCAGTCATTCATTTGTCATTTGTACGAGATTACCATTCTATATCATTTCTTTCAATGGCGTGTCAGTGGTTGACCAATGGAAAGTCATAATGACGCCATTATATTAGTAGATTACCAAACTTGTCAAAATCAACAATTATGAAATCAATGATAGACCATTCTGACACTATTGTAATAGCAGACTTGAGGCCCCGTTTAAAACAGCTATACACTAAAATAATGATGTGGAACTAGTGATAAAAAAATCAACATTAGTTCCATTATTTTCAGATTCTTTTAAAATGGAACTTGTGATTTAAAAAACGTCAAAAGTTCCATCGTGGAACTGTCAATGGTACTAGTGGCAACGAAGGACAAAAAAGTGGGATAAAATTCCACAACACAAGGTTGCGACTCTCATCCGTGTCATTAAGAACCGCATGGCAGCGTCATTAGAGCCCGGAGAAGCAATACGAGATACTGAATAATCTTTTATAAACATTTTTAGATTTTACGTGTTTGTTTCTAACATTTTACAAATTCTGCATAAAGGGTAAAAACATACCAGTTCAACAAAACACGACATGTAAAGAATTTTAATTTGAAACATTAATATTCGTTAAACTAAAAACCTTAAAATAATATCCGCAATTAATGGGCATAATATTTTTATTTTCTTTAATGTAAAAGATATACATAAAACTGATACAAAACTAAACTTCAGAGGCGTTTCGATTTTTTTGATAAGTGTCATACCTATATTGAACATAATAATTATTATGTTCAACGACATTTAAATATAATTATGATTTAGTAGTTTAGCTGTAAAACCTATACAAACAAACAATCTCACTTTCCCGTTTAAATTCATTATAAACCGTATTTCGAAAATTTAATAAACAGTCCACAAACAACTTGGCGCAGCGGCTGAGCGATCGACTGCTGCGCAGCGTGTTGCGAGTTAGATTCCCGCCCAGGGTGAACCTTTGTCGGATGAGCACTTGTATTTGCCTTGTGTCTGGGTGTTGTTTATCTATATAATTATGTATGTATTTACAAAAAGAATGTATTTGTGTATGTATATCAGCTGTCTGACACCCATAGTACAGGGTCTCCCTAGTTTACGGTCAGATGGCCGTGTGTGAAAATGTCCCCACATATTATTATTTATTATTATTATTAACTTTTAATTGTTGTTATTGTTTTGTTGTTGTTTATTAACTGTTAAAATAGTTTCACTTTGCCTCCCCGTTGTCTCTCTGAGGTATGTACACTCTTTCGAACAGTTCTCCCATCCTTTCGCCATTGAGACAAAATCCACGCGGTACACTGTCGTCACCAAAAGATTTATTACCGTTAACAATAATATTTTCGACTTTATTGCCACGCATTATCGCTGAAATTTCACTCTCGTAACTTTGGTTGTGATTACGTGTCGGTTTTGGGAATGGTATTTGATTCTGTTCTTGTATTCCGCAAGCTAGTTGGAATATCGTTTCCAGAGCAAGTTGATCCTGCATCCTTCTTTGTATTGCAGTTGCCTGAACGTTGGCTACTATATCTTTGTATTTATTCTCCAGTTTCTCTAGAGAAGTGTTCAGTTCAACTTGATTTTCTGTTGCCATTTCACTTACTACTTGAGCCCTCTGTCTCACTAATTGTAGATGTAAAGAGCATTCTGCCAAGTGTTGTTCTCTCTGTAAATGGGCAATCTTGGCTTCATACAATTTAGTACATTTGTCTTTCGATTTTTCCATCTTCTGAAGACGTTTCTCTAGTTGTTGCGATTTATACCTCAGTGTTTCGGATGATAAGTCTGCTGTGGATTTTTCCACGAATTTGTTAAGCATTGAATTAAGGTTGTTTTTCTGGTCTTCAATTTGCATTTCTAAACGTGCTATTTCTGCCTCTTTAACCTTCAAAAGTGTATCTTTCTCCTCTATTATTTCATCTTTCATTTTAGTTAATTTTTCTTCTCTTATTGTAGCGGTATCTTGAATTTTGTTAATGGTATCTTCATAAGTGACTCGTAATTCTTCCATTTTTTTTTCAAGAGCACTTTTAGTCTCTTCTCTAGCTGCGGTTCGGGCCTTAATTAATTCCAGTTTATGTGTTGCTTTAATTTCTTCAATTTCATTTTTCTTTAAGTCATTAGCATGATCTAATTGATCTTGGAGAGAATTTATTGTCTCAATTAAATGATTTCTTGCATCTTGTACCTCTTGAAGTTGGCATTTTATAGATTTTAACGTGCTGCTGCTATCATTACTTCGTATTAAAGCACTAGTGGCATTATCAACTTTTGCAATACACTCGTAAATTAACTCTTCTTTTTTCTGATCTTTAGAGTCCTTTTTCAAATTCACCAACTCCTTCTGAAGCAGCATATTATGCATTTTTATTTCCCTTAGTTTCATGACCAGGTTAGTTGCTCTAGATTCAAATGGTTCCCCCATTTCATGGAAATTTCGTGTCACCTCCGGACAAGTATAGCAATACACATTTTGATTACCCGAGGTTGGGTATTTATCTTCTGGTATTGGCATAGGCATATCGCTGCTGGTTATACTTTCTGTAAGTTTATCAAGTTCTTGTGATAAGTAGTCTGTATCAGAAACGTTTGCCTTCTTGTTATCATATATTAATTTCAATCGGGGTTCATCTGAGTCGATGACAAGATATTCCACTTCAGTTGAGGATTCCTCGCTAATAACATCATCCGACAGAGGTTTCAATTCAGTAGGAGGTCGATTCAAGAATGGCAAATCCAGTATACCTCTGGCAAGCTGGTAACAAAGCACAAATACGTACTTATTCCTCAAAGCTTTTTCATTATCTTTGCAGTTCGAGAGCCTCTGAATCCAGGCATTACAGATTTTAATCACATTTTCGTCAACTAATTGTTCTAAGTACGGTCTTAACAGTTGCAAGTACCTTTTAAATTCTACATCTAGATTTACAAAATCACAGTCATCCATTGTAAGTAGTATTAAGTTCACTTAAAAAAATATAATATCTATTAGTTTGTGTGCAATAAAATTTTGGTTTTGATTTACCGAAATGACAAAATTAAAAAGTCACTTCATTTCTTTCTTTATTCAATTTTACATAGCCTCACAATTTTGACACCAATCCCATAAACCAAAGGAGTTTTTATGAATATATAGACCTTATTTAAATATTAATACAACGATAATGAATTGAGGAAGGTCATACACAATATCTACTATCTGTATTAGGTCTAGACGTCAAGGTTAGGTAATCTGAAATGATCGCGCATAGCTATTTTGTAGTAGTTTTTTAAATATTTATAGAAACATCATAACTATAAATTAGTTGAAATATGTTTTACAGAAGATGTTCTTCTATTATATTTAGCTAATATTATATTAAACTGAGTAAGATTAAGTAAGTTATATCGGTGAAAAAAGGATTTTTATTTCTTAATATTTCACATTGTTTGAATTTTAATTTGTTATAGGCAGATACCTAAATCACAAAATCTTTTTAACTAACTATTTTCCTAAGGATCTTTGCAATTGGTAAAATGTTTTATGCTAATTAGGTCTGTTAGCGGCTTCGTAACTGACGTTTACAGGGAAATTTAGAAAACCTCAGTTAAGTTATCTTGATAGAATGTACAAATAATCTATTAATCGAAATGTTTTCTTTACTAACTATTAAGACAACAAAATTCCCTAAAATTTTTGGTAATTAACATATTTGTAAAATAACTGGTTGATGGTACTAACAGGTTTGAAAAGTACAGTTTTTGAGCTAAACAGCGCATGGATGGCGTAAACGCTCTTAAAAAGAATATAAAAACGTAGGCAATGACAACAACAATATTCACCAATAGGATAAACACACACTATCGAAACTGCAAATCACGTACTTTAGAGGAGAGCGATTTAAAGTTGTAATTTGATGTAGAATAAAATTTATTATTAACTTCAGTAAAATTATGTATTGAATAAATAGTAAATTGTATACAGTTTTGTTATCTTTGACAATAAATTTCATATTTCTTATACTTTTTGAAATTTCTCACTTTCGATTTTGATTTTCGCTTACAATAGCCAAAATTTCATCGAAAGTGCCAAATTCGATAGTGTTCGATCACATGTGAATATTGAATCTGGTACTTTCGCTACTGTTCTAGGAAAATTATTACAGAGAAACAAAAAATGTGCACTTTCGATACCTTTTTTGACACTGACTCAGTTGCTATGTTCATTTCAATTTTAACTGAAATCAATAAAAATGCATTTCTCGTAAATTAAAAAATATTTATAGGTTTAAAACACAAAACAATTATTACCTAACAAAAAAACTTATATTTGAATATTTTCGGTATTCTTCTTGCACTTAATTAGACTACCACGCGTACACACATCAAAAGTGTCTAGGGATCAAGCACGTTTTTGCTAGTTAGGTAGGTACTGAAAATCTGATGTTTTAGTTATTATTGTTTGTACCTTTAATGGATACTTTTTAGTAAATGTCATTTGAAAAGGGATTATTGAATTTCGGTCAAAAGATGATAATCTTTTGTGAAGTCGTATTGCTTTATAACCCGGCAATGAATTTGTGGTCAAATCGGTACAATTTCTGCCATTCTTCTGAGTGGAATTAAAACAGGAACGTTATTATGGAGAGGACGTCATTTGAGCTGAGAAGAAATTATCTGAATCGTGCTACTGTTGGAAGTTGGTTCTTTGGGCATTTCGCAGTGGGTTATAAGTCAACTTTGGATACGTTAAGCTCGCATCACCAAACTCAGACAAGATCGATGGATACAAATTACTGCTCGACGAATTAGTACAATGACCACAATGATGTTAGTTACGAGGCTTCCTAGCTCTTCAGAGATGTCAATAAGCATGACATCATAAGAAATCGTTGCAGGAGGCCGCTAGTGTTGCATCTATTGAGCCCCGCATTTGCACATACTGTTTACAATGGGCTCGTGAACACAGTTATTAGGCGGAACAAAAGTGGAGTTTCGTGTGTTTTCTGACTATTCTCGCTTTGGTATGAGATCAGATATTAGAAATACACGATATTAAAGGTCTCCTGGATGCCAGAATCGTTTAAAATCACGCCAGGAAGTCTATGCTTACAGTAGTGTAGTCATCTTAATAAAGACAGGTATTTGGATTGGCATAAGAACCGAACTAATTTGGATCAGAGACAACCTCAATGACAGATTTACGCTGAAACATTGTATCAGATGTCATTCCTTTGCCGACCCAATTTGTTAGTTCTTCTTATTCCCAGAGTCGTTGTAAACACAATTGCCCCAGCTAATATCAACGTACTGCCATTATAGCCTGCTCAATCGCCAGTCTTAAATCCAATTGAGCACGCATACTTCAACGAAGAGCTCTGCCCAATCTGGATACCGTACACACACCAAAAATTCTAGTCCGTTTGTTACAACGTGTCTCGGCGGCTATTCCGCAACGTAATTTGGATTAACTCGTATAGAGTATAATCGCTACGATTGTATTATACACGGTAACGGCGGAAATACAGACAACGAATTGTTTATTTTATCTGTCCTTTATCAAAATAGCTGTTCTGAAATCTTCTGAAAATTTCTCTGACTACCTTGTAACTAAATCCAACATAATAATCGATATGTCAGAGGAGGAAAAACTGAATAACTGATTACCTCATGACTCGAGCACAGTTATACTCCATAGAGCATGAAAGTACGCATATCCTATCGTCTTTGTCTCCAAATTATTTTTGGAACGAAGTTCCTTATCGCGCGTTGTGAAAGGGGGCTAGACGGAAAAAAATCTTACGAAAAGTTGTCACGACACTTTTGTATATTTGATTTAAGAGCCATCTATTAACGTTATTGGTGCAACTGTGCTCTTCGAGATCGAATTACGAACGGCCAATAGATGGCGCAGAAATAATTTATTGGTCTTTCTATCTAAATAACTACGCATTGTACTAACATGTTAGAAAATGTTAATCTTTAAAATTACTTACTTACAATGTAAGCAGCCATAATAACTTTTCATTCCTCGCTTTTTTTTGCCCTGGCTTAAAGCCACTTAAATTCACTTTAACGCATCACAATAATTAGTGAAGGAATTGTAATAAAATTTTATTACAATTCCTTCACTAATTAATCGAAAGGAACTTCGTTCCATCCGGGTGTCCCTTGACACCTCTCAAGTTTTTTAAACTGAAACAGTCTGAAGAACTTGGCGACATTTTAAGTGTGAATTCGTTGGTAACTGAATCTTGTCTTAACAATACAGTAAAAGCACTATTATTTTAAGTTAAACAAAACAGTATTATTGTTAAAGTACATTAAGTCACATCGCGGCGTACACTAACGGTTCTGGTAGATTCGGGACGCTCGCGCAACACGCTCGCACAGAACATCGTTGTAAGTACCACTTCCGAACACGCTCGTCGCGCAACATGTTCTGTTTCGATTTTGTTCAATTAAAATCTTTGTTAATGGCATTTTCCTGTGGCCAAAAGTCTTCGTCCATGACGAGGGGTCGATAACAATTCGGTACTTGCACCATGAACGCCTTGAAGTAGCCGTTCCGGCGCGACTCCAGTAACTGCACCCTTGGCGTGTACTTTGTCTTTCGGCGCACGTACTCCACGATGTCCTCCGCCTTAGTAGACCTTAGTAGGCCTTACTGGCCTTAGTGACCTTAATAGTGTATCATAACGGTTGACAGGGCAAAATGGCAGAAGAAAACGTGCTGTCCCGACCCCAAGAAACTTGAGATAAGGCCAGGAAAATTATATTCACAGATTTTTTAAGCGTCACGTTTTTGATATAACCGTACCTTTTAGAGCTTAACAAAAAAAATGATCTCACACAGTGATTGATCTCACACTGCAGTGCACCAGGTATGTTTGCCGAAGTATATACTGATGTTTTCAATACCATCCTGCAAAAGAGGATTGCATCCATGATGCGCAGAGTGCGTGGAAGCGTTAACGGCATTCTGAAGGTGATTGGTGATAAACCGTATCACATAATTTATGCATACACACGGTGTGTCAGATGAGTGCAACAGAAAATATATGAATTAAAATATTAATTTTGTAACACTACGTTGTTTTTAAGTACTGTATTACTAACATCATATGAATTAAGCCCGTCACAGACGTAGCTATAATATATATTAATATACGTCAGACGTAGCTATAATCAAGGCATATTACGATCAGCTATTATATATATTTTTACCACGTCACCAAAATATGTGGACAGATATAGCAAGGCATATTAATATAAATTTCAAAAATGTAAAACAAACAACGATCGCAGACGTAATAAGGGCGAAAATATATTATTATATTATAGCTACCGTGTGTGGTGTGATGGCTAGCTATAATATATATTATAGCTACGTATGTGACGGGCTTAAGGTCTGAAATAAAATATTTTTATTTTATTTTTGGAACGAAGTTCCCCAACGCCGCTTACGGGTAGAGCGAATTAGTAGAAATCGTCACGTAACGAAATGCGTATGTGTATGTGTGTGTGTATCGAGCCGCTGCGGCGCACTCGCCTGCTCGTGATATTTATTATTATATATATTTTTTTTTTGTACAGACACGTACGTAAGGAACTTTACGGGGGTCCCCCGAACGCACAGTTTTTTTTTTATTTGTTCAATATTCTGACAGCTCCAACTAGTGTAACACAGTATCATCTATACTAATATTATAAATCTGAAGAGTTTGTTTGTTTGGTTGAACGCGCTAATCTCAGGATCTACTGGTTCGAATAGAAAAAATATTTTTGTTTTGGATATTCCATTTATCGAGGAAGGCTATAGGCCCATGCGAAGCCGAGTCGGGTCGCTAGTCTAAAATATTCTCTGAAAAGCCTTTTGTTAATCCTAGACTACCCCGTGTGGTAGCAGATAAAAAGTTTTTAGACACAAAGGAGATTACACTTTAAAACAAAAACTATACCGCTGCGAGTACAAAACGACTGGGGCTGTTTTCTCTTCATTAAAACATTTTACTTGTAGTACCTACTTCATAAATGTTGTGGCTAATATTTTAATGCTTTAGGTGTCTATAAACCAAAAAAATTGTAACCATTTTGACGTGATATACGTCTTATAAATCGATGAACACCGGCTGCATGCACGAAAAAGTGTCACGTTCCGCCTCTGCGTGCAAGCGAGAGCGCGGAACAAGCGATAGAGAGGCACGATTGGCCCAAGCAAATAAGCTCTGCCCGCCTCGACGGAAGCCATTATTTGTTTATGATAGATATGTTAGCCATTATGTTTCTTTATGACGTTATCACGTAAAACTATCATCCGACTTTACAGACAACCAATTTTTTAAAGGAGGGGCTCGTAGCTAACTAAAAGCCCTACAGATCGATCTGTTATGGATAAGCTTGCTAAGCTATGCTTGCCGCGGCCGGTCTGTGGATGGGTGACCATCAATTTCATTCCGAGACCTCCACGCGCCTCGGAAAGCACGTAAAGCCTCTGGTCTGGGCT
Organism: Charanyca ferruginea; assembly: GCA_947361185.1. Lineage (NCBI taxonomy): Eukaryota > Metazoa > Arthropoda > Insecta > Lepidoptera > Noctuidae > Charanyca > Charanyca ferruginea. The sequence continues at coordinate 2,174,758 of OX376058.1, read as the reverse complement.
GTCAGTCGTAGATCTTTGACAGTCGTTATAGGTAATCAGAAGCCACAACCAGTCTTTATACCAAGGGGTATCGTGTTACCCAGTAACTAAGTTGTGGAGGTCAGACAAGCAGTCGTTCCATGTAAAACACTGGTATTCAGCTGCATTCGGTTAGACACCAACACAGATGGAAAAGGCTAGGTAAATGATGACGATGTTTCAATCACATACGTTTCATACCTCCTCTTCACATGCCCCCTTGGACAGGTCCATCTCAACGTGGAAAAACTACTACTGATGTCATCATCATCATCAACATCATTACAGCCGAAATACCTAACCTAACGAACCTAACCTCCACTGGGGATCTTCTCGCGTACGCCTCTCATATCTTTAGTGAGGCCATCGAGAAATATGGGGAAGCACTTGCCGTCTCCCTGGACTTCTCGAAGGCCTTTGATAGGGTATGGCATGATGGCCTTATTAGCAAGCTTCCAGCATATGGCTTGCCCGCTGGTTTCTGTGCATGGATATCGGATTTCCTGAGTGATCGATCAATTCGCGTAGTCATTGATGGCTGCTCGTCAGATCAAATGGCAATAAATGCCGGGGTTCCTCAGGGCTCAGTACTCTCTGCAACCCTTTTTTTGCGGCATATCAACGATCTGCTGAAACCCGGCACCTTTGGGTTAGCAGATGACAGCACGGTTGTAGAGAGTTATACATCCAGCGCACGTGCCAGTGCGGTTGAAATCCAGTCTTCTAGAGAGTCCATGGTCGAGCGCTTGAACTTGTCCCTCAAGGCAGTCTCCGATTGGGGCGATGCCAATCTGGTCAGGTTCAATGCAGCTAAACACGAATCTAAACAAGAATCGCCACGCTTGGCAGGCGGGTTGGCGATCGCAGTATGGTTGTTAAAAAGGCACAGAGTACGCTGCTGCCCATTCTCTGGTGAGTCCCTTAGTCGCCTCTTACGACACCCACGGGAAGATATGGGATGGTGCTATTCTTTACGTCCGACACCATACGGACATTTACATTTACTGATGTATCTGTGGGCTAATTCACGTAACTAAAGAAGACGCTGTTGCAATGCAGTTGCATTTAAGTTTCGATCAAAACAACGCTTTTCGTATTCTCTACCACTGTCAGACACGCTCGCTGTTGCGCGGCAACATGATCGGTATTCTACTATTCGTTTGATGTCTCCAAATGACAGATAAAAAGCACTAAAATCTGTACTGGGGTATTATTTTAATATTATAATAACGTCATATTCATTGAAATGTAATCGATTCTGTTCTATTATTTAGTGAGTAATATTTTTTCTCTTATGCGGGTACACCATAAGTAAGTTTGGTAGAGTTTGGTTGTCGTACAGTTGACGTGCAGTTCACGCGCAGCTTACGCGCAGTTCAAATATTAAAACAATACCATTTATCACTCAAACTTGAACTTAACTGCAACTGCACTACAACTTCATCGGCGCGTCTTAAAATAACGTGAATTAGCCCTCTGAACCGCAAGCATTCGCCCTGGGGAGGCAGGGTCTTTGTTCTCATAGCTTCTTCTTCTTTTCAGAATCAGAATCAGAATCAGAATCAGAAAGGTTATCAATTCGTCTTCGTCAAAAAAAAAAAAACGATCTCTTAATTTTATTAATTTGCAAAATGTGTAAAAGTCTTTAATTTACGTGAATTAGTGTTATATAACTAAAATTAAGTGATAAGTTATACGTACAGTACATATGCAGTGTTTTTGTCGCGAAAACTTCGCACAATAAGCATAACAAAAACCGGCTGTCAAGTCACCACTATAACGGATGGATTTGAAATATCATCGAACCCGGGGAGTATTTTGTTTTATCCAAGTTGTATTAACATACCACTGAACTTCACGAAATACTGCTCAGGTCTCTGAGCTACGTCCATCACACCTTTTGCTTGACAAGTTGTGGAAGCAAAATCGATGACGAAACATTCGCCCAGACAGTAAACACTTCATAGTGTACTACACATAATATATTGGCTTATTATTATTTGTATGTAATTATAATTATAAACCCTAGTTAAAACTTGCAAACTTGTAATGTGCCCTAAACTTGTAGAAACTTAAAATTTAACTTTAAAGTGTTACTATTGTAGGTATTGTACCCACCTATTCATCTTACTTTATTTATGTTTAACATTCCCTTCAATTCTAACAGCCTCATCTAATTGTATTATCTTTCTGTTCCCAACTCAATACTTATTTTCATTTAAAACATTTTTTTTTTTTCCTACCACCTACCTCCTATTAATATAAACAAGAAACACTTTCTTTTTCACTATCATTTAGCTGCACTTTATTACACACATTCCAGGTGACTGATATTTTAAAGAAAATGATGACCCGCAGTGCTACAATGAAAGAGATGGAAGCAAAACTTAGAGCTACACTAAAGGACCTCGAGGCTTCTAAAGCTTTATGTAAACAGTTGCTCCAGGAAAGAGATGACAGCGAGGTGGAAGTGAAGAATATAGTAGACAAAAACACCTTCCTTAAGAATAAACTGGCTGAGCTACATACACAACACATGGACTTAGCTGACCAACACACTCAATTACAGTTTAAGTTAACAACATTTCAAGAGTGCAGTGACACCCACGAACTAGCTTTAAACCGAATTTCAGAACTTCAACATGAATTGTGTGATGCCCATAAGGCCCTATCTCACTCAGAATCGGTCAAAGTCAGGCAACAGGCTGTGAACACCGATAACCTGTTCAAGGAGTTGGTAGGCAGTAGGTCAAAATCAGTGTGTGAGCCAGCGGTAACAATAGATTTGACTGGTGATGATACCATGCCATTATGTCCCGTTGTTATGAGTCACAAAAAACTAAAGAAATATATTAAAGTCAAGAAATTCATTAAACGGTCACAAAAATCAATCAAAAAACAAAATCTTTTAAAATTAAATCTTTCCCTTAGAAAGCAACGTGTCACCCTATCAAAAGACTTAAATATTTGTACTGTTGAACTAGATAAATGTAGGATAAAATATGACACGGATATTCAACTCCTTTATAATGATTTATTACACAAAGAACACATGCTGAAGGATATTTTTGAAAAGTATGAATCCTCACAACATCAACTAAGTGAACGCTTGTTTGAGGCTGGGGAACTACTGGACCTGGTGAAGGACAATGCTGAGAAGTACGAGAATTTGACTAATAATCTTTCGTGCAGTAGTGCCAACCAACCACCATCTCCTCAGCCTCAGCTTGACATGGTTTCACCGGTGTTGGCTCTTCCAGCAAACACCTGTGTCAATACACAGGAAACTAATAAAACTATTTTATTTTGTGATGAATTAGGTTCAGGCTTTGGGAAAATACTACACAATTACCTTAGTCATAGCTTTACGAATCATAGTTACCATAATATTAGTTTTAAACAAATAATTAAGAGAATTGTAAATACAAACATAGACCATTACTGTACAATGGTTCTACTTTTAGGTAATAGTACTGGTATTACTAAAAAAGACATAGTGGATGGTGTGAACACCTTATTAAAGTTAAACATAGGAAAGCTCATGCTGTGTGCCTTTCCTTACTCTGATACTTTATCAGAAGCAGAAAACAATCACATTTATATATTGAATAGTACTATTCATATGTTGACATGTTGTCATAGTGACAAATTATTATATTTTGACACTAATAACTTTATTAGTGGTTTTAAGTTAACTCAGAGAACTTTATCTCTGTCTGGAGAATGTAGACATGTAATTGCTATGTTGATAGCATATAATATTAACAATGTTATAGCTAATATAACAAACTGTAGGTTAAGTGACAAACTTATGTTGTCTAGTTGCACTAACAACATAAGTAAGAAATAAAGTATTTTCTTTTTGTAAAAATTCCATATTCAAACGCTTTTCTAAACGACCTTCTGCACACCAGAACCATTTATCTATGAAAATTGAAAATTATGTTCTCCCTCGTGGAAGGGATCCTTTTATAATTCCTGTAAGAAGCTTTGCGTCCATATGCGAGATTTAAATAACCCTAAGTCGACTTAGGAGATGGCCGGTTATATTTCTAAGTTCATTTACGTGGTCGTGAATAAGGGATTTTATGTTTAAATCTGCTTATTTTTAAGCGCATTTTCTAATGTTCCTTTACAGTGAATAAATTATCTGAGGTTTTAATTTGTCTCCTTTTTTCAGATTTGGTCTTTTAGAAGAGTGAACGAGTTTCCATTTTAGCAAGCAGAAATAGTTTTTTTTGCTTGAAACATGGCGTGTAAAGTAGTTTTATTTTAAAAAGACATTTAAGAGCATACATTTTTAGCTAGTATCATAGCATGCAAATATACATAAAAAAGGTTTCCCGTTAAAAAAATCTTTTATCCTGTAATTTTTTTTATTATTTGTCCATTGAAATAGTTTCTTTGCAAACATAACATACAAATGTTATAGCAATCTAAGATCTAAAGTTTTAAAACATAAAATGCATGCCTTGTAGTATTAAGAACATGTAATAGTATTAAGAAATAAAATAGAATAAGAACCACTGTAAAAGTTTAATAAAAAACATGTGTTATACATACTATACCCGAAATAAAGAAAACAAAAGAGGATTATAAAATAGAATAGGGACAAGTAGAAGGGCGTCCTACCCTTAAGAAAGAAAGATGAATGAATAAAAGAAAGATAAAAGAAGAGATAAAAGCGAGAACTGGTAGGAATGTAGTTCGATTAGAAAGATTTCCCGCATTTAAAGAACTCTTATGACCAAAGTCGGAGGAACACTAGAAAAAAAAAAAGTTTTTCAATCACTTGGTATTTTATTATATGTAGGTATATCTGGACACATGGCTAAACAGCCTTTGTTGAGCCAGTCTTGGTAACTTACTTCGTGCGCGTCCTTAGTGCGCAGGGTGCGAGCCAGCTCCAATACTGTCCTGGTGATGATCGCTGAGCGATTTGACTGCCCCTATATGCGACAATGTTGTAACAGACTTTTATAGACACTGACTGACATGTATTTTTCTGAACAATAAAGATTATTATTATTATTATTATTACTTAATTTTTGATTGACATTGACAATGACATGATTTCATAATGGGAATGACTGGTGAGTATTGTATTGTATGTGAAAATTTTAATTTTATCTGTAATTTAGGGATAATTTTGTGATTCGTTTTATTTTTAATTTAATTGACATTTTATTTTTATTATAATTCTGTGACCTTTTTAATGGATACGACTTTTGACATTGTTTTCCGATTTGTTGTGGCAGTATTGTGTTTTTATTTTTATGTTATCTGTGTTATGTATTTTTTTTTTTATTTACTTAATATAAGCCTGTGAGGATCTCGCCGGTTCCGAAGATATACCATCCTCTGATTTTTTAAATAAGTCTGTATGCTTCTTAACAAACATGTATACTTCATAGATTATGAAGAGAGGGTAGCGGTAATAAACCAAGTGCTTTAAATATTGTCCTGTAAGATTCATCAGGTTGAACTAATGGTTGAAGTCTATATACTCAGATTATGAAACAAAAGGCAGATAGACCACGCGGAACTTTGAAAGTGAAGCCAAAAAAGCAAATACAAATTCAAACGCGAATACCTACAACGCGCTTCGTGCTGTACCTACTGGCACTAGTCACTATAGCACGAATCGCCGCATCGTTAATAAAAAGGAATAAAAATACAAACAATCACGATGTTGTAGCTATTTTGCTTTTTTGGCTTCACTCTCAGTGTTCCGCGCGGTTTATCTGCCTTATGTTTCATAATCTGAGTCTATATATTATTTTTATTCTAAGTTTAAGTTTGTATTTTTTTAAATATTGTTGTTTTTCAAAATATTGTTGCTTTTCTCGTAGCAAAATTTCAGTTTTTTTTTTTTAAATAGAAGGTCAATGGTCTAAATTTTCCCCAGGGTCTCAAGTCTGCTATTACAATAGTGTCAGAATGGTCTATCATTGATTTCATAATTGTTGATTTTGACAAGTTTGGTAATCTACTAATACAATGACGTCACTATGACTTTCCAATGGGTAACCACTGACACGCCATTGAAAGAAATGATATGGAACGGTAATCTCGTACAAAAAATGACAACTGAATGATTGACTTAGGCGGTAATCTGCAAAAATGTTGACAGTTACTTTGATCAGTGATCTACCATTAATACGTCATTGTGCGACCAATGATCGACCATTATGAATTTAGCAGATTACGAACTTTTAGCAAAATGACAATGGGATCGTGTTGGAATGACGAAATTGTACAAATAGTAGACTTGGTCACCAGGTAACTTGTCTCTACATTAGGACAAAATCATGATTCATTTTAACAGGTTACCTATCATAAGGTCAAAAATATTTGACCGAATTAGATTTCACCTAAAACTTTTCAACTTTTCTCGTTTCGTATTTTTTTACTTCAACGAAGTCACGTCTGCCACTGTATCAGTTGACCTATTATCAATTCGATTTTTTTCGTTGCTCCGACGTTTCATTTGGTCGAAAAACTTATTACCGAAGTTACACTTAGCCGAAATAATATTTGTTCGAACATTCGTTATACCACTGTTTTAATTACCAATTTTCACCAAACGCCTAGAAGTAAATATGTCTGATATTGAGTCAATCGATTTTGGGTCAATAGTCTTCGGTATAACCGGAACTCCACAAAAAAAAAAAAAACGTCGTTAAAGAAACGAAAAGTCAAAAACTTTTGAAAATTAAAGACAATTTGAGTGAAATTAAACATTTGAAAGAACTTTCAAAACTAATGTATTTATTACACTGGTGTTATAAAGAGCTAATTTCAGATTAGTTTCCTACTATTTTGTTTCATTAATTATTTAAATGTAATGGCACTTAATAAAATAGGTGGTCCCAGTAAAAAGCTTGCAAACAAAGATTCTTGCTTCAAGCATGCAAGCAGGCATGCATCATGCAAGCAGGCAAGCAGCATGCAAGCAGGCATGCAGCATGCAAACAAGCATGCAGCGTGCAAACAAGCATGAAACATGCAAGCAGGCATGTAACATGTAGCAAGCATTGTTTCTGTCACGGCTCCGGCGCTACGGGGTCTGGGCGGCCCCACGCGAGCTCATCGTCGCAGATGGTTTTAACGCTCACCACCGCAGCTTCGGCTTGCGGCGACCTCAGCCGCGGCGGCGAGCCATCGAACCGCCTGCTCCTCAGCTCGCGGGCCGCCCCACCCCTCCGCGCCTACGCGTTTTTAATTACACTCTAGGCGTAGGGCAGACAAGACTGCGTGAAGTCGATTTTGCAGCGATTCGTTTCTGTCACTAAATTTTGTAACATATAGACTTTTTATGACACTATTTTAATTTAATATTGAAAATACTACCAAGTAACCGGCTATATATTTGTGATTAAATAATATTCCGTAAAATGTTGTTTTGACGGGGTGAAAATATGGCAAATAAATCATTTGGCAAATGAAAATAGTTCAAAAGAGGCTTCGGCCAATAGGAAAAAGTTATTTTGTAAATCGGAGAAATATAGTTCGGTAAAATAATACCTATGACACACGATACTTCGATGATCTAAAAATATGTCAAATAAAACATATAGCAAAAAAGACGTCGGTCAATCGTTTTCGGTAAAGTGAAATTCGGACAAAAATAATTCGGAAAAGTGATCGGTTCCCATTTTAACAGTTACAGAAACTATACTACTTAAATGAAAGACCAAAACGCGCCAAAATGGTCCTAAATCCCTGAAAACCGTATTGATTACCTTAGAGTAATGGAAAACATTCCACACTCCAAATTACCGTAGCAAGCACCTTATAGTCATCAAAATAGTCTTAAATCCCCAATCAGATATTTAGTGTCAGTTACCGCGCAATCAAGATAAGTTTTGGTACTATTTGGTACTCAAGCGCTCGTCTCGAAGGACTTTATGTTTTATGACGTCATAAAACTGACATCATTAATCCGATGCAGTCTGGCTGTAATGTTCCGATCGAAATGGTGTTTATGTATGTAGCTGTATTAAAACTAGCATTTTTTTATAGTTTTTCTTGCAGATCCCTAACTATTTGTGATAACGTAGCTTCTAATTGGTAAAAGAATCGAACCTGTAGTTCTGGAGATTGGCGCTTCGCGCGTTCAAACAAACAAACTCTTGAGCTGTATAATATTAATAGAGATTTGTATTTATGTATTACTATTTGCTTACCGTGTGTTGGCAATGACGACAGGAGGCTGGCAGGAACGTCTTCAATGAGGTTAGTTAGTAGTTCCTAGTTTAAGAGACTGGGTTTATAATTTTGATTATATAATTATGTAGATTCTCTTGTCACAATTTTTTTTTGATGTGTGTAAAAACTGTTAAAGAGTAACTAATACTAGTTACTCTACCTATATGTTTAATCTGTGTCTATGTATTACTTTTTGGATAAATAAACAACTATTATTATTAATATTTTTTTAGAATATAATAATCGCGGTCACGTACGCACGATCCTGCTTTATATATCAGGGGGGGGAGGGGGTCGGATGTTTCTCGAACTCGTCTTGAGCGAGCCGTCTTCTCAGCAAAAGATGTCGCTCCTCGATCGTAGATCTATCGACCGAAAGATGAGCGCCATCTTTCGGTCGATAGATCTACGATCGTCTGCGTAGACTTCAGAATTAAAGTCCTAAATTCATCAACATATCAGCCTACTGCCGTCCACTGCTGAACGTAGGCCTACTCCAGAGATCGCCAACCAACCCGGTCTTGGACAGTACCAATCCATCCGCTGCCACCTTCTTCAAATCGTCGGGACGATGGCGTGTCGCAGGGCATCCCACAGTGACGTGGCCGGCCCACTTCCACTTGACGACACGGTTGGCGCAGTGGCTGAGCGATCGACTGCTGCGCAGCGTGTTGCGGGTTCGATTCCCGCCCAGGGTAAACATTTGTGTGATGAGCACTTGTGTTTGCCTTGTGTCTGGGTGTTGTTTATCTACATGTTGTATATATGTATGTATTTACAAAAAAAAAATGTATTTGTGTATGTATATCAGCTGTCTGACACCCATAGTACAGGGTCTCCCTAGTTTGGGGTCAGATGGCCGTGTGTGAAAATGTCCCCACATATTATTATTATTATTACTTCAGCGTGCTGATTCGACGCGCAATGCTGATGATTTTTAGTTCTCTGGTGAAAGACTTCATTCCGAATTTTACCCCACAGACAAACCCCGAGCATCGCTCTCTCCATAGCACGCTGAGCAACCTTCAATTTGTGGACCAGACCCACGGTGAGTCCTAAATTATTCCAGGGGAACACAAAAACGGTATTAAATCCTATTTGTTAAATCAGATTAATATCTATGTGTGCCAAACTTTAGTTAATTCTTTTCAGCCGTTAAGAGTAACTAACAACTATTCGACGATACGGTTTGCAGTGGTTAAGCGATTGACGCACGGAACAAAACATATTTGTATGGCCTACTGATAGTTGTACCGGGTCTGACTGTTTGTGTACCTATACCCTGTCCGTGTGGTGTCGGACGTAAAGAATAGCACCATCCCATATCTTCCCGTGGGTGTCGTAAGAGGCAACTAAGGGACTTACCAGAGAATGGGCAGCAGCGTTCTCTGTGATTTTGTAACAACCATACTGCGACCGCCAATCCGCCTGCCAAGCGTGGTGATTATGGTAAAACCCCCCCTGGGGGAGGCCTATGTCCAGCAGTGGACGTCTTTCGGCGGAAATGATGATGACGATGACCCTGTCCGTTGGGTTATTGGTTTTTTGACAGCTGCCTTATGATGTAATTATTCCCGATTAGCGTTAACTATAAATGAATGTGTTATAAAATAAATAATATATAAAGTGCCTAATCTTGTTGGATTATTTTATTTATGACCTCTTACAGACATTATAATACAGGTATAAATGTTTACAAAAAACATAAATATTGTTCACTAGTTGCAGCTGTCAAAAAACGATTAAACCAGTGGACAGAGTGTATGTTTGTGTTTAGCTAATGTTTGTAAACGGACCCACGAGACAGTAGAAATTCTCAGTACGGGACAACGTCTTTAAAAAAAAAACACACTCACAAACTTTTGCATTTAAAAATATTAGTAGGCTATTAGAATGTGTAATTTATTTATTACTAATCATCATCTGCCTTTTGCCAATTGTATTGGTACGGTAGTACAGTCAACAGCAAAAGTAGATGATCAAAATCAGAAATTCAATACTAATTTTACTAACAGTAATTTATATAATTTATTACTAGTTTATTTATTAAAAGCATATGATTGTCACACACATACTTTTGAATCGCTTCGATGCCACACAGTTCTGACGCGAACTCCGTTCATTAGTATTGAATTTCTGATTTTGATCAACTACTTTTGCTGTTGACTGTACTAATATTTGTACTGTGGTATTAGTGTCGGCGGTGTCGGTATTAGGGTCGGCTTTCAGTCTAACCGGAAGCAACTGAATACCAGTGTTTTACATGGAGAGACTGCCTATCTGACCTGTCAGATGCAAGCTGCTGAAGGGATCTCGGTATAAAATGATGGTCACCCATCCACGGACCGACCGCAGCAAGCGTAGCTTAACCGAGGATGATTGATCCGTGCGGCTTTAACTTAGCGACGAGCTTTTCAAGCTTTTTTACCATCCAATGACGTAAAAAATAACTTCCGTATAAAATGAGTTGGTGCCGATACGAAATAAATTGGTTCCCTTTCCACAATTTCATCAATCAGCTTTCGAATGCAGATCAGGTGCTACAGTTTGTATCATTTATTATTCTTCGGCACCCGAAGATACAGAGACAACATCAACGCTACAAAAGAAAAATATATTCCCGAACTTGTGTGAATATCTTTGAAGTATTTACCTACATTTATTCAAAAAGTCGTTTATCCGAATCTTTGCGCCAGACGCAGAGCGTTCAAACATCAATCGTCAGTTTGTCTGTCACGTCACGTACTCAGAAACTACGAGAGTGTCAAGATGTTTGTCGCTGTGAAAGGAATGCTTTGTCAGGGACTCACAGTGTTGTTACACTAGTTTTGTGATGTGGTTTTGCATGTTTAAGATATGTTTTTCGAAGATTTTGTAAAACTTTCCATAAATCAAACAGAGAGAATTTATTTAGAGATTCTCTATTTGGTTAAGTTTTGCTAAACATAGAGTATCGTGTTACCCAGTAACTGGGTTTAGAATAGGTCAGATAGGAAGTCACTCCATGTAACGTAGGCCTCCCCTAGAGATCGCCAACCAACCCGGTGTAGGGCAGCTCGCACCCATCCGCTGCCAGCCACCTTCTTCAAATCGTCGGTCCATTGTGCCACAGGGCGCCACTCCATGTAAAATACTGGTATTCAACTGTAGTTAAAGGGCAAAATCTACAGTGATAAGACCTGTCGTACTGTATGGATCGGAATGTTGGGCCGTGAAGAAGATGGATGAAAAAAGATTGCACGTACCGGAGATGAGAATGTTGAGATGCATGTGTGGAGTTACCAAAATGGATAAGGTGAGAAATTAATATGTCAGAGGAAGTTTGAAAGTGGCGCCAGTGACAGAAAAGCTGAAAGGGAATCGTTTCTCTTGGTATGGGCATGTGAAGAGAAGGGATGAAACGCATGTGACCAAAAGAGCTATGAATATTAATTTGGATGGACGGAGAGGGAGAGGTAGGCCAAAGAAAAGATGGGTGGATTGTGTGAAGAATGATATGAGTGAAAAGGGAGTCAGTGAAAGCATGACGTTGGACAGGACGGAATGGAAGGAGAAAACATGTTGCGCCGACCCCAAGTAACATGGGATAAGCGCAGGAAGAAGAAGAAGAACTGTTTGCAGCTAGACTGGGCTGACTTCAACATAGTTGAGAAAAAGTTAGACAGATGATGATGGTAGATTCGATTAAATTGTAAAGCTACACAAATATTAAATCAAATGTTAAAACTTCACTGTCCGCGAAGCAAACACAATAGTTAAAAAATCAACATGCATCATATGTGATTCATGGGACAGAGAAATGGGTAACAATATACTAGCACATAATTTTAGAACTATTCATAACCAGTTATTCGTTATGCTAATGTTTCGTTTCAAGGTGTAATTCCAGCAGCTGTGTTTTTTTTTTTTTTTGTTAAAAACGTTGTCCAACGCTAAGAACTTCGGTGCGTTCATAAAATATATGACGGCGTTAGCGGTAGCACCGACATCATTTGAGTTCGGCGGTATCGGGTTCATTGTAGAACAACAATATTCAATGCAGTACTAACCTTACTTTATTAAATGTGATCGTAAAATACAATTAAGATAAGTAAATCGACAGTTTCGTTCTAGAGGAGTGTCATGGTTGGTGTCTCGAACAAAAGTGAACTCAGTACAGTCTCCGCTCTCCAACACGTCTCTGTCCACGTGCCGCCATTACAACTGACAACTGACGTCATGGCGTTTACCACTTCCTCTGTACTACAATAATCAACTGAGTAGCTAATTCATTAAACAATACCAGACCCGGAATAATTATACAAATATTGTTTCCGTGCGTTCTCGCCCCCGCGTATTATTAGTCTTGTCTCATGATGAGGCACTATTCATAGATGAATATACTCGCACTTCTGGCACACAGAACAGAACACAACAAGATTTATCAGCGTAACTTGTCTGTAGGTATCCCCGTTACATAATGAAGCGTACAAAACGGGAACACCCAAATATTCCGAAATATTTTATTCCGAATTTCGATATTCCGATTTTCAAAAGTCCGAATTTCATAATACCTAAAAATTATAATCTCTATTATTTAAAATCACGAAAGTTATTTTACCGAATGTCGTAAATCCGATTTGTTTGTTTTCCGATTTTCATATGTTCGAAGAATCAAATGCTCGATGAGTTCTCGGTCCGTAAAACGAAATTCCGAATTTCAATATTTCGAATAAACTGTTAAAATTAGGATTCTGATTCAATTCAGCTACGCATATATATTCAAAATGGTGTCCCCTTGTTTCGCAGACAGAAATTTCATAGAATTTCGTTTCCCAGAAAATGTTTCATATAATATTTGGTTCTTGTATTTTTATTTCGACTATTATTGTTTCAAAGACTATTTACTTGAATGAAACATATTTCACAGAAACACAATTCAAAGAATTTTAATCACACTTTTTTGTTTAACAAACTTATCAAACAGTAGAATTACTTTTTAATGAATATTGTTTATTGGGTGTATTTTTCTATGGAATTTATTTCAACAAAAATATATAAGTATAAAAAGAAAGACAATAACAAAAATAATCTTAAAAAGTCAATATGTTGTGCTACAAAAGTTAATGACAGAAACTAATTGCTGTGTAACCGACTCCACGTAGTCTTGTCTGAGCCGAAGCTGCGGTGGTGAGCCTGAAAACCATCTGCGACGATAAGCTCGCGTGGTACCGCCGGAGCCCCGCAACGCCGGAGCCCCGCAACGCCGTAGCCGTGACAGAAACCATGCCTGCTGCATGTTGCATGTTCGCTTGCATGCTCGCTTGCATGATACATGCTTGCTTGCTTGCATGCTGCATGCTTGCTTGCACGCTGCATGCTTGCTTGCATGCTGCATGCTTGCTTGCACGATAACGATAAAGATAATCGGAATTTTAATAATCGGAATTCGTATTTTTGATGTTCGGAATTTTCATTATGTCGGACTTTTCGTTATTCGATCTTTTGAAACTCGGTATTTTGAGAATAGTAATAATAAACGTTCGGAATTTTGAAATTTCAGTATTATAAAAATAGGATGAATGATAAATCGTAGTTGCCATATTAGGAATTTTGAACTATTCGGAATTATGAAAATCGGTATTTTGAAATTCGTATTTCTGACTTTCGGAATAAAGTTTTTCGTATTTATATAGTGTACCCGTACAAAACACTTTGTTTTAATTTTACGGTTAATTAACTAGTCTTCCCTTTAATTGAAGCGTTTTTCTAGTCCATTGTCCAGGTGTATTTCAATCTAGGCAAAAAACTTTCTTGAAAAACTAGGCTACGAAACTATTTCATTGAGAAAGATAATTGATTGTAGTTACTCAAAAGGTTGTATACTTATCAAACAGTAGAATTACTTTTGAAATTAATTACAAATTGGCTGAAAAAATACTTCTGGCCGAAAAGTTTTTACCAACCACTCCAGACGAATTCCAGAAGGGGTCTGAATTCGAAGATTTATTATTTAGGATTTGATTTAAGATTTTTTTAGGCTCCCGGGCTGTACAGAAAACGTCAATCTGTGTACGGTCTTATCACCGTACATTTTTCTGCTAACTCGGTAACCTACTTTTGGCTAACGATGCGCCTCATAATTTAGCATTATAAAATAACACGACCAACGAATTTAAATAAAGTGAACTCATAACTGTGTAGCTATCAACAAATGAGAGAAATAATCGCCTTCCACTCTAGTACGGTAATTTCCTCATAACTTAAATAAACGTTACTATTGCATCTTAGTGCAAAGTGTTTCTCTATACTTTAATGAACTTGCCAACCTTCACTACAAATTGGTGTACGGAGTCAACAACTAACCCGTAGATTTATGGTCCTTCGAGCTAGATAAACTGTTTGTGTTTTTATTATAATAATAATAATAAATAATAATAATAATTCATTTATTTCAGACTGCATAGGCCCATAGATAAATACCTTAACCTAAACATACATATTTTATAATTTCAACCTTGTGTTAATAGAAACGACTTAAGACTATGTTAGTAGCACTTCACTAAATTGCACTAAGTTGACTGTGTGCTGTCCTGTGGCACTTGTCCGCGGAAGCGACGGAACACCACGTCCTGCGGCCAAAAGTCTTCTTCCATGACGAGGGGCAGGAAACAATTCGGTACTCGCACCACAAACGACTTGAAATTGACGTTGCGGCGCGACTCCAGTAACTGCACCCTCGGCGTGTACTTTATCTTTCGGCGCACGTACTCTACGTCCACTCCAGGTCCTCCTCCTCGATCAAACCGCGCTTCTTGCGCGTGGATAAATGCTTGTAGAGAGTCAGTAGGTGTTGTAGAAGTTGAGTAGTTCCATCCGTCTTAGGCCGATTGGTAACTCCAACTGGTATGATGATGACCAACTTGATGACTAACTTTAATATATCCGCGCGTAAACGTGTATGAATTAACGAGGACATGGGTCCCAATGATCAGTCTTATAAATGGTCAAAGGACTGGCCATAATCTCCTTACTTAACTTACGAATTGGTGACCGTAAGATGTACTCATTAAAACCAGCCTATTATTGTCCTACTGCAGGGCAAAAGGCAGAAGGGCACTGGGTGCGCGATTGACTGTTCTGCTGTCTCGAATAGGATTCCCGCACTGTCGCAACGGTTTAAAAAATATATAATCATGTCATTCAAAAATAGCCATAATAACTCTCCTAGAAAATGGCCGTTAAAAATTGTTAGCTTCTAAGGACCTTTTTTTTTATTTCGATTCAAATGTCAATAGGTTTATAGGTATCAACTACAGTGATTTCACCTACACAATATCTAGAATCAGAATCCTTCAGGTTCTTTTCAGTTTTTTTTTTCAATGCACCTGGCATGTTATCTCTTCACCACCCTTGGTTGACTGGTAGATAATGCCTAAGGCATTAAGTCCGCCTTTGTATCTTTGTGCATCATCACTATCACTATCATCATCACTAAAACAAAGTCCCCCGCCGCGTCTGTCCCTATGTATGCTGAGATCTTTAAAACTACGCAACGGATTTTGATGCGGGTTTTTTTAATAGATAGAGTGATTCAAGAGGAAGGTTTATAGGTAATACATGCATATTATAGTAGAAGAAAACCGAGAAATTCTAAGAGTAATGTGAGGTCGTAATAAACATATTTTTATGCGCTTACATTGCAACCGCTGGCTAAACCTTACGAGATATATCAAATTAATGTACTACGGAATTGTATATCTTAAAAAGATCGATAAAAAACTCCGCGATGGTATATATTTATCTCTTAATCTATTAAACGACTTTTACAGATTTTAAACTGACAATCACGTCTAAATGTGCAGTGTAAATGATTTGAAAAAAATATATGTTAAACTAGAACATTCTCTTAATCATTTAGTAAGTGAATATTTTTGATTAAGTTCATATTAAATAGTTTTTTTTTCGACTAAATTTTGAGAGTTTTGGACGCAGACTGCGTCCGTTCTGCATCAGTTCTGCGTCCAAAACTCTCAAAGTTTAGTCGGAAAAATTAAATAAAAGTAGTATTCTTTCAAAATTAAAAAAAAGGCGTATGCTAAAAGATAGATAATAAAATTGTCTGTAAGATGGTGTAAGTTTCGTTTAATTATACTTGGTAGATTTTGTGTGATTGTCAATGTTTTGTCCGCGTCAGACACAACTTCACGAGTTAATTAAACTATTTAATATGAACTTAATCAAAAATATTCACTTACTAAATTATTATTAAGAGAATGTTCTAGTTTAACACTGCACATTTTGACGTGATTGTCAGTTTAAAATCTGTAAAAGTCGTTTAATAGCCCCTTAAGGATAACCCACAGTAATCAATTTTATCTTTTACATAATACAAATAAGATATGGGTTACTTACCAAGCTATTTTAAAATACAATTTTATTCCTTACTATATTAAATGTTTTAGATACGTTGTGCATTTCATGTAGATCAAAATTGCCCTTTACAGCATATCATTAAAATCAATATATTAGAAGATATCACAGTGTTAAAAAGCGGAGGTTGAGCGGCTGGCGCTTAGATTTGAGCATTGAGTGTTTTTTTTTCTTTTTTTTTTTTCTGTATGGCATCTCGCAGTTCAACCTGAGGGTTGGTTACTGCTTAACCGGACAATCCTGTGGTGCCTTAAAAGTGACTTTTAGGGCCTCCAGCCAGGGCAAAAACTTATAAACTAAGTGACTACGCTAAGGGCACCCCCTGTGGGGTACGAGCCTCGGCTTAGGTCGCCACTGAGAGAGGGCAGCAAAGGGACAGGCTGGATCGGGTCTCCATTAATTAGGGGCTATTTTAAAGCTAAGGGCACAGCGACGCGGGCTGGCGCTAGCAAGGGTCGGGGGGGGGGGGGGCGTTACGGGGTCGTCGCGAGGGACCTCGGCGGCGAGGTCGGAATGATGCATTGAGTGTTTCTCACACGGCCAGTTATAATATGTCGCGCTTTCGAGAATTACCTTAAAGAAAACATGTGCGTACTGTCTCATGAAAAAACAGCTGTAAATATTGTGTATAAAGATAATCGTATATTATTTACCAAGATATTTTAAACAATACAGTATTATTCCTTAACCAATCACTACACATAGTATTAAACAAAGTCGTATTCTGTAGTATATTTAGTATCACCATTACACCCGTGCGAAGCCGGGGCGGGTCGCTAGTGAAGCATAAATAAATCCGAATCAGAATCTTTATTTGTAACACTAACGACCGAACAGTACCCTCTTACTTAGCCCCTACCTACCCCATCGGACTAGTTACTAGCACCAATGTTTGCAATCACTTCGTAACGTACAGCGCAGATACCATTAAGACTAATACGCCTATACAGCCCTCATTGTTCTACAAATAATCCTTTGTCTAAACACCTCAACGGTTAACTAAAACTCATCCTTATATCCTTACCCTAACGTTACTTTTCAAATGGTAGTTAGTACTGATCACGCTTCCCATTTAGTATCCTAATTGGAGTGAGAGATAGGTGTAACGGAACGTGTAATGTTGGCAATGTGTTTAGGACAAGTGACGTGATTATGTGTAGGTCCCGGTTACGTCCTGTTGTTCCTAAGCATGTAGGTACCGACGGTTAATCAGCTGATGATGGACAAGTATGGAGTGACGGGAATCAAGAGGCTGAGGTACTTTGTAAATAGTGAGAATGTTAAGTCTTCTTTCTATGTATTATGGAACCAAGTAACTCTTTGGAAGTGGCAGCAGTGGCTTGCCTATAATCTTTAAATAAAAAAGTATAGGTATTGCCTGTCAAACGTGGCCTTTGTCCGATAGTGGATGTCTTTCGGCTGATGATGATCTATAGGCTTGTTTATTGTTTTTTAAAAGGTAATCTCTGGAAGCCCTATCTGCGTAGCCTTTTCCCAAGTTTGTTAAAGTCGGCTTCCAGTCTAACCGGATGCAGCAAAATACCAATACTTTACATGGAATGGTACCCAATGGTGTGGTGGACTCACCAGAGAATGGGCAGCAGCGTTGTCTGTGCCTTTGTAACAACCATACTGCGATCGCCAACCCGCCTGCCAAGCGTGGCGATTATGGCAAAACCCTTTTGGGGGAGGCCTATGTCCAGCAGTGGACGTTTTTCGGCTGAAATGATGATGAGGACATAGAACGACCGCCTATCTGACCTCCATAACTCAATTACTGGGCAACAAGATACACTTAGGATGCCGTTAGAACTAGTCTTGATAGGATGGAATTAATTTTTTTGGCGTAAAAACTATCGGTATTCGCAAATGTGAATATAGCGGACGTACCACAATTAAATAGCGCGGCAGTTCCAACAGCATCCTGAAGCAGTTATTATACTGAATACGTAGGGCGTCTAGCGATCTCTTAGTATCCCGTGATCATCTAAGAATGGTCGTAAACAGGACAGTTTGCTGTTGTTGCGGACGAAGCCTTTTTACCAGCTTTTTATTAGCTTCACCTGTATGTTTGTTTGTAACCTTTGTAACCGACTTCTTTGGGAGCGATTTTGACCCACTTTAAACGGCCAGATTTCGTTAAAACTTTGTAGATTTATCGAGGACCGATGTCAATACACTAATTTGATAAAATTATTAAAAAAAACAAAAAAAAAACATAAATCGTTCAAAATTACACGCCGAAAAAGCAGCTATTATATACTAGGAAGGTACTGCACAAGCGCCCCTGGTAGTAAATGTACATAATATTTATAGATATAGATATAACCAAACTAAAAAGTAAAAAATAAATAATAGTTTACAAAAAACTAAAAACACGCTTTTATAAAAAACCAAACTACAAAATAGAAAATAAATTTTATTTTAAAAAAGCGTGGGGTGCATGGGGTCAATAGTTATAAATATTTTATTGACAGATATGCAAAGCACGCTTTTTTTAAAATAAAATTTATTTTCTATTTTTTAGTTTGGTTTTCTATAAAAAGCGTGTTTTTAGTTTTTTTAAACTATTATTTTTTCTTTAGGTGATAAATACTCGTACCATACCCATAGGCCGCTCGTGTAGAATGAAATTTCAATGAATGAAATTTTAAAACTCAAATCATTTATTTCAAATAAACCATTTTTCAACCACTTTTGAATAGTGGCTCGTTCCAAACAGTAGGTTCATATGAAGAAGAACGAGCAAGAACCTCCACAAACACTCTTTTAAAATCATTAGAATGTTACAAATTTAGGTTACATCATTTATGTTGAATCTAGGGGTACTCGTACAATGTGAACACAATGTAACAAGTTGTGCATGTTAAAAGAGCTCTAGTGACAATCAAATTAGACAATTCAAAATAAGTTTAAAATAACCGATTCAGCTAAGAGATGACCAGTCTCAACTAACGGCGCCCGTTCACAAACATGACGCACGGATCGGCACTATTTATCTCAACCATTTTGAAGGGAACCAAATGATCCAAAACATGCGCCACCATCAACAAGACATTCAAGTGAGCAAACTCTCAGCCGCCAGGGCATATTCAAGTCAACAAAAGACATATCACATAAATGGTAGCTTTAAAGTACATAGTGCTCATATTTATGTGCTATGTCTTTACTTAACTATGAGCCCCTCCACACCTCAGAACCACCACAAACCTCTTTATTTCATGACCAAGTAACAAGACTCATAATTCATACAATTTAAATCTCTGCTTACATCAAATAAATGTATCGACGTAATTATTTTAACTGAAAGTAATATATCCGAAAGCAATAGCACTTTGTATCAACTATGCGGTTACCGAATGTACACAGAGTTGCGAAACTCCCGAACGGGTGGTGGTATTATATTGTATGTTAATAATAAACATAAGTGTAATATCACGAACTTAAAAACAACATTTTTTGAAAGCATCTTCTGTACCATCACCACCCAGTCGGGTTACGTCGCAAATCTGTGTGCGGTTTACCGACCACCTAGTTATAATAAAATCTCATTTATTGACGAACTTCAAACTGCGCTAAATGGATTCACTAACACCACCGATCTCTATGTGTTAGGAGACACTAACATTGATCTGAAATCGGATAATCCTGTAAAGCATAAATACAATAACATGTTACATAGCAAGGGCCTGTTGTGCGGGATCACTGAACACACAAGAATAGCAATAAGCAATGGGAGATTAAGTAAAAGTTGTATCGATCACATTTATGCGCGGTCCCGCACACAAGACCTGTATGCGGCAGCACTCGGTACCACACTGGCTGACCATCGCGCTGTTATACTCGCCTGCGTTGGCGCGCGTATACAGGTTGCTCCTAAATTTATGACCTGCATAGATCATAATACCCTTGTGAAAAGTCTTGATGAAGTTCAGTGGGCGAAGTCATATGAAATTAAATGTCCTATAACCCTATATAATTACATACATACACAGTTTAAAGAGTGTTACAAAAATGCTGAATATAAAACTAAGGTTAAATGTAGTTCATCTCGTAGTAAAAATGAATGGATGAGCTTAAAAATTACCAAAGCCTGTGAATATAGGGATAGATTATTTTTAACATGGATAAAAGACCCTAGCAACATAATTTTAAAACAAGAATATAATAAAGCGAGGAACTATGCAAATACTATTATACATAAAACTAAAAATAATAAGATTAAATCTGAAATTATATCAAATAAAAGAAATATGAGACAACTTTGGCAAATTCTGAATCAAATAACAGGAAGGATAAAAAATTCAATTGATGATGCTATTCAAAATGCATTACACAACTCAACTTCTAGAGACATTGCTAACAATTTTGCACACACTTTTGATAAAAGCGTTAAGCCAATGTATCTATGCGTTTGAAGCCTGCAAGGCCAGATAGTGTTAAAAAGATCATTATGACCTTGAACAATAATAAAGCCCCAGGAATAGATGGCATTAGAGCAATTGATCTGAAGAGAGTTTGTGCTACAATCACATCGGTGATCTCTAATTTAATTAACTTATGTATACAAACTGGGAAGTATCCGCCAGTACTTAAAACAGGAATTGTTAGACCGATCCACAAGAAAGGAAGTCGGACGGACTATAATAATTATCGACCTATTACTATATTGCCTACTATTGATAAAATTATTGAGGAATACATTTGCAAACAAATACATGAATTCTACCAAAAAAATGAAATATTAACACGTAAACAATACGGTTTTCAACCAAAAAAGAATGCAACGCAGCTGTTATCTAAATTTACTGATAGTATTCAAAAACACCTAGATGATAAACATCACGTATTAGTAGTATTTATAGACTACAGTAAGGCTTTTGACACACTCAGACATGACAGATTGATAGAATGTCTTCATGACAGCGGCATTAGAGGCAAATTACTAGATTGGTGTGAAGATTATCTTAGCGAGAGGAAATACATGGTCAAAGTCAATAACGTGATGAGTGAATCAGTTAGGGTAACTGAAGGCACGGCACAAGGATCGGTCATTGGCCCGCTACATTATCTAGCTTATGTAAATAGCCTCGTCAATGTAATAAAACAGTGTGAGATCTATCAATTCGCCGATGATACTTGTCTTGTTGCTGCTGGACGGAGTCTTGAAGAAGCTCAACATCAACTGCAAGAAGATTTTAATTTACTCACAAAGTGGTCGCATGATGCCGGCTTGGTATTAAACGCTGGAAAGACTAAATTAATGTACATCAGTTTCAGCCAGAATAGAAGCCCGACCTTGCCTAAGCTAACCGCCCACTGTCATGAGTGTATGTATGATAACAGCCTTAACAAAGTACCCAAACCTTGTAAATGTGACTCCATTGATCTCGTGGATACTCAAACCTACTTAGGTCTTACTATTGATAGTCGACTGAGTTGGAAACAACATATTAATAGGGTGTGCGATAAATTAAGATGTATCCTAGCCAAATTTTCGTTGATAAAATATAAAATTCCATATCAAATATTATTAATGCTGTACAAATCACTGGCCGAATCAGTAATATCCTATGGTTTATCGAGCTATGGAAGGACATATAAGACCCACCTTGACAAAATATATACACTGCAATTACGTATATTAAAAGCGATTGTACCGGACAACATAAAGGCGAAATATAAACATGAGTACCATAAACTGTTTGAATTCTGTAAAATAATACCCATAAATAACAAAATAAAATTAGCACTTTTAAATGAAGAATTTTTTAATGAAAATTATAAGACAACAAAAACTTTATATAACAATCAAATTAATACTCGTAGTGTCACCAACGCAAAGCTGCTACTCCCTAGGTACAGGAACTTACACGGCAAGAGAACGTTAAAATATATAATACCCGACCTTATAAATCATCTACCAGCAACATTAAAGGACGTAATTACCCATAAAAACATAAAATATAAATTAAAACAATACTTCCTTCAAAATTGTAATAATTAAACTAATATTAATCATAAGTTAAAATAAAAATCACCTATTCAATCATAATAATATATCGTATTATAGCATAAAGGAGCAACCTGTATCTCCAAATACATTCCTCAATTGCCGATGTTCGCCCGCCAATATTACGTACCTATGTACCTGTAATTTGCTTATACCCTCTTTGAGTAAATATTACCTACCTATGTTTTAGTTTTAGATCATGTAGTCGATGATTTTGATGCACGGTAAAACTCTAATGAGTTTATGTTTGCATCATCTCAAATATGTAATACCTTTATGTAATTTTAATTGGCAAATAAAAAAAAAAAAAAAAAAAAAATAACAACACATTTAATACGAGTACATTTAATTAAATTTACAATTATTCATTTACATTTACATCATTGGTCATTATAGATAAAATAAACACAATAATTATAAATTTCTAACCGGCATTGGAACAGCAACATGCCTGTCACATAAATACCGGATTTAAGGGCAGTTCAGCCTGTTGGCCATTTTTTTTTTTAATCTATTGATAGGCATACGTTTGACCACTATCTCACCTGATGAGAAGCGATGATGCGGTCTAAGATGGAGCACGCTCGCCTAGAAGTAACCTATTCACTCTTGACTTAAAGACTCCCAGGTTGTAGCTATCAGCATTGGGGCTGGCTGAAAACCTGCTGTCATGTTGACTCGCACCGACAGCGCCCTTCGCTCCCGGTCCATGTCAGCATGGCCATTAAGGTTCTCGGTGAGTAGATGCCCTAGATATTTAAATTGGTCCACTCGGTCTATCGGAAGATCTTGACCTTGGTCTTGATCTTGGTCTATCTTGTGTGTCAAGAATAACATTCGGAGTATTCATAAGACTCGACACACCGATATGGCCTGAAAAACCATATATTGGCTTTTCTTCCCATTGCAAAGAAATAGGAATATACATATACGTACCTACGTGTCTACATACGAGTACGTACTCCGTAATCCCAATATTTTTAAACACTACACTCCATAAATCAATCATTATAAAATAACGCTCCCCATCATTCGAACCCTTTAATCTGTCGACAAATAGGGCTGGCAGTCCACTTTAATCCCGGGATCCCGGGATTCCGGGAACTGGGCTAATTGGACGTCTCCTTTATCGAGCTATTGTGCACGTAATTGGAAATGTCAAAGCTGGTATAAGCGGCAATATGAGTCTTATTCCTTGTTTACCGGGGACTGAGAAAGATGTTGTAACAAGAAATGTAATTGTTTTACGTAATTATGCAGTTTTTAGGGTTTCATACCAGAAGGGTGCCCAAGAGCCTAATAATAAGACTCCGTTATCCGTCCGTCTGTATGTCAGCAGGCTGTCTCTTTAGAACTGAAATAGGTAGAAACTTGAAATTTTCACAGACTATTACCACAGTACCTATAAGTATTAGTACAATCGTACTATTACTATGGTACTCTCTGGTTCACTTATAATTTTTTATTGTAGTAAAATAAAGTTAAAAATCAAATAAGGTGTCCACTCCTCATAGTGGAGACCTTCCTAAATTTTTAACCTTATTTTATTTTTATTTTTATTTTTATTTTTTTTATTTTTTTATTGTTTTTTAGTTTCAAATAATAAAAATAAAATAAGGTTAAAAATTTAGGAAGGTCTCCACTATGAGGAGTGGAGACCTTATTTAATTTTTAACTTTATTTTACTACAATAAAAAATTATAAGTCAACCAGAGAGTACGAAGCTATCAGTATCCTGCGATTTAGTTGACAACATGGTTGGCGCAGTGGTTGAGCGATTAATAACTGGGCTGCGTGTTGCGGGTTCGATTCCTACGCGGAACATTAATATTTGTATGGCCAACTGATCGTTGATACGGGTCTGGCTGTTTGTATTTGTGAGTTTATATGTTTGTAAACGCACCCATGGCACATGAGAAATTCCTAGTGTAGGAAAAAGTTTTTCCAAATTTAAAACATCATTCATAAAAAAAAATTGTCACCTGTTTTGTACGGTGGTACAGAACCCTTCAGGAGCTAGTACGAGTCGCACTTGGTCGGTTTTTTATAAACAAAAAAGAATAACGTTTTTCGTTTACAGTACCTAGCTACTCGCCTGGAATTTATTTAAGTTTTTTTTTTCCGACGGAAAATGAAGATAAAATGCGCGTTCCACGACAGCAACAAATAACTTCTTGTGTCTCTATATTGAATCAATAACAACTTTCGAAACTATAAAAATGTAGCCAATTACAGAAAAATAATTATTATTAAAGCGTCGATGGAAAGTCCTCGGATTTTACACGTAATAGGGCAGGAAATTGTCGGATGTAATTGAAAGGAACTATGGAAGGTATTCCGAGAATTTGCGAGAAGCTGAAACTGCTATTATGATAGTTGACACATTTCCATAACACTGGCTGAGCTGCCATCATGTCGGCCCAAGAAGAAGAAAAATATTAGGAAAATTATACCAGAATTGTATTACTTATTGTGTAATACCTATTTCAGAATTTGATAACAATGTTCAAGATCTTCGTAGAGCACATAAAATGAATTCTGGAATTCCCAAACTTCAAGTAAAAAAAAAAATAGTAAAAATAATAGTTTAAAATTAACATACCTAAGTTAATTACGTTCATGTGCTGTTTACCTTTAAGTAATTGTTCCCCGAGACTAGTAATTACTGCGAAATTAGACTAATAATTAACTACGAAATTACTGGTAAATAATTTCCAGTAACTGTAACATGCCAACCAACGTCACAAAATCTTTCAACAAGTGAAGACTATTATCACGTTATGTACACTCTAGTAAATTACTGAGTCACTTGTCAAGCCTACCCCGCTCTGCAATTAATTGGCCTTTGACGTTTCCCTTTAATTCGTACAAAGCTGAGCGAAGTACCACGTGACATTCCGCCACTACATACTAGACGGGAACTTTGTTCAGGAAGCTACAGCCTAACAGCCAAATGGTAGGTTGAATTGCTGGTGCTATTTAATTTTGAGTTGCAGTACAGTGACCAAATCTCTGCAAGTGTATATCGACCATAAGATTCTGTAACAGTAAGGCCTAGTAATTGACGACTAGACTATCTCTATCTATCGACTTTTGAATTGGAAATACCATATCATATCGTTTTGGCTCAACTTTCGGCCAAAAATATGAAAATCTAGCTTCTGCGGCGACTTCTTTCGTATGAATGTGTTTAAAAAGTATAGTCTTCATCATAGATACCTATCTGAGTCTTCATAGATAATTTGGTCATTTTGATTTTTAGCCATTAGTCTCGGCTGTAATTCATAGATTTATGGCTGTTGTTATGGGTACTCAGAAGCCAGAAAGTCTGACAACCAGTCTTACTAAGAGTTATCATGTTACCCAACTGGGTTGTAGAGATCAAACAGGCAGTCGCTCCATGTAACGCACTGGTATTCAGTTAGACTGGAAACCGACCCCAACATAATTGGGAAAAGGCTTGGCAGATGATAAATGTTCTTAGATAACGTTCTTTCTATTGGTGAGAACCGTATATAAATCCGTATAGGAGTTTCTGAGGTTAGTCCGAATGAACAAAAATTCAACGCACCGAGGGACTTAAATTTTTAATCATTTATAACACGAAATTAACATTTACAATTAAAATAATCGGTCGAATTCAGTGTATTACAAAAACATACATAGGTACAGAAGAACGCAGTACATCTTCTATTTTTGAAATCGGTTAAAAACTATATTGATGTAGAAGGGCATCAATAAAGTTTTTAATCAGAACTATTACTACACAGAATTTCCCTTAATCAAATCCCACCTTAATTTTCCGGTAATTTCTCACCTTTAATACAACTTATTAACAACGATCATTCGATTTCATATTCCATTGCGTTTTTCCAATAACCGTTTTCATGACTTTCGTTAATGAAGCCATTGTCAGCGCTCAATGGAGTGTGCATAACAGCTTTCTCCTTGTTCCCTTAGTAAATAGCCGCTGTAATGTGTTTTCCCGTTAATAAAAAATAACTGGTCATTTAGTGCATTATCTACCTACTACTTACATAAAACTTTATATTTTTGTGGGTCTGTTTACTAGAATAATGGTGTGATATTAGGTAATATAATAGTTAACCTTCAAATAAAATAAACTTTGACGACATATCCTATTCAACTTTTCGGCATCAATATTTTTACGTGACTACCCCGCTCTATACTTCCGAAGTCCGAACCATTTTTAACCGACTTCAAAAAGGAGGAGGTTCTCAATTCGGTTGTTTTTTTTTATGTATGTAGAGATTATGATCCAATTTAGGTGATTCTTCTTTAGTTTGATGCGGAATTGTTACCATTTTGTCCCATAAAAATTTAACATTATTTAGCCCAGTAGTTTTCATTTTATGAACATTTTTTTTATTTTTTGTATATTTATTTTTATGTTTGACCATGCATAACTTTTTTCAGTGTAGTCCGATTTCGATGATTCTTTTTTTAATTGATCAAATTTGGTCCCATAAAAATTTCAAAAAAATATTCCACCCCTAAATGTTGAAAAATAAGAGATGACAGATTTTTTTGGTGTCGCCGTTTTGTAATTAATTTCTGTGGTGAGAAATAGGCACTAAAAAGCGAAAAAAAAAATTTAACAAAAAAGACAACCGCCTTCAAAAAGTATAAAATAACTTTCAATTCGCAAGTCGGTGGCAATACAAAACAACAAGCAAAACCAAAGCCGCCGACTTGTGAATTGAAAGTTATTTTATACTTTTTGAAGGCGGTTGTCTTTTTTGTTATTTTTTTTTTATAAGCCCTCTATTCTATTCCCAACCACTGCGACTTCTACATACCAGAACCAATAGTGATAACCGTCAATAGGGTATTACAGTCATTTTTGAAACGTGTCTCAATTATATTCTATAGTGCTAATATGCCACCAAATAAAACACAAAATTTTTATTCAATCAATAAGTGCCATAAAAAAGCATCAAATTTTCAAATTTCGCGCGTAGTTTGATGAAAACACCTCGTAGTGGACGCCATTGCTCTGCGGAAATGACATCAGTTCGTTGTGTAACAAATGCGCTGTTATTATTTAAGATGGTTACCTATCATGACGACACGGTTGGCGCAGTGGCTGAGCGATCGACTGCTGCGCAACGTGTTGCGGGTTCGATTCCCGCCCAGAGTAAATATTTGTGTGATGAGCACTTGTGCTTGCCTTGTGTCTGGGTGTTGTTTATCTATATATGTATGTATTTAAAATGTATTTGTGTATGTATATCAGCTGTCTGACACCCATAGTACAGGGTCTCCCTAGTTTGGGGTCAGATGGCAGTGTGTGAATTGTCCCCACATATTATTATTATTATTATCACCATTTATTAATTATATTTACCTATAAAATACATTTTTAAATATTAATAAAAAATAAAAACATTTAAAAATATAAAAATAGTAGCCCACCGGTATCGGGAACAGGGTCCAAGCTACCGGCGGTCAGGGCTCCAGAGAGAGGAACCTCCTGACAATGTGGGCCGTGTCCAGAAGTACTGCCTTCTGAATCAAGCCCTTGATCCAACCGCCTCCTTATTATTATTATTATTATCATAAGGTCGAAAAATATTTGACCGAATTTCATTTCAACTTTTCTCGTTTCGTATTTTTTTAGTTCATCGAAGTCACGCTTTTTTTCGTTGCTCCGACGTTTCATTTGGTCGTAAAACGTTTTACCGAAGTTACACTTAGCCGAAATAACATTTGTTCGAACATTCGTTATATCACTGTTTTAATTACAATATTACACCAAACGCCTAGAAGTAAATATGTCTAATATTGAGTCAATGATAACCGGGACTCCACCAGAAAAAAAAAATACGTCGTTAAAGAAACGAAAAATCAAAAACTTGAAAATTAAAGACTATTTGAGTGAAATTAAATATTTGAAAGAGCTTTCAAAACTAATGTGATGGTGTGTGTGGTGTGTGGTGGTGTGTGTGTGTGATGTGTGTGTGTGTGTGTTTATTTACAGTGGCGTTATAGAGAGCTGATTTCAGATTAGTTTCCTACTATTTTATTTCATTAATTATTTAATAAAACAGGTGGTCCCAGTAACAAGCTTGCAAACAAAGATTCTTGCTTCAAGCATGCAGCATGCAAGCAGGCAATCAGCATGCAAGCAGGCATGCAGCGTGCAAACAAGCATGAAACATGCAAGCAGGCATGCAACATGCACTAGCATTGTTTCTGTCACGGCTCCGGCGCTGCGGGGTCTGGGCGGCCCCACGCGAGCTTATCGTCGCAGACAGTTTTAACGCTCACCACCGCAGCTTCGGCTCGCGTTCTTAAATTACACTCTAGGCGTAGGGCAGACAAGACTGCGTGAAGCCGGTTTGGCAGCGATTCTGTTACTATTTTAATTTAATGTTGAAAATGCTACCAAGTAACCGGCTATATATTTGTGATCAAATAATATGGCAAATAAATGATTTGGCAAATGAAAATAGTTCAAAAGAGACTTCGGCCAATAGGAAAAAGTTATTTTGTAAATCGGAGAAACATAGTTCGGTAAAATAATACCTACGACACATGATACTTCGATGATCTAAAAATATGTCAAACAATGCTTAAAGCAAAAAATACGTCGGTCAATAGTTTTCGGTAAAATGAAATTCGGACAAAAATAATTCGGAAATGTGATCGGTTCCCATTTAAGATAATTGTATATAATTTAAAAATAATTAAAATAATATTTTGTAATAGGTGTAATATTTTTAAAAAATTCCGTTGGTTACGAAAATAATAAAAGTACAAAGCTTAATACGCCAATCGGTTGACTGATAGGTGATTTTTTTTTTGTTTACACAGCCGTACGGCCTAATGACATGGCGGCTACTATTTCATGGTGTTATAAAACAGATTACAAAAACTGAAAACTTAAATTGAATTAAAAAATTTATTTACTTATTTTATGAACTAAAACTTACATTTTCCGACTGCTTTTTGCATAAACTATCTCCATAATATAATATAGAGTAAAATACCCTACAGCGCCAACACAATAAAGATTGACGGGTCCCAGAGCAAAAAGCAACTGTCTTGGGTCCCGCAACGGAATTGATCGAACGAATTGATTAGAAAAGACCAGCAGAGGAGTAAGCCTGCCATCCTACTCTCAAACCACTGCAACTTCGGTAAGCCAGAATCAACAGTGGCGACGACTAGAAAAGCGCTGAAGCAATGAAGATCGACGAGTCACAGAGAAACGAATGAACTGTTTTGATTTCGCAACGAAATTATTCAGAAAAGCCTGCGGAGGAGTAAGAAATAAAAAAGATAGTTTTTACTTCTCTCATTATTAAGCAAGACACAGAACAGATCTTGGCCAATAGGCACATAGGGACGTTTACAATTGGGGAAGCCCATTTGCTAAGCACCACGGATAAGACATAATTAATGATGGGTCCTAAAAAGTGAGCTGTTACATTGCTGTTTTGTTGTTTGAAGTGGAGGAGTTAGAAAAACAAAAGCCGATCAACCTTCTGTTTCCAGTGGAATTACAAGTAATTGTGAATAGGTCAAAATTGGTCCTCTAGTAACACGTTGAAACTGTGCTAATTAGCTCAGTTTGAGCACAGAGTTACGTCGGCACCAATGTAAGTATGCCTTGCCTTGTAAGTGTGCCTTGAGTGTCAAAATGCATTCCAAAGCAATCGAAAATAGCGTTCCCGTGTCACCTAATATAGAAGCTTATTGTGTGACATTACAATAACGTTATTTATAACAATAATAATATGTGGGGACCACGCATAACTATGGTGGGGACATTTCACACACGGCCATCTGACCCCAAACTGGGGAGACCCTGTACTATGGGTGTCAGACAGCTGATAACAAATACATTAAAATACATACTTAAATAGACAAACAACAACCAGACACGAGGCAAACACAAGTGCTCATCACACAAATGTTTACCCTGGGCGGGATTCGAACCCGCAGCAGTCAATCGCTCAACCACTGCGCCAACCGTGTGTCCGTGTTTATGTTGTGCGTTAGTGTGCCATTTTTGAAGTTTGAATCTTACAAGTAACTTATCTATACCTTTTTACTTAAGGGCGCGTATTCGATTTAGCGTAACTCAAAATCTAAACGATTGCTAGAACGGCGTAGCAGCATTGACACACACTAGTACAATACAATGGTCTGTTTGTGTGCATCAGTAAAAAAAATATATACACGAAATAAGCACGAATCATTGAAATTGATCGGCAAACGACAGCGCGCCATGTTTTACAGTGCTTTTTAAAAATTAAAAATTGTCTAAAATAAATGAGCTCGTATAAGGGACTGAAAAATATTCTGTATATTAAGCATAACATTTACTTTCACAAAATAAATATATCAGTTATGTTTTTATTCAAATACTGGTGAAAAAAAATTGTCAAAGTGAACCGATTTTCTACTTTTTCAACATTGTTTTTAAATACATAATAGTAATATTTTCGTAATTTTGGCTCTGTAGCTGTTTTTATGACTGTATATCCTGTTAGAAAAACGCATAAAACAAAATATTTTGGCATATTGTAATTGTTGTATTCGTCCTGAAAGTTAACTCTGACGTCTATGTTCGTAAAACGATATGAAAGAATTGTCTTCGCTTCAAAAAACCATAATTAAAAATTATAGTTTTACTCTGTAGCTGCCTAAATCAAGACTTAATCTTTTCGAAAACTATAATTGTCATTAAATAATCTGTTCACATCATTACGATATTGCTCTGGGCAAAACGCGAAAACAAGAAGTTTTCGTCGCGAATCGAATACACGGTCTTAAATACTTCTCAATGCAATCCTAGATAACATTATATTTAAAACAGCGAACCTCTTTGTTTTTGCATTCCGTTTTGTCCAATAACACACATTTGGAAAATTCATCTGTAGGTGTAGGAGGTAATTATTAACTTCTATAACGCTTACACATGTCAACCACGGAAACTAACATTAAATAATGATTAAATAATGATATAATGTTAGTTAATAATTTTAATATAACTTTAGGTAGTACATATATAATTTATCTTTCATTACCCAATTAGGCTCGACAAACTTAGACATTTTATCTAAAAAGATGTTTGTTTTTTCAGTCCGGCCTTTGATTTGATATTCTAATTTATTTATTCTAAGTAATTGATTCGCTCGACAAATATGAAGGTAAACTTACCGTCATATTGTACATAATTTATAAGAAATTATGTACAAATAATCAAAGAAATATTAATTAAGCGTATAGATACCTGAGGTCTTCTGAGAACGAACGTGTACAAATATTTTGAAGTCGATTTTCGAATGGGAAAATTTCTGTTTTTTGACACAATTCATCATCATCTAATCAGCTGCAGGACGTCCACTACTGGACATAGGCCTCCCAGGTTTCCATTAGAACCGGTTGGAAGTGTATTGCATCTAACGTGTTTCTTATTTATCCATCTTAGAACTATATCATTACAGGAGCTTAGCCTAATGCGATAGCGTACTTATCTAAGTGTTACCTAACTAATTTAAACATAATACTTTAATATGTATATGAGCGAAACGAGAGCGCATAATGATATAAGCGAGAATATAAAAACAATCGAATTCAAGTTACATTTACACCGTGTCATAGTATTCATCATCATCATCATTACAGCCGAAAGACGTCCACTGCTGGACATAGGCCTCCCCAAGGGGTTTTGCCATAATCGCCACGCTTAGCAGGCGGGTTGGCGATCGCAGTATGGTTGTTACAAAGGCACATAGAACGCTGCTGCCCATTCTCTGGTAAGTCCCTTAGTCGCCTCTTACGACACCTACGGGAAGATATGGGATGGTGCTATTCTTTTCGTCCGACACCACACGGTCACAGTATTGGGTCCTCTGAATCCTCAATTATAATCCTCTCATGATTGAGCGTAAACAAAGTTATTTTTCAGGTCAGTAAAAAAAACACATCCTTCACCTGCCTAGCCTTTTCCTCATTAGGTAATACCACGGATATCGGGTAATACGATACCCTCAGATAATACTGGTTGTCAGAGTTACAAGAAGAGTACCCATAACGACTGTCAAAAATGTACGAATGACAGCTGAAACCAACGTATTAAACGTTAAAGACAACCGCCTTCACAATCTAAAAAGTGATAAATAACTTTAGCACAGTACACACATGACTTTAGATTTGGAAGTAGGTGGCTTTGTTCTATTTGTTGACTGAGTAACATGCTAGGTCTTTCCATGGTAAGACTTTCGGGCTTCTGACCAACCGACTGGTGAAAGCTTTTCGAAAGACCACCTGGAGTCATAGTGTCAACAGTCAAGCGGGTATCTGAGAAAGCACGTAAATCAATAGGTATGTCCTATTGATTTACGTGCTTTCTCAGATTGTCCTATTGATTTACGTGCTTTCTCAGATACCCGCTTGACTGTTGACACTTTGACTCTTGGAGTCACAGTATCTGCTAATTGGACAGTTGAGCTCATACTACTGCAACTGAGATATTCCCTAATGGAAATACGCAATAACAACTTCCTCGACCTAGGAGTATACTTGCCTTAAAGTACCGGCATGAAATATTGTTCTAATCGAAAAACCAATTTGCACTTCAAGCCTGACCTCGAGAACCAATTCATCTATCAAAATCTATCGGCAGTTTGGCGAAGCTCTTCAGTAAATTTCGCTAAAGGTAACAAAGTACTAGAACACAAAGGTTGTGATAGTACCTACGTGAACACTAGGTAGCTCTAGGTACACTAAGCGAACAAAACTAAGGGAACAATCTCCATGAGATCTTTTCTGCTACGGCAGTTGACTACAGAAGGCTTTGTTAACTGAAAATTCCAATTCCGGCTCTTTCTTGTTATCTTTTAAACAAACTCCTTGTTCAAAATGCAAGCAAGAAAACTTGTAAATGATGTTCGTTGCTAACAACTTTTTAACAGGCGCTTTGTATTTTTTTAAAGTTTTATACCTGTTACACTTTTGTTGTTGAATATTTATTTTCATTTGCATATGAATAGTGTTCGTGCTTAATCTTTCAGCTATTTTTTCAAAAGAAAGTGTTGGAAGTCTTCAAATCATAGAGGCGAAATTCACACGGTAAGAAACACGAAAGTAGCAGAACTTTATTAGTTGACAGGTTTTTTTATGGCAGTACACTGTGCCACAAGTTAGTCTATTACTTATAAAAATAATAAGTAATAATTTAGTTACACCTAACTACTTATAGATGAACTCCATTAATGATAGCATTTCTCTTTTAGGCTAATCATGATATTTCGTGTTAAGAAACTTACTTAATTCGAATACAAAACAAAGCACAGAGAACACAAAGAAACAGTACCCATAACAAGATCTACAGTTAATTTCCTTACAGCATAACCTCGTGGAATTCCAACTAACTACCTGCCTCCCAGCAATGCTCATAGTTTCTAACAATTCCTGCCAAACAAAACTCATTTTGGAAGCTACAGCCTCGAAAATGTTCAACCGACGTACGACTTAATAGTAGAATTTAACACAATAGTGAGATTAATTGTATTCGCAGGTAGAGTGGAGTCGGGCGTCGAACTGGCGACCTTCCAAAGTGAAGGTAATTTGTCAAACGTGCCTTCGCATTGGACTAATTATCTAGGTATTGGCGCTTGACATGAGCGCTGTTAAGGTACGGCAGCTTTGAAATTGGAACGAGTGGCGTATTGGCAGCGTTTCGTGTGAATTTATTTAACAGAAACGGCTTTTATAGTGCTTTTTTTTTAACATTTGATAGGCATACGTTTGACCACTATCTCACCTGATGGGAATAGAATAGAATAGAATAGATTTATTTATTTGTTAAACATGTATACACATACAAGAGCATGCAAGATATTGTGTCATTCATTGAAGTCCAGTCATGTTTAGCCGTAAGTATCGGCGTACAAATATTCAAACAGTAACATTCAGTCATAACAGCAAATAAGTTACATTAAAATGCGCGATGAAGCGATGATGCGGTCTAAGATGGAGCACGCTTGCCTAGAAGTAACCTATTCACTCTTGACTTAAAGACTCCCGGGTTGTAGCTATCAGGAAACACAGACTCAGGCAGGGAATTCCACTCCTTAGCAGTACGCACAATGAATGTGTTCCCAACACGTTTTATGCGTGTGGGTGGAATGTCCACCATGTACCGGTGGCGCATCGCCGTACGTCTTGTGGTCCGATGATGGGACGGGCTCGGCGGAATTAAATTATGCAATTATGCTTTGATTATATACTTATTATAATCAAAGTGCCAATGTTATAGTTGGTGAATGTAGTGGCATTTTTATGGGCTACAAGATGTTTGCTATAAATAACTCTTATTTCGTAGTTGTAAATGCCAGGAGACTTTTGTCATACATTCACAAGGAATGCATTGTTTGTTATTAGTTATCAGAATACGTAATATTAGGTTATACACAGTCATGTTTAAATTAGTTAGGTAACACTTAGATAAGTACGCTATCGCATTAGGCTTAGCTCCTGTCATGATAGTTGTAAGATGGATAAAGAAATAAAATAAATAAATAAATTAATTCTTCCCACTCATGGCTTAGTAGAAAATTATATTTAATATTTATTTATAACTAGCTTTTGCCCGCGGCTTCATTCGCGTGAATGTCAGTTATGGTGGATGCAGACGAAGTCGCGTATTAAAAAGAAGCTTATGTCTTTTCCCAGGGTTCAAGCTATTTTCATTAAAAAAAAAACATCAAAGTCGGTTCATTTCACTTTCGCATTTATAATAGTTAAAAAGTTATTAAGTTATAAAGTACGAATAATAAAGCATAAGTATGGAAGTATGGATTAGTATGGATTTCATAAATACCTACCACAAAAAATGCAATATTTGTTAATGTTAACATAGAACTAATAATGAACTTTTTTATCCTAGGGATGAAATATTTTTTCAAGGAATTTATGAATCGAGATAGACAATAATGTTTATTTTAAGAAAATAAGGGTTTAATGAGAATGGATGTGAAGGGGTTCCCCAGGCCCGGGTTCTCCCATGCATGAAGTTGCGGGTTCACATCCGGGCACGAGCAAGTAGGTACTTATGTGAATTTTTCAATTTCACATGTACTTTCTAATTTTATCTCGGTCATCACTGACATCAGTGCAGGAAAACATCCAAGGTCTGAAAGATTATAGGTAGGATGAACTTAAGCTCAATTCACCTTTACTCACCGAGGAGTTTTATCACAGAATAGAGAGGCTGTAACTACCATATCTTTAAATACTCAAACTCAAAATCATTTATTTCAACTAAACCATTTACAGGTACTTTTGAATTGTCAGAGTCAGTCAGTCAGAAAGTTGAAGCTAGTTGCTCGTTCCAAACAGTAGGTTTCTATGGAGAAGAACGAGCAAGAAACTCCATGAACACTCTTTTAAAATCAGTTATATTTTACAAATTTAGGTTACATCATTCATGTTGAATCTAAGGGTACAATGTGAGAACAATTGGAACAAGTCTTGCATGTTAAAAGAGGTCTAGAGAAAAATATAGAACTATAATAACAATTCAAACCAAAATTTAAAATAACCGAGGCAGCTAAGAGATGACCAGTCTCAAACGACGGCGTCCGTTCACGAACATGACGCATAGATCGGCACCATTCAGCTCAACCATTTTGAAGGGAACAGAATGATCCAACATATGCGCCACCGTCAGCGAGACATTCAAGTGAGCATGACTCTCCCAACCGCCAGGGCATATTCAAGTCAATGAGAGGTATACCTCGTAAATGGTAGCTTTAAAGAACATAGTGCTCCAATGTATGTGCTACGAAAAATTATATAATACTAACACATTGAGTTTATACAACGCAAAAATAATATAGATCTACATCTTCAGCAGCTCCAAAAATAGTTAAAAATGCTTATCAATTAATCTATGAACCCTTATGGCTGGCATACACACCTATTTTCTTAAACGCAAACGAAGCTATAAAAGTAAAAACATAAGCTGCGGAAATTCCTTTATTTCCTCTCTCCAGATTAGTACGGAACTTATCTCCATTTGCCGCACTTTTTTCTAAAAACAACAAACGCACCGTTTTGTATTGGCCTTAACTGGAACGAATCCAAATTAGCGTAAAGCCGAGGCTTCCGAGCTTAAGGTATGTAAGGCTGGTTACGCATTGGCGACGTGACACTGGCGCAATTGGATCTTTCGTTTAAGCTGGAGACTTCTCGGTGCTTTTTACAACGACTATAAAAGAACTAAAAAAATTTCAAGCTCTCTTATTGAATTAAGTTCACAATTTCTGGAGTTCCTTTCTTTTTGTAGACTGGGTGGATAATTCAAAATCAAGTCAAAAGGAGTACGGATATGTTGTAAGGATATGAGGGACCAATATGCAAAAAAATCAACTTTCTGACTAACTGACCGAGTTGTCATTTTCGAGGTGACCGTTTCGAAGTAATTATATAGTCGTAGCCGGATCGAACGGTCATAATGGTTAAGATTCGCTTGCCGCGGTCGGTCTATGGATGGGTGACCACTATATCATACCGAGGTCCCTCCGCGCCTCGGAAAGCACGTTATGACGTAGGTCTCGACTGTCAATCGTAGATCTTTGACAGTCGTTATAGGTAGTCAGAAGCAGGAAAATCTGATAACCAGTCTTACCAAGGAGTATCGTGTTACAAATCAACTGGGTTGTAGAGGTCAGACAGTTGCTCCATGTAAAACACTGGTATTCAGCTGCATCTTGTTAGACTAGAATCCGATCCCAACATAGTTACAAAAGGCTGGGCAGATGATGATCAAATAAGGGTTCCTTTTTAAGGTTCCATACGTCCGAATGTAAAATGGAAACCTTATAGGATCACTCGTAAGACCATCCATCCGCTAATTTGCTACGATCTATTGAACCAATTAAGTTGAAATTCGGTACACATATGAATGTTCTGTAATCCAAAACACATGGATTTCAAACATGGGGGTCGTTTTTGGTGGGGAAATCAGGAAATTTAAAAAAGGCACGTGTGTGTGCGCAACCACAGGTGCACTTTCCTCTTCCCTCATTCTCATAGTCCAATGGGACGGCAAACCGATACGACCAGAGACCGCTTTACGTGATTTCTTGTGTCACTGCAGGGATTCAGCAGAATATCAGCGTCAGGTATATTTGCCTGACACATGCTGAGCTGGACTGGAGGAGCTTGTGGCTAAGTTATAGCCGTACAGATCGATCGGTCAAAGGTTATGCTACGCTAGTCGCGGTCGGTCTGTGGACGGGTGACCATCCCTTTCATACCGAGTTCCCTCCGTGCCTCGGAAAGCACGTAAAGCCGTTGGACTCGGCTGTCTTTTGTAGATCTTTGGCAGTCGTTATGGGTAGTCAGAAACCAGAAAGTTTAACAACCAGTTTTACCAAGGAGTATCGTGTTACCCAGTAGCTGGGTTGTGGAGGTCAGACAGGCAGTCGCTCCATGTATTCAGCTGCATCCGGTTAGACTGGAAGCCGACCCCAATATAGTTGGGAAAAGGCTAGGCAGATGATGGTGACATGCTGAGCTGGACTCCCATTTGGTGCAACCTTGAGACACACACCTCACTTTGCCTAATCCTTATTTGATTTGTATTTTTTGTATTATGATGTGTATATTTTATGCACTGAATAAATGTTTTATCTATCTAAGTATCTATCTACACCACCAACTTCAAAACTCCGGGCTGTTACTAAGAAATTCCAAATAGAAAAACCCAATAACTTTTTGTGCGACCTGAATCTTAGCAGTCGCTTTGCATTTTCGCTTGAAATCTTGTTGCTGGTGTCCTGATGTCATCCTAGACAAACGGGGCATCATGCGTCAGCTATCAGCCAATAAGAATTTAATCAAAAGCATGAAAGTTTTACTGGAAGACGCAGCGTTGGTAGGCCTCCCACCAGATGGACCGACGACATCGTCAAGGTCGCGGGTAACTGGTGGATGCAAGCGACAGGTTTCCGCTCGTTGTGGCGTTCTATAGGGGGAGGCCTATGTTCAACAGTGGACGTCTTCCGGTTGATGATGATGAAAATTTTGTAGTAAATCACACTAGTGTGAACCTACCCTTACGGTTTGCTACAACAGTAAAATAACGTCAATTTTCTCAGCGACACTATCGTCTGTTTCCCTGTTTATCTCAAATACTATTGGGTTTTATGTTATTTTGTTGATAAGCTTCACATTACTTCGCGAAATAACCGTGGAAGTAATATGTTTTAAGTAAAATGTTTTTTCTTTAGGAATGCACTATTTACACCACTGGGGTTGATTGATAAAAGGTAGGGGTTTTTTTTAATGGGCCTAGCCTGCTACTCTATTCCCAAATCACTGTAACTGCTGTAAGCCAGAATCAACAGTGGCGTGGCAACCACCAGAAAAGCGCCGTGGCAATAAAGCTCGACGAGTCACGGAAAAAAATAATTCAACTGTCTTAAATCCTGCAACAGCGGAGGAGTAAAAAAAAATATTTTCCACTTTACACCCTAGGCAGACTGGGGAGGGGGGCTTTCGTTTTGCTTGTTGTTTTGTCAATACAAAACCAAAAGCAAAGCGGGGGAGCCTTGGTTTTGCTCCCCAGTCTGCCTAAAAAAATTGAAACTTTCAATTCGCAAGTCAGTGGATTGCCACCGACTTGCGAATTGAAAGTTTTAATTTTTGAAGGCGGTAGTCTTTTACGTTAAAAAGTTTTTTTCGCTTTTTAGCCTGCCTACTTCTTACCATACAAATTAATTACAAATCGGTGACACCGAAAATGAACAGTCATCCTTTAATTTTCTACCCTTAGGGTGGAATATTTTCGTGAAATATATGGTACCAAATTTGAGGTATACACTATCAATTAAAAACAGAATCATCGAAATCGGTCTGCACTGAAAAAAGTTATGCGTAAACATAAAAAAATATATAAAAAAATGTTCATAAAATGAAAACTACTGGGCCAATTTTTAAGGGACCCAATGGCAACTGTTCCGAATCAAACTAAAGAAGAAACACGTTAATCGGATCACAACTCTCAACCTATTCGGGGACCATATTTAAAAAAAAATTCAATAGAATTAAGAATCTCCTCCTTTTTGAAGTCGGTTAAAAGTTAATAAAGAATAAACAATTTCAATATGGTTAATAGTGTAGTGCTGAGCTATGATGTGTTAGTGTAGTGTGTGTGTGTGTGTGGATGACTGTACTTAGATTTACCCCCGTTTCTGAACGAAAATCAACCCAAAATTAATGTGATAACTTCTCAAGCGCCTGAGAGCTATTCATAATATTATGATTGGTTGTCGATAATTCAGCCAGCCAATTGCACCAGCTTACGGGCGTTTGACAAAGTCAAATTTAAATATTAAATTATTTATTTTCCAAACATATTCAGAGTTAAATGTAGATTAACTTCTGATACGACTGACATACCACTGCAGATAAATGCCTTTTAGTTTTACAAAGCTTAAGAATAAAAAAGCAATTAAGTAAGTAGACAATAAGACACTTGTACATCGTTTGATTGATTGAATTGAATTTAGTTTTCCCTCCGAAAAGGTAGTTACGCATCGGAAAAGAATAAGCAAGAAACTCCACAATTTGCCACACAATTTTTTTGTTTGACGAACCGAAGGGTAGTTAAGTTCCTACAACTTTAAGTAGATACTGACCTCATGACACAGGGTATCCTAGTGTGGGTGAGTGTCCGTGGAGTTTCTTGCTCGTTCTTCTCCATAGAGACCTACCTACGTTTTGGAACGAGCAACTAGCTTCAACTTTCTGACTAATTGACCGATTCCTTGACAATTCAAAAGTGCCTGTAAATGGTTTAATTGAAATAAATGCTTTGACTTTGACTTTGGGATCCAGAGTAACTTGTTATAGAATGTATCAACTGTTTCAATAAAGAATATTATTATAATAATATTATTATTATTCACATTTACTTATTTAAATACACATTAAATTACATTTTTAAATATTCATATAAAAATAAAAATATTTAAAAATAAAATAGTACCTCACCGGTATCGGGAACAGGGTCCAAGCTACCGGCGGTCAGGGCTCCAGAGAGAGAGAAACCTCCTGACAATGCGGGCCGTGTCCAGAAGTACTGCCTTCTGAATCTAGCCCTAGGTCCAGCCGTAACTATTATTATTATTATACTTTCACTTATAATCTCATACAACACGACCGAAAC
Organism: Charanyca ferruginea; assembly: GCA_947361185.1. Taxonomy (NCBI): domain Eukaryota; kingdom Metazoa; phylum Arthropoda; class Insecta; order Lepidoptera; family Noctuidae; genus Charanyca; species Charanyca ferruginea. The sequence continues at coordinate 2,133,890 of OX376058.1, read as the reverse complement.
TTGTGCTCGTAAATTCGCAATAAATGTGTGTCTAATTAAAATTTTACGACTCAATATATTCCTCGTTAAGCATAAATTGGTGGTACATCACACTTTGCTCAATTAATATACTTTACTTAATGTTCTAATATAGCTGTTTATCATAATTATTATTCTTGCTTTTTGGATTTTGGTTCAATGTTATACTATGTACTGGATTTTCCGTGACTGAGTCTGCAAGAATGACGGTTATCGGGGATGCCGCATATGTCCTTCCTCAGGGTTCAAGCTATATTCATAACTAATTTCATCATTATCTGTTCATCTGTTTCGTCGTGAAAATGTTACAGACAGACTGAGAGTAACTTTCGCACTTATTAGTCGGCCAAGATGACGCTGTGGCTGAGGGTTCAGCTCCTGATTTACGTGTCGCAAGTTCTATTCCCGCACGAAAAAATGGATTAGAAATTCGGGTCGGGGTTTGTGTATATGAGTTGATATGTTTATTAACACATTCATGATATAGGAGAAATTCACAGTGTGGGGAAAACAAGTGTTCAACTACTCAATTAGCAGACACAATAGTTAAGCAAAGTTGCCAACCTGTTGACCCCGATCTAAACTTATTTTCATCATCATCATTTCAACCTTGAGACGCCCACTGCTGGGCATAGGTCACCCACATGGGGGGTTCAGCCGTAATAGCCATGCTTGGCCGATGCATGTTGGCGATCACAGTAGGTGTGGTACTCAGAACGACGCTGCTGCCCATCCTCTGGTCAATATCCCTTTGTCGTCTTCTACAACACGCACGGGTAGAAAGAGGGTGGTGCTATTCGTGGCCGGCACCACACGGCGTAAAGTTATTTGTAGCTATTTATATCTCTTTCTTTCCAACATAACAAGAAAGAGACAGGAGAGGTTATAAGAACTGTCAATTTATGTTAATTTATGTTGTTTCTTTCATACAATATTGTAGTTGTGCACAACTAACGATTCTCTGTAATCCACAACTAATCTCCGTAATCAAGATAAACACTAGGTTCTAATAATTTCTCTTGGAAAACAACACAATCTTCCTCTCCTAACGTACTCCTCAAATAACGTAATTTTCTAAACAGCGCCTGTAATATTGAAACTCGTGCAGCTGAGACGTGCATCATTACACTACAGTTAGGTATTCTAAATTACTGAGTAACCGTTTTATTAGTGTGGCCATGAAATATGAAAATATCTACTGAACTACCCTTTTTAAATGGTTGCACTGGCTGTTATATTCAAAGCATATCTCCATGCTTCGAAAAATAAAATATTGAGCTAATTTTAGCAAACTTTTATCCCTGGAATAAAATTTACGCCAGGCAGATTTAGTAAGCAAAAACTGTAAAAAATTCAAAATTTGTTCGTAGATTTAAATTCGCCCTAAATTAGGTAATTATTTGCGTATTTCCTAAGCGTATAATTTATTACAATTCAATTTCTTTTTTCGTACCAAAATGCATAAATGCTCACCAAATTGTGTTTCATGAAGTATAGTAGGAATGAGCATTCATTTTGACATGTATTTCGAATTTATATGGTAGCAAAATAGGTGTATTTCTGGTAGGCGTTTAAACACAAACCATCTTTTAAATGGTATACGACTATAATGTGCTAACTTCAGAACATTCGAAACTTACACCAACTAAATGCGATAGAATAGGTTAAAAAAACTCACACTAGTAGCTCTGATTCGAGCATTACATCAGTGAGTGAGGAAAATACGGCGAATAATTAAAAATTTCTTGAATTTTTACATTACAGGTGCAAAAGCGCATTTAGTGGCCCTACAGGCGACACAGGTCGCATAACAGTTGTAACGTGAAACATTGTACGTTGTGTAGTCTGTGTCCCACGGCATCTGCGGGGTACAGACTACACGATTGAAACATTTTCTTTAATAGAGGTTATTATGGAGCTTAACGTTAGCTCTATATGAAAATAATATGCAAAAACACAGTTGTTAGAAATTGAGATTGTGTTTATTTTATCACTTTATATTTTGTATCATTAAACGAAACGTGAGTATTGTTACACATTACATTACACACATACACAGACTGAGAAAAACGGATTAATTCACTGTGAATGTAGCCGTGTTCATCCGACTAGTTTCGATGGCATACGGCCACCTTTTCGAACCCGGCTACATTCACAGAGAGTTAATCCGTTTTTCTCGGTCAATTTTTGTAATGTTTCTGAAGATATGTTTTTAAATCGCTGACTTTTATTTCACTTTCATAAGGGGATTTCGAATTTCAGAGGCCAGCCCAGGAGTAGGTGGCGAGATGACCAAGACGCGCATTGCGAGGTTTTGTTCGAGGCAGCGCAAGAAAAGAATACGATTTCAGTTTTATTATGAAACCAACACTGAAAAAAAAACTGTTGTGCCCTACAATAACGTGTAACAACATGATTATAGTGTATGGAAATAGCTGATGCAGGTTCACACTTCAAAGTTGGTTGTATTGCAAAAGTTGTTCCTACTAATGAGTACTTTAATCCTCTAACGCAATGCGCAGTGAATTATGAGTCAGTCATTTAAAAAAATGTATTTGTGTATGTATATCAGCTGTCTGACACCCATAGTACAGGGTCTCCCTAGTTTGGGGTCAGATGGCCGTGTGTGAAAAATGTCCCCACATATAAATTATCGTGATGACCCAGTCGTTAAGGCATGCAGACACGAGGTTCTAGGTTCGCAACTACCCGTCGGCAAGTACCTACCAATGTGACTCTTTCTATTTCATCTTTCTAAGTTTTTCTTGTATATCACTGACACAATTTTAAGTCTGAAATCGTCAATTTGCCTTTAGCGAGCTAACTCAAGATGGATGGCAATCGTGCCTTTTCTGCGTGAGAAAAAGTATTATTATTATTATAAAAGGCTTATACCCTGTCCATTGGGTTATTGGTTTTTTGACAGCTGCCTTAAAATGTAATTATTCCCAATTACCTTAAGTTAACTTTAAAATGTGTTATAAAATAAATATATAAACTGCCTAATCTTGTTGGATTATCTTATTTATGACCGCTTACAGACATTATAATACAGGTATGCGTATCAGTTTTTACAAAAAACATAAATATTGTTCACTAGTTGCAGCTGTCAAAAAACGATAAAACCAGTGGACAGAGTGTAAGGCATTTCAATTGGACAATAATAGGCCCATATTGTTATCTTTTAACACATGAATATAATTTTGAAGTCATCTTCTCTTACATCTTTGATCACTTACAAACTCATTGAGATATATACAGAAAGACCATGAGACCCGTATTGAAAGTTTAATGTAGTCGTTGACCCTTACAGCCCGCGGGAGCAACTTCCGGAATGCACCTGCGACACTATGGGGTACTTCTGGGCAAGTAATCCTAATCCTAACTTCCTAACTAATATTATAAATTCGCAAGTAAGTTTGTTTCTTTCAACCACTAAACTGATCATCATGAAATTTTCCATATACTCGTATGCTGTCAGGTGTACAGAAACGGACATACGGTATCCTTCATCCCGAAAAAAAAGTAGAACGGTACTGTTCCCGAGGAAAACAACAATGGAGAGGTATGTCTTTCATTGACTTGAAGGTGCCCTGGCGGTTGGAAGTATGTCACGCTTACTTGAATGTCCCGCTGATGGTTGAGCTAAATGATGCCCATCCGTGCGTCATGTTCGTGAACGGTCGCCATTAGTTGGGTCTGGTCATCTCTTGGCTGCCTTTTTTTTTTTGGTACGGGGTGGAAAATCCTCATGGATGTCCTCCGCCCTGGGGCTTGCGGAGGGGTCTGTCAGACTCTTACTGACTAAAAACCACCCCGGTGTTCCATCTCACACCTACGTCGGGGGTCGCGGGAACTGGAGATACTTCCGCAACCCCCGACTGGTGCCGGCCCGCTACGGCGGGCCACTTCTCTGGTCAGGGGGGGACTGAGGTGTTAGACTCCCCCCCGGACGTCTTAGAGGAGCGCGCGTGGAACACTACGCGCCGCCACCTCGGGTCCTGATGTATGTGGGGGGCGACAGACGTCCCCGAGTCTGCCGCCCCTGGACCATCTCTTGGCTGCCTCGGTTATCCAAAATTTATGCTGAATTGTTTAATATGATTATATTTTCATCTAGACCTCTTTTGACGTACACGACTTGTTACATTGTCCTCACATTGTATCACGGAACAGATAACTCTATTTCTCCGCTCCGTGATTGTACCCATACATTCATTGAATGATGTAACCGAAATTTGTAAGATGTTATTGATTTTACAAGAGCGTTCATGGAGTTTCTTGCTCATTCTTCTCCATAGAAACCTACTGTTTGGAACGAGCAACTAGCTTCAACTTTCTGACTGACTGACTCTGACAATTCAAATGATTTTGAGTTTGAGTTTAATAACTTTCTTATGACAATAGATGGCGTCACGTGTCTTTCGAATCATGATTGAATTATAAAACCCAAATGGATTGTTTCGTGGACTAACGCGAGCAAACTCGCGGGCAAAACCTAGTGAGCTATAAAGACACGAACCATCCGGTGGGAAATACACTTGGATTCAGGAAATATTATTAGTCAACTGTGCATTATTTAAGTAGCAGAAGTAATCAGAGATTCATACAAGTTTTAGTTTGAGTACGGTATAATAGTGGTGTCTAATATGTCCCCCTAGTACTCGAAGTTTCTCAGCCAAAGTTGGGTATGCCAGGTACATGAGGGCACATGAAAGAGCAGTAAATCTTTTTTTTTCATTTTTTCTTAAAAAAAACCACTTCTGTGTCGTGGGTGCGTTTACAAAGATATAAACTCACATACACAAACAGCCAGACCCGGAACAACTATCTGTAGGTCATACAAATATTTGTTCAGTGCGGGAATCAAATCTGCGACACGCAGCGCAGCAGTCAATTGCTGAACCACCGTGTCGTCAATCAAGCAACATCAACATCTATGCCAACCATCATGAAGTCCAAAGTAAATAGAAGCCAGCATTAACAGATAATTCCAAAACACAATATCTCAAAAAACATACTCCATACTTAGCCTAAAATCCCAATTATATTTCAATTAACTGTAAAATTCGATCTTTAGTTGCTTTTAAATGATAAAATGGTTGATCAATTGAGTGGGCAACAGAAGTGACGTCACTTTTTTAACCGACTTCAAAAAAGAGGTTTTTTTTTCGAAAGAGGTTTATTCCAAAATGGACCCAAATAAATTTTATCAAAATTGATTCAGCTCTTTTGGGAAAATCAACAAAATCCCAAAAAAAAAAATACGATCATTTCTTCAATCTTTGGAGGACTTACAATCTCTGTTTTAAGTGTGTCGCCGTTTCTTAATGAATTTGAATGTTAAGGCCATACTAAAAAGCGGAAAATAAAAAGTTTAAAAAAATTAAAAGAAAACCGCCTTCAAAAACTTAAAAGTGACAAATAACTTTAGCACAGAACACACATTACTTTAGTTTCGGAAGTCGGTGGCTATAAAAAAACAACACAACAAAGCCACCGCCGCGAATTTAATTATTATTTGTAGTCTGAACTTGTGCTGCTGTTACTGCATATGTAACTACGTGTATAGTGGACCGAGATCGCAGAGCCTCCAGAATTTCATCATTTTAACTTCTAGTTGAATTAAAAAAAAACGTTTATTTGGAACAGAAACAAATACAATATTAATCAGATAATTATTTCAAATTTCAAATTTTCAAATTATTTCAAATTATTTATTTGGAACAAAAAACATGTTTACAGATTTATGTGTTCGTTAACAGCTACATTAGTTTAGAACTGTGTCGTAGCCATTAGCGCCCACCTCCGAGAGGGGAGACGTCGGCGTTCCAATATTACTTATGTATAATTGAGTTATTAATTTATTATCTATATAATAATAAAGACTCAATTGTATAAAATATAATTAAAAAATTAAAATAAAATTTATGAATTAAAATTAAATTAATTAAAATAAATTAAAAAAAAAAAAAAAGAAAGAGATTTAATTATCGTGTGAATAAATTAAAATGGTGTTTCAGTTATATCTACTTGTAATGTGTGTGTGTGTTTATATAAATGTGGTGTGTGTGTGTGTGTGTGTGTGTGTGTACTTGTAATGTGTGATTATAAACGATGGCGGCTGCAAAAATTACAAAACTGTGGTGCAGCTGCCAAGTCTGCTATCTCCTAGCAAGTGAATAAAAGGTACAAAAAAATCTTCGAAATATATTAAATATTACAGACTAAGATTAAACATAAAATACAAATATAATAACGTAGCTTATGTGGTAGATGGGTAACATACTGGCTAGTTTCAATCCTGTGACCCTTTGCCAGATATGAGGTCTAAAATGTACATACTTTACTTAACAATGTCCTGTAAAACATACAGTGTAGTCGGTGTCAGGTCAAATGATACACAGTCTTCAATCTCCTGAAATACTTTAATCAGTTCCTAATACTTTTTCTTACAGTAATTAATGTTATTTTAACGGTTCGGCCTGACGTTACAATTGCTAATGCCCGCCGGCGCTGTACCATCGACTATATGTCAAATCAACAAATCGTTTATTTTATTATTTTTTAAAATGTGGGTATCGCTAACAATAGGATACAAAACCAAACAAGACCTACAGAAAATAAAAATACACGTTACTTTGAGCTTACTAGTGTATCTAGTGCATTTTGTTGATGTATTAAAATTTTTGTTATAACATTTAAAAGAATCATGGCGAGATTTGTACAAAAAGAAATAAGATGTTTAGAGAAGTTGAAATTCAATTTTTTATATTCTTGGGTACCTAAGGAGTATTTTCAGGCATTTAGAATATTTTTAAAACCCCGCAAAATAAAAGTTAATAGTTTTACGAAAAGCTCATTATTTCAGTACGAAACTGCGACTGACAGTAACAGTGACACTGACAGCCGTCGTTTCGCAGGTCTTACATTGAAATTGCATCGTTTTATGAGAAATAATATCACAAAATAATGATTATTTTTTTCCATACACTTGTCATATCACTTGTCTGCCAATTTTATAAATCCGTTAACATCGCTTGTCACTTTCTTTTTCTATAAACACTAAATGGGCATCGAGATGAAACGAAAAAGTGTTATTTTCATTTCGTAATATTTTAATAATGCGGGGGTTTAAAATATGCTAAGTATATCAATCTACTCCTGGTAATGTATTCTTCACATTGGAAAATATTTGAAACCCTCTAAATTACTTTTTTTTTTCATACAAAGGAATGTTTGAATCTCGCCGTGATTCTTTATAATACTAATACTAGCCTGTAGCAGTCGCACTGCTGGGCATTGGCTTCTTCTCATAGAGAAAGCACGAGCATTGATCAGCACGCTTGCTCAACGCGGACTGGTGATTTCAAACTTATATTATTTATAAGTCCAGGTTTTCTCGCGATATTTCCTTCACCGAAGTCAGTGATGTCTAAAACTTCCAAAGTACCTAAGAAATTGAAAGTCACATAGGTATTTGCTAGTGCCCGGCCGACCGGACCGGCGAAATTTCTAATGGAAAAATCCAATAACACTTTACCCGACCTGAGAATCGAATCCAGAACCCCACGCCACCACAAAACCAACGAGCACAAATATAGAGGGTACAGAAGGACCGTTCCCGCCATCTTCAAAAATAATTACCTAAACTTGCCAGACTCACTAGGGCTGCTACTGTTTTGACTCTGTTGGTTTTATTTGTGACAATATGAAATTTTATTGACACTGGTTGGAACTCTTTGCAACAAAACTTTCTTGTTTGTCGTGATATGTCAATGTCTCTCATTTATTCATTTAGACAACAAGTCACAGTCGAGTCGTAAGTCTGCTTCAAACTGCTTGAGAATGCCTATAAACGTAATGTCAATGTGTGCGTGGTAAAAATGGCGGTTTGTTCTGAGTGGTCTCTCTGCTCGGGTGCGACGCAGCCTTACGTACTTTGTGCAACTAGGCAGTTACACACCAGGTTTTGTTTATACTCAAAATTTGACTATACAAATATGACGCTGTCAGTGTCAACCTTTAGACGCACACTGCTCAAGGCTGACCCCCCCAGCCGTATTCGCCATGCTTGGCCAATGCATGTTGGCGATCGTAGTAGGTGTTTTGGTACTCAGATGGACGCTGATGCCCATCCTCTGGATCCCTATGTCGCCTTCTACGATCTGTCTAAAAAGTAAATATCAAATGTGTGTTTCTTTTTCTTCATATAATATTACACGCAAGTAATTTCCATATTTCTATTGTTACCACAATAGCTGTCCACTTTCTAGTGCTTATTCTTCAAAGTAATGACACCCACAATATAATATGGCGAGGTCAGTCACTGAATGTCAAACGCGACATTATTCTCTATTTCTACCTTTATATCTTTAGTGGTGGTACTATTAGACCCCTAACAATATAGTTTTGGAAGGTCCACGAATGTGCATAGTTATGGAGGTGGTACATTTTTTTAATATTGTAATAGAAATTATGGGCTGGTATTATGATTATTTAATACTAGCTTTTGCCCGCGACTTCGTCCGCGTGGATGTCGGTTATTGCGAATGCGGACAAAGTCGCGGATTAAAAAGTAGCCTATGTCCTTCCCCAGGGTTCAAGCTATTTTTATACCAAATTTCACCAAAATCGGTTCAGCCGTTTCCTCGCGAAAGCGTAACAGACAGAGTTACTTTCACATTCATAATATTAAAAAATAACAAGTATGGAGGTATGGATTATTCTAATAGGCTTGCATTTGACTGAAACTCTCTTGATTTTAAGTGATAATGCGACCTAAGGTGGAACAACGCTTGCTAGGATGCACCGGTTCACTCGTGGCTTGAAGATACCCAGATTATACTTATCAGGAAACAGAGGCGGGCAGCGAATTTCAGTATCATATTATGATATTTTGTCTAAGACCCTCCGTAGATTACAGACTTTCTATCGGCAAATAATTCGGTCGGTTTCTTAATGTGTATGAGGATGTATCATCATCATTTCAGCCGAAAGACCTCCCCTAAAGGGGGGGTTTTGCCATAATCGCCACGCTTGGCAGGCGGGTTGGCGATCGCAGTATGGTTGTTACAAAGGCACAGAGAACGCTGCTGCCCATTCTCTGGTACGTCCCTCAGTCGCCTCTTACGACACCCACGGGAAGATATGGGATGGTGCTATTCTTTACGTCCGACACCATACGGACGTGAGGATGTATGCAACTACACAAATAACGATTCGATATCGGCCGATACAAAAGTTTGATGAGCGACACGATTGCCTTCGAATTGAACTCGCTCACCACCAACCTGACTGCTTGTGGGCCTAGAGTAGTTTTGTATCGAGAAGAATGGGTAAGGAACCGACTGGCGAGTGTATAAGTCCGTTGCTTTCTATACCTAAGATAAGATAAGATCTAATTTATACAGAAGCTTTTGGAAAACCCCTAATAATAAATAAGAAAAAATAAACTTTTTATTTACAATATTTTGTATAGATAGAGAAATTATATAGGTAATTTAAAAAAACACACTATTTAGAATATGTACGGTCACCAAAGGAGATAAGTATCCATGTCGCCGGAAACAGTTGAAGTTTACTTAGAAACCGATAGGTTTTTATGAATAAAATAAAATACAATTTATAGAGAATAAACAGTTCAATGATTTAATAAAATTTCATTTGAAAGCCCCCATTGGTTTTTAAGAAATCTTCAACTATTCCCGACGACATGGATATACTTATCTCTTTTGCGTACTGTACAAAGTATTACAAATTATGAAATGACACAGAACTGCTAAAGGTCATTCGCTACAGACTGCTAAAACAAGCTAACTCACTAAGCTCCCAACATTATCATTGAAATATACAATATTTTCGCTTTACTAATTACTTTTATCGCCTTGACAATTATATTTAATTGTTTTAGGGTACTTGGCAACCTCTCTCGCCCTTCTGCGTCTCTTTAAGAATTTTAATTGCTAACTAAATGACGACTCTTTGCTCTAGTGCCGAAACTTGAGGTTATATTTGTAAAAGCTGAATATAACTTTTTATTATCTTTATTTTAGGTTAAGTAAAAATCGTACGGATAGATCGGTAGGTCCGTGGATGGGTGACCAGTTACTTGGCAAAAGCTAGGCAGATGACTGATGAATTTGGTGATGTGACACCCCCGTGCCTTGAAAAGCACGTAAAGCCGTTGGTCCTGCCCCTGATCTCTCCCCGGGCGTGTTGGATTGCCATCCCTATTGACTATTAGAGTGAAGTTAAGAGGGACACATACTTGTGCACTATAATTTTCCTGCGTACTTTGCTAGTTCCGATTGAGATTTGCCAACGTGACCGAAAATTATAAATAGGTAGTGATTATTTACACCAAAAAAATGTTTTGTATTTTGTTTTGTATTTTATTTGTTAAAAAAATTAAATGCCAAGCTTAACTAAAAAATCTTAAACTAACACGATACTTAGAAATATAGTTATACATCATCTGTTCCATATTTATGTTACTACACATGTAACCCACATTGCATTGTCCACGAATTCACAAAAAAGAAGTTAGTAGAAAACAGACATACAGTATGCATCATAAAAGACTGTTAAGATGACAGAAATGAAAAAAAAAATATGAAAGATTCCATTTAAGAAGTTAATAACTCTATTGCTCTTGCCTTAAAACAATGTTTGGAAAGAGCAAATACGTCGAGTTCCATAAAGTGAGTGTTACGCTGTTTTATGGTCAGAATGCTAACGACTTTGTGTTGTGTCTTTTTTGCATCCCGTATTACTAAGAAGTAATAAAATGATGACTTACCAAAATAAAAATAAAACCTAATGTGAATTTGTGACTAAAACGACTGTGACTGATGTTGTTTGCTGTACCGATCGAAAACATTAGAAAGCGATGCCATCACTAATATCTTGCAATATACCTCTCATGCACATGAGACTCATTTAAACAAAAATAACACTTTAATAGTTGTGTAAAAAAGATTTCTCGTCATCTTATATATAAACTCTTAACTTCCATGGCTTCTTTCTTCTTTAAATCTTGATTCTTTTTTTTAAAGCATTGTATTGGTCTTTACCTGCATTGTTTTCACTTAAAGAAGCAACGTGAATAATGTAATCAGTATTTTGTAAAATCTTGATTTAAAAGAGTGTTTTCTCCATAGAGACCTACGCTACGTTTTGGAACGAGCAACTAGCTTCATTTGACTCTTTGACAATTCAAAAGTGCCTGTAAATGGTTTAATTGAAATAAATGCTTTGACTTTGTCTTTGAAAAATCTTCTGTGCGTGTGTAAGAAAGTGAACTCTTCCTAATCGGCTGAACCGATTATGACGAAATTTTTTGTGTATTTGAGTGGATTCAAGAATGTTTTAGATTCACAATTGGACCCGGTAGGTGGCGCTGCAGTCAAGTTGTAGAACTTTTTTATTTTAAGTGCAGGACAACGTCTGCCAAGCCCGCTAGTATTTTTAGTTTTAAAGACGTTGCCCAACACTTCTAATGTCTCTTTATTGTGAGTGCGTTTACAAGATATAAACTCCAGACCTGGAACAACTACCTGCCATCATCATCATCAGTCAGAAGACGTCCACTGTTGAACATAAGCCTCCCCCATAGAACACCATAACAAGCAGAAACCTGCCGCATATATCCACCGGTTACCCGAGACATTGACGATGTCGTCGGTCCACCTGTGGGCTAATTCACGTAACTAAAGAAGTGCTGATGCAGTGCAGTTGCAGTTAAGTTTCGATCAAAACAACGCTTTTCGTTTTCTCTACCGCTGTCAGACAGGCTCGCGTCAACTACGCGTCACGCGAGCGCAATTACGGCATTCTACTGTTGCGCGTCTTTGGTGCGTGCTTTGGAACGCAACATGATCGGTATTCTACTATTTGTTTCACGTCACAAAATGACAGTTAAAAAGCACTAAAATCTGTACTGGGGTATTATTTTAATATAATATATGTAACCGATTCTATTCAATTATTTAGTGAGTAATATTTTTTCTGGCATGTGGTTACACCATAAGTAAGCTTGGTATAGTTTGATTGTCGTACAGTTGACCTGCAGTTCACGCGCAGCTTACGCGTAGTTCAGCGATTACAAGAATACCGTTTATCACTCAAACTTGAACTTAACTGCAACTGCACTACAACTTCATCGGCGCGTCATAAAATTATGTGAATTAGCCCTCTGGAGGCCTAGCAACGCTACGTATTCCGGTAGGCCATACAAATATTTATTCCGAAGCTCGGACACGAAGCGCAGCAGCCAATTGCTCACCCACTGCGCCACCAGAGTCTTATTTAAAAAAGAAATTATATATTCTTATTGGGACGTCCAATTCGTCTTAGCTCAATGTATTCTGAAGCGTCATGGTGGCAGCTATAACGAAGGCAGCCGACCTTTTCGCGACATTTGCACCAAGAAACCGGGCAGCTAGCCTTCAAGCTATGGTGGTAATGACCTTAACAGAGGGATAAGGACACTGGTATTTAGTACTGTCGTCTTCTCCAACGGCCTTGTACAAAACAAGACCTATCCTAAGCTTGGAATTAGGTACTAGGTACCTTGTACTTTAAATATGAACTTTTTGCTGATTATGGTAAAGTTTCATGTCATAAACTGACTTTAGAATCGGGCCTATGTTGTCAAATGTAGTCATATTATTACCAAACAAAATCTTGAAACTAGGTTTGTATCACTTTTTGTATTAAGAACATATAACGCACTTGCGGCTGGCCGCATTTCTTCGTGCCGCATGCGGTAGACCGCATTTCATTTTTTGTATGAAACCACATGATATTAACTCACTGACTTGCGGCCAGTCTTCAACCACTCCGGTTGTCTTGGAGCTGTGGCGGGCCGCACATCTATTGTTATGAATTTGTAATTGCTGTCGCATACCATACTCACCATAGCCATCAGTATCATCATCATCAGCCTGAAGACGTCCACTACTGAACAAAGGCCTCCCCCATAAAGGGGGGGTTGCCATAATCCCCACGCTTGGCATGCGTCTTGGGGATCACAGTGAAGTTGTTAAGTACATGGAAGCCGCTGCTGCCCGACTTCCAGATTTTCCCTTAGTCGCCTTCGACGACACCCTCGGGATGAAATGGGGGGGGGGGTGCTATTCTAACTCGGACACCCCACGGGCTGCCATCATTGTACCAACAGTAGAATGAAAAAGAAATGATTGTGATTGACTCCGACATGCGGCGAACCGCCCGGAATATGGCGCGTGCGTTGTAGGTCTTAGCATGAGGTATAATAAGGTTTAAAAAAAAGCCTATTGATGGTTGGTCTAAAGACAAAACCATGATTTGTAGGCGGTAGAAGTTTAGCCTACGTTTATTTGGCGATAAACTAAAATTACAGTTCACCAAAATAATCTATGAATTTAGTGGTGGTGATAAATTCGTCAACAAACTGGTTTCAAACAAAATACGACCCTATATCTTATGTCTTTTACAAAATCTCTTCAAGTGTCTTTTTGACAAACTGCCATAACATAACTTTAAGTTCTAATTATTGATTGCATGAAGATCTGTTAGAAAAACATTCTCAGATACGACCTTATTTACACCAAAATATGAACCACTATACACCCGTTTCTATGTCATCCCTGCCTCCGTTTCAAAATTCTCGGATATCTCTCAATAAAGCCACTGTCAGATAACGAACGACCTCCACATGTCGCAATATCCGTGTATCCGGAATGCAATGCCGGATATTAACGCGTCATCAAACACCCCTACTGATCCGACTCAGTGATTTCCGCAGTCAGAGAATTTTGCTGAAGAATATTACAATCAGACTGGAGGACTGGACTGGATCTACTTTATGATAGTAGGTATCATAAAGTAGAATATAGTAAAATATGGTGAATTGCAAAATAATCAAAACAACTTCATCACACTTTTTTTAAGCCTCTTTTCTGCTTCAAAGAATGATTGAACTACTTTATTTGCCAGAATAATATTAATTCTCTCTATCGAATTTCAGTCACGGCGTTCTATCTCAATTGAGACTAAACAAGCACGTAGGAGATATTAGTGCTTTAGTATTATAGTGTGGGTGTATTATAACAATCATAATAATTTACCCTTGGGCGTCAATAGTGAGTTTTTTCATGTATCTAATGACATAACATACTGCCAGTCCATTTTCAACCGACTTCAAAAAGGAGGTTCCCAATTCGACTGTATACCTATAGATTTTTTTTTGTATATTTGTAACGCGATTTCTCCGAAAAATGAGAACCGATTTTGAAAATACTTTACTTTACTTTACTTATGGATAGGGTATGCCTCAGGGGTGGTCCCATAAAAAGAAATATCAAAATTGATTCAGCACTTTCTGAAAAATCAACAAAATCCAAAATAAATCTACATAGACGACGTTTTAGTTTCTTCAAAGTTTGGAGTACTTCTGTTTGAACTGTGTTGCCAGTTCTTAATGAATTTAAATGATAAGAAGGTACTAAAAAGTGATAAAAAGCTTTTTCACAAAAAAGACAATCGCCTTCCCAATCTATAAAGTGATAAATTACTTTAGCACAGAACACACATGACTTTTGATTTGGAAGTCGGTGGCAATTAAAGACAACAAACAGAACAAAGCCACTGACTTCCAAATCTAACGACATGTGTGTTCTGTGCTTAAGTAATTTATCACTTTTTAGATTTTGAAGGCGGTTGTCTTTTTTGTGAAAAATCTTTTTATTTTAAAAACTGTAATGATTAGTATAAAGACCAATGTGGAATTACGTTTCTCTACATAATTCCATAGAGTAGAGTAGTAATTCCTCTGTTATATCTGTCATGATGTCGTGACCGTGGCGTGCTGGGCACATTTTAGTTTGTCATCTATACATGACTGATTTGGAGGAACATTGGCTCCTAAAACACAGGCTCTCGGCCGAGTTTAGGAGGCAGCAGTTCGCCATTAAATTTGTCTCTATGTACAACATTTATTTTTGTAACTGTGTAAATGTACCAATCATCATCAGCCGGAAGACGTCCACTGTTGAACATAGGCCTCCCCTATAGAACGCCACAACGAGCCGCAACCTGCCGCTTGCATCCACCGGTTACCCGCGACCTTGACGATGTCGTCGGTCCATCTGGTGGGAGGCCTACCAACGCTGCGTCTTTCGGTTCGTGGTCGCCACTCGAGAACCTTTCTTCCCCATCGGTTATCGGTTCTTCGAGCGATGTGGCCTGCCCATTGCCACTTTAACTTGCAAATTTTGAGAGCTATGTCGGTGACTTTAGTTCTTCGGGGGATTTCCTCGTTCTGGATTCTAACGCGCAAAGAAACTACGAGAATAGCTCTCCCCATTGCTCGCTGCGTGACTTTGAGCTTTTGTAGGAGGCCAGCAGTTAATGACCACGTCTGTGTACCATAAGTCAACACTGGCAACACACACTAGTTATTAACCTTCGTCTTGTACTAATAAACATTTATTATTATTATTTATTATTACTGTGGGTGTCAAAAAGTTAAGATCGAAATTGTATCAACACTTATGGCGACTAAATTAATTTGAATTTAATTTACACAAGCGTGTACTTAAACACACGTGGCTTATTCCCTCATACTCATAGTCCGATGGAACAGCAATCTGACACGACCGGGGAGAGATCAGGCGCAGGACCAACGGTTTTACGTGATTTCAGAGGCAAAAGGGGGTCCACCAACCACCAACTTTAAAAAAACTTTTTACAAAAAAGACAACCGCCTTCAAAAAGTGAAAAATAACTTTAGCACAGAACACACATTGACTTTAGTTTCGGAAGTCGGTGGCAACACAAAACAACAAACAGAACAAAGCCACTGAATTTCGAAACTAAAGTCAATGTGTGTTCTGTGCTAAAGTTATTTTTCACTTTTTGAAGGCGGTTGTCTTTTTTGCAAAAAGCTTTTTATTTTCCGCTTTTTAGTACCTCCTTCTCATCCAAATCTATTAGGAAGAGATTGAAAGTTAACTACTACAAAGATTGATGAAACTAAAACGTCGTCTATGTAAAATTTTTGGGTATATGTTGATTTTTCAAAAAGTGCTGAATCAATTTCGATAAAATTTATATGGGACCACCCCTGAAGCATACCCTATCCATAATAAAAAGAATTTTCAAAATCGGTACTTAATGCAAATTTAAGACTTATACGGTTTCCTCATGGATGCCATTGTTAGAACTGGACCAAAATAAAATGGGACCACACGGGAAGCACTAGCTTCCAAATAAAAAAAGAATCATCAAAATCGGTTCACCCAGTCCCAAGAAATCAGGTAACAAACATAAAAAAAAAAAATACAGACGAATTGATAACCTCCTCCTTTTTTGAAGTCGGTTGAAAATTCCGGACTGCTACTGAGTAATTCCAAATGGAAAAACCCAATAACACTTATTGCTCGTCCTGATAATCGAACCCAGGACCCTATGCACAGCAGTCGCGCCTGCGACTACGAGAGCAACGGGACAGACAATTTAACAGAATACCTATAGGTACATTGTATATGGTAAAAGTGACATAAGGTTTCACTATATTTAACTTTCTAATATTACAATTTTTAAGTGTTATGCCAACAGTAAAGCATTTAATTGCACTCCGATACTAAAAACGATTAAAACATACGTCTTGCGTGGTCTTGCCTATTCCAAGTCTAAGTCAGTGCAAAGTCCAAAAAAAACTATTGATACAAACATTTTTGAATATAAATGTACAGACGTCAGCACATTAAGCCATACCAAACTGTCAAATTTTCCCAATTGAATATAAACCTTACATGTTTGTTATAAAGTTGAAAATCTATCAAAGAAATTTGACAGATTGTTGTAGCTTGATGCGCTGGCCTGTGTACGTACGTCTTCAGCAATTTGCCACCAACCACCAACTACCAACCAATCACTGGACTACCAATCTTTATTCAATACTCAATACTCAATATCTTCATTGCTTTCCCATAAGTACAAATATGCTTAGGTGGTAGGTGTTTGGTATTAAACTGTGACTCCATACCACCATCCACCATTTCCATACAGTTGCAACATCCGCACTTTTTTATGAAACATATTGTGTTTAGCTCCGGAGACATTCAAATTATTGAATTTTAACTATCTTTTTCCCACGACTTCATCCACGTTATTTTTTTTACAGACTCGGGAATAACGTAGCTTCTTATTAGCTAAAGAATCTACACAAATTCTTAACATATTATACACCTAAATCATCCACACAAAATCTTAACATATTATACACCTAAATCATCTGCACAAAATCTTAACATATTATACACCTAAATCATCTACACAAAATCTTAACATATTATACACCTAAATCATCTACACAAAATCTTAACATATTATACACCTAAATCATCTACACAAAATCTTAACATATTATACACCTAAATCATCTACAAAAAATTTTAACATATTATACACCTAAATCATCTACACGAAATCTTAACATATTATACACCTAAATCATCTACACAAAATCTTAACATATTATACACCTAAATCATCTACACAAAATCTTAACACATTATACACCTAAATCATCTACACAAAATCTTAACATATTATACACCTAAATCTTCCTCATAAATCACTCTGTCTATTGGTGAAAACCGCATGTAAATCCTTTCAGAAGTTTTTGAGCTTATCGCGAACAGACAGACAAAATAATAGGTAATAATAATAATCCTTAGCGAACGAGAACTGGCGCAAACCTATATTAATGGATACTAATGACCGCAAGGAGGTATGGCAGAGCAAGGTACTTCACGGGCGCTTCTACCGGGCCCTACATAGGCTTGATGTAAATTTTTTGGCGTCCGTATCCTGGCTGCGTTTCGATGACCTCTTTGGGGAAACCAAAGGTTTTGTCTGTGCGATTATGGACGAAGTTATGATGACGAACAACTACGCGAAGTATATTGTGAAGGACGGCACGGTTGACATTTGTCGGGTATGCCACCGACCGGGATCAATCCGACACATTATCTCTGGGTGCTCTCGTCTGGCTAACGGAGACTACTTGCATAGACACAACATTGTAGCTAGGATTATCCACCAGCAACTTGCTCTAAAATACAGGCTTGTGGAGTCAGAAGTACCGTACTACAGGTATGTGCCCGACCCAGTTCTCGAAAATGGCAATATCACGTTGTATTGGGATCAATCTATCATCACTGACGGGACTATTGTTACCAATAAGCCTGATATAGTAGTGATAGATCGATTAGAGCGTCGCACAATGATTGTTGATATAGCGGTTCCGCATGACGAGAACCTCGTGAAAGCTGAGAAAGATAAACAAATAAAGTATCTTGACTTGGCTCGCGAGATTGTCGACATGTGGGATGTGAATACAGCAGTCATTGAGGCGATAGTCGTTACGGCCAATGGGCTCATTTCCAAGAGCCTCGACCAACACCTAAGGAGGCTCTCGTTGGGCAGCTGGTACTCCTGGACACGGCGCGTATAGTCAGGAGATTCCTCTCTCAGGAGCCCTGACCACCGGTACCTTGAACCCAATTCTCGATACCGGTGGGCTACTATTTTTTATGTTTTTAAATGTTTTTTTTTTACTAATATTTAAAAATGTAATTTAATATGTAAATAAAATGAATAAATGAGAATAATATTAATGTATAGGTCTTTTAGACCTATACATCACATACACACATATTGCCTTTGGGGATTTTTTTTAGGCAGACAGACTGTGTTATAATATGGAGTGATTGTGATTAACTAGCTTCTACTTGCGACTTTGCCCGCGTAGAAGTCAACCATACCATTACACCTTTCAAACACCTACATAACACCAACCATTAGCCTAATACGGCAAAGACGTAGGTTTCTGTTAGTGAAAGAATATCTGTAATCGGACCTCATAGTTAAGAGACCACTTCAAACAAACAAACCTTTTATTACAAGTCTAGATCACACTTTATAATAACCTACACCATCAAGATATATCGACTTAGGGTCGCCTCACACGGGCCACACGCGACAGCCACAAACGCCGCCACAAGAGGCAAGAAACGGCCACAAAAGTAGCTGAAGCGCGCGACAGCCACTTGTGGCCGATGGTCGACACCTGCGGTCGGTGGTTGCTACTTTTTAACCCATATAATGAACTCTGTCGAAGAAGATTTAGGGAGAAAAGGGTTAGAAATCGCGCGAGTGGCGTGTGGCGGCGTTTAGTGGCCGGTGCGGGCCACAAGAAGCGAGCAGCGACGATTTGCAGCGTGTGGCGGCCACCAGCGCCAACCGTGTGCGGCGAGTCCATATAAAATGTATGAAAATTACAGGAAATTTGCCAGTGGCGGCGTTTTGTGGTTGTGGCCGGTGGCCCGTGTGCGGGAGCCCTTAGCAATCTAGTAGCGATCCAATATCGGTACACAGGTACCTACATAATATATACTAACACGTGCCGCGGTCCCGTCTGCGGTACCTCAGCGCTGAACACAAAGCGATTCATATCGAAACAAAAACAATACTACTTGAATCAAATACAAATGGAAACTTTTTGATTGAATTCGAGAAACTTATAACCCTTGGGATTTGATAACATTGTGGCTAAAACATTCAGGTCTTAGGTAAACTATGTAATGTAGATAGATGATGTTGATGTACCTATGTATTTTGACTGCTAAGCGTGAAACCCTGAGATCGATTCTTTCGTAATGACTTAAGGAGCCGAAACATGGACACTCACCGTGGGTCTAGTGCACAAATTCAAAGTTGCTCAGCGTGCTATGGAGAGAGCGATGCTCGGGGTTTCTCTGGTAGATAGATCGATTCTTTTGATTCCAACAAATGGATTCAGGGTGCTATTGGGGTTGCCCTGTTTCTGCAGTGCATCAGGTATGTTAACCTAGGCTCACGTTGATAGCTTTCATGCCATCATTAGACAGAAACTTTTTGCGTTCCACCTATAATCACTTACGGAGCCGAAACCTTGCGCCTGGTTCACAAATTCAAGGTTGCCTCAATGTGGTTTAGAGAGAGCGACGCTTGGGGTTTCTCCGGTGGATAGAATTCGCAATGAAGTCATTACCCAGAGAACTAAAGTCACCGACATTGCTCGTCGAATTAGCACGCTGAAGTGGAAGTGGGCCGGCCACGTCTGCAGATGGACAGACGGTAGATGGAGCAGACACGCTCTTGAGAGAAGACGACGTTAGGACAAGCGTAGTGTGGCACGCTCTTCAGCATGATGGCCCGACGATTTAAAAAAGGTGGCTGGCAGCAAATGCGGGTTGCCCAAGACCGGGTTAGTTGGCGATCTCTGGGGGAGGCCTACGTTCAGCAGTGGACGGCAATAGGCTGATATGACGATTAGACAGCTGCCTAGGGAGGTATGATTCTCCAATACTTTGTGACATTAATAGGAGATAATCATCTTGTCACAAAGTAGGTATTCAGGTTTACTGACATAATTATGATATTCTTGCTTCTTATGTTACTACTCGATTAACGATTTTCTAAATGACAATGTATAAATTTATACTAATGTAAATTCTTATTTAATATAATTGTAATTTTTTTGCCGCAATTTAACGACTTACTAACATATTATTTTTGACCTGTAATTCATAATTTTGTTTATTGACACCTCAGATTGACACTAGTTCGCCATTCACAATTTTATTGTTTGTTATGTTAGGGGGGTTTGGTTTCCGCACTTAGTCCCTAAATATGGACCATTGTACGTGAGCCATGGCGGCCGACTACTCCAACCAGCCCACCTCCCTCCAGAAGCAGATCAATCTTCCCAGTCTTCTCAGGGCGTCCGCAAGGGAGTCTGGTGTTCCAAGGGTTTCCCTGCGGATCTGGGTGACGCCAGTGCACTCAAGGAGTACATGTGCCACCGTTTCATCCGCCCCCATGCAGGCTCTGCACAGAGGGCTATCAGTGATGCCTAAGGTGTGAAAGTGTTTGTTCAGTGAGCAGTGTCCGGTGATGGTCCCCGACACCAGTCGCAAGCTATCCCTGTCCAGGTGCAGAAGGCGCCTGGTCAGCTTCATATTTAGGGATGGCATAGCCTCCTTGGACTGCCTGCTCCCTGGTGTCGAGGTCCACCATTCCTCCGCTCGTATTTGTGTGTAGTCTTTTACCCAACTTCTTAGCTGATTAAACGGAATGGGCACAATGGGTTCGGGTCCGAGGGCTTTTGAGCTGGAGCCCCTCCTGGCGAGTTCGTCAGCCGCATCGTTGCCTAGTGATCCACTGTGCCCCTTGATCCATTGTAGTGTCACCGTATTGCGGTTTTGTACCGTAATACGTTCTAGTGCATTATGGCATTCTAGTATTAGTCTCGACGTGATCTGGTTTTTCCCTAAGGATTGAAGGACTGAGGCACTATCGGAGAGTATACGGATGTGTGTATCCGTAACCTCCCTGTCCTCAATGGCGTGTGCTGCCTGGATGATGCCTACACATTCTGCTTGGTAGACAGTGTTAAGCATTCCTAGGGGTCTGGATATTTTAATGTTTAGGTCTTCAGAGAAGACTCCGACTGCAGTACGGTAGAGGTCGGTCTTTGATCCATCGGTGTAGATCCTTAGCTCATTTGGGCCCTAGTAGTGACACAGCTCCGCTGTGAGCTCTATGTTGTAGTGTTTTTGGAAACAGTGTATCTTCTAGGTTCTGTCGTTAGGTGATGCCATCATGGGGTGTCGTTTGATCGCATCCTCTTTTATCCGTGTATGTTTGATTCTGGAGTCTTTACTTAGGGTACCGGATATATCCAGCCTAAAAGCCGCTAGGGTCGCCTCCTCTCTCACGACAAGGTTTAGAGGTGGCAGTCCCAGCATCGCCTGTAGAGCCGCTGTGGGTGACGTTCTCATACTGCCGGTAATCGCTACGCAGGCTAGCCTTTGTAGTTTATCGAGCTCTTTCTGGGCTGTGCTCAGATTGGTCCTGGGCCACCAAACTAGAGAACCGTATGTGATAATGATGACTGTGGTGTATAGCCAGTAGGTGATTTTGGGACTTATTCCCCAATTTCTGCCAAGCAGTCTTTTGCATTGCCATAAGGCTATGCTGGCTTTTGTGGTGATGTAGTCGGTGTGTTTAGCCCAGTTCAGCTGTTTGTCCAAATAGATGCCCAGGTATTTGGACTCAGTCGATAGGCTTAGCGTGGTTCCAAAGAAGTGTGGTAACTGTAGGGTTGCCAACTTCCTTTTCTTTGTGAATAAGACAAGTTCGGTTTTAGTAGGGTTCACTGCTAATCTGTGTTCCTTGCACCAGTCCTCTACTATCTTCAAGGCTTGACGCATAAGGTTGCATAGTGTGTTTTCATGTGTGCCGTTTATTTTTATGGTTATGTCATCAGCGTAGCCCACCGTAAAGTAGCCTTTACCAATTAGGCGCCCTATGAGGCTATCTACCACGAGATTCCATAGTAGTGGTGAGAGTACGCCTCCTTGCGGGCATCCTTTCGCCACGATGGCTCTTGTGGTGTGGTTCACCGTGACTTGTACGGCTCTCAGTCTGAGCATGTTGGTGATCTATCCTCGCAGGGTCGAGTCCACACCGTGTACTTCGAGAGCTGCGTTGATGCTATGGAAAATGGTTTTGTCAAAAGCACCTTCTATGTCAATAAAAGCCGCTAGTGAGGAACCTTTGTAGTCTACCGCACATTCGATCTTGGAAATCACACTGTGCAGTGCTGATTCTGTTGATTTCCCTGTGGAGTAGGCGTGTTGTTGTTTGTGTAGTGGCAGCTCCCGGAGTGGGCCGTCCCGGATGTGTCGGTCACAAAGTCTCTCAAGGGTTTTCAGTAGAAAAGATGTCAGGCTTATTGGCTTGTACGCTTTGGGTTGTGTGTAGTCTGTTTTGCCTGGTTAAGGGATGACAATAACTTTCACCTCTCGCCATGCACGTGGTACGTAGTTGTGTGCTAGGCAGGCACGATAGATCGCGACCAGCCATGATGTGAGTAGATCAACTCCTCATTGCAGTAGAGCTGGGAAAATTCCGTCTAGGCCTGCAGATTTGTAGGGTTTAAAGGTTTTAATTGCCCACCTTACTCGGTCTTCTGTTACTATGGTACAGGCTCTGTACCAATCCTGGTTGTTTGGTGTGTATGCTGGCTCACTTGTCCATGACATGTCCTCGGAGAGGCTGCAGTCTGGAAAGTGAGTTTCCAAAAGAACTTTGCTTGTTTCAAAGTCTGATTTCGTATATGTGTTATCAGGGTTTTTCAGCGACCCGAGGGTGTGATTTTGATCGGTGGATAGGATTTTCCTCACCCGCGCGGCCTCGCTGTGTGATTCAATATTCTCGCAGAATTTTCGCCGGGCCGCTCTACTGGCAGCCCTGATTTGTTTTTTGAAGGTATATTGGGTTTCTTTGTAAAGTTTCCAGTCCTCAGGTAGCCTGGAATTTTTGGCTCTGTTGAATTGTTTACCGTACCGCTAGCCTGAGCTTACTTAGTTCCGCATTCCACCAAGAGTTTCCCTGGCCCTTGGCGTTCGGGTCTTTTAGTTTGCAGCAGGTGTAGTAGGCTTCAATTATGTATTCTGAGAGATCCGTTACTGTGTCTTCAAGTTGTTTGGGATCCGATGTTTAGAGGTGTTTGGTGCCTGGCTAGCAGGGAGGCCAAATTTTATTGTTTATTTAATACCTTACGTTATGTACCTACAATCTATGCAAATAAATAAACTTTACTAAACCACTATGGATGTAACTTAGATATCCGAAATAAAGATTATTTTATACTAGCTTTTGCCCGCGACTTCGTCCGCGTGAATATCGGTTATAGTGGAATAGTGGATGCAGACGAAGTCACTGATTAAAAAGTAGCCTATGTCCTTCCCTGGGCTTCAAGCTATGACAATGCCAGAAACTCTATAGAACTTTGCCCCACTCAATAAAAGTCATGTGCAATATGTAGCATCTTACTGTTTATTTATTGCTGATAACTAAACATTAGTCTTAGTGACTGTAGAACTTGCGGTTTCCGTTCAAATCTAAAAATAATAATGACATTGATTATAGGTTAAATTGTATTTTAGGTAGTTTGTATTTTGTGGGTAGGTATTTCGTAATCCGCAAGTTCTAAAGAAAAACAATTTAGTATATAAAGGTTCTATATTCATTACAATTATTTTCATTACTTTACTTTTTCTGTACATGGGTGGGGCAGGATCTGGCATTGTCATTTCATCAAAATCAGTTCAGCCGTTTCATCGTGAAAGCGTAACAGACAGAGTTACTTTCGCATTTATAATCTCGTAATAAAGTATGGATAAATAAAAAAATAAATAAAAAATAAGTATGGATTTTATTTATTAGAAATGTCTAATAGCAGCCCAGAGTTTAGAAGTTGCTGGCGCTTTGGAACCTACAAAATGAATAAAGCATTAACATAAATATGACTTCCATTATACAAACATATAATACCTAGGTTTTACAACGCCATAGGTACCTACTCAGCTTTCATCTCAGTTTATAATATTGTCGGTACCAATCAAAGAGCACTTTCACTGTATTTACTTTCACGTTCAACTGTACTGTCGCACACAGAAGTGTTTGTCAGTCAGTGTGAGTCATGTAATAAAAATAAATAATAATAGCAGCCTATTATTATCCAGTGGGATAATAAGAGGCCGATATTATTTATTTTTATTTATTTTTTTTTATTTATTTTTTATTTATTTTTTTTTATTTTTTATTTTTTTTTTATTTATAATTTCTGTTATTATTTATTATTTATTTTTGTAGTTTTTATTTTGCTTCTCAGTATGAGAAGAAGCCTTTTCCCTGCAGTGGCAAGGAAAAGGCCTCTTCTCATGCAGAGAAGGCAAGAGCATTGATCACCACGTGCGCTCGAGGCGGAATGGCGCTTTCAGACTTAATTGAATTATAAGTAGACTTGGGACGGGTAGTGGTTTAGCCGGGTACCCGACAGCGCTGACATGCTGTGACGCGTGCATTGCAAGTCGGCTTGATGCCAATCGTGCTGAGAAACTAGTGTTCCACATCATAATTTGCCAATTTCAAATTACAAATAAGTATATTAGAACAATTTGTATTTTTACATAATAAATGCTTTTCCAATTATTATTTTATTCATTATTTTTCCTTCACTAAATTACTCGGCATTACCCGTTGCCCGGCCGGATCCTAAAAAACTGTCGGATCCGCCGGGTACCGGATCCAAACCGGGTACCCGTCCCATGTCTAAATAAAAGTCCAGGTTTCCTTACGATGTCAGTGCTGTTCAAAATAAACTTAGAAAGACATAATTATGAAATTGAAAAAGTCACATTGGTAAGCTATACATTACCACTATAAGCTGACCTTTCATTGTATGTAAATTATATCCAATGCGAGATCAGCTTATACTGGAAATGTGTAGCTTGATGTGTAGCCGTGTGTACTTGCTCGTCCTCAGTTGCGAACCCACAACCTGCATGCGTGCAAGAGAGGCCTTAACCACTGGGTCATTACGACATACTTTTACGACACGACATACAGATACATATGAGTCCAGATACATATCTATACTAATATTATAAAGCTGAAGAGTTTGTTTGTTTGTTTGGTTGAACGCGCTAATCTCAGAAACTACTGGTTCGAATTGAAAAAATATTTTTGTGTTGAATTGTGCATTTATCGAGGAAGGCTATAGGCTTTATAGCATTGCGCTACGACCAATAGGAGCGGAGCAACATTTACGTTGCGTGCGCTGCATAAACGGTTCAAGTTACACAAAAATCATGTATGACAGAATTGATCCTCATTATAAGTTCTAAAAAAAAGTTTGCGACAGCTTATGTCTATCTTTTAAGGTTGACTCAGTATAACCTTTTTTATGGAAATCAATTGTGTTCTAAAATAATACATTATTTGCGAAGGTATTTTATAAACATGATATTAATCTTTATCCAAATAAACACGTTATTCATCACAAGTATTCAATTTTAAACAAAATTGCCTTTAATATCATTTGATTTCAATGAATATCTTATGAGGTATCATAGTTTTAAGGTGTACCTACTTAATTTTATTTTGTAGTAATTTTCTATTGGGTATTGTTTCTCTAATTCTTTTGTTTGCTTTTTTTCCTTGTCATTTTTTAAATTACATATATATTCATATATAATAATTAAATTCCTAGAAAAAGAAGTAAGAACTCGGCTTTCTCTGGAGTCTGCTACAGCAAAACGTCTGTGACTATTACGCAGCAATGAAACAACGGATTAAAATATGCATAGGTTGGCAACGAGTAGGTAACTTATCAATTAACAAAACCGTACTAGGGAATCAAGCGTTCAACGTTTTCAGCGTTTGGCCCCACAAAATTCCCGAACTTTGGCTAATCGTGAACGGGGAATCAAACGCTAAACGGTCCCACTGTTTGGCCTCACGGAATTTCCGAACTTTGGTACACCGTGAACAGGAATCAAGCACTTCTTACCGTATGGCCTCACAAAATCCCTGAATTTTGACAAACCATGAACGGGAATCAAGCGTTGAATGTTCTCAACGTTTGACCTCACTGAATTCCCAAAATTTGGCGATTCGTAAACCGGAATCAAGCGTTGAATGTTCTCAACGTTTGACCTTACAGAATTCCCGAACTTTGGCGAACCGTGAACGGGAATCAAGCGTTGAATGTTATTTTCTTGTGATAAAGTTGAAAATCTATCAAAGAAATTTGACACATCGGGGTAACTTGATGTGCTGGCGTCTGTACCTAAAATAGTTTAGTGTATAATACGTACTCTTAAAATAATGAAATATATTTCAGTGGTTTTATTTCTCAAATTAACGCGGGTGAAACCGCGGGCACTGCTAGTGAGTCATATACAAATACATGTAAGTCATGTGTGGGTGTTTATTTTTGTACGGAGTCTAGTACATCAAGCTACGACAATCTGTCAAATTTTGTTGAAAGATTTTCAACTTTATTACAATAACCTAAGATTCATATTGACAGTTTAGCATACTAAACTGCCTACGGTAGGTAGGCAGTTTAGTATGCTAAACTGTTTTTATTTGTGTACTCATCTGTTTCGCTTCATTTGTTTATATATGTAGGTAATTATGAAAATTATTCTGAATACGTTTTGTTTACAAAATATGTGTGTTTCCGGAAAAATATTTCATAAAAATAACAATTTTATAGGTAAAAATCGCGTATGTAATGTAAGCCTAGAGGTTTTGTCTGCTTTTTCAGTTTTCGTTAGTTCCAAGTATGATATTTCGTTATATAATTAAAGTTTACATTATATTTCTGATGTGAGACATCTAATTTCAAATTTTTGCGACCCGGTTTTTGTTTTGGTTGTCTATTACATTTATTGATATGTTTTAAATAGAGAATATTTTCTGTAAAAAATAAACTAAACCGATCGCCAATCCGCCTGCCAAACGTGGCGATTATGGCCAAACCCCCTCCCTTGGGGAGGCCTATGTCCAGCAGTGGACGTCTTTAGGCTGAAATGATGATGACGAATAAATGTTAATGAACTTTTCATGCATATTTTCTGTACAAAAAAAAAACTGTGCACAGTTGATTTAAAATACCTACTTAGCGACACAATCTCACATAAAACAGGACATGATGTTTGTAAGCACTCTTATCAGAGAAATGAAATTAAGGTTATGTTGTTACACTTTTGTGCTCGACTGTATGTGTTTATGTCTTGAGTTTATTGCCTTTTTCACGAAACATTTAAACTCAAACCGAAAGTTAAAATCTTTATTATAGTTTAAAGATATAAACCAAACGTGTATTTTATACCCAACAAAGGTTTTATTTACTTTTGATTATGTATATTTACAACAGAACCAGAATAAAATATACAGGGCATATTGTATATATTGATTTATAAAATGGGTCGGAAATCCGTTGAGGGTATGTAAGAAAAGTAATTTGCAACTAAATGGCCCCTAATGCTATTGATATCTTTTTTTTTTTTTTTTTTTAACGTTGCTCCAGACTAGGAATTACTCCTGTGTCGTGGGTGCGTTTACAAACATACAAACTCACATACACAAACAGCCAGACCCGGAACAACTATCTGTAGGCCATACAAATATTTGTTCCGTGCGGGAATCGAACCCGCGACACGCAGCGCAGCAGTCGATCGCTCAACCACTGCGCCAACCGTGTCGTCAAATTGCAGGCTCACAGTGCATGTTTCCTCAAAAAAAAACATAAAAGGTAATTTACTCAAAAATACTTACCAATTGGCATAGATATACATAGAGGATACCAGGAGTTATTTGGTTGCAAATTACCTTCCCTCCATCTCTCGCATTCACAATATTTAACCCCTCGTATGCCGCGCAGATCTACGCGAGACACAATAGCTTTTTAATTGTGTATGTAATTACGGCATACGAAGGGTTAATAGTCATCATTTGCCTAGCCTTTTCCCAACTATATTGGGGTCTGTTTCCAGTCTAACCAGATGTAGCTGAATAATAATTATGAGTGTTCTACATGGAGCGCCTGCCTGAAGAAGAAGAGGATGAAGAAACCAACTTGTCCGAACAAGTGTGGGACCGCACCGACCGAACCGAACCACCTGCTGCGTCCTGCAGTTCCAGTGACGCTGCTGTATGTATCTCGACTGCACTACTCTACAAAGGTTGAGGAGGTTGTAGAGTACATCCGTATTAAGTCGAATTTTGCTCTGAGGATCGAGCGGTTGGCCTCGAGCCACAATGTGAACTTCAACTCCTTTGTGGTGAGAGTACCAACTGAACATCAGTCGACCTTCACGAAGGAGAAATTTTGGCCGAAAGGTGTTATGTTCCGGCGCTTCCGAGGCCGGTTACCTACTGACACCGCGCGACACACGACGGCCACTTTACGTGTGAAATAGAATATATTTAATTAAATAAATAAATAAATAATAAAGTTATTATTATTATTCTCGTTTATTCATTTTGTTAACATATTAAATAATATTTTTAAATATTAGTAAAAAAATAAATAAAAACATTTAAAAATATAAAAAAATAGTAGCCCACCGGTATCGGGAACAGGGTCCAAGCTACCGGTGGTCAGGGCTCCTGAGAGAGGAATCTCCTGACTATACGCGCCGTGTCCAGGAGTACCGCTTTCTGTATCAAGCCCTTGATCCAGCTGCCCAACGAGAGCCTCCTTAGGTGTTGGTCGAGGCTCTTGGAAATGAGTCCATTGGCCGTAACGACTATCGGCACAATGACTGCTGTATTCACATCCCACATGTCGACAACCTCGCGAGCCAAGTCAAGATACTTAATTTGTTTATCTTTCTCGGTTTTCACGAGGTTCTCGTCATGCGGAACCGCTATATCAACAATCATTGCGCGACGCTCTAATCGATCTATCACCACTATGTCAGGTTTATTGGCAACAATAGTCCTGTCAGTGATGATAGATCGATCGATATTATTATTATTATTATTAGCCTCCACAACGACCACAACCCAGTTACTAGGTAACATGCTACCTCTTGGTAAGACTGGCTGTCTGACTCTATGATTTCTGACTACCCATGACGACAGTCAAAGGTCTACAAATAACAGCCGAGATCAACGGCTTTACGTTCTTCCGATACACGGAGTCTCAGTATGAAATGAATACATCGACCGAAGCAAGCATTTATTCTTTCCTCCCATATAGAGTAATCACCTACATTTAGCAACATCGATACTAGACAATACAAACGTATCAGATAATTATTTCATAAACAACACCTACTCAAAGGCAAACAGACAATCGCTGCGTTTCACCGCGCGATTGTTTTGTCTTGTACCAAATTACGTTTCACACACAGAATGTTTCTAGAAATGACCTCCACCAGCAATCATTCAATTATTCCCCCCCATGATGAGGAGAATGGGGATATAAACAAAATGGAACGTTGAAATTGCTTTGTCAGTGTTGGTAAAACATTATTCAATCAAATAAAGTGTAGACAACCGGTGACATGCAGTGTTATTCTGTAAAAAAAGTTCTCGGAGAATATAACTGAAGCGAGTTTCAGGTGACTTGTCAATCTCAAGCTTCAGATTGAATGACAGCTGAATGAACTTTTACAGAATAGGCTGACTGACGTTTGTTATGTCAGACTTCAGACTCTTGTCATTCAATAGACGTCAAGTACGTTTTGTACCACTATGTAACGTAAATATTATGTAGTTTTTTTCAGGTAGTGTACAGGCTAGTAGTGTACTACTTATATTGCGTTAACATGCGGATACTGATTATGTTATATACCTTTCAAAATGATTCTGTCATTTTTTTAAACCATTTTAGGTAGATAGGGTCAACAAGTAAATTATACAGTAATCAAGTCTAAATGATAAATGATATTTATCCTGCAAGTACATTTTTATAAAACTTGATAAAGTCAGTCTATCCTAGCTGACTTTGATATAAACTTAAAAACACACCTAGAAGTCTAAAGTAGGTACCTACGTAAGTCGATTATTCAGACCGTATTTATAATCGTATAATAATACAACACATTGCTGACAATACAAATAAAGAACAAAAAAACTTAACGACATGGACAGGGCTATTAAACGACTTTTGCACATTTTAAACTGACAATCACGTCAAAATGTGCAGTGTAAATGATTTGAAAAAAATATATGTTAAATTAGAACATTCTCTTAATCACTTAGTAAGTGAATATTTTTAATTATATTCATATTATATAGTTTAATTATTAATACGTGAAGTTGTGTCTGACGCGGACAAAATATTGACAATCACACAAAATCTACCAGGTATAATTAAACGAAACTTACACTATCTTACAGACAATTTTATTATCTATCTTTTAGTATACGCCTTTTTTTAATTTTGAAAGAATACTAATTTTATTTAATTTTTTCGACTAAACTTTGAGAGTTTTGGACGCAAAACTGATGCAGAACGGACGCAGTCTGCGTCCAAAACTTTCAAAATTTAGTCGAAAAAATTAAATAAAAGTAGTATTCTTTCAAAATTAAAAAAAAGGCGTATACTAAAAGATAGATAATAAAATTGTCTGTAAGATAGTGTAAGTTTCGGATAATTATACCTGGTAGATTTTGTGTGATTGTCAATGTTTTGTCCGCGTCAGACACAACTTCACGTATTAATAATTAAACTATATAATATGAATATAATTAAAAATATTCACTTACTAAGTGATTAAGAGAATGTTCTAGTTTAACATATATTTTTTTCAAATCATTTACACTGCACATTTTGACGTGATTGTCAGTTTAAAATCTGTAAAAGTCGTTTAATAGCCCCTTAAGACTTCATAAATTATACAGACCGTGTAAAATTATACTTAAATGAATCAAGGCCAGTTTTAATTAGCCCCATTTTAGATGTAGATAAGTGTTTTATTGTGAGAAAAAAAATCTAGATATAAATATAATCTAGAGTCACACACTCACCGTTTTTAGGTTTCAAAAGTAGGTTATAATTGGAATTATAACATCTCGTATTTGTGTCATTATAAGAGCTGGCAACTTATTTTTAAAATGATACAGTTGTAATTTCCTTTACTAGTTATTAAACGTATCATTTTAAAATTAAGTTAATATAAAAACGACTAACCACAAAGGGGGTGGGTATTCCTCGAAGCGCACCTATTTTGAAATGCACCCAATGAAGCGCACCTAAAATATTCCTCGAAACGCACCCACGATGAAACATAGTGAAGTAAGTGCATGAAGGGTTCGCAACGAATGACATCGATAGAAGACGTTTTAAAATTAAACAACCAGGAGAGCAGAAATGAACTAGAACTAAGTGCTACTTAGTTTAGTAATGGAAAAATACTTACTGGTTTTGAAATTGAATCATTTGTTGTTATGAACAACGATTAAACACAAAGAGGAATATAAGTATTCGTTATTATTCACTATGTCAATAGAAGTCCTAAAAAACTGTCTTATCCTACCTATAACAATCATGTCCTATACCTACAACTATCAGGAAAACAGAAATGAGCTGGAAGTAGTTGTTTATGCTATACTACATAGCTCACGAATGGTTGAAGTTCACGTAACCCATCTAAGCTCATGGAGTAGGTATATAATTTTTACGGACTCTTAGAAAACGTTATCGAGAGTTTCTGTTACTTTATCACCCATCTCTAGCCACAGCTTGACCATTGGGTGCGTTTCGAGGAATACTTTAGGATACGCTTTATTGGGTGCGTTTCAAAATAGGTGCGCTTCGAGGAATACCCCTACAAAGGTAGGGTAGGCAGGCTAGGTAGATATTAGTGCTCTTAACCTATCTACAAAATTGAAATCATCGAGATTGATTCCTTATTGACCAGTATTATGACTAGTGCACTGTCGGTACATTTCTCTTATCTCGCGTAAAGACTGGTCTTCAAAGTTTGTTTATATTACACAAAATATTAATAGGAACAAAAATAAAAGTCTCTTTATGTTCGATAGACAAATGGAAACACTTTTTAGGTGACCTGCATTCAACCACAATTATTTAACAATCGCCAATAGGCAATTGTCATGCCACAACTCTCATTGCCTAACACCGACTATTGCAAACGTCGTTAATTTCATTCTTAAACCACATTAATAAAACTTATTACATATTTTACGGCGAAAACTCAATAACAGTAAGGTAACAAATTAAATTATAATAATTACATCACAACAAGTTGTTATAACTGTTTCTCTTTGCCCCGACCTCCTCTAGGTCCCTACCGACCTGTTGCGTATATTTGTTTACGCGAAACCGGTCGAATACTCTCGAATACACCTAACGTACTTGGACATAACCAATCAAAAACCTACCGTAAAATATTAAAGGAAAGTTCAATATTGACTGAACCTCAACATGGAATTACCACGTTCTCTTAATTTAAATTGCTCAAGTGTTCCAGAAAGCGGAAAGGCGTTTATCCTTTATGAATTGTAAATGAGTTTCACTCTTATTTAGTGGGAGTGTAAGT
Organism: Charanyca ferruginea; assembly: GCA_947361185.1. Classification (NCBI taxonomy): domain Eukaryota; kingdom Metazoa; phylum Arthropoda; class Insecta; order Lepidoptera; family Noctuidae; genus Charanyca; species Charanyca ferruginea. Next base: position 2,100,903 of record OX376058.1, on the reverse strand, counting down.
TGAAATTAGTGATACCGATTAATCAATATAGGGTGCAATGACGAAAACCTGTAATAGTGTTCACGCAACGGTAGCGTCAGCATGTAAAATGTACCGGTTTGGTGAGTTTCTACATTTTTTTGTTACGGTATTTTATAAGCAGTGACAACTGACAATATACGCTTTAAAAATATAGTCAAGTTATGGATAATGCGAATAGGGGGTTGGATAATAATAATAAAATGAAGAAATTTCTTTTTTTTTTTTTTTTTTTTTTTTTTTTATAAATAATAAATAAATATAAATAAATATCTTGGGACAACTCACACACGGTCATCTGGTCCCAAGCTAAGCAGAGCTTGTGTTATGGTAACCAGACAACTGATATACATACTTATATAATTTATAAATACATACATATTATAGATAAACACCCAGACACAGAACAAACAATCATGCTCATCACACAAAGTTTGTCCTGGGTGGGAATCGAACCCACGACCTCCGGCTTAGCAGTCAGGGTCAGTGACCACTAGACCAACAGGCCCGTCTTTTTAATATAATGTACAATATTTAGACGAAAAAAATAAAAAAGGATAACCTATAACTATTAAACTAAAAAAAAAATCTAAAGCTTAAACAGAATAGTTATAAAATTTTACGATTACTGTAAGATTTTTTTTTTGTGAAATAATGTTGTTTTACAATTTAAATCGAAAATTTAATATAATATTTATACTCTGTTCCGTGGAATTTTTAATACTATATTCTAACATAACATTATTAAACGATAGTGAACAATAATCAATTCCGTAAACATAGGTACCTACTACTTACCTAGGTACTTTGTATTCCATAAAATATATATATTTAAAATAAAATGATATGGTTGAGTTTTACTTACAAACATAGAAAATCCCTCAGTGTTATATAAATAATAATAACACGATCATAATTCGTGGAAGACAAGAGAAAGGAGATGTGTCAATTTTGGTGAAAACGCGCTAATTTAGTAAACAACGTTAGGTAACAATACATACTTACATAACATTTTTATTGTATTTGGTCGTCACTGTAAAAAAGTTTCTAACTGTAAACTGTTGTGATTGGCTGACTGAATTATTAACAACCTATCACAGCAGGTTACGCGCTTGACAGTTCATCACATATATTTTTCGGTCGACAAACCCGGGGTTCAATAGTTCAATCCATGCTAAAATGATTAGCCAGTCAGTGATAATAAGGCCCAAAGTGCATTGGAGATAGTATAACGCCGGGTACGTATTTGAATATCGAAGATTAAAATACCTATGCTTAAAATACCAATGTTCAAAACATCGAAAATTTAAATATCGATTATATCAAAATGTCGAAAATTGTTATACCTAAGCTTAAAACGTCGAAGATTGAAATGCCGAGTGATTAAAATTTCGAATGATTCAAAATATCGAATGACATTATGCCTAAGTTCAAAATATCAACATTTCATACATCTAAATTCATAATATCTACGTTAAAAATACCTACTAGTTGAAATACCGAAAAATACCACCGGTATTTTTTATAGTTGATTTTTGACTTATGTTTTCGATTATTATTATTCAATAAAGAGAAGGATTTTTTGTTTAATATTTTGTATTATTGTCACTGATTATATTGTACATTTGCGTACAAATGTGTTTTATTTTGGGTTTTTATTATGTAAAAATAGGAAAGGAGGTTTCCCTTGTTTTTTTTGTAACCCACCTAGTAACTGATTACCATCTAGCAGCAAACAAGCATACAGCAATCATGCAACATGCAAGCAAGCGTGGTTTCTTGCACGGCTCCGGCGCTGCAGGGCTCCGGCAGTCCCACGCGAGCTTAACGTCGCAGATGGTCTAAACGCTCACCACCGCAGCTTCGGCTTGTTGGCCGGCTTCGCCGGCCAACCTCAGCTGCGGTGGCGGGTGTTAAAACCACCTGCTCCTCAGCTCGCGGGCTGCCTCGCCCCTCCGCGCCTACGCGATTCTAAATTACACTCTAGGGGTAGGGCAGACAAGACTACGTGGAGTCGGTTTTGCAGCGATACGTTTCTGTCACTAACTTTAGTAGCACAACATATTGACTTTCAAGAAAATATTTTAATTTAAAGACCTAAATAATACCTTCACGATTGACCTATGCTTGTACACTAGACACTGATTTTCATGGATAAAATAGGTCGAAATTGTTCCAAAACCGAATTGGGGCACCCCGAATTTACGTAGTCTTTTGGCTGTTACCCCTAGAGTGTATATAAAAATCCGGAGGCGCGAAGGGAGGGCAACCCCCGCCCGCTGTAACAAAGCATCTTTGTTACGCAAGGGCGAAGGGGTTGCACTTCCCGTAGCGCCGGAGACGTTGCAGAAGCAACCTTTTTCCACTCATACTACTTATATCAAATTTTTTTCGATATTTTAACTTGTAGGTACGTATTTTTAGGGTGAATTAATGAATGTATTAAATGTTGAAAATTAACCCATTTTTACACGTAGGTATATTAATTTTCGATGTTCAAATATTATATGTACCCATCGATATTTAGGACGTTCGATAGTTTGTACTTCGATATTTAGGACATTCGATAATCTGTATTTCGATATTTGGATCTTTCGATGTAACTTTTGTAGATATTTAGATTTTAGATATATTGGACGTAGGATATTTAACCATTCGATACTATAAACTTTCGTTATTTTAATTTTCGGTTTTATGGTCGTTCGATATTTCCATTTTCGATGTTATGAACATCGATATTTTAACAGTAGGTATTTTAATCTTCGATATTCAAATACGTACCCATAACGCCACTAGAATAGGCTATTCTTATACGGCCTCCAGACTTACGCCGAGTAACCCATTCTCATCTGTGAGAAAATAGTTTGTCATTACCGTGAATGTTTTTAAAATAGTCTTTAATAATATAAAATAATAGTCGTATTCACATATCTGAGACTGGGGAGTCTCAGTGATACTCCGGAGTCCGGAGGTCGTATTATGCATGTATCGTCACTCAACATAGCTAGAAGCTATTTTAATCCATTACCAACAAAACAAGTTTAAAATAAATAAAATCATTATCAGGTGTTGTCCACCCACTCAATCGAGCAAGACAATTGAGTCATTCAACACGTAACTTAAAGTTCAACAACCTGTTATAATTCCACTGGAGTTACGACATTTATTTGTTTTGGTCGACAATTTGAAACGTCACCCGGTAAAAGCTTTTCACTTTGGTTAGTGGATGTGTGTTAATGCGTAAGTTTGCGGTTAAAAGGTTGTATGTAAATTGGTCTCTGAGAATAAATGCTTTTAAAGAGTCTTTGGCTACGCTAGTGTTATTCGTAAAAGTTATTAAAATAATTTCGAAGAAATGCTTTCTCGCTTTGGCCTTACTAGGTACATTACAACATGTACCAAATAATGCCAAAGTGTTCATTGCAAATATAGAATTGATAAATAATGTTCTTGTTATGTATGAAATACTTGAAACATTTTTGAGAAGCCTCCTTTTTTGAACAAGGTCAAGAGCAGCTGAAGTTTATTTGTTTATTTTTTGGTTGAACGCTCTAATCTTTAGAATTACTGGCCCGAATCTAATATTTTTTTCCGCTAATAGAAAACTGTGTTATATTTGAGTATATATAATATATTATATTTACAAAAGAGCTAAGCATTCGTAGAAATATTCACGCTGACAAAGTCGGGACCAAAAGCTAGTAACGAATAAAAACAATTTATTTTTGGGTGATTCTTAGACAATTTTTGTCAATCTTTGTACCTTTTAAAATTGTAAAAAAGTTAAAATAATAAGATTATAATATATTTATAAATGTGCCACCCCATTTTTAACTTTGGGTGTCGTAGAAGGCGACAGAGGGATATTGACCAGAGGATGGGCAGCAGCGTCCTTCTGAGTAAAAGAACACCTACTGCGATCGCCAACATGCATCGGCCAAGCATGGCGATTACGGCTGAACCCCCGTTGGGGGAGACCTATGCCCAGCAGTGGGCGTCTAAAGGTTGACATGATGATGATGAAATGTGGACGCATGGAGAGGGAGAGGAAGGTCGAAGAAAAGATGGATTGTGTGAAGCAAGATAAGTAAGAAAAGTCAGTGCATGGCGATTGACAGCTCGAAATGGAAGAAGCAAACTGGTTGCGCCTGTACCAAGTAACATGGGACAACGGCCAGAAGATGATAAGATTACGATGGTTCTGCTATGTTTTAAGAAAAAGTTTTTTCAAAAAAAAAGAAGACAACCGCCTTCAAAAACTAAAAAGTGATAAGTTTACGATGGTTCTGCTTTGTTTTAAGAAAAAGTTTTTTCAAAAAAAAAAGAAAACCGCCTTCAAAAACTAAAAAGTGATAAATAACTTTAGCACAGAACACACATTACTGTACTTTCGGAAATCGGTGGCAATACAAAACATCAAACACAAAGCCACCGCCACCGACTTCCGAAAGTAAAGTAATGCGTGTTCTGTGCTAAAGTTTTCAGTCACTTTTTAGTTTTTGAAGGCGGTTTTCTTTTTTTTTACTTTTTGTTATTCGCGTTTTTGTATTGCCTTAACATCCAAATCCATTAAGAAAGGGCGACACACTTGAAAGAGATTGTAAGTCCTCCAAAGATTGGAGAAACTAAAACGTCGTCTAAGTATTAATATTTTTTGGGGTTTTGTTGATTTTCTCAAAAAAGGCTGGATCAATTTTGGTAAAAATAATATGGGACCATTTCGGAATAAACCCCTTTCGAACAACGAATTTTGCAAATCCATCTATAGGTATATGACAGAGTTATGCCCGAACATACATAAAAAAAATATAAATATTCGAATTGATAACCTCCTTTTTGAAGTCGGTTAAAAAGTAGTAGAAAACCTTTTTGCTCATATTTTCTTTGGCTTCCAGTCTAACATGATGCAGCTGAGTACCAGTGTTCTACATAGAGCGACTGCCTATCTGACTTCCACAACCCAGTTACTGGGTAATACAATACCCGATAGACTGGTTGTCAGACTTTCTGGTTTCTACTTACCCATAACGACTGTCAAAATAATAATAATAAGAGGTTTTTTTTTTGTATTTGTCACTGTCATTCAACTGTCAAACTACGATTGTTAGTTAGAGAGGAAAACATAATTAAGCCAAAGAATATGCGTCACGTCTATTTTGCTCTTAAAAATATATACCAGCCACAATCTAGGTGAAACTGTAAATATTTGAATAATTAAAATTCTAAAGCATAATAAACCGAATTAGTGAACTTGTTTTATAGATAAAGGCTATGTTGTGTGTCACTATAACATCAGATTATTTTTTTTTTATGGCTGTTACCTTATTTCTTTAGACTGGGTGAACCGATTTTGATGATTCTTCTTTTATTTGAAAGCTAGTGCTTCCCGTGTGGTCCCATTTTAATTTGGTCCAGTTCTGACCATGGCATCCATGAGAAAACCGTATAAGTCTTAAATTTAAGCATTAAGTATGTGCGCGATTTGTTACGCGATTTCTCCGGCAAACGTAGACCGATTTTGAAAATTCTTTTTCTTCTTATGCTTCTGCTTCAGGGGTGGTCCCATATAAATATCCAAAATAAAAAAGACAACCGCCTTCAAAAACTAAAACGTGAAAAATAACTTTAGCACAGAACACACATTGACTTTAGTTTCGGAAGTCGGTGGCAATACAAAACAACAAACAGAACAAAGCCACTGAATTTCGAAACTAAAGTCAATGTGTGTTCTGTGCTAAAGTTATTTTTCACTTTTTAGTTTTTGAAGGCGGTTGTCTTTTTTGTAAAAAGCTTTTTATTTTCCGCGTTTTTGTATCATAATACCAACCTATTTTTGTAACTCTACAAGGCAAAAGACTACTCTTCTCAAGCAAAGAAGGAATGAGTATGTATTACCACGCTTGCTCAACGTTGACAGGCGATTTCAGAATCAGAATTTTTATTTGAAAACATAGGTTACACAGTTACACAGAGTGTGAGATGTTACAATATTTAAATAGTTACTCCATGCTTTGTCATTAGGCGTACAAATGTTGTTTTCAATAAATGTTAGGGTGTTACTTTCACCAATCGATCGATCGTCGATCAATGCCATCGATCGACGTTGATTGGTGTAGTAGCTTCGGCTGATCGATGGATACCATTCGACTTACCAATCGATCGATTGCCGGTCGATGGCATCGGTCGACGGATCCATAAGGGTTCCGTTTTTTGCCATTTGGCTAGGGAACCCTAAAAACTAATTATTATTATTTGTTTTTTTTTTATCTATTGATAGGCATACGTTTGACCACTATCTCACCTGATGGGAAGCGATGATGCGGTCTAAGATGGAGCACGCTTGCCTAGAAGTAACCTAAATAATTAATAATTATTATTTTTACTATGCACCTGCCATGTTATGTCTTCTCCACCCTTGGTTGACTGGTAGAAAATGCCAAAGGCATTAGGTCCGTCTTTGTACCTTAGTGCATAAAGTATAAATCTATACACAAATAAATAAAATTGAAGTGTCCATTTGTAATTTCAAAACAACAGCTTCTTACTAAATGCATGTGACAATATACACGTTACATAAATCATTTTTTTTCCTATCTGTCTGTTTGTTCCGTCTAATCTCCGAAACGGGTGGACCGATTTTGACAGGACTTTTACTGGGAGATAGCTGCTGTTACAACGAGCAACTTAGGCTACTTTGAAAATATTTAAACCTCGCCTATAACTAACAATCACGCGGACGAAGTCGCGGGAAACTACTAGTAAATACATACATGTATCAGTATGTCAATTCTGTTACAATCTCCCTCGGTGAACACCTAGGTGAAGTAAGCTGTCATCCATTCCGATGCTAAGGATTTACAAAGTACTACAATCGGATTACAGTATGTCTATCCTGTTACCATCTCCCTCGGTAAACACCAAGGTGAAGTGAACTGTCATCCGTTCGTCTGCTTTGTCAATCCCTGGAATTGGGACTGATGACAGTTCACTTCACCTAGGTGTTCACCGAGGGAGATTGTAACAGAACAGCACCGCAACTCACTTCAACTAGGTGTTCACCGAGGGAGATTGTAACAGAATAGCGCTGCTGAGCGTCAATTGTTGAACTATACTTTCAAAACAAAAGAACGAGTGCGTGAATGCGTACAATTAAAATCCAATTTGAACATAAAATTGGTAATTGTTGACCTAGTTTTAAGAACAAAGTCCTACTTCCCTCATTACTAAAAAATATCTACAGTTAGATAATTAGCTGAGTTTGTTTGTTTGTCTCAAACGGATGTCGTGTGACGTCAAGCGGAAGAGATATTTTTACGAAGAATGCATTAACCCATGCAAGAGGAAAACCGTAAAAAAGAAATTACGTATTTTGTGTCGATGATTCACCTTTTGGCTAATAATATGTAAAGACTAGCTTCAACCCGCGAAATCGTTTGCGTAGACTTTGCGTAAAAGATTTTTTGAATGTTAAGAGTGTATGATATTAAACTAATTTATTATTTTTATTTCAAATTTTATTGTATACCTACTTCGTTTATCGTTATTATTATTTTTGATAATTTTAATGTAAAACTAATAAATTAATGTATAAGTAAAAAAATCAATTTAATTATTCATAACTTCAGTTTTTTGTTCTATTTTTTTGGAAGTATAGTTGAGTAAGTAAGTAGATATAAATATTGTTTTTATTTAACTTTTGCATACCGTAAGGTTGAGTATGTTGAAACTACTTTTACTGTTACCATCATATTATGTACTCACATTCATAGCAACATAAATGGTTTCTGATTTCTGTAGAGTTGAGAATTAACGATCTTTTGACTCGTTTTTTAAGTACTTTGATTAGTAACAATCAATAATACATTTTGACAATTGTGACTATTTACATTAATTTAATTATTTTGATATTGACTTGTGTCAGTACTAATTATTAATAGCATTTAAGAGGTTTGGTTTTTAACTGTTAGCTTATAATGTACCTGTTAAATAAATAACTATGTAGGAAAACTAACTGAAATCCATCATCCATCCGCACACACTTTCGCGGTTATAAAAGTAGTAGGATAGAACCGTGTCAATGTAACTATACAAATATTATGATGTACAAACCGCATGTATACTTACTTTTATTGTGTTTGTAGAGGTAAATCCCCAAAAATAAGCACAAAGAAGATTAAAAAAGATTATTCATGTTCTAGTAACCGACTTTTTTTTTTTTTTTGAGATAGACTCATATAAATGCTACTAAGATTGTGGAGTTCACTGCCTGCGTCCCTGTTCCCCGATAAGTATAATCTGGGTATCTTCATGGCACTAATGAACCGGTTCATCTTAGGCCGTATCGTCACTCTAGCAGCTGAGTTGCGGCTAAGCGCAAGCCTATTAGAATATAAAAAAAAAATGCGTCGTTCATTGTCAGCTACTTAATTATACAGCCAGGGATCCCCATTTCGCAAACAGCTCTCATTTATAGGGGTTTACCTTCCAATTTATTACGACTTGGATATCGACTTCATGTTTGAAATTCTTCGACCAAAGCCAGAGCGGTTTAGAAGTTCATAAATAAAATTGACACGACTCAATCTGTGCAAAGCAATTTTCTTCTAATGATACTAACATAGGTACGTGCATCATATAAGTAGGTAACATACTCTCTCAAGTTAATTTATAAATTACTAGCTGATGACCGCGACTTCGTCCGCGTGATGACTTTAAGTTCTTTACGCGGAACCCTAATTATTTTTCTAAAATTAAAATAGCCTATGTTTCTTCTTAAAACATCAGCTATCTGCCAGTGAAAGTTCCGTCATATTGGACCAGCCTTTTCGGAGATAAGCTGGAACAAACACAAAAACAGATAAACAGACAGACATTTTTTGTTTTATTTTTGTAATCTTTTTTATATGCGTTTTGTAAAAATCTGTTATTTTGACATAACAAACAAACGCTTAAATTGTTTTAATTTGTATGTATTACCATATACTGTGTAGAGATAGCAAAGAGAACATCTATCATCACTGATTGGTTTTTTGTTCAACAAATTGGAAAGGTTATTGATACTGAAACATAAAAAAATATACGAAAGTGTTATTGTTTTTGTTTTGTACTAAGAGTAAAAGTGTTTGACCTACAAATAAGTGCATTGCTAGTTTTGCTAACGGTACCGCGCACACAGACGCGGTCATTGCCCGGCGCTCGCGTGTGTGTGTGATCTAAACACGTCGCGCTGCGCAGGAGTTCGCAACCTAAAGCTTTTGCATTTAATGAAAGTGTTAATTAGAAGAAGGCAGTATTGGTTAGTTGTTATTTTTAACCGACTTCAAAAAGGAGGAGGTCATCAATTCGAATGTATGTATTTTTTTATTTTTTTATGTATGTTCGGGCATAACTCTGTCATATATAGATGGATTTGCAAAATTCTTTTTTTGTTCGAAAGGGGTTTATTCCGAAATAGTCCCATATAAATTTTATCAAAATTGATACATCCCTTTTTGAGAAAATCAACAAATTCCCAAAAAAATTACTTAGACGACGTTTTAGTTTCTTCAATCATTGGAGGACTTACAATCTCTTTTAAGTGTGTCGCCGTTTCTTAATGGATTTGGATGTTGTTGTGTTTGATTTCAAAAAAAAGAAAACCGCCTTCAAAAACTAAAAATTGATAAATAACTTTACTTTCGGAAGTCGGTGGCAATACAAAACCACAAACACACCACCGACTTCGGAAAGTAAAGTTATTTATCAATTTTTAGTTATTGAAGGCGGTTTTCTTTTTTTTTAAAAAGCTTTTTTATTGATGTGTTTTTTATTTTCTGATGAGCAATTTTGTTACATGAAATTAGCTTAGGGTATAATGTAAGTAGTGATTAGTTAGTCTGTAGGATGGTAGTAAGGTTGAGGTAATAAACTAGACCTTCTAAAGTAGCAACCATCGGGCGGGACAACTGTCTTCCGAAAGACTCCACTCTCTCTCTCTCTCTTGGAAACTCCACTACGTAATTGTTTTCCCTCTTTTTAGCCCACACTCACACAGACTCATACACAGACTCACTCATACCAGAGAGAGGCTTAACATTAATTATTTAAATTTTGATTTTTTTTTATAAACTTTATTTTATTTTAATACTCCATAGGTTCGATTAGATGTAATTCGGTACATGTTTATTTTTTGGAAAATTAAATTTAAAGTACAAGTTTAATCTTAGCTTTAGTACTAGAGGTCGTTAACCAGTAAAATAAACAATACGAAAAACTACATCGGTCAGTCAGTAGTGCGCTCATATAAATTGAAAATAAAGTATTTTATTATTATTATAGCACACACGATACAATTCTCTCACTAAAAATACCTATGTAACATGCTATGTAAGTAAATTACAAACACTCTATATATGGCGAAGTTTACAAGCAAACACAACAATGCTTATATTATGTAGACTAAACAAGTATAATTCTGGAAACTTCCACAGAAGACAGACGCATGTCTTTGTATTGTATATTGATCTATAAGTACACTATTGAATATTCCAGACAAATAAGTATATTATTTTAATAAAAGGCATTAATAAATATAAAACTGTGTACACAGCTCAAATATAAAGCCAAGTAGAACTTATTGATATTAACAATCAATAGAAACATGAATTTCAATGTCACCCGATTACAAAAGTCTTCTAAATGAATCATCTTATTTACACAAGGAAACATCTGTTCAAACTTTCCAAATGTTTACAACAACTGGTTTTACCGCTGCGGTTATCAATGAGCGGCGTACATTCTCGAAACACTACCAAGCCTATATAAGCCCCGAGCGTGCTTGCAGCCGCCATAGTACATTACGAAAGCAACAACGAAGCAACAAACAATGCAGAAATTTATTTTAATCATTGCAATCATCGCCAGCGCAGCCTGTCATGAGCGCAAGAAGCACAGGGTTGAGGATCCGTTCTCTGCGCTGGACAAGCAGATCACCCACACACTTGCCTACCACTACCTATGGCCTTGGAGCCAACTCATCCGGGCAGCAGCGGCTATGGACATCGAGGGAGCACTAGAAGAACCTCAAATTGTATCAAACAAGGACACATTCCAAATGAATATCAACGTTAGGAGGTTCAAACCTGACGAGCTTAGAATCAAAGTGAAAAACCGTGACATCATAGTTGAAGGAAACCAGAAGGTAAAGGATAATGTTCAGCAATTCATGGCGAACCACTTCGTTCAGCGGTTTGTGCTACCTCCTGGCAGCAAGCAGGAGGAAGTGACTGCGGTTCTGAAGGAAAACGGTATTCTAACTGTGTCTGTGCCCAAACATGAGCTGCCTCCACCGCTACCCGAAAGAATAGTGCCCATCGAAGTAAGACTACCAGTTAAAGTGGAAGACAAAACAGATAAACCTGCAACAGTTATACCCGTAACAGACGAACCGGCTACAGGGAAACCTGTAACAGAAGAGAAAGTCGAAATTGTGGAAGCAACAACAACAGAGAAAAAAGAAGTTCCCATTCAAACATCTTCAGTAACACCACTCGAGCAGCTAGAATTAGTAGAAGCAACAACACACGTTGGTAAAATAAGGAAGAAGGAACTAAAAACAGCAACAAAAACGGCAAAGGACAACGAAGTATCAAAAGGTTTAGATAGCAACGGTTTAGATTACGCGTTAGTTGAACCCGAAGAGTGAATACAGACTGAACTAAGTGAAATAAGACTGACAAGGCTTCAAACGACCGACAGTCGTGAAAGCGTATTTTAACTTTTCGAACGGCAAACGACGGTGTGACAAACAAACTATTATTTATTGCTACAAGAATACATAGCCATAATCATACTGTTGTGTTTACAAATAAATAGTTCGAAAGGTTAGTAGGATTACCTACTAGTTGTTGTTATTTTTAAGTTTAACTGCATTTGGTTTGAAACGTTTGCCCCACGAATAAACGCTGTTATTTATTACTCTGTGTGTTTCCTTTCCACTCGCGCCAATCCGTGGTAATATTTCTTATTTTATAAGACTGTTTTTTATGTTAATGTTGTGTGTAAATCTGTGTAACGCACTCTGTAGGGATGAGATGCTGCCTTAATGGTCTTGAACCTCATTTGCATTGGCGGAAAAAAACTCCGTGAATTATTACGTGGACTTGAATGATGGTCATTCCTGTTGATTTTGGGATAAACAAAGAAAAATGCGAGAGATTTTTCCTTTTTTTAATAGAATGAACAATCTTAATTACTTTTGATCTTCACTTTTATGAGTATAGATTTTGAAAAAAGCTTTCTCATAGTATATTCTTTTTGTTTAAACTACAGTCAAATCTTAAGATTACTTGGCGAAAATAAAATCCACGAATTATACACTAAGTGTTGACATTAAACTTAGCTGTAAGCAAAGCTGTGAAGCGACGCTACGAGAGCTGTGGTAGTCCCTATTACCGTCGGTAGAGTATGAGGAAATTCTGCATAATTATTATTATGTGAACAGAAGGAATAAATACAATTTATCTTACTTACCTAGCTTCTAAATGGAAGCATTTAGAAGGCTTTTACCGCCTTAGGCGGTCCTTACATTGAGAACGACAGTGAAGATACTAACACATAGCACTAACATATAATGATAAGTTATTAGACTAACATACTAATATTTTATTCTAATTTTTTATTTTCTTATTATGATAAAGTCCTAACGTGTTGTTAAAGTCATTGTAAGGAATTAATAAAAGCTTTTTTATTTATTTTATTTATTACCTAGCTTCTATTTGCGCAGCGCATCTATCTTTGGGGTCGGCTTGCAGTCTAACCGTATGCACCGGAATACCAGTGTTATAAATGGAGCAAGTAGGTACCTATCTGACCCCCTATTGGGTAATAAGGTAACCCTTGGTAAGATTGCAGGTAATTATTTCCAGCTTCTGACTACTCATCAAAGATCTACGAATGTTAACCCCGATCAACGGTTTTACGTGCTTTCCGAGGCACGAAAGGGCCACCCATCCACGGACTTCACCATGATCGATCCGTACGGCTTCTACTTAGGCTTGTTTCACACGTACCATAACCACACCACATCGCAGCATCTAAAAGTGATCAAGCAGTGGTTACGTGTGAACGCTGCAGTGACGCTGTGGATTTTTGCGTAGCGTTGTCGTACCGACAAAGTGTGAATTATCCTGAGATTAGCGCGTTCAACCAAACAAACAAACTCTTCAGCTTTATAATATTAGTATAGATTAGCTTTTGCCCGCGACTTCGTCCTCGTGAATGTTGGTTATCGCGGATTTAAAAGTAGCCTATATCCTTCCCTAGGGTTGAAGCTATTTTCATTCCAAATTTCATCAAAATCGGTTCAGCCGTTTCATCGTGAAAGTATAACAGGCAGACTTTCGCATTTATAATATTAAGTGTGGATAGTGACTACATGTTTTTGGTGTGGTGTGGTGTGGATGTGGTACGTCTGATTAGACCCTTAGCTACGACCCTTCAATTACAACTAATTCTGTGAATAAAATTTACGAATATCCCAAGTACCTACTGAAGAGTAAAAATCTCTCTTTGCTCACTATTTAAAGTCCTTAACGATTCTATTTAAAACACATAGAAACGAAATAACTTTTAATCAAGTATGCCCAATTGCTCTTCTCTGATTAAATTGGCAGAGTAAATTAAAATTACTTGTTTAAGAATAATACAGTTTAAATCTTTCATACGTCTACTGCTATTTAATTTACTTTCATTGTAGAAAATATTTTTTACAAAGTTAAATATACTATTTTCCATTTGAGAGAGTTCGTTTAATTAACTCGATACAGACTGTAAATAAATTGTACGCGCAGATTGTCTTTATTAAAGACTTCTATTTAAAAATGTAATTTTCTTTACGCTATTTCAATTATTTCTAATAGTAAAGCCAGATGTTGATCAAATCCCTTAAGTAATAAAAATATTAAAATTACTTTTATTGTTGCATTTATTTTAAAATAACTACTTGTATCAAGTTTAGTATACTTTGCTTATAAGTAAGTAAATATCACCATTTAGCTATTATAACGGGTGGAGGCACATCGACAATCATAATTTACCACGGATTCATTATTTATTTATTTATTTATTTTAGGCTTTCCAACAATGAGTACAATCAGTTACTTTATACTTGGTACATTGCGAACTTAAGTCTAAGCGCCTCATTACTTACAGAAAAGCACAGCATGCACTACATTATGCGCAGAAAATTACAAAATTAAATAATTAAAACGTGTAAGCCAGATTGTTTACAGTGAATTAAATTACATTAAAATTGAAATTGACATTGAATAACATAGGTTATTCAATGTTATAGATTCCAACACAAATTATAGATCCCAGGGTTAACATTTTTCGTCGGTTATTGAAAATAACCGCTGTTTCATACATTTTAATCGTGTAGGTGTAAGTGGCACTTTTGTATGAAACATCAGACATTTATTAAACGTTAAAAAAAGTTAGCCCCACACTAGTTGTTCTATAAGTTAAGTTGATCTATACCTAATGTTAATACAATTATAGTGTTATTTTTAACGTATTATACGTATTCAAGAGAAAAACTAATTTGACATCTCTAACTTAGTCCTTATCTGCCGCCGTCCTTTTCTTCAGCTGCCTGGTAGTAAGAGATGCCAAATGCCTAATTTTAATTTAGTTTGTGAACAAGGGAATCGGCACCAATATCTCCCACACAACAATTCCAAACACGAACTTTATGTATGTATGCACGTTATAAAAATGTGCCTATTCGGAACACCTGTACAAATGTATCCGGAGGGCAGTGCTTCGCGATATAAATTCTATTACCGACTCGGTCAGGCGCTGCATACTCGTAGCTTCTGTCACTTTCGTAGTACCCCTCCCAATTTGCAGATTATGGAATAGGGCTATATAGGTGCTGATATAGACAAGACAATCGGTCGGTCGGTTATGACAAGAGAATCGGTAGTAGAATAATATTCTTTCTATGGGATTATACCTATAGGTCGTTGGTCGTTGTATACAACGACCTTGTGAAACTATTTCAAAATTCCAAAAAAGTTCAAGGCATTTTTTTTTAAGTACTAGCTACTGTCAGCTACTGTCAGCAACTTCGTTCACGGCTTTTATGAAGTAATTTATGGACATTCCTGACAACTCACAAAAGTTTCATAAGAATCAGATCAAAAAACAGTTTTAAACGGTTTTATTTAGCTTACCGTTCGGTTTTTGGGTCCAATTTGGTAATTTACATTTGACTCCTTTGCTGTTGTCATATTGATCTGATATTTGGTACACATCTTTACTTCTGATGACGATACAATTGAATATATTCAGTATCATTGTGAATCAATTACATATTTTTTTACAACCCCCTCAATTTGGGCATCAAATTACTGGGCTTGTACTAGTACACCACGAAAAAATCCAAATCAATGAGGCGCTATTTAGTAACGAAATAAAACCCATTTTAAATGATATAGGAGACTAGAAGTTAGATCAGACTTTCCAAGATGAAGTTAGAAAATCCAATCCAAATTGGTTGTGCAATTCAGTCGTGATAATCTAAGCACCATCAATGATACCGTTTTGCATTTACAATACCGTTGTCAAGATTGGTTAAATAACAGATTTGCACATCCGGCACTTACCCTGCAATTCAAAACCGCAAAACGCGACTACACAGATTGTGGCACTTACTAAGAAGTTGAAACGAAGGTACTCCGAATAACAAAATTAGGTTAGAGACTTTGTTACAGATAAACCCATAATCCTGAGTGCCATGCAATAACAAAACTTAAACAGACTCGTTAAATTGTAGCGTACAGTCGTTAACAATGTAACTTGAACACATAGCTGCCATTTAACTTCCCAAACAACATAATCGAGTACAATCGAGTACACAGTTGTAAAAATAAATTGTCGACGAGTGGCGATCATTCGACACTGAAGCTGTCGACGTGTTGACTATAAAAGCCGTTGCATTTGAAGTCCGTACACAATGTATTTTCATTGTTTTGAGCGAGATTTTAAATGATAGGTGTAGCAACAGCCTGTATGAATAGCATTGGATTTGAACGAATGTAAATTGCGGAATTTATTTCTATCTAGGACAGCTAGAAATAAATTCCGCAAGCCGTGTGATGACGGCCGCAAATAGCTACCCGTGGGTGTCGTAGAAGGCGACAAAGGGTTATTGACCAGAGGATGGGCAGTAGCGTCCTGAGTACCATAACATCTATCGGCACATGCATCGGCCAAGCATGGCGATTACGGCTGAATTACTCCTTGGGGGAGACCTATGTCGAACAGTGGGCGATGAGGACAGCTTGTTTTATTTTGGACTAAGTTTTGCTCTCGATGGGAATTTCTTGCGGGTTCGTAATTTTTTGATAATTAAATTATAGTCGATAGTGCTAATACTTATATTGTGCTATAGTGCTCAGGGGTAATGTAGTTTTAGCGAAATAATTTACAGAATCGTAAAAGTAATTCCGGAGATTTTTTTTTTTAAGTTAGAAGTGAGTAGTTATTGAAAAGCTGATGTTTATACTAAGATTAACATTTTTTTATTTACATGAATTCAAAGAACTACAGTCGCCGACATTGCACGTAGAATCAGCACACTGAAGTGGAAGTGGGCCGAGCATGTCTGCCGACGGACAGACGGTAGATAGAGCAGACAAGTTTTAAAGTGGAGACCCCGTGCGGGACCGGGTTGGCCTGTGGCCCGATGGACGATTTAAAGAAGGTGGCTGGCAGCGACCGGGTTGTTTGGGTTATATCTGGGGGAGGCTCACGTTCAGCAATGGTCGGCAATCGTTACGAAATCTCTTACTTTTAATTCTCTTCAAGATTTTAGACCCCCCAGGGTTAACTAACAACAAACGTGACCAATTAAAAAAAAACAGCTGTTTCGTACAATAGTGCAGAATTCGGTCAAACGACATTTTTTTAATTTTGTATGGAATCCAAGGCACAGTTTAGTATCATGATATTCCTACTACCGTGTACACCAAAGCATTCCAGATTAAATTGTAGCAATACTCAGATACCTAGAACTCTGCTTTCCTCCCCTCTGAGGCGACACCGATGATTACTAGAGCATTATAATGACAGGCCCGGCGACACAGCTCTAATACTGCGCAGGCCCAAATTTAGATACCCTTGCGAGCCATCAACCAGTCCCCATTCCCAACGGATATGAAAATATACTAGGGTTGACACTTAGTTCCTAACATAATTCTGTTTTATTGGAATTGCTGAAGTAGTTTTAGTATATCAGCCTAAATATGTGAATTTTGACACCACCACAGGCAGACGCACAACAGATGTTCTAAAGTCGTATATCCTTCCGCCAGATGTTTATTCCCAGGTATCATCATCATCATCATATCAACCTTTAGACGCCCACTGCTGGGCATAGTTCTCCCTCAAAGAGGGGCTCAGCCGTAATCGCCATGCTTGGCCGAAACATGTTGGCAATCGCAATAAGTGTTCTGGTGCTAAGAAGGACGCTGCTGCCCATCTTCTGGGCAATATGCCTCTGTCGCTTTCAACCACACCCACGGGTAGAAATGGGGTGATGCTATTTGCGGCCAGCACCACACGGCGGGGTATTCCCAGGTATGACGTTAGCTTATTACCAACCAGGCACAAATTCGGACTCCGGGTGTACACAACTTTCAGCAATCAAGTTTGCAACAACAAGACCAGTTTGGAGAATTATGATGACATAGACTCCAATATTTGCACACTAACACTGGACCAGGTGAGCGAAGTCTCGGGCTCTGCTAGTTTAGTATATCAGCCTATATATTGCCATCCACGGCTAAACGTAGGTCTCCCTAGAAATCGCCAACCTACTTGGTTTTGGGTAAGTACTTCCTAAGAGAACCTTCTTTAAATCGTCGGTCCATTTTATCGCTGGGCGTCCCACACTACAGCGTTCAGCGTTCAGTATAACAATGCGTTTACGGTGCTGGTGGGGCTGCCACGTTACTGTAGTGCATCAGGGATGTTCGCAGATGCGCATGCTTTTACGCAACAATGCGTAAAACGTGCGCTTTTCTGGTACGCAGGGTGTGGGGCAGCTCCAACAGTGTCTTAAGCATAGTTGCGAGTTGCCTGGACTGTATGTACGTGGGTCACTGTTGTGCCGTCTCTCATGGGACATCGTAGCAGTGACCAATTGCTGTTAATTCTTGTTTTGTTTGCTTTGTTTTTGTTTAGTGTCTGTTCTTACTAACATAGTCGTAAGTTTTACTAACAATCTTGTTGAGTCTTGGTTACTTGAAAAATTGTATTCTATTCAACTACGCTTACCTCTCCACTCTAAAGCCTGTCTGTTCGAGTCTGTCGGTGACTTGCCGATGTAATTACAGGCACTTGAGACATATTAACTTTATTTCTGAGATAGCAACGCACTTACAAGGCTCCTGGTATTGTTCTAAATCCAATAACACTTTTTATTCGACGTGAGAATCGAGTCACGAGTCGAACAACAGCAACACCAAATCAACGGGGCAGTCACTATGTTACTATTATTGTACTAGGCGCCTATAAGTACTAAGATCCCAGAGACGCCAGACCACCAATGCCAACATTCACTCCCGCATAAATTATAATCCCGCATATAATTGGTCCTTCGAGCTAACCGCTATCCCAACTTACACCACACAATGTCATTTTAGCATGTGTGACATTTTGGTCATTGTCGTATTGGATATAAATACGACTATCCCATAGTGATTACATATTTTATGCATATGTTTTATACGACTTTTTACTAACCATTACTGTTCTGCTCCTAGGCAAAAGCCTCCCCCGTTCCCTCCTATTTCTCCCGATGTTGTGCCCCAACTCGCCAATTCCTGAGGAAACCATCCAAGACATCTTCTCCTCGGTCTGCCGCGACGCCGCCTGTTGTTACATTTCTACATAGTTTAAGGAATAAAAGGCTATGTAGAACTGTACGAATTGAATTTATTAGCTCTCACACGAAAGATAAAATGTGATGAGTATCAAAAACAATTGTTAGTATAAAAATAAGTACTGACCTAAACGCACTGGGATTAGGCAGAGTTTTCCAGAAGGATTATGATCCCCAGCCTGGCCGGCAACAGGATCGGCCGAAGAGAAGACTGACGCGATCAGCTCGGGGACGGAGGTCACCCAGGCGGTCTCAGTAGGAGGACCCGCCCTGGGAGCACAGGCACGCGACAGCTCGGCTTAACCCGCTTAACCGACTCTCGGTTGCAGGCTGGTAGACTTGTAGTAAGTAGACTGGTAGACTTCAGTAAGTAGACTGGTAGACTTCAGCAACGTAAGCGTATGGGTAATCAGCGTGTTACCCAAGCGACTCCGAGATCTAGACTCCCTCTTTGACAGGTTTTGTTTTCTGACCGCTCTTCCGAAATTCGTAAAAAATCCAATTATGAATCCTCTTTCTAGAACGGTCAAATTGCTTTTATATAGCACCGGCCAGACTCAATAATTGCAGACGGCTATTATTTTTTTATATAATATTAGTGCGAATTAGATCTAACGGAACACACGATAAATCAGCGGGTGTTCAGCCGTTTAATATATAACACTAACATACAAGCTTACAAGATCAACAGCATAGAGGATTTACGTTAGTAGCCGAAAACTTATTACAAGAAATGTTGGCGGTCGTCAATTTGACGACTGTCACTGACAAACATGTCAAAGCAAAACATAAAAAAAAAAAAAAAAGATAAAAATAAATAATCATAAATGATATGAAATGATGATGATACAGGAATACAATTATAACACAGACAAAACCAGCACATAAAACTGTGAGTACATTATATATTATTTATAAGATTCCAAGAATCCATAAAAACAAATATTATAAAATGTAAACAATAAGTCGTTACAAATGATTTCATGCTTATGAAAAGTAAATATAGTGTTCAGGTTAAACCGAAATACTTTACTGTGCCAGGACTTTAGTCTTGCTATATGCGGGCCCACAGCTTAACCGGCATCCAGCAGACATGGCCCACCATATACAACTACCACTATTAGTATCACCCATGAATTTGTGTAATGATTTCAAAGTAATGTTTTGAGCGAAAATAGATTTATGAGCCCTATTATCAAGTTGATGCTTTTAATAATAGGCGAAAAAATCTTATCGACTATCAAAAGAGTATATAGGTACACGTGCAAAAGACCTAGTGAAGAAACTGATTGAAAGGCTAGTGCACTGTATGCTATTCCCCATTTTCCATGCACGTGCTTCTTATCCAGGTCAACTGAAGTTTGTAATTCGAGGAAGCGTTTAGAGATAACATTTCATAACATTTAATAGAAAGTGTTCGCTAGTTGAGAGGAGGCTTTCCCAACGCTTTCACATTTCGCGGATCACATTCTAAACTAGCTTTTACCTCGGCTTGGTTTGAAAGGAAATCGACTGTTCGTGGTTTTCTCTATTTCTAGGTATTGAATAAACTTTGTATTGTATGGAGGAAAAGTTAGCAGGATGTATTGGTTTCTTATCATCACGAGCAGGTCGTAAAAACTGACTGACTGTGCGCTGTGTTTGTTGAATAATATCGATGTAAGTGCTGCATTATTAGAAGTTTGGAATATTTCACAACAGTGGGTATTAAAGTATATTTTAACAAGAACATAATTAATTTATGACCTCATATCCAATGTTAAGGTGTCAAAAAAACATTTTCTTTCATATATTAACAAGAAGAATAAGGAATATAAAACACTGGTATTCAGCTGCATCCGGTAAGACTAGAAGCCAACCCTAGTTTAGTTTGGATATGGCTAGGCAGATGATGATTTTCCCTCACGTCACTATGTTAAAAAAATAATGTTTAACTGCACTACGTATTTTTAAATAGGCAGGGTTTTTATATCAGAGGCAGCCCTAATATACAGCATTAAGTATTTGATAGATTGATTGCCTCTGCAGACCCCAATAGTTGTAAGGAACTTATGTAATCTGAACTAATAGCTGACATTTTACATGTATAGATTTATTCAGGGGGACTTCGTAGAAATTACATAGGTTACATTCGATCTAGGTGCCTGAAGGATATCTAGTATGTTACAGTGGGTGCTTCACAGACTGTACCTAGACCTTGAAGGTAATTATTATGAAGAGGTTAGCTTTGAGTTTTGCCTGTATAGATTCTAGGACAAATCGATGAGTAGTAAAATAAACGGCCATTTCTACTCGTGGGTGTCGTAGGAGGCGACAGAGATATACTGACCAGAGGATGGGCAACGGCGTCCTTTTGAGTATCATAACACTTACTGCTATCGCCAACATGTATCGGCCAAGCATGACGATTATGGCTGAACCCTCCTGTCGGGGGAGACTTATGCCCAACAGTGGGCGTGTAAAGGTTGACATGATGGAAATAAACAGGCTTAAAATATGGTTAAATAAAACTGTAAATAGCAAATGTAACCATCTGAAAAAATAATCTTTTCAACACTTGCCCATAAAATGGCTCTAATTTTACCGCAATTAGGCACATTATGACACCTGTAATCAAACTGTGAATTTTTCATTGCTATTATTCACTAGTGAGTTAAAGGGGATTTTTTTTTATTGGTTGAGTTGCTTTGATCTTAAAAAAGTTTCGATATAAAAAAGATCGTGTTCAATAGTACAAATAAATGAATGTACCTATTGCTTGCTCATTTCATGCAACTTCGTATTTAAATAGATAATTTCAACTTGTACGTTTTTAATAAATAAAACTTTTAAATATAACTTTTGTTTTTGTGTAATAAAGAAAACTTTGAATTCCCCATTTTGTACGTGGCTAGAACGCTATCCGCGAAAAGACAAAAAAAAAAGAAACCTCATTCTTTTAGTCTATGGCCGATCGCCATTATTTGATGCGCGCGCATAGGAAAACTGTTTATTTTTTCACGCCATGGCGAAAAAATTTTCACAACTCGTTTTCACTGTTGAAAATATTTTTTTAGCATTATTTTCTTCACAAGTGTGGTGAAAAACGTCGTATGTTACACGTGTGTATTGATGATTACCGTCCTCGGCTCTCTTAAGACCCTCACCTAACGGCTCGGATCTCAATGGCGCCTCAGCGGTAATCACCAACATTACACACTTGTACCATAATGTACTATTATTTCGGATGAATTACATCCATAATGGGTAAGTAAGCAAAAATCTTGTAATTTTGTTATGGTAGTAAACCTTTATATTATGTGACCAGATGATTATGTGAGATACAGCTCCTAATAACATCCCAAAGTATCGGATAATCGTACCTCCCTGCTATGATCTTCAGAATGGAGTTGGTTGGAGCTCTCCCGCACTCCGCAAAGCAATAAGGCAGATTTCTGTCTAATAATGACATGGAACCTAAATGTGGGCCTGCGTGAACTTGGTCAACCTCAATAGCATCCATTACTAATATTGTTATGTTAAAATGGGTGCGCTCTCTCACTTCATTAAATCTATGAAATAAATGAAACAAACCGAGAACCTTTTAATTTTCACTATCATTTTAATAAATAACTTATTCTATAAACTAGATTATTTACAAATAACGGCATTATTATTAATATGGCATGATAATCTTATTTATAATCCTAGCACACCCTTCTTAGAACTAAGTTTTCTTATTTACATCTACTTGAGATTCTATCCAACAAATATCTTCTTGGAAAAAGGGATGATATTATGTTATGTGTATATTTTACATAATTGAACATAGTTCTACCAAAATGAGTCAATCCACAATGATTGACCCTCTCAATGATCGAATTAATGACGTAAAGGCCATTTAATCAAGTCACTGTACATCAAAAACTTACGTTTGTACAGTCAACAGCAAAAGTAGATGATCAAAATCAGAAATTCAATACTAATGAACGGAGTTCGCGTCTGAATTGTGTGGCGTCGAAGTGATTCAAAAGTATGTGTGTGACAATCACATACTTTTAATAAATATTCTAGTAATAAATTACATAAATTAGTGTTAGTAAATTAGTATTAAATTTCTGATTTTGATCATCTACTTTTGCTGTTGACTGTAATAGTTGTTTTATATATATTCTAATAGGCTTGCGTTTGACCGCAAATAGCCGTACGAGTACGAGTGAACCAGCTGGTTCACTCGTGCCTAGAAGATACCATAGATACAGATTATACATATCGGGGAGCAGAGAGGCGGGCAGTGTCTCACAATAAATGTGGGAGCAAAGCGCTTGACTCGAGACCGTGGTACTTCAACAAGTGGTGACGTTTCGCCGTTTCTCTGCTCGTCCGATGATGAAATGGGGATGGGGGAATTAAATTGTGCAATTCCAGAAATTATTTCAATAACTTTGAAAATGGAGAAATTTTGACTTTGATTGGTTCGTAATCCAATAACTCAAACAAGAATAAACATTTCTCGTTTTAAATCTACGTTTTAGTACACGCGATATTTCACTGTACACTTTTGTAACTAAAAAATGTAATATAAACACATTAATAATTATCCCTTCACAGCATAAGACCCATCTGCGTCATAGATCCTCTTTTTATTATCACTTCCATATCTATACTTATCAAAGCCATACGTCTGATGGTCGAAATGACCATAACTTTGGTCAAACTGACCGTAACTTGGGTGGTCGAAACTTGCGTCAAAGTGACCATGATCATGATGGTCGAAGTGGCCATGATCAAAATGGTGGTCTTCGATGTACTCGTGGTGTTCGTGTTTCTTTTTCTTTAGGTAGTGGAGGAACCAGAGGACGAAATGCCAGCCCTTGGTGATAAGTACAAAGAATAGGGCTCCGTAGACAATCTTGAGTACAATCAGTTTCGTTGCTACTACGTAGAAGAAATGAACTGGGGACAAAGCAAAATTTTAATAATCAAATAATTACATAAATCATTAAATTGTGAAATAATTATATCATAAAACTATTAAATCAATAAATCATTAACTCATTAAATCATTATTCTTTATTTACTTTGCAAACATATTATCATTTATTTACTTTGCGAATATGGGTTAGTGTAGGTGCCGGTAGCGGTGGCTTTGTGTTTGTTGTTTTGTATTGCCACCGACTTCCGAAAATAAAGTAATGTGTGTTCTGTGCTTTAAGTGATACCTAAGTAATTTATCACTTTTTAGTTTTTGAAGGCGGTTTTCTTTTTTTTGAAAAAGCTTTTTCTTTTTTAGGTTTTTAGTGTTGCCTTAACATCCAAATCCATTAAGAAACGGCGACACACTTAAAAGAGATTGTAAGTCCTACAAAGATTGAATAAACAAAAACGTCATCTAAGTAATTTTTTTGGGAATTTGTTGTATTTCTCAAAAAACGCTGTATCAATTTTAGTAAAATTTATATGGGACCATTTCGGAATAAACCCCTTTCGAACAAAAAAAGAACTTTGCAAATCCGTCTATATATGACAGAGTTATGCCCGAACATATATAAAAAATATATATTTATAAACATTCGAATTGATAACCTCCTCCTTTTTGAAGTCGGTTAAAAATACTGTATTACTATACTTATATTATAAACAGGAAGAGCTTGTTTGTTTTTTTTTGTTTCTATAAGGTAATTAAAAAATAAAACTTTTACTTATTGAAAGCTACACTGCTTCGCGGCTTCATCAAAATTCTGTACACGCCTACACCAACTACCATCTCTGACGATTCTTTATAAAGTCAGCAATCAGATCCAACGCCTGGTACCCTTCATTATGATGCGCAAACTTATCCGGATAATGCGCAAACGGCTCCGTTTTCTGATAATGTAAGTACGGGTCTGGCACGTGCTTGTATATGGCAGAAGCCCAGACCATGATGAGGAGTATCTTCAAGCTAGCTACCGTCAGGGCTATGGCCAGAACTAACTTATACAGTCCAACTTTCGCTGCTAATACGATCGCGAGGTTGGCTGCAACAAAGAGAAAGGGCTAAGATATATTATACATTTTTCAACCGACTTCAAAAAAGGAGGAGGTTATCAATTCGTCTGTATTTTTTTTTTATGTTTGTTACCTGATTTCTTGAGACTGGGTGAACCGATTTTGATGATTCTTTTTTTTTTTAAAGCTAGTGCTTCCCGTGTGGTCGCATTTTATTTTGGTCCAGTTCTGACCATGGCATCCATGAGAAAACCGTATAAGTCTTAAATTTGCATTAAGTATGTGCGCGATTTGTTACGCGATTTCTCCGGCAAACGTAAACCGATTTTGAAAATTATTATTTTTATAGATAGGGTATGCTTCAGGGGTGGTCCCATATAAATTTTATCGTAATTGATTCAGCACTTTTTGAAAAATCAACATATACCCAAAAATTTTACATAGACGACGTTTTAGTTTCATCAATCTTTGTAGTAGTTAACTTTCAATCTCTTCTTAATAGATTTGGATGAGAAGGGGGTACTAAAAAGCGGAAAATAAAAAGCTTTTTACAAAAAAGACAACCGCCTTCAAAAAGTGAAAAATAACTTTAGCACAGAACACACATTGACTTTCGTTTCGGAAGTCGGTGGTAACAAAAAGCAACAAACAGAACAAAGCCACTGAATTTCGAAACTAAAGTTAATGTGTGTTCTGTGCTAAAGTTATTTTTCACTTTTTGAAGGCGGTTGTCTTTTTTGTAAAAAGCTTTTTATTGAATAACACGAAATAGACTAGGAGTTATGGTCAAAGAAAGCCAATATCAAGTACCTACCTATCATGTGATTGTTTCAATTTTAAATGTACTTTCTGAGTTTATCTTGGTCATCACTGACACCGGTGAAGGAATATAATGAGGAAACCTAGACTTTTAAAAAACTAGAGACCCGCCCTGGTTTCGCGCTGGTACAATGGAGACCAAACTATACCTACATATAAATCTTCCTATTGAATCACTCTTCCCATTTCCCGTGCGGTGTTCGGGCTAGAATAGCACATTTCATCCTTTCATCCTTAGGGTGTCGTCGAAGGCGACTAAGGGAAAATCCGGAAGTCGGGCAGCAGCGGCTTCCGTGTACTTTGTTAAGTACACGGAAGCCGCTACCCCGACCAAAAGTGCGTTTTTCTTCGTTATTCAGGGGCTATTAACTCATTAATTAAGAGAAACAAAGTACATCTAAAAACATATTATTAATGTTTAATATCCTATCATCACAATCCACGTTTTTTGTTATGTATACTACACCTAAACCTCACTGTAAAAAAATGACTAAATTAATTAAAAACATGTATCTTTTGCTGAAGTTGACGTGCTATTAAATTGAGTATCACACTAATAGATAGGTACTTATCCACACTGACACACAACACCTACAATCACATTCATCCACCCTCACCACTATCACATACTCATACATAATTTTAAAACTAAAATAAAATATAACTTTCTTTCATTCTGAAGGTAAATCGACACAGTCCACTTATAGATAATAGCAATTGGAACCTCATCGCAAAACACTGTCTCTTAAGATACAGGATACCCTAGTTTAAGAGACAGAGTTTAATTTATTATATTATTATTATTAGCATTTATTCATTTTATACACATATTCTATTACATTTTTAAATATTAGTAAACAAAAAATAAAAACATTTAAAAATATAAAAAATAGTAGCCCACCGGTATCGGGAATAGGGTCCAAGCTACGGTGGTCAGGGCTCCTGAGAGAGAAATCTCCTAACAATACGCGCTGTGTCCAGGAGTACCGCTTTCTGAATCAAGCCCTTGATCCAGCTGCCCAACGAGAGCCTCCTAAGATGTTGGTCGAGGCTCTTGGAAATTAATCCATTGGCCGTAACGACTACCGGCACAATGATTGCTGTATTCACATCCCACATGTCGACAACCTCGCGAGCCAAGTCTAGATACTTTATTTGTTTATCTTTCTCAGTTTTCACGAGGTTCTCGTCATGCGGAACCGCTATATCGACAATCATTGCGCGACGCTCTAATCGATCTATCACCACTATGTCCGGCTTATTGGCAACAATAGTCCTGTCAGTGATGATAGATCGATCCCAATACAACGTGATATTGCCATTTTCGAGAACTGGGTCGGGCACATACCTGTAGTACGGTACCTCCGACTCCACAAGTCTGTATTTTAGAGCAAGTTGCTGGTGGATAATCCTAGCTACAAGGTTGTGTCTATGCAAGTAGTCTCCGTTCGCCAGACGAGAGCACCCAGAGATAATGTGACGGATTGATTCTCCTGGTCGGTGGCATGCCCGACAAATGTCAACCGTGCCGTCCTTCACAATATACCTCCGGTAGTTGTTCGTCATCATAACTTCGTCCATGATCGCATAGATAAAACCCTCGGTTTCCCCAAAGAGGTCACCGAAACGCAGCCAGGATACGGACGCCAAGAAGTCTACATCAGGCCCATGCAGGGCCCGGTAGAAGCGCCCGTGAAGCTCCTTACTCTGCCATACCTCCCTGCGGTCATTAGTATCTAGTACTACAGGTTTGCGCCAGTTCTCGTTCGCTAAGGAGAGCGGGGTGAGGCCCTTGTCCATTGAGACTACATCTCGGTGCATCCCCACGTCGGCTTTAAGGAAATACTCCCTGAGACTGCATATCTCACGGTTGTGCAGGGACTTAGCATTAAGAAAGCCTCGACCTCCGCACTTCCGCGGGATATACAGTCTCATTACCGATGACCGTGGGTGATGCATCCGGTTTGCAGTCAGCAATGTACGTACCCTCCTATCCAGGGCGTCAAGTTCCGTCTGAGTCCACTTGAGTATGCCGAAAGAGTACATCAAAACCGGCATGACCCATCCGTTGAAGGCGCGCACCTTGTTTCCGCCTGATAAAAGACTATTTAGCACTTTATTCAGGCGGCCAAAGAAGCGCTCCTTCAACGATTGTTTCATGTCGGCAGCATTGATGCCTAACGCTTCCGACATACCCAAGTACTTGTAGGTTTCGGTTGAGGAGAGGGATCTAAGGCGTATGGAATCCGAGAGTTGGGTTCCCACGGATTCCATAATCTCCCCTCGCTTCACATGCATGACTGCACATTTGTCCACACCAAATTCCATCCTGATGGCGCTACTGAAATTTTCTGTTACTTTCAGTAGCTCCATCAGTCGCAAATTGTTGGGGGCAAAGAGTTTCAGATCATCCATGTAAAGGAGGTGAGATATAACCTGACCTCCTCTTCTCAACCGATAGCCCAGACCTGAACCCTCCAGCAACGTGCTTAGAGGGTTCAAAGCCAAACAAAACCACAGTGGACTCAGACTATCGCCCTGAAATATACCTCGCTCGATCCTTATCGGTTCGCTATTCTCCCGGATTTGCCGACATCCTGGATAGCGAAGGACCGTCCTCCATTGCCCCATACACGACATCAGGAAGGTGCGCAGAGTTGTGTCAATTTTATACAACTCCAACACCCTCATGAGCCATGTATGTGGCACAGAATCATAGGCCTTCTTATAGTCTATCCAACATGTCGACAGATCCCTTCGGGAACGACGAACTTGCTGGTTAATGGCCATATCAATGAGGAGTAGCTCCTTAGTACCACGAGACCCGTTGCTACATCCATTTTGAGAGGCAGACATGATAGAATTTTTGTCAATATGTTCATTAATTTTAGCTCTCAAAATGGATGTAAGAACTTTATAGACCGTTGGTAAACAAGTGATCGGCCTATAATTTTTGGGTTCCGTAGTACTACCTGATTTATGGAGCAGGTGGGTTATTCCAGTTGTTAGGAATTGGGGCAACGATCCTGACTCTAAGGCTGACTGGAACTGGGACGCCAAGCGAACGTGCGATCTCTGGAACCATTTAATCCAGAAATTGTGCAGCCCGTCCGGTCCTGGAGATTTCCAATTAGGCAACGGACGAACTGCACGAGCTACGTCTAGGGGGCCGATGGTTATTGCCCCCATTTCTGGTATTGGATCACACGCTCGCTCAACCTCCCTAGTCCAGTCGCCCTCAGTGTGACTAACAGGCACCGACCAGATGCTGCGCCAAAACGAACACATGGCATCATCATCCGGCAGATGCGTATCAGTCACACCGTGATCCGGTCGCTCCCAAGTCCTATACACCCACCTCTCATCACTCTGGAAAATGCGATTCCGAGTGTACCGCTCCACTCGCCGCTTGTACCGTCTGATACGGTTTGCCCATGCACAGATCGTCTGCTTCAGGAAGTCGATACGCTCTGTGATGCAGGACAAATAATCTCGAGGACTGATATCAGTCCCCGAAAATGCCCGCCTCACAAAGCGCATCACTCTAGGGCGAGTATTGCCCTCCCTGAAGCAGATAAGCTTGCCGATGAGTGCTCTAGCCTCACCAATACGACGCTCAATCCTGCACTGCCATGCTGGTACAGCTGGTTTTGGTCGTGCAGCTCCGTCACTGTTGGGAAATTTGACATGAGCTACACGACATGCTGCTACAGCCGCGCAGTACAAGATCGAGTGGGTATCAGCGAGGTCTTCGCTGCTGTCAAAATAATTTGACAGCTGCGAATCTAAAGCACACACCAGTGCCCTATTTTTCTTGTGCATGGGCAAACGAGGTAATCGCGGCCTTAGTTCAGGCGGTGTGGAACGATACTCTCGGAACGCGTCCTCCAAAGCACTCCTCAATTGATCATTGTACTGGGTACTCACAGATATAGCCTCGTCATTATCCTCTTCACCACCGTCGTCAGGTCGCGGTGAAGCACTGGGTAAATCTTGCGATTGTACCGCGACCGCAACCAGTGGCAAAGCAGACGTGACACGGCTACTCCGTGATTCAAGACGTAGTCGATCAAGTACAGCGTCATCCAGCATATGATTACGCTGGATGACCCGCACCTGATCCGATAGTCGCTGCGCCGACACGTTAACAGCTGGCTCAAGCACCTGAAACAGAGAGAGCATCCGACCACGGTACGCAGTCAAGTTACTTCCCCCCTCTGTAGCCCCAAAGTATGAGCGCATGACACTTTCATTAACAGATTGCGTCCATCTCATGCGCTGCACACTTCCACCGGGAGCGGGGACCCTATCAGAGACCGGTGGGTCTCGGGGCTCCAAGCTGTCCGGCGGCCGGCGTCGTCCCCGCCGACGCACAGGTGGTGGCGTCGTCGGCGGAGAGAAATACTCGTCGCTGGAGCTCGACGCAACTGCCGAGGCCGGTGTCACAGCACTCACTATAGGGCTGGGTTCCGGCGGCGGCGAGGCGGAGCTGAGCGACGGGTCCGGAGATGGTAGGTGATACATAAAAGACAGATAAACCAAACGGAAACTTGGTTTTATTGAACTTTAAAACTTTAGCGAGATAATTTTATCACATTGTTATTTTATATGACAACGTCTTGTCAAACCGTCAAAACATAATAGACAATAAAAGTAACAAAGACTTCTTACAAGACAAGGAGTTCATATCATTCACCCCATCCTTTTAAGACGAAACGTAATCTCGAAGGTAGGGCGGAGGCCTACGCTCTCGGGTAGAGCGACGAGGCTGAGGGTCTTCTATCAATGCCGACGGGCCAGGTTCCTCATTCAGAGATTGTGTATTTTCTGTGGTAGAGTTTGGTACGGGTATTTCTACAGTATCTTCGGCATCTAGGAAGACATCATAATTTTCCGGGATTGGAGCCAAGGACCTGTTCGAAACGGTTGTTTCACGACCATCCGGCAGCCTCACGAATGAATAGTCAGGATTGCTTTGTAACAATTCGACTTCTTCAATGGCTGGATCATATTTAGAATTTCTAATATTTCTCTTCATGTAGACAGGGCCTGGTGATAGCAGCCAAGTTGGCATAGATGAACCATTGGAAGATCGGCGAGGGTGACTAAACATCCTTTCATGAGGTGTGGTGTTTATGCCCGTGGATAACAGAGATCTAATAGAGTGTAAGGCAATAGGTAAGGCTTTCTCCCAGTCAGCAATTTCTAGATTATTAGAACGGAGATAAAGCTGGACCGTCTTCCACAACGTTCCATTTAGGCGCTCTACCAATCCGTTGCCCTGTGGGTTGTATGGTGACGTACGGCTGCATGCAATGCCAAGATTTGTCAAAAATGTTCTTGTTTCATCTGAGAGAAAAGAGGTTCCTCTATCGGTATGTACGTAAGCACCAAATAAGCAGAAAAGTTCTTTTAAACACTTAATAACAGTCGCTGAGGTCATATCCTTACACGGGAAAGCGAACGGAAACCTGCTATATTCGTCGATTATAGTTAAGATGTATTTGTTAGAGGAAGTGGATGGCAAAGGTCCTTTGAAATCTAGGTTAAGCCTTTCGAATGGAGCTGTCGCTTTGACCAGATGCCCTTCATTCCTTACATATCTGGGTTTTACTTCGGCGCAAACACGACAACTAGCGGTCATCCTTTTCACGTCTTCTACAGAATATGGTAGGTTTTTGGAGCGTATCCAATGTACCATTCTTGTTACGCCGGGGTGACATAAGGAGTTATGAAGGTCAGCAAGTTTATTGGGAGAGCCATTTACAACGGCACAAACCCTGGATAGCGCATCAGCGGCAAAATTTTGTTCGCCAGGTCGGTAAATAATATCGTATTTATAACAGGATAGTTCAAGGCGCCATCTCTCTATTTTCTCATTTTTAATTTTACTCGTGTGGGTTTGATTGAACATGAAAGAGACCGATTGTTGATCTGTGATAAGTATGAAATGTCGGCCGATCAAATAATGGCGCCACTTGCGAAGGGCTTCTACGATAGCACATGCCTCTTTTTCTATTGAAGGTTGGCGCTTCTCTGAATCATTTAATGAGCGTGTGAAAAACGCTACTGGGCGGCCTTTCTGTGAAAGTGTAGCGGCGATGGCGAATTCTGATGCATCAGTCTCGACGGTGAACGTCTCTTTGGTGTCAATTGAAGCAAGAGATGACTGTGCGATGTCAGATTTTAGATTATTGAAGCATTCAAGTGCTTCTTTAGACAGGGGAAACGTAGTATCGACTAACGGTTTAATTTTAGCTGAAAAATTGTTGATCCATTTGGAGTAATGGGCAAATAGACCGAGAGTTCTTTTTAGAGAAGCTGAATCTGAGGGGGCTGGGAGATTTAGCAGTGGTTCTAGGCGTGACTTGTCAGGCTTGATAGTGTTGTTATTGATAGTGTAGCCGAGAAGGTTAATGGCGTCAGTTTCGAACACGCACTTGTTTTTGTTTAAAGTTAGATTATACTTTTCTGCTGCTTCCATGAATCGGCGCAGATTGAAGTCATGTTCTTGTTTGTCCTTTCCACAGATGGTGACATCGTCTAAGTAAGCGTAAGTACCTTTGAGCTTCTCCGTACGTATAATATAGTGAAGGGTTCTTTGAAAAGCGGCGACACCGTTGGTGACACCGAATGGTATGCGAGTAAATTGATACAGATTACCGCAGGCCTCGAAGGCAGTGTATATCTTTTCTTTAGGAAGGATAGGTACTTGGTGATATGCACTTTTCAAGTCAATTTGACTGAATAAGTTGTACTTAGAGACTGCGGTGACGATAGAATCTATACTTGGAAGGGGATATGCATCTAAGTCTGTGAATTTATTTATCGTTTGAGAATAATCAATCACTAGACGTTTGCGGTGATGTCCGCCTCCAGCGACCAAAACTTGTGCTCTCCATGGGGAGATGCTCGGCTCAATGACTTTGTCTTTGAGGAGATTTGAAATTTCGTTAGATATGAATGATTGATCTTCTGCTGAGTGATGTCTGGAGCGAATGGCGATAGGCTTGATAGATGGCGAAAGGTTTGTGAAAACAGATGCTGGTGGTACAGAGGCTTCGAGAACGTTGCAAATCTTTAGGGATTCCTTTTCACCACCAAACTGCAATTCGAGAGAAGAGTGGGTTTTGAGGATGTCGTGACCGATGATAACGTCAGCACATAAGTCATTGACAATGAGCAGCGGTTGTTGCTTATAGATGTGGTTGCCAATCTGAATAGTAGCGTGACATACGCCGTTAACATAAGATACGTTGTTTAATGATGCGAGGGTTACAGCTTGTTTGCAGTGCTTCCTTTTTAGATTCATAGTTAGTGCCAAGGCGTTATCTATGAAACTGATAGAGCTCCCGGTATCAACAAGCGCATCGGCATTGTAATTATTAACAGTAATAGGGATTGTGGCCTTACGTAAACTGGAAGGAGCTGCGGCACAGAAGGATGCAAGGGAAGTAGTAGGAGGTTCTTGAGATTCTTCCTCAGCATTTACAGTATTAAGGTTTTGCTGTTTTTGCCCAGCACTGCGACAAACGTTGGCAAAATGACCCTTCTTTTGACAGAGCTGACATTCAGCGTTATTTGCTGGACATCTAATTCTTGGATGGACGTTACCGCCACAAAAAAAGCACTTGCGTCGTTGCGAACTGCCGTTATGAGAGGGAAAAGCTGCTACATTTGGCTGTTGAAGATTTGCTTGAGGTTCGGTAGGTGCTACAGCATTCAACATGCTAGGAGAGGCAGGTAATGAATTTGATTGCAAGGCTTGAGAGGTATTCTCCGCGGTCTCGAGGGAAATAGCTAGATTTAAGGTCTCCTCTAGCGTCATTTCCGATTTTTCAAGCAGGCGTTCACGAATTCGTTGTGTAGACAGACCTGCGATGAATGCTCCACGGATTGATTCACTTTGGTGCTCTTCAGCTGTGACTGCCTTGTAGTGGCAGTCGTACGCCAGAGAGGTAAGCGCTCTGCAGTACTCGGCTACTGATTCCCCAGGCTGCTGTTTCCTACAGGTCAGTTGGTGTCGAGCCAGTGTAATGTTCTTTCTCTTTTCAAAGGTATCGTTGAGGAGTTTGATAGCGGCGCTGTACTTTGAGCATTCTCTAATTATATTGAATATGGTAGGTGACACATGATTTGCGAGGAGCTTGAGTTTAATGACTTCGGTAGCAGATGAAGCTTGTTCAGAAAGAAAGTTTTCAAATGTATACCGCCAGTGAGTCCATCGTAAGTCCGAACCAGCGGCGGAAGGTTCAACCTCGAACCTTTCTGGACGTAGATAGCGCGACCAACTAGAAGACGGCGGGGCCTCTTTCTCCGACATGATTTATTCGTAGATATAATTCAAGTTCAATAAATTGATACATAAAAGACAGATAAACCAAACGGAAACTTGGTTTTATTGAACTTTAAAACTTTAGCGAGATAATTTTATCACATTGTTATTTTATATGACAACGTCTTGTCAAACCGTCAAAACATAATAGACAATAAAAGTAACAAAGACTTCTTACAAGACAAGGAGTTCATATCAGTAGGCGTGCTCGTCGTGCCGCTGCTCGCGTCAACATCACTGTTCACATCGTTGTTTACCTGCTTTTCGTTTCGTATTTTCCATCGATATTATGTATTTTCCAAAGTATTTTCCATTTGTATTGATATTGTTTTGACATATATGTCATAATAAAATTTTCATCATTTTTGTGTCCGTTCGTAGTTGTCGTTGAATTATTGTTTTTTTTAAAGATTATATATATAAGGGACCGAAATAATATGGTGTATAATAGGTTTCCAATGCGTTTAGTGCAGTTTTATTAATTTTAAGTGTACAGATTTCTACAGCATCCAACTGTTTTTTTTATGTAAATGTTGTTTACCAATTAGAAACCCATATAAATGTAATCTTAGTACATTTGTCTGTATTTTTGGAAATAAAGATATTTATTATTATTATTATTATATATAACTTAAAAATCTTTATAATTCACGTTTTATTTTATTTTAAAACATCGTTTCTCTAATTTATAACAAAAAACCCCAAAAATTGTGCGAATTTCGATTCTGCGGCAAAGAGGAAATGTATGGTCAAGGTTATTTGGTCAGGGAAGCGCCTTAACAAGTTCACTGCGATCCCCAAGACGCCTGCCAAGCGTGGGGATTATGGCAACCCCCCCCCCCCACTCTTATGGGGGAGGCCTTTGTTCAACAGTGGACGTCTTCAGGCTGATGATGATGATGATTGAATCACTCTATCTATTGCTAAAAAAATTGCATTAAAATCCGTGGTGTAATTTAAACTACGCAACAGATTCTAATGCAGTCGCTCCCGCTGCGACTTTGTGATGAGGTTCTTGTATAAATGTAAAACTTTTTTTTTTTTAAACTTTGCCCCTAGGAATTACTCCTGTGTCGTGGGTGCGTTTACAAACATATAAACTCACAACACAAACAGCCAGACCCGGAACAACTATCTATGTCTATCTGTTCCGTGCGGGAATTGAACCCGCGACACGCAGTGCAGCAGTCGAACGCTCAACCACTGCGCCAACCGTGTCGTCAAAAAAACTGTTTGATTTGTGTAATCAA
Source organism: Charanyca ferruginea (assembly GCA_947361185.1). Classification (NCBI taxonomy): domain Eukaryota; kingdom Metazoa; phylum Arthropoda; class Insecta; order Lepidoptera; family Noctuidae; genus Charanyca; species Charanyca ferruginea. Next base: position 2,065,583 of record OX376058.1, on the reverse strand, counting down.
TCCCGCATCATCTGCCTAGCCTGTCCTAAACTTTATTGGGGTCGGCTTCCAGTCTAACTGGATGCAGCTGAATACAAGTGTTTTACGTGGAGCGACTGCCTATCGGACCTCCACAACCCAGTTACAGGGCAACACGATATTCCTTGGTAAGACTGGTTGTCAGACTTTCTGGCTTCTGACTACCCATTACGACTGCTAATGATCTTTGAATGACAGCCGGAACCAACAGTTTTACGTGCTTTCCGAGGCACGGAGGAAACTCGGTATGAACTGGATGGTCACCGATCTACAGACCGACCGCGGCAAACGTAGCTTAACCTTTGACCGATCGCTCTGTACGGCTTTAACTTATTCACAAGTTCCTCATTTATGCAAAAGCCTATTAATTGACCTTCGTTGCTATTCCTTTTCCGCTCCCATTTCTTAATAACCAACCTCCAAAGTCCCAAGCCGAAAGACGAGACTAGTTTTTTAAAATCTTTCTACCAATAGTAAGGCTAAGGTTTCTGTAAGGAACTTTCCAATTTGTTCTCGATTCAGATTTAAATCCTCGGTCCAGACTTCTACTTTAATTCGCTGTATAAACCGACACTGGATGCTGCCGGAATCAGGAATAAGCTTTCGCTGTGATTTTTTAGGTTTAGATTTTATATTTTAGTAAGTTTTTTGTGTTTGTCAATAGGTACCTAACTATCTACTACAAAATAGATTTGGCAAAATGTTATTTGAACATGCGTGATGACAGTAAGTCAAATTCTTCTGCGTTCAGTAAGTCGATTCTGTAAAATTCAAACAACAACTCGCATCTCACTTCGCTTTTCACTCTCACTTCGCATAAGGTTCAAAATGACCTTGATTTATTTGACACTTTGAATCGGGTTCGAGTGCGAAGTGAGCGTCGAAGTGACGGGGAAATTACCTTGCAGAATGCCACTTCTTACGTCATCTCATACTGTATCTGTTAAAATCTCCCTATCAATTTAGTTCAACTCGCTGACACGCTCGCAAGTGTGGCGCTAGTGTAAATTCGAATTATCAACCGAGTTTTTAGAATGCCAATCAAGAAACCAGCGGATTCAGATTCGAAGTGGAGAATGAGATCTTACAGAATCACACCCCTGGTCTAAAACGCTGCTTTCTTCTTTTCTCTGGCCTTCCTCTCCCTCTTCATCCATCCAAATTAATATTCATAACTGTTTTCTTTTCACATGTCTAAACCAAGGCAATTTAAGCTATTCCCTTTCAACTTTTCTGTAACTGGCGCCACTTTCAAATCATTCTGCATACAAACAATCCAATCATTTTTTTTTATATAAAAATTGACTAATGAATTTACTTTTAATGAAGTTACAAGTCACCTATTTCATGAAATTTTCGAACTTGAGTCAGTGTTCATGTCACGGCCACTATAAAATTAATTTTCTCCTCCGTAAGGGTCTAGTCCCAGGAGTGGACAACCTGCAAGTGGGGTCAAATCCGGCTGATATAATAGTATCCGTACAAATACTGTGACCAATCCAGCCCCAAGTTATCCGCTGTGGTGTGGTCGGGCTTTAATTAAATGCTACTGAATGTAAAAGTATTTCTTCCAAACGAACAAATCTTAAGAAAAGCAGTAAAGGAGCTTAATTACAGAATAATCGGAGTCGTAAACAATATCGATGCCCAAAGGTAAACTTTATTGATTTACTTCTCCAATAGACCCCATTAAAGTTTCAAGAGGTTTCAGAAAAAGTAACACAATTCCTTTACGTTACTCAGTAAAGGCTTTTGTAGGTATAGATTGGTGTTATTGGAGCTACTCCAAGCCTTAATGACACAAAGTACGAAAAGCTGCGGCGCGTAACCTTTATATTTTGTGTTATATACGCCGACGACCTTGAGCGACCAGAGAATCGTATGCCCTGCGTCCAAAACTCTCAAAGCTTAGTCGAAAAAAATAAATAAAAGATTGTATTCTTTTACTCGTTTGTTATAAGATAGATAATAAAACTGTCTGTAAGATAGTGTGAGTTTCGTTTAATTATACTTGGTAGATTTTGTGTGATTGTCAATGTTTTGCCCGCGTCAGACACAACTTCACGAGTTAATTAATCTATTTAATATGAATATAATCAAAAATATTCACATACTAAATGATTAAGAGAGTGTTCTAGTTTAACATATATTTTTTTCAAATCATTTACCCTACACATTTTGACGTGATTGTCAGTTTAAAATTTGTAAAAGTCGTTAATAGCCCCTTAATGATTTGTAACGAGGTCAATTAGCGTTGACGCAAAAAGAGTTCATCCCGCTTTTTGTCTCTGTGTATCTGTGTGGCCACAGCAGCTCGCAATCAGAGGAACCGATTATAATGCGGATTTAGTCAATAAGCTATGTCTGATAAGGGATTTAATTACAATAAGTGAAAGTACTTGTTTAATTTGCGGCTAACGTAAGTATGTGTCATCTTGATGAAAAACCTGTGTTACAGGAGTCAGTGTCAAGAAACTGGCTCCTGTAACACAGGTTTTTACCTAGCTGAAAAGTCTGGGTTCCAATATTATTGTACCCACGGAACAGATAAATAGAGTTATCTGTTCCGTGATTGTACCTACCATATAATTTTATGCCAATAAAGACATTATTATTATTATATATATATATATTATTATTATCTGAGATGACATGGTTTTTTGTGAGTAAAGCTTTTACATTTCAGTGAATTTCATAAAAAAATCAAATCGCTAAATGTACCCGCAGCTTCAAACGCGTGAATTTTATAAACAGATCCCCAATTTTTTGACAATAAAATATTGGCACTTAGCGAAAACGTATCTTCCGAAAGAATCTTCATAATTAGACCAGTAATTCTAGATAACTATTAGCGAGTTTAAACAAACAAACAATCTCTTCAGCTGCTCTTAAACTGGTTAAAAAACGAGGCTTCTCAAAAACGTTTCAAATTTTTCCAACTTAAGACGAAAAAATCAATTCTATATTTAAAAGAAAGAAAATTTCAAAGCATTTCTTTGGAATAAACTTGAATCTACGTTAATATCAAACTGCCACACTCAGAGACGTCACTTAATAATAATGAATCATTAATTTTAATTGACCAACGTAACTTGGCATATATCAACAACATTAAAATTTTCTCAATCTGTCATATTTTTAAATGACAGCGTTCCAATTTATGTTGATCATTTAAAATTAATGATTGATTATTATTTAAGTGAGGTCCCTGAGTACCGCAGTAAAAGTATTAAAGATGCACTCGTAGCTTTCTATTAGTAAAAAAATATTCAGATTTGGTCCAGCAGTTTCGGAGTTAGCACATTTAAACAAAAAAACTAAATCTTCATCTTTATAAAGTAGTATAGTACAGAATAGTACTTACTTATCAACGCATATTTCGCTTTGCCCCTCGGCTCCACTGCTTTAGTTCTTTCACTTTTATCAGACGCTTCCACGGACAAAGACATCGTAACAATCAGAATAAATACTAACGCCTTCATTATGAGGGTATTCATAGATAAAAAAATAACTTAAAATACTTTTTTGAATTAAAACCTTTTTGGTGGAACTAATTTAAACATTTTCCAAAGAGAGTTTAAACACTACAAACTATTTTGTTAGACCTTCAGTTCAGTTCAGTGCCGTATTTTAAAATGACATTTCGCACTCTGTGTTGCCAGATGTACTAATGTGCTAATTTTACAAATAAACACTTCCAGGCCTGTGAAAGTGTACTGAACATTATTACAAGATATTAACACGAGTTTTCGTCATAGGAAGCGAGAGTTTTTCTTAAGTGAAGTAATATTTATTTTTGCGTTTACTATTTTGAAATGTACGTAGGTTTATGAGGTATTTTAGTGTCGATACCATCGTTTATTTAAATATGTATTTATAGTTCTTGCACAAAGGTATAAAGACAGATTTTCTCTCGTTTGACTGACAAAGTTAATAAGTGCACATTTCGCAAAATTTAAATTTGTAATTAAAAAAAAATATTTTCAAAATACTTCGCTGCGTAAATTCTATTGTGGATCCCTAATTTTAGTGATAATCAAATATAGCCTATAGTACTGAATGATGACGCAGCTTTTTGTTAGTCAAAGAATTTACAGAAAATTTAAAATTCATCACGTTATCAGGCCTAAATTGAAAATTCATCACGTTATCAGGCCTAAATTCAAGTGATTTTTTAGAGTTGTTTTGTCTTGGAAATATTAGTTAATGTACTGTAGCCAATTATGGGTGTATGGGAAATAGTAAAATGCAGTTTTTACAGGTGACGTGGTTCCAATTTTTACCGGCCAACACAATGGTGACACAATCATAAAATAAACGTTCATAGTAAAAATAGTTTCATAAAGCTCACAGCGAAACTCTGACGTAACGTAGTTCAGCTCAAAGCAATTTCCTCTTTGACACCTCACGCCAACACGCCACTCACCTTTTTGACTCTGAGCGTGCAACCCTTTACTGGAAGGCCAATTCAAGGGGTTGATAGCGTTCAAAATCTAGTGGCAATCTCAATAGAAATAGAATTATAGTTTTTTAACATGCGAACGTCCCTATTTAAAAATACGAGAATTATTGATTGGTTGAATCCACTCATGTTGAATGCCCATGTAACACCCACTCCTATCAAGATCGGAGACTCTACACTCGAAGTTGTAGACGATTATGTCTACCTGGGACAAACGGTCCAGTTAGGTCGGTCTAACTTCGAGAAAGAGGTCAATCGTCGAATCCGACTCGGCTGGGCAGCATTCGGGAAGTTGCGTGGTATCTTCTCGTCCAACTTACCGCAGTGTCTCAAGACGAAAGTGTGTGACCAGTGTGTGTTGCCAGTGATTACAAACGGGACCGAAACGTGGTCGCTCACAATTGGTCCCATCAGGCTTAAAGTCACCCAAAGGGCAATGGAGAGGGCTATGCTCGGAGTTTCCTTGCGTGATAAAATCAGAAATGAGGACATCTGCAAGAGAACCAAGGTTACCGACGAGATTAGATTTTTAGTCGCTTTGTAATCAATAAATTGTTTGTCAGTTGAGTTGGCAAATATGTTTGGTACGTCACAGATTGCTATTGCCATCTAAAATCACATTAAATGAATCACATTTTGACAGCCACCACACACACATACCTAAATCAATGACATAATATTGCCATGTACCCAATTGTTCCCCTGATAAACCAATTAGATTTTACAACGGCCATTATTGTCAAGCTAAAACTAGAACAAAGTTATAGCGTCTGGTACTTTCTAAGGTACACTAAGAAACTCCTTGTTAAACTTGCAAGTCGTAAATGTTGAGTGCAGGTAACGTTCGGCCAGTTGCGCAGCCAATCTGTTGAGTCCCTACATTTTAGCAATAAACCAATATATTGTATGTACTTACAATTTAACACTGTAGGTGATACTACCTACTTTCTATCTTTTAGGAATCTTTTGTATCGTAGGTGCGTTTACAAACATGTAAACTAACATACACAAACAGCCAGACTCGGTACAACTACCTGTAGGTCATAAAAAAAAATAAAAAAAAAACAAAAATATTTGTTCCGTGCGGGAGTCGAACCTGCGATACGCAGCGCAGCAGTCAAATCAAATCAAATCAAATCATTTTTTATTTGTGTAACAAAGGTAGTAAATACAGTTCTTAAATTAAAGTCGCTCAGCCACTTTTGTTTATCGTGGGGAAATCCTCATGGACTCTCCCCCGTCCGGGGAAGACCGGGAAGGTGTGCCGGACTCCTACCGGCTAAAACCACCACGGTGTTCCTCGACTGACCTATAGGCTACGGGATACGGGATTTGCTTGCTCACGCATGCACCGCGCCTCCGCCGGGCTATGACCCGCCAATGACGTAGGCGGGTCCCGTCGACCTCGGCGGTCTAATCGCCGTCGAATCCTCTAGTGTGACGCGCGCGGAACACAGCGCGCCGGCTACACGGGCCTGCATCTGGTCGGGTGGTGGACTGCCCCTAAGTCGACCACCCGCGGGCAACTCAAGGAGGCCGGAGGTCATTAAGCGCCCGGTGCGTCTTCTCCTGTAGAAAAGCGAGGCAGTTGCTTCCCTCACCTTCTCTGCCGCCTCTTTTGCTTGCATGACTTGCTCGCAAAAAGAGGCGGCAGCCTCCCACGCACTCTCGCTCTGGACCATCGAAAGAACGATGTTTGAGAGCGAGAGGTCACCTACTGCTGCGGAGAGTTCACGGCGCTGCTCTGCCCAAGCTGGGCACTTTGCCAGCGTGTCAGCTACTGCACCAATCTTTCGAACCTGTCATCTATCTGAGTAGCTACTAGCTACGTGAGCTTTAACTAAGTGAAATAGACGTTGCGAAATCGTTAATCTTTTTTAGTTCTGAAGGTTTATTTTACCAAAAAACACTGAATCAATTTCGATAAAGTTTATATTGGACCATTGCGGTTAACCCCTTTCGAACACAACAATAATTTTCAACATCACAACAAATCCGTCTATATACGACGGAGTTAAGCCTGAAAATACTTACATTAAAAAATATATAAACATCCGATATGATCACCTCCTCCTTTTTAAAGTCGGTTAAAAAGTATTGGCTACGACTGAGTTTAGTTTTCACGTTTACTTTGAATATTACAGAATATTTTCATTGGGTTCAGCCCTATGAAAACATTTTCTAAATCATCTCAAGTAAATTAGACGAAGATTGCTATTTCATGAGATGAAACTAAAACTTGAATTGTTTTTCATAAAAAAAAAGCAATTTATTAACTCCATCCTTCATTAAAATTTGTTTTTTCTTCGCATTTCATAACAAAACTGACGGAACAAGTTTATACTGCAGTTGTTAATCTTGTTTTGAACGCATAAACTGTAAATAAAAACTAATTTAAAAGAGTTTTAGTAGTTTCCGAGTTAATGTCGGCACTCATAAATACATTGGCTTGAAGCCTCCGACAGACTTGAACCGAGATTTTATGTGGCACTAAATTTGGTCCGCGACTTTGCGCGGCGTACAGAATACGCTATATTTTATTATAAAAAAGTAGGGTTCTTTCAGGGATAACGTACCTTCCTATAACCTAAACAAACAGTGGCAATACAAAACAACAAACAGAACAATGCCACCACCACTGACTTCCCAAACTAAAGTCATGTGTGTTCTGTGGAATAGATATTTATCACTTTTTAACCGACTTCAAAAAGGAGGAGGTTATCAATTCGAATGTTTATATATTTTTTTTTTATGTATGTTCGGGCATAACTCTTTCGTATATAGACGGATTTGTAAAATTCTTTTTTTATTCGAAAGGGGTTTACTCCGAAATGGTCCCATATAAATTTTATCAAAATTGATACAGCCCTTTTTGAGAAAATCAACAAAATCCCAAAAAAATACTTAGACGACGTTTCAGTTTCTTCAATCTTTGGAGGACTTACAATCTCTTTTAAGTGTGTCGCCGTTTCTTAATGGATTTGGATGTTAAGGCAATACTAAAAAGCTAAAAATAAAAAGTTTTTTCAAGGTTCAAGGTAGCAATACAAAACAACAAACACAAAGCCACCGCCACCGACTTCCGAAAGTAATGTGTGTGCTGTGCTAAAGTTATTTATCACTTTTTAGTATTTGAAGCCGGTTTTGATTTTTTTTTTAAACTTTTTTTAGGGTTCCGTACCTCAAAAGGAAAAGACGGAACCCTTATAGGATCACTTTGTTGTTCGTCTGTCTGTCTGTCTGTCTGTCAATATTTTTTATCTCGGGAACGCGTGGAGGTATCGAGTTGAAATTAAAATCATATACTCAAGTCTACGGTCCCTTGATGCTGTAAAAAAATCAACTCTCTATGTTAACGTGAAAAAAAAGATACGGCCGTTTATGTCGCAAAAAACCCATTTATAATATTAAGTAGATTAAAGTATGGATAGTAGGTATGGATTAGTATAGAAGTATGGATATGTACCTACTATATGTACGGAACCCTCGGTGGGCGAGTCCGACTCGCACTTGTCCGGTTTTTAGTTTTTGAAGGTGTTTGTCTTTTTTGTAAAAAAGGTTTTTATTTTCCGCTTTTTACTACTGCGCTAACTGTGATTTTATGTGGCACTATATTTGAGTGATTTTTCTTATAGATCTCAATTGTTTTTAATATATTTTTTTTTTGTTTTAAAAGAAAAACGTTGCCCCACACTAGGAATTACTCCTGTGTCGTGGGTGCGTTTACAAACATATAAACTCACATACACAAACAGCCAGACCCGGAACAACTATCTGTAGGCCATACAAATATTTTGTTCCGTGCGGGAATCGAACCCACGACACGAAGCGCAGCAGTCAATCGCTTAACTGCACTAACAGTGTCGTTAAATTATTTATACGTACTATCCGACCCGAGAGACGTTGTCCTGTTAATTGATTTTTGAATTTTCCTTAACCGTTTAAACCTTCCCTGGATTTCCATAAATATTTTAAGACCAAAATTAGCCAAATCGGTCCAGCCCTTCTCGAGTTTTAGCAAGACTAACGTACAACGATTCATTTTATTATACAGATAGAACTCAGAGATAAGGTGTTACCAAAAAGCGAAATTATTTTCAAAATCGGAGCAGTTCCGGAAAAAAACTCTTCAGCATTGCTGTGACCAATTTTCGGTCGAGAGAATTTTTGTTTGTAAACGTTTCCTGTCCCACTGTCAGGCAAAGGCTGATGTTTTCCATCTTTCGCGATTCCGTTCTTCAACCCTGCAGTTTTGGAGGAATCCATCTAGCTCCCGCCAGCTCCTATATTATTCATCATCTGCCTAGTCTTTTCCCAAGTATGTTGATGCAGTCAGTTTCCAGTATAACCGGATGCAACAGTTACCAGTTTTGTACATGGAGCAACTGCCTGACGGACCTCCACGACCTAGTTACTGGGTAACAGATACCAGTTGTCAGACCTTCTGGCTTCTGACTATAATGACTGTCAAAGATCTACGGAGCCGGGTCCAACGGCTATTAGGTACGTGTTTTCCTAAGCATGGAGGGGTTTCGGTACGTAGGGACCGTAGCGGTAAGTAATAAGCGTAGCGGAACGTGACTCTTCCACCACCACCATTTCAACGTTTAGACGCCCACTGCTGGGTATAGGTCTTCCCCGGTTCCCCGACGCATGTTGGCGATCGCAGTAGGTGTTATGGTACTCAGAAGGACGCTGCTGCCCATCCCTCTGTCACCTTCTACGACACCCACGGGTAGAAATGGGGTGGTACAACTCGAGGCCGGCGCAACATGGTTCCGTGGCTCTTAAATAAACATTTCATTCGTTGTATCAACATCTGATATAGCAGTGGCAGTAATCTTTTAAAACGCACTCAACCATCGATCCGATTTATTCCCGCAACACATCACGTGATTGCACGGCCGCCGAACAATACGCTCAAACTAGCGCATTTTGTAAATAAAACCTTTGATGGATTATTTGGCGAACCTACATTTACTGAAATTGGTTCGTAATCAATAAAGTAACGGTTTGTGGTGATAAGGGATTGAAAATCGTGTTACTGTCATCATGTGCCTAGTCATTTCGCAATGATGGGATATGTTGGGGTCGGTTTTCAGAAGAGGGCTCGTGGCTAAATAAAAGCAGTACTAGTCTATCCGTTATGGTTAAATTTCGCTAGCTGCGTCATCCGATCCATCGCAGTCGCGTCGCATCGCAGCGATCCATTTCATACCGAAACCCGGAAAGCACGTACGTAAAGTGTCATTAATAAATCTTTGACAACTTTTTTTATTCATTGTTATCAAATAGGCCTGCATCACCATCATCATCAGCCTGAATACGTCCACTGCTGAACAAAGGCCTCCCCCATAAGAGGGGGGGGGGGGGGGGGGGGTTTGCAGGCGTCTTGGGGATCGCAGTGAAGTTGTTAAGTACACGGAAGCCGCTGCTGCCCGACTTCTGGATTTTCCCTTAGTCGCCTACGACGCGAGGATGTCGTCGTTTACCTGATCTTAAGTGATGATACGGCCTAAGTTGGAACACGCTTGCCTAGGATGAACCGGTTCACTAGTGCCTTGAAGATTATACCCAGATTATACTTCCCGCACGGAGCAAATATTCGGATACAGGTATTTGTTCCGGGTGACATGTGACTTTATTATATTTGTAAACACTCTCACGATACAGGAGAAATCACAGCTCTATTTGAGCTGTAATTTCTTTACTCTATTTCTGTAAATTATCGATATAGATTACTGCGATTTTCAAGGAAATACATTGAAAAAATATCATAATTCTTTTCCATAATATTTAATGGCAGCAGTCACAACTGGCAAAGTTTGAAGATATCTTGAAAATAAAAAGTATGATAAAAATCTTTACCATAAAAAGAAATAGTGTTGGTGGTAAGTACCCCCTGTAAGTAAGTACGAGCCCTTACCACCTTTAGGGGACCATACTTTCCAATCTCACTAACAATGACCCTATAAGAACAAAACGATCACAGGTAACTAACCTCACCCTATAACACATAAGTTATCGATACGTAATCGCAGCCCATCCCTTTTACGACTTCATTTCAAGGACTCCAATTTGAAAGTCGGTTGAAAGCCGAAGTTTTTCGACGTTTGCTCTAATTTTGAATGGTGGTAATATTGTGAAATTGCTCCGTACGTGTGTGCAATCATCGTTAAATATGGAAATAATGAGCCGTTCACGTTTATGAGTCTAACGATATGAGCTAGTGATGCGCTGGGAGTCATAGATATGTCGATATTTTTGGTTCAATGTCAGCTCTAGCTGTCAGAATTGGTACTCTAATCTGCGCTATACTAATAGGTATTTTTTGTTAACTCTTTACTATATTCGACACTAAAACAATAATGACATCAGTGAATTACTACATGTTAACAATAACATTTCGATACAAAATTTAAGCGTGACACAAAAGGTACTATCGTAAGTTCTTGGATTACGAAATTATAATATCCAATGGTTTACCGTATCACTAGAGCGGACACATGTTCTTTACCTATTTTAAATAATTTAAGTACTTTTTATTAGTGATCACTAACGTGACATTTGAACTTTGTCGTTTTTCTTCAGTGGTAGTCTAATCTACATTGAGTTGGTCCAGAACTTAGCCACGAGTTGCGTCCATCAATTCCTGCATCGAACCTGCTCGATCATGTAACATCGACAGATCACATTCCATCACTATCACAATATTAGCGAGAGTATAACGCGTGTTTTATTTGACGATCGAACTAGTCGGTATGGTGATTAACTTTATTAATGTTCGGCCATGTTGGCGTCACATATTAGGTGTTACAGCCATGATAAATATGTAAGTAACGCTTTGGGTAAGAACGAGATTGATTGGCCCTAGCCAATAAATCTCGTTCTTACCCAAAGCGTTACTGCCTAGCAGTAGGATGGGTCAATTAAGTCTCGCTAAGGCTCGTCCTGACGCGATAAAGTATGAATAACTTTTAGAGATTTGAAGTATGACTTACTTTTAGTATCCATGGAGTTCCTTGGTCGCTCTTCTCCATCAACACCTACCTACGTTTTGGAACGAACAACTAGCTTTAAGTTTCTGACTAACTGACCGACTCTTTGACAATTCTAAAGTGGCAGTAAATTGTTTAATTGATATAAATGACTTGAGTTTAAACCCACATGAAAGCGGCGTAGTGGCAAATTCAGCGACGCAATGAAAAATCTGCGCCGCGAATTTGACGTTGTGACGTCATACAAAGTCTTTTACCAGTGTGTGTTGCCAGTGATGACTTACCTACGGTACAGAAACGTCGTCTCTACTTGTTGGCTTCATAAATAAACTCCGAGTTGCTCAGCCGGCTATAAATAGGTTTATGCTTCGAGTTTCTTTGCGCGATACCGAAACGAGGAGATCCGCCGGAGGACCATATTTATCGCCATTTTCGAAACTGTGAGCTAGCTGGCAGGCCACATTGCTCGAAGAACCGATAACCGTTGGAAGAAAAAGTGACGACTACGAACCGGAAATCGCGTCATAGGACGGCCCTCCACAGGATGGACAGGCGACCAGATAACTTCAGGGAGGCATTCGATGCAAGTAGTTTAAAACCGGTCGTTATGAAAACATAACTTATAGGGGGGACCTACGTTCAGCAATGGGCATCAACTGGCTGAGAAAGAAGAAGGACGACATATTTCTGGCAACTTTCATGATCGTAGGAAAAATGGTAACTTCGCGCTTTATGACGCGGCGCCGCAACGCAATCCTCAGCGGCACCTAGTGTTGATGCACCGCGCCGTGTCCTTGTAGCAGCAGCATGAAGTAAGTAGGTACATGTAACTGTAGGTTTGACAATTAAGTACAGAACATTTAACTTTTTCATTTTTTAATACAAATTGGCTATTTTATTTTATTTTATTTAATTTTGTTTTATTTTATTTTATTTTATTTTATTTTATTTTATTTTATTTTATTTTATTTTATTTTATTTTATTTTATTTTATTTTATTTTATTTTATTTTATTTTATTTTATTTTATTTTATTTTATTTTATTTTATTTTATTTTATTTTATTTTATTTTATTTTATTTTATTTTATTTTATTTTATTTTATTTTATTTTATTTTATTTTATTTTATTTTATTTTATTTTATTTTATTTTATTTTATTCAAAAAGGAACAACAAACAGCTACAATAATTATACAGTATAGAAAAAGAAATACACATAGCAATTAAACAATATTGTAGCCCACAACGCTGTTCACAGATTAACTGTGGAATAAAATATACAATCAAACGCTAGGTAAAAAAAAAAAAAAAAGATTAAAGCTAAACTTAACTAACTATCATGTTTATCCATATTGTATACATGAGAGCTCTTTAATAATAAGACTCTTGAATCTACTGGGAGAACATGCAAAAATGTCAATATGTTCAAAAGTCCCATTGTAGGCGTCTATCATTCTGCGAACAGGTGAGCGTAAACCGGTGGCTATGAACTGGAATATCCGAAATGTCTGGTGCACAAAACGGCTACAGATCGAATGACCGAGGCTACGCCCACTTTGGTCGCGTCAATGTACCAGTGCGTGACACGGTGCACCAGTGCTATAGACGTCTGTTCAGCTATACTTACTCCGTGGTCGGCACTTAGCATATTCTCCCTGGCATACTTGCCTGTATTCAAATCACGATTTGCTCCTATCTTTATCTCATACTTTAAAACTATCGCAATTTTACTCAGTAATTTTCCAATTTCGCCGGCCAACTCGTTGTAACTTTGGTGACTTTTTCAGTCGTAACTTTAAACTGAGTGAGACGTCGAAGTCCGATATTCCGGGAAATAATTCTGACGCTCGTTCAGTGCCAAAGTTATTTTTTTGGAAAATTCGATAGAGAGAAAGTTTTTCAGTTCTTTTTAGTGACAAAGAGAATCCGTTATGAACGTGGTAATTGGGATGGTGGGTAACTTGATTGGAACTGAAATTAAAGTATAATATATATGGACGACAAATTATGTAGATGATATCTAAGGCTGATAGTTACTCAGTTTACCGTCAAATAAGTTAGTACACTTATGTTGTATACTTATTTGTATACTTATTGTATCCGAAAAATTACTTATTGAAAAATATGACTAGGGTTCTAGGGGATTTCTCGGCTTCGAACTAGACAGTTCTCTCACTTGGGGACCGCATATCGATAAGATGTGCGGCAAACTCAGACGAGCATGCTTCGCTCTGGAACGACTAGCGCAAACGCTTTCACGTCAAATGATGAGAGTGTGTTATTTCGCGTTGGTACACTCGGTTCTTCAGTATGGCGTTGAGTTCTGGGGCCGAGCTGCAGATTGGGAGTGAGCCTTCAGGATGCAGAAGCGTGCTTTAAGAGCCATTACACGATCTCGATGGGATGCCACCGCGAGACCACTTTATAAAGCGCAAAAAATATTAACTGTTCCCGCTATGGTGATATTACATGCGGCGGTATACGTAAGGCAACACCTTAACGAATACAATAAACGCGGAGATAGACATGACTACTATACTCGTGGTAGAAACAAATTGGCTAGATACCCACACACCCTATCGAAATCTGGAAAGTTGATTCATGTTATTGGTCCATCGGTATAGAATCGACTACCCGATGATGTTTTAAACGCAAAGTCTGACAATACTTTCAAAGCTAAACTTAAAGGCTGGCTAATTGACCAGGTATTATATGACCTAAAGGAATGGTTGTAGGTAATTTGACATAACTATCATATTTATTTGTTTCAATAATTGTGTGTATTCTCAATTATTTTCTTTTGCTTTTTGTTCAAAACATGACATGTAATTTTTAACACGTTTAAAAATAACACGATGACACGTTGTAATTTTTGACATGTTTTTTTTAATGTTTTTTTAATGTATTTTTTTTTTGTTATTTTTTTGTTATTTTTTTTTTATATTGGTTTTTTTTTTGTTTTTTTTTTTAAATAAACATAAACATAAACGTAGTAGAGCCAACCTGAGTGAGCTAACGCCACACCTATTTTTCCGCAAATCAGCATGGCTGTGTTGAGATTATAAGGGTAAAAAAGTCATCATTATCTGCCTAGCCGTTTCCCAAGGACCGACTCGACACACAACACAGTCTTACCTGATGCAGCTGAATACCAGTCTTTTACATGGAGTGACTGCCTATCTGACCTCCACAACCCAGTTATTGGGTAACACGATACCCCTTGGTAAGACTGGTTGTCAGATTTTCTAGCTTCTTACTACGTATAACGACTAAAGAATGACAGCCGAGACCAACAGCTATACGTGCTTTCTCGAGAGGTCTCGGTAAGAAATGGTTAGAGGTCACCCATCCACAGAACGACCGCAGCAAGCGTAGCTTAACCATCATGACCGGTCGATCCGTATGGCTTTTACTTAACCACAAGCGGGTTGGATCTAGTATCTGGAAGCAGGGGGGTAAAAAGTGTTAAGTTGGTACGGGTTGGGTTGAGTGGTAGAGTTAATCGGGGAGATTATATCGCTGCTACTCTCAATAAACGGAAATGCGTAACTTTCGAATTTTTATAAAAATAAGTTACTAACCTCATATCACGTCATCTATACTATTTTATTATCTATACTAATATTATAAAGCTGAAGAGTTTGTTTGGTTGGTTGAGATTAGGTTGAGGTTTGAGATTAGCGCGTTGCTAATCTCAGGATCTACTGGTTCGAATTGAAAAAATATTTTTGTGTTGGATAGTGCATTTATCGAGGAAGGCTATAGGCCCATGCGAAGCCGGGTCGGGTCGCTAGTAACACATAAAAAGCGAAAACGGAACGTTAAAATTCACTCTCCCCAACCCCTGCTTCCAGATACTAATTTTTAACCCCACGAGCCCTTATGGGTAAAAAAAAGTATCATCTTATATATTTAACTAAGTGGAACGTACAGTCTGTCAAAGTGTGAATTGAGTTTTACAACCTAAGAACCCTGAAGCTCAAGGCTTGATCCACAATATAAAGCCTAAAAGACCACAAGGCTGCCACTACATTAAGCTCCAATGTAATCTAAACCCGACACGATACTGTTACTGGAGGCTTATTTCAAAGCCCTACGCTCGTTTTTAGAGCTTTTCGCAGACCTAAATTAAGTCTCATAAATAAAACTTTTATGTTTCAATTTCTCGGCTATCTCATCACTTACATAACCGCGTTTGCTTGTTTATATCTTCGGTTTTGTTTGCCTGTTAACATTTTAAAATGTAAACATCTTTTATGAATTTGTGATACTAACACGTACAGTCAACAGCAAAAGTAGATGATCAAAATCAGAAATTCAATACTAATGAACGGAGTTCGCGTCAGAACTGTGTGGCGTCGAAGTGATTCAAAAGTATGTGTGTGACAATCACATACTTTTAATAAATAAACTAGTAATAAATTATATAAATTAGTGTTAGTAAACTAGTATTGAATTTCTGATTTTGATCATCTACTTTTGCTGTTGACTGTACAGTCAGCAAAAGAGATGGGTATGCGATCGTCAGATATAAGGTTTAAGACATTAATTTCTCAAAAAAAGAATACAATTCACTTACATATGAGAAATACAAGTTAATAAGAACTAATTACATTAAACTTAGATATAGTTAAAGTTTACTTAGAAACCGATGAATGTTTTTGAATAAAATAAAATAAATTTTATAGAGACTAAACATTTCAATGATTTAATTAAATTCCTGTCGAAAAAATCCACCAGTTTCTAAGTTAACTTCAACCATTTCCTATGACCTCCACACCCATCTCTTTTGCTGATTGTAGGTACCTAAACGATTTTTGTCGTAGACAAAACATCATCATCATCATCATCAGCCGAAAGACGTCCACTGTTGAACATAGACCTCCCCCGTAGAACGTCACAACTCTTGCAACCTGCCGCTTGCATCCACCGGTTCCCCGCGACCTTGACGATGTCCCATCCCACCCGTAATCTGCTGGGAGGCCTATCAACGCTGCTGACAATCTAACAGATGGAACTAAAACTACTACTCAAGGCCAGCAACATTTGTAGGTTTTTTTTTTTGGTTTTTGTTACATCACGACTCAGCTTGGAGAACCGGCGCAAATACCTGCAGGCCAACGTACTTCATGATATTGTACACAACCATTTTGATGCCATTGATTTAACGAGTAGGCTGTGTTACTCTGTCCCCCGAACAGGGCCTTAAGTCTGCTATTACAATAGTGTCAGAATAGTCTTGTTGATTTTGACAAGTTTGGTAATCTACTAATATAATGGAGTCATTATGACTTTCCAATGGTCAAACACAGACACGCCAATGAAAGAAATGATATAAAAAAAATGACAACTAAAATAATATGGACTTAGGCGGTAATCTGCTAAAATTTTGACAGTTTCTTTGATCAGTGACCTACTATTAGAACGTCATTGTGCAGTCATTGCTTTACACACAGATTAACTAATAGTTCCTTTCTTTTAATTCAACCGACCAATGATCGACCATTATGAATTTAGCAGATTACGAACTTTTTGCAAAATGACAATGGGATCGTGTTGGAATGACGAAATTATAAAAATAGCAGATTTGGCCCCCAGTTCATGTGCGTCAGGTTCGTGCACGCACACTCTTCGCGCTAAATTCATGTCGAACGAACTCTGGCTTACGCTGCCCTATTCATAGAATGTTGCAATCCTATAATTCGAATTTCATTGATATCGATATATTTGCATGCCCGAAAAATAAATTTAAATCTTATATTATGAAAAATTTATCCTAACTGTGATCATATTGTTATTTATTGTATAATGTAAGTAAATGAAATTGTTTGTGTTCCTGATCTGATTTTGTAGCTTTATAGTAACTTATTAATTTATTTTAAAATATTTGTCAAGTTGGTAATGTTCATTTAGTGGTAACCATTGATCTTTTAATATGTTTTATATGAGGATAATGCAGTGGACTGCAACTTTGCTACTAAAAGTTTGTTAACCTGATGTATTATTTATGTTGCAGTTGTTTATTATCCCTTAATAAATAAAATAAAAAATACTTTCATGCATGCATGCATGCCTGTGGGTGCGATGAACATGAATTATAATGGCATGCAACCACGGCTTTACCTTGACCATTTTGTACCTATGTCTTGATTTCTGTGTGAAATATTTTCTTGTTTCGTACTTTTTAGATCACTTTTTGTTGTGGTCGGGTTTTAGTTTTTAAACTTTATTTTTTATTTAAACCATTTTGGAGTTTAAATACCAGTAGTAGTTTTTTTTTAATTATTTGTCACAAGTCACAGCTAAGTATTATATATTTAAAAGGTACTAGTGAACCTCTTTCCAATGATACCAAACACGGTACGCGTATCTTAATTTACTTTTTTTATCTTTCTTTTTTTTAATAATTTGTGATAACTGATAAGTCACAACTAAATATTATATATTTGAAAGGTACTAGTGAACCCCTTTCTTAATCTTTTAATCTAGTAAAATAATAAATGATTAATGTATTAATAAATGTATTAAACACCATACCAGACTTCGAAATATTCTCTATTATTTGGACCTGCATATTACCACGATAACTGGTACATCCCTATATCAAAATATTTTCTCTGCTCTCAGTCGAACGAAGACCCGAAAATGTATGATTTGTGAAATCGAATAAGATAGATTAGATGGGGTTGCCCTACAATTTGTCATCTAGTGGATGTCGGGGGGTTGACCGATCACCCATAATATTGGATTGGGGGCTTGAGCGACAATCGTAGGGTTACAAGTGCTTTTGAAGGACGTTATTTAAATGTTATTATTTATTTTAGGGAGGGTAAGGAAATTGCCATGATATAATAGTATTGATTATAATTGAAAGTTTAAGTCACAATTATTAACTTAGTCACCGATATTGTGCGTAAAATAAGCATGCTTAAGTGAAAATGGGGCGGCCATGTCTGCAGACGGACAGACGGTAGATGAAGCAGATACATTTTAGATTTGGGACCGCGTTTAAACAAGCGTAGTGTAGGACGCCCTGCAGAACGATGGACCGACGATTCGAAGAAGGTGGCTGGTAGCCGATGGATGGGAGCTGCCCAAAGCCGGGATGGTTGGCCGTAAGGGAGGCCTACATTTAGCAGTGGACGGCAATAATAATAAAAAGTCTAATACCGAAATATTAAAGTTTTGTAGCCTCAAGGACCCACTTTTATTAAAAACTTTGCAAACTACCTAGCCTTTTATTAACTTTGTTTTTATTTTATTTATTTATTTTTCCATGTTACATCTATCCTTACTGGTTTGTACCTAATGTGATAGTGCACTTCTTATAATATTTGTAATTTAATTACAAATATTGAGTTAGTTTTGTAACATATTACAAACAATGCATTCATTGTGAACTCACTCAGAGAGCAACAGAATAGGTCCGTCTCACTAGCTATGATGTTGAGTGTGCGGAGTGCACGCGTCGTTAGGATCGGCTTCCAGTCTAACTGTATCCAGTGTCTTACATTAAGCGATTATCTATTTGACCTCCACATACCAGTTACCAGGTAACACGATACACCCTGATAAGACTGCTTAGCAGGCACTCCGTACCCCCGCCCATAGGTCAGTCGAGGAACACCGTGGTGGTTTTAGCCGGTAGGAGTCCGGCACACCCTCCCGTCTTCCCCAGACGGGAGACAGTCCATGAGGATTTCCACAAGTTAAAAAAAAAAAAAAAAAATGCACTCTAGCTTATAACGACTGTTAAAGATCTTCAAATAACAGCCCGGACATATCAACTGCTTTTATGTGCTTTCCGAGGCACGGAAGGTTCTCTGTAAGATATGAGTAGCCACCCATCCAAGAGACGACCGCGGCAAGCATAGCTTAACCATGACCGATTGATTCATACGGCTTTTACTTTGCCCCTCAGATTAACTTAAAGTTAGTGCTTAGTCGTGTTTCAATTACAAAAATATGTAAGTATGGCATTAAGTAATACAATCTAAGCCCGTCACATAACTTACGACTCTAAGTTTTTAGTACAAGCAACCTCGTGTATGAGATAGGTAATACCACATTTCGTCAGGGATAGAGAGAAAATCGTAAACTTTCTTCATTATATTAGAATTTCCAAAAGGGTACGCCTTTAACGCATTTTCAACTGGAAACACAAAACAATTCTCAAATATGTATGAACTAAAGATTCCAGTGTCTATGTTGCAGAGAAATGGCACAATTAGGAATTTCATCAAATCCCTCAGGTATTTGGTCAAATTACAGAGTTATGCAAGTCCAAAGTTGGTTATTTCACCATTTCACTGAACCAGTTCAGGGGTTTGATCAAATCACAAATTTTCATTAGGGAGTCGTGATTTTACTAAATTCATAACTGTTTTCCGGCGACATAATACACTGTTTTTATCTATATTATTTTATTTTATTTTATTTTTAAGGGACAAAAAAAGATTTTTCAAAAAAAAGAAAACCGCCTTCAAATCCTAAAAAGTGATAAATAACTTTAGCACAGAATACACATTACTTTACTTTCGGAAGTCGGTGGCAATACAAAACAACTATAGTAGTACAAAACAGATATAGTTGTTTTGTATTGCCACCGACTTCCGAAAGTAAAGTAATGTGTATTCTGTGCTAAAGTTATTTATCACTTTTTAGGATTTGAAGGCGGTTTTCTTTTTTTGAAAATACTTTTTATTTTTCGCTTTTTATTGTTGCCTTAACATCCAAATCCATTAAGAAACGGCGACACACTTAAAAGAGATTGTAAGTCCTCCAAAGATTGAAGAAACTAAAACGTCGTCTAAGTAATATTTTTGGGAATTTGTTGTTTTTTTTAAAAAGGGCTGTATCAATTTTGATAAAATTTATATGGGACCATTTTGGAATAAACCCCTTTCGAATAAAAAAAGAATTTTGCAAATCCGTCTACATATGACAGAGTTATGCCCGAACATACATAAAAAAAAAAAAATTTTTTTTTTTTTTTTTTTTACCTGTTATATGCTAAAACTAGTACAATGATGAAATAATAAATAAGATAATTATCATAATCTTATAAACCCACACCATTGTCCATGTTTTTAGTTTTTTTTTTTTGAATTATTAAATAAGTTTTGATGCGGCAAAACAAAGTAGATAAGTAATAGAAATCAAAGAGTGGTTGCCGAGTTTGCGGTCACATAGTGCAATCAAGTATTATGTGTTTCTATAAAATGTTTCTATAGCCATACGTAATTCTTTTTTTTTTGGATAAGGCAGATAATATGTCTAGATCAATAAAATGTGCATTATAAGTTTCTAGAAGATTATTATCGCAAGATATGTGCTGAGACGTGAAGTGGCTGACAACGGATTTGTAGGTCATGACGTCTGATGTGGCGCGGATGGATTGACTCCTCAGCATTGGACTCGAACAATTACTCCCAGCTGCTCCACATCGGACCCGTACAATTTATCTCCCGGCACCCTGCATATCTTCTCATTGAGCATTCTCCCGGCACCCGGCAGCAATACTATTTTTCTTGTCTTCTTCTGTTTCACCACTTCATTGTAATTCTTCTGTAAGGGTTTTCTATTTCTTTTATAATTTAAAAACCGTCTTCACTTTTTTCTATCTTTCTTTCTTCAGTAAAAGTTTTCTTCAGAATTTTTATTCTTCAAAATATAATTTCTTCTTCTTTTCTAGCTTCTCAAACTTCTGTCAATATAAACCTTCATGCTTTCGTTTTTCACTCAAATTGCAAAATTTTAATTGCTGGCTAAGGGCACAAAATATAAAGGGTACAGAAGGACCGCTCCCGCCATCTTCAAAAATAATTACCTAAACTTGGAAGACTCACTAGGGCTGCTACTGTATTGACTCTGTGGGTTTTATTTGTAACATAAGAAATTTTATTGACACTGGTTGGAACTCTTTACATTTTTTTATAAGATTTTTTTTCTGTTCGTGTTCGTGTTGTTTTGTTTCGTGTTCGTTTTGTATTCATTTAGACAAAACGTGACATTCGAGACTGATGTCTGCTTGAAACTGCTTGAGATTGCCTATAAATATAATGTCAATGTGTGATCGTATAAGTCCGTGACTTACTATGTATTATGCTCAGATTATGAAAAAAAAGGTAGTTAGACTGTGCGGAACACTGAGAGTGAAGCCACCAAAGCCAATACAAATTCAAAAACGAATGCCTACAATTCGCTTCGCATTGTACCTACTGACTGAAACTGAAACTGAAACTGAGACTCAAAAATTAATACCTAGTAAACAAAATGAGCAATAACTCTCTATGTCTAGACTAGCGGTAATTTAGTCTACCTAAGTAACTACAAAGTTATGCTGCCTACTAAAATGAAATATCACCTGTAAGCCCGCTGTTATTTACCTTTTTGTAACTGAATTGATTATAATTTGTTGTTTTTAATTCAATTTTATTCTTATTGTAGGTAGCGAATTAAATATAATTGTAATTTATTGAAATAATAATTCAGCATTTCACACACGGCCATCTGACCCCAAACTAAGACATGTTAATGTTAAGTAATTGATGTAGGTACTAACATAGGTATTAAGCACTATACTAACAATTAATGTGGACTGTAACTGTCTGAATAAATAAATATAATAATAATAATAATAAAACACTAACAGTACTTCTACGGAGAGAGGAAAATATAATATTTATCCCGTATTCCATGAATAGGTAAGCAGAGGTACGTATACGCACGCTTGCCTAGAGGTAACTTATTAATAGTCGTAGGTGACGTAAATGAGCTATAATATAATCTTACTGTGTGTCCGAACTCCCCGTTTGCAACAAATGCCGCAGCTTGACGACACGATTGGCGCAATGGCTGAGTAACTGGATGCGTCGCTGCGAGTCGTGCTACGGGCGTCGAGTCACAACATTTTTATTTTAATATGCTTAGGACTTATATAAATAAAAATATTACAATTGTAATAATTTGTTTCGTTGACATTTCGTCACATTCGACGTGGCGGCACCAGGCAGATAAAAAAAAAACAAAAGTAAATATCAAAAGAACAAGTAGACGTGACGGCGACTCGACTTAGTGGCGACTCGACATGGCGGCGATTCGACGTGGCGCGACTCGACGTCAAGGGAATAAATCCGCTGCGTGTCGCGGGCTCGGTTCCCGTACGGAATCAATAATTATAAGGCCTATAGTTAGTTGTTTCGGGTCTGGTAGTTTGTGTATGTTCGGAAACGCACCCACGACTCAAGAGAGATTCTTAAAGTGGGGTAGTTTATAAAAATAATATGTTCTGAGACTGTGAGTGCAATGTTACACACAGCAACAGTTTTTGGAAGTATCTCTCCATGGTCTTGCCAAAACACCTTGATGTACGGTCACCAAAAGAGATAAGTATCCATGTCGCCGGGAATAGTTGAAATTTACTTAGAAACCAATGGAGGGTTTCAAATGAAATTTAATTTAATTATTGAACTGTTTATTCTCTATTAATTGTATTTTATTTTATTCATAAACACCCATCGGTCTCTAAGTAAACTTCAACTATTCCCCACGACATGGATACTTATCTCTTTCGGTGACTGTACATTCAGTGTGGCTAGTTTAGGAGATGACGTTCTTATGGAATTGTTTTATTTTACTTCAGATTTTTCTCATTTTCTCTTTTTATAACGGGTCTATTGCAATAAATCGCCACCTCTCTGTTCCCCGATAAATATAATCTGGGTATCTTCAAGGCACGAGTGAACCGGCTCATCCCAGGCAAGCGAGCTCCACCTTAGGCCGCACGGCCAAACGCAAGCCTATTACATACAATTGAAAAAAAAACCGGACATGTGCGAGTCGGACTCGCTCACCAAGGGTTCCGTACAAATTTGTAGGTTATCCATATCCATCCATACTAATATTAGAAATGAGAAAGTAACTCTGTCTGTTACGCTTCCACGATGAGACGGCAAAACCGATGTTGATGAAATTTGGTATGAAAATAGCTTGAACCCTAGGAAAGTACATATGGTACTTTTTAATCCGGGACTTCGTCTGTATCCGCGATCATATTTTTTTATGATTTAATTACAAATGCATAGTTTTCAGACTTTTTCCCTGTATTACAGTATAACACGAAATTACTTGCCAAATTTCATAGTTCTAGGTCAACGGAAAGTACCTAATAAATTTTGATTCCCTTGAGAGTGTCGAAATGTACATATTTTGTGACATAAACCGCCATATCTTTTTTTCACGTTAACTTAAAAGTTTGTTGGTTTATATGGTTTTAATTTCAACTCGATACCTCTACGCGTTCCCGAGATAAAGGGTCTTGACAGACAGACGGACAACAAAGTGATCCTATAAGTGTTAAATTTTTTCCTTGTGAGGTACGGAACCCTAAAAAAACGAAAACAAGTAAAGATTTTAAGCTCTTACAAATGTTTTAATTGTAAAACCAAATAAAAATCCCAGGACTCAATTAAAAACCAAACAATAAAATGGTAACAATAGCCATTGCTTCCATCTGAGCGTTTCACAAACATTTTTATTTTTCACCATTCTATCGACGAATTGAAACAATTTCATTTTTAGAAAAATATGTTAAGGCCTAGTCGATTTTTTCACAAACAATAAATATATTGGAAACTGTTCGATTTTTTACCGATGTTTTGAATTGAATAGTGCAGGGTAGGCCTCGATGCTCGTATTTGTATAAGTTATTATTTTAGATTTGGGTCAGTTTAGGCCTAGTGGATTTTCTAGACAAACGAGTGGTTTTTTTTAATTATTTTTTCATTTTTAGGGTTCCGTACCCAAATGGTAAAAACGGAACCCTATTATTAAAACTCCACTGTCCATCTGGCTGTCTGTCACCAGGCTGTATCTCATGAACCATTGTAGCTAGACAGTTGAAATTTTGATAGATGATGTATTTTTTTTGTTGGCTTTTTTTTATGTTTTATTATTTTATATACCCCTTATTTATGTTGTGTTTACCTGTACGAGGTTACAAATAAACAATTTTTCTTTCTTTCTTTCTTTTTAAACACGCCTATGCTAAAATTTCTCCTGTGTCGTGGGTGCATTAACAAACATACAAAATTCACATACACAAACAGCCAGACCCGGGAGAACTATCTGTAGGCCATAAAAATATGTGTTCCGTGCGGGAATCGAACCCGCAACACGCAGTGCAGCAGCCAATGGCTCAGCCACTGCGCTAACTGTGTCGTCAAACTCACTCGTTCATTTTAAACAAGCACAATTAGCATTACCCATTGATATGCGGGTTTGATTCCCGCCCAGGGTAATTATTTGTGTGATGAGCACTTGTGTTTGCCTTGTGTCTGGGTGTTGTTTATCTATATATGTATGTATTTAAAATATATTTGTGTATGTATATCAGCTGTCTGATACCCATAGTACAGGGTCTCCCTAGTTTGGGGTCAGATGGCAGTGTGTGAAATGTCCCCACATATTATTATTATTATTATTATTATATAAATGAAGCCTATGGGGTGTCCGGACTAGAATAGCACCCCCATTTCATCCCGAGGGTGTCATAGAAGGCGACTAAGGGAAAATCCGGAAGTCGGACAGCAGCGGCTTCCATGTAATTAACAGTTTCACTGCAACCCCAAGACCGCCTGCCAAGCGTGGGGATTATGGCAAACCCCCCTTTGGGGGAGGCCTTCGTTTAACAGTGGACGTTTTCCGGCTGAGAATGATGACGATGATGGATGTGAAGTAAAGTTTATAACTAAATTAATCTTATGTGCGAAAAGGGTGACTATTTTCTAAACTTCCATTGAAACAATTGATCGGATTACTTTATCTTTATTCTGCGCACTTATCTTATTTTTTAATAACGTGCGCATTCTAATCTCAATGTTAATCTGTCAAAAAGTCTTCAATTATTATTCTATTCATTCGACATAGTTATCTATTTGAGTGAGTGCTCGGAAACGCAATATCGCACCAATAGCACTATCGAATAGATATAGTCCAGTTAAATCACCTCAGAAACTAGGCATTAATGGCTCATTTAAACGTTATGAAAATTTGTCCCTTCCAAAAGGTAGTTTCGTATGGAGAAGAATGGGCAAGGAATCTTTTAAAATCCCTTCCCCATTCTTCTCCATACGAAACTACCTTTGGTACCTTTGGTGTTGACAATATTTTTCATACAGCAAAATATATAACTATAGAAGCTAATTATGTTAAAAGTCAAAATCAAATCATTTATTTGAATTAGATCATTAAAGGTACTTTTGAACGTCACGTATAGTTATTGGATTGAAAACTTAAAAGGCTTTTATGGGAATAAACTAGCTTTACAGTTACGTTACAAGAGAGACTGGTCGTATTTACAAATAATAATAATAATATGTGGGGACATTTCACACACAGCCATCTGACCCCAAACTAGGGAGACCCTGTACTATGGGTGTCAGACAGCTGATATACATACACAAATACATTTTTTTTTTGTAAATACATACATATATAGATAAACAACACCCAGACACAAGGCAAACACAAGTGCTCATCACACAAATGTTTACCCTGGGCGGGAATCGAACCCGCAACACGCTGCGCAGCAGTCGATCGCTCAGCCACTGCGCCAACCGTGTCGTCATTGATAGTACGCCATAAAAGCGTGTAATAAGTGTCAAGCCAATCAGCAATCAAAACATAAAAAAAGTATTCCTATAGCAAACTGTCGACGAAGTAAAATTACGATGAAGAAAACTTTCTTTCGAAATACGAGATTAAACTTTTAATATTTTTTGATAGTTACGTACATTCGCTCTTGGTGGAATTCACAAATTTTATAAATTAGAACTTCAGAGATTTTCAGTCAAGTGGAAGCAAGCGCGTCTTTGGCCGCAACCTCCAAGTAAAACTTCGGAGGTCCCATTTTTCAGGAAATTCTTGGCGGAGTGTTCACAACTTCGTTTTCGGTCACTGCTCGTGTTGGGTAGAAGTTTGTATTACGGAAATGTTCGTGCAGAATTCATAATTTGAATACTTAATAAGTCAAATTATTTTTCTGAAAATCAAGACGTTTGTTATTGTTAAGTCTCAAATACGCTGGTATTTACTACTATTATGTACAGGATGGACCAATTCAAGTTTTAGGTACTTACAGTCGAACAAGCTATTTGGTATATTGTGTGTGTAGTAGAAAGATGAATATATTTGCCTGTATACCAAATAGCTTGTTCGACTGTACCATCTAGCAACCCTATAACTTTGACACCGATTAACTAACTAGTCTGTGTTTTCCGGGCGTTTGAAGCATCAGTCTTTGCGAATTTTTACTATGGTAGGTGCAGAAGAACACACCACAAAAACGCGCTGTTTGTGAAAACATTTTTGAAGACGACAATGGGCCGACTACCGTCGTAGCCAGTGTTATTGGGGTATGAAAACGGATTTTCTGTTGCCATTTTTAGTTGTCGTAGTATGACGTGTGGTGCCGGCCGCCAATAGAAACACCCCATTTCTACCCGTGGGTGTCGTAAAAGCCCGACAGAGGGATATTAACTAGAGGACGGGCTGCAACGTCTTTCGAGTATTATAACACCTACTGCGATCGCCAACATGCATCGGCCAAGCATGGCGATTACGGCTGAATACCCTTTAGGGGAGACCAATGCCGTGCAGTGGGCGTCTAAAGGTTGACATGATGATGATGATGAGTGTGTCGTGATGGCCCAGTAGTTATACCGCCCGCCTCTCAAACACGAGGTTGTGGGTTCGCAAATTTCATATTTACTTCTAAAGACATCGGTGAAGGGAAACATCGAGAGGAAACCTGAAATCGCCATTCCGACTTAAACGAGCATGGTGATCAATGCTCATGCCTTCTCCGTATAAGAAGAGACCTTTGCCCCGCAGTGGGACAGTTATAGGCTGGTATCAATCAATTTTTAGTTGAATAAGGCATGGCCAACTTCTGATTCCAACAGTTCCAACATTCGTCTATCTCCTAATTTCCAAAAACGGTGATGCTGACTGGTCATCAATATCACCCGATTTGATGGCACCAGATATTTTCTTGTGGAGTTTTTTGAAGACTAAAGTCTATGTCACTAAGCCACGGACTGTTGAAGAACTCAAGATCATTATTAGACGTGTAATGGCCGCTGTGGAGTCCGCAACACAAAGTCGCAAAGTGATGGAATATGCTGAAAATTACCGCAATGCGCGTCCCGCTGTAAAGGCGGCCATTTTCGCAATATCATCTTCAAGGAGTGATCCAAACAAATGACAATGCCAGATCCTGCCCCACCCATTTACAGAAAATGTAATTTAATAAAATAATTGTAATGATCATAGAATATTATTTTAATTAATTGTTTTGCTTTAAAACTTGCGATTTTGCGAACTTGCTTTCTTGGTTTGTTTCCACGAGATAGGCTCTAGTGTGGAGTTGTGTGGAGTTCATTAGCAAAATGCTTCCTTTGTGTCTTATATTTGTTTTTTTTGAGAACCTAATTGATAATGCAGACTATTGTAGATTATAAGGAAATGTAAAGAACTTTTTTGTTGGCAAATTAACAACATTATTATTATTACTTGCGGATTACATATCAATGCTAAAAGAAATGCAAATACAGTTTTTTTATTTAAATAGAAACGGCAAGTTCTGCAGCCATTAAGACTAATGTTTAGTTATTAGCAATGAATAAGCAGTAAGATGCTACATATTGCATGCCTTTGCATGACTTTTATTGAGTGGGGCAAAGTTCTATAGAGTTTCTGGCATTGTCCTTTCAAAGTCAAAAATAAACAACTATAATCACATTGTAGATTGAGAACAACGGATTAACTCACTGTGTTGTCGGGTTACTCACGGAATACTCACGTATCGTTTAATGGGAACTATAATCACATATTGATTTGTTAGCCAGTGCTGTCCTACTGCTGGGAAAAGGCCTCCTCCAAGTCCTACCAGGAAATTTTGTCCAGCGCCACCTCGAACCATCCCTTGTGGTACGCGTCCAGGTCATCTCGCCTCCTCTTTCTGGGCCGTCCTTGGTGACGCCTCTTCGCATCTTCAAGCACCCATTGCGTGGAGACTTTCGCCCAACGGTCACTCTGCATACGGCTGACGTGACCCGCCCGATTGTACTTGAGCCTGGCAACCGTTTTTCCAACGTCTGATATGCCCGTTTTGGAACGCAGCGTGGTGTTCCTGATTTGGTCCTGTCTGTTTACTTCCGGAATGCTGGGGTGTGATTCTGTAAGACCTCATTCGGTTGATAATTCGAATTTACAGTAGCGCCACCCTTGCGAGCGTTTCTCCGAGTTGAACTAAATTGACAGGAAGATTTTGACAGATAAAGTATGAGATGACGTAAGAAGTGGCATTCTGTAAGGTAATTTCCCTGTCACTTCGACGCTCACTTCGCACTCGAATCCGATTCAAAGTGTCAAATATATCAAGGTCATTTTGAACCATACGCGAAGTGAGAGTGAATAGCGATGTGAGACGCGAGTTGTTGTTTGAATTTTACAGAATCGACCTACTGCGCTCCATTATCACTTAACAGCAAATAAATTTTTCACTTCTCTTGCTCAAAAAGGCCGTCATTGTAGCATACCAGAGAGGGGATAAAATAGCATTTCATCCTCTAGGGGAAAAAGTTTCTTTTTTAAATTTTTGTGTGTCAAATATGACAATGAGCCTACAAAAACGAAAAAGTCTTTAGTCATGAGTAGAATAATCATGAATAAAGACTCGACTTATTACTGTTTCATAAAAAAAGAACCTAATTTTAATTTTGAAAATGGAACTAAAATCGGCGATCTCTGGTAGAATGCATGCAATGTGTTGCGGCTACAGAAGAAACAACAAAAAGACATTGGCTCGAAATCTTTATAATTTTTCTCTAATTGCAAATTGAATTGGTAGTGACCGTAATTAATTTCATATTGTATTGGATTGTTTTATTTTCTCGCAATCGTAGTGAAAAGTATAGTGTAACACACGGCGCTAAAACCCATTAAAACTCGGTTTCTATTTACTCCCTCGCTAAAGCTCGGGAGTAAAACTACCTCGTATATAATGGATCATTTTAGCTCCTTGTATAACAATCTACTATTATGGGGCGCACTATGAGCTCAACTGTCAATTAGGAGACACAAAAGTTAAACAATAACAAGTGACCGATATTTCGCTTCTGGACAGACGAAGGCCTTTGGGAACACTTTAATAAAACCACCGTAAAAAAACACAATTCTTTTTCCCTTTTAGAAAAACTGTCTCATTCTCCAAAACCACCAACCAGGGTGCCCTTTCCAATATTTCTCTTTATTAATGGTCTGTGACACGACCCCTCACTGCGACCATCAATTCCACGTTTGGACAAGCGTCCGACCAAAAAACTACGGTCCCGCAGCATTTGTGAGATAGATGGATTTTATCGCCCATTATGGAATGTCATCAAAGAAGAAAATTGTTTTTAAAGTAAAGGAAAAAAGTGCTATTTTTATTGTGTCCCAAATCGAATGGTTAACATCAATCAAGTAATTTATACTAATTATAATAAAGAATAATATTTGGGGACATTTCACACATGGCCATCTGACCCCAAACTAGGGAGACCCTGTACTATGGGTGTCAGACAGCTGATATACATACACAAATACATTTTAAATACATACATATATAGGACACAAGGCAAACACAAGTGCTCATCACACACACACACACACACGACGACACAGTTGGCGCAGTGGTTGAGCGATCGACTGCTGTACAGCGTGTTGCGGGTTCGATTCCCGCCCAGGGTATTATAATAAAGAGGTGAAATTGTCTGTTTATTAATAAGAGGTCAACTCTGATAGTACTGATCCAATTACGACACGACGACACGGTTGGCGTAGTGACAAAGCGATTGACTGCAGCGCTACGTGTCGCAAGTTCGATTCCCGCGCGGAACAAATATTTATATGGCCTACAGATAGTTGTTCCGGGCCTGGCTGTTTGTGTATGTGAGTTTATATGTTTGTAAACGCACCCATGATACAAGAGAAATTCACAGAGTGGGGCATAGTTTAAAAAAAAAGCTGCCAAGTGCGAGTCGGACTCGCCCATGAAGGGTTCCGTAGCAACAAGTAAGGTAAATTGCCGGTTACTATTTATGACGTATTAAAAAAAACTACTTACTAGATCTCGTTCAAACCAATATTCGGTGGAAGTTTACATGGGTACATCATATATTTTTTTAGTTTTATTATTGTTATTTTAGAAGTTACAGGGAGCGGACACATTTTACCACTTTGGAAGTGTCTCTCGCGCAAACTATTCAGTTTAGAAAAAAATGATAGAAACCTCAATATCATATTTGAGTTTCAGTTCTAAGTGTGGGGAAACCCCCAAAATGTATTGCTTTTTTTCTATTTTTGTGTGAAAATCTTAATGCGGTTCACAGAATACATCTACTTACCAAGTTTGAACAGTCTAGTTCTTATAGTTTCGGAAAAAATTGGCTGTGACATACGGACGGACAGACAGACAGACATGACGAATCCATAAGGGTTCCGTTTTTTGCCATTTGGCTACAAGAAGCTATACCTCTAACACCGCGTGTTATAAGATTTGTTTTAAGGTAAAACAACATTGTTTTAAATAAGTATAATATAATATGGTAAAAAGTAAAAGCTCTGCCATAGTTATTTTAAGCCTACCACGGTCGTTACGTGAATGGATGAGACCCCTACGTATCTCGGAAACAGGTAAAGCCGTTGGCACCGTTGGCTGTCATTTGTACATCCTTGACAGTTGTAATGAGTTGTCAAAAGCCATGATCTGACAACCAGTTTTACCAAGGGGTATTGTGATGCCCAGTAGTTGAGTTCTGGAGTTTAGATAGGCAGTCGCTTCATGTAAAACATTTTCATCCAGCTCATCCAGTTAGATTGGAAGCTGACCCCAATATACTTGGGAAAAGAATTAAGTACATGGTGATTTTACCCTCACTCAAATACACACACCCACACAAACACCCACTCTGGGTATCTTTAGGGTACGAGTGAACCGGTTCATCTTAGGCAAGCGTGTTCCAACTTAGGCCGCATTATCACTTACGATCAGGGGGCCAAGTCTGCTATTTTTATAATTTCGTCATTCCAACACGATCCCATTGTCATTTTGCTAAAAGTTCGTAATCTGCTAAATTCATAATGGTCGATCTTTGATTGCACAATGACGTTCTAATGGTAAATCACGGATCAGAGGAACTGTCAAAATGTTAGCAGATTACCGCCTAAGTCAGTCATTCAGTTGTCATTTTGTACGAGATTACCATTCTATATCATTTCTTTCAATGGCGTGTCAGTGGTTGACCATGGGAAAGTCATAATGACGCCATTATACTAGTAGATTACAAAACTTGTCAAAATCAACAATTATGAAATCAATGAGAGACCATTCTGACACTATCGTAATATCAGACTTGAGGCCCAGGTGAATTGCGGTCAAACGCAAGCCTATTTAATAGTAAAACAAAAAAAAAACTCACATACTGGGACCCACACACACCCCACACCCTCCACTCACGTATACTATTTTTCCACACCCACGTGGACGAAACCGCTGGCAGAAGCTAGTATCTACTTACTGGAATCGTAACATAAAAAACATTTAAAACTTAAAACCCCAACATGGTGGATGCTGCAGTTATATATATATTCCTCTCTTTTATTACTTTGTTATTCTATTCCATAATATTAATTCGTCGTGGCATCTAGTATATATTTTGATAACAGTGGAATAAAATATAAAACACTTAGGTACTTTAAAATTCTGACGAGACCTAATTGGAACAAGAGCACTTATTATTTAAGTATATTAAAACGATTCTGTCTGCAATGCTTTGTCTCGTTTTAGGGATCCGTAGCTGATGAAGTAATCTCTATTATTAGGTACTAGAGAGATAGTAGACCATATTTGTTCAGACACCGAGATAATAGTGGAATATTTTCTATTGCTTAGAATACTCCATGACCACCTACGATGCAAACTTAAATGTACATCGATTCATGTTTTGTCATACTGTTTCTACATAATAGTACCAATTCCCTTGTTCATAAACTAAATTAAAATTAGGCATTTGGCATCTCTTACTACCAGGTAGCTGAAGAAAAGGACGGCGACAGACAAAGACTAAGTTAGAGATGTCAAATTAGTGTTTCCCTTGAACTTCGAAGTGTTTTTAATCAATACGTTCTGAAATGACAACTATAATTGTATGAACATTTTAGATCAACTTAAATTGACAGCTCTTATTAATATATGTCTCTTTCTTGTTTTATTGGAGAGAAAGAGAATTGGAGAAAAAGAGTTTCTAACACGTATACTACCAGGTCGATGACAGCAGGTAAATATGATTTACCCAGGGTTAGTAATTACTATGGCGACAGAACTTTAAAAAAACGCGTTCCCTATTTATTGAACACTTTGCCTGCTGACATCAGACAAGAAGTTAATAAAGTAAAATTCGCACGTAAACTTAAAAAATATTAACTAGATTCTATGTAAGTGTACGTTTTAAGTATATTACATAGGTTACAGATGTACCTGATAATAGGTTTAATTTTAGAGAGAATCAACGATCTCACAGTTAAACTGCGTAAGCAGTTTTGTGGGGCAATGCACGTAGTTTTAAGAAATTTTTTTAAGTGAATAAAACATTTATTCCTTCATTAATTCATTCAAAGAGATATAAATAGCTTAAAATTAATTTAGTTCGTGCACAACATAATTGGCACCATTATAAAATTATTGTATGTGTTCTGTATTTTTTTTAGCTAACAGAGAGCTCCGTTATCCCTGAGTGTCATAGGCTGTAAAAAAACCACCATAAGACAAACTACAAAATAAAACAAAACAACAAACACACAAAAACTAAACCACACACACAAAACCACACACGAATACTATCAAAATTAGAGATCCTTAAAAAAATCAGGCGGACAAAGTCGCGGGTGAGAACCGGTTTCATGTAATTAAAAGGTTATTTACTATTCAATCTCCGGCACTATAATTCAGTCCAGTGACAGTAAAAAAAAAATTCATTCAAAAAATAAATCTTTATTTATTTTGCTGAATTTTAAAATAAAATAAGCAAAAGCATTGATACCGCTCACAATCTAAAAAGCCAAAGGTACCTCGTAAATAAAAGTTGGAAAAGGCCTTCGTCCATTTTGTTAAATCACCCCTAATTGATGTAACTGAGAGATTCACTCAAGTTAATCGCGTTAACTTGGCGCCCCGCCAGGTGACACGATTTATTTTATTTTATTCTAAGGTCGTGATTTTTATGTCAATTCTATGATTATTTACTGGTTACATCTATATATATAAAAGGCAAAGGTGACTGACTGATGTATCAACGCACAGGCCAAACCCTTAAGGCTAGAAAATAGAAATTTCGTACACGTATTCCTCTTATGACGGTGGCATTCACTAAGGAAGGATTTTTCAAAATTCAACCCCTAAGGGGGTGAAATAGAGGATAAAAGTTTGTATGTAACTTTTTATATTCCTTGGATATATTTGCATTACCTACCTAGGTAGCTAGGTAATTATAGCTAGGGTAGGTTAGGTAGGTATAGGTAGGTAAATAGGGACAGGACAACGTCTGTAGGGTCAGCTAGTATTAAATATTTTTGATTTTAAAACAAATCCAAAAACGAATTTCAATCTAGTAGCGACCTAATTATATAAATATTAGTACAGCCGTACAGTAGCGACACGCACCGCCTCTCTCCAAAACACTGTTCCTCACCTCTTCCCGCGTCGAACGTGCTCTCGAAACTGCTTTTAGTTCAAGAGGCAACGTAGACACGCACACATACGCACGTATTTGTAAGGTGTGTCCATACTATACTTACTCATTATCTGCTTAACCTTTTCCCAACTATATTGGGATCGGTTTCCAGTCTAACCGGATGCAGTTGAATACCAGTGTTTTAAAATAATAAAAAAAAAAAAAATAATAAAAAGCTTTATTGCAAAAACATGTACAACTTTTACAGTAAATCTTACATAGGGACCTCCTTTTAAGTAAAAGATATACCTGTGCTAGGAGGCCCCGCTCTTCTATGACAGTTGTTAATAGTTATGGTAAAAGTGATGTACAGAAAGAATATAAAATTTTAACAAGATGAGGCTCAAACAAAAATAAAATACGAGACAAAAAATAATAATAAAAATTAAATGAAAAACTTAGATATATCCTAAAATAGTGTGTGTGAGTGAGTGTATGTGTGTGTGTATGTGTGTGTATGTGTGTGTGTGTGTGTGTGTGTGTGTGTGTGTGTGTGTATCTTTACAAATCATATTGACGATGCTTGCAGCAATAATTCAATGTCATCATAGGTTTTATGTTTTAGCCATTGAACTATTGCCTTTTACTATTGTTTTACATGAAGTGACTGCTTGTCTGATTTCCAACAACATATTATGGCATAGCACGACTTGCACGGCTAAACGACTGAAGTAATGTTGATGAAATTTAGTTCAGACTAACCGAGGCTGCCAGGTTGCTCATATTGGTTTTCGGGACATCGCCAAGCGGCTGGTCGACTTTTCATGTGACCAGAAGACTGGCCTGTTCTTCGACCAAAGAATCAGCATTGCCAAACAACGTGGCAATGCTGCCAGTCTATTGGGCAGCGGTCTCCCGTTGACAGCGATGCGGACGAGTTTTATAAACTCTCCCTACTTTTTGAGTTGTTCGTAGTTTTATTGGTTTTATTTTTAAGTTTTGTTCAGGCTGAGCTTGCACCACAAGAAAAGATAGGGGCCACTTTTTAATCCACGATTTCGTCTTCTTCGAAATTTAAAGTAACAGATTTATTTATTCAGATAAAACATATACAGAACCCAAGCACAGAAAACGGCAGTAAATGCTTATTGAATTCCCTCAAGCCCCTGTGATACGTGTACTAGTAAGTAATTGGGTTCATTTTATGAAAAACGTGGAGTTAGCTCTGAGACAGATAGCAGGCAAAGGAATCTTGGAGACACGAACCGTATTGACGGTGGAATCGGATTAGTGAAAAGGTATATGTAAAGTGCTTTGTGCAGAGAGTATTTTAATATAATCATTAGTACAGGAATGATGAGTCTGTTGGAATTACGGAAGCTAGTACGTGCTGGTAATGTTAATTCACATACGTTGACAATAGTAGTTCCTAGTTCTGTTCTGTCACCTGCTTGATTTAGAGGGAAGTGGAAAATATGTTTCTCTTACTCCTCCGCTGTTCTTTTCTGATTAATTTCATTGCGGGATATATATTTTTTTTATTTGGCTCACCGACAATTAAATACACTTTAAATACCTACAAAGATATGAGATACATCTAATATACTTATAAACTAGTGTACCAATCTCTTACAGGTAAGCACATCATGTACCTACTACTTATTTGTCGATTGGCATTCAAAAATACAAAAAAACAATAATACACAAATATTGGGTATTGGACGCCTACTTAAAATTCGATGAGGTTTTATACTCACCGAACATAAGCATGTTTTCGATTGAAATCGAAATTAAGTCAGAATAAAAATCGCATCGAATTAAATTTAAAATCAAAATTAAATAAGAATCAGAGTACAATATAAATAAAATTAATGATACGATTAAAATCAAAATTAATTCAGAATCATAATCATAATGAAAAATTATAAAGAGACAATTCTTATTTAAAGAGACAGTTGAATCTCATGTTGATTTCTCCGGGACTCGTCGAGCTTCATAGCTCCGCCGTTTTGTTTGGCCGCCACTGGCTTACAGGAGTTGCAGTGGTTTGTGAGTAGTGTGGCGGACTTGTCCCATTAAAAAGAAGTACGTTGACAATGAGTAACACCTTTTAACTTTGTTTCTGGAAAGGCAACGCAAGGCCTCTGGTATTACAGGGGCCCTAGCCAAATTACCCAAATTGACAATCTAGTCATTAGTCATTAGTCATTTATTCATTAACAAGAAAATTGTATCTGAATTTACATTACACAATTACAGAATATACAATAAAATAATTACATTTGAATTTTAAATAATAATTACATCAATAATTTAAAAATAATAAATAATTATACATTTCGTCAATACCATGTCAACAACCATTTCTACACATAAATTAAACATTAAAGTCAACCTTAAAATTTTAAATCATAAAAATAGAATAATAATTGACACATAAATTAGCAAATATTGATAGAATTAATTAAAAATAATAATATTAAATTTATAGTTTTATGAATAAATCAGTTAAAATCATTTAATAAAATTTAGCAACCCAGGATTATTTCAATAAAATGTATATTTTCTGTCAAATAAAATTACAGTTCTTCTACAGCATATAGACACTTGTTTAATAGGAATGTTTTTAGTTTTAATTTGAAAGCGCTACTGTAGACAGCACTTTTAATGTCTAAAGGCAACCTGTTGAATAATTTTACAGACTGGTATCGTGGACTGTGTTTAACAATTCTTAGGCTATGATTATTAAAAAAAATATTTTTCAAGTCCAGTCTACGGGTGCCTTCCCTTATTTGCCGTTCTTCTACTGTCTCATAGTCTTGTATATTTTTGGCCATATTACTAAGTAGTAACAGAACATAAAGACTTGGTACTGTAAGTATGCCTAAATTAATAAAATGATGTCGGCAACTGTCTTTGTGAGATGCGGACCATGGTACGAATTGCACGTTTTTGTAGTACTAAGGCCCTTCTACTATTATATTCATAGCTATTGCCCCAAAATAGTATGCTATATCTAATTTTGGACTCCACTAGCGCAAAATATACCATTTTTAACTGTTCTATGCTGATATCATTTCTCAGGGCTCTCAGAGCGTAACATGCAGATGATACCGAGGCATCAATTGTTTTTAATTCCTTTTTCCAGTTTAATAGTTGGTCAATATGCATACCTAAAAATTTTACTTCGGCCACGAGCTCAATTTTAATTTCATTTAAGGCAACACTTAAATTATCTGTGTTACGGGCTGTAGTTTTAAATAACATAATTTGAGTTTTTTTACTATTAATGACTAATTTATTTGCCGTAAACCACACATAAAATGCTTGTAACGTAGCATTCACCCTTTCTGTCAACTCTACCATGTCCTTAGCCACCACTATGGCATTTGTGTCATCCGCGAAAATTACTAATTTAATGTCCGGTAAAATTGTATTTAAATAATTAATCAAGTCATTTATAAATATTAAAAATAAAATAGGTCCGAGTACAGATCCCTGTGGAACACCTGTTGATATGGGTACAATTTTATTTTTTTTATTTATACATTTTTTTACAATTATTCTGAGTTTTGTCAATTTCAACGTACATCCGCCTGTTTTTTAAGTAGAAAGAGAATAGTTGCAAAGCATTTCCTCTTATTCCGTAATGTTTCAATTTAGTCAAAAGTAATTCATGGTCAATTGTGTCAAATGCGGAGCTTAAATCTAGGAATATACCTGCAACTCTCATTTTATTATTAATTTTGCTTATCACATCATCCAATAACGTATATATGACGTCTGAAGTGCCAACGCCCTTTTGATACCCAAATTGTCTTTTATTTAAAATTTTATTTACTCGTAAATGTGCTAATAGTCGACATTTAAGTATTTTTTCAAACACTTTTGACAGCACTGGTAATAAGGAGATGGGTCTATAGTTTTTAGGATCAGACTTACTTCCCTTCTTATAAACAGGTATGACCTTAGCCAGTTTTAGCTGTTCTGGGAAAATAGCCTCTTTTATACATTTATTGAAGAAGTCAGATAGAGGCTCGGCTAATATTACAATGTGCTCCTTGAACAGGCAAATTGGAACTTCGTCATACCCACAGGAATGTTTGATTTCCATTCTTTTAATTATGGTACAAATCTCGTTTGGGGTGGTAGGAGAAATATGCATGTCACTACTAACCTTGTCTGTGTGTGAATAGAGAAATGCCATTGCCTGGTCTCCTTCATTTATGTCAGTAGCACCTTTGTAGTCAAATTGATTCACTAGTATGTTGGCTATTTCCTCTGGATCCACTACAATTTGTCCATCAACCTTAAGCCTAAGGTCCCGCTGAATCACATTCTCTCTGTTAGTGCACTGATTTACAATTTTCCAAATTTCCTTACTCATATTTTTAGATTTGTTAATTTGTGACATTATGGCAAGCTTTTTAGCTTCAGTAACAATTTTCCTGTAAAGCCTAACGTACATGTTTTTATATTTTAGAACACTTGGTTCAAGGCTCTTTCCATTGCGTGCACATAAAAAACGTTTCATTTTGCTAGAGGTACGTATCCCCTTAGTGATCCACTTTGATTGTGATTTACTCTTTAGGTTAATTTTACTTTCTCTCTTCCTGTAGCTACTGCGAAACACTTTATAAAAACTTTTTAGAAAAGTATTAATACCCATACTAGTCCAAGATTCTTTAAGAATACCCTGTACGAATGCCGCACTATTCTTATTGTTGTATACTCTTTTGTTTGTTACAATAAACCGATTCTCATTCAGACATGGATCGGTTTGATTTTTTAAATGAACCTCAGCAAAAATACCCGCATGCCCGTCGGCCAAACCTACGTCACAACCCAAGACATATGCATCAGGCAGATTGGTTAAGATGTTGTCGATACACGAAGTACTATTATTACGCATAAAAGTAGCCGAGGAGATTAGATGCCTAAAACTATAACACTTCAACAAACTAAGAAATTCGGTAGTTTTTTTATTGTCTACTAGCAGATCTATATTGAAATCACCGCATATTATACATTTCCTATTGAACAAGTAATCCAATAACTTCTCTAATTTTTCTAAGAACTGTTCGTAATTTTTGTCAACAGGATTTCGATAGCAACAGCAGATATAAAGACCAGTGACAGTATCTTATCTTATCTACAATCGTTATCGCTAATAGAAAACTATAGTTTGACCAATACCGCTGTACCGCGCCTTAGGAAGGCGCGGCGAGGTGGGGGGCCGGGAAGGAAAGAGCATGAGTTCACATGAGATCGATATTGTTGGATAGATCTTACGATATCAGTTTACAGCTATAAGGCACGCCAGTTCTTGACACGCCAGACTTACGTTTTAAATTATTTAATTGAATAGGAAATTAACCAAATAAGAATACCTAAATATTTCATTTAATTTAACTACATATCATATATTATATTTAGTTCATTAAATATAACCGAAATATAGTCATATTTTACTAAAAATAGGCAGATGATGAATAAGAATTAAACTTATAATTCAAATCAGGACTTGTTTTATTGATAATTGTTTAAATTTACAAACAAATAATGCAGTATAAATATACTTTCAAAGCTTTTTTTACAAAGCTTTCTTTGTCTGCTTTTCTTTTCTTAAAATATTCGGCCACCTTAAAAATGACGGTCTTAACATCACGAGATAACGCACGACCCATCTTTGAATATATATCTCATGTGCTTCTGACATAGACAGTCCGGTAAATAACTAGCGACCGCCATGAGCGTTGATGGCGGACCAAAATGTACTCTGTGCGGCGGACTGGCAAAGCGCAACAGCCGGTGCTCCCCCCCCCCCCCCCCGTCTCGCCTGCCTAAGGCGCGGTACAGCGGTATTGGTCAAACTATAATGAAAAGTTTGGGAATCACGTTATCTCAACGTTAAGTCACGTGATCGAAAATAAAGAATTGATGACGACGAGGCGTTAATTATTATAAATATAGGCTAGTATATAAATGATGCATGCTAAATTAATTTTACGTTCATAGAAGTAACTTTTGAATCTCAACTAAAACATAGTTTATAATAATTATTATAAACTGTTAATATACTATAATAATTGTAAAATTTAAGTATTAAATTTACTGTTCTCATACACTTAAGTCACAAGTAGGTACACAGTGTTCTTTCTAACATAAGTCACTAAAATCGCTTTTTATTTTATTTTTATCAAATTATATTTACGTGCATGTTAGTATTAATTAAAAACATCTCAATATTCCAGTAAAGTTGAATTTATAGTTTAACGCTATTTTTTTATACAGTTTTTAGTTGTTCCTGAAAAGTTTCACTTTTGGACTTATGTTTTTTAGTCTGCCAACCCTAGTTATTGTAGACAGAGATACGATACGATGCGTTTGTAACTTGGCTAGGCCTACAGATTTCTATAAGCAGCGGTAACCACATAACATCAGGTGAAGTGAGCTGTCATCTGTCGCGAAGCTAGGGATTAACAAAGCAGACGGATGGATGACAACTCACTTCACATAGGTGTTCACCGAGGGAGGTTGTAACAGAATAGACATACAGCAGTGCTATTCTGCTACAATCTCCCTCGGTGAACACCTAGGTGAAGTGAGCTGTCATCCGTCCCGATAGCAGGGATTGACATAGCAGACGGACGGATGACAACTCACTTCACCTAGGTGTTTACCGAGGGAGATTGTAACAGAATAGACATACAGGTGGGCTTGTTTACCATCCAATATCACTCAGGGATAACGTAGCATTCTATTAGCGAAAGAATAGTCAAAATCGGACCAGCAGTTCCGAAGATTAGCGCGAACAAACAAAGAATTAATCAAACTCTTTAACTTTATAATATTTGTATAGATTGTAGCATACATTGAGTGGTGTATGTCCTGACATAACAAGAGTAGACCCAAGATAGTCCCTACCACGGAAACACCGAACACAACCGATTCGAACTAATTATTCGTTTCTGCTATTATTCCTTTTTTTCCACCCAACCAATCACGATCTCCCATTTAGTTCTCCTATCTTTAGTGTATAAAAAATCTTCTGTGTCGTTTAGGAGAAGTTCAGTGACATACAAATTCAAATTCAAATTAATTTATTGTTTGTCACAGGTGTTGAAGGTGCTCTTATCATAATAATATTTAGATCGCTGTAACATACCCATAGGGCGTACAATATTGAATAATAATTTAAAATCTATACCTCCATGAATATTATTATTCATGCAAAAATACCTCAAAATAAATTAATTATTACTCATGTCAAAAATCCTTATGCCTTATTATTATTACACAAGTCATACACACTATAAATAATAAAAAAAGGTTTATTTTCAAGCAACAGGGTTCATAGAAATATCACTGAGAAATTACAAAAAAAAAAAAAAACAAAAACAAGCAACAACCAGGGGGCCAAGTCTGCTATTTTTATAATTTCGTCATTCCAACACGATCCCATTGTCACTTTGCTAAAAGTTCGTAATCTGCTAAATTCATAATGGTCGATCATTGGTCGGTTGAATTATAACCAATGACCGCACAATGACGTTCTAATGGTAGGTCACTGATCAAAGGAACTGTCAAAATTTTTGCAGATTACCGCCTAAGTCAGTCATTCATTTGTCATTTTATACGAGATTACCATTCTTTATCATTTCTTTCAATGGCGTGTCAGTGGTTGACCATTGGAAAGTCATAATAACGCCATTATGTTAGTAGATTACCAAACTTGTCAAAATCAACAATTATGAAATCAATGATAGACCATTCTGACACTATTGTAATAGCAGACTTGAGGCCCAGACTAAACGCTTATCGAGCAACAATATGCCTACTACAACAATGCCGGATGTACGGGCAATCCAGTCTGTTGGCGATCATCGCCAGGACGTTGAACGTTGACGTCGTTGGACGTTGGCACTGCCCCGCACTCTGCGGGGAGAAGTTCACTATGTCACTGAACTCCTCCTAAACGGCTGGAACGATTGTGCTGAAATTTAAGTGTGTGTTCCAGTGGATTCGAGAATGGTTTAGATTGACAATTGGACCCGCTAGGTGGCGAGCAGTCAAGTTGTAGGACTTTTTATTTTAAGGGCAGGACAACGCCTGCCGGGCCCTCTAGTAGACATATAGAGTTCTCGAAATGTCCTCTTTTGATATTAGAATGGGCACACATTTTTTTAAAAGGTGCTTTGTGTCTATCCCTCCATTTACACTCAGCCCCTGCCACTGCTCCTGCCGCTGCCGGAAATATTTCCTTAAACACTTTTGCGCGAGTATCGAAGCGAGTGAGTGTTAACACTCAGCCTTCATACTTCTTTATTGAACGAGGGAGCGCCGGGCAATGGCAGCGGCATGAGCAGTGGCATCACGAGTGACTTGTTTACATTCTCGCGCTGCCCACTTCCCTGCTCACTTCCCTGCCCAACAGGACTTAGTGTAACCGTGGTATTTGAGTCAAATGCATATCCATGGTAACAATTTGACATTGACATCACCTTTACGTCGTAGCAGTAAGAACGAAGTTCAAATGTTAATTAGTAATATTATCTTTATTAAAACTTGCGGTTTGTTATCGTTTTAATGCATACAAACCACATTTAATATATTCGCTCAAGTTGTAAAACTTAGCTCGAAACTTAATTACGGAGTAAATCTCAACTTACTTAACCTATAGTTTTGTTGACAGTTTCAGTTGAAAACATACGGTTACGGCGCGACCGCTCTCAAAGCATTTTGTTTATTAACTACTAGCACTTTCCCCGCGACATCGTCCGCGTGAATTAGCAATATAGCCTATGTTACTCAGCGATAATGTAGCTTTCGATTGGTGAAAGAATTTTTGAAATCGGTCCAGTAGTTTTTGAGTTTATTCGTTACATACAAAAATACAAATCTTTTCTCTTTATAATATTATTATTAACTAGCTTCTGCCCGCGGCTTCGCCCGCGTAAAATAGAACGATTATCCCAAGGGAACACATTATCGGGATAAAAAATATCCTATGTGTTAATCCAGGAAATGGTCTACCTGTGTGCTAATTTTCATGCAAAACTGTTCAACGGTTTACGCGTGATTGAGTAACAAACATCCAAACATCTTTACAAACTTTCACATTTATAATATTAGTAGGATTATTATATTATATTAGTATAGATATAGACTAACAAGTTATGGCCGCAGTCTCCTTTTGATGTGAATTTTAGTATTTATCTAGACACTCGGTTACTCCGAAATAGACTATGTCGTCATACCATAAAGTACCTACGCTTGTAACACATTGCATTCAGATTTTACTACCAAGAACCATGTCCACAATCCTAAAACGACACAAATAAAACAACCTTCTTGGAAGCTATATTTTTTAGCCGTTTGGGGTTTTTCAGGACATCGCTAAGTGGCTGGTCGAATCTCCACGTGACCAAAGGGCTGACGTATGTTTTGGAAAAAAAGAATCAGAATTGCCTTGCATTACAGCAATGCTACCAGCTTTTTGGGTTTTTCTTCGTTTTACAGTGATGCTAATGAGTTTTTCATGTCGTATACCTTTCATAATTATGATTATTTAAACGGTTTCTATGCAATTATTAGCTTAAGTTGTAAAATAAAGAAATGATGCGTAGCTCCCTTAAATCATGATAAACAAAGTCAGTGTTGGAGACAAAACGTAACACCGCCCGCCATTGCAACTACGGGAGCGGGGCAGCGGCGAGCGGCGGGACGACGGGCCGTTGACCATATTCCAAAAATCTACGGACCAAGAAACGCGCTTCCTTTATGTTCAATATACGAACCAACCTATGTTTAGTATGCGTACTGACTGTTAGTGATACTCAGAGGTTTATATTTTATTTATAAACCTCTGAGTATCATTAACAGTCAGTACGCATTTTATTTTCAGACAGTTTGATTTTCTCTTTTGGAAAATTGCTTGTGTATGCCTTGTATAAGGTAGATAATATAGGATTATTGTGTAAATCTATTCTCTTTTTGAAATCTTAAAACGCAAATTAGTTTATCATGCGTCACTTCGTGAACGCCTATTCCACACCCCCGTGTGTTCTCGTCTGAAGTAGTAGCTTTGTTTTGCTTACCGCTTCTTAGTAAAGCACTGGGTGGACGGTTAATTTATCGGGCCATT
The DNA here is from genome assembly GCA_947361185.1 of Charanyca ferruginea. Taxonomy (NCBI): domain Eukaryota; kingdom Metazoa; phylum Arthropoda; class Insecta; order Lepidoptera; family Noctuidae; genus Charanyca; species Charanyca ferruginea. The sequence continues at coordinate 2,021,183 of OX376058.1, read as the reverse complement.
TGTACGACTTGGAGGGTGACCACATTTCATAAATTATCTTTTACGAGTTTTATCATTTTCGTTGAAAGCATGTGTGCTTTGAGTGAGTGATGTTATGACATCCAAGTTTTCCAACTATTCCGACACTAACTGGTCTGATTAGTAAATTATGACCCTTGTGGTACGAACCTTCTCAAATGTTTATTATATTCCTCCAAACATCTGTTTTAACAGATTTAACTTTTTGTTAATATTTTACCCACTGATGGATTGTGTATTTAAAAACTATTAAAGAAAACTATTATAAATCTTTCATGTAAAGATGATACCTAAAAGATACAAATAGCAAATATTTAAAGCCTTAATTAAGATGCTTTAAATTTTTAACTTAAAATTTATTTTATTTTTCTTTATTTTTCAATTTACTTGCAAACTTTCCATGTAGCTTACACAACTGACATATTTTTGATGTGGTTGTTACTTTTTTCTTTTTCGACTTGATAGAGTAAACGGAGGACCGTGGGGTGTCCGGGCTAGAATAGCACCCCCCCCCCCCCCCCATTTCATCCCGAGGGTGTCGTGGAAGGCGACTAAGAGAAACCCCGGAAGTCGGGCAGCTGCGACTTTCTTGTACTTAAGGCGACGATATACACCGGCGACCTTGAGCGACCAGAAAATCGTATGCGCTGCGACCAAATCTCTCAAAGTTTAGTCGAAAAAATTAAATAAAAGGTAGTATTCTTTAATTTAAAAAAGGCGTATACTAAAAGATAGATAATAAAATTGTCTGTAAGATAGTGTAAGTTTCGTTTAATTATACCTGGTAGATTTTGTGTGATTGTCGATGTTTTGTCCGCGTCAGACACTGCTTCACGAGTTAATTAAACTAATTAATATGAATATAATCAAAAATATTCACATACTAAATGCTTAAGAGAATGTTCTAGTTTAACATATATTTTTTTCAAATCATTTACACTACACATTTTGACGTGATTGTCAGTTTAAAATCTGTAAAAGTCGTTAATAGCCCCTTAACAACTCTCTAAGACACCTGCCAAGCGTGGGGATTATGGCAACCACCTCCTTAATGGGGGTGGCCTTTGTTCAACAGTGGACTTCTTCAAGCTGATGATGATGTTGAGAGTAAACAATTGTTGATAGACCAAATAAATAAAACTCCCCACATCATGGTCACCTCTCCTGGTGTATGCAAATCACATCACCGGAACGTTTTTTCTTGCGCCGCCACCTGCCGGAGTGGAGCTTAATGATATAAAAACACAGCTGGTCCACCGTCACAGTATTATACAGAGCAGTAGAACCATAATTATTTACTGCCCCTAAGAAATAATTTGCTGCTGTTATCCACCACCAGCAAATTTTTGTAATCAGCCTATTTCAGTGTTTCTATCTTACCGTTGAAATAATACATCTACAGAGAAATAGTAATTTGTAAAATGAGGTTCGTTATCTTCAAAAAGTTGTCTCGTACAGACAGCGTCATTAACTGGTTACCCCTCACGCATTTCAATTCCTTCGAATAGGGAGTACCAATTAATGACGCTGCCTGTACATACCACGTGGACCTCTCGCACAGACGACCGTAGATAATATCACGTCTCTTTCTCGTAGACGCCTCGTATACATCACGCAGTCGCCTCGTACACACCATGTAGTCCCTTCGCACACACCACGTAGACCTATTTTATATCTACGAATAAACAGTAATCTATGAAAGCGTCCATTGTCAGAAGTGGACCAAATTGAAATGGAACCACACGGGAAGCACTAGCTTTCAAATAAAAAAAGAATCATCAAAATCGGTTCACCCAGTCCAAAGAAATCAAGTAACAAACATAAAAAAAAAAAAAAATACAGGCGAATTGATAACCTCCTCCTTTTTTGAAGTCGGTTGAAAAGAAGGCCATGCATTGGTTATTAAAATAATGAATCATTTTATCTGGGAACCACAAACTTTTCTAGTTTACATAAATTCTTAAATAATTTAAGAATTTATGTCTGAATTTATGTTAAGCCTTCAAAAACTAAAAAGTGAAAAATAACTTTAGCACAGACCACACATTGACTTTAGTTTCGGAAGTCGGTGGCAATACAAAACAACAAACAGAACAAAGCCACTGAATTTCGAAACTAAAGCCAATGTGTGGTCTGTGCTAAAGTTATTTTTCACTTTTTAGTTTTTGAAGGCGGTTGTCTTTATTGTAAAAAGCTTTTTTTGACCCTAATTGTCGGATAACAATCGAGTTAACCTACCGTTATTCTGCAACTAGGGCAACACCTCACCGGTGTCCTATGTAAACAATACCCCATACAGCGCCATGCTTATGAAAATGTATGTGCATACTAATTTGATGGCGCCGACCGTACGCAGTGACACAGAGTGGGTTTGATGAGGTATGTTTATTACAAACAGTCATGTGGATTGCAACGCACTACGTCTAATGCCGGAACTGCGACAACTTGAACTCTGACTGCATTTGTCTTTATACATATAATTCGTTTGTGCGTGTACATATGACTGAACTCCTCCTAAACGGCTGTACCGCTTTTGATTTTTTTTTTTGTGTGTGTTCCAGTGGATTCAAGAATGGTTTAGATTTACAATTGGACCCGGTAGGTGGCGCTATAACGGGTTCTAGGACTTTTTTATATTCGGGGCAGGACAACGTCTTCGCATTTCCGTCGTTCAATATTGCTTTAGTAAATTTTAGTCAAGTATCGACTGTAAATCTTATCCTCCTTAAGAGGAAACACAAGGGCCGTTTTTCCATACAAACTTAGTCCCCTGTTTCCTCACTGGATAATGCCAGTAGATCAATTATTATTTTTTTAAATATCCATGGCTACTATTGGCATGTCCCTATGTTTTCCTTTTTCTCATAAATTTATTATTAAAAGAGATATGAATATTCAAAAACCTAAAAAATTGGCATGATTTTCCGCTGTGTTCAAACATTCAGAAAACAAATTTGACTTGATTATATAAAAAATAGAAAACATAGGAACACGGCAAAAGCCTTTCTTTATTTTTTAATGAAAAAAGCAGTTAAATCGGTTAAGTTTTGGAGAAGAAATCAGGGGACTACGAATCATTGATTTTGTGTACTTTTAATAGGTATTTTCGGTCAAAGCTGCAGTTGTCTCTATCGCGCTCTGCGGTTCGTGTTCGGGCATCGCGCGACAGCAATAGATTTTACAAATACCTAATTTTCAATTCTCTAGCCCGTGGTATTTCCTAATATTGCATTGAATAGCTTTTACTTCCAAATCTTTGAATTTACCAACATAAGATGGTAAATGTAATGTTTATAATTGGTTGAAAATAAGACGTTTACTCAGACATTTTCCATTAGACTGGCAATTTAGATATATGAAGAACAGAGTGTAAAGTTCTTCTTCCTCTAAAAAAAACGGAGGATCTTCCGACCACACTTATTTTTTATGTCTGGTGAGCTACTGCCCGATGGTTGTAGTCGGGAGTTTGTATATAGGGTGACTGGTAATTAGTGTACGATACTTAAACACGTGATTGTGTTCATGTTAACAAACAACTTTCCCGAAGAAAATTTTTTTTTCTACTGTTTCACTTTAGGTCACAGGCGTGCGCGCGCGTGAATTTCATACGACTGTTGTGTTATAGTGATAAAAGTGAACCAGTACAAAAAAACATTTTTTCTTCGGGAAAGTTGTTTGTTATCATGAACACAATCACGTGTTTAAGTATCGTACACTAATTATCAGTCACCTTATATATGCTAATGTCGCGGATAACTCTGCTTGTGCGATCTAGAAAGCGTCAGTAGTACATAGTTGTAGTTCGTCTATTGCGCGATAGATGTCGCTACAGCAACCCTGCTAAGTTTTAATGGCGATTTCTGAAATTATGATTTTAGGAATAAATCAATATTTTATAATGGAACATAATAAGTACAATTTTCCACTTTGACCATATTATCTCTGAGGAAAACCCACAAAGGAAAGGTTTATAGCAGGACTACCTTTTGCCTACAACTTCGTCTGCGTGAATGTCGGTTATCGCGAACCATATTTCCTTCCCCAGGGTCCAAGCTATCTTCATACCAAATTTCATCAAAATCGGTTTAGTCGTCTCGTCGTGAAAACGAAACAGACAGAGTTACTTTCGTATTTATAATATTAGTATGGATAGTTCGGACTTTACCATTAACTTTACTGAAAAATCTTAGGATTTACTGGAGCTTTCCAGTAAACATTTAATACCTATGTACATCTATACTTAATAAAAATGAATCGCCGAAATGTATGTAAGCGTACCTATAACTTACGAACAGCTGGACCAAATTGGAAAATTCTTTTTTTTTGGTGTTTGTTATTGTCAAGAGAAGGTTTGTATAAAATACAATTTTAGGTAGGTAGAGTAGATAGGTAGGGTAGGGTAGGTAGGTAGAGTAGGGTAGGTAAGTAGAGTAGGGTAGGTAGGTAGAGTAGGGTAGGTATGTAGGTTAGGTAGGGTAGGGTAGGTAAGGTAGGGTAGGGTAGGGTAGGTAAGGTAGGGTAGGGTACGGTAGGTAGGTAGTTTGGTAGAATAGATAGATAGGAACAGGACAACGTCTGTCGGGTGAGCTTGTTTATAATAAAGTTGCTTTGTGTGAAGTCTAAACTACTACTTAGACTCCAGTATCCCATTCCCGTAGAGAAATATCTCCTATATCCCGATATTACAACATTATAACAATGAAAGCCATTGTTCGGGGTATAAAGAGCCGGTTACCGTCATGGCCGATGTGTCGAAGTTATTATAACAACACGGTATTATACATTAGTTTGGAATATAGTAAACAGGAATAGAAATGTGGGACAAAAGAATATTTGAATAAAGAAATGGATTTGTTCTTGAAACTGCATGATTGCGCACTAATTGGTATGTTTTACGAATTTATTTATACAAATTTTTGTAAAAAAAAGAGTGACCATGGAGTTTCTAGCCCATTCTTCTCCATACGAAATTACCTTTAGGAAGGGGCAACTAGATTCATTTTTCCGTAAAGTGTCCTTTAGGGGGTCTAATTGAAACAAATAATTTTGATTTTGGACTTTCACTAATATTGAAGTTTCTAGGCAATAGTTTTCTATACCATAAATAACCTCCGGTTTCTAGAAAGATAATATTAATGTGACGAGAAGTGTGTACTATGATTGGTTGTTCATAATTGAATCAACCATCATGGTAGGATTAGACACTCTCGAACTCAGGCGAAAATTACTTTTATTAGTTCACTACCACCGTCTCCTGACAAACAAAGTGGATAACCCAACTACGCTGGAGCGGGTAGACCTAGCGGGTGTGCCGAGTCGCTTCTTAGGCGGAGGTGAAGGCGTGGAAGGTCCTCGTCGCAGGAGGAAACTGTTTGCCATGCCCCCGGGAGTGCGCACTCGTTGAGCTGCGGCTGCACCCACAGCCCGAGCTGTCGCACTGTTGAACTCTTTGCTCACCCAGCACATTGATCTGGATATCTTCCATGATAAAACATATTATGTGTGTAAATGTTTACATTTATTCTTAAGTAGTATCATAAGTTAGCTAAGGTTAGTCATAAGATAATTAAAATGTAAGCAATTTGGTCGCAAGCACTGTCAGCTTATGTTTTTAAATAAATAATTAAATCAAATAAATAAATCATCATCATGTCAACCTTTAGACGCCCACTGCTGGGCATTGGACTCCTCCAAGGGGGGTTCAGCCATAATCACCATGCTTGACCGATGCTTGTTGGCGATCGCAGGAGGTGCTATGGTACTCAGAAGGACGTTGCTGCTCATCCTCTTATCAATATGCCTCCGCCGCCGTCTACGACACCCACTGGTAGAAATGGGGTGGTGCTATTCGCGACCGGCACCACACGGCTTCATTGAGTCAACCAATTACAGCACATTACGCGCTAGACAAGTGAGTCACAGTATAGAAACCGGGAGTAATAATGGTGCCAATTCTGTTGTGCACGAACTAAATTAATTTTAAGCTATTTATATCTCTTTCTCTCCAATGAAACAAGAGAGAGACATATATTAATAAGAACTGTCAATTTAAGTTGATCTAAAATGTTCATACTATTTTGTAATTAAAAACACTGCGAAATTCAAGGGAAACACTATTTATTTATTTACTTAAAGGTTCGCCCACAGCACATTTATATACATACACAAAATACATTTTAGGGTTAGGTACATTCTAATATATATGCCGATTACAGGCAAACACAACATTGACCAAAGCGACGCCAGATTTCCACTTATTTTTTTTTATGGGACAATCCCGCCACACTATTCCCTAACCACTGTAACTCCTGTAAGCCAGAATCAACAGTGGCGACCACCAGAAAAGCGCCAGAGCAATGAAGCTCGACGAGTCCCAGAGAAACGATTCAACTGTCTTGAATCCCGCAACGAAATTTATCAGAAAAGAACAGCGGAGGAGTAAGAAAAACATATTTTCCACTTCCCTCCAAATCAAGCAGGAGACAGAACAGAACTAGGCCAATAGGCACAAAGGAACGTTTACGACTGGGAGAAACCCAGTTGCTAAGCACCACGGATTATAATTGACATGATTAATGGGCCCTAAAAAAGTGAGCTGATTTCCACTTAGTTGCTAACTTAGTTTAGGATTACAAACACTAATTTGACATCTCTAACTTAGTCCTTGTCTATCGCCGTCCTTTTCTTTAGCTGCCTGGTAGTAAGAGATGCCAAATGCCTAATTTTAGTTTACTTTGTGAACAAGGGAATCGGCACCATTATCTCAGTTAGTTAAAAGTCACCATCTGCCTAGTCTTTTCCCAACGATATTGGGGTCGGCTTCCAGCCCAACCGGATGCAATTGAATACCAGTGTTGTGTTCTACTTAGAGCTACTGCCTATCTTACCTTGCCACAACCCATTGCGGGGTAACACGACTCCCCTTGGTAAGACTGGTTGTCAGATTTTCTAGCTTCTGACTACCTGTAACGACTGTCAAAGATCTATGATTGACAGCCAGGACTAATGGCTTAACGTGCTTATCGAGGCACGGAGGGGTCTTAGCATGAAACTGACATTGAACTGAACAACTATTCAGTCAGTTAAAAGTATAGAAGAAAATTTGAAAAATCACATTGTTTTTGAATAGTTGGTACTCAGATTATGAAACAAAAGGCAGTCAGATCGCGCGGAACACTGAGAGTGAAGCCAAAAAAGCGAATACAAATTCAAAAGCGAATTCCTACAACGCGCTTCGTTCTGTACTGACACGAGTCAGTATAGCACGAAATGTCGCATCGTTAAACAAATCAAATAAAAATACAAATACAATTTCAAAATCGAATACAATCACGAGATTGTACCATTCGCTTTTGAATTTGTATTTGCTTTTTTGGCTTCACTCTCAGTGTTCCGCTCGGTCTGTCTGCCTTTTGTTTCGTAATCTGAGAGTTGGTATTTAAATAAAAGAGAAGAAAGTAGAGTAGACACTTAAGTAATTACAAACTCAATGGACAACAAGGTTTTTAAAAACCCGCCAGCACTCCATTAAATACTTTACTGCACATAATAAATAAAACAAGGAATCATTGCCTGCGTCCGTCCAATAAAACTTAAAAGTGCTTATTCCGATAACTGCTCGGAAAGGACCGCTGGAATACACCCAAGTGACCGCCATCTTGAAACTTTTAAATCTATCGAGAAGTAGCAATATTCGTTTGAGAATTTATCAAAGTTCGTCGAATTGTTTGACGACTTCAGTTGTATTTTTAAGTACAAAAAGCATAGAAAAACATTGAGTAGACTGCCTTTTTGATTTCCCATAATAGGGTAAAACATTTTAGCTAGAAGTACCTACATAGTAGGGTAAAACAGTTTAGGTAGCTAAAATGTTTTACCCTATTATGGGAAATCAAAAAGGAAGTCTACTTACTAGAGATTAAGGCCTTTGTCCCTAACAATAGGGACAAAGGCCTTAATCTCTAGATCTAATGTTATCTTTTAATTTATTTTATTTAGGGCGTATTTTACCCAACGAATAAATTTTAAAGTTTTGACATAATTGTTCTGTACCAAACTATGTTAATTTTATTCCAAGGACAATAGACTTACTCTAGGTATCAAGGTTTAGTAAAATTGGTCCTTATTGTAGACCAATCTACCTCCCTAATATTAACATATTAGACAAGTATTACAGACTTATCCATGTTAGTGTGAATGAAAAAAAAATGAAAACGGAGTCAATTATTATTAGCTTGTAATAATATTTTCAACATTTCAATGATAATTCTGCGGATTTTTGTTTTCTCAAAAAACAAAAAAATTTATCGCTTTTTTATACCATATCTCAATTTGATTATTCAAGACAGTTGAATCGTTTCTCGGGGACTCGTCGAGTTCTATTGTTTCTGGTGGTCGCAGCTGTTGATTCTGGGTCACAGGAGTTTCAGTGGTAAAAAAAAAAGTGTGGAGGGCGTATCCCAAAAAAAAAAACCATATCTCAAATTAATAAACTCAGACCCAGAAATCCCCGTCTCCTTTTTGCTATTCCACATCTGTTGAATCCTTGGACATTTATACAAAATAACACAATAGATATTGAGTGAGCGCGAGTCGTTTACACATAGTTTTACAGTCCCAGCCTGTCAGTTATGATTAAATCATTTGCTTTTTAGTGGCAAAGTTTTGTCTCTCGATTACAAAGTTTGTAGCGCAATACTTTTTTTGCCTCTAACTCGCCTCTCTGTTTCCCGATAAATATAATAATAATCTGAGGAGGCTCTCGTTGGGCAGCTGCATCAAGGGTTTGATACAGAAAGCGGTGTACTCCTGGACACGGCGCGAATTGTTAGGAGATTCCTGTCTCAGGAGCCCTGACCACCGGTAGCTTGGACCATATTCCCGACACCGGTGGGCTACTATTTTTTATATTTTTAAATGTTCTTATATCTTTTTTTACCAATAGTTAATAATATAAAACAATAGGTATGTACGGTCACCAAAGGAGATAAGTATCCATGTCGCCGGAAACAGTTGAAGTTTACTTAGAAACCGATAGGTTTTTATGAATAAAATAAAATACAATTTATAGAGAATAAACAGTTCAATGATTTAATAAAATTTCATTTGAAAGCCCCCATTGGTTTCTAAGAAATCTTCAACTATTCCCGACGACATGGATACTTATCTCTTTTGCGTACTGTACATAAAATGAATAAATGAAAATAATAATAATAATGTGTGGGGACATTTCACACACGGCCATCTGACCCCAAACTAGGGAGACCCTGTACTTATTATACTTACTTTGTGCCCTGTACTTTGAGTGTCAGACAGCTGTACTTTGAGTGTCAGACAGCTGATATAATCTGGGTATCTTCACGAGTGAACCGGTTCATCCAAGGCAAGCGTGCTCCACTTTAGGCCGCATCATCACTTAAGATCAGGTGAGATGCGACCAAACGCAAGTCTGTTAGAATATTAAAAAAATAAATATGACAGCAACGCTAAACTTACAAAACAACTTTGAATGTATGTAGGTATGTAAGTACTTTAATAAAGTTCCAATTTAGTTAGTGTTTCCACGCTTTTGTTCATGTGAGTAAGTGGCGTTTATGCATCTCCAGGGATGCTGTGTGTATGCTAATGCTTTTAGTTACATTGGATAGTGCTGGGTACGCTAATTTGAAACTACGACACTATTTAGGAAAGTTTTTTCTGTTAATTATTAATTTAATTGCACTCTAGAGGAACAAATCAATGTTTCTCAATCAATTAATTGAACTTTTGCGCGTAACATAACATAAAGAAAATATAATTGCCCCTTTCAAAAGGCAGTTTTGTATGGAGAAGAATAAATAATATAATAAAAATTGTTTATTTGGGACAGAAATAGATACAATATTAAACAGATATAAACGAAGGCTACCAACGCCCGTTTCCTTGCAAGAGGATACGTGTTCCAGAATGGGCAAAAACTCAAAACTCAATATTTTAAAATAATTGCTAACAATATTTTATTGCAGGAATTATATAATTTTTACGCTTGTAATGTGTAATTAAGTGCTACTAAATTATTTAATACTATCGACACATTCAAATAAAACACGGATAAAAAACAAATAATTTATTAATTTTATAATAATTTACTACATTAAAACTTACAGGCGTTTATTATTAGCTACACTAAAAATAGATCCAAAAGCATAAACCATTTAGAGACAGTTTTAAAGTCGATTTACATTTTGGAGTATAAACTGAACATAGAATACATTTTACTATAACATTTTGTTCATTTCCTATATCACTACGGTCACAGATCATATAAGCTACGGTAGAGATTGCACTGGGGCCTTACTGTATGATAAGTTAAGCAGAAAGAAAGACATAAAAAAACAGTATTGCATAGGTACCTATTTCCCAAAATGTCTACATCCCACCTCGACCCGACAAGAAGGTCTTTGAAAACTACCTACATTACACAACAAATTATCATTTCTATACCTTAATATTCCTTTTGTTACTTCGTCTTCTTTTCGAATCGATGGTTTTCCTTTTTCAACCGACTTAAAAAAGAAGGAGGTTCTCAATTCTGTATGTTGTTTTTTATTGTATATTTCTTACGCGATTTCTCCGGCAAATGTACATCGATTTTGGAAATTCTCTTTTTGATGGATAGGGGCAATACAAAACAATAAACAGAACAAAGCCAACGACTTCCAAAACTAGAAAAAAGTCATGTGTGTTCTGTGCTAAAGTTATTTTTAACTTTTTAGTTTTTGAAGGCGGTTGTCTTTTTTATAAAAAAGCTGTTTTTTTAGACTACTTAGGCCCAGTAGGTAGCCACATTTATCGCAGCATTAGTGGCGGTTTTAATATCCTCTAAGATGCAGGTGTAGGGGCATTTTGGGCACTGTAGTAAGTGGGCCATTGTCTTGTCAGGATCACCGCACTCACACTGGGTGTCGGTGGGATCTATTATCCCCCATTTTGCTACTAAGATTCAATGTTACGAAGCTGGAACAAAATTTAAAGAACGACACAAAAAAGCTCTTAAATGTTCAGAAATGAAATGTGTTTGTTACCCCTTTTACTTTATTTTAAGCACCTAGTAATACAGGGTAATTGAAAAAATACCCAAAACCACTTAATCCACACTTCGTATCATCACCCTGAACAACAAGTTCTACGACTTCTCAAAATTCGAAACATTTTTTTTCCATACAAAAAATATAAACACACTTAAAATTTTGCGCAATATTTTTTTCTGACATGGCCGACGAAAGGCCTGCAATCAGCTGTGCCTGTACATTAGCCTACCTACTATCTACATCATATTACATACATTTATTATTATACGTACATTTTACAGACTTCAAATAAATTGTTTTTGGCTACGTTATTTAGTTGAGGTCAAAGTCGTAGAATAAATGTTATTCAGGGTGATGATACGAATTCCAGATTAAGAGGTTTTGGGTATTTTTTCAATTTCCCTGTATAATGATCCAAGCGTCAGGGGACCCATAAGATTTATGAACTATTTCCCAACAACACTTAGCGGACTGCGTTCAAATTGGGCCATCCGTTTGGGAGCTACAATGCCATAGACAGATACACAGATACACACGTTCACCTTATAAATCCCTTTTGATTTTGTATAGGTTGGGTTAATAGTCGAAATAGGAATGTCGAGTCCTCCAAAATCAGACCAAACTATTGCTGCTGATTCTTATTAAACAACCAACTAAATCCGTTACTAAGATCAGCTATACTTGGCAAAGATTCAGGAGCTTGGAACGGTTCACTGTCAGCTGGTTCATAGCTATACCCCACAGTATTATACTCTTGGGGAGGACCGTACATCATCTGAGGAGGTGTTCCCGAAGGTGGACTCGACTGGTACTTCATGTAGTAGTTCAGGAGTAGCCCACCGACGTAGAAGAGTTTCTGGAAGAACGCGACGAGGAAGAAGAATGATGCCACCTTGATAACTGCCAGTTTTGACAGGACTACTAGTGCGACGATTGCTGAAACAAAGAGGAATTACTTATAAGCTGTAGTCTTTCACTTGATTTAATCGAGTAACCATGTCTCATTTGTTAGTAAAAAAACTTATTACATGTTAGTAACTGTGATATTATTATCTACATGACAAAACCAAATAAAAGTAGTGTAGTGTGTATTAAAAAAACATGTTCTCAAAAAAAACTACAAAGTATAAAATAACTTGAATTAAGTCAATAGTAATACAAAACAACAAACCGAACATGTTTTGGAAACAACTTTTTCCGATTTTTAGTGCCTACTTCTTATCAAATAAGAAATGGTAACTTTAAAAAAATTAAGTCATTAAGTCTAAGTTAGCGTTTGCGTTGCAGTGGCAACAGCATTCTTAAAGTGATTGCTGCATGAGTCGACTGCCCTTACCAGAATCACTGGATTAGGGTAGCTTTAGGATTAGAGTAAGTTAATTTTTCTAACATAATTTAGGTAAATACTGTAACTAACCCATTATAAGCCTATGGTTTGAAATAAAGATTTATTATTATTATATTGTGTTCTAATAAACTTGCGTTTGGCCGTTTGGTCAGTTACTGGGTAATACATTTCGGAGAGTGTGCTTTGGAATTGCACACCTTAATTCCCCCATCCCCATTCCATCACCGGACGAGCAGAGATACGGCGAAGCGTCACCACTATACGGTTGAAGTTCCACGGTCTCGAACCAAGCGCTTTGCTTCCACATTTATTATGCACTACCAGACTGTGGAATTCATTGCCCGCCAATCTATTCCCCGATACACATAATCTGAGTATCTTCAAGGCACGAGTGAACCGATTTATCCTAGGCAAGCGTGCTCCACCTTAGGCCGCATTATCACTCAAGATCAGGTAAGTTGCGGCCAAACGCAAGCCTATACACACGATACCCCTTGGTAAGACTGGTTGTCAAACTTTCTGGCTTCTGACTACCCATAACGACTGCCAAAGATCTACGAATGATACCCGGGACAAACTGCTTTTTGGAGGCAAGTAACATTAGCACTCTAATTGCCCTAATATTCCTGCTAATAAACATTCAATCCCTATTTATACCTTACCTAGTCATTAATGTAATAAATATTGTACAACATATTTTCAGTTTCATTTCTATCTACGTTCTTTGAAATAAAATTTTCTTTTCTTTTATCCCCGAGTCCATTAGAAAATGAAGGAATATAATTAGTTCCTTTTCTACGAACTTAGTAATATTTTTATTAATATATTGCCACTAGCACTCTCTTCGGTCTTGTGACTTCTCTAGAAATAAATTAGGTCTTAATTGAATTGTGAAGACTAAGTCAATCTTTGGCGGTCCGCAAAATGTCTCCAACAGTTTTATTTAATTACCTCTCGCCAGGAACTTCAAGAATTGTGGTAAATTTTCTTGGCTTTTTAATTAAATGTCTAAATGTTTTGTGTATCCAATCAACTACTTTTTTTTAATACTAGCGACCCGTCCCGGCTTCGCATGGGCCTTCCTCGATAAATGGACTATCCAACACAAAAATATTTTTTCATTTCGAACCAGTCGAACCTGAGATTAGCGCGTTCAACCAAACAAACACTTTAGCTTTTCTAATAGACTTACATTTGACCGCAACTCACCTGATCTTAATTGATGATGCGACCAAAGGTGGAGCACGCTTGCCTAGGATATACCAGTTTACGTGCCTTGAAGATACCCAGAAGATACACTACAGTAATACCAATCATGGGGATAACCATAGATATCTGTGGGGATAACCCTTTCAATACAATACATTACTTACAACCCTATTTAGAAACTAAAACCAATGCCTTTCAAATTCCAACTTCAATTTGAGTAAAATAGAATCTATTTTCTTTTGAAGATTCGGAAAACAGTAGTTCAATAAATTATATTGATGAGATGAAATGTCAACCCAAACCTAGTTAGGTAGTTTCCATTACGGAAATTGTGTAATCTTGTAGGTTAAAACTTAATCTTGATTAAACCGTGTACTATTAGTAACTGAACAATTAAGATAATTAGTAGATAACGTAGGTTTAGGTGTGCTAATCTCGGTTAGGTTTTGGCTCATTTAGCCTGAGTGGAATTTTGAATTTGCAAATTGTAGGTACTGCTAAAACACGGGTTAAGATTTAAAGTACGAATGGCAGTGAACAAAAAATACACGAAACAAGTAAAAAGTGAAAAACGAGTGAAAAGTTAAAGAAACAGAAAAATGTTGTTTCTACTTTTTAGGGTTCCGTATCCAAAGGGTGCCCAACAAATTCCTATTACTTTTAAAAAATAAATAATAAAAAATTGTTTCTCTCTCCACAAAGGTTAGGTTAATGATACCTTAGGACTATACAATATGACAGTGCAAACAAAAGCACCTTTGCGAGAGACTGGAGTCCGTACTAGGGAAACCCTGTGTTACAGATCTCCATGCTCCCACCCCAATGATAAAGTGAAGTAATGTTACATTGCAAAAAGTATACGGAGCAACAAGTAATTTTTAGACTTCTATGGAAGAGAAGCAAAATAAAAAAGACAAAGATAAATGGGTTTAAATACTTAAATATTAAATTAATTGGTTATGCATAAAGGTGTGGAGTGTGGCATTGAGTGTGGTGTGTGTGACGTGTGAGTGTAAAGTGGCATTGTGTGATTTTTTCTTTTCGAATCGATGGTAGGTTCCTTTTTCTAGAGTACTTTGGACCAGTAAGTTGTCATTTTGATCGCGGCATCGGTGACGTTTACCCTATTAATAATAACAATAATTCGTTTATTTCAGGCTGCATAATAGGCCTATAGATAAATACTTTAACCTAAACATACATATTTAAGAATTTCCCCATACAAGAAAAATGATTTTGGCATATTTTACTCTATCTTTGGCTAGTGTGGTACAGAACCCTTCATAAGCAAGTCCGACTTGCATAAGGTGTAAGTCCGACTTGAAAGACGGCTTTTTTGTTTTATTTACTTAACAGACTTTTATACATTTTTGCCTATAGGTACTTTTCCTTCCCTTTCATAAAAATACGGAAGTTTATAATTTAAGTTCCCGTTTTACGTTCCGATGAACACCGTCATAATTCTCCGACTGTACTAAGACTACAAAAGATTCTTTCGATTTTCTCAGTTGTAAAAACACTCCAATTAAATTAACTACTCACCCAGAAGCCTCAACGATCCTTTCTTTTTCTTTGCCCTTGCTTCCTCCGGTAATTGTTCATTGCTCTCCAAACAATAACAACACACCAATAACGACAAAATAACAATCATTTTCTTCAACATTTTGACGGTCAGAAAGTTATTTATAATCTGTATTTTTATTGAAAATTATTTACTCTATGTTCCCGCACTTTTTGACAGTTGACAGTTTACTTTTTTATTCAAAATTATGGAGCAACGTAATTGATATTCAGAAGTTTTGTAATAAACTCGGCGGGTAAATATGAAATATTTGAGTTTTAAAAAGTTTATGCGGGTTTCAAATTATATTTTACACTTTTCCCGAACACCGAACTGAGCGGTCTGCGTTCCTGTTAATAAATAAGTATTGGTTGGTGTGTGGCATTCGTAAATTCTTTTCTCGAAGAAAGTTTGTTCATTGTTTTCATAACTTAAAGGAAACTGTGTCGAGTTTTCCTTTCTGTGACCAATTTGCATGTAAGGAAATAATTGTTATGTTCTTTTGTGTAACTTTCGCGTTCCATCCGTTGCAACTATTTAAATTTTTACGCTTGTTTTAAAAAATTTCACCGTCATTTGCATATGAATGGTGGTTATTGAATATCTTGAACTACGTAAGTACCTACCTAAGTATAATTTTGTGAAATACGTGTGTATTAGGTACGTTCTCTGTAATGTCTCCGTGAGGCATACAAATTTGTCTTCGTCATAATTAAAATTTAATTCAAGCTCGTTGAAATAATTAATTCACGAATATTTTATGGATGTTTCCTGCATATTATATTCCTTATTAGTGATTGTGAGAGCTTAGTTGTTTTCATTTTCGTTTGGTAACGTTTTCTGGACGAAACTCATTAACACCGGTTTTAAAGTAGGATCAAAGTCAAAGTCAAAGCATTTATTTCAATTAAACCATTTGCAGGCACTTTTGAATAGTCAAAGAGTCAGTTAGTTAGTCAGAAAGTTAAAGCTAGTTGGTCGTTCCAAAACGTAGGGTAGGTCTCTATGGAGAAGAACGAGCAAGAAACTCCACGGACACTCTTTTCAATCAAGCTTTTACAAAATACATTATTCTTTTTGCTTCTACATGTGAAAACAATGTAAGTGAAGAGAAATCCAAAACAGTCTAATTAAAAATAAATTAATATAAAAGCCATGGCAGTTAAGAGATGACCAATCTCAACTGACAGCGCCCGTTCACGAACATGACGCGCGGATCAGCACCACTCAGCTCAACCATTTTGAAGGGAACCGAATGGATGGTGTACTTTCTGAGCGAATTAGCCATTGACATATATATTACTGCGTAAGGGCACGACCAAATGACACCAGCGCGTTGGCCCTAAAAATGACATTTTAGGGCCAACGGGCATCGCGACCCATTTTATGAGTTTTGACAGATGTCGCTACTTTTGCTTGTTCCATGAACGTTTGTTTAATGCCGGCACTTCACATGGCGTATTTGTGCAAATATCCGCCTTACTTGGATAATACAAAATCGACTTTATTTCAATGACGATAGGGTAGATTTTGTATTATCCAAGTAAGGCAAATATTTGCACAAATACGCCATGTGAAGTGCCGGCATAAAATGTTCTAATGGGCCGTATTCTTCCTAATGAAATCATTCGAATTAGCTCGATATTTTACGCATGCACACACGCGCTTTTGCATTAGCTCATCCCGTACAAATATAGAATGTGTTTATTAGCCCTTAAAGAATTATATCGACTGGCAGGCCCACTGGTTCTTACGAGAACTTGCGAGCAATTTTGCCATAGGAGCACCCTTGTAAGCGTTTAATGCAAAAACGAACCTAAACTGTCTGTTTGTGACCCCTTAGTAGGTAATATCTACACAAATGAATAAAAGTAGAAGTGAAAAAAGTGAAGTGTCTGTTTGTAATGTCAAAATAATAGCGTTTATACACGTTACTAAAAAAAATCAGGGACTTTTTGTTCCGGCTAATCTACAAAGCGGCTGGTACGGTTTTGATAAGACCTTCAATGGCAGATAGCCTATGATATAAGGAGTAACATCGACTACTTTTATTTATATAACCTGCAGATAATCGACATTCAGGCGAACGAAATTACGGGCATCAGACTAGGAATAATTTCCATCTCACTGACTTTATTATGTCCCTAAGAATAGACCCGTCTGTCTGAATTAAATTATGAGATGACACCTTATTTATCACATTTTCTAAAGTGGGTTCGCAATAATGTTCTCTTATCGTATATTTAGGACAAGAATGGGATCCTAAAATAAATCCTGGAACATTCAGGAACATAAGAAACGTTGACTAAACATTTGAGCTGAAATGGATCAAGGCGTCCGATCTAAATGGATTACAGCTGAAATGGAAATACTGGTATCAGGAAAAACTTTGTTCTGGTATCTTTTACGCTATAGAACGAATTGTATAGATATTTTGTAAGTTGGGTGTAAAAACACACATTTGCGCATCACAATCTGAACTAGGGTTGTCACCCGTACTATAAGATCACGGTCTAGAAAAAAAAAGAAGGACTCCGCGACACGCATATCGAAAGTGAAGCACTCTAAGTAAGCCGTACCGTTTGTTTCAATGTGTGCGTGAGCCATGTTTGTACAAACGGTCCGACAGGAGTGCAATTTTTTTTTTCGGGGTTCCAATTGTTAATTAATTAATTAGGTATTAGTAAAGGCAAAGTCAAATCATTTATTTCAATTAGACCATTAAAAAGGCACTTTTGAACGTCATAATAAAAAATTATAAAGTTGATTCTAGTTGCCCATTCCAAAAGGTAGTTTCGTATGGAGAAGAATGGGCAAGAAACTCCATACTTACTCTTTTAAAAATAAATGTGTACAATATTTTGCATTTACAGTTCACAGTACAACTAAAAACTAATTATCCAATTTGGTGCACTCATTCGGAAGTTATGTACGTACAGACATTTCAGCGACTTGCGTGTTAAACTATCTAAGGAAGAAGGTAAATAAAGTACGTTAAATTCTTTATTTTGATCTATTTCGATGTTTATTTATTTAATTTTAAAAGAAACAAAAAGCTTCACGTTGAGAAAGCAGTTATCATAAATAATACTTTATTTTCAAATGATGTACTTAATTTTTTATATCTTAGAACGTAATAATACGATTTTTGCTTTAAGAAAAGGTGGTAACCCTAGTCATATTACTCAAATCTGCCTATCTTTAGATCTTCTTCTTTAATATGTATATCTACATTAATTATCATGTGTATAAATAAATAAAAATCAATAACCGTAAGATTTACACTTAAGTGCGGTTCAACTAATAAGTACTGTAGTTTTTTTTAATGTTGTGTTCATAGTTCGTAATTGTTAGGACAAAATTGTTTGAAAGAAAGTTCTTTGAAAATCAACTGTCGCAACTGAGACTTGTCACAAATTATTAAAGAATACTAATTTATTAAAAAAAATATATATTCACCGACGAAAAATTTTTAGGATTGGATCTAGAACCATTTGGGTAGTACCGCGAAAAATTGTACGTTAGTTACTTTTTGCTTGTCCCCCATTTTATTATCTTATAACATCAAGGTATTTTGATAAATGAGATTTGTTTTTTATTATACTGAAGAGTACGCTTGTATTGTTTTAAATAATTCCACAAAATGTATGCTATCTCATACAATTGTTTTTTTTATGTAATTTTTTCATTGATACTTCTTTCACTTCCATATAAAAAATTATCCAAGTACCACTCTTGTAACAAAAACTGCCATTGCTTACGAAATTGAAATGGCTATCCCCTATAAAAATAGGGGATAGCCATTTCAATTTACTATCCACTTAAAAAAGTTAAGTTGATAGTTTAGTGTTACTAGTCAACGTTTTTATAAAAAGCTTGCTGTTTGCGTGTATGGCAGAAACCATTATAAATGTAAACAAAGTGTTTTGGAAATAAAAAAATATAATAATAAATAACATGTAAAATATTTTTTTATTAATTTTTGAAAACGTGTCCAAAATTTTAGTGAGTGTGTTACGTCATGAAAGTAACGTCAATTACTGCCACACTTTAAGCATAATCCGGCTACTTCTAGCTTTTTCTTGAGTGGCAGCACCATTGAACATGGTGGCAACATTAAAAAATAAGAGCTATCATTATTTTTCGAGTGAATAAAGTGTGAGTGAGTGAGTGTGTGTGAGTGGGTGGGAAAAAAAGGTGTGTTTAAAGTGTTTTATTACAAGGTAAGTATATATAATCTGCCTCACTATTTAACGTGTTTATGAAGATTTACTATTACTTAAAATAATAAAACAACTTCGCAGGTCGTGGCTATCTGCAATAAGTTTTAATTTTAGTTTTAGGTTATGTCCCGCCCATTTTTTGTCATGAATGTAACAGTGTGTTACAAAATGTGTTACGTTACAGTCATGACCGATTGTTAAGCTGAGAATGCACTAATGTATTTTTTTACTCGATTGCACTGGAACGAGTGTAATGTTTTTTTTTTTTTAATTTCGTTTCTCTTGTTAGACGCTATATATAAAACTAATCAAAATAAACTATATTTTTTTTTAAATGTTTTTTTTATATTATTATATAAAGCGCGTATTTTGCGTACATTAAAATATGTGCTTTATCGCGGAGTCGCGGACACCAGTCCGTTATACAATACAATAATACAATCAATCTTTTTATTTATTATGTTAATAGGTCAGCTAATTGATATGTTTTGTAGAGTACCTATTATCCGCTTTAAATAAAAAGATATCGGTCAAATGCTATCATTCAGTACATTAAAAAATACTATAAAAATAATGGCGTCGCGGTTACTTTCTCATTTAAAACACATGGTAAGTATCTACTTAATATGCTTTGACTAAAGTAGGTAATTTGTAATAATGATATTTTGTAATAATGTATCAATGACATATTCTATAGTACTAGTGGGTGATGTAATAATGACATAAAGCTCAATAATTTGCACGCTTGCTTGCAGGCCGAATACAGTGACTTTTAAGCTATAAGACCTTCCTTTGTAGAAATGTATTTCTTGCAAATAAATTATTATTATTATTATTCTCGTTTATTCATTTTGTTAACATATTAAATTACATTTTTAAATATTAGTAAAAAAATAAATAAAAACATTTAAAAATATAAATTATTATTATTATTATTATTATTAAGTAAAGTACGTCAGTTAATTTCTTAGGACCTAATTGAAAACCAAAACTGAAAACCAGAACCAATTGAAAACGGTTGATTTATTTAGCTATCCAAAATTTATGTCACAGATGGCGTTGACGAATACCGAAAGGCCAAGAAAATATCGTGAGCGGATGCGAAACCAATATCCTGAGAAATACGAAGAAATCAAAGCAAAGAGTGCAGACAGGAATAAAAAGCGGAAGAAAATTAAAGAATTTTCTTAAGAAATTATAGATATAAAAAGAAAACAGTGGAGAGCTAGTCAGAACCGCCACAGAAAGAAGACTTTTTTTTAAAGGTTAATTTGTAAAAAAGTTTTTATTTTTGCCAATTTTGCAATGTTAATTTAGTTATTTTGTAGCGATACTGTTTGGTTTTCTGTCTTTCTATTACAGTTTTGATTAAAAAACTTTGACTTTTACTTCGACACTATAATGATGTGACCTAAGCTTTATGATGTCATGTACGTAACATACAGTCATGTACATACATACATAACGTGTGTTAGGATGTCATGAATGTTACTGTACAATTTTTCGTGTTCTTACCCATTTACTGAATCTAGGGTAAAAGTCTTCAATACTTTCTGTATATCGCGAAAAGTTTAAAATAAACTATAAAATCCTCACCATTAATAAATGTTCTAAAACCAAACAAGTTCACATTTCAGACGCAACCGACACTTTTCACCCAAAATAGTCTCAAGTTTCCACTGTCAGTGCGTAGTCGGTATTTAGATTTAGTACGGTCATTAGCGCTTGACTATGTGGCTCGTGGTTCGCGTCTCGTGGCTACATCCTTCAACAAGTGTTGATTCACATTTTAGTTAAGCTATATTTGGTTTTAGGGAATTTAGATGAGCTTTTAAAGGACTTTTGTTACGTGTTCTTTAATCAGAAACAGTTCAACTAAAACTTGGCCGTATTACTGGGTTTTTCTAATAGAAAATTCTTAGTAACAGCCCGAAATTTAAACGTTGGAGATGTGACACCTCTGTGACTTAGAAGGCATGTAAAAGTCGTTGGTCCCGGCTGACATTTGTAGATTTTTGACAGTCATTATGGCTTGTCAGAAGCATGAAACTCTGATATCCAGTTTTATCTTTAGGTTGGCGCAGTGTCTGTGCGATTGGCTGCTGCACTGCTTGTGTTGAGTTCGATTCCCGAACAGATACGGTATGGCCTACAAGTAGTTGTCCCGAGTCAGACTGTTTCTGTATGTAAGTTATATGTTTCATGCTCACTTGAATGTCTCGCTGATGGTGGCGCATGTGTTGGATCATTTGGTTCCCTTCAAAATGGTTGAGCTAAATGGTGCCGATCCGTGCGTCATGTTCGTGAACGGGCGCCGTCAGTTGAGACTGGTCATCTCTTAGCTACCTCGGTTATTTTAAAATTATTATGAATTGTCTAATTTCATTGTCACTAGGCCTCTTTTAACGTGCACAACTTGTTACATTGTTCTCACATTGTACCCCTAGATTCAACATGAATGATGTAACCTAAATTTGTAATATTCTATCGATTTTAAAAGAGTGTTCATGGAGTTTCTTGCTCGTTCTTCTCCATAGAAATCTACTGTTTGGAACGACGACAACTAGCTGCAACTTTTTGACTGACTGACTCCTTGACAATTCAATAGTTCCTGTAATTGGTTTATTTAAAATAAATTATTTGAGTTTGAATTTGTTTGTAAATGCACCAAGAATAAGTTCCAGAAAGCACCCATTGGGTACAGGATCATATTGTGACGTTTGCATTGTTTAACACGCAATGCAGTAGAAACCCCTTACCAAACAGCATAAAACCCGATTACGTATTTACAATTCAGTTCGAAATAAACACACTTATTTACAAACTACCAATTCAGTTACAAATAATGAGCACAACAATTTAGTTGAAATGAAACGCGTTGCATTTAAATCGGAGCTCTAAGCTCAGCGAAGCGATATTACTAGAGGCTAATAGAGAGCATAAATTATGTAAGCGTCGCACTAAGTGATGGGGAAATACGAGTATCCCGGGACCGAGTGGTCCGGGAACACGGCGTCCGGGAACGTCGTTTTTGAATGGCAATATTCCGCTGCGCTTTTTTGTTAACCATCGACGACAACAGAGGGATGTCATAGGTTTAACGTATGTATCTGTGTGTCTGTCTGTGGCATCGTAGCTTTGAAACGGCTGAACCGATTTTGATTTAAATTTTTCCTTTTTGACATTTAAATTGACTGAGAGTTTTTTTTACTTATGATTCAGAAAAATCTGTTCAATTATTTGAAGATTATCAGCTGTTGTGTAGCTGATTAGCACTTTGAACGCCATGGCGGAAAACGTGTATCTGACGCTAGCGGAGGTTTTACCTTCAACATTTTTGGCTCGGCAGTCAATGTATTAATGGATGTTAGCATCTTCCAAGTCGTGGTGGCTCAGTAGGTAAATCGCGCGAGTCTCGTGCATAAGGTTAAAAGATACCGGGCAAGTATCTGTATGACTTTTTAAATCTATATCTACTTTCAAATTTTATCTTGGACATCACTGACGTGGGTGACGGAAAACATAGTGAGGAATACTTGACTTATAATTTATTATTATTATTATATTTAGCCTATACTGTCCCACTACAAGGCAAAGGCCATTCCTTCCATCGGTCTCGACTTTTAACTATGTCTTGCCAATTCTAAAGGAAGTCATCCCGCTATCTCTTGCCTGGTCTACCGCGGCCCCGTCTCGACCGCCAATCCGCAGTGATTAATGCTCGTGCCTTCTCTGCAAGAGAAGAGACCTTTACCTTGTTTATCTATATATGTATGTATTTACAAAAAAAAAATGTATTTGTGTATGTATATCAGCTGTCTGACACCCATAGTACAGGGTCTCCCTAGTTTGGGGTCAGATGGTCGTGTGTGGTAATGTCCCCACATATATATATTTTTTATATTATTACCTTGCATTGGAACAGTAATCGGCTGGTAGTAGATTATTATATCTATAGGTCTGTTCGAGATTTGTTTGTGATGGGGTTTATAAATTTTAAATTTGTTACTATCTGAATACAAGTATAATTGAAATAGTAAACTAATTTAAAAACAAAATAAAGATCGCTTTTTAAAACGACATTGAGTTATAGCTCTTAGTGCACTAAGAGCTATAGCGAGACTAAAAGAAAGCATAAATTATGTAACCATCTCGACGTCTTCATCTCAACCAATGCAGGCTTGAGTGATGTAAAGTGCAGCCCGGGAACGTAGGATACGGGAGTGTTCTAATGTTAGCGAATTGCTCCCAATGGTAGCCCAAATAAATGCAGAAGTGGATAAGAAGTTACGATAACTAACTGGCCTTTATAAAAACAACAGATTTTCACTTGTAATAAAGAATGAGAATTCAATGATGAAGCAAATATCCTTGTATCCTTTACGTATGCTTACTGTAAACATCATATATCTTTTAAAAGATTTTTATCCACAATATATCCCGAAATGTATAAATCCCGGTGCTTAATTTCCCGTAACATCCCAACACTACTACGGAGCAAAGCTTTTTATTGAATTTCACCTTATTTCGAGCTCATTCCGCTCATTGCGAAACGCTCTGATTTTCAGTTAACTTCAATAAGTGTAATATTTTAACCGATTTCGAAAGAGGCACTCTGCGTTGAGAGTTTTATTTTGTTTTTATTATCGTTGGTTGCTATTTAAACTTTGTTTGCGAAACCTAGAGTTTGAACTTTGTGGTTAAAATTAACAGCAGGGACTATTAGGTACCTAAAATAAAGAAGAAACTGCGCTTGGTCCCATTTTAGAAATGGGTACCTAACAGTTTTTATGATTCGGACGTATCCATGCTTAAGACAGCATGTTTTATTAAATGTCTGTAATCTGGTATTTAGAATAGAATTTGATTTTGCAAATATGGGTAATACACAATAGTTGTTATGACATATCAAAGCTCAGCCATATTTTACCATTCGGCATGCAAACATTTAGGTACATTGGATGTTTCCTTACATTTATTTCTCAAACCAGTTTTGGTTTTTACACGCCAATCTTTAAGACCGATGGCGGGATATTAACATTTACTACCTGGATTGTATTGTAGCAATTAGCAATTGATTGGAACACTAGAAGTCAGCCGGTTTTGTAGTGGCAAAATCTAGCTGAAAATTCAAAAATTCAACGTTATCTGTCAGCTAAGTGTTGAAATCCTCATCATCATTGTCAGCCGAAAGACGTCCACTGTTGAACAAAGACCTCCCCCATAGAACTCCACAACAAGCGGCAACCTGTCGCATCCACCGGTTACCCGCGGCCTTCATGATATCGTTGGTC
Organism: Charanyca ferruginea; assembly: GCA_947361185.1. Lineage (NCBI taxonomy): Eukaryota > Metazoa > Arthropoda > Insecta > Lepidoptera > Noctuidae > Charanyca > Charanyca ferruginea. Next base: position 1,996,461 of record OX376058.1, on the reverse strand, counting down.
CATCCGGTGGGAGGTCTACCAACGCTACGTCTTCCAGTTCGTGGATGAAATCCTACTGATATTATAATACTACTTACTATTATAAACGTGAAAGTTGGTGAGGATGGATGAATGGATGAATGTTTGTTACTCTTTCTCTCTTAAACTGCTTTACAGACTTATTTGAGGAAGGTAAAATTTGGCACATATTCAGATATTTTCAAGACCACCCTGCGCTCCATAACTCAAGTGGCAGGTCTTGGAGAAAAAACAGCCAGGCTGAATAGGGAGTGGGCCGGTCGCGTTGCGCGAATGCACCCGGAAAGATGGGCATAAATGGTGTCACTGGATGCCTGAAGGAGGACATCTCCGCCAAGGCGGGCCGAAACAAAGGTTGTGTGACGATCTGACCATATTTGCGGGGCAAGCGTGAACAGAAATTGCCCAAGATCGGGAAGATTAGAAGGAGAAAGGGGAAGTCTTTGCCCACATACTCAACGACAACAACAGCGTAGGCATCGCGTTTGATAACATGCAGGTATGTCATGTAGAAATCTACGAAGACAAACTTGCGAGCAGAAACTAGTATAGCACCAATTCTTGTTATCTTAACCTAGGCTAGAATTTTCCTACCCAAAATGAAGAACTCCGCAACACAAGCTACAAAAGCATACTTACCGTGGCGTCATGCACGCACATACTATGCTGTTACCTTTACTTATTCACAAAGGTTCTCAACACTCGTGTTCCTAACTCTGAATAAAATATACTAAGCACACGTACACTGTACATACATTCGTAAACAATTGTTGTACCTACTTTCTACACAAGTATGCATTCTGTTCTCCTTTGACCCTGTTGGTGTGTTCGTTTCTTTTGTAATTTCTTCAAATAACTATGCAAAGCATATACCTACTGTAAATACCTTAAGTTGTGACTTAACAATGAATTCCAGTCATAACTAAATGTAATTTTTTAATTTTATTAGTATTAGCTAATAAACCTACTAGCCTATTAGTGTTTAACTACAGGGCAAAGGGACACCTACAACACTCCATACAAACGAAACGATTTAATTACCTACACTACAACCAAAATAACAGACTGTACAAATACGTGCATGTGTGTGCGTGTCTACGCGCGGCGAGAACTAAAAGCAGTTTCGGGAGCACGTTCCACGCGGGAAGAGGTGAGGAACAATGTTTTGGAGGGAGGCGTGGTGTGTCTCTACTTTACAGTAGTACTGTACGGTGCAACCGCACAATCAGCAATTCAGTAGTTTACGCCACATTCATTCCAACTTATTACATTTAGTTCAGTTCGCGTTAGGCTATCAAGGCAGCCGGGCGCTCTTGCTGCAGCCAACAAGGGCCGCGTCACTCACTTCATTTCCACACCATCCGTTCATTAAGCTCATTTTACTTTAAGTACCATTGGGACAATACAATAGTGTTTCAGTACTTACCTTCTTTCATTTCAATCAACCTTCGTCTAAAGGTAATGTATGGTCTAACAAGGGATCATACAAGTACTAATATTTATACTGTAGCAAACGTCTCCTCTCATATAGTGAAGGCATTAGCAATTAATTAATGAACAAATCATTTAGATTTAATCCACCCTTACGTGTGCCTCATACATCTACGAATTTACAGAACATAGCAGTTATATTGTACGTGCAAGCAAGTTGCAATAAAATATGTAAGCAAAATGATTTGGATATTTTTACGACTAGTGTTGACTTTAGCTTACGCCCTCAGATTATGAAACAAAAGGCAGATAGACCGCGCGGAACACGCAGAGTGAAGCCACCAAAGCAAATACAAATTAAAAAAACTAGCCAAGTGCGAGTCGGACTCGCGCACGAAGAGTTCCGTACCAAAAACAAGAAATCACGTTTGTTGTATGGGAGCCCCCCTTAAATATTTATTTTATTTTGTTTTTAGTGTTTGTTGTTATAGCGGCAACAGAAATACATAATTTGTGACAATTTCAACAGTCTAGATATCGCAGTTCTTGAGATACAGCCTGGTGACAGACAGACGGACGGACAGACGGAATCTTAGTAATAGGGTCCGGTTTTTACCCTTTGGGTACGGAACCCTAAAAACGAATACTTCTAATCTAGCGTCGTGCTGTTCAAATACAAATTCAAAGCGAATACAATCACGAGATTGTAGGTATTCGCTTTGGTTTTGCTTTTTTGGCATCACTCTCTGTGTTCCTCGCGGTATATCTGTTTGTTTCATAATCTGAGCTTATGCCGTATATTTTTCACAAAACGCAAATTGCTTTATGTTCTCCTATTTATTCTCTTCATGAATTGCAAACCAAATAGTTATTATAACAGTTTTAACTATTATAATGCCACTGTTGTCTTTGTCTTTTTAACCGACTTCTAAAAGAAGGAGGTTCTCAATTCGTCTGTATGTTGTTTTTTTTTGTACATTTGTTACGCGATTTCTCCGGCAAATGTAAAGCGATTTTGAAAATTATTTTTTGTGGATAGGGTATGCCTCAGGGGAATTGATTCAAATTTTTTTGAAAAATCGACAGAAAGCAAAAAAAAATAATTTTCTGTAACCTTGTAGGTACTTTCAATCTCTGTTTTGACTGTGTTGCCGTTTCTTAATAGATTTGGATGATAACGAGGTACAAAAAAGCGAAGAACAAAGCCACCGACTTCCGAAACTAAAGTCATGTGTGTTCTGTGCTAAAGTTATTAATCACTTTTTATTAAATCACAGTCCCGTAAACAAAAGGTACAGCCATCTGTAATCTAATACCACATTTCTCTCGAGTACAAAAAGTACATCCTAACTGCAGGCACGAAAGGTAGCTTGTACTTCACGTACGCTTAGAGATGCAGCATGCACCAGATTCCCGCTGCCAAGCCGGATTCCTGCCGTAATGAGCAAGGCATTCCTTGGCGTGCGCTGAAACATAAAATTCTTCATGCGCTGCCTCACTGTGGTGCCCACATTTTTGGTAATTTAAAGGACTAGTCTAGCTTGCGTCATATTTCTGTATCCAGAAATTGAGGACAATAATGGTAGTTGGTGATTGCGTAATATGATACGTTAATTTTTTTTTTGTTAGCTTATTCTGTCCCACTTCTGGACAAAAGCCTCCCTCCATGTCTTCCATCTTTCTGGATCCTGTGCTTCATCCCTCTAGTTTCGGAGGAGTGCTGCGTGAACAACCTGAACACATCAACGTGATACTTTATTTGAACAAACCAGTATTATTTACCTCTTATAAAATCTTTTGCTTTCGGACAGGATTTCTTCGAATTCTTTCCCTAACTGCTTTGACCACCTTTTTCGTATGAACACTACGTGGTCGGCCAGATCTTTTTCTGTTATAAACAGAGTAGGTCTCATTGAACCTATTAATAGGCCGGTACACAAACATTTGACTAATACCAAGCGTATGGAGAGTTTTAAAAATTGCATTTGGCTCCATACCAACTTTGTGTAATGCAATCACAGCGATTCGGTTCTCTTTCTCACCCCACTCCATTTTAATATCGCAAAATATTGTACAGTGTATGAGCGCCAAAATTAGAAAACGCAATGAACAATCGTATAAAAATGACAGATTCCAAATTCAAATGTAATATCTTTCTTATTTTTTATTGTAACAGTATTTATGGCCAGACTAAGTATTTAATTGTGGAGGTAAACCTATAATACCTTCTCCTAATAACACTAATTACTCAATTAACAGTAGGTACTGATGTTCAGCACTTAATCCAGATGATCTATAGTCTGCTAATTGGGTACATATAACCTTTTTGAAAACGGCTGATTCCGTAAATCAGTGTTAATTCGTAATACTTCAATCTAATAATAAAAAAATCCCGACATAATTTCAGACTCTTTCAACTCGTTAATATAGCGCGTCAGAGATGTTTGCGCAAACCCGGTTTCTACGCGATTATACGCAAAAAAAAAGCGTCGCTACTGAAGACAGTGAGGGACAGTCAAAACAGCATCCTGAAAACTGTTGCTGAGAGCATCGGCTTTCCGATTATAGCAGCAGTTTGTGCGGAGGTTGATTTTTACTAACACTAGGTGATACGTTTTTATATGTTACTAACACTCTATGGATTTTTGTTGGTTGAAATAAAGGTTTATTATTATTATTATAATTTCGGTCACGGTGGCCAATCTCAATGAAGCCTAGCCAAGTACACCAGAGATATTATAGTGCACAAGTGTGTGAGCAAACCACCTGTGCTTGCGCATTCCTTCCTCTCATAGTTCGGTGGGACATCAACTTAAAAAAAACCGGAGAGAGATCAGCGCAGGACCAACTTTTACATGCTTTTTAAGGTACGAGGGTGTCACACGGCTAACTTCCGGATTCCTTGCTTCTACTAAGCAATTCCTTATGGAAAATCTCAATAACACTTTTTCCGACTTGGGAACCCAGGACCCTACGCCCGGCAGCTGCAGTCGCGCTTGTGATCACGAGACTAATGGGGCTGTGTATACCCATCATCTGGGTACAATTTCCATTACACTATTGAGAATTTCTTAAAAGAGACATTCAACATCACTCCCTGGCCTGGAGATCAAGCCTCATTCTCAGTAATCGCCGCTAGACCAACAATTAAAATAAAATAATCTTCTTTTCGTCTAAGTTACATCCATTATTCTATAGTGGGTTAGTAAGCAAGAATGTTATAATTATGTTAGTTGACCTTAATACTTTGTGACAAGATGCTTATGTAAGATACATCACCTAAAAACATCACAAAGTATCGGAGAATCGTATGCTATGATCTTCAGGATTGAGTTAGAGCTCGCCTGCAATCTGCAAAGCAATGAGGCCGATTTATGTCAAATAATGGCACGGAAGCTAGAAACGGGGCAAACCCAACAGCATCCTGAATTCATTGTAATATTGCACCCGTAGGACTCTGATGGTCCGCTGACTAAAATTGATCCACAAGCTACACGTGTGCAGTCAAAGACTATTTCTCTGTTACTGCAAATACTTAGAAGTAAACAGCACTGAAAATACCACATTAAGATAGGTAAACAAGTAAAATACTACTTACTGCAAAACCATGCAATTTAGATTTGGCTACAACAAACTCCTAAGGGTATACAAAAAGCAACAACTTAAACAAAGCAAGCGACAATAGATAGTGATTACATAAAATATAACTCTGTTCTTGATAGTGTTTCTCCATGTCCTCCAGAGGTTTGCCTCAAAGAGACACAAACACATCGCTTCCTCCACTGTCTCTTTTGTGCATTTTGTAATGTGTTTGCATTGCTAATTAATGATGTTGAGATACTTTGCAAATAGTTTTTAAAACCGAAAGACCTTTATAGTCTAAAGAATGAATCCGGAATCCGGCTCGAAGGACCAGCTTTGTAACGGATGGGCTGCTAAAATAAAACTAGGAATTTACTCGAAACTGAATAGTACAATAGAAGCTTGGAGCCCTGCAGGACCCCTCCGATCGACAACTGTTTTTTCTCCTGACAAATCTGACGGCCCTCTTTTTTAGAATTATTTAAAGGTTGCGGCAATGCGCATAGACTTCGATTGTACTATTTTTTATTAAATAAACAGGTTGTATATAGGTACATTAGTAATAAAAAGGTAAGTATACTTTTAACTAAACAATTTAAGATAAATAAATAGTATTTAGCACTATCGTTAGGCAGTCGACGAGCGGGCCGTTACACTGTCGCCAACATCCTCCCCCTTAGTGTCGTCACTACGACACTCATAACCAAGTAGTAAAGCTACTCGCGATGCTGGACGCTTCATGACACCGGTTTTAGTCTTTATGTCTAAGACTCTTACCCGTCCATCGGCTCCAGGATATACCTTTTGTATGACGCCTTTTGGCCAGACGTTTCGCGGAGAACTGGGGTCTACAAAAACTACGAGATCACCTACCTTCAACTGTGCACCCTCACAGTCCCACTTCTTGCGGGGTGCTAGAGTAGGTAATACTTCTTTCAGCCACCTAGACCAAAATAAATCAGCTAGTCGTTGAGATATACGCCACTGCTTTCTTAAGTATAAATCACTGTCATCGAAAATACCAACTTGCGGCAGATTTGATGACGAACCCAATAAAAAATGATTAGGTGTTAAAGATTCCGGGTCTCGCGGATCGACAGAAACGTGAGTCAACGGCCGTCCGTTAATCATGTTTTCTACCTCACACAAGAAAGTAATTAAAGTCTCTTCCCTAGGTGCACGCTCTTTTAACACTACTTTTAAAGTCGTTTTAACACTCCTAATGAGGCGCTCCCAGGCTCCTCCCATGTGGGGACTGGCTGGTGGAATAAATTGCCACTCAACTCCCTTATTTAATGTCTCTGAAATCAACCCTCGTTGATTGTTAACCATCTCTTTGTAAGCCTTTTTTAGCTCCGTGTCGGCACCGCGTAAATTAGTTCCATTATCGGAAAACATCATACGTGGCCATCCTCTACGTGCAGCCATCCTACGCAAGGCCATTATCATGGAGTCGGTTGTAAGACTTGGCACCACTTCAATATGAACCGCGCGCACCGTGAGACAAGTGAACAATACACCGTATCTAGGCACCCTCTGTCGGCCGACCACTACTTCCAATGGCCCGAATAAGTCTACTCCACACATTGTAAATGGTCTATGATGATGCGTGAGTCGAGATTCGGGTAGGTCGCCGAGGCGTGGCGGTTGTGGTGAGGCTTTCCTAAAGCGGCAAATTAGGCATTGTCTTGCTATAAACCGAACCGTGGGCCTTAGCCTTATGAGCCAATATTTTTGTCGCAACTCATTGACTACCATTTCGTTACTAGAATGAGCAGCGTTTATATGATAATGTGTCACGAGGAGCCGTGCGATATGATCTTTGCCATCTAAAATTATAGGGAATTTAGTAAAATGATCTACTTCTGTTGCTTTACCGATACGGCTACCTACACGTAACAAATTGTTTTCATCAATTACTGGCGTGAGTGAACGCAAACGGCTATCGTGCTTAAGCTCTTTGTTTAATATAAGTGAATTTATTTCAGTTTGGAACGAATGTGCTTGTGAGTAGCGTAGTAATAATGATTCAGCTTTATTCATAATTTGTTCGTTAATAACAACTATTGAACTCTTTCTACATTTCTCAATGAACAATAATACTGTCGCTGTAGTTCGTAACAATCGCAACCAGCTAGAAAATCTACTCGGTTCGGGTAGAGGTAAGTTACATATTATGTTATTTTCCTGTACAGTCTGCACCTTTTCTAGTATATCATCGTTAATTATTTCTATTTCAGGTTGCTGCGGCCAGCAGGAACGAGATTGGTGTAAAAAGGACGGTCCCAAGAACCACTCTGAGTCACTACTCAGTACGTAGTCATTATTTTTTGTCCCTAGGTCTGCGACGTTCATGCCAGTTGGGACATAGTGCCAATCGTCAGACTTACTCACCTCATCTATTTCCCCAAGTCTGTTTGCAATAAAAACTTTATAAGTTCGACATTGATTTTTAATCCAATGCAAAACTGTAGTCGAATCTGTCCAGTAGTATACTGAATTCGGTTGCAAACGGTGTTCCTTTTTTATACTATTAGCTAGTTTACACGCTAACACGGCTCCCTGCAATTCCAATCGTGGCACTGAAACTGGTTTCAGGGGAGTAACTTTGCATTTGCTCGCGATGAACGATACGGTAACGCGTCCGTCAATGCTTTCGCGCCGCCAGTAAGCGACCGCGGCGTACGCACTCGGCGATGCATCGCTAAACATATGAATTTCCAAACTCTCAAAACTATCGCTTGTCAGCTCAGTAGAAAAATACCATCGCGGAATTCTAATATTATTTATTTCCTGAGCCTGACTAATCCACTTTCGAAATGAGTCATATAGATCATCGTTTAATTTATCATCCCATTTAATATTACGTTCCCAAATTTTACGCATTAAAATTTTCCCTTTAATTGTGAATGGAGTTAAGTAACCGTGAACGTCAAAGATGGACATTACTATTCGCAACATCTCACGTTTTGTAGGTATACGTTTTAAAAGTAAAATATCTTCCGGTAAACGCTTAAAAGATAAGTCTAATGCTAACATGTCGCTGCACGGGAACCACAATATTCCTAACGCACGTTCAGGTTGTTTATCAAAATTGAACCTTATTGCTAAGTCACTAAGGTCATTTTTTGGAATATCATCAAGTACATTAGGCAAATTACTGAGCCAATTGCGCATCTGAAATCCGCCTTGACTGTGAATAAATAAAACTTCTTTTACCATTTTCCTAGCTACATTTTCATCTGCGAAACTATCGATGTAATCGTCCATATATTGGTTATTTTTAATAGCATGAACTGCCTCCGGCATTTGATCTAAAAATCGCGATGCGTTTTTAGTCTGATTTATAAACTGAGCTATAAATGGGGAGCAATTTGCTCCGAAGATAAGAGACGTCATTGCATATTTATTTATTACATCACTGTCTTTTTCTTTCCACAAAAATCTCAAAGCCGTTTGATCTGTACTATTAATTTTAATTCTTAGAAACATGTCTTTTATGTCCCCTATTAATCCTATACGATTTTCCCTAAATCTAAACATTATACCGTACAAAGATTGCAATAAGTCGGGTCCCTGAAGTAAAAAATCATTTAGTGACATATTGTTACATTTTGCGGCGGCATCAAAAACCAACCGTAACCTTTTCTTGTTAGGGTTATCAACCCCAAAATGAGGTAAATACCAAATAAGGTCCGAAGTTGACTCGACCCTACACTCTATCTCATCTAGCTTTCTTGCGTAGTTATTATCAAATAAGTGTTGCATGCGTTCGCGGTACCTATTTTCATAATCAGAGTCATTTAACATTTTTTGTTCTACCGACTTTAATCTTTTTAACGCTACGGGATACGAGTTAGGCATAGAAAAACTATCAAGTTTCCAGGGTAGGTTAACTGTCCATTGCCCGTCAATTAATTCAGCTGACTCATTAATAATATTTACGGCTCTTACTTCGTCGATATTTTGACGTGGTTTGTTACATATTCCTATAGAATCTAATGAAAAAGAACGACGTATCAAATCGTGTAAATCGATGTCCGTACTATGTTCTATGGTACATAAGTCAGTGTTGTTTGTATCTATAGGTGTCGATGTTTCTGCAAGAATGTTAAAACATGAAGATGCGCTCGCGTCCGCGCTGCAGTTTGATAACATATCGCGACGGACGAGCTCCACGGCCTTACCTGGCTGATTGAGTACGAGCGTCGCTGCGCTGCCCGCACATGGGTCGCTGACTGCGCCAATACTTACGGCTTGCTTATCAGCTGAGTGTCGTAGTGATCCGTGTAGACACCACCCTAATAAAGTACGTGTTATGAACGGCCCAGTCGACGCATACCTTTTACAAACAAGCGGCGCAATTAATTCATAATTATCTTGTCCTATCAATATCTTAGGTTTAACTTTATTTTCACAATACAAGTAATGGTTAATATTAGGGACATGTTTGTCTAAGTCTACATTATAAGCAAACTGTAAAGGTAAATCAAGTTCCTTAAATTTGCGAGCACGTAGCTCAAATTTCTCACCATCACTGTTACTAATGGCACAATTAATTAATTCAGTTTGACATACCAATTCAGAGTTCCAAGCCCCAGATGCACGCATTGTGACCTTCTTACCGTGTAGCCCGACCTTGTCTGCAAGGTCAGCTGCGATAAGGGTTACTGTTGCGCCGTCGTCTAACAGCGCGTGCGTGTTTACACTAGCATTGGGTCCGTGGACGGTTATCGGTACTATTTTGAGCACTACTTTTGACAAGGACAATGTTTCTGATTTTTTAGGTACACTACGCACTGATAATTCGGCACACTGCGCGGCACTAGCGTGAGAAACAAGTTCACCGTCGTCGGACTTCTGTGTATAGTCGGGTGGCGTGGATGTTGCCTGGCGCACCGCCGGTTTTGTCCAGTGCAGAAGGCGGTGGTGGGGCCCACCACAGGCCTCCACGTCGCAGCTCTCCGCAGTACACGTTGTTTGGTCTGGATGTCGAGTACCGAGACACTTGAAACATAATTTGTTATATCGGGCAAATCGCCATCGGTCCTTTCTCATAGCTCGCTTGAACTTACTACAGTCTGGCAGTGTATGCTCGTTCTTACGACAAAACTTGCATCTGCCGGCAGTGTCAGGGTCATTTGTCTTTACAGATGTTAGCACCGATTGTTGGTTAAAATACCTCTTCTCCGGTTTATTTTTACCGAAGTCATTCTGGTGGTGAATATAACTAACACCCGACTCTGCTACTTTTTGTGCTTCTGTATAAAGAAATCTGGACAATAATTCCAGTCTTGGTGTCTCATCTAGTGTCTGGTTTTCGTACAGGTATTCTACCCATTTATTAACAAGACCAGTAGGTAATTTGGAAATGACGATTGTTATCAGCTCCGGACTTCTCAAATAATCGATTTGTTTTACTGTTGTTATAGCAGTAACGAAATTCTTAATTTTAATAGCAAATTTGATTATTTCAGCGTGATAAGCGTCGGGTAAAGGTGATAACTTCCTTTGTTGAATTGACACCTGCCGCATAACGGTCTCAGGTCTGCCGAATCTCAATTCTAGTGCAGCCATAACATCACAGGGCGAACTGGCACCCATTAACAGGGCAGACGCCGCCTCTCTCTCTTCACCACGTAAACATTTGCGTAAACGCCACATATTTTCTATGTCGGAGTATTTGCACACTCGCGTCGATTCATAGAATGCTTCCCGGAACTGTAACCACTCTAGGGGGTCTCCATGGTAAAGGGGTAAATCTTTTGACGTAGCCAGCCGGGACAACAGCACCCGGCCGTTGGAATGAGAGTTTGAAGCTTCAACGGCATATTTAATAGCGCAGGTCAGCTCCTCGATGGCGCGATGATTATCAACGGCTGCGCCATCAGTGGGTGGATGTGCACGGCAGTTGCTGCTAATGTTACGATCACCGTTCCCGACAGTCACTTGGTTATTACATCGATCGAGCGACGTGCCGGGTGCAGCAACTGATTTTTCTAACCAGTTCTCCAGACGTTGGTAGGAAGCTGCTGCTGCTGTGCTGTGCTGCTGCTGCTCAGTGTTTCTAGTTCAGCTATGTCAGCGGCTAATTTTTTTGCAACTAACTCTTTTTTTATGCGGGCTTGTGCTTGAAGCTCTTCTAAATCAATCTTTGCTTTAGCTTCAGCTGCCTCATATTCCAAACGTTGCCGACGTGCCGCTGACGATGAGGCGTGAGAACTTTTTACATTTTCACTCGCGCCGCCATCTCGTTTTATCATACTCGAACTCGCGCGAGGTGATCCGAGATTCGGTTCACATATTTTTCCGATTCTATCATATTGTACATCTGATTTTACCTTCAGATTCCTCTTTTCCTATGTGTTAGTCGCTAGCTCCTTTCTGGATTGGGCCCGCGTTTTCACGCCAGGCGGTGTGCGAAACAGCGACATCCCTGCTTCACAGGTTTTGTATATTTTAGCAACTAGGTATCCAATGATCCGGCCGAAGGACCAGCTTTGTAACGGATGGGCTGCTAAAATAAAACTAGGAATTTACTCGAAACTGAATAGTACAATAGAAGCTTGGAGCCCTGCAGGACCCCTCCGATCGACAACTGTTTTTTCTCCTGACAAATCTGACGGCCCTCTTTTTTAGAATTATTTAAAGGTTGCGGCAATGCGCATAGACTTCGATTGTACTATTTTGTTTCGAGTAAATTCCTAGTTTTATTTTAGCAGCCCATCCGTTACACTCAGATTATGAAACAAAAGGCAGATAGACTGCGCGGAACACTGAGAGTGAAGCCAAAAAAGCAAATACAAATTCAAAAGTTAATACCTACAACACGCTTTGTGCTGTATTGACACGAGTCAGTATAGCTCGTGCTATACTGACTCGTGTCAATACAGCGCCGCATGGTTAAAAAAAAAACAAATAAAATACAAATACAAATTGATAAGCGAATACAATCACAAGATTGTAGGTATTCCCGTTTGAATTTGTATTTGCTTTTTTTGGCGTCACTCCCAGTGTTCCGCGCGGTCTATCTGCTTTTTGTTTCATAATCTGAGGTCTAAAGTTAAATTAGTGGATCATGATGTAGAGAATTAGACTAATCGAACAATTTTTTTTTGTTCAAAATTTCTTAGTACCTATCACATCCACACATTGCAAACAAAACATAACCTTAGTTTATAATTCCTGTTATTAGGTATCCCATTTATAAAATAGGTTTATTAAGAACAACACACTCAATAAAAGGGACTATGTGTGCACGAAGTTACGGTAGATATAGTATAGTGTATTGACTCTTAAGTCACAGGCTCCCCCTAGCTTAGAAGGCAGGGCTTTTTATTGTTTAAAGTTTTATTGTGTAAAAAAAAAAACTTTTTTTTTAGAATCCTTGAAACCGAATTTCTCCTACTTCTTAAACAAATGTTAAATCAAGTCAATTCAACAGAAAAAAAAATAGTCTCTATCTGAATAAAACCATGGACATCCTACCTGCAAGCGGTTGATAACTCAGTACGTCTTGACAAAAATTGGTTTCACTAGACGCCGCGCCGTGCACCACGCTGCCTACCCGCATTTTAAACCAGAAATATTAACGTCTTTCTTGGCTTTTGCGGATTAGTTTTACCGTTTTATAGTGCCATCGCTCCGTATTATAACTTGCTTTATTAATATATAGATAGGTAGTGTAGGGTTGTTGATGCGTGTGTAGGTAGTGATAGGAAGCGAAGAAATAAGTCCCAAGTACACAAGAAGAAGTATGAAAGTTTATTGCACAAAACACAGGTCACAGTTTTTACACACACAAGAGTTCCACTGAGATAGAAGGAGTGGTAGAAATATAGATAGACAACAGAGAACAGATATAAAGAAAGTTTGTTAAAGCACAATTAAAATCAAGCGCGGCGAAGCAATGTTTATAAATCGCAAATGGTCGGTATATGTTCTATGAGCATACTGACTTCTGACTCGCAAGTCACGGCGCGCGCGCATGATAATGCCGTCCCGCTCATGCACGTCGCTCGCGTGACGTAGCGCGAACGACCGGTTGTCGCGAGAACAATAGGCGCGTCATAGATGGGCGGGCCAGCTGATAAGCAATTAGCTACTAATATAATGTTTGTACTTGTCTGTTTGAATGTTGATTATGATAAGTTGTAAATATTATTAAGTTGAATTTAGGTTTTATATAATTCTAATTGTAGTTATTAAGTTATGTAAATATATATGTAAATAATTTTGATTTTAATGTTATTGTTTGATTAATGTAAACAGAATAAAACATGAATAATAAAATAATTAAAGGTAGGTCACTACAGTAGTATAAGTACAATGCAATACTATAAAAAAAACACCAGATTATAAAATACTAGTTAAGGATATATTCCTGACTAGTGACCCGACCCGGCTTCGCATGGGCCTTCCTCAATAAATGGACTATTAAACACAAAAAGAATTATTCAATTCGAACCAGTAGATCCTGAGATTTCAACTAAACAAGCAAACAAACTCGTTAGCTTTATAACATTAGTATAGATATCCCGGTATTCCGGAAGGATTCTAAATCCTGAAATGTCGGGATGGAAAACTACCGGTCCTGGGATTTTCGTGATCGCCACAATATCAATATTAAAGTTTCTACACGCAATACCGCAACTGCGAGGATACCGGGATTACTGTCCCTTAATCTTGAAATTCCGGGATTAATAGTCCGAGATTATATTCCCTAGTCACAAGTCATGACTTTCATGTGTACGTTTTCACATGTCTTGTGATTCTTGTGAAGACGATCTTATTTTTGTTTAGCTTAATTTTCCTACTGCAGGGCAATTCTCTCTTTCCACTTCTTTGAGGAAACACAAGGGCCGTTTTTCCATACAAAATTAGTCTCCTGTTTCCTCCCTGGATAATGCCAGTAGATCAATTTTTTTTTTAAATATCCATGGCTACTATTGGCATTTCCCTATGTTTTCCTTTTTCTCATAAATTTATTAATAAAAGAGATATGAATATTCAAAAACCTAAAAAATTGGCATGATTTTCCGCTGTGTTCAAACATTCAGAAAACAAATTTGACTTGATTATATAAAAAATAGAAAACATAGGAACACGGCAAAAGCCTTTTTTTAATTTTTAATGAAAAAAGCAGTTAAATCGGTTAAGTTTTGGAGAAGAAATCAAGGGACTACGAATCATTGATTTTGTGTACTTTTAGTAGGTATTTTCGGTCAAAGCTGCAGTTGTCTCTATCGCGCTCTGCGGTTCGTGTTCGGGCATCGCGCGACAGCAATAGATTTTACAAATACCTAATTTACGTTAAAATAAATAAATACTTTTCGATTTTTAATCTTTGTATCTTAATCAAACTAAGAACTAGACTCCAAAATGGGATGAAAATAAAATATTTTTTATATTTACATAGTTTTATTAGATGTGTGTAGGGAATCGCATGATAGATGAAAATGTAAGCCCAGTGGGCAGTAAGTGTAATCTGCGCAAAATGGCATCCACAAACCAAACCACCACATTTTTGTATCTAATTTAATAGTAGTTTTTATTTTATTCATGTATTGAGCATAGTATACTCGATAATTAATTGGTGGTTACTTACCTATAAAGAGTGTGCATTAAATGTAGAATAATGTAACCGGTTACTCTTTGTAAGATATGTAATTTATTGTTTAAAGTATCTCGTTGGTAATCCTTAATAAAAAAAAACTGTGATGATACTCCAGCTCATGAGAGCCTCGGATACAGTGGGGTAATTTTAATAATTTATGTTGTTTTAATAGAAAATGGGCTATTTTATTATTATTTATATTTCGCCTCACAGGAACGGCAGACTGGATATGATCTGCAAAAGGATTGAAACATAAGGTCTATTTTCTATATTCTTCTATATAATAAAAATGAATGGTCGTTCGTTAGTCTCGCTAAAACTCGAGAACGGCTGGACCGATTTGGCTAATTTTGGTTGTGAAATATTTATGGACGTCTAGGGAAGGTTTTTAAAACGGTAAGAAAGTTGAAAAAACAATTGACAGTACAACTTCTGTCGGGCCAGTTAGTTTCATATAAAATCTTGGATTACCTTTCATGATAGTATTATATTATTGTTTTAAAACCTCGATACGGTATCCCCAGGATATTCTGGAATCAATTTTTGCAAAGTCTTATGTATAAGCTCAATGAGTTGATTTTGCTGGTGTGTGCCTTCAATTTTAACGTATGGATTAATTGCCGCTTCAAATATATTTTGGCCCAATTTAGGAGCATCTATGCCTGGAAATAACAAATTAATTTACTTAAAGAGAACATCACAGCATCACCGCTATACGGTTGAAGTTCCACGGTCTCGAACCGAGCGCTTTGCTTCCACATTTATTGTGCGAACTGCCAGACTATGGAATTCACTGGCCGCCACTCTGTTCTCCGATAATTATAATCTGGGTATCTTCAAGGCACGGAAAAAAAAAACATGAAAACTTTACACACAATAGATTGCCACACATTCATCAGGCTGTTAGAGTAAGCACCGTTATCCTTGAAACCAGTAGCACAGTAAACGAAACGATATAATTGCCTACACTACTACCAAAATACCAGACTGTACAAATACCGCACGTATTTGTACAGTCTGTTATTTTACAGTACAGTAAACGGAACGATATAATTGCCTACACTAATACCAAAATACCAGACTGTACAAATACCGCACGTATTTATACAGTCTGTTATTTTACAGTACAGTAAACGGAACGATATAATTGCCTACACTACTACTATACGTATTTGTACAGTCTGTTATTCTGGTAGTAGTATAGGCAATTATATCGTTTCGTTTACTGTGTTACTTGTTGCAAGGATAACGATGTTTACTCTAACAGCCTGATGAATGTGTGGCAATCTATTGTGTGTAAAGTTTTCATGTTTTTGTTTTCCGTGCCTTGAAGATCCTACTAAAATATCAGGCTGTACAAATACGTGCGTGTCTACGCGCCGCTCGAACTAAAAGCAGTTTCGAGAGCACGTTCGAGGCGAAAAGAGGTGAGGAACAGGGTTTCGGAGGGGGCAGTGCATGTCGCGACTGTACGGTAGTACTAATACTTATATTGTGCCTACACCTAAATGTTAACATTTATAAATTGAGGTTTACCACGAGGAAAATCATAAAAAGGTTCCAGCGCTGTGAATAGTGCAACTCCTTCTTCTGTCGTGAACAAACTATCATAGTGATTTAGAAGAGCAGTCATTTCCTCAGGCACAGCTCTTTCTTTGTCCTGGAGTGCGGTGAACCACTCTTTTGCCTTTTCTGTAACAATTTTAAGCAATTAAGTAAATAATAATAATTCAAATTCAAAAATCATTTATTTCAATTCCTCAGATCATAAACATTAAAATAACATAAAAAAGTCATTAAAATATGTAAATAAAAATAATAAATCTAATAATAATATAAATTTAATCAAAATTATTATCATCATTAAAAATAAATTAAAATAATAACAATAAACTAAAATCATAAAATTAAAATTAAATTACAATCTAAAAAGAAATTAAAATAATCAAATTGAATTATATTTAAATCAAATTAAACAAATAAAATAAAAATTGAAATCATCTAATCAAATTAAAATCATAAAATTAAAACGATGAATAATACGTCTGCCTATGAGTCATTTGTTTGTTTGTCATTACATTAATCATGTAACAATGGTTGATGTACTGACAACGATAATACCGGCCTATTATTGTCCTACTGTACGGCCTATTATTGCACACCGAGAAGCATTGATCACTACACTTGCTCAAGGTGGTTTATCGATTTTAGACTTATATTCAACACCGAGTTCAAAAAAAGAAGGAGTTTCTCATTGAGGGCTATCGTTTTTATGCTCACCAGTTGGCGCCACTGTCGAAAGAGGTCCCAAAGTTTGTTATTACGAGCGTGAAAACATATTGTGAAAAGCGTGAAATCATATTTAATACCTTAAAATCGTACCGTAAAAATATCGAGCATGCCGTAGTGTTTCGCAGTCCCGTTTTATTCGGTAAAAAAAAAACTTTAAAACAGAACACACATGACTTTAGTTTCGGAAGTCGATGGCTTGGCTGTTCTATTTATTGTTTTGTATTGCCTCCGACTTCCGAAACTAACGTCATGTGTGTTCTGTTTTAAAGTTATTTTTCACTTTTTGGTTTTTGAAGGCGGTTGTCTTTTTTGTAAAAAAGCTTTTTTGTTTTTCGCTTTTTAGTACTTCCTTATTATCCAAATCCATTAAGAAATGGCAACACAGTCAAAACAGAGATCGAAAGTACAAGGTGAGAACATTAGAACATCATCCATGTAATTTTTTTTGCTTTCTGTTGATTTTTCCAAAAATTGCTGAATCAATTTCGATAAAACTTATATGGGACCACACTTGAGGCATACCCTATCCATCAAAAAAATATTTTTAAAAATCGCTTTACATTTGCCGGAGAAATCGCGTAACAAATATACAAAAAAAAAAAACATACAAACGAATTGAGAACCTCCTTCTTCTT
The DNA here is from genome assembly GCA_947361185.1 of Charanyca ferruginea. NCBI lineage: Eukaryota > Metazoa > Arthropoda > Insecta > Lepidoptera > Noctuidae > Charanyca > Charanyca ferruginea. The sequence goes on along the minus strand of OX376058.1, from coordinate 1,978,887 downwards.
GAAGTCGGTTGAAAAACACTGACATTCATTGACCGTGACTCGTATTTCCCTAAATAAAAAACAGGTATTGCAAAATATTCAAATACTTCTAACTACAAATATAACCTCGTAACCCATCCACAGACAGTGACATTTGATGTTTCGGAGACCTCACGCTACACTAGCGCCCCTAGCGGCGAATTCATACGCGATAGCCCTCATTCGACACGTATATATTTTTTCTTTTTTGGTTGACCACGCGTATCAGATGAACCGTGATAGCAAGACAGTTGAAATGTTCACAGATAATTTATTTCTGTTGTCGCTATAATAACAAATACTAAAAACAGAATTAAGTAAATATTAAAGGGGGGCTCCTATACAACAAACGTGATATTTTGTGGTTTTTTTGCTCGATGTCTAATGTTGTATAAATAATGGTACGGAACCCTTCGTGCGCGAATTCGATTCGCACTTGGCTAGTTTTTTACTTAGCCACAAGCCCCTTACTTTATCAGTTACCTACGACACAAAAACAAAACAACTTACCTTTTACTAGCTCAGGCGTCATCAAGGGAAAAATTTGCGTTAAAATCAATCGCAGCGTGCTAGTAATATTATCACCCAAACTATTGAACTTGCCATCTTCTAAATACCTAAAATGTAAGAAAAAAAAATATTTAAATCAAATTAAACAAATAAAATTAGATTAAAATGAAATTAAACAAATAAAATAAAAATTGAAATCATCTAATCAAATTAAAATTATAAAATTAAAACGATGAATAATACGTCTGCCTGTGAGTCATTCGTTTGTTTGGCATTACATTAATCATGTAACAATGGTTGATTTACTGACAATCAAACCTGTTTGCAAATACGATAACCGGCCTATTATTGTCCTACTATAGGACAAAGGTCTCTTCTCTCACCGAGAAGCATTGATCAGTACACTTGCTCAAGGTAAAAAAAATAACACGTAATGCCAGCACTTCACAAGGCGTATTTGTACAAATATTCGCCTTATAATACAACTAGCGACCCGGCCCAGCTTCGCATGGGCCTAAAGCCTTCCTCGATAAAAGGACTATCCAACACTAAAAGAATTATTCAATTCGGACCAGTAGATCCTGAGATTAGCGCGTTCAACCAAACAAACAAACAAACTCTTCAGCTTTATAATATTAGTATAGATAGTTCAGACGGTGAAAGAACTCATGAATATGAGCAACTTTCACTATTAGACTAACTCTGAAATATGAAAAGAAAAATCGGTTGTTCCGTACCTACGTTTTTATCGAGTTGTAGCGATTTATTTTAAATATTTTAGAGATAGTCCAATAGTGAAAGTTCATGAGTTCTTTTACCGCCTGAAATATTTTTTTTTAAATATGTAGTATATATAGGGTGACTGGTAATTAGTGTACGATACTTAAACACGTGATTGTGTAGAAAAAATGTTTTTTGTACTGGTACACTTTTATCACAATAAGACAACAGTCGTATGAAATTCATGCGCGCGCACGCCTGTGACCTAAAGTAAACCAGTACAAAAAACATTTTTTCTTCGGGAAAGTTGTTTGTTATCATGAACACAATCATGTGTTTAAGTATCGTACACTAATTACCAGTCACCATATATACTTCACTGTATATTTTTTTATTATTTATTTCACTGATACAAAATTACTCTATTGCTGAGTTCCTTTTATTACGTTTTATGATATACTCGGCTTCCACACGGACGAAGTCGCAGATAGAATCTAGTAATTAATGAAAAAAATTGTGACTGATAGGTGACGAGTGTGCTTCAAGCCGTATGTTGCAATCTAGTCGTCTGTTGGTGCAGCTCGTACAGACACACACACACACATACGCATAAACGAAGCTGCGGATACTGTATACCAATATTGGGGAATATAATCCCGGGCCATTATGGAATCCCAATATTTCGGGATTAAAGGACACTAATCCCGGGATCCCGGGTCTAGTCTCGGGATTGTCTCAAGATTGTTAAGTCGCAATAACTATCACATTAATTAATAACAATTACTAATGGTGGTAAATACATTTAGTAGGGACTTTAAATATCATCTAGAGAACGTACATTGGCAAGCAAATTGTAGGTCGGTAATAGGAAACATTACGCGAAACTCAGCGCAGAGGGCGCCACTAGCACATACCCACGAGCATAACCTCGTATTCTTGTTTAATTATGTTATTAATTATAATAGCTAGGTTTTAATTAATCTTACTTACCTAACTGTACTTTTAACTATATTATGGCATCCTACGGCCATTTGAAAGACCTAGAATCCTCTAGGTTATGCTCAGAATAAAAAAAATATTTGGTTGTCTTACATGACAAAAGTGAACGTTATTCTGTAAATACGTCTATCTCACCTGAATACTTAACCTAAACATATTTTAGAGTGATTTTTAGCTGCTTCCCAAAGTTTTCCAACATTTTCTTCTTTTGAAAATGAATAATTCCCTTCATTTCTACATCGAAATACACAGCACTGATGCATTATTGTATAATACAATACACTACCCAATTTTGAACTCAATTAAAGGCAGAATTTCACGCTTTGAACGACTCGTCGAAAAAATTGTTTACGGATTATGCTAGTGCTGCACTCTGGTGCCAGAACATTGCAGTAATATTCCCTATTGCAATACTCGCCGTTGCAATATCGTGTATAGAACCTTCATACTTAATCTCATGATAATCCTAAAAATCCCGGTTTGAAATCCCGTGATTTCTAGATCAAGAAATCATCTGGGATCCCAGGAACCCGGGAATTGGTATCCCGAAATTATATTCTCTGATGACGATTATAAAGTTTCTCTCACCTTTTGGCTGCAGCATTAAAGTGGTATGCCACAGAGAATGAGTGATTTGGGTCCTTCAAACTTAAAAATTCCGTGAATCTTTTTAGAAACGCTGTGAAATAACCGTGTCCATCGAATGCCATAGTGTTCTTCAAATCTAGTACAAAAGGACTTTCCGTAACTGTAAAAATGTGACCATCAATGTAAAACAGATAATACCAGTCTATTTATTGACCAATGAGCATTTTCATGCAAAGAAGTCGTGAGCATTGATCACTCACGTTTAAGGCATAATTATGTGCGATTCCAGGTTTATATTATGAATTTTAAGACCAGGCTTTCTTCCCAAAGTACAAGGTAAACTAGTTGAAAAAAGAAAAGTAGTTGAACCCTATTTAATTTAATTGATATCTAAGTGTACATAGGAACTGACAGCGTAAAGCGACTTTGATTTATTAAATACTGGCTACGTAATATAATATCTAAACGTATTCTAACTAGTTTTGAAATAACGGTCAAAACCTACTGTTTAAAATGGTCGTACGTTGTTTCATAGCTAATAGTTTTATAGAATTTCGATTTAAATAATTTTTTTCTCATAATTTCGTTTCATAGAATAATCAATACGCAGAATACTTACTTTCAAGATTTTTTAATCATTGATTTTTGTTTCACATAAAGTTTATTGTTAGAATAATCATATCATAGAATAACAAATCAAATATTCTTTATCCTTTTTATTTTTTATTTAATACCTATAAAACTTATTCCCAAGAATGGGTCTCAGTTCTAACCAAACCGACTGCGCTTGCGTGCAAACAACCATGCAGCATGCAAGCAAGCATGCAGCTTGCAAGCAAGTATACAGCATGCAAGCAAGCATGCAGCGTGCAAGCAAGCATGCATCATGCCAGCGAGCATGCATCATACAAGCTAGCATGCATCATGTAAGCGAGCATGCAACATGCAGCAGGCATAGTTTCTGTCACGGCTCCGACGTTGCGGGGCTCCGGCGGTCCTCGCCCCTCCACGCCTACGCAGATTTAAATTACACTCTAGGCCTAGGGCAGACAAAACTACGTGGAGTCGGTTTTGCAGCGATTCGTTTCTGTCATTAACTTTGGTAGCACAACATATTGACTTTTAAAACATCATTTTTGTTATTGTCTATTATACATTTTCGTTGAAATAAATTCAATGGAAAAATACTGTTTATTGTATTGTTCCATGGAGTTTGGAAAAAAATAATTCTACTGTTTGATAAGTTAGTTAAACAAAAAAATGTGATTAAAAATTCATTGAATTGTGTTTCTGTGAAATATTTTGCATTGAAGTCTTTGAAACAATAATAGTCGAAATAAAAATACGAGAACCAAATATTATGTGAAACATTTTCTGGAAAACGAAATTCTATGAAATTTCTGCCTGCGAAACAAGGGGACACCGTTTAAAATACCTAAAGATCGCGGGACCCCGTCGACCGAGCCGCATTTTTTAAGAACTGCTGTGCATTATGCTTAAAAGATGAGATCCGGCCGACGGAGCCCCGCTTAACGAGGCATCTATTTCTGGGTGGTTTAAAAAACATGCAGGAATGGCGGGGTCTTTTAGACCCCAACATCTATTTTTTTTAAACCATCTACACACCCGTCACTTTAGAAAATACAACGCGCAGTACTGTAGGCGAGTCGTTCATTAGGTATTTCATACATAGTTGAAATGTTACATTAATCGTTCGTTAGAGCGATTAATTTTAATTTACTCAAAATTAAGTAAGTGAAACAGTGCTTGAGTGGACCTTAGAAACATAAAGTAACTATACCTATCTATGGAATCAACGGTTAGATATCTTAAAAAGCTTTCTACAAAAAAAGACAACCGCCTTCAAAAAGTGAAAAATAACTTTAGCACAGAACACACATTGACTTTAGTTTCGAAATCAGTGGCTTTGTTCTGTTTGTTGTTTTGTATTGCCACCGACTTCCGAAACTAAAGTCAATGTGTGTTCTGTGCTAAAGTTATTTTTCACTTTTTGAAGGCGGTTGTCTTTTTTGTAAAAAGCTTTTTATTTTCCGCTTTTTAGTACCTCCTTCTCATTCAAATCTATTATGAAGAGATTGAAAGTTAACTATACTACAAAGATTGATGAAACTAAAACGTCGTCTATGTAAAATTTTTGGATATTTGTTGATTTTTCAAAAACTGCTGAATCAATTTCGATAAAATTTGAAGCATACCCTATCTATAAAAAAAAGAATTTTCAAAATCGGTTTACGTTTGCCTGAGAAATCGCGTAACAAATAGCGCACATACTTAATGCAAATTTAAGACTTATACGGTTTTCTCATGGATGCCATGGTCAGAACTGGACCAAATTAAAACCAAAAGGACCACACGGGAAGCACTAGCTTCCAAATAAAAAAAGAATCATCAAAATCGGTTCACCCAGTCCCGAGAAATCAGGTAACAAATGTAACAAAAAAAAAAATACAGACGAATTGATAACCTCCTCCTTTTTTGAAGTCGGTTGAAAATAGAATACGTTTAGATATTATAATGTAACCATGAGCTTTTATTTAGTAGAACGCTGAGTAGGTAGTCTGGGAGCTATTTACCTGCAGTTGTGTATGTGCCGTTGAAACCAATAATTCGTTGGTTATTTATTTTGTATTCCATATCGGCCAGTATCTTCTTTTCCTGGTTTAATTGGTCTTCGATGTTTTGGATTATCGTAGTAACGTGTGATATTGACTTTGCAAGCATATCTTTTAACTCCATTTCTTCATTATTTCCCGTGGCTGAAAGTTGATACGACGGGATTTGTACTTTTGTTATTAAATAAAAAGTACCTGGGCGACCGCATTTTTTTTTCGTTTTTTTTTTAAAGATGCCTAGCTAGATCGATTTATCGCCCCCGAAACCCCCTACATACAAAATTTCATGAAAATCGTTGAAGCAGTTTCCGAGATTCAGATTATATCGAGTATTTATCAAGAATTGCTCGTTTATAGGTATTAGCTAATACCATACTATTATCGTCCTGTTTATTTGGTCTACCTTTTCCCCCAGACCAAATAAAAGGAGGAGAGACATCTTCAATGAAAGATGTGGACCCTTATGGATGTCGAAAGGTTTAGGAGCGGCCTACGCCGCAGAGGCGACTATATACTACTTAAGTAACGGACTAGAAAAAAAAGATGAACTCCGCGCCACGCATATCGATAGTGAAGCACCCTAAATAAGCCAGGCCAGACCGTTTGTACAAACATGCCTCACGCACACATTTACATCATAGTCACGCACTAGAAAAAAAAAGGATTCCGCTCCGAAAGTACCGACTACCGATCGTATCGATCTATGTGTGAGTCTCGGTCCTTTCGGGGCTTCACTTTTGATATGCGTCGCGTGGAGTTCTTCTTTTTTTCTAGTCCGTGACTTAAGTTAACTTTATTTCTATATACATAATAAGTAACTATCATCATCATTTCAGCCGAAAGACTGCTGGGCATAGGCCTCCCCCAAAAAAAGGGGTTTTGCCATAATCGCCACGCTTGGCAGGCGGGTTGGCGATCGCAGTATGGTTGTTACAAAGGCACGGAGAACGCTGCTGCCCATTCTCTGGTAAGTCCCTTAGTCGCCTCTTACGACACCCACGGGAATAGGTGGGATGGTGCTATTCTTTACGTCCGACACAACACAGACACATTGATCATCACACTTGCTCAAAGCGAGTTGGCGATTTTAGATTATATTTATTTTAAGTCCAGGTTTCCTCGCGATGTTTTTCCTTTGTCAGTGAAATCCAAGATAAACTTAGAAAGTACCTACATATGAATTGAAAAAGGTGTGCGGTCAGGGAACTTCCGTCAGGAACGAAGTTCCTCGAGCATTTTTGGCTCCGAATGTATTTCAAATTAAAATCTGTATCTATCTATATCATCTATTATCTGTTTGAATTTCGGTTGACCGACTGAACCGAGTGACCGGCAGTCTGTATGTGCGCACACACACGCTTGATCACACGTTGCGGTAGGCCACATTCCAATTTTTTTATGAAACCGCCCACATGATATCAACGCACTGACTTGCGGCCAGTCTTCAACCGCTCTGGGGGCCAACTCTGCTATTTTTATAATTTCGTCATTCCAACACGATCCCATTGACATTTTGCTAAAAGTTCGTAATCCGCTAAATTCATAATGGTCGATCATTGACTGCACAATGACGTTCTAATGGTAGGTCACTGATGAATGAATGGTAGGAACTGTCAAAATTTTAGCAGATTACCGACTAAGTCAGTCATTCAGTTGTCATTTTGAACGAGATTACCATTCTATATCATTTCTTTCAATGACATGTCAGTGGTTTACCATTGGAAAGTCATAATGACGCTATTATACTAGTAGATTACCAAACTTGTCAAAATCAACAATTATGAAATCAATGATAGACCATTTTGACACTATTGTAATAGCAGACTTGAGGCCCTGGTTGTCTTGGAGCTGTGGCGCGTCGCACATCTATTGTTATCAATTTGTAATTGCTGTCGCATATCGCCATCAGTATATTTTGAAAAAAAAAATGCTTGTAATTGACGACGACCTGCGGCGACCGCAATAGAACCGTTTACGATACGGTTAGCTGAAAATACGAAGTGCCGCAAGTTCGATATACATCTTAAATTAGATATGTTCTGAAATAACCAAGACTTATGTAGGTAGTGGTTATTAATGATGTTTCTAAGAGATGGTTTTTCTACCAGTAGAAAATATTTTGTAATATTATGGTGGTTATATATAATAGCCTTTGGAGTCCCACTGCTGAGCAAAGTCCAACCATGAGTCCTTCCAGGTATTATTTTCTTGCGCACCCTCGAACCAGCCCTCGCAATACGCATCTATACCCTGTACACAATAAGATTAGACAATTACAAAAACCTTTTTTACAGTCCGTTTAACCGATTTTGACTTATATTGCGTTGGTAGCATGACATATGGCAACTGCAGTAAACAGTTGTTATTGTAACCACTTTTTTGCCTCTAATGTCATCCTTAAGTCTACGGAATAGAAGTCAAAATCGTTTGAAGGGACTGTAAAAAAGGTTTGTGTTTATGTCTAATCTTATTGTGAACAGGGTATAGGTCATCTCGCTACCTTCTCCTGGGCCGGCCTCGACCTCGCCGATCAAGTTTAGGCACCCATTCTTGTCAAATGTCTCTTTAAAAAAAAAAAACAAATCTACTTACTTCTGCTTACTGATAAGCCCAAAATGAAAACAAAACTTTTAAAAGAAAACATTTTTTTAACTTGAGAGTGTTGGTATTTTGTCAATAGAAAATATATCAACGCATAAAGGGTATTGTAGCCAATAAAATAAATTGAATTCCATAAAATATTTTTTAGTATTTACTTTATTTATGATGAAATAACAAAGTACCTAGAGCAGAGGTTCCCAAACTGTTGGCCGCTATCTTCAAGGCAGTAGGCACAAGTCACCAGCACACGACGTCCTTCTCATTGATTGTAGTAAAATCATTGTAGGTACTATATTTTATTTGTATCTAACAAATATAATATTTGGAGTTTTCTTTCTTTTTATCTAGCCTATGCTGTCTCAAAGCTGGGTAAAGGCCTTTCGTCAAGTCCTTCCAGGAACTTATATCCATTTGGCTCGGGGGAGCTCGGGACGTTATGTGAGACTCCTGGAAAGAGGACCCAGACCTACTAACTATGATGAGGGTCCTCATCGCCTTGGAAGGGGCGCCCCACAATCACTTTTGTATTCCACTAAGGCGCTCCGGAGGAATGGTGTTCGGCCTGTGCCGGGTGCCCCGGGGTGTACGGGACACTATCACGCTGAACTTATATGCGCCAACTTGAATCAGCCCTGCTAGTAGCGTCCAAGTCATCTCGCCACCTCTTTCTGGGCCGTCCTTGGTGACGCCGTCTATTAGCAGGCACCCATTGCGTGGAGACTCTTGCCTAGTGGTCAGTGCGAAGAATTCTTGAGTTCAATTAAAATGATAAATAAACTTATCGAGCTACACACATATATATCCGTCCCACTTGAGTGGTTTAAGAGTCTTTCTCTCATACTTATTTACAGTGTGCATAACTTTAATATAGTTTAGACGTTAGTGTTCCGTCTGCACCAACCGAGAGTGCACACACACCTCTCCTACCAATTAAATATAATAAATTAATCAAATATCTTCTTTTAGAAGACGAAACAAAAAAATTTTGAAAGGAGTCGCGGTATAAAAAAGATTGGACACCCCTGACCTAGAGAAGTACATTGACTACATCGTGTTCGTTTGTCACTCTGTGTTTGAGACACCGTTTGAATACTGGAGTGATCAAGGGTCCTCATATCTAATAGTACATCTGACATAATGTCAGATCAATACAATCATGTAAAAAAGAAACAAAAAAAAACAAAATCTAAATCTAAGGTTATTCCAAAATATAAACGCTTGTACACATCAAAGTTCAGCCCTTTCTACAGTTATGCTTATTGAAGTATAATTGCAGATAGAAAAGTTGAAAGGTTGCGGGGATTGGGGGGTTGGTCGTAGTATGGATGTGAAGAGAAGGGATGAAAGGCATGTGACTAAAAGAGTTATGAATCAGTGGATGCATGGATGCATAGGAAATGGAAGGCCAAAGAAAAGGTGAGATGGATTGTGTGAAGAATGATATCAATGAAAAGGTAGTCAGTGAAAGCATGACGTTGGACAGGACCGAATGGAAGAAGACATGTTGCACTGACACCAAGAAACATGGGATAAGGACAGGAAGACGATCACACACAATTTCACTGTCACAGTCAATTTGCTCCGAATCTACTGGACCAAATCAGGTGAAATTTGGTAGGATGGTGTAATCCATTATCGGGGTACAAATTAGGAAATTAAAAAAAAATATTTGCAAACCTTACTATGTCATATATCAAATGAAAGGGCTCGTTATGAGGATCTCAAATATATTTTTGTTATTATTGTAAAATAAATGGTTTTGATTTTAATCATGAAAGGAGACGAAAATTGACCATTCCCCCCCTGATCTCCGAAACTATTACGCCTAAAATTTTGAAAAAAATACTTAATATAGTTCATTGCTTGTAGTTTACAGGAAAACCTGTAAGAATTCTATCAATTGGCATTGTACGGAACCCTCTTCTCGCGAGTTCAACTCCACTTGGCCGGTTTTATAATATGAAAAACGCTTAAATCAGCAATGGCTCACTTAAAATTTAATGGCCCACGCTATAAGTTCGGTTTGTATTTCCACTATTAAATAAACTGATAATGATTGAGTTAGCAATGGCGTCCAATCTGAATCAAAATAAACAAGGAAAACAAAGTAATAGTAGTATTAATATCACAATAATTGGCGAGTCATCGTAACTGGGAACAATAACTCGGTATCGCAGCCTACGAAAGATTGAAGCAATCATCGTTAAATTAAGTCAATGAGCAGACATTTGCAGAGGCGACACCTATCCCTGGATTATAAAATTATAAAGTACATATGAAATTGAAAATGTAATATTGGTACTTGCTAGTAACTAGTTCCGTTTCCACAACCTTGATCATAAGAGGCAGGCGCTATAACAACTTACCTTAAGGCGCTTCCCCGACCAAAAGTGCGTTTTTCTTCGTTATTCAGGGACTCATTAAAAGAAACAAACTACAGCTAAAAGTATATTATTAATGTCCTATATCCTATCATCACATACCACGTTCTTATTTTCCTTTTATGCAACCTATATTGGTACACCTAAATCTCCCTGTAAAAAAAATACTAAAATTATTCAAAACATAATGTATCTTTTGCTAAAGTTGATGTGCTATTAATTTGAGGATTACATTAATAGATAGTTAACTTAAAAATCCATATAATTCACGTTTTATTTTATTTCAAAATGTCGTTTTTCTTTTTTTATAACAAAAATACCAAAAGTTGTGCGAATTTCGATTCTCCGGCAAAGAGGAAATGTATGGTCAAGGTTATTTGGTCAGGGAAACGCCTTAAGTACCGTTATGGGTTATATGCAGGTACAAAATTCTACCAATAGTCCCATCTGTAACTCCTGCCAACTTTGTCCATGTTATTTTATGTGGAACGTAAAATGCTTATAATCGCGCCCGGCGGTATCGCATTTATAGCAAATTCGTTAACCCCTTCTTTACGGTTCACCAAACGACTGTTTTTATTATGTCGTATGTTTATACCCTCGGGTAGTGGAATGGGGTTTCATGGCTAAGTTTTAACGGACACAAAATAAAGGGTACAGAAGGGCCGCTCCCGCCATCTTCAAAAATAATTACCTAAACTTGCCAGACTCACTAGGGCTGCTACTGTGACTCTGTAGGTTTTATTTGTGACAATATGAAATTTTATGGACACTGATACCGAGTTATTGTTCCCAGTTACGATGACTCCGTAACTGGGAACAATAACTCGGTATCGCAGCCTACGAAAGATTGAAGCAATCATCGTTAAATTAAGTCAATGAGCAGACATTTGCAGAGGCGACACCTATCCCTGGATTATAAAATTATAAAGTACATATGAAATTGAAAATGTAATATTGGTACTTGCTAGTAACTAGTTCCGTTTCCACAACCTTGATCATAAGAGGCAGGCGCTATAACAACTTACCTTAAGGCGCTTCCCCGACCAAAAGTGCGTTTTTCTTCGTTATTCAGGGACTCATTAAAAGAAACAAACTACAGCTAAAAGTATATTATTAATGTCCTATATCCTATCATCACATACCACGTTCTTATTTTCCTTTTATGCAACCTATATTGGTACACCTAAATCTCCCTGTAAAAAAAATACTAAAATTATTCAAAACATAATGTATCTTTTGCTAAAGTTGATGTGCTATTAATTTGAGGATTACATTAATAGATAGTTAACTTAAAAATCCATATAATTCACGTTTTATTTTATTTCAAAATGTCGTTTTTCTTTTTTTATAACAAAAATACCAAAAGTTGTGCGAATTTCGATTCTCCGGCAAAGAGGAAATGTATGGTCAAGGTTATTTGGTCAGGGAAACGCCTTAAGTACCGTTATGGGTTATATGCAGGTACAAAATTCTACCAATAGTCCCATCTGTAACTCCTGCCAACTTTGTCCATGTTATTTTATGTGGAACGTAAAATGCTTATAATCGCGCCCGGCGGTATCGCATTTATAGCAAATTCGTTAACCCCTTCTTTACGGTTCACCAAACGACTGTTTTTATTATGTCGTATGTTTATACCCTCGGGTAGTGGAATGGGGTTTCATGGCTAAGTTTTAACGGACACAAAATAAAGGGTACAGAAGGGCCGCTCCCGCCATCTTCAAAAATAATTACCTAAACTTGCCAGACTCACTAGGGCTGCTACTGTGACTCTGTAGGTTTTATTTGTGACAATATGAAATTTTATTGACACTGATTTTTTTTATAACATTAATTTTTCTGTTAGTCATGAAATGTCAATGTCTCTTATTTATTCATTTAGACAAAACGTGACAGTCGAGACTGATGTCTGCTTGAAACTGCTTGAGATTGCCTATAAACTAGGGTTGCCTAGCAGCCTAAGTACTGACCGGGACATTAGCAGTAAGTGACTGAAAATTATGAAATTCTGAACATGGCATTTTGTAATTGAACTTGCTATTTCTTCAAATGCGCTGTCGACAATAACTGTTCCCTTTTTTTGGAAATAATGTATTGTCTTTACAACATAGGTACTGCCATTGCGGTGGAGTAGAAAGATTCATCCATGACAATATAGCATATTCTGTGAGTGGACAACTCCACTGTTGTAAATATTCCATAGCCGTTTTGTAATAATTTTTAATTAAATTATAGATTGAGAACAACGGATTAACTCACTGTGTTACCGGGTTCGTCCAACTAGTTTCGATGGCATACGGCTACCAATTTTCAACTTCGTCGTCAAAAGACATTGTTAAGTGTGAATGCTGAGGCATTTTTTGATATTTTCGCACCGCGTCGCCACCTCACCGGTCAGCGCTGTACGTGTATTACACGTTGCAATTGAAATACCGGGACATTTTGTAGACCAACCGGGACGACCGGGGCAGAAGTTCCAAACCGGTGACATGTCCCGGTGTACCGGGACAGATGGCAACCCTACAATAAACGTAATGTCAATGTGTGCGTGAGTAAAATGGCGGTTTGTTCTGAGTGGTCTCTCGGCTCGGACGCGCCGCAGCCTTACCACAGTAAAGATATTACGTACTTTCGCTGCAGCCTTACGTACTTTGTGTAACAGATGATGATAAGTTAAATTTCACTATGTGTAAAGGACATAGGTATTGGGCCTTAGTTCGTCAACGTACCAGGGGCCCAAGTCTGCTATTTATATAATTTCGTCATTCCAACACGATCCCATTATGTCATTTTGCTAAAAGTTGTCCGTATGGTGTCAGACGTAAAGAATAGCACCATCCCATATCTTCCCGTGGGTGTCGTAAAAGGCGACTAAGAGACGTACCAGAGAATGGGCAGCAGCGTTCTCTGTGCATTTGTAACAACCATATTATACTGCGATCGCCAACCCGCCTGCCAAGCGTGGCGATTATGGCAAAACCCCCCTTGGGGGAGGCCTATGTCCAGCAGTGGACGTCTATCGGCTGAAATGATGATGATGATGATGATGCTAAAAGTTCGCAATGATCGACCATTATGAATTTGGCAGAAATTCATAATGGTCGATCATTGGTCGGTCGAATTAAAAGCAATGACTGCACAATGACGTTCTTATGGTAGGTCACTGATCAAAGGAACTGTCAAAATTTTAACAGATTACCGCCTAAGTCAGTCATTCAGTTGTCATTTTGTACGAGATTACCATTCTATATCATTTCTTTCAATGGCGCCATTGGAAAGTCATAATGACGCCATTATATTAGTAGATTACCAAACTTGTCAAAATCAATAATTAAGAAATCAATGATAGACCATTCTGACATTATTGTAATAGCAGACTTGAGGCCCAGGGGTTGTGGGAGAATTCAATGTTTTGTTATAACACGTCAAACTTGTTTTCGTAAACATAAAACAAAAAAGAATAGTTGGTTCTTTAGCTCTATCTATCTCCGTTACCTAACACAAGTTTCCAAGGTATTGTAGGTATTGTCCTTGTGGTGGTGTGGTAAAAAAACATAATCGCAATTTATGAAGAACATTGTAATTACAACAACCATCTTCATCTTCATATTTCGGCCAATTTACACAAAACCTTAACAAATTATACGTCTAAACCTTCCTCATAAATCACTCTGTCTATTGATGAAAATTGCATAAAAATTCATTCAGTAGTTTTTGAGTTTATCGTGAACAGTCAGACAGACGCGGCGAGGGACTTTGTTTTATTTTATTTTGACATCAAACAGTCATATACAAGCAATATAATTCTAAATATGTAGTGCTTATATAACAGTAAAACACTACCGCTTCTACCTACCCTCCACAATTCCCCGTCGCTTCATGCAACAACGGAAATGAAAACCGCATCCACTGACTCATTAAGAATTGAAAACTTTCATCAGTTATCGGTTATTTTAATACCGGAACCACTGACATACATATAAATCACGATTGACAATTTCCGCCTCAGGTAACTCAGGCAACAGTTTTATAGATTTTTCGCATCGTAGCGTCAAATTCGCCAAATAAATATGTCCGCTAGGTTTGTCAGCAAGTCAGTCGTGTAATGAGGCTTTTAACTTATTGGTTAAATCATCATTTGCCTAGCCTCTTCTCAACTATTTTGGGGTAGGCTTTCAGTTTAACCAGATGCAGCTGAATACCAGTGTTTTACACGGAGACAATCTGACCTCCACAAGACAGTTACGGGGTAACACGATTCCCCTTGGTAAGACTGTTTACTTTCTAGCTTCTGACTACCCTAAACACTCAAAGATCTACGAATGACAGCCTGGACCAACGACGTTATAATAATAATAATAACTTTATTATCAGGCAACTGTGGCCCATAGATAAAATACACAAAATAATCTTAAACAATAACAAACTAATACATATTAAAACCTTAATTAAATATATCCTATTTCACACGTAATGTTGGCGTCGTGTGTCGCGCGGTGTCAGCAGGTAACCGGCCTCGGAAGCGCCGGAACATAACACCTTTCGGCCAAAATTCCTCCTTCGTGAAGGTCGACAGATGTTCAGTTGGTACTCTCACCACAAAGGAGTTGAAGTTCACATTGTGGCTCGAGGCCAACCGCTCGACCCTCAGAGCAAAATTCGACTTAATACGGATGCACTCTACAACCTCCTCAACCTTTGTAGAGTAGTGCAGTCGAGACACATACAGCAGCGTCACTGGAACAGCAGGACGCAGCAGGTGGTTCGGTCCGGTCGGTGCGGTCCCACACTTGTTCGGACAAGTTGGTTTCTTCATCCTCTTCTTCTTCTCGACCTTGATGAAACCTTCTTCATCGTTCGTGACCTTTTCAGGTCCATGTTCTTGCAGACCCATACGTGCACTTTCGTTATGGCTCTGCTTAGCCCCTATTTCACTTCGTCGCTTTATCTGTGACGCAGCGGGTTCGCTGGTTGCGACAATTGCTGAGTAGGCACGTTTGGGGGTCGACGTACCTACGCGTGGCGCTACCTCCTTCAAGGCAGGAACGGCAACGGTGCGAGTTGCTTCGTTCGCACAACTAGCGTTCGGTGACGCATCGGCTGACGTTGGACTCGCCGATTTAAAACTGCCGGCGCTGGCATTATGTGCGTCCACGATTTCGACGTCCGGTGACCTACTTACAGAAGCAGCGCTGCGCAGCAACATCACTTCGGCACGTAGCTCCTCTATGGTCTTCTCTGATTATGTACGTACTTTCTGAAACACGGAGGGGTCTTAGTGTGGAATGGATGGTAATCCATCCACGAGCCGACCGCGGCAAGCGTAGCTTAACCATCAAAGCCAAACCCGAAAGCAAAAACGGGCTACGGTTGGCCGGCGGTAAGGCTTTTATGGTTTTATTATTTATTAATTAAATAACGTAGTTTATTTAAAAGCATTTAATGTAACTTTGTGTTCTGCGGCAATCGTTTTTTTTCTATCTAATTTATCTTCTTCTTCTTCTATCTAAATAATATATGCAAAGTCGCTGTTTGCCCCTCTCAAATCATTCTTCACACATTCCATCCATCCATAAAAGTCAACTCTAATCATGTCAATAAAAAAATATGCAATGCTGCTTGCAGTTCAATAAAGAAACTTGAATCAAAACTCCATTCTCATAATTTTAAAACTTCAAAAGTTCTCACGATAAAGTCAGCGTAGAATGATAAAAAAATCATTAAATATTTTTATTCTGCAATAAAACGAGAGATGTTAAACGACCATTGTGGGAAATGTTAGCGAACCGAAATTAGTAAAGTTTTCGCATAATTTTTGCACATTTGCACGTAATACCAATCTTAATGGTGCATTCGACGTGATGTTTATGTTACGGTATAAACGTACCTTTAAATCAATTTTAGTGTGTGGTAAAAAGCGGAAAAGTGCGCTAGTTTTGACTGGTTATAATTTTTTCAACACACTTGCTCATAAAATGGCTCTAATTTCACCGCAATTAGGCACATAATGACACCTGTAATCAAACTGTGACCTTTTTCATTGCTATTATTCACAAGTGAGTTATAGGGGTTTTTTTTTTAATTTATTGGTTGAGTTGCTTTGATCTAAAAAAAGTTTCGATTCAAAAAAGATCGTGTTCAATAGATTAATATACAAATAAATTAATATACCTATTGCTTGCTCATTTCATGCAACTTCGTATTTAAATAGATGATTTCAACTTGTACGTTTGTAATAAATAAAACTTTCACTCAAACATAACTTTTGTTTTCTCTGTAATAAAGAAATTTTGAATTCCCCATTTTGTACGTGGCTAGAACGCTATCCACGATATGACAGAAAAAAAGAAACCTCATTCCTCAACCTCATTCTTTTAGTCTATGGCCAATCATAATTGTTTGATGCGCGCGCATAGCAAAACTGATTACTGTTTCCCGCTATTGCGAATGTTTTTCACAACTCGTTTTCACTGTTAAAAATGATTTTTAAGTATTATTTTCTTCACAAGTGTGTTGAAAAACGTCGTATGATACACGTGTGTATTGATGATTACCGTCCTCGGCTCACGTAAGACCCTCGCCTAACGGCTCGGGTCTCAATGGCGCCTCAGCGGTAATCACCAACATTACACACTAGTACCATAATGTACTATTCCGCAAGTATACCTCAAAAGGAAAAAGGGAATCCTTATAGGATCTCTTTGTTGTCCGTCTGTCTGTCCGTCTGTCTGCCAAGCAAGACCCCTTATCTCGGGAAAGCGTTTAGGTATCGAGTTGGTGTTAAAATCGTATACTCAATTTTACAGTCTCTTAAAGCTGTGAAAAAATCAAACTTCTATGTTAATGTGAAAAAAGATAAAGCCATTTATGCCGCAAACAAGGTAAATTTCGACACTATCAAGGGAATTTAAATTTATAGGGTACTTCCCGTTGATCTAGAACTATGAAATTTGGCAAGTAATATCGTCTTTTACTACAAGTACAGAGCAAAGTCTGAAGTCTATACATTTGTAATTAAATCATAAAAAATATAGTCTTTATTTAAAGTTCGTAATCAATAATCGAGGCATGCGTCGTCATAATTGTATGGGTGACCAAATCACGGAATTTGAACGGAACCCTCGGTGGGCGAGTCCGACTCGCACTTGTCCGGTTTTTTTATTATGCAGTTTCATTTTGAAAACTACTTTAACACCAGCAGTGCTATTGCGTAAAAATCTCTGTCGGCGAATTTGACTGTCATCCCGTAACACTATGCTATTCTTCTCTAACGTTACTATTTGTGGCAGTCCTCGACGGCGAACTCGACATCGTGTCAACCGTGGAATCAGCGTCAGCTCAGCGACTGTTTTTGGTTAGCGTATATCGTCTTTCTTTGAACTGTCATAAATGGCAAATTATTCAACTTTGAGTAGTTCCACCAAAATCCATAAATTCACGTGGCGCAAGCGCTGCATAAAATGTAACTCGCCGCTGCCGCAGCGTCGAGCTTTAAGTTTTGTTACTTAGATAATACCACCACAGACAATTAATTTTACGCTCACTTCGTCGAGGGAGGTTGTTACATAATAGGACTGCAATCGATATAGTTTTGCTGCAGATAAGAGTACAGTAGTTTGATAGATTGAATACGTAATAGATTTTATATTCTGGGTAAGAATATGATTTACCCAAGAACATTTTAAAAAAGTGTTCAAAATGATATCACAATCTCATAATAACGACAATCAATGTCATAATGACTGTGTGACGGCACAGTTGGCACAGTGGCTGAGCGATCGGCTGCCGCGCTGCGTGCCGCGGGTTCGATCCCCGGACAGAACAAATATTTGTATGGCCTACAGATAATTGTTCCGGGTCTGGCTATTTGTGTATGTGAGATTATATGTTTGTAAACGATACAGGAGAAATTTCTAGTGTGGGGCAACGATTTAAAAAAATAGAATAGAAAGAAAGATAATTTTATCAAAAATGTAGGTAAACATTAGAGGCGTTTTTGACCGACTGAGACTGAGATTAGCATGCAAATATAGAGGGTAAGGAGCAGTATCTCATATGGGATGAAAGTTGAAAAAAGCTTTTTACAAAAAAGACAACCGCCTTCAAACAGTGAAAAATAACTTTAGCACAGAACACACATTGACTTTAGTTTCGAAATTCAGTGGCTTTGTTCTGTTTGTTGTTTTGTATTGCCACCGACTTCCGAAACTAAAGTCAATGTGTGTTCTGTGCTAAAGTCATTTTTCACTTTTTGAAGGCGGTTGTCTTTTTTATAAAAAGCTTTTCATTTTCCGCTTTTTAGTACCTCTTTCGTTTGCCGGAGAAATCGCGTAACAAATCGCGCACATACTTAATGCAAATTTAAGACTTATACGGTTTTCTCATGGATGCCATTGTCAGAACTAGACCAATTAAAATGGGACCACACGGGAAGCACTAGCTTTCAAATAAGAAAAGATTCATCAAAATCGGTTCACCCAGTCCCAAGAAATCAGGTAACAAACATAAAAAAAAAATTAAAAAAAAACAGACGAATTGATAACCTCCTCCTTTTTTGAAGTCGGTTGAAAAGTATCCAACTTTATGCAGCAAGTAACAGTTCCAAAACCCGCCAAAATGGCGCTAGCGTATGCACAAGGTATGGTATGAATGTAGCCATAGATCCGTGAATATAGCAGTTGTTGACGGATTGAAGTATGACGCGTTAGAAAATTTTTACCCGTTCGCGATTGTAGCGCCACTCTGTGGCACATTAACCGACACTTTTTCATACAAAGAGGCAGTGCTCTTGACCTCTAGGTACTCTCCATACATGCTAACATTCCTAAAACTTACTATAATTGCCTCCCTATTCATCAATTAATCATCAAAATATGTTTGATGTACATAAAATCTTTGTTTTTTCTAAGGGAACTTTAGCATCTTTTAATCCCATAGTAGTATATATTGTAGTAAAATTGTCTTATCACACAGATCCCCTATTTATGTTATATTAGATCGTTTACGCAATATTTTATCCATATAAAATAAAAAATAAATGACTTATCTTTCAAATCAAAAATCATTAAAATTTTGCTAAAAATATAGTCACACTTCGGCTAAGACAAGTTCGGTTCAAATGGTTGTAAATAGTCTATACTAGCTCCGCTTTACGACTAAGCTAAGCCAGACCAGCCAGAAGCTTGTGATAATATACAGAAGTATATTATCTTCATCATCCCATAACACATCCCTGTGTTTGCACCCAAAAATTCATCCAATAACAAATGTGCGACCCTAAATCACATATTATCACGCGGACCTGAAACAGTCGCGCGCATAAATTAATACAATGTTACTCACAGTAATTCCAGATTTATTAACGTGACAAATCAATTTTGAAGCTGTTCTGTTTTTATGTTGACAGTTGATGATTGGGCATCATAAAAATCATCTGCCTGACCGTCTCCTAACTATGTTGGGGTCGGCTTTCAGTCTAACCGGATGCAGCTGAATACCATAACTGGTACCGGTAAAACGGGGCTATTCGGGACATATTTTGAGTCACTTTACCAAATATCTTGTTTATTTCACATAAAATACTATGGTGAAAAAATTGTACGGGTGTCGGAGAACTCCTTACTTCTGCAGACATACTTTTGAAGTAGCTACATGTAACAGGAACAGAAAAATTAAAAAATAATGAGGCTGTCCCAAATATCGCATATTTGGGGCTATTATGGACAGCACTGAAAAACCGATATAAAATGCATATTTTGAGACAAAACAGCCACTTTCAACAAGTCTATCGATATTTAGGACAAAGACTGACAAAAACTACATAAAATAATGTTTTTGTTTTAGGGATTGGTAGAATTTTAAGAAGAAAATTTTTTTTTCAAAAACTAGTCAGGATTTTGCGCTGTGCGAGAAGTTTTGCCGCCTAAATTTTGACGTAAAAAACGGTCTCTAACTCTTTCACCAAAATTTGTTACTAAACTGTTTAATATACTGACATTGACAGTTGACAATTATGACGTTAACTATAAATCTGTTGCTAGAGTTCATAAAACAAATCCTACCAAACAGCAAACGAAAGTTATCAATATTTTTGTACGAAATCCTGGGTTGTCCCAAATACCCCCCCGAAACCCAAATAGCCCCGATTTACGGTAGCGATTTTGCCATACCTATTATTGGAATCAAATGTAACAGCTCACTTTTTAGGACCCATTAATTATATAATTATAATCCCTGGTGATTAGCAACTGGAGTTCTTCCAGTTGTAAACGTCCCTTTGTGTCTATTGGCATAGTTCTGTTCTGTCAAAGTCAAAATCAAAGCATTTATTTCAATTAAACTATTTACAGGCACTTTTGAATTGTCAAGGTGTCGGTCAGTTAGTCAGAAAGTTGAAGCTAGTTGCTC
This sequence comes from Charanyca ferruginea, assembly GCA_947361185.1. Lineage (NCBI taxonomy): Eukaryota > Metazoa > Arthropoda > Insecta > Lepidoptera > Noctuidae > Charanyca > Charanyca ferruginea. The sequence continues at coordinate 1,958,027 of OX376058.1, read as the reverse complement.
GTTCCAAAACGTAGGGTAGGTCTCTATGGAGAAGAACGAGCAAGAAACTCCACGGACACTCTTTTAAAATCAAGTTTTTACAAAATACTGCTTACATTATTCTTGTTGCTTCTGTGAAAACAATGAAGGTAATCTAGCAATACAAAATAATCAAGATAAAACCATGGCAGTTAAGAGTTGACCAATCTCTACTGACAGCGCCCGTTCACGAACATGACGCGTAAATCAGCACCATTCAGCTCAACCATTTTGGAGGGAGCTGAATGATCCAACACACGCGCCACCATCAGCGAGACATTTGAGCGAGCATGACAATTCTCTCAACCGCCATGTTCTTTTATGTCAAACACATAATAATTTACTTAATATATGGCTCCATGGTACTCACATTTACAAAATTGAAATAATGCTGCTAAATTATACAAAACTAAGGTTTTCAATGTCTCTAAAATGTCGAAAAAGTAATTAAAATATATTTGTGTATAATAATAACGATACTCGTTACTCATGTCAATAAAAAAGGGGTAGGAAACAACATTCCTCCAATTAGGAAATTCCCTAAACTGCCTGTGGAGCAGGACCAGCATTAAGCCAAGCATTTTTATCATTGATGTAGTCTTCTAATTTCTAATATGCTTGTCTACATAGTGTGCGTTTAATGCATGTTTTAAATTGTCTTTCATTTAGTTGTAGAATATCAAGAGGTATTTTATTATAAAATTTTATACAGTACCCCATAAAAAAAGTATGTACTTTTGACAATCTGAAACTTGGCTGATTTAATTTGTTCCTATTTCTAGTATAAACACTATGTCTGTCACTTATTTTATTAAAAAGATGAAGGTTTTTTCGAACATGCATAATGTTTTCATATATATATTGACAAGGTACCGTCATGATGTTAATTTGTTTAAACATTTCTCTTAGAGATTCGCGTCTGCTGAGATTATAGATGGCTCTGACAGCCCTCTTTTGCAGAATAAAGATAGAATCTATATCTGCAGCCCGTCCCCAAAGCAAAATACCGTAAGACATGATGCTATGAAAATAACTAAAATATACTAGCCTAGCGGTGTCAACGTCTGTCAAATGACGGATTTTTCTGACAGCGTAAGCTGCTGAACTTAACCGCCCAGCAAGAGATGACCCCACTGCAGCTTTGAGTCAAGCGTAATCCCTAGGAAAACAGTCTTGTCGACGAATTCAAGTATGTCCTTATTCAATACAACGTTACATTCACTACTTTTGACATTCGGTAAAGCGATTTTTATGCATTTAGTTTTCTTCTCATTTAATACTAAATTATTTACAGTAAACAAATTATGATCCTTACGCAAGGCGTCATTTACGTCGTCAAGGTGCTGTGCCCGTCTATTCACTTTAAAAATCAAAGAAGTATCATCAGCAAATAACACCATTTGTGATTGATTTTTCAGGAAATCGTTTATTATATATTCCGGAGACAGTTTATTAATCACAATTGTGGGTGTTAACTAAATTTGTTATGATTTGTGTTTCTTATGGCTAAATTATGTGATTTTACTATCAATTATTGTCTATTAATTCGAAACATGATTTATTGTGTGTGCACACTGATTTGTGGTTACTTTTTTTCGATAATTGTTAACGATGGTTTTATTCAAAACAATTATTGTTGACACGTTACTTTGAATGTAAAACGAATTACTTTATGAAATCACTATTGTTTATTCATGACAATTATTATTGTTTTATTTGATTACAGATCTTATTAGATTTAGCACATTTTAGTGTTTTGTATCAAGTAAACGCGTGACGCACTTCCGTGCGTCATTGGATATACTTGTATGGAGAGGTTGCAAGGTGGGGGCATCGACTTATGAAAGAGCGTGCACTCCGTAAGTATGGCAGTCGATCCTCGGATTCGACACAGTAAAGAGTTCCTGCTCCCGACAATACTGTCGGTTTACCTGGTACAGCAGTGCTGTATATTCACATAGCTGTATAGGCTTGCTGCTAGCGAGCGATACACTTTGTATTTGGGTGGCTTATGCTACTGTACGAACTATAAACCTTAAGGGTTTGTTCGTTTATCATTGGGTGGCTTAGGCTGCTGTACGAACTGTAAACCTTAAGGGTTAGTTCGTTTATCATTGGGTGGCTTGGCCACTGTACGAACTGTGGGACCTTAATGGTCTGTTCGATTAACTGTATTGTTGCTGTACCTTTAACTTTAACTTACTTTATTCCTGTTACTGATTACCATTTGTATTGTGTTTTCTTTACTAATAGTGTGTAATTGTTTTTACAGGTCTTGTTTATCCCTAATGGGATAATGGGAACGCCTATAGTCCTGACCATGTACTATACCGCTCGGCACTCCTCCTTGATCGTTCCTGACGATCCGACATAATTATACTAAAAAAGGAACGGACCCAATATTGAGCCTTGCGGTACCCTCATTTTCACTTTCAAGCCCGATGAATTTACACCGTTTATTTGAACTTGCTGCAGTCTATCAGTTAAATATGATTTTACTGACCTAAGCGCTGGTTTTCCCAGTCCGTAATGCTCAAGCTTTAAGAGCAGTGTTTCGTGATTTACGCAATCAAATGCTTTGGATAGGTCGCAAAAAATGCCAATAGCATCTTGCGAATCGTCCCATGCCTTAAAAATATGTTTAATTAAGGTGACACCGGCGTCAGTAGTCTGTCTCCTGCTTGATAATGAGGAAAGTGGAAAATATATTTTTTCTTACTCCTCCGCAGTCCTTTTCTGATTAATTTCGTTGCGAGATCCAAGACAGTTGAATCGTTTCTCTGGGACTCATCGAGCTTCATTGCTTTGGCGCTTTTCTGGTGGTCGCCACTGTTGATTCTGTCTTAGTTGCAGTGGTTTGAGAATAGTGTGGCGAACTTGACAACATGACTTTGTTCAATGTTTGTTACTCTTTCACTCTTAATCGGCTGAACGGAATTCGCTGGAATGGTTATCTTATAATTCACGACGCCAAATGTACTTATACTAGGTTAGTTTTTGCTTTTATCTGTCAATTAAGTCGCTGAAATTGTGTACAGTTTCAAATGACAGTCTTAAGTACCGCGCGCGTGATACTAAAGATTATTAAACTGGTTACGGGAGGTTATAGCCGGAGTGAACCGGTTTTATCCGGTTTATGGCCTGATGGCGTGGCGAAATTGTTATTTTTATTTTCATTTTCTTTTGGATGCGAGCTTAAATTGCACGAGATGTCAGGATTAAATTTTAATGCTATGTTTAGTATATCTTAACGTCATGGTTAATGCTGCCTGGATAATGACCAAGGTATTTTGGATGACAGGAATTATAGATACTGAAAACAGAGCCCAGGTTTAAAAAATTAGCTAAGTGCGAGTCGGACGACACCACGACACGATCACACGAAGGATTCCGTACGTACACAAAGCACATTTGTTGTATGAGATTCAGATAATAAAAATAAAGGCGTCATTTTTATATTATTATTTGTTGTTGCGGTCATAGTAGGTAATAGACACTGTGAACATTGCAAGTTCAACCACAGATTAACTAATTGGTTCAACCCATTCCGGTTCAAAAGGCACGTTGTGACAGACGGACGGATCGACGTAAAACACACAGGCAGACGGCGGTTGGTTATTACGGTCCCGCTTGAAACCCTTTGGTAACTAAATAACTCTCATTAAATGGTATCTGTCTTCGTTATTTTATTTTTTTTAAAAAAGAGAAGGCAAACACGACACATAGGAAAACTGGGAAAATTACCAAATAAAACCAATTCAGAACTCTACTAAGCCTTTGTAATTTTCCACTAGTACAGTATTCATAGTATGTTTTAAATACCAACTGAATAACTACCTACATTTATAAAAGTCATTTTACTTTAAACACAAAAGGCTGCTCTCTCTCATTACATTAAATAGTTGTACCATACTTTTAAAATTACGTAAAATTAACGTCAAGATAAGAACACGCAGAGAACTTGGCACCACAAGTGACAGAATTGTGCCGCAACCACCGCCAGGGGGCACTAGTTGTTTACTTCCAGGAAAATTATACTTCAGCTTTATGGAAAAATCGTTTTATAGTGGCAATATCTTTCAGCCTCGCTCCTGTGTACAATTTTAAAGTGTGGAATTCACTGCAAAGTCAATGTATGTACAAACACATGTCAAAAAAAAAATATTCAACAGTTGCTATTGTATAGGTAGATAGTTCCGCTCAAACATTTATTGGGCCTTTGTAAAAATGTATTCTCTTTCTTCACAGTAAACGTTTGTGATCTGTACACATAAATAAACTTTTTTTCTTTTGGTCCCGGCTGTCATTTGTAGATAAATGGCAGTTATTATAGGTAGGTAGTCAGAAACCAGAAAGTCTGGCTAAAATATTGTCTTGAAAATTCAATATGGTGTGCTACAAAAGTTAGTGACAGAAACGAATCGCTGCCAAACCAACTCCACATAGTCATCTCTGCCCTACACCTAGAGGCTCGTGCCTACGCGGGCTTATATTAAGCCCGCGTAGGCGCGGAGGGGCGAGCCGGCCCACAAGATGAGGAGCAGGTGGTTTTAACGCTCGCTATTATGCTTATTATGCAGCTTGTTGCTAATTATGCAGCTTGCATTATTATGCAGCTTGTTGCTAATTATGCAGCTTGCATTATTATGCAGCTTCATCATTATTATCCTCAGAGAAATTATGCTTAAAAAAATTAAGCGTAAGCTATTAAGTAAAAGTATGCTAAGTTATAAGAGCTCTTAAAACTTTTTCAAATGAATAGTTCCCTATTCATTTGAAAAAGTTTAGCATAGCGTAGCATTGTGCCGTCCCCTATCTATATTTTTTTATTGAGTTTACTTTAGGTACTCATTGCTTTGCTTTTGTAAAAGAGTAAGTCGTTATTAATATCCTAACAGTCAATGTAAGAGTTTTCCTGAAAATGTGAGAGTAAGGATCTAATAATAAAACACGAGAATTGGTTTCAATAAATTACTTAATTAAATTCTACCTACTTAGGTATTATCACAATAAATGCTGTTATTAACCATTTGTAACCATTCATAATTCATTTATAAAGGTAAGTTAATAAATTTCTCACAAATATACAAACTATGAAGTCTACTAAGAAATTGAGCAAGGATTCAAACAAAAAAAAAATACAAATACAAACCTAATTTACATCTCGATATATAGAATACAGATATACAGATAAATCTTTGGGGATTCGCGTTTTGACAGCTCATGAAAAGTATGCCAATTGATTATGGTATCGTCTACGCGTTGTCTACGCTATTACATGTGTTGTTGCGTTATAAACACAATTTAAAAAAAAGAACGGCAAATAAAATTACCCTTAAAAAGTTTTCCTAGTGACTAAAAAGGTTTTACACTCCAATCCGGCTTCGAATATGGATTAAATGGTTTCTGATTTCCCCTCCTATATGGCCCAGGAGGACCATAGTCCACGTGGTGATGGTCATGATGACCATGGTACTCAGGCTTCTCCTTGATGTAGCTCAGGAACCAGCCGAAGAAATAGCCAGCTTTGTGGAGCAGGAGCCAGAAGGCAAACGCGTAGATAAGCTTGAGAATGAAGACCTTCTTGATGACCAGGTCCACGAAGTATACTGGAAGGAGGAAGAATGTGGTTAGATGAAATGTGCAAGTGATAGAATTAAGAGGGTTTATGCGTATGAGTGGCAACGTCGCGAAATAGTGTCATTTTAGTCATTTACTCGTGGTTTTCAATTTTTTTTATTTTATCGGAGCTATATTTTAAAAATGTTCTCTGCTAATTATTTAGAATTAGGTTAAAAGTGTGTAAAAAGTCGGTAACCGTAACCGCTCACAGTTATTTTACTATGAAAATAACGCTTTGGAAGTTTCGATTGTATTATTTGCATATAAATAGAACTGTAAGCGCAATAATTTCTGCATACTTTCTACCTAATTCTAAATAGTTAGCAGAGTTTTTTTTTTAACCGACTTCAAAAAGGAGGAGGTTATTAATTCGAATGTTTGTAATTTTTTTTTATGTATGTTCGGGCATAACTCTGTCATATATAGACGGATTTGCAAAATTGTTTTTTTGTTCGAAAGGGGTTTATTCCGAAATAGCCCCATATAAATTTTACCAAAATTGATCTAGCCCTTTTTGAGAAAATCAACAAATTCCCAAAAAAAATACTTAGACGACGTTTTAGTTTCTTCAATCTTTGAAGAATTTACAATCTCTTTTATGGGTGTCGCCGTTTCTAATGGATTTGGATGTTGAGGCAACACTAAAAAGCGAAAAATAAAAAGTTTTTCGAAAAAAAAGAAAACCGCCTTCAAAAACTAAAAAGTGATAAATAACACACATTACTTTACTTTCGGAACTCGGTGGCAATACAAAACAACAAACTCATAGCCACCGCCACCGACTTCCGAAAGTAAAGTAATGTGTGTTATTTATCACTTTTTAGTTTTAGAAGGCGGTTTCCCTTTTTTTGAAAAAACTTTTTTAAATATAGCTCCTACAAAATAATAAAAATCGGAAACCACGAAATATGACACTAGATTGCGACGTTGCCGGTATACGGCGTAAACGCTCTTAAGGTCAGGAAATTTGTATTCACTTTGCAGAGTGATGATGATTAGGTATATTAATTTTATTTTATTTTATTTCTTAATATCTAAATATTACATATTAATAATCATGCTACCCACTACGTTCTCCACAGATTACTATTAAAAGTAATTAAAAACTAGCTAGCAAAGCAACAAGATACAATTGATACCTTTAGATCAGTCAATGTCCCAAAACAATAATGGATTTTAAAATTAAAAAAAGAAGCATTTTTGTGTGCATTATGCTGATACTTCAAGCCGTTATACTTCTAGAAATCCAAGGTCAATACCTATCTAGTCGCAGTCTCATCTCAATGTCAATTTTAAAAAATGCCAAATATATATAGGTAAAAGATGTATTTTAGACAGATTGATCAAATTGTACGAAAATATAAGGAACCTTTTAACCTTCAGAATTAGCAATTGACAAATCGATTCGTAATCACTGACGTTGACCTGTAGAGATGACAATAAACTAAAATAAACAGTAGGTACACGTTGCTACTTTCAAATAAAAAAAATTCAGTGTGTACTTATGTACGCGCGTGAGAAGTTATACTTCTTCGAGTCACAAAATAGCAACGAAGGCAGTAAGTAGTTCAGCATGTACGTCAGAGATGGCGTTGTTTACAATTACTCCCGTGAGAATTTTGTGTGACGCTGTGCGCGCGCATCGTAAAATTTCACTCTCATCATTTTTTCATAACGCGCCTAAAGAAGTATAACTTCAAAAATTGTAAAAACATAAGTTATAGTCAAATTACTTATAAAGAAAATAAGAAGGAAAACGATATTTATAGGTTAAAGTCTTGTACATGATTGAAATCATTCAAATACGCGCTATTACTAAACATAAGATTGTTCATTTTTAGGGTTCCATACCTCAAAAGAACCAAACGGAACCCTTATAGCATTACTTTGTTGTCCGTCTGTCTGTCTGTCTGTCAAGACCCTTTATCTCGGGAACGCGTGGAGGTATCAAGTTGAAATTAAAAGCATATACTTAAGTCTACGGTCCCTTGATGCTGTAAAAAATCAATCGACTAAGTTAACGTGAAAAAAAGATACGGCCGTTTTTGTAGCATAAAACGCATTTATAATATTAAGAGGAAATACCACGGGCTAGAGAATTGAAAATTAGGTATTTGTAAAATCTATTGCTGTCGCGCGATGCCCGAACACGAACCGCCGAGCGCGATAGAGACAACTGCAGCTTTGACCGAAAATACCTATTAAAATTACACAAAATCAATGATTCGTAGTCCCCTGATTTCTTCTCCAAAACTTAACCGATTTAACTGCTTTTTCCATTAAAAAATAAAGAAAGACTTTTGCCGTGTTCCTATGTTTTCTATTTTTTATATAATCAAGTCAAATTTGTTTTCTGAATGTTTGAACACAGCGGAAAATCATGCCAATTTTTTAGGTTTTTGAATATTCATATCTCTTTTAATAATAAATTTATGAGAAAAAGGAAAACATAGGGACATGCCAATAGTAGCCATGGATATTTAAAAAAATATCAATAATCTACTGGCATTATCCAGGGAGGAAACAGGGGACTAAGTTTGTATGGAAAAACGGCCCTTGTGTTTCCTCTTAAGATGATTAAAGTATGGATGGTAGGTATGGATTAGTATAGAAGTTTGGATATGTACCTACAAATATGTACGAAACCCTCGGTGGGTGAGTCCAACTCGCACTTGTCCGGTTTTTTCTTATTTTTCTTATAAAATGTGACATTACAGATAGAAATTTAGCGCTAGACTAGGTTTTGAAGTGATCTGTAATCTATTTCAATAGGAAACTGCCAGTAAACCTTTCTACAAAAATCTTCATCTTTTACGTCCTAACAAATTGAAAAGATAAAAGATTCCAGTATTTTCTATCAAGTATCTTCCTTCATATTCATACTAAGCCGAGCACAAATTCGTGAGGTTTTTGGACATGACAATAAAGTGGGCTTAGCAAAGTAATTGTTTCGTTCGGCCATGCGTGAGGAGGAATTCAATAAAGCTATCTTATTTATTTTATTAATAATAACATGATGTTAGGTAATCCTTGTTTATAAGGTTATGTGGTACTTGTGTCTTTTACTTTCATACAAAGTATTATTACAGTATAGTATTAGTTTTTGTTCTGGAACTTGGAGTGTAGGTACCTAACTACCTTATGGTTATTTTTACGATTACCTTTTTCCTTATTTGCTTTGCCCAAGAATCTGTACATCTATACAAATAAATAAAATAGGGTATTTTACTCTATACGAGAAAAAATCTATAAATATGTTATTGAGACAGTTTAGGCATAAAGCAGTCGGAAAATGTAAGTTTTAGTTCATAAAATATCAAAACAAATTATTAAATTCAATTCAAAGTTTTCAGAATTTTTAATCTGTTATAAAACACCGTGAAACTGTAGCGGCCATGTTATTACGTCGTACGGCTGTGTAAACAAAAAATTGACAACTGTCAGTCAACCGATTGGCGTAATATAGGCTTTGTACTTTTATTATTTTCGTAACCAACGTAATTTTTTCATTATTACACCTATTATAAAATATACTTTTAATTATTTTTAAATGATATACAATTATCATATATAATATGAGCTCATTTGATACAAAACGAACTGACGTCATTTACGCTAAGCAATATGGCGTCCAGTAAGAGGCGTTTTCGTCAAACTACGCGCGAAATTTGAAAATTTAAAATTTAGATGCATTTTTATGGCACTTATCGATTGAATAAAAATTTTGTGTTTTTTTTGGTGGCATATTAGCACTACAGAATTTCATTGAGACACTTTTCAAAAATGGGTGTAATACCCTATTGAAGTGTCTGTTTGTATTGTCCAAATAACAGCTTTATACTAAATGCATATGAAAGTAAGTATGGTACCTATCCCAAAAAAACAATTTTTAAAATTTATGTCTGTCTGTCTTTCTGTCTGTTTGTTCGGGCTAATCTTTGAAACGGCTGAACCGATTTTGATGGGACTTTCACTGGCAGATAGCTGATGTTATAAGGAGTAACTTAGGCTACTTTTATTTTAGAAAAAAAAAGGGTTCCGTACAAAAAAATTAAAACCCCGCAAATCTATGAAAAAATAATTAAACCCCTGCTGACAACCGACGCTTTACGCGGACGAAGTCGCGGGCATCAACTAGTCTTATAATAAAAGTGGAGTACACGTTCTCTTTCACCGTTCAGGGTCTAAATGTAAAAATCCCTAAATGTCAAATTCCCAAATTCTCAAATCTCAAAATGAACTGAATGATCTCTGCCCCGCTTCGTGGGACTCATACTTATGGCTGGTTAAAAAAAAGACGATGGGGATTGCGGGGTTTTTCAGACCCCACCTTCTAATCTAACCGGTCCGAGTCGAAGTTCCCCAAGTCCCGAGCCAAACTACATTCTAAAAGATTGAACATTTTAGGAAGTGGTCATTTAAAGTATTGGTCATTTTAACACCGTTGAACATTTTGACACCGTTAGACATTTTAAGCATTGGACATTTTGACCCTGAACCTCTTTCGCGGCAGGTAATGCCCTCTCTTTCTGGTAACAGCATTTTCTAGAGACAGCGTTCCCCAGCGAGAAAGAGAGAGCTAAAAAAGAACAAAAACTAAAATTAAAAACAAAAGTAATAAAAACAAAAACATTTGGGTGAAAACTTTTTGCTATTACTCATTTTTATTTTTTACTAGCGACCTGACCCAGCTTCGCATGGGCCTATAGCCTTCCTCGGTAAATGGACTATCCAACACAATACAACACAAAATATTTTTTCAATTCGAACCAGTAGATTCTGAGATTAGCGCGTTCAACCAAACAAACATACAAACTCTTCAGCTTTATAATATTAATATATATAAATATATAATTATAATTAAATAATTAATAATTATAGTATAGATATGCGTGAGTGAGTGTATGTGTAAGTGTGCGTGTATAGATATGTGTAATATTTCAAGGACATTTCCTTTGAGGGAGGCCTTTATCCAACAGTGGAAGTCTTCAGGTTGATGATGATGACCCTTTAAAATCCAAGTATTTCCTAGCGGGTGCCCTAAATATGACTCGCCAGACCGAATTTTGTTTTGAATACCCGGTCACAACTATTTTTCTCTACTTGCTTAATAATAAAAGGTTTATTTTTAACGAACCTCCAGATCTACTAAATGATCACCAATAATAGTAAATACTCGTGAAATAAAACCAAAATTAGTAAATGGTCACCAAAATGGTGTTTCCTAAAGTATTGTAGAAATGTATGAGTTTGACTGTAAAAAGCGATTTGATTCTGGCACTCGGCGGCCGCTGCCGCGGCACGCTCGGTCCGCTCGCTCGCCTCGTGCGTAGGGGGTCACAGTTCTAACCTAGCCAAACCATGTCGGATCCGCCCCAGGGGGTCAAAAAGATTTTGGTTATTTTGCACACTAAGATTTGGTGACCATTTAGTACATTTGGTATAATTTAGTATATTTTTTTTGGTAAGGGAGCTCAAGATCCTAAAGTATTTTTTGGTGATCATTATATTTATACCCATAATAAAATCTGTTCAACATAAAAATAAATTCCCTTCATGAATTGAAAACAATAAAATACGCTTTTGAATTGGTGACAAATAGCATTGCCTTATAGTTTAAAGTGGTATTCGATAATCGCTTTCCAATGGCCGTGCATTTGAATTTATTGAACTTCATTCATTGACGATTTAATAATAAAAATATCTTTGTTCCAACAAATTTTGTTTGAGTAATGTTAAAATATCAATCTGTATCAATTTGTTGGGAGCTTTTCGAACCAATTTGCTTTAAATAAATTCTGTTTTTTTTTCAACCAAATTGTTATGGAACTGGGATTATTTTAATGAATATAAAAAATAAATCTACACATTAATTATTCTTGTATAGATTTTAGTAAATGTTTAACATTTTATTTCTTCTTTTAACATTAGATTCTGAAGAATCGATATAAAAAGAACTAACTATTACCCGCGACTTTGTCCGCACAAATGTCGGTTATCGAGGATACGAAGACGTAGATTTAAAAGTTATTTCCAAGCTATCTTCATACCAAAATTGTATTTAAAGTTTAGCCGTTTCGTCAAGAAAACGTTACTGACATATTTACTCATGTTACTGGTATACTCATGTTTGGACAAGTAAATGATTATGATTACTTTTGCATTTATAATATCAGTATGGAAGTACGGATAAAAAACATCTACATACTACGTTTCGTTACAATAAAACTTACTAAACAGTCCAATTTTCTTCTTCTTCCCTCTCTCTTCGACAGCTTCTTCTGACCCCTCACAGAATACCACGTATAAAAACACTAGCAAAACTGTCAACTGATGCATTTTATTTACTGGCAACCCCAAAAAAGAGCAAAGGTCAAAAATAATTTATATATTTTTTTAAAATATCGTTTTTATTGTCTGTATTCACCATGTATCGGTCGTACAATGGTCTAACATTGTACATACAGTATTTTTTAGTCTCTCATACCACAAACGTGTGCTAATTGAAGGAAAGGCGTGTGTTTGTTCAGTTATCACTTTCTCGGCAACTGCTAAACTGTAAATAATGAAGTTATGCTGAACTTGACAATGTTGGAAATTATTTTCGCACAGTTAGATAGTTGTTATGTAAGATGTTTCATGATTTTCGTATGACTTGGCAATTGTCCTTCTTTTTATGGAAAACATAATAAGAGAAAGTGTTAGTGGGTATGCGTGTCGAATAACTTTGTAACTGTTGAGTAAATGTTAGTTAAATTATACGTATTGTTACACAATTACCTTCAAGAAACAGTCGGGCGTTGATACTTGATTACCGAGCAAGCGGAGAGCTTTCCTTGAAAATGTAATAATGTGTTTAGCAGAACTCTTTTGTCTTTAACCTTTTTGTGAACAATTTTGTAATGATACTTTATTTGACGAAACAGTTGGCATGGGCTGGTTGTTTCAAACAGCCGGTTAACGTTACATACGGACGGTTAAAAAGTTACTATGACTGATGATGTTTAACGTACGTTAAATGTAACGGGTTGTTTCATGACATAAAAATCCATCAGTAAAAGTTATTCAAAAAGAGATTCCATAATATTTTGATGTTTGAAGTAGCTGTTTGACAACACAAAATTACGATGACTGGTCGGTTATGGTAATAGTAACTTTTTGACGTATGATTTTGTGAAACAACCCATTTTTTGATTTGACGATAGTTAGCGCCATTTTTGACTAGAGCTGAGCTGAAGCAACCCGCCCTAACTCACAGTTAGTTATGTCATGATCATCATCATCATCAGCCGAAAGACGTCCACTGTTGAACATATTCCTCCTCCATAGAACGCCACAACGAGCGGCAACCTGCCGTTTGCATCCACCGGTTACCCGCGACCTTGACGATGTCATCGGTCCATCTGGTGAGAGGTCTACCAATGCTGCGTCTTCCGATTCGTGATCACCAATCGAGAACCTTTCTTCTCCATCGGTTATCGGTTCTTCGAGGGATGTGGCCTGTCCATTGCCACTTTAACTTGCATTTTGCTTTTGCTATGTCAGCGACCTTAGTCGAAAATTCTTCGGCGAATTTCCTCGTTCCGGATTCTATCACGTAAGAAACTTCGAGCATAACTCTCTCCAGGGCTAGCTGCGTGACTCTGAGCTTCTCTAGGAGGCCAGCAGTTAAGAACCATATTTCTGTGCCATATGTTGCACTGTTAGAAATATATAATACGGAAATGCCGTGTGGTGCCGGCAGCGAACACCACCCGATTACTACCCGTGGGTGTTGTAAAAGGCGACAGAAGGATATTGACAGAAAATGGGCAGCAGCGTCCTTCTGAGTACCATAACATTTACTGCGATCGCCAACATGCATCGACCATGCATGGCGATTACGGCTAAACATCCTTTTGGGGAGACGCAAGCCCAGCAGTGGGCATCTAAAGGTTGACATGGTCATGATGATGATGAATTGGGCAAAGATATTATGGAAGAGCGGAATCCCCTACAGGCAATTTTTGCTTAAAAGGCTGCAAACACGTCTAAATACGTAATATGCTAATTCTTTATCTTCATCTTTTCCTTTTTTTAAAAACATTGCCCCACAATAGGAATTACTCCTGTGTCGTGGGTGCGTTTACAAACATATAAACTCACATACACAAACAGCCAGACCCGGGACAACTATCTGTAGGCCATACAAATATTTGTTCCGTGCGGGAATCGAACCCACGACACGCAGCGTAGCAGTCGATCACTCAACCACTGCGCCAACGGTGTAAAAAAAAAACAATCAATAAAAACAAAAACAAACTACACACAAAAAATAAACTATTTTTGTATTTAGTTGGCGCAGTGACTACGTGCTACATGGCGTTGAGACTGGTCATCTCTTAGCTGCCTCGGTTATTTTAAATTTATTATAGGTATTGTGAATTGTCTAATTTGATTGTCACTAGACCTCTTTTAACGTGTAAATTGTTCTCATATTGTACCCCTAGATTCAACATGAATGCTGTGTAGCGACATCTATCGCACAATAACTACAACTAAGGTACTACTGACGCTTCCTAGATCGCGCAAGCAGAGTTCTCCGCGATATTAGCATTTATATACAAACTCCCGACTACAACAATCGGGCAGTAGCCCACCCGACATAACACCCGTCTGGTCGAAAGATCCTCCCTTTTCTACGGAGGATGAGGAACTTTACACTCTGTTCCTCATACCTCTAAAGCCGTAACCTAAATTTTACAATATGCTACTGATTTTAAAAGAGTGTTCATGGAGTTTTTGCGTTCTGCTCCATAGAAACCTACTGTTTGGAACGAGCAACTAGCTGCAACTTTTTGACTGACTGACTCCTTGACAATTCAAAAGTGCCTGTAAATAGTTTATTAAAAAAAAAAAAAAAAAAGTTTTTTGCATCAACTTATTTAACTTATTCTTGTTACAATGGGGAGCATCCTTTTAAGCAAAGAGTATGCTTGTATTAGGACACTCCGCCCTTCCCCAGGTTACCTATATAATTTTAAACTACATTACTTAACCTGTTTAATCAAGTCATGTTAACATTTTACAAATAAAAATAAAAACAGAAGAATTTTTTTTTTTTTTTTTTATATATCCTTCTACTTAGCGATCTGTTTCTTTGAAACAATAATCTAATATGTTGTCAGGTTATTATCAGTAGATATGTCTTCAGCTGAGTTGTGCACCCATTGGTGCCATTCTCATCTTCTGTCTGCGAATCTTGTTGCTAGATTAGGTATACTATTTCTCTTGAGGCGAGAATATCTTAGACTGCCCACTCCCTGCAGTTCAGCAGCTAAATGGTTAATATGTTGGCCTAGTTTAAATTGATAATTCTTGCTGTATAACTCAATTTCTTCCTTAACTGTTCGCAGATTCAAATCCAGGTTCACATATTTGTTGCTTACGTACCATGGAATATTGAACATAGCTCTCATTGTTTTACTTTGAAACCTTTCTAGTATTTCGATATTACTGTGACTGGTTGTGCCCCATAGCTGTATGCCATACGTCCATACAGGTTTCAATATGGATTTATAAATAGCCATTTTACTGGCGTCTGTCAACTGTGACTTACTTCCAATGAGCCAGTACATGCTTCGGAGTTTGCAGTCCAATTGTTTCCTTTTGGTCCATATGTGTTTGCGCCAAGTGAGGCGTCGGTCAAGGTGTATACCTAAGTATTTGGCGTCATCGGATTGAGGTATCTCTGTGTTACAAAGTTTCACAGGTGGGCAGGTTTGTCTACTAAGTGTGAAGGTTACTTGAACCGACTTATCAGTGTTGACTTTAATACGCCACTGCTCGAGCCATGCTTCGATCAGAGTCAGGTGTAGTTGGAGCCTTTCGGAAGCGGTGTCGTGATTCTCATGCGTTGAAAGGATTGCGGTATCATCTGCATACGTCGCTGTAATGGTATGAGCGTGAGTGGGGATATCTGCTGTGAATATTAGATAGAGAACTGGTCCAAGTATGCTACCCTGTGGTACTCCTGACTTAATTTCGTGCATTTGAGATGTGTCGCAATTATATTTAACTTCGTAGCATCTATTTTCAAGATAGGATTTTAATAATAGGAAAAAAGAGTGTGGTAGCGATTTTTTGATTTTATAGAGTAGCCCATTATGCCACACCTTATCGAACGCTTGGCTAATGTCTAGGAAGGCTGCACAGCAATATTCCTTGTGTTCCAGTGCTCTACCAATGACGTCTGCCAAGCGATGTACTTGCTCGATGGTACCGTGGCCCTCTCTAAAGCCAAACTGGTGAGTTGGTAATATCTCTGCTAGGTGTTCTCGCATTCTGTTTAGTATGATCTTTTCCAGTAGTTTTCCCATTACCGGAAGGAGACTTATGGGTCTGTATGATGCAACTTCTTGCGCTGGTTTGCCTGGTTTCAGTATCATGATTACTTGGGCTATTTTCCACTGGCTTGGGTAAAAGGACAATCTTAGACATGCGTTGAAGATAGCAAGTATGAGCAGTAATCCCTTTTTAGGGAGATGTTTCAAAAGAGTAGCGTCTATGAGATCATAACCAGGGCATTTACCTTCCTGAAGTTTAAGGATTTCCCGCCTTACTTCATGTAGTGTAACATGTTTCAGTGGTAGGCACAATTGAGTAGGGGAGCTGAGGTATTTGTCTATTTCGTTATCGAGAAGTTGATTGTTGCTAGGAAGTGGTTCAAAAACTTTATGTAGGTGATTGGCATATGTGTTAGCTTTTTCACAGTCGGATCGAGCCCAGGTTCCCATTTGTGTTTTTAATGGTGTAACCTGTTGTTTGGGGCACTTTAAGTTTTTAGTAGCCTTCCACAAAGAATAGTTTGTGTCACTAGTATGTGTCAGTTTTGCGAGATGTGATTGCAGATTCTCATTTCCCCATTCGTTGATTAGTGTCTTTAGTTGCTGTGAGACTTTATTAAAGGCAGACTTATCGCTTGGATAGTGGGTGTTTTGCCATGTTCTGCGGAGTCTACGTCTTTCGAATATACAGTCCTTGATGAACTCAGGGTATGTATGTTCTTTTGCGTTTCCCGCTTTGTATTGAGGAGTGGACCTTATTGCCGCATCATGAATCAATTGGTTTAGTCCTTCTATGGCCTGTTCTACCTCGTCGTTAGTTTTTAGAGAAATTGTAAGATTTATCTCCGAAGTAATTATATCCTGATATTTTTCCCAGTTAGTTTTCTTATTGTAAATTTTGATCAATGCTTCAGTCAGTATTATCTTATTACTCACATTGAGAACAACTGCAGAGTGGTCTGATGTGAGGTCTAAGTCGGATTCCATATTGGTGTTATTGATTGCAATATTTTTTGAAATGTAAAAGTCTAGGAGATCGGGAGTTTTTCGTGGATCAGTCGGCCAGTATGTAGGTTCACCAGTGGACAAACACTCAAGATTGAGATCTCTCACAGCTTGGTACAGCTGTCTGCCTCTAGTTGTTACTAGCCTAGAGCCCCAGTACGAGTGTTTTGCGTTCCAGTCGCCTCCACTTATAAATCGATGTCCTAGTTTGGAGAAGAATTCTTTATACTCTTCTCTAGTTATCTGATGTTTAGGAGGGCAGTAAACTGCGGCAAGAGTGATGTCCGAGCTTTTATCATTGACTTTAATTAGTGTGGCTTGTATCTTGTCTGTTGAGTAAGGCTCAAGCGGGTGGTGTTTTACGTTAGATTTTATGAGGACTGCCGTTCCTCCATGCGCATTTCCTGATGGGTGGTTAGTAGCATAAATAGTATAGCCCTTAATTGAGATAAAGTTTTTGTTGGTAAATCTGGTTTCGGATATTAATGCCACGTCGATTTTTTTCATGTTAAGAAAGATTTCAAGCTCTAGTCTTCGTGCGACTAGTCCGTTGGCGTTCCATGTGATTATTTTGAGGTTAGGATTAGATTTTCTTTTGGCTGCTTAAAAGCTGGAGAAACCGGTCCATCATGTTGTCTACCATGTTTAACATCATAGTTTGCATTCTGTTGAACATCTTATCTAAGATGTCATCAAGTTGTTGTATTTGGAGGGGTTGGTGTGAGTTAATAGTGTTTTCTGTTTTATTTTTTGTCACTTCAGCGTAAGTTGCTGTAGTTTTGCTATAAGTATTACATTTCATTGGTTGCTGTTTGTCCACGTTGGGCATCTGAGTAAATTGGTTTATATTGGTCTGTGTTTTTTTCGGTTGAATTTTCAGTATGTGTTCTTTATATTGTTTGTATTTGACACATCCTCTATAACTAGCTGGATGTTTTTCATGACAGTTTGCGCATGTAGCTTCTGTGTCTCTAGTTTTGGTACAATTGGTGGTCGGATGGTCGTCTCCACACTTGACACATCTGAATGGTCGGTAGCATTGATTTTTGGAGTATCCAAATCTTTGACACCTTTTGCATTGGAGGATTTCTTTTTTCTTATAAGGTGGTTCGAAGGATACTTTCATATGGTTTAAGAATTTTACTTTAAATATGTCTCGGTTGTTTGGCTTTGGTTCCAGGTCTACATAAAAAAGGGGTAAAGGTTCCTTTGAGATTCGGTGACGTACATTTACGAGTTGTCTTACTTCGTGTCCATGTTCTTTGAGTTCTTCCTTTATTTGGGAGGTATCTTCTGAGCTGTGGAGACCTCTCAGTACAACTCTGTAGGGTCTTTCACACTTTAACATGTATGTATAGTGACTAATGTTGTCCGTTATGAATTTTTCTCTTATTGATTTGTATACTTCTATACTTGCAGGTATTATTTTCACAATGTGTCCTGACCTGAGCGTTGTCATAGTATAGTTTTCAGCTGTTGTAATTTGTATTAGTATATTTCTAAGAGCGTTGATATCCAGAACTCCAGTTACAAATATTGGTTCTGGTTTCGGTAGCTTTTCTGTTTCTTTATTAGCTGTTATGTCTTCCTCATTGTCTAATATTTCAAATTGATTTTGTGTAGGTACTGCGTATGTGTTAGGTTTTTTCTTATCGTTTTCTGCTTGTGGTGAATTAGTTTCTACTCTTTTCCTTTTGGTTTGAGGTATTTGGTCTTTTTGCCAGAGGTTCTTGTGTCGGTCGTTTGCACTGAATATTATTTCAGGAGCATTAATATCTTGCGGTATGGTACCGAGAGAGTTACTACGTGTTTTCGTAAACATGCTCTTGTTAAGGGTTTGTTGGATCATAATTGGGTTTGTATTATTTTTTGAGTTCTCATTCATATTGTTCCCACGAGTATTGGACGAAATAAAAGGTCACTTAGGGGTGACGCCATTCCCTAAGAAGGCAGAATACAGCTACGTTTGCCATGTCCGTAGAGGTTGAAACAGAAGAATGAAAACAAAAGAATGCGTTATAAACAGTAAACAGTGTTTTATAGATGGTAAGTAACAAAATACCTATTAAAAACTAATAACTAATAAATAAACTAAAACAAACAACAACAACAACAACAACACAACAACTATTTGAAATAAATGATTTGCGTTTGAGTTTGAGTTAGTGTATGTGAGTTTATATGTTTGTAAACCATATGCCATAAACACCTACGAGCCTTTGTATGGGAATTATGATGGACCGCTCTTTCAATGTATAACTAACTTTTTCTTCCATGGATCTGATGATGGCTATTATATTTAGTAAGCTACATTAAATTATACTTCTCCCACTGGGAATACACATGTGCTCGTAATTGATTAACTAAGAAAAATATTTAATCCTTCTCTCGTATGTCTCAAGAGGGCTGTATGTAACTTGGTAACTTATTAGAGTAATACCTTATTTTCCTTAACGGTAATTAATTATCATCTGCCTAGACTTTTCCCAGTCTATCCTGATACAGCTGAATAACAGTGCTTTACATTCCGTATTTTTTGCAATAAAAGGTATTTTTCCAAAAAAAAAAAGTTTATTTAAGAAAACCAACACCCATCCCCTAATTTTTCATTTTCATAAAGTTCATACGGGACCACCACAGGCATACTCGATCTATTAAAAAAGATTTTTTGAAATCGATCCACAATTCCATTCCGCCACCACACAAAGAAAGAAAAAATAAAGAAAAAAGAAACAAAGAAGAAAGAAAAGTAGTAAGGAAGTCGCATATAGTGAAACCTTATGTCAATTTTACCATTATACAATGTACCTATATTGTAGCAAATAAAGCATTCATTCATATATACAAAAAACACAGCCGGATTGAAGACCGCCTCCTTTTTTGAAGTCGATTAAAATGTATGTAAAACAGAAGCATTCTTAATAGATTGAGAATGAGGTTTTAACGCAAACGTTTCTAAAAATTACTACAATTTTCCCTCTGATATAACCATAAGTTTGTAGTGTACAGAAACTGATATTTTTACAGATAACTCATAAAATCCCACAAAACCGAAAACAGCTGTTATTGAAATACTACTATCACACAATCTAAATTCCGTCGACTATTGAATACCAAACATCAATATATTTTGTACAAATGTTGTCGACTCCGATATCAATTGATAGAGTGGTGCAAATATAGCGGATCCCGGGATCGGTGTCGATAAATATGACGGTATCACTAGGGATGGGTAGACGCATAAATAGGGGGCGTCCAGTGTTAACTGAACTATCAGATGTCTGTACCAAGATTTTTTATGAAGTTAGTCTGAATTACAAATGCGGGTATTTATTTTTAGCACGTTTTTATTAGCTTGACCTGTTACTAACTACAAGTTATTTCATTATAATTTAAAATTGAATAAAAATATTAAGTAATAATAATTATACATCCGGCAGACATGCCCTGTCTGCCGGATGCCGGCTAAGCTGTGGGCCCACATATCGCAAGACTGAGGCCCTGACACAGTCAGGCGGGGTCGTGGTAGCCCAAGGAGAAGATGGCGGGACGCCTTGTATGGCGCCTCGCGAATTGGCGGGATAAGGCACAACATCGAGAGAAATAGAGGGAATGGGGAAGGCCTTTGCCTAGGGGTGGGAGAGCAACGAACGGCTAGCAAAAAAAGAAAATAATAATAACATTACTAGCCCATTATTGTCCCACTATTGGCAAAAGCCTCTTCTCACAGAGAAGGCACGAGCAATGATCACCACATGCACTCAAGGTGGATTGGAAATTTCAGTCTTATATTAATCATAAGTCCAGGTTTCCTGACGATGTTTTCCTTCACTGACCAATGATGTCCAAGATAAACTTAGAAAGTAACGTACCTACATAATATGAAATTGGAAAAGTTACATTGGAACTTGCTAGTGCCCGGATCCAAATCCTGAGAGGCAGGTGTCTAACCCACAACCTCATGCATGACAGGCGGGTGCCTTAATTACTAGGCCATCACGACTATAATATGAGCTCAACTGTCAATTAGGAGACACAATAGTTAATTAAGAGCTCAACTGTCAATTAGGAGACACAATAGTTAATTAAGAGCTCAACTGTCAATTAGGAGACACAATAGTTAATTAAGAGCTCAACTGTCAATTAGGAGACACAATAGCTAAGTAAGAGCTCAACTGTCGATTAGGAGACACAACAGTTAATCATACCCAGTAATTTAAAAACATACCTTCTAGAGCATTTAAGAACAAATTATATAAATGACTAAATACACAAAATTTTATTCTATTAAATAATTTATCGATACTAAGCTTCAGCAATACTTTAACATTATGTGATGTAACGCATACCTATAAGTTTGCATGCTATATGTATAAGTTTAGCAAAACATGTACGAACAAATTTTAATGTACCACCTTTAATACCATGTTTGAATGCGAATAATGAATTTGGCTTGCCAAAAAATCTTAGTAGCGAAAAAGATATGAAATGTTATGATACCACATCACATTATGAACCTACCAACGATAGACACCGAAAATATGCCACATTATACCCCAAAATAATTTCATGTCTGTATTAAGTGAGAGAGATCCAGTAACGTTGGTGTATTACCTGAATAAGGTAAGGTGACCGTAATCGGTTAATTTTAGGAGTCCCCCGATTATCCCAGTCGTTCTAAATCTAGGGTTAGCTCACTGCGGATAACGAAATGGTTCGGTTTTATATACCTAGATAACAAATTTTATTATTTACAAGCTTTTGCCCTCGACTTTGCTGACGTGAATTTTCTTACAAATCTTATTTAATTTATTAAATAATAAAACTAGCTTTTGCACGTGACTTCGTCTGCGTGAATGTCAGTGATCGCGGATACAGATGATCTAAATTCGCGGATTAAAAAGTAGCCTATCGTCGTTAATACTGCAATTCCGCACAACTAACATTTTTAAATACCTACCGCGAATGTACACTTTCAAAAATTTGACTTAAGGTCGAAATTTGAGGTATTTCACAAATTTAGTTACGCGAAATTGCAGTATCAACGACGCTAAGAAAGGACTTCTCTGGGTTTAAGCTATCTTCGTATTAAATTTCATCAAAATCGGTTCAGCCGTTTTATCGTGAAAGCGTTTATGTAGGTATAGCTTCCAATTAGTAGAAATAATTTTCAGAATCGGATCAGTGGTTCCAATTAGTGCATTCAAACAAACAAACAAAAATACTTTTAGGTTTTATAATATTAGTATAGATAGTGTAGGTGATTAGTTATTGATTAAGGTGCGTACCTAAACGTCTAAAACAGAATGAAATATGTTATTCACATTCTGAGTGTAAATTTCTTAGAATTTGAAATAGTAAAGCAAAAGTTTGGACTTGTGAAATTAGCTAATAAGTAAGTATCTTATTTTCTTCCTCCTTTTTAAATATAAATTTAAACAAAATCGTAATCAGTAGGTAAATATGTATGGGGGTGACTCACCACTATTAACTTTCTAAATCTTTTTATGGAGAACCCTCAACTGCTTTTATTACCATTTCTTATTTTAATAATTTCCATAAAAAAGACAAATTTGCTAACCCTGCACCTTAGTACAGTCGCGAATAGAACTCGTGAATTCAGTTATTACAGCGATATTATGTGCTGTACTTGTGCACGCGAGTGTAATAGTGACACACTGCCGTGTTGGCGCTATATATTTATTGTGCTACAAATTATTATTATGAGCGTGTTAGATTTATACCGATGTAATTAATATATAACAACGTAATTCGTGTTGTAATATAAAGTAATAATTAATTTCTGATTAAATGCAGTAGAAGTATAGTAAATAACATCATTTTAAATAGAATAAAGTGTGTTTAAACTTTGGATAGCAAATAAGTATGAATCACATTTGCTTGTCATCGTTCTTCTCCCATGAATCATACTTGTTTATCGCCGCTTATAAAAGCGAGTGTTCCGACTTCATAAAGACACTTTTTGATCGAAACGTTGATCGGTACGGAGCTCTCGAAGAAAATAATAAGATAAGTATAACTATGATGATAACTATGAAAGGCTATGTATATGTATAATTTTAATATTAAATTATATGTACCTAGTTGTTATGACATGAATAATGTAACCTAAATTTGTAAAATATTACTGATTTTAAAAGAGTGTTCATGGAGTTTCTTGCTCGTTCTTCTCCATAGAAATCTACCCTTTAGAACGAGCAACTAGATTCAACTTTCTGACTGACTCTGACAATTCAAAAGTACCTGTAAAAGGTTGAATTGAAATAAATGATTTTGAGTCTGAAATATTACAATAAAATATGTTTCCTAAACAAAGTATTTTCATTTCACTATTCTGTTCTAAAATAATAATATTCTTTGAGTATATAAGTATGTGTATTTCATATAGAGCTACCTAATTGCTTTTTAGTGTTGCCAATTATACCCTTTATTCTGACAAGCGCGAGGTAAATAAATATTTAAAAGATGACAAAAAAATTAACTGCATATCTACGGAAACAAGCGAGGAACTATAAAAAATAACAGGAATAATTTAATAATCTACAGTGATCCCTTTTGCGCATCACTATAAGGTAAAACCAGAATAGTTGACCCAGGCTTTGATTGTAATTACTCTAGTTTTGCGGATGAGTCACATGTTATTAACGCTCTACAACTACCACAAACTTGACCTCTCTTTCTCTCTGTCTTGCATGTGTCTGTGCAATTGAATGAGAAGGTAAGATGCGAGCAAATTTTTGCAAGGCAAAAAGGACTGGCGAGATGACCTGGATGCGCACTACGAGGGCTGGATCGAGGTGGCGTTGGGGGAGACCTCAAGCGTCGATAAATTCTATTGGTTTTTAAAAAGAACATATAAAACTGCAATAATAGAAAAAAATATAATTTAGATAAGTAATAAAATCAGTGCAGGGTATATTAAAAATTAAAATACAAATAACACAATATTACCCGTTTAATTAAGATTCTCCACATTGGAGAAGAGATCCTATCTGCTACAGTCTACAGAATTCTATTGCAGCTTCCACGCATTCTGCAGATCAGGGATATCGTTTTCTTGCGGATGACGGCATGAAAGCCATCAGTGCGATACAGCGCAAACCTCCTCGATGCGCTACAGAATCGAGGCAGCCCCAACATCATCCTGAACATGTTGTTATACTGGACGCGCAGGACATCCAGCGATCTTTTATTGTAACTGACCCATAGATTTCCCGTATAATACGTATAAGGTACAATTTTTAAAAAGAGTAGTTTATTTTTCACGACTCATTGAACACTTTCCAACGCCATGGATTGTATAATTATGTACCTACTAACTTTTGCCTAAGACTTCACTCTCGTGATTTTTTTTCGGATCCCTCTCCATTTTTTATAGTAAAATATAGCCTATAGAACTCAGGGGTAACGTAGTTCCCTATTAACGAAAGAATTTACAGAATTGGAACAGTAGTAATTCCCGAGATAAACCCGACCAAGACAAACTAATTTTCATTTATAATATTTTTTTTTTTATTAATGATGAAGTGACAGTAAATTAAAGTCTTTGCGTCACATTTCACCCTGCATTATTTCCAAAATCATCAAATAACAAATTACATTATTAATCTAAACAAGTAATAGAAATCGCAAAATATATCAGTTTTCTCTGCCATTGTCACGATAACTGTGTCCATACATCTCACAAACAGTCCGTACTTCATTACCGGCTTACAATATGAAACGAATTGGGGCTATTATTATAACAAAATTGCCCGCCTTAAGCTGAGCTCAATAAAGTATGACATTACGCGACTGAGGTTACGATAATATTAGTTACGTCCCTAATGGACAGTGGTCGCCAACATTTTCAATACTCAATCAATACTTTATTACCTACATTCCACAATGTGAGCTTGGGTGGTAACATAGATAATTATAATAGATCATTATAGACCCTGTCGGGAACAGTAAATTAGTACGTAGGAGAGAGGAAGCTTACCATCTAATATTATTAAAATTAATAGACAGGCGGATTTTTATTTTCGATTTTTTATTCGTGAGTTATTGAAATTACTGATTTTGTAACAATCACTTTACTATTGGTCTTCAATAAACTTTCCCTTTTTCTCAACTATATTAGGGTCGGGTGCCGAAAGTGTAACCGGGATGCAACTGAATAACAGTGTTATTTATGGTGCGACTGCCAGTGCCGGCTTTAGGGGGGGCGACCGGGGCGTTCGCCCGTGGGACCCCGGGGGGGTCGCCGGCCTGCAAGACTACGCTTACCCCCCCCCCCCCAGATACGGCAGGGCAGCCCTCAGATGAGGGGCAAGATTCCCCCCGAACGGGACCCACCTGGAGAATATTTCCAATAGTTTGCTTTTCCATAGTGCTTTTCCTTTTAAAGGGTGTGGTCCCTAACCATTGATCCCTCTCCCTCCCTCCCTCCCCCTATCACTCTATAGTGGTAACGTCAAAAGATGAAGGGGACACAGGCGACGAGGTCTTAAACAAAATAAGAAGTGCTGTAAACGCCAAAGAGGGAGGAGTAGAAGTAGAGAGCGTGAGGAAGGCCAAAGACCGTAAAATTATTATGGGTTGTAGGTCCGTAGAAGAACGAAACAGGGTTCGGAACAAATTGGAAAAGGCAGGAGACCACCTCATCGTCGAGGAGGTGAAAAACAAGGACCCGATGCTGATCTTCCGTGGCGTCCTCCGCATCCACTCTGACGAGGAAGTACTGCGGGCGCTACGAAATCAAAATCGGGATGTCTTTCACGGCCTCGACAAGGAGGAGGATCGACTCACAGTAAAATTCAGGAGGAACTCCAGAAACCCTTTGACCAGCAACGTAGTCGTCAGCACCTCCCCAAAAATCTGGAACAGGATGCTCGATAAGGGAAAAGCGCGTATCGACCTCCAGACCGTCTTCGTCGACGACCAGTCGCCACTGGTGCAGTGCACGAGATGCTTGGGCTATGGGCATGGCCGGCGGCTCTGTAAAGAACCTGCCGACCTATGCAGTCATTGCGGAGGCCCTCATCTCCGAGCAAAGTGTGCCCAGTGGCTAGAGGCGGGTACACCAAAATGCCAAAACTGCGTCAAGGCGAAGATGGAGAGGTCCGACCACAACGCGTTCAGCACCGAGTGTCCTGTCCGGGTAAAGTGGGACAGGCTGGCACGTGCGTCGGTCGCCTACTGCTAAGGTGGTCCCACAGAGCCAAATGCCACACAAGATACTCCAGGCGAATCTCCAAAGGAAGAAACTGGCAACCCATGAGCTTATGATCGAGGCCGAGCAGCGCAAAGCGACCGCAGCGTTGATCCAGGAACCCTACGTGGGTAGCGCAAAAAGAATGAACGGAACCAGAGGCGTGAGAATCTTCCAGAGCACCAGGCAAGGAGAAGGGACTGTCAAAGCGGCAATAGCCGTTTTTGACCCAAAACTCACCGTGAGGCAGTACCCAGAACTCACCACGGACAACATCGTCGTGGTGGGGATCCAAACCGGTGTCTGGAAGCTCACGCTGGTCTCGTTCTACTTTGAGCCAGACCAGCCCTTAGGGCTATACCTGGACACGCTCAGAAAGATCGAAAGCGAGACCGGCCCGCATAGGCTCATAATTGGAGGAGACGCCAACGCCTGGAGTATCTGGTGGGGCAGTAGTGAGACAAACAGCAGAGGCGACGAAATGCTGGCAGCTCTCGACCAGCTCGGACTGCAAGTCCTCAACACAGGGGAAACTCCAACCTTCGACGTAGTTAGGGGTGACAGACGTTACACTAGCTGCGTCGACGTCACAGCCTGCACATCGGATATGCTTACGGTGACGGACGGCTGGCGAGTCGTCGACGACCTGACAGGCTCGGACCATAACGGCATCGAGTTCAAAATTCACCTCGAAAAATCTGCGGGTATCACGGTGAACCGGACTACCAGAGTCTACAACACTAGGAAAGCTAATTGGGGCCAGTTTCGTGAGAAACTGCGCCAAATTATGCTAGACCAAAATCTCACTTCACACCTGTTCGATGACATCGACAGCGCACACAGTGTAGACGAGGTATTCCGGAAACTCACAACAGCAGTACAGCAGACCTGTGATCACGTGATACCCAAAAAGAAAAGAGTAGAGGAAGTAACCGTGCCGTGGTGGTCCGATGAACTCGCTGACCTCAAGAGGAAGGTCGTCACAAAGAGGCGGAGGATCCGATGTGCAGCGCCAGTCCGGAGACCAAAGGTTGTTGAGGAGTACCTGAAACAGAAACAAGAGTATGAACTTGCAGTGGTCAAAGCTCAGGTCGAGAGCTGGAAGGGTTTCTGTGAGAAACAGGATCGGGAAGGAATGTGGGAAGGCATCTACAGGGTGATCCGTAGGACGTCAAAAAGAGAGGAGGACCTGCCGATGATGAGGGATGCAACGACGCTGGACCCAGAGGCTTCAGCGAGGTTCCTAGCAGAGACTTTTTACCCTGAAGACCGTACGGAGGGGGACAACGAGGAGCACAAAAGAGTGCGGCAACGAGCGGAAGAGGTGAACGGGAGGGACCAAGTTGAACCTTGCGATCCTCCCTTCACTCTCGACGAGCTGAAGCGAGCTGCTTCCTCGTTCAACCCCAAAAAAGCCCCCGGTTCCGACGGTCTGACGGCGGACATATGGGGCCACACGATCAGCGAAGACCCAGACCTAGTTCTGCGCTTGATGAACAAGTGCCTGGCGCATGGATACTTTCCACGGTCCTGGAAAGAGGCAACGGTTGTTGTGCTCCGCAAACCCGCAAAGGAAGACTACACCACTCCAAAATCATACAGGCCGATTGGTCTTTTGCCTGTACTCGGCAAGATGTTCGAGAAGATGCTCGTGGCCCGACTCAAGTTCTACTTGTTACCCAGGATGAGTACTCGCCAGTACGGCTTCATGCCACAGAAAAGCACCGAGGACTCCCTCTATGCACTGATGGGGCACATTCGTGGCAGACTCGCTGAGAAGAGGCTTGTCACGATTGTGTCCTTGGACATTGAGGGAGCCTTCGATAGCGCATGGTGGCCAGCCATCAGAGTGCGTCTGGCTGAGGAAAAGTGTCCTGTGAACTTGAGACGGGTCATGGACAGCTACTTGTCCGAGAGAGTGGTGAAAGTCCGATATGCGGGAGCGGAGTACGAGACCAGGACCGAGAAAGGATGCGTCCAGGGGTCAATCGGTGGTCCCATACTTTGGAACCTCGTGCTGGATCCTCTTCTAAAAGGGTTGGAGAGTAGAGGGGTCCAGTGTCAGGCGTTTACGGACGACGTCGTCCTTGTGTTCGATGGGGAGACGGCACTCGAGGTGCAGAGGGATGCCAATCTCGCCCTCGAGTATGTCCAGACTTGGGGTGTCGCAAATAAGCTCAAATTTGCACCGCACAAGACCAAGGCTATGCTTATTACGCGGAAGCTGAAACACGACACCCCAAGTCTCAGGATGGGTGGGGTGGACATTGGCATGTCAAATGAGATAAAACTGCTCGGTCTCACCATCGACCACAAGTTGACTTTCAACTCCCACGTCGCAAACGTCTGCGCCCGAGCCGTCGGTATCTATAAGCAGCTGTCGAGGGCCGCAAGGGTCAGCTGGGGTCTCCACCCGGATATAATCCGTAGCATTTACACGGCCGCGGTGGAACCCATCGTCCTGTACGCAGCGAGTGCGTGGTCGCCGGCCGCGAACAAAGTCGGGGTGCAGAAGAAGCTGAACGCCGTCCAAAGGAGCTTCGCTCAAAAGATGTGTCGTGCCTATCGCACGGTCTCCCTGAATGCAGCGCTGGTGCTGACTGGGATACTCCCTCTCGACCTCCGAATCCGAGAGGCGGCCTCACTATATGAGGCCAAGAAGGGGGTGTCCCATCCTGCGCTGGGAGACAGGGAGATCGAGCGAGCGGCATCAGCGCTAGAGGCACCACATCCGGCTGAGCAGAAGGGAATTGAACTGCGATGTCTGGTAGACGAGGAGCAATATAACTCCCACCGCGATTACGCGGTGCGAATTTTCACAGACGGCAGCAAGATAGAGGGTAAAGTCGGAGCCGCGCTATCCATATGGACTGGCGAGGCCGAGACGAAGACCCGAAAACTTGTTCTGCCGTCTTATAGTACCGTCTACCAGGCTGAGCTCCTTGCCCTCTGCGAAGCCACGAAAGAAGTCCTCCGAAGACCAGAGACGGCGTTCGCTGTCTACAGCGACTCCATGGCAGCCCTCCAAACAGTCGTGAACCCCGAAGCCCTCCACCCCCTCGCAGTTGAATCCAGAAACGCCATCCGCCACAGTAACTGCCAGAACAAGAGCGTTTCCTTGTTCTGGATAAAAGCTCACGCGGGGCTGGAGGGTAACGAGAGAGCCGACTCGCTCGCAAAGGAGGCTGCCCTGAAGTCGAAGCGTGCACCCGACTATGACAGATGTCCGGTTTCATTCGTCAAGCGAGCGATCCGATTGGAGACGCTGGGCGAATGGAACCGGAGGTACTGTACTGGAGAAACGGCGGCCACTACTAAGCTCTTCTTCCCATGTGCGATCGCGGCGTACAGGACGGTGCGGAAATTAGAAATGACCAAAGAGTTGACCCAGGCCCTTACGGGACACGGTGGGTTCTCCGAATACTTGACTCGCTTCAAGTGCAAGGAGAACCCAGCGTGTATCTGCGACCCCGACAAGCAAGAGACGGTCCTCCACCTCCTTACGGAGTGCCCTGTGTATGGCTCCCACAGGCACGACCTGGAAACAAGGCTAGGAGTAGAAATTAGACAAGAAAAGTTATATAGTTTATTAGATAGTAAAAAGACCAAGAATAAAATAATAGAATATATAGTAAAAATAGTTAAACTAGTAAATTACAGAAACAAAACATAAATAATAGGAAACGAAATAACATAGCCCTAAACAAAATCCCTGCAACAGTTGTAGCAGGGGCTCACGCTTAGGCAGGAGTGTGGTTTTAGCCGGTAAGAGTCCGGCACTGCCCAGGCTGTTTCCATTATGGGACAGTCTGGGCGTCCATGAGGATTTCCCACTCCTGCCTCACAAAAAAAAAAAAAAAAAAAAAAAAAAAACCATTGATCCCGATGATGATGATGATGAGGAGAACCACAGCACTGTCACCCTCAAGAACATAAACGGTAAAACAAGCAGGTTAAAGGTTATCCAGGCTAACTTGCAGCGCTCTAAGCTTGCAACGGCAGAACTCCATCATGTGGCTGAACAGAAAGGAATCTTAATCGCACTTATCCAGGAACCCTACGTTGGGAAGGGCGGTGTATTGAAACAAAACCTTGGCACACGAGTCATTCAGTGTACTTTAAACCGGCAAAAACCAGTTAAAGCGGCAATCATCGTGTTTGGTGACAGTCTGGAGGACATTCATGATCCCCAGATTGTGACTGAAAACGTCACAGCCGTTTTACTCAAAGTGGGCCAGTTTAGGCTTGGAGTTGTATCCGTCTACTTTGAGGGTGATCAGGATACGTAAAACAAAAGAGGTTATGAACAAATTGCAGATATCGAACTTATTGGTGGGGGGAGATATAAACGCATGGAGCCATTGGTGGAGTAGTGAGCATGACGACGACCGTGGGGTAGTATATAACACCTTTCTATGCGAACAGGAGCTCCAGATCCTCAACACGGGTCGAACCCCAACCTTCGAGACGTACAGGGGAGACAGGTTGTACAAGAGCATAGTAGACGTTACTGTGTGCAGTGAGTCGCTGTTGGGCTGAGTCGAGGATTGGCGTGTAAATAGAAATATAACTACATCCGACCACAATGCGATCACACTCACACTGCGTCTAGAAAAAGCGCTAGAGCCGCTGAAGCCTATCACAACACGCATGTATAATACTAAAAAGGCTAAATGGTCTGATTTCACTGCAAATTTCAAAGCAAAATTGTCTAGTAACACAATAACACCCCTCAAAGTGTCGGAGCTTTCAAACTCTGAGGAGCTGGAGGCTCTGATCTCAACGTATATCGACACAATACGCCAATCATGCAAAGCATCAATTCCAGGACTCGGAAAGAAGAAGACGGATTCAAGGCCTCCGTGGTGGTCTGCTTCTCTTGAAAAACTTAAATGAGAAGTTCTTACTAAGAAGAGGAGAACCCGGAACGCGGCCCCCAGCCGTAGGAGTTTCACCATCAATGAATACCTGGAGTCAAAATTGCAGTACACAAAAAGAGCAACGGAAGCGGCAACTGAAAACTGGAAGCAGTTCTGTTCGGCGCAGGATCGGGAGAGCATGTGGAATGGAATCTACAGAGTCCTAAGAAAGACGGCTAGAAGACAGGAAGATACGCTCCTAAGGAATGCCACGGGTGTCACGCTAAGTCCCGAACAATCAGCGGCTCTGTTGGCTGAAACATTCTATCCTGAGGACTCTGTGGACACAGAACAACAGCATCACGCTTTGGTCCGGAGTCTTGTTGAGGAAGCCAATCTGACAGAACTGTCTGCCAACGATGCGCCATTCACTCACGCGGAACTGGAAATGGTCCTTCAGGGACAAAATCCTTAAAAAGCTCCGGGTCCTGATGGCCTAACGGCCGATATCTGTGCAGCTGCAATCAACTGCGACAGAGAGGTGTTTCTGGCATTGGCAAACAAATGCCTCTCTTTATCACACTTTCCTAAGCAATGGAAAGTAGCGCACGTATGCATACTCCGGAAACCAGGTAAGGATGATTACACAGATCCCAAATCATGCAGACCGATAGGATTGCTGTCGGTTCTGGGTAAGATCATTGAGAAACTCGTCGTTGGCAGACTGCAGTATCACTTCCTCCCCACACTGAATACAAAACAATACGGTTTCATGCCACAGCGTGGAACAGAGGACGCCCTCTACGTCTTGATAGAGCACATACGGGCGGAAGTAAAGGCCAAAAAGATAGTGTTGCTAGCTTCATTAGACATAGAGGGTGCCTTCGACAATGCTTGGTGGCCTGCTCTGAAGCTGCAGATGTTGCGCAAAAAATGCCCAAGAAATCTCTTCAGTCTCGTAGCCTCATATCTAGAAGACCGGTACGTCAGGGTCAATTACGCTCGGGCGTGTAGTGAAAAGGGTACCACAAAGGGATACGTCCAGGGCTCAATAGCCGGGCCGATATTCTGGAATCTTATTCTTGACTCTCTCCTGGAAAAAATGAAGACAATGGGGGTTTATTGTCAAGCGTTCGCGGATGATGTTGTCCTTGTTTTTTCGTCTCACGAAGTCAGTTCCCTGCAGCAGACGGCCAATACCACGTTGCAGGCAGTCGCAGAATGGGGAATACAGAACAAACTACGATTCGCCGCTCACAAAACGAACCTAATGGTGATAACGAAGCGTCTCAAGTACGACACCCCTGAAATTTACATGTCTGGTCTTCGGCTGAACATAGTTGAGGAGATCAAGTTATTGGGACTTATAATTGACCAAAAGCTCACCTTTAATGCGCATGTCGCCGCAACGTGCCGGAAAGCTGCAGATATTTATAAGGAACTAGCGTGCGCTGCAAGGGTGACATGGGTTCTTAATAGTGCAATAATTAGAACAATATATGTGTCCGTGATGGTGTCGCCTTGTTTCGCAGACAGAAATTTCATAGAATTTCGTTTCCCAGAAAATGTTTCAAATAATATTTGGTTCTCGTATTTTTATTTCGTCTATTATTGTTTCAAAGACTATTTACTTCAATGAAAAATATTTCACAGAAACACAATTCAATGAATTTTTAATCACATTTTTTTGTTTATCAAACTTATCAAACAGTAGAATTATTTTTTAACGAATCTGTGTATAAATAGACAATAACAAAAATGATGTCTTAAAAAGTGAATATGTTGTGTTACAAAAGTTAATGACAGAAACGAATCGCTTGCGAAACCGACTCCACGTAGTCTTGTCTGCCCTACGCCTAGAGTGTAATTTAATTCTGCGTAGGCGTGGAGGGGCGAGGCGGCCCGCGAGCTGAGGAGCAGGTGGTTTTCACCTAAGCCGAAGCTACGGTGGTGAGCGTGAATACCATCTGCGACGATAAGCTCGCGTGGGACCGCCGGAGCCCCGCAACGCCGGAGCCGTGACAGAAACTATGCCTGCTGCATGTTGCATGCTCGCTTGCATGCTGTATGCTTGCTTGCACGCTGCATGCTTGCCTGCACGATGCATGCTTGCTTGCACGCTGCATGTTTGCTTGCACGATACATGCTTGCTTGCACGCTGCATGCTCGCTTGCACGCTAAATGCTTGCTTGCATGCTGCATACTTGCTTGGACGCTGCATGCTTGCTTGCATGCTGCATGGTTGCTTGCACGCTGCATACTTGCTTGCATGCTGCATGGTTGTTTACACGCATGCGCAGTAGGTTTTGTTAGAACTGTGACTCCCATTCTTGGGAATAAGGTTTATATTAAATTAAAAATATAAGGATGAAGAATATTTGATTTGTTATTCTATGATATGATTATTCTTACAATAAACTTTATGTGAAAGAAAAATCAATGATTTAAAAATCTTGAAAGTAAGTATTCTGCGTATTGATTATTCTATGAAACGAAATTATTAGAAAAATTTTATGTGAAACGAAATTCTATAAAACTATTAGCTATGAAACAACGTACAACCGTCGGTGATAGAGCCGATCGTGTTGTATGCAGCGAGTGTGTGGGCTCCGGCAGCCGAGAAAATAATGACAAGAAACAAGCTAGACTCACTGCAGAGGGGATTCACTCTTAAAATCTGCAAAGCATACAGCACGGTGTCTCTGACATCGGCACTGGTACTATCGGGCCAACTACCCCTAGACCTTCGGGTAATCGAGGCTGCCAAATTGTTTAAGATAAAAAAGGGCTATTCAGAGGATTACCTGGCGCCAGGACGAGAGGTTAAGCGGAAAGCGGGACCTTTACAGATCCCTCACCCATCACAACTTACAATAACAGGGTATGAGTGCCTAGAGAACCTGGACCCCGAAACCCTTAGTGACCGCCAGGTAACTGGACCCCTCATCTAGATCTGCTCTCGAATTGCTGAGGAGCCCATCCGTCACTCACCCCCTGGCACTTGGTATAAAAAGGTTGGTGCGCGAGATTCGAGAGGAAGGGAGGGAGTTGAGGTTGTTTTGGCTGAGAGCACACGTGGGTACACCTGGTAATGAGCGAGCGGACGAATTGGCCAAGAAAGCAGCACTCACTAAGAAGACTGCCCCCGACTACGACAAGGTGCCCGTATCGTTTGTCAGGAGACAGATACATGAGGAAACTGTCAACAAGTGGCAGCGTCGCTACGAATCCTCCAGTACAGGCTCCGTCACCAAGATATTCTTCCCCACCGTCCAGTTGGCAAGAAAAATACTAAAAGGAATTGTTTTAACACCTGAACATGTTCAAATCCTGACGTTTTCATCTAGCGGACAGTCCCTCATGTGCCTGTGATCCGAACTGCAACGAAACTGTGTGGCACGTGCTTACCGAGTGTCCAAGATTCGCCCGAGAAAGGCTGGACCTAGAAATTCAAATTCAACTCAAACTATCAGTGGAACAGTCTACACCAGTGTATAATGGGGAAAAACGCCACCAGAGAGCCATTCTTGGCATTCGCCAGCAGGGTCACACAAGCCGTGGCGAGGGCAAATGGCTCTACACAATACACCACAAAGACACACACTCACACACCCGCAGCAACAGCAGCAACATCTACGAACCACACCACCAACACCGCCACCACCACATGCACTACCCGAGCAATACCAAGCCGCAGCGACCTGGTCCACGGTGGGAGGCTCGCGGCTGACAAAAAATGCAACCAGTGACGAATAATTGTTGTAGTAATGGCTAAGTACACTTAGATATATAAATATAAAAAAATTAACCCGTAAAAACTAATAATAAAGGGGAATTTATGTATATTAAGATGTATTTAATAAAAAAAAATTAAAAAAAATTACAACGCAGAACCTAATCAAAGGTAATGTGTAGCTACTAAGCTTCAATGAAATATATAGTGCTCTGTAGACACCACTTGCACGTGGGGCAGTCTACATTAGCATAATGGTAAAATATTCACAAACAAAAGCACGGACGAAAAGTCTGTGGTATAATGTAAGGCAGGAGTGTGGTTTTAGCCGGTAAGAGTCCGGCACTGCCCAGACTGGCTCATTTGTGAGGCAGCCTGGGCGTCCATGAAGATTTTCCACAGCTGCCAAAAAAAAAAAACCCTGATCCCCCAAATGCTAGCGACCGGATCCCCTCCGGCCATTCATCCCCTCGGCACGTTTAGGGTTATTTTTTAAAGAGGTTGTCTTCCTCGTCGCGACCATCCCGTCCACTCTTCGTCCAGTCGTCCTACCCTCGTATCGTGTCGTATCGTATCGTATTGTATCGTGTCGTATCGTATCGTATCGTATTGTATCGTATCGTGTCGTGTCGTGTCGTGTCGTATCGTATCGTATCGTATCGTATCGTATCGTATCGTATCATATCGTGTCGTATCGTGTCGTATCGCGTCGTATCGTATCGTCCTGTCCTGTCCTGTCCTGTCCTGTCCTGTCCTGGTCCCGAGATTTCCCCGAAGTGGCTTTCATGGAGGCCCTCATTTCACTGAACTCGTCTAATAGCGTTGGTTGACGTTTGTTTTCGAAAATTACGTAGGCGAAACAAAAAAAAATTTCAATCACCGATGGGGAAGGGATCTCTTAATGGTTAAAACATGGTAAATCCTGTGATGTTTGTAGTTTTCTATTAATTTTATTAAAGACTAGCGGACCTGACAGACGTTGTCCTGTCAATTGATTTTTCAATTTTCTTACCTTAAAAACCTTCCCTGGACTTCCACAAATATTTCAAGACTAAAATGAGTCAAATTGGTCCAGCCGTTCTCGAGTTTTAGCGAGACTAACGAACAACGATTCATTTTTATTATTTTACTAGTTGACCCGACAGACGTAGTCCTTTCATTTGATTTTTAGTTGTTCTCACCGTTTAAGCCTTCCCTGGACTTCCACAAATATTTCAAGACCAAAATTTGCCAAATCGATCCAGCCGTTCTCGAGTTTTAGCGAGACTAACGAACAACGATTCATTTTTATTTTATAGATTAAAGTTAAGGTAGAAATTCGAACTAAGTTTTTTTAATTGTAATGAAATAAGTATACCTAAAAGGGCGCTAAAGGCATGACTCGCCCAGGGCGCCTAGATGGCTAAGGCCGGCCCTGGCGACTGCCTATCTGATCTGGAGGTTGGGTTGTGTACAACCCAATTACTGGGTAACACGATACCCCTTGGTAAGACTGGTTGTTTCTTTCGAGCTTCTACTACCCTTGACGACTGTCAAAGATCTATATCTATGAATGGCAGCCGGGACACAACAGGATCTACGGATCGACCGAGTCAAGCATAGCTTAACCACGAAAAACCGATCCGTACGGATTTTACTAAACCATTAGCCACTTCTACCTATAACCTAATTGGTATATACCTGAGGCGTTGTCCTAGGTGAGCGACCGAACGTGACACGATGCGACGCGACGCGATGTGACGTAATGCGACCAATACTTCACACGACGTGTGTCCTACGTTGTAAATAGTAATGACTATTTGAAACTCTCCAAACATCATTTATTATATCCAAAACTAAATCCACGTTTATTTAAAGAGTTTTGTGACTTATTACCAAGCACGTTCGATTATATTATTGCAGCCAATGATATTCTAATAAACAGATATGTTATACACTCACAAAACAAACGAAAAAAGTGTACCGCGCAGCAGCGGCTGCACACATTTACACTTTTCATTCATTTTACAATTCACTACAAGTCAAAATGTTGAAAAGGGATGGCTTGAAAAAACCAACAAGAAAAAAAGAGACAGTTAGTGTTGTCAATTGCGCGTGAATGTAAACGGGCATTATCCTGGCCACCAATCACTGCGTCTTGGCATCACAGACTAGCAAAATTTAACGAGACAGAAGGTACAAACCGCGAGTACATTTATACATTTATACACGCGGTTTGTACCTATAACAACTAATAAACAGGACTAAATGTATAATAGAAAATATAATTATAATAATATACAGAGTAGAAAATATTTATTTTGTAATAAAATTAATTTCTTTGTTTACGAACAAATGCGATCCATTCTTGAAGCCAGATCTCATTGGATAACCTTAACGAAGAAAGGATAATAAATATCTGTTGTCATATTGTTTAATTTCTAATTAGGTATATAAATGATTGAATACAATAAAATAACCTTGTAATATTTAAACAAAATGATTAAATATTACAAGGTTAAAAAAAGAAAAACAGAACTGTGGGTAAACAATAACTTTACTGCCTACGATATCGCATCTGTACTTTTATTCTATGTCCGGAGTGAACGCGTCCTTGTCTTACTCACGTGAAACAATGTACTTCCATTTCTTTCTTTTTTCTAACCTCCAAATATAAGAATATTAGGAAAATAATTGAAATATATAAACAAATCGATGTATATTGCGTAGTTACATGTGGTATGAGATCCCTTGTGCTTTATTAAATTGGGTATCATAATTGGTACACTTTCTAAATACACAAAATAGCATTTTTTTATTTTTTTAGCTGCTTTAACAAAGCGTACCATTCGTCGCCATGCGTGACGCAGACTAAAGGCAATACGTCCCAATTAGGACGTTTTTGAATCTTCAAAATTGGGCGCTCATAACATATCTGTTTAATATAATATCATTGATTGCAGCTGTTAAACCTATTATTTAACTATCAATATCCAATTTTCAAAATCCTATTTCTATTGAGGAGAGGTTGTTATTGACTTGACTTTAAGGTAAGAAAAAATACTGGTACTTATGATAGTAAATATTATTAAACTATTGTCTCATCGCTCTAAAAACAAATCCGCACTTGCCGCGTTGGGTCGCACATTGATTATGGCGACTATATAGGCCACACGTAAGCTGCATATAGACTTTTGCCGATAAACAACTAATAAACGCCCACAGGACTGCATTAACCACTTTGGCAATCTCAGCGCCGACCAATTAATTGCTGTATCGGTTTTATGACCATTCCTAATCCCGGCCACTCGACCAACGGCACAATCATTACACGAAAACGGAGGATTACAGCTTAATGAAACACTTTTAGAACCACTGGAGGGACCAAATAGGTTTGGATGGAAATAAAATCTGTTATTTTGGTCCTGTGTTGAGTTGGTAGATAAAAGTTTATGTCTGCAAGAGTGTACAAGTTTTATTTTGTTATATGAATTCCAACTAAAGAAACCACTACGAGTATTAACGACACTAAGTGCTAGGGTAGGTATCTAATAAACTGAACTTTTTTTTACAAGCTCGTCGCACTATTTAAACTCCTAGAAACTATATTCAACATACCAGGGGGCCAAGTCTGCTATTTTTATAATTTCGTCATTCCAGCACGATCCCATTGTCATTTTGCTAAAAGTTCGTAATCTGCTAAGTTCATATGGTCGATCATTGGTCGGCAGGGCCCCAAGTCTGCTATTACAATAGTGTCAGAATGGTCCATCATTGATTTTCATAATGACGGCATTATATTAGTAGATTACCAAACTTGTCAAAATCAACAATTATGAAATCAATGATAGACCATTCTGACACTATTGTAATAGCAGACTTGAGGCCCTTTTAGGACATATTAAGTACTGTAAATCGTAATCCGTGGTGCTTGTCATATGGGCTTCACCCAGTTGTAAGCGGCCCTTTGTGCGTATTGGCCTAGTTCTGTTCAGTTTCCTGCGGGAAGATGAAAATACTTCTTAAAGCCTATGCAGACCGCGACGGCATGGCGAGGGATTAAAATTTAATACATAAATATATATAAATTTAATAATGGATATTCAAACGTATCGGTATAGAAATACGACATAAATTGCTATGCTTTAAAATGATGCCGTGGCATCGAAAGGGATTTCATTGCACGGCGTTAAAAGACGCGCCACGGGCTCCCGCGGCGGTATGCCGTTGCGTACTGCGGTAGGCAACGGCATGCCAAGGACTCCGGCGCTCGTCGTGACATACCGCGGGGTGAGTCGGGGGTAGAGAAGCGGAGAATGCACACCATTTGCACACTAAAAGTATCGGGCAGCAGGAGCAGCTGCCGAGGCGTGCTTTGTCGAGCCGCGGCACGCCGTGGCATGCCGGGGCAAGGCGCTGGAATGCCGCGGTATGTAAGCGGCTAGTGTGCGCTGACTGATGGCAAAATCCCTTGCCATGCCGTCCCGGTCTGCGTAGGCCTTTACTCCTTCGTTGTTCTCTTTAGGTTAATTTCTTTGCGGGATCCAAAACAGTTGCAACGTTTCTCCGGAACTCGTCGATCTTCATTGCTTTACGTTTTTCTGATGGTCGCCACTGTTGGTTCTGGCGTTTTAGAAACTGCAGTGGTTTGGGAATAGTGTGGCGGGCTTGTATGTACAGTACCAAAAAAGCGCCGACGCAAGAATTTAAATATCTGAAACCATTGAAATGTGTTGAAACTCACAACGAAATAAATAAAAAACGAACCGCGGAGGGGTAAGAAAAAAATATTTCTAAACAGCTCTAGCTTTTGATATATAAAATTCATGACAAAAGCGACTCGTGTACAATTGTAGGCATTTGAACGTTACCAAAACTTCAAACACCCACACCACACTTTTCATGACATTTAATTCTTCAGCCTTTCGAAGTGCTCGCTTTGCTTACGTACGATAACTTATGAAGTGTCGGTAAACTTCAATCGAAACTAGAACATTGATATCGAAGCAATATATCTCTACCTTAACGTGAGTGCTGGGCAAAGTAATATCTTCCCATATTTGCCTGGAATCCTTCCTCTCTCAAAGTAAATAGTGCCCGGGCATCTCCACTTTGATACTCGCAATGCCTCTAAGTGCAGTCGCATATAAGAACTTACATCCAACGGTAGGATGTGTGTACAATATTCGATATTGTTTTATTGAAATTGAATCGAGTATGCATGTGTGAGTATGTATCATTCGGGCAATGCTTAAGCATAATATATACTCTGCTCTGCTTATTATAAGTCATAATACATTATACATGTTTGACCACCGTTTGATACACCCTAAACAAAGGACAATGCCAGAAACTCTATAGAACTTTGCCCCACTCAATAAAAGTCATGTGCAATATGTTGCATCTTACTGTTTATTTATTGCTGATAACTAAACATTAGTCTTAGTGACTGTAGAACTTGCGGTTTCCGTTTAAATCTAAAAACAATAATGACATTGATTATAGGTTAAATTGTATTTTACGTAAAACGAGTTTGTATTTTGTGGGTGGGTATTTCGTAATCCGCAAGTTCTAAAGAAAAACAATTTACTATAGAAAGGTTCTATATTCATTACAATTATTTTCATTAATTTACTTTTTCTGTACATGTGTTACTTTTTCTGTACAAGGGTGGGGCAGGATTTGGCATTGTCATTTGAGTTTGATCTAGATAGATTAACTTTTTTTTTCCGGCAACCGCGACCTTATAGTATGTTTGTCGGTGTAACTATAGACACATGGAACATTTTTACTTTTTTTGTGACGGCAGTGCATCTGCAAGGCTTCCGGTATTGGAGTTTGTAGGCAGTATGACCACTTAACATTAATTGGGCCGTCGGTTTCTTTGCCGATGGCCTACCACAAGCTCTTAACGCGATCCAAACGCGATCCATGTTAGGACCTTCTGTATTTTGTTTCTGTCAATTTACGTCCTAAAATGGATCGCGTTAAGAGCAACGTGGTCGGTCACCTGATGACACAAAAAAAATTGGTTGTCTGTAAAGTCGGTTTACTGACGATAGTTGAACGTGACAACGCGAAAGAATCATTACCTTTATCGCTGTAATTATCGTTGCTATAAACAATTGACACCACATTCACTTTTCACTTGGAACGCCTCAGAGCGAGGTAACGCCGCAGAGCGAGGTAACGTCGCAGAGCGAGGTAACGCCGCAGATCGAGGTAACGCCGCATGACGTCATGTAACGCCGTAACGCCGCATGACGTCATGTTTTTTCGTTCGTGCAGCCGGCTATCGAATTATAAGACGTTGTCACGTCAAAAAACAACTTTCAATTTATATTGTACAGAGGCCAGCACATCTCTCATCATCTCCAGCTACAACAATCTGTCAAATTTCTTTGATAGAGTTTCAACTTTATTGCAAAAATATAAGGTTCATATTCAATTTGGAAAAATTAACAGTTTGGCATGGCTTGATGTGCTAGCGTCTGTACTACCCATAGAGCAACACGGAACACCGACCGCAGGCACTTGGAGCGTGCGGCGAGTGTTCCGCCATGCTTTATGATACTACCACAGCTAATATAATATTTAGCATGTTGTGTGTATCAATCAATTCAAAAACAAACAGAAACTTCAACAGCAACAATAAACCAACAACTTTTATTTGTGTCTTCAGAAAGGTGAACATACTATCCAAAAAAAGTTTTTTCGAAAAAAAGAAAACAAAAAAAGTGTTAAATAACTTTAGCACAGAACACACATTACTTTACTTTCGGAAGTCTGTGGCGGTGGCTTTGTGTTTGTTGTTTTGTATTTCCACCGCCGCCACTGACTTCCGAAAGTAAAGTAATGTGTGTTCTGTGCTAAAGTTTTTTATCACTTTTTAGTTTTTGAAGGCGGTTTTCTTTTTTTTGTTTTTTTTTTTATTTTTCGCTTCTTAGTGTTGCTCTAACATCCAAAGCCATTAAGAAACGCCGACACACTTAAAAGAGATGGTAAGTCCTCCAAAGATTGAAGAAACTAAAACGTCGTCTAAGTAATTTATTTGGGAATTTGTAGATTTTCTCAAAAACGGCTGTATCAATTTTGATAAAATTTATATGGGACTATTTCGGAATAAACCTCTTTCGAACAAAAAAAGAATTTTGCAAATCCGTCTATATATGACAGAGTTATGCCCGAACATACATAAAAAAATATATATATAAACATTCGAATTGATAACCTCCTCCTTTTTGAAGTCGGTTAAAAACACCAAAAGTGAACAGTTACAATACCTACTATATTCCCTGTCGAAACATGCACCCACATGAACTCCATTTTCCTTTAGTATATAAATGCAAGACATTCACGTATAAAGGTCAATCTAAAGACTCCCCACGTAGTCACGTCCGAAAGATACGACAGCATCACTCCTCTCAGAGACTGAACAGCGGATTGATTTCAGTTTTAGTAACTAGACGAATAGAGGTATTTGTTAGACGACTTTAAAAAGAAAATGTTTTCTTCACAAAGTAAAGAGATGTTTTATATTTATTAAAATTTATTAAAGTTTGCTATCTACTAACTTGTGCCCGCGACTTCGTCTAAGTAAAAAACCGGACAAGTGCCAGTCGGACTCGCCCACCGAGGGTTCCGTACATATTTGTAGGTACATATCCATACTTCTATACTAATCCATACCTACTACCCATACTTTAATCTACTTAAATAAATGCGTTTTTTGCGACATAAACGACCATATCTTTTTTTTCACGTTAATATAGAGGGTTGTTTTTTTTACAGCATCAAGGGACCGTAGACTTG
Source organism: Charanyca ferruginea (assembly GCA_947361185.1). Lineage (NCBI taxonomy): Eukaryota > Metazoa > Arthropoda > Insecta > Lepidoptera > Noctuidae > Charanyca > Charanyca ferruginea. Next base: position 1,915,460 of record OX376058.1, on the reverse strand, counting down.
AGTATATGGTTTTAATTTCAACTCGATACCTCCACGCGTTCCCGAGATAAAGGGTTTTGACAGACAGACGGACAACAAAGTGATCCTATAAGGGTTCCGTTTTTTTCTTTTGAGGTACGAAACCCTAAAAATTAGCCATATTCTTAAATAATCTCACCGGAATACAAAAACGAGTTAAATTTTCCTATGTTACACATTATAGATTGAGAACTACGGATTAACTCACTGTATTGCCGGGTTCGTATGACTATGTTTCGATGGCATACGGCCACCTTTCTCAAGAAAGAAAGAAAGAAAGAAAGAACAGTTTATTTGTAAGAATATAGTACAATAAGGTGTTGTGCTTGTCATGGTTTCATACATTCTACCATTTCTGGTGTACAAATATTTTCTTATAACTAAAATTTAAACAATATTTATAATGATTTATCACTCAGGAACTCGTTTGTTGAGTAATAGCATTTATTAAGTAGTAAATCAAAGAGTTTGCGCTTAAACTTGCTTAAATTAAGGCATTTTAAGCCATTTGGTAATTTATTATAAATTCGAATAGCCATACAGTAAGAATTTATACTATACATTTTGGTGCGTTGATAAGGGATATGTAATTTATGAGGAAATCTACTTATTCTGTTAGTGACAGCTGTGTTTTTTTTTGAAGAGAGAAGGGTGTTTGTATACAAATAAACAAACACAAGGAGAAACTAGTCGGATGAACCGTTAATCCGTAGTTCTCAATCTATTTTCCAATGTGTTAACCTGGATCAATATCTGTTCTTGACGTTACATCGGGCCACCGCAGCTTCGTACGACCCACCGCGATTGACGTGGTCGGACCGCGCCACTCGCACGCCGACACCTTAAGAGCGCCCATCCCGTCATATTTCCCATACAAACGCTCGTACGTGATTACGCGTTATAACAAATTATTCTCCAAATATTTTTAACACACAAGTATCTACAGGTATCACGGTCATTTTTTGTATTGTAATAATCAGCACTTACAACAGTTATTTCTAGAAGTCACGAAGTTTTCTTCACTAGTCTAGACCACCAGCCACACACCTGGAGCACAGTATTAGTATTAGTACTACCGTACAGTAGCGACACACCCCGCCTCCCTCCGAAACACTGTTCCTCACCACATCCCGCGTCGAACGTGCTCTCGAAACTGCTTTTAGTTAGCACGTAGACACGTACACACACGCAGGTATTTGTACAGTCTGTTATTTTGGTTGTAGTGTAGGTAATCAAATAGTTTCGTTTGTATGGAGTGACGCACCTGGAGCTTGGCACTCAACAATATCTTATGTGTACCAAATTTAATGTTGGCACTTTACATTACGTATTTGTGCAAAATTCGCCTTATTTGAATAATACAAAATCGACTTTATTTCAAGAGTTTCAATAATAACAGTAGGGTAAATTTAATATTTATTTATTTATTTATTTGGATCTCCGACAAAGGATACACAATACATGCAATTCAATGTGTACGATTACATCGCACAATATTCAGCGCGCTAGCATAAGCACTTTTACATTATTTAAATTCATATAGCAATTAATATTGTTGAGTACACTTTCGACCGTTTTATTGTAAACACCTTTGTTACAATTAATAAATAACTTATCAAGAAGTCAGCAATAAATAGTTTTTCTTCCATCTCAATTCGTACCAGCAAACAAGTGCTCGTACACAATGCCTGAAGCAGTTACAAATTGTTTGAGTTACGTGTGCTCCTTCAATTATGGGAGACCACATCATGCACATATAACTAGGTGAATACATAGAATGTTATTATTTAGGTTACATTAAAAACTAAAAGTTAAAGTTAATAACAAAAATTACAATTTTACATAGAAAGCACGGTTTTCATAAGCTTTTTGTACTTTGAAAATTGAAACAGTGATGTCCAAGCCAGATCGCTTTGAGAGATCATTGTGTTGCCTACAGAGCCTTGGCAGAGCAGCGAAGTGCCCTAGATTTGTTTTGGGTCCTGAGACGTGAAAAAAATTGTAGCAAATTATCCGCGGTAGACGAGATGGCGCGTTAATCCGCAGTCTATTTAGCAGTTCGCTACAGTCCACGATTCCGTTGAAAATATTGTACAAGAATACCTGGTCTATCATCTTTCTTCTATCTGCAAGTGTGTTTATATTATAGTGTTTTAGTCTGTCTTTGTAACTGATGATTTTTTTTGCCATATTATTATCCAAATTTTTTTTGCGAATACGCCATGTGAGTCAAGTCAAGTCAAGTCAAAGCATTTATTTCAATTAAACCATTTACAGGCACTTTTGAATTGTCAAGGAGTCGGTCAGTTAGTCAGAGAGTTGAAGCTAGTTGCTCGTTCCAAAACGTAGGTAGGTCTCTATGGAGAAGAACGAGCAAGAAACTCCACGGACACTCTTTTAAATCAAGTTTTTACAAAGTTTGGTTACATTCTTGTTGCTTCTATATGTGAAAACGATGAAGGTAATCTAACAATACAAAACACAAAAAAGAAGCAAGATAAAGTGGCATCTAATCCATGGCAGATAAGAGCTGACCGATCTCCACTGACAGCGCCCGTTCACGAACATGACGCGTGAATCAGCACCATTTAGCTCAACCATTTTGAAGGGAGCCGAATGATCCAACACACGCGCCACCATCAGCGAGACATTTGAGCGAGCATGACAATACTCCCAACCGCCATGTTAATTTTTGTCAAACATAAAGGTATTAATATACATGGCTCCGTGGTATTCACATTTACAAAATTGAAATAATGCTGCTAAATTATACAAAACGAAGGTTTCCAATGTATATTATTTTATCATATGAAGTGTGATAAGTTAATAATTTAAAAATATCTATATATAATAATAACGATACTCGTTATTCATGTCAATAGAAAAAGGGGTAGGAAACATCCTTTCCTTCCAATTTGGAAATTCCCTAAACTGGCTGTGGAGCAGGACCAGCATTCAGCCAAGCAAGTGAAGTGACAAGTGAAGTGCCAGCATTAGATAGTTCCGTTCAGTCATTTATGCGTGTAAGAGTACCATACATCTATCTGTCCAGAATCTATCCTCATAAACTTTCGGGTTAATAATATTAAGTGGGAAGCGTCAACGGAGACTTATTGAATCGTACTCGACTTATTGAATTGATCGTTAGGTTCAATTTAACAGTTAGCGTTAAGTTATCGCTAAGTTAGGTTAGCGTTAAGTGACTTCGGTTGGGTTAACATAATTATCTCATTGACGAAATCCTTTACATTTGGGTCAAGCTTAATTTATTTTTCTACTTCTTTTTTGTTAATTTTGTTTTACACGCTTTTTATTAGCTTCACCTGTATGTTTGTATGTTTGTTTGTAACCGGCTTCTTTGGGCGCGATTTTGACCCACTTTAAACGGCCAGATTTCGTTCAATCTTTGTAGATTTATCGAGGACCGATGACAATACACTAATTTGATAAAAAAATTATTAAAAACAAAAAAACAAAAAAAAAACATAAGTCGTTCAAAATTAGCCCCTGGTATAATAAATGTACCTACATAATATTTATAGATATAAATATTAGTTACCAAACTATAAAGTAAAAAATTAATAATAGTTTAAAAAAACTAAAAACACGCTTTTCATACAAAACCAAACAAAAAAATAGAAAATAAATTTTAATAAATTGTTTTATTTTAAAAAAAAGCGTGGGGTGCATGGTATCAATAGTTATAAATATTTTATTGACAGATATGAGTAGAGTGATTATCATTTTGATAATATATTAAAAAGCACCCCACGCTTTTTTTAAATAAAATAATTGATTAAAATTTATTTTCTATTTTTTAGTTTGGTTTTCTATAAAAAGCGTGTTTTTAGTTTTTTTTAATTTTTAGTTATGGGTAATTTCAATTTCGGAATATAGTTACTTAACTACAAATCTTCATCATCATCTTTAGCCATATAGTTTTTTTTAGTTAGTTTTAGTTAAGTGTTTTAGTGTATTCAATCTCTTTATTTTAATGTTATATTGTAAGTTATAATGTTTTATTTAATGACTGTTGTATTATTGTAATTATTATTATTGTAATATTTTAATTAATTCTTAATTTTTATTTTTAATACTTTTGAACTTAACATGTATGGATATGGACTGGTTCCGAAATAAATGAATTTATTATTATTTCCTAACTATGTTAGGCTCAGCTTCCAGTTTAAGCAAACGCAGCTGGATACCAGTGTTTTACATGGAGCGACTAACCTCCACAACCCAGTTACAAGATAAAACGACACCTCTTGGTAAGACTGTTTGACAGACTTTCTGGCTTCTGCCTACCCATATTGACTGTCAAAGATTTATAAATAATTGCTGGGACCGACGGTTTTCAATTACAAATTACACAAAATAATACTAAATAGCATCAACTAGTTCCTACGCATAATAATAATATGTGGGGACATTTTCACACACGGCCATCTGTCCCTAAACTAGGGAGACCCTGTACTATGGGTGTCAGACAGCTGATATACATACACAAATACTTTTTTTTGTAAATACATACATATATAGATAAACAACACCCAGACTCAAGGCAAACACAAGTGCTCATCACAAATGTTTACCCTGGGCGGGAATCGAACCCGCAACACGGTGCGCAGCAGTCGATCGCTCAGCCACTGCGCCAACCGTGTCGTCAGCATAGCTTTAAAGTTTCTAGTAATGTGACAACGCCAAGAGACTGGCGGCATTGCTATGTCGGATGTCAATGCTTAGCCCTAGGTCAAGGCTCCTACTCCTAGTTAAATTAATAACATGTAGGGATAATAAGTGATTCCGTGTGGTGTCGGTATTCCGTGTGGTGTCGGACGTAAAGAATAGCACCATCCCATATCTTCCCGTAGGTGTCGTAAGAGGCGACTAAGGGACTTACCAGAGAATGGGCAGCAGCGTTCTCTGTGCCTTTGTAACAACCATACTGCGATCGCCAACCCGCCTGCCAAGCGTGGCGATTATGGCAAAACCCCCCCTTCTTTCGGCTGAAATGATGATGATGAGGGATAATAACTTATTATTCTTTTGCTAGAAATATTCCCCTCCTCGCATTTATTCTCATTGTTTCGATAGGTACTCTCACGTGCCAGACAAATCGGCGCACCAGACGAGTTCGACAAATGGTAAACATTTACTATCGGATTGAAAGATTTCGCTTCTAATATAAAATGAAAAGAAATTATTTGTTTTATGTGTCTCGAGTGAATAACGAAGTTTATTTTTTGCTGTTTATCAAATAGGAGAAGATTTTTAAACCCTACTATTTGATCTACGTAGATTATAGAGGAATGTTACTCAGCAACTAAAATGTAGAGGCCAGGGCCTCAAGTCTGCTATTACAATAGTGTCAGAATGGTCTATCATTGATCTTCATAATGACGCCATTATATTAGTAGATTACCAAACTTATCAAAATCAACAATTTATGAAATCAATGATAGACCATTCTGACACTATTGTAATAGCAGACTTGAGGCCCAGATAGGCAGTCGCGCCATGGAAAATTAAATGGGATTCAGCAGCATTCGGTTCGATATCAAACCAAATATATTTCTAATCTAATATTACAAAAACAAAAAAGAATTAGAGCTTTTGTATGTTTGGTCTAATGGATAAACTCAAAAACATATAACCGATTTTTAAAAAATATTTCACTGTAGAAAGCTGCGTTATCGGCAAGTGTTCGGCTATATTTTATTATCAAAAACTTTACAAAAGAGGCAAAAAAGGCTTTGGTTTTGTGTTGCCACCGACTTGCGAATTTAAAGTTATTAATTACTTTTCGAAGGCGGTTGTCTATTTTGTAAAAAAAAAAAAAAATTTTCGCTTTATGTGCGTACTTCTTATCATACTCGTACAAGTTAATTGCGAAACGGTAACACCAAAAAAAATCAGTGATCCCTTAATTTTCTCCCCTTGGGGGTAGAGTATTTTCTTGAAGTTTATACCAACTATGAGATATACACTATCAATTCAAAAAGAATCATAGAAATCGGATTGCACCGAAAAAACATATGCAGGGTCAAACATAAAAAAAAATTGGTGCGTGTCTAATTAAACCTCCTTCTTTTTTTGAAGTCGGTTAAAAAATAAGGGCTTCTTAAGAAAATTCACGCGGACGAGGTTGCGAGCACAGTGCTAGATAGAATTTGATATTCCATTGACGATCTGCCAATATACAACTTAATATAATTATGTACCCTTTACTTAAACTTCTGAATATCAAAAAAGTAAATGCATTGAAATCCGTCTGTCTTAAATGACTTTACCTATTTTTTCCGGGGTGGAAAATTCTCATGAATGCCTTGGGGCGGGCGGAGGGGTCTGTCAGACTCTTACTGATTAAAAACCACCCCGGTGTTCCATCTCACACCTACGTCGGGGGTCACGGGAACTGGAGATACTTCCGCAACCCCCGACCGGTGCCGACCCGCTTGTGCCACTTCTCGGGTCAGGAGACCCGATGACCCCCCGGATGACCCGAAGTCGTACCGGCCCAAAACACTACTACCATCTTTGGGAAAACTCCTGGAGCGCCTTATCGTTCCACGTTTGCTACCGGATGGACCAAAAGTTCATAATAATCAATTCGGTTTCACCAAAAGGAAATCTACCGTCGACGCAGCACTATCTGTTAGAAAAATTGTTAATTCGTCCGAACATAAATACGTCATTGGGATCTTCCCCGATATCTCAGGGGCTTTTGATAACGCATGGTGGCCTATGCTACTACTTAAGATAAAAACCCGTGGTTGTTACAGAAACATCTATACTCTTGTTTACTCGTACTTTTTAAACGGCTCCGCGAAGCTCAAACTTGGACATCATTCTATGTCGAAGGCAACCTATTTGGGATGTATGTGCTACGGAGCACCTGATTGGGCTGATAGGGCCACCAAAGGGGCGGTATGACGTAAATTCCTTTTAAGTCAACGTTTGGCTTTAAAATTTATATATAAGGCATATAGGACCGTTAGTACTGAAGCCCTTCCGGTTCTAGCAGGCGTGCTTCCAGTCGATCTTGAGGTGCAACGACCATGGACGCAAACTTTTTAACTCAACGTGACCGCGCTAAGATCTCTAGATTATTTAAACCACAGACTGACGTCTGGGAGGAACTTTTATCCGAGTGGCAGTGTAGGTGGGATGGTTCTAGCAAGGGCCGTCACCTTCATCAGTTCTTTCCATCCGTTCGTGAGCGGCTGGCCAGGACATGGCTGGAGGTGGACCACTGTGTTGCCCAATTTCTAACAGGTCATGGCAACTTTAAAAGTAAATTATTATCTTTTAAGCTTGTTGCTTCGCCTTTGTGTCAATGTTCTACATCTGACTGTGAATACGAACAATCTGCACATCATATCTTATGGGAGTGTATTCTTTGGCAGAAAGAACGCAATATTATGTTGGATAGTGTACAGGCTACATCCGGAGCAGTTTATTATGCGGACCTTGTGGAAACTAGAACTAATTTCCGTGCGTTCAAGCGATTTTGCCATACCTATTATTGGAATCAAATTTAATGGCTCACTTTTTAGGGCCCATTCATTATGTCAATTATAATCCGTGGTGCTTAGCAACTGAATTTCTCCCACTTGTAAACGTCCCTTTGTGCCTATTGGCCTAGTTCTGTTCTGTCGCCTGCTTGATTTGGAGAGAAGTGCAAAATATGTTTCGTTGCGGGATCCAAGACAGTTGAATCATTTCTCTGGGACTCGTCGAGCTTCATTGCTCTGGCGCTTTTCTGGTGGTCACCACTGTTGATTCTGGCTTACAGGAGTTACAGTGGTTAGGGAATAGTGTGGCGGGCTTGTCCCATTTTTTCTCGGGTCAGGAGGGGGTATTAGACTCCCCCCCCCCACGGACGTCACCTCGGGTCCTAATGCATGTGGGGGGCGACAGACGTCCCCGAGTCTTTCTTTAACGGAAATTTTTAATTCCTGCCATCCTTTACATCAGGGTTTCTTAAACTTTTTGTAGTCGCGGACCACTTCCACAAGTTAAACTATTCCACGGACCCCTGTCAAAGAATATTTTAGGGAAAAAAAACAAGACTTATTTCGAGTTCCTGGCTTGACTGAGAAATTGCAGTTCTTACTACACAATTTCTAAATAAATATGTGGTGAGTTAACTGACTTACTGGGGACCCCTGACACACACGCTATGGACCCCTAAGGGGTCCGTGGACTCCACTTTAAGAAACCCTGCTTTACATTTTGAATTAAAACAAAAGTGACAGTATCAATTATAAAATCTCCGTTAAACAAATGTTGGTTTAGTGCAACTCACGGAAAAACTAAGGGGAACACCCAAATATTCCGAAATATTTTATTCCGAATTTCGATATTCCGATTTTCAAAAGTCCGAATTTCATAATACCTAAAAATTATATGTAGTCTCTATTATTTAAAATCACGAAAGTTATTTTACCGAGTGTCGTAAATCCGATTTGTTTGTTTTCCGATTTTCATATGGTCGAAGAATCAAATGCTCGATGAGTTCTCGGTCCGAAAAACGAAATTCCGAATTTCAATATTTCGAATAAACTGTTAAAATTAGGATTCTGATTCAATTCAGCTACGCATATATATTCAAAATGGTGTCCCCTTGTTTCGCAGACAGAAATTTCATAGAATTTCGTTTCCCAGAAAATGTTTCATATAATATTTGGTTCTTGTATTTATAATTCGACTATTATTGTTTCAAAGACTATTTACTTGAATGAAACATATTTCACAGAAACACAATTCAAAGAATTTTTAATCAAATTTTTTTGTTTAACAAACTTATCAAACAGTAGAATTACTTTTTAACAAATATTGTTTATTCGGTGTATTTTTCTATGGAATTTATTTCAACAAAAATATATAGGTATAAAAAGAAAGACAATAACAAAAATAATCTTGAAAAGTCAATATGTTGTGCTACAAAAGTTAATGACAGAAACGAATTGCTGTGAAACCGACTCCACGTAGTCTTGTCTGCCCTACTCCTAGAGTGTAATTTAAATTCGCGTAGGCGCGGAGGGGCGAGGCGGCCAGCGAGCTGAGGACCAGGTGGTTTTAACGCCCGCCGCCGCGGCTGAGGTTGGCCGGCGAAGCCGGCCAGTAAGCCGAAGCTGCGGTGGTGAGCGTGAATACCATCTGCGACGATAAGCTCGCGTGGTACCGCCGGAGCCCCGCAACGCCGTAGCCGTGACAGAAACCATGCCTGCTGCATGTTGCATGTTCGCTTGCATGATGCATGCTTGCTTGCTTGCATGATGCATGCTTGCTTGCTTGCATGTTGCATGCTTGCTTGCACGCTGCATGCTTGCTTGCACGATAAACGATTGCACGATAACGATAAAGATAATCGGAATTTTAATAATCGGAATTTTAATAATCGGAATTTTAATAATCGGAATTCGTATTTTTGATGTTCGGAATTTTCATTATGTCGGACTTTTTGTTATTCGATCTTTTGAAACTCGGTATTTTGAGAATAGTAATTATAAACGTTCGGAATTTTGAAATTTTAGTATTATAAAAATGGGATGAATGATAAATCGGAGTTGCCATATTAGGAATTTTGAACTATTCGGAATTATGAAAATCGGTATTTTGAAATTCGTATTTCTGACTTTCGGAATATGGTTTTTCGTATTTATGTAGTGTACCCAAAACTAAGATCATTAAAAAAAGACACCAAAACAACGAGGTCTCGTATATCCTAAAATTCAATTTCCTGTTCGTTTATTTATTGAAGAGGAGCAACAAGTCGTGTTCGTGTATCAACAGTGAGGGATCGACGCAATATTGTTTTCGATTGCAGTTCGGCACATACGGAGAATTGATATATGTTTGTTTGTATCCACGTGCAGTTTGATTACGTTCAATATTCGGCGATCAATTGTTATTGCATATATAATTTATCCAAACTTGTAGCTTGAATGTGTAGGTATTCGTAGGTGAAACAAAGCAATTTTTTTTATTATGACAAGCCGCCACTCTATTCTCAAACCACTGGACTGGTAAGCCAGAATCAACAGTGGCGACTACCAAAAAAGCGCCGAAATGATGAACGAGAAACGATTTAAACGTTGGATCCCGCAACGAATTAAATCAGAAAAGAACAGCGGAGGAGTAAGAGAAGAACATATTTTCTGCTTTCTCAATATCAAATCAATATCAAAGAGGGGACAAAACAGAACTAGGCCAATAGGCACAAAGAGATGTTTACAACTGGCAGAAGTCCAGTTGCCAAGTACTAAGATTACAAATGACATAATTGGGTCAGCACAGCTCATATTTTAGGACCATTGCCCCAAAATATGAGCTGTTACATTTGATTTGAAAGTATGAAACGATGCCAGTGATAGGTCCGACACACATTAAAGTTGTGCGGTACGGCACCGCGTCGGAAAGCGTCCTACGACCATATCGTTGCATTACGGCACACACGCAACACTCCATAGAAACGAAACTATATAATTGCCTACACTACTACTAAAATAATAGACTGTACAGATACGTGCGTGTGTGTGCGTGTCTACGCGCCGCTCGACCAAAACCGCAGTTCCCAGAGCAGTCGTTCGACGCGGGGAGATGTGAGGAACGGTTTCAGAGGGAGGCGGAGCGTGTCGCTACTGTACGGTAGTACTAATATTTATACTGTGATTACGACATACGTAGAAAATATAATTGCGGAATCTCAGAAAGTTTCTTAATCTCGGAATACTTGAATTTTCGGGATCGTCACAAGAGGTTCTGCCCACGATAACTCAACTACGAGTATCTTTATGATAGCAACCCATTTAATTGGCAACGTATTCGCCATGATCGCTCGCTTTAATAGTACATACTTTGCTTATTAGAAGAACCGAACATAGAGTTTTAAGCTTCCCTAATCATGACTGTATGAATCTATTTGATAGTCCTATGGTAGAATCAGATAGTTATTAGTGCTAAAGTATTACTATTGAGCCAAAATACCCAAACCTACTCTAAACTAGGATACATCATCTGGAGTACAGAAGTATCTCACATAACTTTCTCTAGGTACTTTTTAACGCTGAACATCCCAAGGTTTCATATCTGAACAAAAGTTAATACCTACTGAGTAAAATTAATTTAAGTTTAACTGTTTGAGTTGTTCTTTAATTTCCATCGCAGCTCGCTAAAACAACAAAATGGAGCTGCGCAAACATTTACTTATTGCATCAACATTATTTTCATAACGCAATGAAACTCTTGGAACATCCCAGCAATATTTACAGTTTTATTAATAGACGTAGGAAATTGAAATCTGTAAGAAATTGGTTATTGTCAGGCACAGGATATTAGCTAGAAGGAGAAGCATAATATTGTTAATTATTTTCGCGTATTCGATTCGTGACGAAAACTTCATGTTTTTGCGTTTTGCCCAGAGCAATATCGTAATTATGTGAGCAGATTATTTAAAGACAATTTACAGTTCTAGAAAGATTAAGTCTTGATTTAGACAGCTACAGAGTAAAAGTATAATTTTTAATTATGGTTTTTTAAAGCGAAGACAATTCTTTCATATCGTTTTACGAAAATAGACGTCAGAGTTAACTTTCAGGACGAATACAACCATTACAATATGCCAACATATTTTGTTTTATGCGTTTTTCCAACAGTAGATACAGTCATAAAGACAGTTACGAAAATATTACTATTATGTATTAAAAAACAATGTTGAAAAAGTAGAAAATCGGTTCATTATGACTTTTTTTTTTCACCAGTATTTGAATAAAAACATAACTGATAATTATATTTATTTTATGAAAGTAAACGTTATGCTTAATATACAGAATATTTTTCAGTCCGTTATACGAGCTAATTTATTTTAGACAATTATTTTAAAAAGCACTGTAAAACATCGCGCGCTGTCGTTTGCCGATCAATTTCAATGATTCGTGCTTATTTCGTGCATATTTTTTTGTCTGATGCACACAAACAGACCATTGTATTGTACTAGTGTGTGTCAATGCTGCTACGCCGTTCTAGCAATCGTTTAGGTTTTGAGTTGCGCTAAATCGAATACGCGCCCATGCGACAATCTATATAAATATAAATAAATGTCTGTATTTTTGTCATCTATGCGTTCCTAGACCATTGACCTGATGGTGATGAAATGCAGCAGACATGTCCTGCCCAGTCTTATTTAAGTTGGGTAGCCTAAAGGTGAATATACACCTGAGCATTTCCTCGAGCATTTCGATGTAATGTAACGTCCTTATGAATACAAACAAAAGCTCAAATTATAAAAGCACTTTCTTGTAATGTAACGTTACTTGGAATGCTGGACGCTGTGTTCGACGTATTGCTGAAGGTGAGTCAGCAACCTGTAACAATTATTTTTATTTTGCATTTACTTTACGTTGAAATGTCGAATCTGCAAGCGTGTGTTTGCTCGATGAAATGTTACACAAATCGGCACGTTAGTTTGTAAAATCAAGTAGTAACAAAAACAAAAACAAAGCGTCGAGCGTCGTGCTCAATGTTCGGTTCGTGAGACGGTGACACACTAGAGAGACTCGATTTTCTGTTACAAGTAAATGCTCAAGTGTATACTCACCTTTATGAGCCAATTGCTATCTCTGTTTTTTAGCTCAGTATATTATTTCAAACTCGATCCGGTAATTTAACCCCTAGTATTGGTACTGCGCTCTATTGCTCGTTGGCAAACCTTGAGTTGAGACGTCTAGGAACAAGTCAAAGACCAAGTCTGTGCGCCATAAGTTAAGACGGGTACATGTCCAGGAGCAATCACTACGAAGCTCAAAGTATTACGATTTCTGCTGCACGGCGCGTTGCGAAGTGGGCGTCACCAAGGCGGGGGTGCGCGTGAGGGAGGGGAGTTTAGATCTATGAGTAAGGTACCCGCGCGGCTCAGTCGCGTAGTCGGCTCCCTACGCAGCGGTCGTGCGCAAAGTCTAATAATTTTCGTGCGTTTTATTAGATTTTGTTCTTAAAACTACACCTACGCAAAAGTTCTTCTCAGAGCTAACCAACAGTTCTTTTCAGGGCTAATCCATCTATATATGACAGAGTTATGCCCGACACTACATAAAAATATATATATATATATATAAACATTCGAATTGATAACCACTTCCTTTTTGAAGTCGGTTAAAAATGGTACCGTAACAAAAATTGTTCCAAGTGATGAGCATTTTCTGCTGAGAGAATAAATTTGAAGATCTGGAACACCTGATGTGGAACTCCAAGAGCCCAGCTACACCATAACACGTAGATTAATGACGTCTTAGTAAAAGTTGTTCGGTCTGATGAGCATTTCCTGTTGACTTATAAAAATCGAAGATAAGAAACATCTGAAGTGGAAATCAAAGCTGTAATTTTTAAATTTTACTGTAAAGTTATTACTAATTTCACTGTATATTATAATAAGCTGGGAGTACCTCCACGCGGTGAAGGCGGTGACAGTTTAGGACCAATTTTTGATGACGATGGTATATCATTGAAAATTTGACCCTACTGGCCTCCCAAACTCAAAACAAAACTCCCATTTATTTTTTTATTTTATGGAATAAATATGCCTTTGGGCTTATGTTATTTGGGTGTTTAATTTCCTTTTCCATTTATCTTCGTGACACGGTAGCCTACCCGGTAACGCAGGGGAGCAGTCACTTAGATTTTAATTGATCAGGTATCTTATCTTATTAGTAGTAGTTATTATTAGTTTTGTGTGTTATTTGACCTCTTTCTAGGGAAAGAGGTCAAATCTTTCCCAATGTTCCAAAGGAGCTAAAAGATTGAGGATCGTAAGTTCCCAAGAATTTACCGAAGAGCGTCCGGAGAGACTTGATGCGTGTTCGAGATCATTAGGCTGAAACTCGCTCCGTGGAAACCTCTTCAAATCGCGAAGCACGCCTGCTTTCTCAGCGTACGCATATCTACATCCAGGTCTCTAGAGACCAGTGAAGAATATGATGCGCGACTGACCGCTGATCGTGAGCGTCATGCATTGTCTCGCGAGTCGGAGACGTTCACGGATAGGGAATTGCTCTTGAGTTCCAAGCGTATCTACGCATCGACTTCTAGGTCTCTAGAGACAAGTGGGGAACGTGATGCGCGACTGACCGCTGATCGTGAACGTCACGCATTGTCTCGCGAGTCGCAGATGTTCACGGATAGAGAATTGCGCTTGAGTTCTCAGCGTACCCACGCATCTGCTTCTAGGTGTCTAGAGCCAAGTGCGGAACGTGATGCGCGACTTGTCGCTGATCGTGAGCGACATGCATTGTCTCGCGAATCGGAAACGTTTACCGATACAGAATCACGCTTGAGTTCTCAGCGTATTCGCACATCTACTAACAGGTCTTTTGAACCGAATGATGAACGTGATCCACGACTAACTGTTGATCGAGATTATTATACACTAGCGACCCGACCCAGCTTCGCATTGGCCTATAGCCTTCCTCGGTAAATGGACTATCCAACACAAAAAGATTTTTTTAATTCGAACCAGTAGATCCTGAGATTAGCGCGTTCAACCAAACAAACAAACAAACTTCAGCTTTATAATATTGTAGTATAGATTGTCCCGAACACGCACACAACAAAATATTCATAATCAGTTAGAAAGTGAGAGAAAAAGAATTGCTGGAGTACGGCATGACGAGACAGAAGAAGAGCGCCACCAACGTTTGAATTCTGATCGACTTCGACATTCTCTGAACAGAATGTCGATATCATCTGAAGAATCGGATGTGTCTCAAGATATAGCCGTAGGTCATGGCGACCTTCCTTGGGTTGGTAAAGAACGGAGTTCATTTACGTATACTCCTATGATTGACTACGCCACATGTTCCGCCATCGGAGGTATGATTCAAAATTGTACTTTTTGAACGTCTCGAATCATCTCGCGCATCCCGTTGTTTTCCCGTCCGCGGGCTCATAGAATTCGACATCAGACGTTTCAGATCTTCGATTTTGCCGACCCTGTTGTCGCTGGCATAAGCAACAGGATCCGCGTACGAAGTCGCGGGCAGAAGCTAGTTAAAAATAAGTATGGATGTAATGATATCGGATTTTTACGAATTTTTATGTATTGATATCTGATTTTTACCAAAAAATCCTTTTCAACGTCAGTCAACGTCTGCCCTGGATAGGTACATCTGGCTAAAATATTATACCCACGAACCCACAATCCTAGAAACAAAACACAAACCATATCCTCACCGCAAAAAAAACCGCCGACCAGTGACCACACGGCAAAAAGCTTGCGACCAAAACACATAAAGTGGACGACGACCAAATGAATCCGAAGACCACAATCCATTTTACTGGCGACCACACACCATGAAACCCTGAACACGTTCCGTTTTTAATTAACCATTTCCAATAATTAAAACTCTCTCATGTGATTAAAATGAAAAAGGACATGAATAAAAATGTATTTTTGTTCCGAATCATTTAACTTGGAGTGTCGGGATGCTGTGCTATAAATATAAAGCACAATCTCCGTGTGGGATTTAATTAAATAGTTTAATTACATTTTGGAGTGGCCACCTAATGCCGAGTCGCGCCTCGGCTGAGATCTGCCGAAGCTGTTAGATGTAGCGAAATATTGTTGAAGTAAATCACTACATTATAGAACATAGTCTTCCGCTGCGTCTGTCTGTCTGGTTGCGATAAACTCAAAAACTGCTGAACGAATTTTCATGTGGTTTTCACCAATAGACAGAGTGTTTAATGAGAAAGGTTTAGGTATATAATTTGTTAAGATTTTGTGTAATTTGGCTGAATCATAAAGGTGATTGTTGAAGGTGGCGGAAAAAATCTTGGCGACTGATGGCTATGAAGATGGCGGCTATAGACTGCTATCCGCGCGAAGCCGAGGCGGGTTGCTAGTAACATTATCAAATTAGAATTGGATAAGTAGTTTTGTACAGTGTGTAAATTCAAGGGCTCTACTAATTTTTGACATCAAGAATTTCAATTTGTCATGTCTCCAACTTCGTGCCCTTATACCATGTGACTAGGGTCAGCGCATCACGTTAAAGAAACAAAGAAAGAAACAGAAACTATTTACTTACACAACACACAAACACACTTTTCATATATTTTTTTTTTTTCACTCCCGCACTTTCTCTTCTCTTTTTGTTCTTCTTCCATTCCACTCCATCAACCGTCATGTTATCACTGTTCTTTTCTTTCATATCATTCTTCACACATTTTTGACATCGTAGTGATGTAAAAATTAATGTT
The DNA here is from genome assembly GCA_947361185.1 of Charanyca ferruginea. Taxonomy (NCBI): domain Eukaryota; kingdom Metazoa; phylum Arthropoda; class Insecta; order Lepidoptera; family Noctuidae; genus Charanyca; species Charanyca ferruginea. The sequence goes on along the minus strand of OX376058.1, from coordinate 1,899,182 downwards.
GTAAAATCTTTTTTTTTTCAAGCAAATACCTACATATGGAATGTCTTGCCTATCCTTCTCCATATGAAACTATATCTTTTGGTAGAGGCAACAAGATTCAATTTTTTTCATTGATATGAACAAAACCTACAAATGAATGACTCGGAACTTGCTCATGATGATTTTCGATCCTGAAAATTTATACAACTTATCAGCCATCTTCGCCAGCTGTTTTCGCTTTGCAACCCTTTAGATACCTCTCGCCACCGTTGCATGGCTTTATAAATAATTAATTAAAAAATTATTCCTTCCTCACGATTGCGCGGTTCCAGTTTACAGTTATAATGTTAATCCAAGTTCTGTCCTCGCGGGATGCTAATAATTAACTCGCGTTAATTGCACCTTGATAATTTACCATTCGCGTCTGTTACATTATTCCGTGTAATTCAAAACCGCTGGGAGTTTTCATAATTGAATTTTGAAAAGCAACTGTTTTTAGTCCTTGTTTGTTGAACGGTAAAGAGAACGTGTTAAGAATTTATTAAGGACTGCGAAATCATGATCCTTGTTTCCTTATAATTGATTAGCTTTAGCCCGCGGTTTGTAGTGGTTTTTATTTTAGTTACATTGTCTTCACATTCATATAATGTTTTAATTAATATACTTAATAATATCAAATATTCATTATTTTCATCAGCCGGAAGACGTCCACTGTTGAACGAAAGCCTCCCCCCATAGAACGCCACAACGAGCGGCGACCTGCCGCTCCGCGACCTTGAATATTGATTTATTTATTCTATAAAATATTGTATACCTGTTATTTTAAAAGTAATATAGAGTTTCTTGACCATACGAAACTTTTTGGAACTAAATTAAATTTGTTCAAAAGTGCTTTCATATAGCCTAATTGAAAAATATTAAATGATTTGTGTTTTTCTTTTTGCTAAAAACTCCGTCTCATTTACAAAAAATCCTGCTCACAAAATCCAAGGTACTAAGTCCATTACTAGATATATTTTGACACGGTGTAGTCATTACCTGAGCGCTGTCATCACGGCGGCGTTTCGTTATCTGTAGTCTGAGCAGAGACAGTAATCTTATAATTAATTAAATCCCCAGTCGTTGTGCCTCATGAATAGTAATAGGCTACGCTTTAGACAGAATGGGGTGTGGTCCCACTGATAGCGAGGGCAATGCACATTAAGGGGCTATTAAACGACTTTTACAGATTTTAAACTGACAATCACTTCAAAATGTGCAGCGTTAATGATTTGAAAAAAATATATGTTAAACTAGAACATTCTCTTAATCATATAGAAAGTGAATATTTTTGATTAAGTTCATATTAAATAGTTTAATTAACTCGTGAAGTTGTGTCTGACGCGGACAAAACATTGACAATCACACAAAATCTACCAAGTATAATTATCCGAAACTATCTACAGACAATTTTATTATCTATCTTTTAGTATACGCCTTTTTTATAATTTTGAAAGAATACTACTTTTATTTAATTTTTTCGACTAAATTCTGAAAGTTTTGGACGCAGACTGCGTCCGTTCTGCATCAGCTTGGAATTTTATCAAAAAAGCAAATCATGTTAAAATAAGAAGTAGTTTGACTATCTAGTGTTCGACTGCCTCGTTCATCTCGTGGTAGCGACTGCTGAGCCTAAGTGGGATCGTGGATTTGATTCCCAGGCCTGGCAGTGTTATGGGTTTTTCCAGTAGGAAGTTTTTAGTAACAGCCCGGAGTTTAGAAGTTTGTGGTGTTACACCCCCGTGCCTCGGAAAACACCTTCGTCCTGCGCTTGATCTCTCTACGGTCGTTGGATTACCGTCCCATCGGACTTTGAGAGTAATGGGTTGGTATTGTAAACACAGCAATGTAATTACACTGTCGTGTAATGGTCTAATTATTGTATTTTAAACGACTTCAATAAAAGAGGAGGTTCTCAATACTCAAACAAAAAAAAAATATTTTGTTTTTGTCATTTCTCCAGCTGTAGATCGATTTCGAAAATTCTATCCTACTTTTTAATATAAAGGGTATGCTTTAGAGATGGTCCCATATAAAAATATTTGAAATTGATTCGGCACTATGTGAAAAAATTTACAAAAAGCAAAAAAATACATAGATCACGTTTTAGTTTATGGTTCCCTTCAGCAAATTTTGATAAGGACTTTCAATTTCTGTTTTAAAAGTGTTGCCGTATCGTAATGTATTTTGATGATAAGATGATAGGTACTAACCGAAATTAAAAACCTTTTTTTACCAAAAAGGACAACACATGTAACTTTCGGAAGTTTAAATTCAATTGTTATAATTATTGCAATAAAAGAAGATTTTTGAAAAAATATTGTTTTTATTAACATAAACTGAAAAAGAATGTCTGTGATACTAAAACGTCGATCAATGGGCGCCGAATGATTATCTCGCTCTAGCCCGATCAAGGGCTAGGGTCGACACTGGATATGTATACCAGACAGTCCCTAAAACAGGGTTTCTTACAGTGGACGAGTTAGGGGTCCATCGCATGTGTATCAAGGGTCCGCAGTAGGTCGGTTAACTCACAACATTTTATTATGAAATTGTGTAGTAAACTCTGCATTTCTCGGCCAAGCCACAAACACGAAATAATTTAAGGCTTGTTTCCTTTTCCTAAAATATTTTTTGACAGAGGTCTGCGGAATTGTTCAAATTGTGACAGTAGTTAGTGACTACAAAAATATTTAAAAACCCTGCTCCACAATATACAAAGTGGGGATGACGATACGACAAAATATTAAAATACAGGTAATGCCACAGATATTGATAGACCTAGATAACGCAAGAGCAACTACTTCGCGTGCCTATTTTCGTGCCTAACTTACGATAAAAAATCGTAAGTAAAAAAATAAAGTAAACGTTTCGTTCCATCGGTAAGTCATTTTGTGATTAATATTATGCGTAATTAATTTAAAAAACAATTATTTTAATCTAATACCCTCAGTAATACCTGGGAATACCAAATTTAGAAAACACAAAACATTGTTACATTGTGACGTCCAAAAAATGGCACGCTTGGTTCTCATACAGATCGTAATACTTGCGTTATCTAGGTCTATCTATATCTGTGAGTAATACTAATTCATAAGAATATTTTGAAACTATCCAAAAAATCTTATCACCAAAATAAAAATAAAATAAACAAACATACTAAAGAGCATATAAATGTAACCAAAATCACCATTTAAAATATTGGTTTACTAACTTGTGAGTAGACCGGTAATTTGTGGCGTCATAATTTAATATTAATAATGCTCAATAAAAACAGTTACACCAAATTTCAAAATCCTGCAACGATCCTTTTTGTTCTATTGCCATCGCCACCCCCACCCTGTATACCTAATATTCCTTTTTAGGCCTTCAACAATTCCTTCATGAATTCTTGTCTTTTTTCCGTACCGCTGTCACTGTGACCCCAACCTTACCTAATTCTTACACGACACACGCCTAATGTTATGTACGGAACAGCTAATAATAATTAATGTTTACATCTGTTTACAACAAAGTAGTCCAGGAGGAAGGATTTAAACACCTCGTTTTCTTGTAAAGTTGTGTGTCGCAAAGAGATCGTTAAGCCCATATAGGTAACCGAGGTATCTACATTCCTGTTATACCTATATTTCTAGTTCTAAAGAATAAACAAATAGATATTATGTGTCATAATGAAAATCAGGGTATACTATTTACGTAAGTATTTAAAACTCGCACTCGTTTAACAAAAACGTCAATTCATTTGAGAATATTCTGGGGGCCAAGTCTGCTATTTTTATAATTTTGTCATACCAACACGATCCCATTGTCATTTTGCTAAAAGTTCGTAATCTGATAAATTCATTATGGTCGATCATTGGTCGGTCAATGGTCTCGTAATAGAATTGTGTTAAATAATGAGATTGTCGTTTTGACATTATTATGGAACCCGTTGGTAGAAAATGATAATTTGAACATTTATTCATGTCAGATTTCATTTCTAAATATTTTTACATATTATTTAGCCTGGTCTATGATATTCAAGTAATGACTCATTTGTTAATTACTTAAATTAAGATGAGTTATAAAATATGGGTCTTTACCGAATAAATATTATGCGTTAGTCTGTATTATCCTCATATTCAGGTTTAGTATTGCCAAAACAAACCGACAGACGCCATTTCTCTCCCGAAGTAATTGTAAAGGTTTTTGATATTTTAACGTTAATTTTCAATCTAAGTATTCTAAAAATATTTTAGGATGAATTATTGAAAATGCGGGTTGGTTCGTTTTTAACCGACTATGTATGTTCGGGCATAACTCTTTCATATATAGACGGATTTGCAAAATTCTTGTTTTGTTCAAAAGGGGTTTGTTCCGAAATGGTCCCATATAAATTTTACCAAAATTGATCCAGCCCTTTTTGAGAAAATCAACAAAATCCCAAAAAAAAACTTAATTGACGTTTTAGTTTCGTCAATCTTTGGAGGACTTACAATCTCTTTTAAGTGCGTCGCTGTTTCTTAATGGATTTGGATGTTATGGCAATACTAAAAAGCGAAAAATAAAAACTTTTTTCCTTAAATACTAAAAAGTGATAAATAACTTTAGCACAGAGCACACATCACTTTACTTTCGGAAGTCGGTGGCAATATAAAACTATAAACACAAAGCCACCGCCACCGACTTCTAAAAGTAAAGTAATGTGTGGTTCTGTGCTAAAGTTATTATTTATTTATTTATACTTCATGCGCAAACGTACAAAGGCGGACTTAATGCCTAAAGTTATTTATCGCTTTTTAGTTTCAGAAGGCGGTTTTCTTTTTTTTTGAAAAATGTTTTTGTTATAAAAATATCTTAATAATAATTATTGAAAGTAGATACCTACTTGGTTCTCTTTTTTGGCTGTTTTGCATGATTTTGCTAACCAACCACACAAGTACAAATTATTCCCGAGTGCCACCACTAACATAAGCAGATAACACTTTACATAACAACTATATCCACCTATGTACAGAGGCCAGTACATGAAACTACAACAGTCTGTCAAATTTCTATGATAGATTTTCAACATTATTTCAAAAGAATAAGGTTCATATTCAATTGGTAAAATTTTACAGTTTGGTATACCTTGATGTTTTGACGTCTGTACTATTAGTCAAAAGCTTTCTCGACAATTTATGTAGGCGATCCTTCATCCAAGTGAAATTAGTAGATATCATAAGCTTATCTCAGAATTTGTTCTGGTGTTTGTCCCATAAAGTCTGGATAACAAACACTATGACACGAGATTTTTATGTATTGGATAAAATTATATCATCCTGTTGTTGTCCCACTACAGGGCAAAGGCCTCTTCTCGTACTGAGAAGGCACGAGTATTAATCACCACGTTTACTCAAGGTGGATTGGCGATTTCAGACTTTTAATAAATAAGTCTAGGTTTGCTTAAGAGTTTTTCCTTTTCCAATAAGTTTTTAGTTTAATCAAAACTAAATTTAGATTGACCTCAAAGTTTATAAAGGTATATCAAATTGTGATTTGATATACCAGGATTTCTTGGCTAATCTCATAAATAAACAACCAATTCACTTGTAACCACAACGTTAGAACTGTTATGTATTCTATGCTATAGCGATATCCATTTCTTAGCAGCCTATAAAAGATTTTATATAACGATATGAATATTTTTCAACCAAGCTATAGGTGCTGAAGATGAACCGCTAAGAGGTAGGTACTGGGCACACAGTAATCTTAAAAGGCAAAGAGCTAAACATTGTTAGATTCGAGGCGTACCGATTTCCATATTAGGTCAGAAATATATATGGTCAGCAGTCAGTAATCAAGTCGGTCATGGATAATATGGAAACAAATTTTATAAAGAGCAAAGATTAGTTTTGTTTGTTACCATTTTACTCAAAAACTACTGGTTCGATTTCAAAAATTCTTTCACCAATCGTAAGCTACATTATATGTATAAGTACATCCATCAAAATTAGGCATCGTGAAGAAAATTCACACAGACGAAGTCGTAGGCAAAGTGCTAGTGGGTTATAATATTTGAGGTTATTATGCTATGAATACACGTTTTTCTTTTTGTAGTTCAACAATTTACTGACCTGGTCAAGGTTTATGATTAGTTGACCTAGAAAAAAATTGCAACAGCACTTTGACTCAAATATAATGCTGAATAATTTAACTTCGGCAAAATAACTTACAAGAAAGTGATTACTTACATCTAGGAATGCTACTATATAAGTGTAGGTGTAAAATCACAATCAACATCAACCGTTTAGAGAGCATTCAGAAAAAGTTCTTGAGGTATATTCAATTTCGCTCGAAACTGTATTTGCCTAATTATGTCACACGTTGTAAAAAACAGACATTCCCGAGTTGGTGAACAAAATAGGATTGCGTGTACCTTGTGTATCTCTTCGTAGATCTCATCTTATTGCACACGCCGGCGGTAAGAACCTTTTACAGACAAAACTTATACTTGATAAGAGCGTGCCGTACCAATAATGAGACCTGCCAGGAAGTGGACATCGATCTTTTCAATACTGGGGTCCGTAAATTGAAAGGGACTCTTTGTGACAACTTTCTCGATGTGTTGTCATAGTTTTTATTTTTACTACTTTTGCTGTATAGATATATTTCCTTTACAAAGATGTCAAAAAGCCCTTTTTGTGTCTATATATTTTCTGTTAATAGCTGTAAGTTTTCCGAATAAAATAAAATAAAATAAATAAAATTAAAAATTGTTTGATTGTTTGTAACTCTGAAATCTGAAAGTAGCTTCAAGGAGGCCATGCAGGGGTGAAATATTGGAGTCCTCGTTGGCAATAAATAATATAATTTCAGAGTTAACAATTCCTTTTAAAGTTTCGTCCCGATTCACCTTTATCTAATTACCTTTACTGGTCCGATTGTACAATATATTTTCCTGGTACAAAGTTATAATGTAACCGAGTGCCATATATAAGTTATATTTTATGGCATATCTACTTGACTGTCAGGAGACAAAATCGCATGCAGAAGGTACCTAGTATTCCAAAGCATCTAGGCATGCGTTTGACCACTATCTCGCCTGATGGGAAGCGATGATGCGGTCTAAGATGGAGCACGCTTGCCTAGAAGTAACCTATTCACTCTTGACTTAAAGACTCCCAGGTTGTAGCTATCAGGAAACACAGACTCAGGCAGGGAATTCCACTCCTTAGCAGTCCGCACAATGAATGTATTCCCAAAACGTTTAGTGCGTGTGGGTGGGATGTCCACCATGTACCGGTGGCGCATCGCCGTACGTCTTGTGGTCCGATGATGGAACGGGCTCGGCGGAATTAAATTATGCAATTCCGTCGCACACTCCCCAAAATGCAACCGATAGAAAACCGACAGGCCAGCAACTCGGCGTCGATGCTCAAGACTTTGGAGCTTAGACTCTCTTGTTGGTAGAATTCCTGAAATATATATCACGTACCTATGTACTATCTACACAAATTCTAAAACACCAGAAATATCAAAATAAATGGTGCAGCATATAGCAAATGTATTCTAAATTCAAAAGTCTTCATCTATTCTCCGTGCTTCGTATGTCTATGAGTTTAAAATTGAAATCGTAAGTGCTCAAAAATAACTTTAAAGATTTATTCGTGTGATATTTGGAATACAAATACTTCACAAATAGTTTTCTGTAAGATATGATAAGAAACTGAATAAAACGTCACTGTTGGCGCAGTGGCTGAACAATTGACTGCTGCGCTGTGAGTCGTGAGTTCAATTCCCGCATGGAGCGGCCAGCACCTGCAGGCCGTGTGCATTGTGGGTGTGTTTACAAACATATAAACACATCCACATTTCTACTTGAATTACAATTTTAAACATACTTATAGTTATTTTTATTCTTACACATAAAACATTTATTTATCTAATAAATGTCTAATTATTATTCTACAATAAGAAAGAAAATTATTTTATTACATTTAACATATTTGCCAATTTACAATTAATTTTAACATTAAATTAAGTATTTTATCTTTCTAACCTATACCTACTTTATGTATTATTTATTTCAACATGAATTCCTACAATAAAACTTGTAACTATTTGATATTTTATTACTTAAATATATAAAACTTACACAATAACTTAGGAACTAATTTTAAATACCTACTTACAGAAAATAAGAAAAAAAAATAACTTGTGTGTCTTGTCTTGTGTGTGTGTGTGTAGGTACTTATTAATAATCACTAATAACCGTCATCACATAGTTTTTGGATATTTTGTTAATTAACGATAGTGTTTCGTCCATAACATTGTCCACTGGTTCACTGACTACATACTGCGCTGCGCACTTAACACGATCACCCCGTCATTGTCACTTGCAGGCTCTTGATTTTCACTGATGTCCAAAACTTTCACTTGTATAAGTCGTAAACCTTTTTTCTTTTCATTGATTACGACGTACGATTGACACGCTGACTGCTCAGATGATTTCCGTTTTTGGCACTCCCGTCTTGCTCTAGACTTCTTGTTGTCAGACCCGTGTTGTGCTTCTGGGATATGCCAACTTAAACTCGGAGTCGGGAAACCTTGACCGTATTGGGAGAAGACAATATCCGGCGAATCCGACATTATTGATGATCTGAAACAAATAAACATTAATATTTATTATTTAATTTTATAACAAAAAAGGAAAATTTGAAAGATACACAGAAAAGAATAATACTTACGAATTATTTGCTTTGAACTGATGTGACCACTTCAACAAGTGACTGCGTAATGTAATGAGTCGACAGAGTAGTAATATTATTTATGATGGAGGAATGTTATAGTGTAACCAGAACCTGTACAATATATTGCGAATCAATTTCATATTCAATTCGACAAGTTTGAACCTGTATTCTTGTGGACAGCGCTTACCACTTCACGAGCGTGAACACCTGATAAGTGTCATATTTCTCAATGAGGAGCGCCGCCACGCCGCGGCGCCGCCCGGGCGCGCGCTTTGTCTTCAGAAATGGTATTGAAAGTATGTAGGTATGCATAGGTATAAAACCTATTACATTACTTTTTAAATAAATCAATTTCACGTTTCAACAAGTTGAAGCTTGTACATAACCTGTTCGTGCAGCAAAGAATGTATACAATGTGCATCACATAGATATGTAGTTGTGTGGTCGTGAAGCGACTATAGTGTGTCGGGTTCCTCCGGGATGTGAAATGACACAAGTATATTGCACTCACGGTTATAGTTTATTGTTCACAAACAGTACAGTTAGAAGGTGAAGGAAAAGTAGTGATAGCACAGAGATGCACAAGCGTTAGCGTACAAGCAGCTTAGTATTATAGCTTAATGGTATACGTAATTAGGCTCATTCGCATGGCATAATAGCTAGCCATACACGCACAGATCTGCCCGCCGGATCTGTCCGACAGGCAGATCCGTGATTCGCCACACACGAGTACGGGCAGCAGTTCAGATAGTAATTCCAGCAAATACGGTCGTCTGTAAAAATGTCTATTTCAAAGCATAAATTAGCAATAATATGTGGTGGTTTTATTTGTCTAGAAGAAAGAAAACGAAGAAGAGTTTGGGTAAAGCAATGGCTACAAAAACGGCCGCGATATAGCCATATGAATCTACTCAGAGATTTGTCAATCCATGAGCCTGCTGATAAAGCTCTATAAAACTTGTCCAAAATTCTTTATTTTCACTAAACGCCATTTCTCTGATCAAACTCATGTAAATTACTTCGAGTGTTAGTGCGCGACTGACGTCAAATCTGGCGGGTACATCCGTCGCTACGCACACACGCACAGTTGGGAGCTCGGATCTACCCGCCCCGTGCCCGATCCGCTCGATTTGACCACGGGCAGCGGGCAGGCACCCGGCGTGCAAATCCGTGTCCGTTCTCACCATACATGCACGGATCTGTCCGCCAGCCACGTCTGTCCGACAGATCCGTCGGGTAGATCTGTGCGTGTATGGCTAGCTAAAGAAACAAGCGCTCCGCGTCGCAGAGGATTCTGGACTGTTCGATGCGGCTTACGGCGGCGCGCGCGCTGGCGAGGGCCCTCGCCCCGCGGCCGCGCGCTCGTCCCTCGGCCGCCCGAAACAATAGAACCGGTCGCTGTGACACGCCCGTCGATGTCTAATACTAATTACATTAGTGCTGTCCGTTTGTTTGTTGAAGTGGATTTACTTTACATATTTTTATTATTTAATTTGTACAGGTTTATTATAAATATAATTTACATTAAAAACATATGAACATAATTAAGGTGGTGAGTGCCACATCACCCCCCTCCAGAGACCGTCAAGGGCGGTAATAATCTGGAAAGTGAACTTTTCTACCTGATTTCGTCCTTCTGACATTAGCGTCATCAGTTTTGGAAGTAGAATTAGTGACTGGTGGTGTGGCTACGTTTGAGTCGTTGTTATAGGTGTCCGTGTGTGTGTTGTTTTTGATGATGGTGTGTGTGTCCTGCAGTATGTAGGCTGGTTTGATCCTGTCTATCGATACCGTGACTGTCTTACCATTAAGGAGGAGTTTGAATACCTTGTCTCCCCGTTCTAGGACTGTGTAAGGTCCTTTGTATGACGGTTTGAATGAACCGGAAGTGGCGTCATCTCTAAGGAATACGTGTGATGACGTTGCGAGGTCTTTAAAAACAAATATGGCTCTCTTGTTGCCATGTCGCGATGCTGGAGATGGTTGTAAATTTCTGGCGAACATGCGTAGACGTGAGGTGTAGTCGGTCACATCCGTAACATCATGACTCTCAGGTTCGAAAAAATCTCCGGGCAGTCGCAGGGTTTCGCCATAAACCAGTTCAGCAGTGGTTCCTTCGATATCTTCTTTGAAGGCGCTTCTTATGCCTAATAGGACCAGAGGAAGAGATTCTACCCAATTCTCATTTCCATGACAGGTGATGGATGTCTTTAATTGTCTGTGGAAGCGTTCTATCAATCCATTGCAAGCTGGATGGTATGCTGTTGTTCTTCTATGTTCGAAACCGGCTATTTCTGACAATCGCTTGAATAAGGCAGACTCGAATTGCCTGCCACGATCCGTGACGATTTGTGTTGGACAGCCAAAGCGTGAAATCCACCCATAAAGAAGAGCTCTTGCCACTGTTTCTGCCGAAATGTCTTTGATGGGTATTGCCTCAGGCCAACGCGTAAAGCGGTCGATGGCGGTGAGGCAGTACTGATAACCTTGTGACAGCGGCAGTGGTCCGATCAGATCGATATGGATGTGCATGAAGCGAGATCGTGGCAGCTTGAAGTTGCTGAGCGGTGCGGATACGTGACGAGTGATTTTCGAACGTTGACAAGCTATGCAGCTTCGTGCCCACTCCCTGCAGTCTTTTCTCATTTCTGGCCATACATAGCGTTCCGCTACCAATTTTGCACTGGCGTTCGCTCCTGGGTGACTCAGCGAATGTAAACTGTCGAATACTTGACGGCGAAATTCTTCTGTTACATATGGTCTCGGTGTCTTGCTACTCTCATCGCAGTACAGTTCAGAACGCAATCCCGGCAGTATTACCTTTTTGAGGCACAATGAAGTACTGCCGTTCAACAGCTGCTTAAGCTCAGGGTCGGAGCTTTGTGATTTGGCTAACTCGTTCAAGTTGACAGGCTGGACGATTTCTTCAACTCGTGACAAAGTGTCAGCTACCACATTGTCTTTGCCTGAGATGTGCCTGATGTCTGTTGTAAACTGCGAAATGTAATCCAGGTGCCTGAACTGTCTTGGTGAGCAATTTTCCTTACGCGAGTGAAAAGCGTAACAGAGGGGTTTGTGATCTGTATAAATCACAAACTCTCTAGCCTCAACCATATGCCTAAAGTACTTAATCGCCTCGTAAATCGCGAGCAGTTCGCGGTCGTACGGGGAGTACTTCTGCTGTGCTGAGTTGAGTTTACGGGAAAAGAATGCTAACGGTTCCCAGGTGTCATTCTTCAGCTGCTGTAGTACTGCCCCCATAGCTGTGTCTGATGCGTCTGTCACCAAAGCCAGCTTAGCTCCAGCTTCTGGATGTGCTAACATTGCGGCTTCTGCTAGGCCTCTCTTGCAAGCCTCAAACGCGGCCTCTTCGACGGGTGAAAAAGTCACGGGGTGGGAGCCCTTCACAGAACCTTCCAGTAACGCGTTCAAAGGTGCTTGATGTTGCGCGGCCTCGGGAATGAAACGTCTGTAAAAGTTAATCATTCCCAAGAATCTCCTTAGTTCTTTCACCGTCCTTGGAGTTGGGAAGTTGCTGATGGCTTCGACCTTTGCAGGTAGTGGTTTTGTGCCTTCTCCACTAATGCTATAGCCTAGGAACTGGATCTGTTTCACTCCGAACGTACACTTTGCAGGATTAATCACCATCCCATATTCCTGCAATCTGGTGAACAGCTGACGTAGGTGGTTTTCATGGTCTTTTTGGTCTTTTGAGTAGACCAGAAAATCATCTAAGTACCCGTAACAGAAGTCCAGGCCCCGCAACATCTCATCGACAAAACGCTGAAATGTTTGTCCGTCGTTGCGGAGACCGAACGTCATATACGGGAATTCAAAAAGACCAAGTGGTGTGGTTATTGCAGTCTTTGGGATATCCTCTGGGTTTACAGGGATTTGATTATATGCCTTTACTAGGTCTATTGAAGAGTAGACCTGGCAGCCAGCGAGGTTGTGAGAGAAGTCATGAATGTGACGGATGGGATATCTGTCCGGTATTGTACGCGCGTTCAACATTCTGTAGTCGCCACATGGACGCCAACCATTATCTTTCTTTGGTGCAAGATGTAAGGGTGAAGCCCATGGTGAGTCGGAGGGTCTGGCTGTGCCGTTCATCAGCATAGATTCAAACTCCTCCTTAGCGATTTTTAATTTATCGGGTGCCAACCGTCGCGGTGTACATGATACAGGCGGACCCGGGGTGGTGCGTATGTGATGTAAGGTGTTATGTGTAGGTTTGTGATTTATACCAGATGGTCGAGTAATGTTGGGATATTCCCGTAGTATATCGTGGTATGATGTGTCACCAATTCTTACCTTCACTGATGAAACCATGTCAGAGGGGCAGGCAAGTGAAGCAGGGGTCGCAAGCGATGTGTCACCGTCCATGAGACGCTGATTTCTTACATCTACTATTAGGTTGTAATAGGAGAGAAAGTCAACTCCTATAATTGCTTTCGTGACATCTGCAACAATAAATTTCCAAGTAAAGTCGCGTCTTAAACCTATATTTAACTTAACATGAACATAACCGTACGTATTAATAACACTGCCGTTAGCCGCACACAATTCGTAACTTGTTTTATTACGACGTTCTTTGATTGCTGACCTGGGGAAGACGCAGACATCGCTACCGGTGTCGACGAGATATTGCCTCTTCGTGATTTGGTCTGTCACAAATAAGCGACCAGAACTGCGGCAGTCGTCGGTCGCTGTTACTGACTGCCTGACCCTTTTCCCGAATAGTCACACGGTTTCACACACTTGTTTGACTTGTCGCCGAATTTATGATGGTACCAACAGGTCGGGAACTTCCTGTAGTTGGAGTTTGAACGCCTGGATGGAGAGCGTCCCCGACTTCTGCTGCTCGGTCTATGTCGTGGCCGCGACAGTCTTTCTACTTGCGTTGTTAGCGCCTGTACCTGTTTGGTCAGCTCGGAGATTTGGCCAGCCATCTGGTCGACACTACTGCCAGGTGAAGGGACCAATGACGTTGATGCGACTTGCGTTGAGGGTACGACGTCATGGATACGATCCGCCAGCTCTGCTACCTCCTCCAGGGTTACTTTGGATTGCGACGCGATTATAGATTGCGTGCCACTAGGTAAACGGCTGGTCCATATCGTACGTAAAAAGTCCTCTGGCATGTTTGGTCCTGCCAGGTGTTGCAGGTGACGCAAGAATGCCGACGGCTTGCGGTCACCGAGCTCCTCGTGAGTAAGTAGCTGTTGTACCTTTTTCTCTCTTGATGCCGACAACCTCTTCACTAGCTCTATTTTTAAACGTTCGTATTTGTTGGGAGCAGCGGGGGCCGTGATGATGTCCTCGACCTCTGACGCGTATATAGGGTCCAGGCCGCCGATAGCGTGGTGGAACTTGGTGGAGTCACTGGTAATATTGGCCAACGCAAATTGGCTTTCTAGTTGGCAGAACCAGAGCGCCGGTTTTTCCGGGTAAAATGGTGGTACCCTCACACCGACTCGAAAAACGTCACAAGACTGGGTGTCGCTGCCCGTGCCTCTCTCGTCTTGCTTTCCCTGACTCATCCTGTGTTCTTCCGGGGTCACCAATGTAGTTGTGTGGTCGTGAAGCGACTATAGTGTGTCGGGTTCCTCCTATTGGATAGGTATTATATCTATTACAGGGTCTTGGAATGTTGAGTTGGTTTATCGTCGATAATATCTAAACATTACATTATATTTGGAGTACCAACAATAATAATTACCTACCTATTATATTTCACACCGCCACGTTCGCGCCAGGGCTTGGAATGTCTTATCGGGTTGTCAATGGGTATAGAAATTAAAGACCTAAATTTACATAGAATAGGTTTATTTATTTACTTATTATGAACAAAAAATAATATATTGAGTATAAACAAAAGAAAAGAAAACTTATACCTAATTATTAAGGATACAATTATCCTAATTTATAATTGAATAATTACTAAATATTACTAAGTAATAAGTATGAGGGTGTAATTACAAATGTGGAAAGTCATAAATTACAAGAACCTTACCATTAAAAATCGTACCATTTAAAAATAAATGGTAGGGCTTTAAAATTTTGGACTTCTTCGCACTTGAAACTACAAACCTCATTTAAACCTACATAGGTGACTGGTAATTAGGGACCGATAGCAAAAAGGGAGATTCTACTCCGCAAATGCAACAGTTTTCTCTTTGGGACTCATGCCGAAATCTAAAAAAATCGTGTTCCCATACAAAGTTGATCAGCTGATCATGCTTATTAATATGGGAACGCGAAATATTTATTTGAGATTTCGACAGAGATCCCATAGAAATAGTTATTGTATTTGCTGAGTAGAATCTCCCTTTTTGCTATCGGTCATTAATTACCAGTCACCCAATATACCTACTGTAGGTAAGTGGTTAAGTTTAACAGTTAAACTAACATTATTTTCTATAAGTAATTACCTACCTATTTGAGACATTTAGAATACACCATGCTATCAACTGATTTTGACAAAACTCAGTTGTATTTTTTTATAATTCATTTTTCGATTATGAGATGTGTCAAGAATAGTCAAGATTGATTACAACTTATGTTAAGTAGAAACAAACGGAGTATACCTACATAGGTACATACTATTTGCTTTGTTGTACAGACGCCAGCAAATTAAGCTATCCCAAACTGTCAAAGTTTCATAATCTAAATGATATCTTATGCTTTGTAATAAAGTTGAAAATCTATTAAAGAAATTTGACAGATTGGGGCAGCTTGATGTGCTGGCGTTTGTACATATCTAATATTTCTTAACATACCTACTTATATTTAGACAGTAACATTTTTACAATCAATAAAATACATGATATAGTGTACTTATCTGTTTTAGTTAAATTATAGTAATGGATTACATTAATATAGTGGTATTACCCCAGGCCAAAGTAGATACCTACCTTATCAGCGCATAGCAACCGTTTATCGTCATTACTTGAAAGTGCTACTTTATTTACATCGTCATCCAGGATGTATATGATATTTCATGTTTTATAGACTTAAATAGTATATTTTTTTTGCGAATGACATCGGAATTGTACAAAACATTTTTATAATCTATCATATTTAAATTTGCCGTAACATTTTTTCTTGTGCCTTTTGCTTTTTTTATTGTTTTATTTAAAGTTTTAATACAATACAATTTTGAGCGCAGTCCTACGAACTCTTGGATAATTTTACCACCCATTTCGTCCTTAAACAGACCTGGAATCTTCTTATTGACAATTGGCAGGTTAAATTCGTTGTTTATAGGCATCGTAGTTGCTTGTATCTAAATAATTTAGAAAACGGACCTTGAAATCTTTATACACGTCATTACTCTGTACATCATAAACAAGACTATCTGTGTCAGTATAGCACAATTCAATTCGGTCACCATAAAAAGGTTTTATAATAGAATAGTGGAAATCATACATGTGAGCCTTAGATAATTCTAATACTGTAAACCCTATGTATATCGGTTTATTAAGAATAATACGCGAATGCTTCATTTGAATTGCCACTAGATCATCAGAAAATACAGAGGCGCTATGAAAATATGGGTTGGCTATTAATTTTTCAGCATACGTAGCCTTTTTTGTTTTATTGCTTAAGTCACACCACTTGTTTACTAATTTCACATCTATTCGATTTTCATTATTTTCTAACGTCTTTCCAAAAATACTATTGTTTAATAATTTAAAAAATCTTGTTCAAACGTTGACTCTGCTTTTTGTCGTAACTGAGTATTAATATCAATATATTGCTTTAAAAAACCACTTTGCTTAAATGTAATAGCACGATGGATTTTTCTCAATACTAAGCAATGCTGTAAGCATTTTTTTTAAATGAACGTAATGAATAACATAGTGATATTTATCATACAAATTGGGTATTAGTTTTCTATTCTTACCACCAGGTGGTAAACATTTTTCTGGGCAAAATGGAAAGTCATTGTGTTCAATGTGCAAATTCTTTGAATATATTAGATCTACTTCAAGAATGTAACCATTTTCCGCAGTATCACTGATGTCAGTCAAGTTTAATTTTAAAAGTTCTATTCATTAATCTAAAGTCGGAATAAGGTAGACATTGACACATACTATAACCGTATAAATTGTTACAGTCTAAATAAATGATAAATGAATCTGGATGGGATGGATCGTAAGTGTCCAAATATTTATTATTGGCTTTAACATGCCTTTTGGAACACATACAAACACCTCCACGAATACCTTTTTGTATCATTCTTAAAATTTCAACATCACTTATCAATTCTAATTGAACTCCTGTTTTTAAAAGCATTGCATCAAAAGATAAACTTGGTGCTGTGAGATAAAATACGGGATCCAGATTAGAGTGTCGTTTACAAGTTTTACGAAAATTTTCAAATATATCTGTTAACAATAGAACGTCGGTTTTAAGATGTAAATCTGTATACATACCCATATTTTGGATATTAAATACAGACCAAACGGACCAAGCATGTGCATAATCTTCGTCGGAAATGGGCTTATGCTTAATGAAACAGTAATGTGACAAATCGTCCTTTTCTAAGTAAAGTAAATGAATTACCTTTCCTTTCAAGGTTTTTGGTTTGTACAGCGGTCCCGTGACGATATTATTTTTTAAACCATAAATGTAAATACAAAAATTAGGGTTATTTAATTCGAACCGCGCAACATCCGAGAAACTTAATGGGAATGATATGTCCTTTACATTTAACACGTTTCGAAAATCAGGGTAAGATGATACTCTTTCAGGATGGCTTTTAGCTGGATATAAAGCAGTAACTACTGACCATAAAAAAACAATATTCATCGTTATTGCGTATATTAACGCATGCTTTTTTCGATTTTATAGCAGCAGGCAATTCGATAAAGCCCGAGCCACGCAAAGGTTGATATTTGTTGACATTGACTTCCAAATGAGAACTATACAAGAACGTCCATCCACTGTCACGGTCTTGAAATTTTTCTATCTTTTTTAACTTGAGACAATAATGATGTAAATTTATAATTCTGATGCAAAGTAAATTTTTTTGTGGAAAATGATTTCATTTCTTGACAATCATTTTTAACTATCAAAAACATAGCAAAATATTCGAAATTAACTTTTAGACTAGTGTGTTCTTCGAGGGACATATCAATTAACGTTTTAATTTTGTCTTGAGCAATATTTAAAAATCATTTTTGGAGAGTGCGAAATATTTTTGTTTTTATGATTAGTACTGCGTAGGTGACCTGTCCACTGACTGCGCTCAACGGATGTATTGCAATTGCAAACCGTACAGAAGGGCATTTTTGTGTATTATTAGACCTAATGTCCACGTAAAATAGAGCAAGTTTTAGATTAACGACACAAACAGAAAGATACAATTCAATTGAATTCATTGTACAAATGATCAAAGTTTTCTTATAATAAGGTAAACACGTATAATTGTAATGAAGCCATGGTGTCCCAAAGTCCCAAAGTTACCCTAAATATTAATAAAAAAGTTAAAAGTCCCAGCCTTAGGGATAAACAGTAACTGATAACCAAAATATAATTATAATTATATTATTTTATATTTATGTTATCACTGTAAAACACGGGCTCCGAATCTTGGAAAATTACATGAACCCGTCTCATAAATGTCTGCAGTGCGTCCCACTGCGGAGTTTCTTTATTTAATTGCACTTTGAGTGCCACTAAAGATTTTTTTTCACCGCTCAAGTGGAGACGTGGACGCCGCACGGTTTTATTATAGACTTTTACCTCCACGTAAAAGTCACCCACTACCAAGAAGCTTATAGATTAAAGTGGAGGCAACACTCTAAATACCTAAGTGAAGCCAACTGTGGGCAGACGCTCTCTTTCTGAATGCATACATAAGATAAAGAAAACACATATCACTGTCTCGTTCTTATGTATGCATTCAGAAAGAGAGCATCAGCCCACAGTTGGTTTCAAGCTTTTGTTATAAGTGTTGGCTCCATTTATACCTATATCTTCATGCCCACTACGTTCGCCGTCCGCCGCAACTTCCCGTCAGCAACTCGGCTCACGAGTGACGACGTGAGGTCCTCGCTGGAGGTTGCCGGTGCGCGATGCTCGGTATCTTCTAGGCCGAAGAGGTCCGAGGTACGTTGTTGTTTTTTACTCAAACTCAAATCATTTATTTCAAATAAACCATTTACAGGCACTTTTGAATTGTCAAGGAGTCAGTCAGTCAAAAAGTTGCAGCTAGTTGCTCGTTCCAAACAGTAGGTTTCTATGGAGAAGAACGAGCAAGAAACTCCATGAACACTCTTTTAAAATCAATAGAATATTACAAATTTAGGTTACATCATTCATGTTGAATCTAGAGGTACAATGTGAGAACAATGTAACAAATTGTGCACGTTAAAAGAGGTCCTAGTGGCAATGAAATTAGACAATTCAAAATAAATTTAAAATAACCGAGGCAGCTAAGAGATGACCAGTCTCAACTGACGGCGCCCGTTCACGAACATGACGCACGGATCGGCACCATTTAGTTCAACCATTTTGAAGGGAACCAAATGATCCAACACATGCGCCACCATCAGCGAGACATTCAAGTGAGCATGACAAACACTCAACCGCCAGGGCATATTCAAGTCAACGAAAGACATCTCGTTACTGTAAAAAATAAAATAATATAAGTACCATATCATTACAATAACAGCACCTTGAAGACGTACAAACAAAAAAGAACCAATGGAATAAAGATTATGAATCATAAAAGGATTTTAGTGTTCCTGGTTTTAAGTATAAAATGAATCCGCTACTAACGTATAACACTCCTAAAGACAAGCAATAATAGAAATTACCTTGATTTCGATTCTGATTGCGAGGTAGAGGTACTGTCAGAAGCTTTACGCTTCGTTGATTTCTTTTTGCTTGCACCTTTGCAGCCTCAGGTGCGCGACGGTACTCAGATTCGAAGTCAGACCTGTAATCGAGCACACAACAATTAATTTCAAATAAAATAAAATGCTGTATAAAAGATCAGAATAATTTGACACTGGACTTATAAAATACAAGGACACTTTTTCGCGACGATAGCTCACGGTGGAGATGAATATGAATAAGGAACTATATATAAATTAAATGCAGTGGACTGTATAACATGTATAATGATTTGAACTAAGAAAATAAGTAAATAATATGCTAACAAGAAAATAAGATGCGCGAGCGCAGCCGTGCGTAAGTGCGTGCAACAGACAGCTGACTAGTGGTGCGGTGCGGTGCGGGGCCGGCGCTCGGCTGTGCGTCGGCTGACTCCCCGCTGCCCCCGCACTCCTCGTTCACTGCCGCTGGCGCGCGGCGATGGTGAGAGACGCGGTCTCAACACACTGAATATAAAAATAATTATTTTTAAAATACTTACGTACATTTTATGGAAATATTCGTAATAAACTTAAGCGGAACTTGTCACTTGAAATATCTGGAGCGAATGTGATTTTTCATGTAAATTAATCGAATTTAAGTAAAGAAAAATGCCATCTCACCAAATTTAACCTCATTACAAAATTAACCCTTAAATCTTAGCAATACAATTGTATGACTAACTTATGTCAGTTACGACCTTTTAAATCATAATATTGATTCCGTCAAAATGCAATTTTATCATGCGAAATTAAATATAAAACCAACATTTGTCCGGCACCGACAAAGATGCTGTTACCTGGCTTAGGTATCTATGATTACTACTATTTGTTTAATTTATGTATGTTTGTTTGTAAAATTAATAGATTTTTGAGACACATTATTTAAGTCTGTGAAAAAAACCTGGAACAAATATTTGGTGATTATTAGGTACATTTATATAATTATAATACTTAGGGTACTAACGCATGCTGAGCGAATTTATTAACTTAATTATTACCATAAAAGAAAAAAAGGGATTGCGTTAGGGATTCGAACCTAAAACCTCTAAATACACATAAGCCTATTTGTTACTAGAGCTATTCGCAATCCTGTTTGCAGGGTCGAATTTACGCTCTACTTGGGTCATAATTATAGGGATGATGTCAGCGTCATCAATCAATAAGTTGCATTCGAGATAATTTATGTGCAGAAAAGTTTTGAACGGATACGCGTACCAAAACTAGTTTATTATATGTATGTTGCAGTCAAACTGCAAATATAAAAACCACTAACTATAATAGAAATATAAAGTACCTATACTATATTAATAAAGTCGTATATTAGAAGTTGCATTGATATCTTACAGTTTGATACAATAAGTAGTATTTTTAAACAATCCCTAGACAAAAAAAGCTACTCATTTGAAAATATCATTTTACATAATATTTATTTATTCAAACTCAAAACTCAAAATCATTTATTTCAAATAAACCATTTACAGGTACTTTTGAATTGTCAGAGTCAGTCAGTCAGAAAGTTGAAGCTAGTTGCTCGTTCCAAACAGTAGGTTTCTATGGAGAAGAACGAGCAAGAAACTCCATGAACAACACTCTTTTAAAATCAATAACATGTTACAAATTTCGGTTACATCATTCATATTGATTCTAGGGTACAATGTGAGAACAATGTAACAAGTCGTGTACGTTAAAAGAGGTTTAGATAAAAATATAATCATAATAAACAATTCAAAATAAAATTAGAATAACCGAGGCAGCTAAGAGATGACCAGACCCAACTAACGGCGCCCGTTCACGAACATGACGCACGGATCGGCATCATTTGCCTCAACCATTTTGAAGGGAACCGAATGATCCAACACGCGCGCCACCGTCAGCGAGACATTCCAGTGAGCATGACATGCTCCCAACCGCCAGGGCACATTCAAGTCAATGAAAGACATACCTCGTAAATGGTAGCTTTAAATAACATAGTGCTCACATGTATGTGCTTTGAAAAATTATATAATACTAACACATTGAGTTTATACAATGCAAAGATAATGTAGATCTATATCTTCAGCAGCTCCAAAAATAATTAAAAATGCTAATCAATTAATCTATGAACCCTTATGGCTGTGGAGCTAGACCAGCATCCAGCCAAGCATCCAGCCAAGCATTTTTATCAGTGATGTACTCACCCAATGAATAATATGGTCGACTGCATAGTGTGCGTTTTATATAAGACTTAAATTTTGTCCAATTTAGTTGAACAATGTGGGGAGGTATTTTATTGTAACATTTTAAATAGTACCCCATGAAAGAAGTATCTACTTTAGCCAGTCTGAAACTTGTTGAACTAGTTGGTCCCTATTTCTAGTGTTATAATTATGTCTTTCACCCCTTTTACTAAAAAGATGCAGATTTTTTCTAGCGTACATAATGTTTTCATAGATGTATTGACAAGGTACCGTCATTATGTTAATTTCCTTAAAAAGTTCCCTTAGAGAATCGCGCATACGTAGATTGTAAATGGCTTTGATGGCTCTTTTCTGCAGAATAAAAATAGACTCGATGTCTTACGGTATTTTACTGTGGGGACGAGCTGCAGATCGTCCCCACAGTAAAATACCGTAAGACATTATACTATAAAAATAACTAAAGTAGACCAGTCTCGCGGTATCCACATCAGTAAATTGCCGGATTTTTCTGACAGCATATGCTGCCGAGCTTAGCCGTCCAGCGAGAGATGTTAAATGAGGACCCCATTGTAGCCTTGAGTCGAGCGTGATCCCCAGGAAAACAGTTTTATCAACGAATTCCAGCTTCTCATTATTCAATACTATGTCACAGTCATTACTTTTGACATTTGGTAAGTAAATCTGATGCACTTAGTTTTTTTTTCATTCAATACTAAATTATTCGCCGTGAACCAATTTTGGACTTGCAGTAAGGCGCTATTTACGTGGTCTAGGTTCTGGGCTCGTCTGTCTATCTTAAATATTAAAGAAGTGTCATCAGCAAATAACACCATTTGTGGTTGGTTTTTCAACCACAAAGTCATAAAGACCATAATTATTACAATAAATTCATTTCCAAGATGAGTATGCCGTACCGAAACTGATGTACCTATTTTATAAACATAAGAAGTCCTATGAAATACAAATTTTAAACAATGTTTGCAACAAGCGCAATGCTTATCTTTCATATTATACAAATGTTCCCATGGAAATTACACACCCGCACACATGTACACCTACATCATACCTCACATACAACACACAGCAAATTATTGCTACTTGCAATTTTGCAGTTTCACAGACTGTAAAGGCTCATTTACACCCACTCGCAAGAGTTGCCTGATACGATCGATTCCGACACCGCCGTCAGGTTTCATGAAAGAATAATGTGTAATAAAGAATACAATGTGGCGACACTGACCGGACTTATACATACCGGACGGTAACTATTAGTGTAAATACGCCTTAACCCAGCGCAACGTGCGGATGGATAATAAACAGTACAAGACGTGACGTGTAAGTAGCGTGGTGTTAGTAATCTCTGGGTCGTCTGGGTGAATGAATTAAATTAAAATTTCGGATGCCCTCGGTACCAATCTGATCGCATAAGGGGTAGTTGGTGAAAACGGGCAGGAATCCTTTGCGATACTGTCACCTAAAATGTCATACGGGTTACTTAAAATTTAGGGGTAGTAGGTGAAAACGGGCATTAAACCATTAAAAGGCACTTTTGATCTTTTGGTCATACTACTATAAGTTACAATCAATCTTAACATGCGCTTGAGTGAATGTTTGGGCAAACAGCCACATTATGTAGGTCAAAACCGAAAGAGCAGGTAGAACATAAATCTAAAGTGGTTCTAGAAATAGTGTTTTCCTTCCGAGGAAAACCACAGCATCCGCTTAAAATTCACCGCGTATATTTCCATTATGTCATAGTTATGGCACTATCCTCGTGTCGCGAATATTAATCAAAAACTTAACCCGACACCCACTACACATTAGCTATCGTCATAACTCCTAATTGCTTTAATTGTTGCGAGATTTTAATTCTTTAGGAAAACAACAGACAGGCGGTGTTTTCTTTATTTTAATTCCTGAATCGAATAGTGTAATTCTTTATATTCAAAACTTCGGATGACAAGATATTGTTCTTGAGAAACTTTAAAAATACCGAAAAGAAAGAAATCAATCAATCAATCAATATCTTTATTGTGGATCATAGGTAGGTACATAATACAGGTATTTTAATAATATAATTGTGATCAGCTATGTCTCGCCCATAGGGCATACAATAGTTACATGGAAACATTAAATACAATATTACATTACATTATTGATACAAATTACTATTAAAAATACAGAAAACAAAAAAACACAGAAAAATAGCCGAAGAATTTTAGGTAGGTACACATTACTGAGTTACTGAACGCATCATGACTGAGGGAGACGAAAGAGGGACGGAGGGGAAACATACACCCAAGAACATAACCTCCTTCTTTTTCAAAGATGGTTATAAAGTAGACTTCCGTAGTAGACATAAAAATCGCTACATTTCTCGTATCCGCATCCCAATTCCATGAAGGACTATAATCATTTGAACAATCTTCAAGTAGGTGCTGGTTTTTGAAAAAACGCTTGTCACAATAACTGAGGGCACGTGGGAAAGCTACGCCTACCGCAGTCACTCCGTGGACGAATGACAATCCATTATATATCGAGACCCCTCCGCGTCTCGGAAAGCACGTAAAGTCATTTGTCCCTGCTGTCATTCGCAGATCTTGGACAGTCGTTATGGGTAGTCAGAAGCCAGAAAGTCTGACAACCAGTCTTACCAAGGGGTATCGTGTTACCCTGTAACTGGATTGTGGCGGTCAGATAGGCAGTCGCTCCATTTAAAACACTGGTATTCAGCTGCATCCGGTTAGACTGGAAGCCGACCCAACATAGTTGGGAAAACGGTAGGCAGTTTGTTCACTTATCACAATAATGAACACATACCCAATACCTAAATAGATAGGTATAGACATAATAATAATAATAATAATAATATGTGGGGACATCTTCACACACGGCCCTCTGACCCCAAACTAGGGAGACCCTGTACCATGGGTGTCAGACAGCTGATATACATACACAAATACATTTTTTTTTATTTGTAAATACATACATATATAGATAAACAACATGAATAGATAACTATTATTTCAACAGACATTTCTACTCTTTATGTATGTTTCATCAAAATTCAATTTTCACTAAATAATATGTTATGATATGATTCTTGGTACTAAAAATAAATTCTTTTATTCTACACGAGACAGCTAAAATTCCAACAGAATTCCAGCTGTTATCTCTTTGTATCTAGAATCTAGACTAGACAGTACCCTCTGTGAGCCGTCAAATATAATTTTATTTTCTTTGTACAGTCCGAGAGCAGACATTCGCTTATTGTTATTATCCATCATAAGTATTACAATCTTTATTTGAAAAGGTTTTCCAGTTCAATTGCAGAGATAACGCATTTGATGGCAGTTGAATGGTTTTTGCAAAAATAACAGTGATATGAGAGAAATGTTGGTGCAAATGTAATTTAATTCGGATTGCGATGTTCTGCTTCTTTGAGTTCAAAATAAAATCTGAGATAATTATATCTTTATTCAACTAAAATCCAACTTAGATTCTGAAATCACAATAATATTAAATACAATCCGCTCAACCGTGGAGTTGACTGAATCAGCGTTATTGCTATTGTATGCAATGTGCCTGTTAATCGTATAGATTATCTAATATCTATACAAAAGGATGGGAGCTCATAGAGTATCACAATTCGTCTGCATAATCAAACACATTGTTAGGGTCTAAAAAGCGATCAGTGCACTTTTTGAGTCTGTTTCAGCTAATGCCATTAATAATTGACTGCCAAAAAGTTTTTTTTTTTTGTTTTTTTTTTCGTCCCAGACTAAAAACTGTAAGTTTCAACTAGAATATCTTTTTACTCATTTGACGTTCAAAAGTGCCTTATAATAGTCTAATTGAAATAAATTATTTGACTTGACTTTGACTTCTAGAATTTAGAATTTTGGACACTTCGTGCACCAAGTGTTCTACAGTAAATAAAGGTCCAATCCAATCAGGCGGGTGACCACAACGCAGCGACAGGTTACAGGTCATACGGAATTCATTAAAGGAACCGCTACTTACCCGTGCATTTGTGCATAGACACTAAAAATGTTGGTACAAAAAAAAATAATGATGTCAATTAGACCATTCAAAGTTAAAATAATGATGTCAATTAGACCATTCAAAGTCACTTTTTAACGTCATTTACCTAGGTACTAGATAAAGAATTGGATTTATACTTGTCCCTTCAAAAAGGTGGTTTCGTATCAAGAAGCATGGGCAAGAAACTCCATATTTACATACAATGAATTAAAATAGTTGCATTAATTAAATAATGTGAAGAGGACGTACTAATATAAAAATCACTATTACGGGCAGTATGATAGGGACAAAATAATACACATTAATTTAATTATAACGGCAAGGGGCAAGACTCTACTCACTGATTCCAGAATAGAATATAATTATATTCTATTCTCCTCATTGGCCTCTGGCGTTTTCTCATGCAGCGAATAACTAACATTGATAGCAGCATAACGCTTAACTTAATGAAAAACCATGGGCTGCTCCGCTGCCAGGAAAATTGTCAAGAAGGTGCATGAGCATTTTCTTTCTACACAAAAAGCATTTCCGTTTACACAGCTCTACCCAGAAATATAAGATAAGTAATTAGACAAATCTTAAATTTTAGCTTTGGCAGAAGAAATGAGGAACCTAACGAATGATTTCGCCTAAAGTTTTTATTCAAATAGTGTCCTCTCGAATGTCGTTAGCACCGCATAGGTGCATAAGTAGCGGAGGTATGGCCTTCACATTTTTCGCCCGACAGTCGTTGAGTTAATAAAAAAAAAACTATGAGAAGAGGCCTTTGCCCTGCAGTGGGGGGATAATAGGCTGGCAAACACACAAACAAACAACACACACAAATATTAAATTACAATTTTAGTTATATACCAATCTTAAAAATCTAATAATATTATGTACAATTCCAAGAAAAAGACAGGAGAGCTCAAAGGGCATCAAAAAACTCGTCCACATCGCTGTCAACGGGACACTTGCCCAACAGGCTGGCAGCATTGCCACGTTATTATTGTTTTTAATATTTTCTGTGTTTTTTCTTCCCGACAAGTGCACCCCCTTGCGTCACGCACGTCCACTTAGCTTAAAATCTTATTTTTTCAATCAACAATCCGAACGTAGCAAAGTCAGCCATTTAGCCCACTCTGCGCGCACCCTGCATCACCGTAGAGAGCCAGAATTCAGTCGCACGACTATTCGAGAATTTGCGCCAATTGTATAATTGGCACTCTGCATATTTTAGCCAAGTTACAAGCTTTTTGGAACTGAACTTAGTTGTAACGTTTCAGTTAAACGAACGGGACGTGACTAGTCATTGCTAGCAAATTCTAGAGCAGAATATTAGAAGGAATTTGAGTGCATTTTGGCATGAGTTGTGTGGGCTGGTGTCTGGTGCTGACTAAGGTCTTAACTAATAAGTAATACAAACTCGTATAGTACTTACTACCAATGAAGTGGTATACCTAGACAGTAATCATGAATGATAAAACAACGGCACTTGGCAAGCCTATTTTCTCGATGGATGCACGCTGGCTGGAAGGTATACCTTTTTTTTTTGTGGGGAAACTCGATGTCTGTTTAGAACGGAGGGTTATGTCGGACTCCTACCGACACAACGATTCTTCCTGCTACCATGAGTATCGGGAGCCCGGTATTCGCTTGACGCATGATTTGCACCCCTGACTGGGTATTGGACCGCTTTTTCAAAAACACTTATTCCCTGAAACAAGTTCTGTGAAATCCCCGAGCGCCAATTTTTCGCGTTCTCACTCACTCGTTTGTTTTCGAGCATTGCCTTGGATGAAACAAAAAAAAAATCTTGCTTGCGTTGACGGCCCCATATATATATATTTTTTTTTTTTAATGCGGCCTGTCCTGCGACCGCAGCATTCCACTAGAGAGAGACACGGAACAATGCGCGCCGCCGCCGCGAACTGCCCTCTAGCTAGCGGCAGCAGTTGAACGTAATAATAATAATAATATGTGGGGACATTTTCACACATGGCCATCTGACCCCAAACTAGCCCGCCACACTATTCCCTAACCACTGTAACTCCTGTAAGCCAGAATCAACAGTAGCGACCACCAGAAAAGCGCCAAAGCAATGAAGCTCGACGAGTCCCAGAGAAACGATTCAACTGTCTTGAATCCCGCAACGAAATTAATCAGAAAAGAACAGCGGAGGAGTCCTATGGGTGTCAGACAGTTGATATACATATACAAATACATTTTTAAATACATACATAATATAGATAAACAACACCCAGACACAAGGCAAACACAAATGCTCATTACACAAATATTTATAAATTACATAGCTACGGTATAAGAGGGAACATCTTAAAGTTAATCGAATCATACCTAAGTAATAGGATTCAATGCACGGAAGTTACTAGGATATGTCCAAAAACCAAATTAGAAACCAAATATGTATCAGAACCCAGACGCGTAAAATATGGCGTCCCACAGGGTGGCGTATTGGGTCCACCATTTTTCCTGATTTACATTAATGATCTCCCGAAAGCAACCACCAACCAAATGGTTCTGTTTGCAGATGATAGTACAGCTATAGTGAAATGTACTGATCCAAATAATTATAAGAATGACATCAATACTTGTTTATGTGACATCATACATTGGTTAACTAATAATAACTTAGTTATAAACCTAACTAAAACAAAAGTCATGCACTTCTATCAACGATGCAAAAACCCAAATGTTAACATTTCTTACAATGGCTGTGATATTGAAGAAGTTAGTAAAGCTAAGTTCTTAGGCATAATAATTGACAACCAACTTACGTGGAAGCCTCATGTTGAAGAATTGTGTAAAAAGCTTAGCAAATCCGCATATGCCCTATTTCAACTCTCAAAGAAAGTTAACAGTCAGGCTCTTTTAACGGCTTACCATGGACTGGTTGCCTCTGTATTGAGGTATGGCATTATTTTCTGGGGGCAGTCTACGGACAGGGAGCTGGTATTTAGATTGCAGAAGCGATGCATCAGGTCCATGTGTGGCCTTAAGACAACTGATAGCTGTGTTCCATATTTTAAATCATTGAAAATTTTAACTTTACCTTGTTTATATATATTGGAAACGGCTTTATTTGTGAAATGTAATCCACATCTATTTAAAAAATTATCAGAGGTCAGGAAAAATCCTTTACGAAGTCAATACGTCAATAAGCTATGTCAAGTAAATTGTAAAACTGCGCTAATGCAAAAAAGCTTTTTTGGTATGGCTCCTCGCATATACAATAGAGTACCTAATGCTGTAAAAAATATGACTGTATTCAAATTTAAGAAGGCGCTAAATGACATTTTGATAATGAAAAGCTATTACTTAATTGACGATTTTCTTAATGACGATTCACTAACTGTTTAATAATAATAATATTCACTACCTATACATATACACTTACTGTTACCCTATACACCTACTGTTATTGACTGATTTATGACATATTGTTAATCTAGTTGGCATAATTTTAATCTTTTGGACTGTTTTGATAGTGTTTAATTATTTTTATTTATTTTTTACTACTCTGACCAGGTTGACATGCTTAATTTTATTGCAATTCCAATGATATGCCTCTTTTTCTTAAAATATAATTGTAAACCTTCTACTCATATGTACCCATGTTTGCAAAGAAATAAATGATTTGATTTGATTGATTTGATTTTACCCTGGGCGGGAATCGAACCCCCAACACGCACAATTATTATAGGTAATGACAATAATTGTGCATTCGATGAAGTAGAAATGATAAATGTAAGGTTTTCCATATCACTTCACATAGGAAACCCATTCCCCAAAACCATTATCTGCTGGTACCACCATCCCCCCTAATCGCTGCAATAATCACTTTTACCATTCCACTCTGGTAGAACATGAAACTGCCATAAATTCGCAATTTGACCAAACGACCAGTCGTTTACTTTGATGTCGACGAACATAACTGAATTCAGGTAAAGTTCAGGTCTTAATTTCAGGTCATTCGTCAGGCAAGTATATCATTTAGCGTGACCTAGGTTGCGGGCGAAACGATTTCGTTTGCAGTAATATTTCATTTCACGAAAGCGATTTATTTAAAGTTTCTTAGTATGTTAACATTATCCATTTCTTGTAGAAATAGTTTAGTTACTGAAATAATGGTTGCGTGGTAAGTTTACCTACTGGTAATAGCTGATCATTTTGGTAGATGGCTATGGTGTGGTATTTGGCTTCCACTTTGCAAGCGATTACGCTATTTGATTACGATGTTAGGAATAGCACATGTGACATGATACTTAATGGAGAGAAACTGGAATTTACTAGTCAAACGGTTTTCCTAGGAATCACGCTAGACGAAAAACTACAATGGGGACCTCATATAACATCTATTGCGGGGCGACTAAGCTCCGCGGCTTATGCTGTTAGAAAGATAAGACAGTTGACAGATGTAGAAACTGCGCGTTTATTACTACTACGCGTTTACTATTTTGGCTACTTTCACAGCATTATGTCGTATGGTATTTTACTGTGGGGTCGGGCTGCTGACATTGAATCCGTTTTTATTTTACAAAAAAGAGCTGTCAGAGCCATTTATAATCTACGTCGCCGCGAATCTCTTAGGGAACTATTTAAAAATATTAATATAATGACAGTGCCTTGCCAATTTACTTATGAAAATATTATGTTTGTAAGAAAAAACTTACATTATGTTTAATAAAGCAAGTGATAGACATGACTTTAATACTAGAAACAAGGACAAAATAGCTCAACCATATTTTAGATTGTCTAAAGTCCATACATCTTTTATGGGGTACTGTGTTAAGTGCTACAACAAAATTCCTAGTGATATATTACAATTAAGTGAAACAAAATTTAAATCATATATTAAAAGTACACTCTGTAAAAAAGCTTATTATAATTTAGAGGACTATATTCAAGATAAGAATGCTTGGAAACATGCTGGTCTAGCTCCATAGGACGATCGACAGTCTAGACAAAATCGAACCGATTGCTAATTTAAAATACCTTATTTCATACTTAGTATAAATATGTACATATATATATTTGACTCGGTTTTTTGTACTGGTTCATTTTAGGTTACAGACGTGCGCGCGCGTGAATTTCATACGGCTGTTGTGTTATTGTGATAAAAGTGAACCAGTATAAAAACATATTTTCTTTGGGAAAGTTGTTTGTTATCATGAATACAATCACGTGTTTAAGTATCGTACACTAATTACCAGTCGCCCTATATATATATATTTTTTTTTTAATGCGGCCTGTCCTGCGACCGCAGCATTCCACTAGAGAGAGACACGGAACAATGCGCGCCGCCGCCGCCGCGAACTGCCCTCTAGCTAGCGGCAGCAGTTGAACGTAATAATAATAATAATATGTGGGGACATTTTCACACATGGCCATCTGACCCCAAACTAGCCCGCCACACTATTCCCTAACCACTGTAACTCCTGTAAGCCAGAATCAACAGTAGCGACCACCAGAAAAGCGCCAGAGCAATGAAGCTCGATGAGTCCCAGAGAAACGATTCAACTGTCTTGGATCCCGCAACGAAATTAATCAGAAAAGACCAGCGGAGGAGTCCCTGTACTATGGGTGTCAGACAGTTGATATACATACACAAATACATTTTTAAATACATACATATATAGATAAACAACACCCAGACACAAGGCAAACACAAATGCTCATCACACAAATATTTACCCTGGGCGGGAATCGAACCCCCAACACGCACAATTATTATAGGTAATGACAATAATTGTGCATTCGATGAAGTAGAAATGACAAATGTAAGGTTTTCCATATCACCTCACATAGGAAACCCATTCCCCAAAACCATTATCTGCTGGAACCACCATCCCCCATAATCGCTGCAATAATCACTTTTACCATTCCACTCTGGTAGAACATGAAACTGCCATAAATTCGCAATTTGACCAAACGACCAGTCGTTTACTTTGATGTCGACGAACATAACTGAATTCAGGTAAAGTTCAGGTCTCAGGTCATTCGTCAGGCAAGTATATCATTTAGCGTGACCTAGGTTGCGGGCGAAACGATTTCGTTTGCAGTAATATTTCATTTCACGAAAGCGATTTATTTAAAGTCTTAAAATTGCTGCGGTAACAGTTTCTTAGTATGTTAACATTATCCATTTCTTGTAGAAATAGTTTTAGTTACTGAAATAATGGTTGCGTGGTAAGTTTACCTACTGGAAATAGCTGATCATTTTGGTAGATGGCAATGGCGTGGTATTTAGCTTCCACTTTGCAAGCGATTACGCTATTTGTTTACGATGTTAGGAATAGCACATGTGAAAACTGGAATTTACTAGTCAAACGGTTTTCCTAGGAATCACGCTAGACGAAAAACTACAATGGGGACCTCATATATAACATCTATTGCGGGGCGACGAAGCTCCGCGGCTTATGTTGTTAGAAAGATAAGACAGTTGACAGATGTAGAAACTGCGCGTTTGGTCTTATTTGGCTACTTTCACAGCATTATGTCGTATGGTATTTTACTGTGGGGTTGGGCTGCTGACATTGAATCCGTTTTTATTTTACAAAAAAGAGCTGTCAGCAGAGCCATTTATAATCTACGTCGCCGCGAATCTCTTAGGGAACTATTTAAAAATATTAATATAATGACAGTGCCTTGCCAATTTACTTAAGAAAATATTATGTATGTAAGAAAAAACTTACATTATGTTTAATAAAGTAAGTGATAGACATGACTTTAATACTAGAAACAAGGACAAAATAGCTCAACCATATTTTAGATTGTCTAAAGTCCATACATCTTTTATGGGGTACAGTGTTAAGTGCTACAACAAAATTCCTAGTGATATATTACAACTAAGTGAAACAAAATTTAAATCATATATTAAAAGTACACTCTGTAAAAAAGCTTATTATAATTTAGAGGACTATATTCAAGATAAGAATGCTTGGAAACATGCTGGTCTAGCTCCATAGGACAATCGACAGTCTAGACAATATCGAACCGATTGCTAATTTAAAATACCTAATTTCATACTTAGTATAAATATGTACATATATATATTTGACTCTTTTTTATACACTGCTCAGGCTCACATACTGATTCGTTGTTTGTTAAAATATAAGGAGTGGTCGTCTACTGTTTCAACATTTGTAATAATATGTGAACACTGTGTAGGTATCTATGTACATATAACTTAGTCTGTCATTCCTTAATCTGTGATACTTTGTACACACTTTTAAATACCTAGTGTTTTTATGCAAGGTACATCGTATTCACGTATATTATCTATTTAAGTATGTATTTAAAATGTATTTTTGTGTATGTATATCAGCTGTCTGACATCCATAGTACAGGGTCTCCCTAGTTTGGGGTCAGATGGCCGTGTGTGAATTGTCCCCACATATTATTATTATTATTATTATTATCACCATTTATTAATTATATTTACCTATAAAATACATTTTTAAATATTAATAAAAAATAAAAACATTTAAAAATATTAAAAATAGTAGACCATCGGTATCGGGAACAGGGTCCAAGCTACCGGCGGTCAGGGCTCCAGAGAGAGAAACCTCCTGACAATGCATGCCGTGTCCAGAAGTACTGCCTTCTGAATCATGCCCTTGATCCAGCCGCCTAACGAGAGCCTCCTTAGATGTTGGTCGAGGCTCTTGGCAATTAAGCCATTGGCTGTAACAACTATCGTCACAATGATCGCTGAGTCCACATCCCACATGTCGACAACCTCGCGGGCCAAGTCAAGATACTTTATTTGCTTGCCTTTTCGACCTTCACGAGGTTCACGTCATGCGGAACTGCTATGTCAATAATCATTGCGCGCTTCTCCAATCGATCCACCACCACTACATCAGGTTTATTGGCTACAATAGTCCTGTCAGTGATGATGGATCGATCCCAGTACAATGTGACATTGCCATTTTCAAGAACTGGATCGGGCACATACCTGTAGTATGGTACTTCTGATTCCACGAGGTTGTATTTCAGAGCAAGTTGCTGATGGATAATCCTATTATTATCATATCCTTATTATTATTATTATTATTATTAATTATATAATTCCTGTAAATGCAAATATTGTTAACATCGTTTTTAAAAGAGTAAGTATGGAGTTTCTTGCCCATTCTTCTCCATACAAAACTACCTTTTGGAATGGGCATCTAGAATCAATTTTTTTTTTCTCATTTGACGTTCAAAAGTTCCTTTTAATGGTCTAATTTAAATAAATGATTTGACTTTGACTTTGACTGTTGTTTTCTTAGTAGGAAAACTACAGTAGTTAGAGAAGCTACAGGTTTAGTGCCCAAAAGTTTTCTGATTTAAGTAGGTAAGTACCTAAGTCTACACTGTCTACACCACGTCTATACTAAAAAACATACATTTATGTCATACAAGAAAATAAAAAAAAATCGCAAAATCCCCTACAATTCTAAACATATCAGACAAACAGTAATAGTTTCTGTTTAACAGTATTTTGGAAGCAAAATCTTCAATATCGGCTACCACGTTAATTAGATAGCTTTCCGAGAAAATCGCTCCAACAAATCGAAAACGTGACTTCACGTAAAAAGTAAATGCAGATGACATTATCATTGAACGAGAGATAGGAAGTAATGGGAACGAAATTCCATATCCTTTTTATAATTAAACCATCCCATTTGGGTGCCTGCCTATATACGAGGTTGTCGAAAATTGCTTTGGAAGTGATTCGGTGTCTACTTTTATTGTTGGAAGAATAAGCTGCACAATAGGGTAGGTATTACACCCATTTTTGAAAAGTGTCTCAATAAAATTCTGTAATGCTAATATGCCACCAAAAAAACACAAAATTTTTACTCAATCGATAAGTGCCATAAAAATGCATCTAAATTTTAAATTTTCAAATTTCGCGCGTAGTTTCACGAAAACGTCTTTTACTAGACGCCATATTGCTCAGCGGAAATGGCGTCAGTTTGTTTTGTATCAAATGCGCTCATATTAAATATGAAAATTGTATATAATTTAAAAATAATTAAAAGCATATTTTTAATAGGTCTAATAATTAAAAAAATAAAAGTACCCAGGGTGGGTAGTGGCCTATATAGGCCAATCGGTTGACTGAGAATTGACAATTTTTTGTTTACACGGTGTTTTAGAACCTTTAGAACAGATTAAAAAAGCTGAAAACTTTGAATTGAAATTATAAATTTATTTCCTTATTTTATGAACTAAAACTTACATTTTCCGACTGCTTTATGCCTAAACTGTCTCAATAACATATTTATAGATTTTTTCTCGTATAGAGTAAAATACCATAAGCCATCTATCTATGACTATAATATGCTCCCATTACAAAAAATAGAAACAAATGAATACGGACACTGTTCCTTGTTTTAAGCTTTTATTTTTTGTTACGCCACACTAAAAATGTCTCATCATGCATCATATAGATAAGCATGTTTTAAGTATCGTACACTAATTACCAGTCACCCTATAAAAGTATATAATAATATTAAGTTCTGTCAAAATCACGCACCATACTGCAGAACATAGAGTAGGTATGTAACTGTCTTTACTGCAGAACTCGGTGTGCCATACCTTGCGCCTTGCCCCGCACCCACGCGTGTGGGTGCCTGTTTCTCTGCATGTAGGCGCGTGATCTGCAACACTGCGCGTCAATGCGTTTTCTGTGTGTTTTACTACGCGTGTGCACACTAATGCAAAATGAGATGCCTTCAAGCAACGTAAGAACACGCACTCCCGCACTACGCTGCGTAGTGCGGTGCAGTGTGTGAATAGCCTAAACCGTCGTTTTCATTGTGCGTAAATAAATTTATTATATACTAGCTGATGTCCGCGGCTTCGGCCGCATGACAAATTAAATACTAAAACCTTCCTCTTGAATCACTCTATCTATTAAAAACCCGCATCAAAATCCGTTGCGGAGTTTTAAAGATCTAAGCATACATAAGGACAGACAGACGCGGCGGGGGACTTTTTTTTATAATATGTAGTGATTAAATAATGTTGCAAATTACAGACTCTAATAAATGAGCTTTTATTTGCGCTAATTATCTAGTCAAAAGCTTGTACCTACTATTTGTGTATCGAGTTAGATTTTTTTCTGTTAAATGCCGCGTGATTATCGTGTGTCTGTACAGTTTCCAGTATTATTAGGTATGCACTTATTACAAAAAAAACACTTCCATTAACAGTAAACACGTTACAATACAAATAGGCGCTGAAAACTCACAGCTTTCCTCAGCAGACATAGTAAGCAAGTCATTGCATATTAAGCGAAGAATCCCTTCAATTATTAACAACTCCGTCTTGGGAGCGCTGCGACGAAATTGAGTTCCATTTTTCCCCTTTTTAGATTTACTGGCACGATCATAGGCCTCTGTGCAGTCTTTAAGTCGAAAGTGAAAATGTTATTCAATTACGTTCTTATTTTCTATACCTACCTGCCTTAGTCGAATCTTATTCAAATGAAGTCGTATTTTAGGACTATAATTTATTGATTTAGGTAGTTAAATAAAGGTAAACAAACTTGAGATGTCTTTTTATTATAATTGTGGTTGTTAAAATTCTGATATTTCTTGCAAGGAGGTACTAAAGAATCATGGCAGGATTTGTACAAAAAAATAAAGATGTTTAGAAAGGTTGAAATTCTAACTCTTATATTCCTGGGTACATAAAGAGTATCTTCATTTACAATATTTTTAAAACTCTGCAAAAAAAAGTGAATTGTTTAACAAAAAACTCATTATATCAGAACGAAACGACGACTGACAGTAACAATGACACTGACAGTCGCCGTTTCGCAGTTCTTACACTGAAATTACATAGTTTTAAGGGAAATAATATCACAAATCATGATTATTTTTTTCCACACACTTGTCACATCACTTGTCTGCCAATTTTATAGATCCGTTAACGTCGCTTGTCACTTTCTTTTTTTTTTATAAACACAAAATGGGCATCGAGATGAAACGAAAAAGTGTTATTTTCATTTCGTAATATTTTAATTCTGCAGGGTTTAAAAATATGCTAAGTATATCAATCTACTCCTGGTAATGTATTCTTCACATTGAAAAATATTTTAAACACTCAAAATTTTTATTTTCGTACAAATTAATGTGTGGATCTCGCCATGATTCTTTGTTTTACATTTGTAATATAATAATAATATAATTTTAATAACATGTAGGTAGATCAATAAAAACACCTATCCTCGTTGATTCTGCAATTCCGAGTAACTAAAATTGACAAATATCGCAAAGAATCATGGCAGGAAAGGAAATAAAGATGTTTAGAGAAGTTAAAATTCTAATTTTTATATTCTTGGGCATCTACCTAAAGAGTATCTTCAGGCATTTAAAATATTTTTAAATCCCTGGAATAAAAATGGTTCGTAAAAGTGAAAAGTTTAACGAAAAGCTCATTATTTCGAAAAGCTCATTATTTCAGAACGAAACGGCAGCAGATAGTAACGTTAACACTGGCAGCCGTTTTAAGGGAATGGATGTCACAAATAATGATTAATCAATGTACTTTTTCAACTCCGCCATTGTAAACAACGATTCACATCACTTGTCTGCCAATTTAATAGATCAGCAGTGCTATTCTGTTACAATCTCCCTCGGTGAACACCTAGGTGAAGGGAGCTGTCATCCGTTCGTCTGCTTTGTAAATCCCTAGCATCGGGACGGATGACAGCTCACTTCGGGACTTCAGGTGTTCACCGAGGGAGATTGTAACAGAATAGCTCTACCGATCCGTTAATGTCACTTG
Source organism: Charanyca ferruginea (assembly GCA_947361185.1). Taxonomy (NCBI): domain Eukaryota; kingdom Metazoa; phylum Arthropoda; class Insecta; order Lepidoptera; family Noctuidae; genus Charanyca; species Charanyca ferruginea. The sequence goes on along the minus strand of OX376058.1, from coordinate 1,861,556 downwards.
CCACTTTCTTTTTTTATAAACACAATATGGGAGACGAGATGAAACGAATAACAGTTATTTTTAAATATTTTAATCATGCGGGGGCTTAAAAATATGGTAAGAATATCAATCTACTCCTGGTAATATATGTGTCGGAGACGGTTTATTAATCACAATAGTGGGTGTTAACTAAATTTGTTATGAGTTGTGTTTTTATTGTTAATTTTTGTGATTTTACTATCAATTATTGTCTATTAATTCGAAACATTTATTGTGTGCACACACTGATTTGTGGTTACTTTATTTCGATAATTGTTATCGATGGTTTTATTCAAAACAATTGTTGACACGTTACTTTGAATGTAAAACGAATTACTTTATGAAATCACTATTGTTTATTCATGACAATTATTATTGTGTTATTTGATTGCTTTATAATTAAATCTTACTACATTTAGTACATTGTAGTGTTTTGTATCAAGTAAACGCGTGACGCACTTCCGTGCGCCATTGGATAGACTTGTATGGAGAGGTTGCAAGGTGGGGGGCGTCGCCTTATAAAAGAGCGTGCACTCCGTAAGTATGGCAGTCCGATCCAGCCTGTCCCTTTGCTGTCCTCTCCCAGCGACGCCCTAAGCCGAGGCTCGTACCCCACAGGGGGTACCCTTAGCGTGTAGTCGCTTAGTTTGTAAGCTATTTTGCCCTGGCTGGAGGCCCTAAAAATAATATTTTTTAAGGCACCACAAGAAAGTCCGGTTAAGCAGCCGACAACCTCCTAGGTAGACCTGCGAGATGACAATCCGAAAAAAAAAAAAAAAAAAAAAAAAAATTATGGCAGTCAATCCTCGGAGTCGACTCAGTAAAGAGTTCCTGCTCCCGACAATACTGTCGGTTTACCTGGTACAGCGCTGCTGTATAGTCACATAGCTGTATAGGCTTGCTGCTAGCGAGCGATACACTTTGTATTTGGGTGGCTTATGCTACTGTACGAACTATAAACCTTAAGGGTTTGTTCGTTTATCATTGGGTGGCTTAGGCTGCTGTACGAACTGTAAACCTTAAGGGTTTGTTCGTTTATCATTGGGTGGCTTGGCCACTTTACGAACTGTGGGACCTTACTGGTCTGTTCGATTAACTGTATTGTTGCTGTACCTTTAACTTACTTTATTCTTGTTACTGATTACCATTTGTATTATGTTTTCTTTACTAATAGTGTGTAATTGTTTTTACAGGTCTTGTTTATCCCTAATGGGATAATGGGAACGCCTATAGTCCTGACGATGTACTATACCGCTCGGCACTCCTCCTCGATCGCTCCTCCTGACGATCCTACGTATATGTATTTTCCACATTGGAAAATATATTATACCCTCTAAATGAATCTTTTTTACACGCTTTTTATTAGCTTCACCTGTATGTTTGTATGTTTGTTTGTAACCGACTTCTTTGGGCGCGATTTTGACCCACTTTAAACGGCCAGATTTCGTTCAAACTTTGTAGATTTATCGAGGATGACAATACACTAATTTGATAAAATTATTCCATTTTTCAAACTAAAAACTAAAAAATAAATAATAGTTTAAAAAACCTAAAAACACGCTTTTTATAGAAAACCAAACTAAAAAATTGAAAATAAATTTTGATAAATTTAAATTAAGAAAAGTGTTAAAAATTTCAATAAATATAAATTAATAATAGTGTGAATAAAAAAAAAGTATTTTATTTAAAAAAAAGCGTGGGGTGCTTTTTAAGATATTATCAAAATGATAATCACTCTACTCATATCTGTCAATAAAATATTTATAACTATTGACACCATGCACCCCACGCTTTTTTTTAAATAAAATATTTTTTTTTTTATTCACACTATTATTAATTTATATTTATTGAAACTTTTAACACTTTTCTTAATTTAAATCTATTAAAATGTATTTTCTTTTTTTTAGTTTAGTTTTCTATAAAAAGCTTTTTTTCATACAAATGAATGTATGGGTCTCGCCATGATTCTTTCGACCTTATGTCCAATCATCGAAAGTGTACATTCGCGGTACCTATAAAATGTTTTAATAGTTACTCAGAATTGAACTATCAACGACGATATCAAGATTGTTTACCTTTCTTTAACTACCTAAACCTTTCTAGTAGATACTAGGTATAATACACTAGACATAATAGGTAGGAACCTATAGACATACGCTCCTATAACTAACAGACTACCTAAGTACCTAAGTACTTAACCCATAATTCCAAGACTTCTCTATAAAACAATTTATTTTAATCAGGTTATTTTTAAATTAATTGTAAAATTAATTTTTTGGTTGCTTTATAAATAATAAACTAGTGACCCTCTTATAGTATATATACTATGTAGTATAACTAAAGGTACGTATAAACCTTCCTCTTGCCAGAATCACTCTATCTATTGCTGAAAACCCGGACGGCGGGATCGACTTTGTTTTATACTATGTAAGGATAAGGATAAGTGGTAAGTCAGAGTTGTAAGTGCCGTCACAATCGGCTATTGTCATACAAAATCAATGGGGGAATCAGGGACATACATCTCGCATAACGCATAAGGCCTTTGACACTGTCTCTGTTCCCATCCTAATGTTGAAGCTAGAGAAAATTGGAATTCGTGGACTACCTCTAAAAATTTTTGAAGACTATCTTTCTGACCGTACCCAGTGTGTCAAAATAGGTTCGGTTGTGAGTGAATCTACACAGGTCACCTATGGCATACCACAGGGCTCAATTTTGGGTCATACGTTATTTTTAATTTATATCAATGAGCTCTGTGGGTTGCAGATTCCAAACTGCCACATCATCACCTATGCCGACGACACAGCATTGGTGGTGAGCGGAAAAAATTGGGTTGAAACTCAAGTGAACACTGAGAATGCACTGAAATTGGTCATGGCATGGCTATATGAGCATAAACTGACACTAAACCCAACTAAAACTCTATTTTTACCATTTGCTCTAAAGAGTAGTAGTTTGCCAAATCCCGACCTATTCATTCTCAAAGCTTAAATGAAGCACAAAATTGTACTTGTACAACTTTAACCAGAAGCAATAGTGTTAAATATCTTGGGGTCCTTATTGATAACGTCCTTTGCTGGAAAGCGCACGTCTCCTCCATGACTACCCGTATCCGAAAACTCATGTTCATCTTTAAGAAGTTAAGAACGTGTGCTAATATTAAAACCCTCAAATTAGTGTACTTCTCTTTGTGCCAGTCCCTAATAACGTACTGTATCTGTGCTTGGGGTAGCTGTGCTAAAACTCTAATATTGAAGCTTGAAAGAGCACAGAGAGGAGTAATAAAGGTCATGACATCAAAGCCGAGGCGATATCCTACGGATAAACTCTATTCCGAATGTGGGCTCCTTACGGTTAGAAAACTATTTATCTTACACATCATACAACGTAAACACATATATAAACACATAGAATACATCCCATCACGACGTAAGGTTACAAACATCTTCCGTCACAAAAAGCATAACACCAAACTGGCCCAAACATCCTACGACATTATAGGAAACCATTTGTAAGATACATATATTCCAACTTACCAGACATAAAATGAAACTAGCCACAAGTGAGTGGCTAATGACCCTAAATTGTGAAGATTGTGAAATGCTTCTACTGACTCCCACTTAAACCCATCAACTGTCGCATGATTTCTCACACACACCGCACATCACCCACACACACGCACACTCCTACACACCTCTACACTTACGCACCGAATTTCACACACAAGATACTCTGCACACCCTTGCATGTTTATAATCGTATTATTCGTCAGTTATTCGTTGTTAGAATCTTTATTCATTGTATAAGAGAGCGCCTTGTCCTCCATAGTACAAGTTTTACTTAGTTTGGAGGTCAAGTTATTCACAAAATGTAAAATTCTAATTTGAGCAATAAACGATTTTATTTTATGTTTTTTTTTTTTAACGCGGTTTCCTCAAAACTATAGTAATAGTAAAATGTGACGCCACTCTTTTGCCAACTGAATTGACGAACTACCTATTACTAAATTGTAATTATTGCTAATTGGTGTCAACTACGTACCTACCCAAAGGAGTGGCGGTACAGTCAGCAAAAGAGATAGGTATGCAGGTCATCTGAAATGGTTGAAGTTTACTCAGAAACAGATGGATGCTTTCAAATGAATTAAATCATTGAAATGTTTATTCTCTATTAATTTTATTTGCAGCATTGCCATTCAACGTGGTAATGCTGCTAGCCTTTTGGGCACGTGTCCTATTGTGAGCGATGCGGATCAGTTTTTTGATGCCCTGTGAGCCCTCCATTGTACATAATATATATATTTTTTAAATTTATTTTTAAGCTTTGTACATATTTAATTCTCTTCTCTCTTCTTCATACCAAATGTAAATAAAATGAATTATTTTATTTTATTTTATTCAAAAACATCCATCGGTTTCTAAGTTAACTTTAACTAAGTACTTATATCTAACGACCCTGCATACCTATTTCTTTTGCTGACTGTACATACGTCCGTATTATTTTCTCGGGTCCTTCTGCTCTGAGGAGGCCCGCAGAAGGAAGCCGGAGATAGAACGTGTTGTTCCTGTGTAGAAGATTTTCCACACTGGAACAAAAACTCATTTTAAATTTAAACTAAAGTACACGACGTTACCTACAACATTTAGTATTTATTTTACATACAAATAAAATCTTGTTTTTGGTGCAAGCAAGTAGGTCTAGTGAGTTAGTGCTCAAACGTAAGATGATTCGATGCACGATCAGATAAAGCCACTAAATAAAATAACTCTTCAGGCTTTTTAAATGCAATTCCAGCATTGCCCTCTTCATTGCCCTACAATATTCGCTGTCAGTTTAACTCACAGCATCAGCATAAAGATCGCATCTCGTATACAATGTATAAGGTATTACTTACCGTTGTCGAATGTTGCGGCGAAGACACGTTCCAGTAACACGTGCCCCGCTCCGTGCATGCACGGACATTTTATTTTTACCTGTCCTCCTGAGAATTTCGTGCAAGGAGAAAACTGCAGCTATGCGAAATTTTATGTTAATGCTCTGATATTTGCTCGACTATTTTTTATCTACGACGAAAGCAGAGCAAACGTGCTTCTATCTGTGGCATTATAGCTGGCTAACGGCTGAACCGATTTTAATGTTCTGGCGACTCGTTTGTCTGTTTTTAGTTGTCATTTATGAATATCTGTTTAGCTGTTACAAGATTATAAGATGGTAAGTGACCATCATCCATAAGTATGGTAGGTATCTAGTTATTTTATTAGCCAAAGGATTATGATTTTCTAGTTTTCAAATCTTGGTTTATTTTGTAAACATGATAAGTTACCACGTACTAATCCTTTTGAACTCGAAAGTTTACTTGTCGGCAATTAGCCGACGGGGTCGTGTTAGGCACATTTTTATAAGTCGGCTATATCCGACCTGGGGGCCAAGTCTGCTATTTTTATGATTTCGTAATTCCAACACGATCCCATTGACATTTTGCTAAAAGTTCGTAATCTCCTAAATTCATAATGGTCGATCATTGGTCGGTCGAATTAAAAGCAATGACTGCACAATGACGTTCTAATCGTAGGTCACTGATCGAAGGGGCTGTCAAAATTTTAGCAGATTACCGCCTAAGTCAGTCATTCGGTATGTCAATTCTGATACAATCTCCCTCGGTGAATACCTAGGTGAAGTGAGCTGTCATTTATCCCGATGCTAAGGTTATAAAATGCACTAAAATCGGATGACAACTCACTTCACCTAGGTGTTCACCAAGGGCGGTTGTAACAGAATAGCACTGCAGTTGTTATTTTGTACGAGATTACCATTCTATTTATTATTTTCTTTCAATGGCGTGACTCGTCACTGATTGACCATTGAAAAGTCATAATGACGCGGACGCCATTATATTAGTAGGTTACCAAACTTGTCAAAATTAACAATTATGAAATCAATGATAGACCATTCTGACACTATTGTAAGAGCAGATTTAAAGCCCTGCTCAAAAACTTGAAAATGGCTCAGGATTCCTTTTTGGCCGATCAAAACCACCCGCTAAGGACACAATCATAACTACTTGAAAAGGTCCAAAAAACATTTATTACATTTTTTTATAAGAAACTGTAGGTATTATTGTTATCCATTTTTGTAACCCACAAAATATTTGCTTGGTTAGGCCTAAATTGAACTCTCTTGAAATCAAGCGGAATAATCTTCTATTGTTCGCCTGCCGTGTCCTGCGCGGTCAGTCTGATTGCCCGGAACTTGTAGCTCAGCTTCTGAGGCTTTTTGTGCATCTTGTACCCAAAGAACACCAGTTTCGGTTACGAAAGAACAACTTATTAGCTCTTCCGTCAGCACAGTTTCGCATTTTAAGGCTCTAGACAGACGGACCGCATTTCAACTGCAATCCAACCGCAAATTGCAGTTCGGATGCAGTTTGAATGCAGTTGACACGACTGCAATAGAACTGCAAACCAAACGTGCAGTCCGATTGCAGTCCAGGGCCTCAAGTCTGCTATTACAATAGTGTCAGAATGGTCTATCATTGATTTCATAAATTGTTGATTTTGACAAGTTTGGTAATCTACTAATATAATGGCGTCATTATGAAAATCAATGATAGACCATTCTGACACTATTGTAATAGCAGACTTGAGGCCCAGTTGTGTGTTGGTGTGGCGTTTGGTTTGCAGTTCTATTGCAGTCGTGTCAACTGCATTCAAACTGCATCTGAACTACAATTTGCGGTTGGATTGCAGTTCAAATGCGGTCCGTCTGTCTAGAGTCTTACTCTCCCCTGGGTTGCGCTGGCAATGCTAAATGCTCTTCTGGCATCAACGCCGAAGTGTGATTTGTTTGCCGCGAAATGGATAAATGTGTGTAGTGAATGTTTGAGATTTTGAGAGATGATGGACAAAAGATGAGTTTTTGTTTGTGTTAATTTTATATTACCCATTGTTATTTATACTTTTTAATTGTTACTTTTATTATTTCTCTTATCTTTTCGTCGTGTAAATTATTTACTACTAGCTTCTGCCCGCGGCTTCGCCCGCGTAAAAAGAACGATTATCCCAAGGGAACACATTACCGGGATAAAAAGTATCCTATGTGTTTATCCAGGAAATGGCCTATCTATGTGCCAATTTTTCATGCAAATCTGTTCAACGGTTTACGCGTGATTGAGTAACAAACATCCAAACATCTTCACAAACTTTCACATTTATAATATTATTAGTAGGATAGGATTTATATTTGTACTGTACAATTATTTGGACATTGTCTGTTATGTTGTACAAACGGCTACACATCAAGCTATACATTTCCAGTATAAGCTGACCTCGCATTGTACGGAAATCCTATACAATGCAAGATCAGCATTAACTGGAAATGTATAGCTTAATGTGTAGCCGTGTGTACATGTATTTAGTAAATTAATTAATTAATCAGCTTTATTATACAGGAATGTCATTAAAACTCAAAAATGATCAAATAATATTTATTTTCTCCGTCCTTATTAACAAATTCATTAAAAAAACATCGCCTGTATGTGGCAGGACGACAAGTGCCTTGTCACAAACTTCTGCACCGGACAAGTAATACATAGTCATAAATAATAAAAATAGAATACATGACATTTTATACATAACACACAATATTAAAGCCCTCAATCACTTGAAGACATGGACATTGTTTAACGGGAATGAGGGCTATCGTTTCGTTTGTCACCAGTTGGCGCCACTGTCGAGTAAGGTCCTATCGCTGCCGTTGAAAAAGTATTTATCTGTTAATGCGCCAGGCCCAATAAATGTAAATAATAATAGTTAGCACGAAACACAATTTTTCGAAAATTTCATTTCAAAGTACTAATTCATTGAGCCGTACTGTGTAATCAAGAATGGCACAATCTGTACAACAAGCAAAAAGTAAACGTTCAGTGGCATTTGACATTTCTAGAGCTCACTCTACACTAGCGCCTCTTGCGGCGACTTCAAGCGATAGCCCTCATTGGATTGATGCTTGGTAGGTATAGACACATTTTACACAATAAAAAAATGTAATCATAAGCTAAACGCAGATTTCAATTCTTTTTGTTAGAACCGTGACGTCATTGTAAATGAGACGGCTCATTATTACCCGGAAACTACGGAGGAAGAAAATAATATGAGGAATACTTTCTTTAGCTTTTGACTTTGCCATCAGTCATAACACAAACGTAGGTAGGAGTACCTAATGACAAAATGAGTAATGACTAATGACAAAAACAACTCTGTTGACTGAAGAAACATTTATCTTTTTTTTATCAGCAATATGTTTTCATCACGCCAACCTGCCATCGTTTTGCAAAATCCCAGGATAATTTACGCAATTTCCTGTAATATTTTATTTGCGTCACGGGGTAAAATCTTTCGTAGCATTCGCATAAGAGAAAATAAAAATAAAGAGAAATAGATATTGGGAGGTGTAATTGAATTCAGTTTTCCTGTGTAGGGTTCGTAAAGATTTAGAAATCAATTTGAAAGACACTGGAAGTGGTGAGGTGCAGTTCGTATGCTTCTATTGAACTATCTTCTAGCTCAAAAATCGAGCTGCAAAAATCATCCCTTCTAAACGATGTCGTCAAATTCACATAAAAATTGTGTACAAATACATTATTTAAGTTAATATTATTATTGCTTGCCATGTACTGTTTATTTGTCTATTTCTATCGTGTAAATAGTTTAACAGCATTTTTGGTGCATATTGATTTTAGAGTGATGTGTGTGTGTGTACTTTTAGGAGGGATTAAATATCTAAGTGACTGAATACTCAAGGGCTATTGTCCTTCTGCCTTGAAACAAAAATAAACATAGTTTTCAATGCAAAACAACGAAATTATTTTCCCAGTAATTTTTTAAGGAGTGAACGCCCCCGGCCTATCTTTCCGAGAGTCCATCATGTTATACAGGTCAAGGTCATCGCTCATTATATAAAACAGCACGGCTTGGACAAGGCAAATAACTTGCCATTCAAATTAGAGCATTAAATGGTGTGCGTTAAAATATTTTTTTATAATGACAAGATTAAAAGGCGACGGCTCGCTGACAGCTAACGGTTGGATGTTAAGAGGCGATTTTGGCCGGGTCTTTGCCGTTCCATAGCCGTGCCGGATCGGTGCTGTATTATTTAATATATGCTCACACACTACCTTAATATCAGATCATTAACGTCTTGTGTCTGAAAATTAAACGTTATAGATAAATATTTGTAATTTAATTAATGACGTGTCCACGTACAGCATTGAACTATTTTTGAGCACACAACTAGAGCACCCTGTTATAACAATTTGTTTTAAAACTATGAAATGGCTTATTTTACACAACGACCGTCTATTGTAAGCATTCCGTTAAAATAAAGAATCTTCTATCAATTTGATAGCCATTCTAAACTCGTGTAAAAAAATACAAAATTAATTATAGAATAAAATAGCATTTGAAATTATTAGATTGAATACACATCATTTAAATTCATAAAACAATACAAATTATTTGCGGAATAAGAAACTAAAATATAAGAGAATATCTTAATTTATCTTAAATATAAATTAAAAAAATAATCATCTTCGACATATTTAATACTTATTCATCAAATCCGTAACACCAAATGCAAATCAATAGAAGATTCCTTAGCCTTCACAAACGTTGTCCAACTATCAGCATGCAAGCTTGCCCAGCGCTGGGCACCGTGCCCACGGTCCAAGCTTAGATCACTAAAACAATAATCTCCTAGTATTATATTTAATTTCTCTCTAAACACTCCGGCTGTACGCACTTTAATTAGAAATCATTGGAAGAATTAAACATTGAAAGGTTATAATTAAGTTGTAATGTATAGTAGTAAGTTCTAACATAGATAATGGTAATTAATGCGATTAGAATGTATAGATGGAGTATGACTGTGCGATTAAAATAATGATAAGGAATAGAAGAGACATCGTCACGAAAGCTTCTATTATGGATTCTGTTCTTGATTATCTATCTATCTAATAAGTAATTAATGCGATTTATAAGCCGAGCAGTGTGGTGCCGGCCACGAATAGCACCACCCCATTTCTACCCGTGGGTGTCGTAGAAGGCAACAGAGGGATATGAGAATGAGAGGGAAGAGAATGGGCAGCAGCGTCCTTCCGAGTACCATAACACCTGCTGCGATCGCCAACATGCATCGGCCAAGCATGACGATTACGGCTGAACCCTTGGGAGACCTATGTCCAGCGGTGGGCGTCTAAATGTTGATCAGAAGGCCAGGTGGCGAATTTTTCAATCTTTAGTTGAGTTTTTTAGCAAGCTTATGGCTACTGCTATGCTATTTACATAATACGTGATCATAACTATGCGAATTAAAGAGCGCGTTCGCCTTAGGACGTCCCTTAGCGTGCGTTTACTCGCTGATAGCGTTTGATGCGTACCTACTAGTTAAGTTGCATATTAGACGTGAGACGTACTAGGTAATTTGCGTACTAAGTCTTGAAAGTACGCGTCCGCTTATAAACGTGTTTCAAAGACTAGTTCTACGCGTATTTAGGCGTTTCAAGTAAATTGAAATTTTGTTGTTTTGGCCCAAATTTTATGTACTACCTCCGCTCTTCACCTTTGTGGAAGCAGCCAAACCTCTTGGACAAAATTGATCAAATCATTAAAAACACTTTAACATCAATTTTGAATGTGGCCCTGGACGATCGAGCGTGGCTACAAGCCACACTACCCATTCGTTTTGGTGGTCTCGGCGTCCGCAAAATTTCCAGTGTGAGTTTACCGGCTTTCCTGTCCTCCGTCCACAGCACCGAAAAGTTAACCAAAAAAATTTTATCCCCATCATTGGTTGACTTTGAAGTGCCGTGCTTGACTGATGCGGTGAACGCCTGGAAAGTGGCTTGCCCAGATACAGATCGGCCCGTGAACCCATCTTCCCAGGCACAGTGGGATGAGCCGCTCTACAGGTTGGTACGGAATAATCAAATTAATACGTCCACCAATTCTGCTGAGCGTGCCCGCCTACTGGCTGTGGGTGAGTGGGAGTCGGGCCTCTGGCTTCAGGCACTTCCGTCACACAACATCGGTACTATGCTATGTGATAATACTTTCCGACTCGCTACATGCCTGCGTCTGGGCGCTCCCTGCGGGGCTCCACATCGCTGTCAATGTGGTGAAGCTGTCGACTGCCTCGGACATCATGGCCTATCCTGCAGTAGGAGCGCAGGCCGAATGGCACGGCATGCCAGCATCAATGACATCCTCCGTCGTGCTCTTGCCACCGCTGGGGTGCCTGCTATTTTAGAACCCAATGGCTTGGCACGCGACGATGGGAAGAGACCAGATGGGATGACCATAATGCCTTGGAAGTTGGGTAGGCCTTTGGTGTGGGATGCAACATGTGTCGACACCCTTGCGCCATCTCATCTTCCTAGCACAACATGTTGTGCTGGGGCGGCTGCTGCAGGTGCCGAAAACCTCAAACGGCGCAAATATAATAGCCTTCTTGGAAGCTATATATTTGAGCCGTTTGGGGTAGAAACTCTAGGGCCATGGGGTCCGAGTGCCCATATTGTTTTTCGTGACATCGCCAAGCGGCTGGTCGACTCTTCACGTGACCCAAAGGCTGGTCTATTCTTGGGTCAAAGAATCAGCATTGCCATACAACGTGGCAATGCTGCCAGCCTGTTGGGCACGTGTCCCGTTGACAGCGATGTAGACGAGTTTTTTGATGCCCTTTGAGCTCCCCTGTCTTTTTCTTGGAATTGTACATAATATTATTAGATTTTTAAGATTTGTATATAACTAAAATAGTAATGGTTCATAATTGAAATAATAAAACGTTTTCTCAACTGTCTACTATTAGCGTATAGTATAGTAATTTGAATTCATTGAATGTTGTGCACACATTTAAATCTTATTAAAAACTTTCATACTTAACAGGCTTAGGACTACGACCTACGAAACTACGACATTACTTTATAATATGCTGACGTATTTATAAGTTTGTAATTGATTTTATGTACAAAACTGACTTTATCTACACAATGTTTTCCAAAGTAAAAGTGACTGTATAAGTATGATCATTAGGATTAAAAACGGTAAACAATACCGCTTTGAAGTTTTATTAATTTTCTGATTCGATCTTCACCCTAGCGGTAGTTATTCTAAAGAAGCATTTTAAAGAGAAGTAATCGTGGTGCCGTACAAGTACGCAGATAGTACTACACTACATACATCATATATGATGTATGTGATATGTAACTATATATAATTATGAGATTGCGCGAAATATACTTGCAATACAAAACGCAACATCAAGGCGGCCGTATGACTTCAAAGACAACAGATTGCATGTTGCTAGTTCGCGTCTTGCGATTAGTCGCGCAACCCATCGGGCGACGTACGCCTAAATACTCAAGACTCCCAAAAACTTATTGCAAAAACTTGTACTAGTATACACGTCTCACCTCTATTGCATATGACTTCCTGACGCGCTCACGAATGAAAAGTATTATTAGCTATGAAGTGTGAAGTGATTAATTCACACTCCACAGGATTTCGCAACTACATTTCAAATGCTAATAAGCATGCTAACAATAAAAGTGAATGCTAATTAATCCATCACTATTCTATACCACCCAGCACTCGAACTTTTTGTCAGTTATTAAAAAAAACACTTTTAAATGAAAATGTGGGGGTAAGGAATCATTAACTGAATCCGCTGACTGACCTCCTCCTAGGGAAGACCTATGCCCAGCAGTGGACGTCTAAAGGATGACATGATGATGAACTGAATCCGTGGTAAAAGCTTTCATCTAGCTGTCCCGTCCATTGTGTATAAAAATGTTACATTCGCGAAATTTAAGATTTCATCAAAGTATGACTTCGGTGAGCAGTGGTCACGAATTCGACTTACTACTTGTAGGTCTAAGTTCGAGATCAGCACAGCAAGCTTCAACAATCTGTCAAATTTCTTTGGCAGATTTTCAACTTTATTACAGAAAAATAAGGTTCATATTCAATTGGGAAAATTTGACAGTTTGGAATGGCTTGATGTGCTGGCATCTGTAGTTTACTTTGTGTAAGTTTATCTTCACCACTACCTACTTAACGCTTCCTAAGAAAAAAAAACAACGATATGTGACACTCTCCATCCGCACTGCGCTTGCGCCGATCACTCCCTCACTCAGGAAGAACGTTATAGACTGTTATGATAGATTACATCGCACAGATGTATTGTTCCAACAAAGAGTACCTTAACATTATTGTATAATTGATTACAGATCGACACTGAATACACAGAAAGTTCGAAGAATACAGAAAAAATGAGGTAACAATATTACAGAGCCTACAGAGGAAAGATTTAACTATCTAGAATTTAATCATTTGGACTTGCGTTGTATTTATAATTTAACTAAATTCTATTACATTTAAAACTTTTGCTAAAAGTAAAATTCTGATCAAAATGGGCTATTATTTCCTATTAAAATTATCTGCATTATATAACAACAGTATGTCTGAGTGTAATACGTACACAAACTTTGCAAAGCGGATTACAGTCGTTAACTTCAAGCACAACTTTTATTTTATAAATATTTCATTAGTTTCAATATGTATTGATAGAATAATAATTTCATAAGTTTTTGATAATTTTTTGACCGGAATTGGCTACTGAGCTTTTTATGTGTCAGATCTAACAATTAATTGGGAATATTACTGCCAAACTTTTCCGTTAGAGGCGCCACTGAACTTTAACGTAAACAAAGAGACACTGACATGATAACACTATTTTGTCTGTGCATCAAAATTGACAACATTTCAAACTGACACGACCTTAAAACCAACCATTTCTTTATTTTCGTAGCCTGAGTCCAAATATATTTTTTTTTCTTCATTTCTGAGAAAAACAAATAAAATCAAAAAAACATGCGATGACGTCACATAAACGGTGGAAAGAGGTAGAAGTAACCTTTGCATAAAAGCATTTCAATGGTTTAGAATTAGATGAAAACATTAACGTCAAACAAGACACATGTCAATGTCACATATTATGAAGTTAGTGTAGTAATAATGATAATAGTGTTTTTGACGGTTCACAGTAAAGAAAGGGATAAACGCTATTCCACCGCACCGAACACATGACATCATTTGGCGCTTACGTCTTTTTAGAATATACCTAATTTCAAAGTTGAAATTATTATGAATGAAAAGTTCATAATTTCGAAAAGAGGAAAAATACGGGTTGTAGGTATTTACTTTTAACGTAATAATACATGCAGATTAAAAATTTGAAATGTTGTCAATCATATTGTTTAACGTCCGGAGCAGCTTTTTCAATTCCAGCACGCGCATGACCACGCTATGTCTACGGACGAATAGACATACTGACAGGAAGAATAGACAAACCGTACTGACTTGTCTATTCTTGCTGTCAGTATGTCTATTCTTCTGTCTACGGACGAATAGACATACTGACAGGAAGAATAGACAAACTGTACTGACTTGTCTATTCTTGCTGTCAGTGTGTCTATTCTTCTGTCTACGGACGAATAGACATACTGACAGGAAGAATAGACAAACCGTACTGACTTGTCTATTCTTGCTGTCAGTATGTCTATTCTTCTGTCTACGGACGAATAGACATACTGACAGGAAGAATAGACAAACTGTACTGACTTGTCTATTCTTGCTGTCAGTGTGTCTATTCTTCTGTCTACGGACGAATAGACATACTGACAGGAAGAATAGACAAACCGTACTGACTTGTCTATTCTTGCTGTCAGTATGTCTATTCTTCTGTCTACGGACGAATAGACATACTGACAGGAAGAATAGACAAACTGTACTGACTTGTCTATTCTTGCTGTCAGTATGTCTATTCGTCCGTAGACATAGTGTGGTCATGCTACGCGTGCAGAATGGTTAAACGTCCGTTATTATCATCAATTTTTAATAATATATTACAACAAAACACTCGTAACGCAATTTCTATAAAATAGGAATTTGCCGCGCTAATAGTGTTTATGTTATAATTCGGTGGCGCCCTCTGAGATTAGCTTTGCGTAAGCAACCCTATTGTATCAGTACACATTAAAACCTCATTTGTCGATATTGAAACTATTTCCAGTACTAAAACGGTCTATAGCTGGTGGGGTACTTGATGGGCAGGGCAGCCTGTGCCGCCTTCACGTAGAAGCTCCAGCCCAGCTGCTGGTAGGCCTGGATGAGTCTGTCCTCCACTTCCTTAGAGCAACGCTCCTCTTGTATCTTCATGAGGAGTTTGATGGCGCGGCCCCATTGCTTGAACGTGAAGCAGTGCCATACGCCGTAGTGAATCGCCTGAGAAGGTTTGTTAATGAATATTAGTACATTTTTGGAACTAGACTGTCGGTTTAGTAAACACTTTGTTCTAGACGGTAGAATTTCCAGGCGCGTCATATGGTCGTGAACACGAAATAGACAAGTAACGTATCAATCAAGCTCATGCGGAAAAATATATAGAATAATAACAACCTTCGTCATTTATAATAAGCAGTGATAGGAATAGGTAGTGCTTATTAGCCTAAAGTTTGAAGAACAGAGACAAGAAACGGAGACTTCCTTACTACTATATTTTTTTCCGGACATCTGCCCGGACAACACTTAAATACATTAAAAAATTATGTTATTTGGAATAAGTTCGTGTTGTTTACCTAAAGTTTGCGACTAGACATAACATAACACAGTCGTTACAACTATCAAATTTTCCGAAAGTTTTCTTTTTGGAGAACATTTTGTAAATGACTTGTTGATCTTAAAACTATGAAACGCAGTCTTTGTTTAAAGAGCCGTACACGTTTCGAAGTAAATATCTACTTTCTAGCTCGCTCTTGGCCACGTTTGTTGAGATTTCTAAAGTTCTAGTGTGTAATTGAAAAAAAAACTGATAATTGTTTTTAAAATAATAAAACGGTAATTTTTATCATTTTAGCATTCTCTATACGTATTTTGGATGGAGATAGAGTATTTATCATTTCAAAAACAAAAGGTATTTGTCTTTTACCTTACTAAAATATATTTCAAAATGTGCATAATGTTGGGTCACATTGTTTAGTAACACACTTAAACTTTAAAATCTTTAAAAACACCATTTAATCTTTATTGCACCGAAAGTACAATGGGCGGACTTTTACGGCAGCGCATTTCGTTATCTATTGTTAAACTCGGCGTGGTCGCATACCCGTGCGGCGTGGGAACGCTCTACATACCTTCCCCCACCGCCGCGTGACGGCGCGCCGCTCAGGTTATTCTCACTCCTGTACTTCGGTCTGTTGAGTGCGCATCTCCTGTATCACGTATATTGTTTCTGTGAATATTGTTTTTGACCCTCGCATGTTTTTTGGTTTATTTATTGGATCTTCCTAATACGACTACCTTGGCTTGAATTTATGGATTGCGATTTTCTGCAATAAGATTGTTCCTGTCTGTCTACATCAAATAATACGGTAAGTCAACCTTTAATTAGTTTTGAATGTTTTGACTAAAGTTATTTATTTTATTTCTTGTAACAACAAATTCAATAACAATCACGTGGCTACGCGTGTTCATATTTTTAACCGTATTTTACATCCATACAAACTTTCATATGATAAAAAGGACCGTTTTATTATTTTAATAAAAACAATTGTCAGTTTTTTTTTTCAATTATACACTTGAACTTTAGAAATCTCAAGAAGCATGGCCAAGAGCGAGCTAGAAAACAGATATTTACTTCGAAACGTGTACGGCTCTTTAAACAAAGACTGCGTTTCATAGTTTTAAGATCAACAAGTCATTTACAAAATGTTCTCCAAAAAGAAAACTTTCAGAATATTTGATAGTTGTAACGACTGTGTTATGTTATGTCTAGTCGCAAACTTTAGGTAAACAACACGAACTTATTCCAAATAACATAATTTTTTAATGTATTTAAGTGTTGTCCGGGCAGATGTCCGAGAAAAAATATAGTACTAAGGAAGTCTCCGTTTCTTGTCTCTGTTCTTCAAACTTTAAGCTAATAAGCACTACCTATTCCTATCACTGATAATAAGTCTAACTTCGTGTGAACAACAAATAAGCTTTTCGGCGAAATTGAATTTGTTGTTCGTTTGTGTCTTACAATATATTGTATAAGCACAGGAATCATAATTTGACGTGAATACGATGTACCTTGTATAAGAACTACTCTATTTGAGTATGTATAAAGTATTATATGCTAAAAAAAAATTGGTTGTCTGTAAAGTCGGTTTACTGACGATAGTTGAACGTGACAACGTACGGCGTTACCTCAGAGCGAGGTAACGCCGTAACGCCGTAACGCCGCATGAGTCATGATTTTTCGTGCGTGCAGCCGGCTCTATCGAATTATAAGACGTTGTCACGTCAAAAAACAGCATACATAGTGTGACAGAGTGAGACTGTGACTTTTAATGTATATTTACAAATATTTCAACTATAGTTGACCACTCAATAAACAATTAAATAACTAACTAATAGATTCCTTGACAATAGGGAACATTACGCGAATCTCAACGCAGAAGGCGCCACTAGCACATACCCACGAGCATAACCTCGTATTCTTGTTTAATTATGTTATTAATTATAATAGCTAGGTATTTTGTGAAAATATATCAAAGTTTTAATTAATCTTACTTACCTAACTGTACTTTTAACTATATTATGGCATCCTACGGCCATTTGAAACTGGATTCTAGGTTATACTCAGAATAAAATCATATTTGGTTGTCTTACATGACAAAAGTGAACGTTATTCTGTAAATACTTCTATCTCACCTGAATACTTAACTTGAGCATATTTTAGAGTGATTTTTAGCTGCTTCCCAAAGTTTTCGAACATTTTTTTCTTTTGAAAATGAATAATTCCCTTAATTTCTACATCGAAATACACAGCACCGATGCATTATTGTATAATATGATACACTTCCCAATTTTGAACTCAATTAAAAGCAGAATTTCACGCTTTGAACGACTTGTCGAAAATCTGTTTACGGATTATGCTAGTGCTGCACTCTGGTGCCAGAACATTGCAGTAATATCCCCTATTTAAAAGTAAATGGTTCCATTGAAATCAATGCTTTGAATTTGACTAACATTCGACTTTGGCCCCTTCTAGTCTAGTACATAGTTAATTTACCTTAGAGTCAGTTAGATCTGTAAACTTGAGCAAATCAGTGATATTGTTCTGCAGCGCCTCCGTGATCTTCTCCTTGGCGGAGTTGCTCTGCGCCAGCGCTCGCAGCCTGCACAGCGCGGTGCCCTTGCGACACAGCGCGTCTATTAAGTAGCCGCGTTGCTTCTCTTGTTCCCTGATAAATAAATAAATTATTATAAATTAAAGTCTACAGTCTGTGTTTGTTTGGGTTAATCTCCAGAAGTATTAGTCCGAATCATGAAGTTATAGGTATAAATGGAGCCAACACTTAGAACAAAAACTTGAAACCAACTGTGGGCTGATGCTCTCTTTCTGAATGCATACATAGGAACGACACAGTGATATGTGTTATCTTTATCTTATGTACGCATTCAGAAAGAGAGCGTCTGACCACAGTTGGCTTCACTTAGGTATTTAGAGTGTTGCCTCCACTTTTATCTATAAGCTTCTTGGTCCGAATATGAATTATTTCTCGTTAATAGGAAGCTACCATATCTCTGAGTGAGCTACGGTATGGTATAACGGGCTGGTGATCGTAACTCCACGTCTCAACGCGTATTTTGCTCGCTATATTCATTAACAAAATTATGAAGGATCCGAAGTCGCGGGCAAAAGCTTTTATTGTTTTCTAAATTAGTAGACAATTAACCTTTTCACCAACGCGTCAAAAAAAATATAAACAAAAACGTGCCTTCGGCGCGCCAAGCTATTTATAGAAAACTGTCATGTTCTTGTGACCGTGACATGACTGTGGCGGTCAAAAGGTTAAAATTGATGAATAGGGTATTACACCCATTTTTGAAAAGTGTCTTAATTAAATTCTGTACTGCCAATATGCCACCAAAAAAAACTCAAATTTTTATTCAGTCGATAAGTGTCATAAAAATGCAGCTAAATTTTAAATTTTTAAATTTCGCTGTAGTTTGACGAAAACGACTTGTAGTAGACGCCATATTGCTCTGCGGAAATGACGTCAATTCGCTGTGTCACAAATGCGCTGCTATTATGTAATATGATAAATGAATTAAATTTAAAAATAATTAAAATGTGTAATAATTAAAACATTACGTTGGTTACGAAAATAATAAAAGTACAAAGCCTATATACGCCAATCAGTTGACTAACAGTTGTAATTTTTTGTTTACACAGCCGTATGGCGTAATAACACGACGGCTACTATTTCATGGTGTTATAAAACAGATTAAAAAAACTGAAAACTTTGAATTGAATTAAAAAACTATTTTGTTATTTTATGAACTAAAACTAACATTTTCCGACTGCTTTTGCCTAAACTATCTTAATAATATATTTATAGATTGTTTCTCATTGAGAGTAAAATATCCTATTATGTAAAGGGATGAATTAAAAGGAAGTTAATGATGACAGGGAAAAAACATAATGCACCAACCAGAACTAACACGAACTGAGATTAGAAACCAGGGGAGAAAACATACAAGTGTTTCGAAAAACTTACTGTTTAATCTTAGTGGCGTCGCTTCTCGTATCATTCTTCATGCCGAGGTACGCAAGCAGCTGGTCCTGCTCGATAGCCTTTATTACCTGTCATTGATCACAATGTTTAATACATTATTATTACTTTGTTTATGTTATGTGTGTTATTATGTTTTTGGCCTATGTCCAGCAGTGGACGTCTTTCGGCTGAAATGATGACGATGATGATGTTGAGTTTGGTTTTTATTTCAGTCTTTTTTACTTTTCTATAATCTGGCAATCTGTGAAACGCACAATGGGCCATTTGTCTTGTTTAAACAATAAAGAAGACTCGAATAGGAAAATTACATTAAGCTTGTCTATGTGACGTGGTACTTAGAACGCACCACTAGAGCAGGAACGCGCTTTTCAGACGTAAGTATTCTATGCCAGTAAATTCACATGTTATGTCAGTCTAGTCTGATACTTATTGTTGGCAAATTCCTGCTAAACATTATTGAAATGCAGGTCCACATGTGTCCACGCGCTGGGATGGAGTTACTGTGGACGTCGAATACGCGTGGAACGGAGCGAACACATCATGAACTAACTAACCAATTTTGACTCCTGTAACACAGGTACCACCTAGCTCAGGAGTCAGGGCTTCAAACTTAAATGTAATATTTAAGATTTTATTAATGAGTCGACCGCCCACGCGTCACTTCCTTCAACCAACGGTCAAGACAAAATCTTCTCTAGAGTTTTTTATGAAAGACAAAAATACACCCTAAAATACAGTTCACTCTCATTATTCCACGGAGGACATACCAAAAAATGTGTATGTATGTGTTGACGTTTCTAAACTTTTTTTTAATTAATGTTAGTTTACCTTATCAGATATAGTAATGAGCTGTTCACACCACGCTGTCGTCACATCAGGGACTTCATTGGCATGAGGTAGTCTGAGAAATGAGACAATAAGAATAAATGAAATACACATTAGTAGACAAACAAACAATTGAGTTTTATATGAAACAAACTGTGGAGGAGAGCAATTTATACTAATATTATAAAGCTGAAGAGTGTCTGTTTGTTTGGTTGAACGCGCTAATCTCAGGATATACTGGTTCGAATTGCAAAAAAAAAATTGTGTTGAATAGTCTATTTATCGAGGAAGGCTATAGGCCCATGCGAAGCCGGGTCGGGTCGATAGTTTTAAATAAAAGAAATATTTTATAAAAGCGTTTAAACACTTTTCTAACATAGAAGCTACATACATAACTTTCATTTATTTAATTAGCAATCAAAAGACCGATTCTCCCAATTGAAAATATTCAAAATCTAGCCCCAATCCCATTTCAGCGACAATCAATGTCAAAATCTTATCATTGGGTAAAGAGATTTTAGACAGATTAATGGCCTAATACTCAGACGCTACTCAATTTTAAGAAGTCTCGTGCTGTCTGTGTCACTTTATGTGACTAACTAAAATTGAGTAGCGTGTCAGCACAAAATATAGAGGGTACAGAAGGACCACTCCCGCGATCTTCAAAAATAAAAAAACCCGTTTGTTAAACCGTGATTGTATCCATTTTGCATGCCTTACGGTAGAATCACTTGAAACATGCACTTTTAATAACACCTTTGTAACAGTGTTTTCTGCAAAAATAAATTTGAATTTGAATTTGCCAGAATCACTAGGGCTGCTACTGTATTGACTCTGTAGGTTTTATTTGTGACAATATAACATTTTATTGACACTGGTTGGAACTCTTTGCAATTTTTTATAACAAAATTTTCTTGTTCGTCGTGAAATGTCAATGTCTCTTATTTATTCATTTAGATAACATGTGGCAGTCGAGTCTGAAGTCTGCTTGAAACTGCTTGAGAATGCCTATAAACGTAATGTCAATGTGTACGTGGTAGAAATGGCGGTTTGTTCTGAGCGGTCTCTCTGCTCGGGTGCGACGCAGCCTTACGTACTTTGTGGTTTCAGTATTTGGCATGAGACAGGTTTGAATGCGAACATTCCTAATAGTTACAATAATTGCCTCTAGGTATCATGACATAGTAATAAAGCTACGACTAATGGTAGTGTCCGCAACAGTAACGTGTACGTGTACTAACTTCTTGGCGTCAGTAGGCGCGTCGAGCGCGTGCAGGTAGGCCACGTGGGCCCCCGGGTAGCCGGGGAACCTGTCCACCATCTCCTCGTACACTTGCTCCAGCTTGTCTCCCTCTGTCGAGCAAGCGAACATGTTAGGTAGGTCTTCACAAACATAATAAACATTATATTTTCATTTTCTTTTCTTTACAACTTTTTTGGGGGGTTTAAAAATATTCTAAATACCTGAAGATACTCTTTAGGTACCCAAGAATATAAGAATTAGAATTTTATCTTCTCTAAACATCTTAATTTTTTTTTGTACAAATCCTGCCATGATTCTTTACTGGTAAAGTGGTAATATACAAATAAATAAATATTTACTAATATTATATGGTAACAATTTCAATGAATGAAGTTATGGACAATGAATGGAAGGCCAGGAATCAATGAAAGGACAGGAACTCCGTTCATTCATTCGTTCTTTCCGTTTCCGACCGTAGTCGTTTGCAGATTTTTAGCTACGATTTTAATTTACGAGTTTGAGTAACTGAGATCGTTGTGTTGTATTGAATAGTAATATGGTGTTAAAAACTTAAAACATAATAAGTAATATTATACTAAAACACTCAATTTTATCAATAATGATCAATAAACATAAAATGTTTGTATGACCTACATCTGTAGGCTGTAAAAAAAATTGTTTCAACCAACGCAAAGCTTGAAAACAAACGAGTGAGTGAGAACGCGATAACATCGCAGGAAAATTGGCGCGCGGAGATTTCATAAATCTTGCTCCAGAAAATACGTGTTTTTGAAAAAGCCTTACCAGTTTTTGGTAATAATGTTTGTAATTTAGAATCTCCATTCCATGTGCAAGGTTCCTATTACGCTGTTTTATTTACTTTTTCAATGCATGAGTGCATTATGAACGGCCAAAGTTCAAATAAAAACTGTGCAAAAAAGCTGACTTTCAGACATGGTTACTGAATTTGTTTCTCAAAAAAGTTTATTTTTGGCTTCATACAAACCTAGATTTAAACCACAAGATACCTGTGTCTTAAAAATAATTTGGAGAGGCTTTATACAAACCCAGATTTAAACCACAAGATACCTGTGTGTTAAAAATATTTGGAGAATAATTTGTTATGACGCCCGTAATCACGTACGAGCGCTTGTATGGGAAATATGACGGGATGGGCGCTCTTAAGCGGTCGGGCTACAGTAGTAGTAGTAGTAAAATAAAGTTATTTGATTTGCATTTTTGTTTTTACAATTTAAACAAATCCATGGACCCCTGTCAAAGAATATTTTAGGAAAAGAAAACCAGACTTATTTCATGTTCGTGGCTTGGCCGAGAAATGCTGAGTTTACTACACAATTTCTTAATAAATATATGTTGTGTATGACCTACTGCGGACCCCTGATACATATGCTACGGACCCTACTTAAAGAAACCCTGCTTTAATGGAAGGCACGCCACTGAATGAAAGCTATATCGAAATTAAGTCGATTTTTATTCTGAGGGTCGAGTGGTTGGCCTCGAGCCACAATATGAACTTCAACTCCTTTGTGGTGAGAGTACCAACTGAACATCTGTCGACCTTCACGAAGGAGGAATTTCGGCCGAAAGATGTTGTGTTCCGGCGTTTCCGAGGCCGGCTACCTGCTTACACCGCGCGACAGACGATGCCAACTTTAAGCCTCCTCTACACAATCGGCCATGATCGGCACTCGTTGATCGTCTATGATCGGTAACGTAATTGTCACGATCATCGTGCATGCATCCACACAATCGTCTGTGATCATTTATTGAGGGGCAAGCGTTCAAGGTGGACGTGGAGGTTATAGCAAAGAGTACAATATATATACAGAGGGTTATAGCTGCAGCTACCATTAATTTGATTTCATTTCCGTGTACATTCATTTTATGAAAGTAGTTGAAAGAAAAGTTGCGAAAAAAAGTGGAAAAAGAGAAGATGGTGGTGTTTGAGCATTCAGTAATAGGGAATAATAATTATATATTAAAAAAGCCGTCAGTCAGATTCTCCTTTTAATATAGGAGATAGATGTGATCATGCCTAAAATACCCTAGGGACCTAGGCTGATATAAGGTATTACTAACATCATAATCTACATTTGTTTTAAACAAAATGAAAAAAAAAAAAATTGCTTTTATCCATACACATTTTGTCTAGTTATGCGAACATAATTATGGATTCACAGTTCGAAGAATGCCTGGAGAAAATAAATCTTAGTTTTAAATCTGCGTAGTCATTTAAAAATTTTTTTTCCCTTATATACAATATACATTCTAATAAAATAATAAAAAATACATTATAAAAAAATATACAGTATTAGAATACATTCTTTAAAAAAACCATGAATGTCTATGATCGGCGATCGTGTGGGCACGCGCTCGCAAATACAAGCGATTTCCTTTGATGTGTGTCCAACACCGACAAGTCGTCGATCGCCGCAATCACGACGACGATTACGGACCATGATGGGCGACTACAGGCGAGTACCCCGTCCACACGATCGTGCTCGCGTGTAATCGCCCATCATGGCCGATTATGAAGAGGCGCCATTATGTGTGAAATAGGATATATTTAATTATAGTTGATAAGGTTTTAATATGTATTACTTTGTTATTGTTTATGATTATTTTGTGTATTTTATCTATGGGACACAGTTGCCTGATAATAAAGTTATTATTATATTAACTGTGTTTATAGGGACATGACTGGTCGCACCACAGATATAGATAGACCACGATCTGTATGAAAACCAAGCGTGCCATTTTTTGGACGTCACAATGTAATACGAATGTTTTGTTTTTCCTAAATTTGGTATTCTCAGGTATTACTGAGGGTATTAGATTAAAAATAATTGTTTTTAAATTAATTACGCATAATATTAATCACCAAATGACTTACCGATGGAAGGAAAATATTTTTTTACTTACGATTTTTTATCGTAAGTTAGGCACTTGAAGTAGTTTCTCTTGCGTTATCTAGAGGTCTATCTATATCTGTGGCAGACGCTCTCTTTCTGAATGCATACATAAGAATGAGACAGTTATGTGTTTTCTAATTATGTATGCATTTAGAAAGAGAGTGTCTGCTGACTGCTCCAGTTTTATGTATAAGCTTCTTGGGTCGCTCACCTAGCTTGGCCAGCCAGCCGAGCGTGAAGTCCTTGAGGGCGTCCAGGTAGTCGTCGTGCGGCTTGCCCTTGTCCTTGTCCTTGGCCTGCGCGCGGCGCGGCGGCTCGGCCGGCACGTAGCGCAGCGCGTAGCTGTCCACCTTGCGGCCGCACTCGTCGCGAGCGAACGTCAGCGCGCCCGACAGGCTCAGCCCCACCGACACGTTGGAGCGACTGATCCTGGGAATACACCGATGTTGTTTATTTTTACTTATTCTAATGGACTTACGTTTGACTTAAGGTGTAACAAGCTTGCCTCCACCTTAACTTCCGAACCGAGCCTTAATGCTCAATCAAAATAAAGTCACGAAGTTATCATAATAGGGTATTACACCCATTTTTGAAAAGTGTCTCAATGAAATTCTGTAGTGCTAATATGCCACCAAAAAAAACACAAAATTTTTATTCAATCTATAAGTGCCATAAAAATGCATCTAAACTTTAAATTTTCAAATTTCGCGCGTAGTTTGACAAAAACGCCTCTTACTGGGCGCCATATTGCTCAGCGTAAATGACGTCAATTAGTTTTGTATCAAATGCGCTCATATTAAATATGATAATTGTATTTAATTTAAAAATAATTAAAAGCATAATTTGTATTATGTGTAATAATGAAAAAATTACGTTAGTTACGAAAATAATAAAAGTACAAAGCCTATATTACGCCAATCGGTTGACTGGCAGTTGACAATTTTTTGTTTACACAGCCGTATGACGTAATAACATGGCCGCTACTAGTTCATGGTGTTTTATAACAGATTAAAAATACTGAAAACTTTGAATTGAATTTAAAAATTGGTTTTGTTATTTGATGAACTAAAACTTACATTTTCCGACTGCTTTATACCTAAACTTTCTCAATAACATATTTATAGATTCCTTCTCGTATAGAGTAAAATACCCTATTGACGACACGGTTGGCGCAGTGGCTGAGCGATCGACTGCTGCGCAGCGTGTTGCGGGTTCGATTCCAGCCCAGGGTAAACATTTGTGTGATGAGCACTTGTGTTTGCCTTGTGTCTGGGTGTTGTTTATATATAAATGTATGTATTAAAAAAAAAAAAAAAAAAAAAAAAAAGTATTTGTGTATGTATATCAGCTGTCTGACACCCATAGTACAGGGTTCCCCTAGTTTGGGGTCAGATGGCCGTGTGTGAAAATGTCCCCACATATTATTATTATTATTATTAGTCTCATTTATTCATTTATTTACATATTTCATTATATTTTTAAATATTAGTAAAAAAAATAAATAAAAACATTTAAAAATATAAAAAATAGTAGCCCACCGGTATCGGGAACAGGGTCCAAGCTACCGGTGGTCAGGGCTCCTGAGAGAGGAATCTCCTGACTATACGCGCCGTGTCCAGGAGTACCGCTTTCTGTATCAAGCCCTTGATCCAGCTGCCCAACGAGAGCCTCCTTAGGTGTTGGTCGAGGCTCTTGGAAATGAGTCCATTGGCCGTAACGACTATCGGCACAATGACTGCTGTATTCACATCCCACATGTCGACAACCTCGCGAGCCAAGTCAAGATACTTAATTTGTTTATCTTTCTCGGTTTTCACGAGGTTCTCGTCATGCGGAACCGCTATATCAACAATCATTGCGCGACGCTCTAATCGATCTATCACCACTATATCAGGCTTATTGGCAACAATAGTCCTGTCAGTGATGATAGATCGATCCCAATACAACGTGATATGACCATTTTCGAGAACTGGGTCGGGCACATACCTGTAGTACGGTACTTCCGACTCCACAAGCCTGTACTTTAGAGCAAGTTGCTGGTGGATAATCCTAGCTACAAGGTTGTGTCTATGCAAGTAGTCTCCGTTAACTAGACGAGAGCACCCAGAGATAATGTGTCGGATTGATTCACCCGGCCGGTGGCATGCCCGACAAATGTCAACCGTGCCGTCCTTCACAATATACCTCCGGTAGTTGTTCGTCATCATAACTTCATCCATAATTGCACAGACAAAACCTTCGGTTTCCCCAAACAGGTCACCAAAACGCAGCCAGGATACGGACGCCAAGAAATCTACATCAGGCCCATGTAGGGCCCGGTAGAAGCGCCCGTGAAGCTCCTTGCTCTGCCATACCTCCTTGCGGTCATTAGTATCAAGTACTACAGGTTTGCGCCAGTTCTCGTTCGCTAAGGAGAGCGGGGTGAGGCCCTTGTCCACTGAGACCACATCTCGGTGCATACCCACGTCGGTTTTAAGGAAGTACTCCCTGAGACTGCATACCTCACGGTTGTGCAGGGACTTAGCATTAAGAAAGCCTCGGCCTCCGCACTTCCGTGGGATATACAGTCTCATTACCGATGACCGTGGGTGATGCATCTGATTTGCGGTCAGCAATGAACGGACCCTCCTATCCAGGGCGTCAAGTTCCGTCTGAGTCCACTTGAGTATGCCGAAAGAGTACATCAAAACCGGCATGACCCATCCGTTGAAGGCGCGCACCTTGTTTCCGCCTGATAAAAGACTATTTACCACTTTATTCAGGCGGCCAAAGAAGCGCTCCCTCAACGATTGTTTCATGTCGGCAGCATTGATACCTAACGCTTCCGACATACCCAAGTACTTGTAGGTTTCGGTTGAGGAGAGGGATCTAAGGCGTATGGAATCAGAGAGTTGGGTTCCCACGGATTCCATAATCTCCCCTCGCTTCACATGCATGACTGCACATTTGTCCACACCAAATTCCATCCTGATGGCACTACTGAAAGTTTCTGTTACTTTCAGTAGCTCCATCAGTCGCAAATTGTTGGGGGCAAAGAGTTTCAGATCATCCATGTAAAGGAGGTGAGATATAACCTGACCTCCTCTTCTCAACCGATAGCCCAGACCTGAACCCTCCAGCAACGTGCTTAGAGGGTTCAAGGCCAAACAAAACCACAGTGGACTCAGACTATCGATATCGCCCTGAAATATACCTCGCTCGATCCTTATCGGTTCGCTATTCTCCCGGATTTGCCGACATCCTGGATAGCGAAGGACCGTCCTCCATCGTCCCATACATGACATCAGGAAGGTGCGTAGAGTTGTGTCAACTTTGTACAACTCTAACACCCTCATGAGCCATGTATGTGGCACAGAATCATAGGCCTTCTTATAGTCTATCCAACATGTCGACAGATCCCTTCGGGAACGACGAACCTGCTGGTTAATGGCCATATCAATGAGGAGTAGCTCCTTAGTACCACGAGACCCGTTCCTACATCCGTTTTGAGAGGCAGACATAATAGAATTTTTGTCAATGTGATCATTAATTTTAGCTCTCAAAATGGATGTAAGAACTTTATAGACCGTTGGTAGGCAAGTGATCGGTCTATAATTTTTGGGTTCCGCAGTACTACCTGATTTATGGAGCAGGTGGGTTATTCCAGTTGTTAGGAATTGAGGCAACGATCCTGACTCTAGGGCTGACTGGAACTGGGACGCCAAGCGAACGTGCGATCTCTGGAACCATTTTACCCAGAAGTTGTGCAGCCCGTCCGGCCCTGGAGATTTCCAGTTAGGTAACGGACGGACTGCACGAGCTATATCTTGGGGGCTGATGGTAATTGCCTCCATTTCTGGTATTGTATCACACGCTCGCTCAACCTCCCGAGTCCAATCGCCCTCAGTGTGACTGACAGGCACCGACCAGATGCTGCGCCAAAACGAACACATGGCATCATCATCCGGCAGGCGCGTATCAGTCACGCCTTGGTCCGGTCGCTCCCACGACCTATACACCCACCTCTCATCACTTTGGAATATGCGGTTCTGAGTATACCGCTCCACTCGCCGCCTGTACCGCCTTATACGGTTTGCCCATGCATAGATCTTCTGCTTCAGGAAGTCGATACGCTCTGTGACACTGGACAAAGCGCATCACTCTAGGGCGCATATTGCCCTCCCTGAAGCAGATAAGCTTGCCGATGAGTGCTCTAGCCTCACCAATACGACGCTCAATCCTGCACTGCCATGCTGGTACAGCTGGTTTTGGTCGTGCAGCTCCGTCACTGTTAGGGAATTTGACATGAGCTACACGACATGCTGCTACAGCCGCGCAGTACAAGATCGAGTGGGTATCGGCGAGGTCTTCGCTGCTGTCAAAACAGTTTGACAACTGCGAATCTAAAGCACACACCAGCGCCCTGTTTTTCTTGTGCATGGGCAAACGAGGTAATCGCGGTCTTAGTTCAGGCGGTGTAGAGCGATACTCCCGGAAAGCATCCTCCAAAGCACTCCTCAATTGAACATTGCACTGGGTACTCACGGATATAGCCTCGCCATTATCCTGTTCACCATCGTCGTCAGGTCGCGGTGAAGCACTGGGTAAGTCTTGCGATTGTACCGCGACCGCAACTAGTGGCAAAGCAGACGTGACGTGACTACTCCGTGATTCAAGGCGTAGTCGATCAAGCACAACGTCATCCAGCATATGATTACGCTGGATGGCCCGCACCTGATCCGACAGTCGCTGTGCCGACACGTTGACAGCTGGCTCAAGCACCTGAAACAGAGAGAGCATCCGACCACGGTAAGCAGTCAGGTTACTTCCCCCCTCTGTAGCCCCAAAGTATGAGCGCATGACACTTTCATTGAGAGACTGTGTCCATCTCATGCGCTGCACACTTCCACCGGTAGCGGGGACCCTATCAGAGACCGGTGGGTCTCGAGGCCCCAAGCTGTCCGGCGGCCGGCGTCGTCCCCGCCGACGCACAGGTGGTGGCGTCGTCGGCGGAGAGAAATATTCGTCGCTCGAGCTCGACGCAACTGCCGAGGCCGGTGTCACAGCACTCACTATAGGGCTGGGTTCCGGCGGCGGCGAGGCGGAGCTGAGCGACGGGTCCGGAGATGGTGGGCGTGCTCGTCGTATCGCTGCTCGCGTCAACATTGTTCTTCACATCGATATATTTCTATGGTTCTTCAGTATTAAATTTAATTTTGTATGTTTCCATCAATAATATATATATGTAGGTACTGTAAGATATACTTCTATATTTATTTCGTTGATTTTTTGCATTTTTCATTTCCATTTGACAACTGTCATAAAATATTTTTCAACCACTTTTGTACATCCAGTTCCATTATGATATTGATATTTAATTTTATAGTTCCAATGCGTTGCCAAATATTATTTGATGGTTTCTAATCTGTTTTATGTGGTGTTTAGATGATTTTATTAATTTAAAACATATGTTAGTGAAGAGTCAACGCGTGACGTTTAGTGTTGCCAGCTATTAATATTATTATTATTAATTAGTCATAAACTTACGTCACTAAGAAAAATTCCATCTTTCACGAACATCAGTACCGTTTCACCAAAGGACGTTGTACGACTGACGCCGGTATCACCCTAATAAAAAACATTTTTAACGCCTGGGAGGAACCACAAGATGCCATTGGCATTTTTTGCGACCTCTCAAAGGCGTTCGATTGCGTTGACCACGAGACACTTTTATTGAAACTGGAGCACTACAGGATTACTAAAACATCCCTTGATTTACTTAGATCATATCTGAAGGACAGACAGGTTAACGGCGTAAACTCATTGCGGTCTGAAATGACTATGGGCGTTCCTCAAGGCTTGATATTAGGTCCATTTCTATTTTTAGTTTCTAGAAATGATTTACCCCAATTACTTAAAATCAACCGAAGATGGTGTTATTTGCAGATGATACATCATTATTTTTTAAAATAGACAGGCGTTCTCAGAATCGAGACGAAGTGAATAACTCTATACTTCAGGTCCAAAATTGGTTCATGGTAAATAATTTGGTACTAAATGAAAAAAAAAAACCAAATGTATTAGATTTACTTTACCAAATGTTAGAAGTAGTAAATGTGATCTTATATTGAATGGAGAAAAACTGGAATTTATTAATCACACGGTTTTCCTGGGAATCACGCTAGACGAGAAGTTACAATGGGGACCACATATAACATCTCTTGCGGGGCGGTTAGGCTCAGCCGCTTACGCTGTTAGAAAGATAAGACAGTTAACAGACGTCGAAACCGCTCGTTTGGTCTATTTTAGCTACTTTCACAGCATTATGTCGTACGGCATTTTACTGTGGGGTCGGGCTGCTGACATTGAATCCATTTTTATTTTACAAAAGAGAGCTGTCAGAGCCATTTATAATCTACGTCGCACAGTGTGGGAATCTCGCAATCTAGGGGGATTTAAATCGAAATATAAATTTTAATAATTGATAATACAGTTATAACTTATTTATACCTAAGACCCTATTTGTCACAGCCAGTGGCGTGCGGTTCATACAGGCAAATAGTCATTGCCTACCTTACAAAATACTTACTACTATCGAAATAAAATACTTGTACTACTATTTTATTTTGATAACAAATATTTTATGCACGAGTAATTACCATCATTATACCAAAAACGAAAAATAGAAAATCGTAAATCAGCTCCACCTATCGAGTAACGGTGGAATCATGAAGTCTCATTGATACCTTCGCGCATTTCGCCCATAATCGCTTCGCGCTGCACCAGCGCCGCACCCGCCAACGGAAAGGCACAAAGTCAAAGTCTCTGGATGATTATATGTGTGCGTCGTGACAGACACGTATTTACGTGACTACAATGGTGTGCTTTTTCTATAAATACTTGGCACACATTGAGACAAATAACGCACACAAACGTCAAAAGTAGACATTGCCTTTTTTAACTTTTACTTACACTTTCGACAATAGGGTATTTTACTCTATACGAGAAAAAATCTATAAATATGTTATTGAGACAGTTTAGGCATAAAGAAGTCGGAAAATGTAAGTTTCAGTTTATAAAATAATAAAACAAATTTTTAAATTCAATTCAAAGTTTTCAGTATTTTTAATCTGTTATAAAACACCGTGAAATAGTAGCGGCCATGTTATTACGCCGTACGGCTGTGTAAACAAAAAATTGTCAACTGTCAGGCAACCGATTGGCTTTGTACTTTTATTATTTTCGTAACCAACGTAATTTTTTCATTATTACACCTATTACAAAATATGCTTTTAATTATTTTTAAATGATATACAATTATCATATTTAATATGAGCTCATTTGATACAAAACGAACTGACGTCATTTACGCTGAGCAATATGGCGTCCAGTAAGAGGTGTTTTCGTCAAACTACGCGCGAAATTTGAAAATTTAAAATTTAGATGCATTTTTATGGCACTTATCGATTGGATAAAAATTTTGTGTTTTTTTTTGGTGGCATATTAGCACTACAGAATTTCATTGAGACACTTTTCAAAAATGGGTGTAATACCCTATTGGGTTGTTGATACCATTAACCAATAATTCCAAAATACAACATATCTTTTATTACACTTTATTTTAGCCCGAAAAACCCGATTAATTTTCAATTCACTGTAAAATTCGATTTTAAGTTGCTTTGAAATCATTGAATAGTTAGTCAATTGAATTGGTAAAAAAGTGACGTCACAGGCCGCGTCATAAAAAAATCTATGGAGGAATCTCGTTTTGATTGGTGGTCAATTGATTGGTGGTTTCAAATAGCCAATTGCGGGGTCTTAAAACCGAGGTTGGCTTCAAGGATCTGCGACTATTTTAAAAAGTAGCATCTTTTGGTTATATTAGCGCTAAATGAAGCACTATTAGTTTTTATAGTATTATTTTTTTTATTTTAACGTGAGTTATGAGCGGCCATCATTGTTGATATGGTTTGTGTGGTTTTGTGATATAATTTTATTCTGGTATCTATATTTACGATTTTAACGTTGATAATAGGTGAAAGATGGGTGATAATAGGTGTGTGTACAGAAAATTTTAAATGATGCGTCAAAACTCTTTTAGTGATAAAAATAGCGACGAACCAAAACAAACAAACAGTAGGTAGGTGTTTTTGTTTGGTAAGTAAGCTTTTAAAAATTTCTGCCTACCCTGTCTCAAAACCCTGTGCACGCCCCTGGTCACAGCTACATATTAGAAATTCTTGTAGGGAGCTCAAATAAATAAATAAAAAATGTTGAAGTGAGTAGATAATAATCGTTGTACCCTTACAATACGAACAACAACATTACAGTGTCATCTTCACTTGAGATTACTGATCAAATTAACGTATAGTCTTGTTTATTGTTTTTTTATTGTATTGTGTATATACTTCTTGGTAAGATAGAATGTATTTTATTTTAGTAATAGTTAAACATTGATCTAATAACACCATTTGAAAGCACAGTTAAATTAAGCATTTTTTTTTTAATTATTTGCAAATCAAAAGGTGTAGTTACAAAAAAAATGACCTGAATATCCCGGTGTTTTTATTTTTTTAATTTATAGATTAGAGTCTTAACTTTTGAGAACAATTGATAAAACTTGCTATTTTTTGCGACCGTCATACATTTTTTTTTCGGTTTTCAGAATGACTGCCGAAATTACAAAATTGTTGATATTTGGACCTCAATGCGATAAAGGAGCGAATTGATGTTAGTTTTGCTTTTAGAATAGGTAATTACTCTCAAGTACAATTTTCGGAAGGTGCTATTAATAAAATTAAGTTCTTTTTGAGGAGGTTATGTAACAAATTTAACGAAAAATAGACAGGAAGCGGTAGACATCGTGAACGCTTTAAACAAGAATATAACTTGGTTGGATGAATTATTCAATTAATAATATAATAAATAATATATAATTATATATAATAATAATAATATAATAATAATAATAATTATAACAATATATAATTATATTATATATATAATAATTATGAATATATAATTAATAATAAAAAAATTAAATCAATTTTTAATACATCTTTATTATCTTTCATTATTTTAGTATTTTTATTTATTTGAATACCAATCGATATCATTTTTAACTTGTACCTTTTATTTAATTCAATTTGGAATTAAATTCCCCTAGATGGCGAGATTCCCACACTGTGCGTCGCTGCAAATCTCTTAGAGAACTGTTTAAAACGAATTATATTATGTCAGTGCCCGGTGAATTCATTTATGAAAATATTACGTATGTAAGAAAAAATATACCTACATCTTTTTAAAAAATTAAGTGATCGACATAATTTTAATACTAGAAATAAAGATAAGATAGCTCAACCATTTTTTAGATTATCTAAAGAACACACATCTTTTATGGGGTACTCTGTTAAATGTTATAACAAAATACGTTGTGATATATTAAAACTAAATGAAACAAAATTTAAAAGATACATTAAAGGTAGAATTTGTAAACAATCATATTATAAGTTAGAGGATAATATCCAAGATAAGAATGCTTGGGAACATGCTGGCCCGGCTCCATAGGATAATCTACAGTCTAGACAAAATGAAACTAATTGCTAATGAAAACTTTTCGTTATATATTTAAATACAATTATTCTTTAGTGTACTTAATAGATTACTCTGGCTCACACACTATTTATTGTTTGTTGGAATAGAAGGAGTGGTCGTCTACTGTATTATTAATTGTAAATATGTGAACACTGTGTCTGTACATAATTTAGCTGTCATTTCTAAACTTGTAATACTTTGTACATACCAATAATATATGATTTTTATACAAGGTACATCGTATTCACGTAACATATTATAATTCTTGTAAATGAAAATTTTAAACATTTTTTTTTTAAGAGTATGTATGGAGTGTCTTGCTTATTCTTCTCCATACGAAACTACCATTTGGAATGGGCAACTAGTTTCAAATTTTACAATATGACGTTCAAAAGTTTTATTTTAATGGTCTAATTGAAATAATGACTTTGATTTTTACACCTTGTATAACACAAGGTGGCATTATTTTATTTTATTACTTCACGTAAATAGTTCCTACGAAGACGCGTTGCGTTATGGCGGCCGGTCGGCTTACTATGATGTAAATGACTGCGTGAGGCGTGTTTGTACAAGCGGTCCGGCTTACTTAGGGTGCTTCACTTTCGATATGCGTGGCTCGGAGTCCTTCTTTTTTTTCAAGTCGAGTCCTTCTTTTTTTTCAAGTCCGTGACAATTAACAATTTTTTTTTTCAATATTGGAAAATGTGAATCGTCGAACCCAATTCTTCAAAACCAACAGAAAATATTACATATCTATTGGTTTTGTATGTTATAAAGTGGTAAAATTGTATGTTTGAAGCCGGGTATCCAGTATGTTCGCGAACTAACTGTACTCCGCGCATTTGCCACCACTCTGGAGGAGCTCCCCTTTGTGTTCGACCCGCAACTCGAACGTATCCGCTATGTTGCAGGAGCGAACGTACTGGATACCCAGCTTGAGGTCTGCTCTGCAAGTCCTGTAGGCCTAGCCAAGTTACAAACGTTTCGTATCGTATCTCTTTCTACAATAATTAACGCCTCGTCGTAATCCATTTTTTATTTTCGATCACGTGACCTATCGTTGAGATGACGTCATTCCCATACATTTGATTAGTTTTCTATTAGCGTTATCGATTGTAGATTGTCAATTTGGGTAAGTTGGCTAGGGCCCCTGGTTAGACTACAAAAAATCTTTCACTCACTATGACTATGTATTATGGTATTAATTTCCAGGCGGACGAATTCGCGAGCAAAAAATATCAAAGTAGTATGTGTTTACTTACTTATCTGCAGGCACAGGTGTGATGTAAAGAGGTAATAGGTTTCCACTTGATAATGATCCTGAGCTGTACTTCTTACCGCCTGTTAGCGCCTGAAAAATGAGTGAACATACATTAGGTGGACAAAAACGGAACGGTTCTATGCTCCAGTTCGTTGAAAACTCGGCCGATTAGTCTTTAGAAACTTATTTAGAAAGGAAGAAAGAAAAGCTTTTTATTCCCACGAAAGCAACGCACATATTTGACGACACGGTTGGCGCAGTAGCTGAGCGATCGACTGCTGCGCAGCGTGTTGCGGGTTCGATTCCCGCCCAGGGTAAACATTTGTGTGATGAGCACTTGTGTTTGCCTTGTGTCTGGGTGTTGTTTATCTATATATGTATGTATTTACAAAAAAAAAATGTATTTGTGTATGTATATCAGCTGTCTGACACCTATAGTACAGGGTCTCCCTAGTTTGGGGTCAGATGGCCGTGTGTGAAATGTCCCCACATATTATTATTATTATTATATCCTAGGACACTGTTACAAAACTAAAACAAGTGTATTCTAAAAAAAAAATCTTCATCGTTTATACGGTATTTAACATTTTAAGCGCCATCGGTCAGATATTTATATCCGACAAGAAAACGTTACACGGAACATTTAGTAGTACACAATAACAACAATAGCAAGTACACAATAGATGTTTAAGATTACTGTTTCTTTTTCCTATTACTTATAACTACATTAATAAAATATTGTAAAACGGAACAAAGATATATCTTTCGTCGTTTATCTATATACGTATTTATTGATGTATTTGTGTACTTATGTATATCAGGTGTCTGTCTAGTTTTGGGTCAGATGGCTGTGTGTGAAATGTCCCTAGATATTATTATCAGTTATTTGCTATTTCCCTATTTATATTTGTAGGTTACCGGTTAACGTTTCCATTCTGAAGGAGCTATGCGTCAAACAAGCTTTCCTCACAGTGCAAGTGCGCATACTGAAGATGTTTGGACATGTCATACGCAACGACAGCTTTTTGGAGCGATTAGTGGTATAGAGAAAAGTAGAAGGTCAACGATCTCGCGGCCGGTCACCAACAAGATGGATAGACCTCATTAAATCGACGACAAAGTGTATTCTGATTGAGTGTACACTCAGTGCCGCGAACAGCAATGGAGAATTGTCGCAAAAGCTGCAACCAACCTATCAGATGATCCATGACCACAACCACTCCGTCAGGAGTATGACTGAGAAGAGGATTTGTAGTTATTTACGTTTAATTATAACTTGGCGTGGAGGATACTCGCGTGCGTTTAAGCTCAAAGAGTTCAAAAGGTTAACAAAGTTAGTTACTCGGAATTGAAAGACGATATATGTTTCTACTAAACATATGAATCTATTAGCTTTCATTTATATAAAAAAGGGTATAAATATCATCACCAAAAAATACTTTAGGATCTTAAGCTCCCTTACCAAAAAAATATTCTAAATTATACCAAATGTACTAAATGGTCACCAAATCTTAATGTGCAAAATAACCAAAATCTTTTTGACCCCCCTGGGGCGGATCCGACATGGTTAGGTCAGAACTGTGACGTGCCAGAATCAAATCGCTTTTTACAGTCAAACTCATACATTTCTACAATACTTTAGGAAACACCATTTTGGTGAGCATTTACTATTTTTGGTTTTATTTTATTTACTATTATTGGTGATCATTTAGTAATCTATCTAGAGATTCGTTAAACATAAGCCAAAAAAAATACCATGTATATAAGTGCTAGTTCTCACCAATGACTGCGAGCAGTACACGTCTAAGGTAATGGGTTGCTGCAACCGTTGTTGTACTATGATGGGTAGCTCCTGCAGCTTCTCCAGAAGAGATTTGTTCTCGTGGCGGACGTTTAGCCGGAGGGTGTAGTCGCCTTTTTCTAGCTTCACTGAGTACTGGAAAAAATGAAAATTATGTTTTGAGTGTACATGCCGTGATGTGGATTGTATTTTTAATTTCATAGATTTAAACGTGTCCATGGTTTTTAATTTAGCTGCCAAGCAATATCTTTACTAAAAAAATAAGAATAAAAATAAGAATTATTTATTAACTACGTACAATGAGATCTTATAATCCATACTAATCCATACTTATATTATAAATGCGAAAGTAACTCTGTCTTTTACGTTTTCACGATGAAACGGCTAAACCGATTTTGATGAAATTTGGTATAAAAATAGCTTAAACCTCGGGAAAGCTCATAGGCTACTTTTCAATCCGCGACTTAGTCTGAATCCGCGATAACCGACATTCCCGCGGACGAAGTCGCGAGTAGTAATACATAATATTTCTTTCTCTGATATGTACCTACGAGCTTTAGGCGGACGCGTACTACACAATAGGGTATTACACCTATTTTTGAAAAGTGTCTCAATGAAATTCTGTAGTGCTGATATGCCACCAAAAAAAACACAAAATTTTTATTCAAACTATAAGTGCCATAAAAATGCATCTAATATTTAAATTTTCAAATTTCGCGCGTAGTTTGACGAAAACGCCTCGTACTGGACGCCATATTGCTCAGCGTAAATGACGTCAGTTCGTTTAGTATCAAATGAGCTCATATTAAATATGACAATTGTATATCATTTAAAAATAATTAAAAGCATATTTTGTAATAGGTGTAATAATGAAAAAATTACGTTGGTTACGAAAATAATAAAAGTACAAAGCCTATATTACGCCAATCGGTCAACTGACAGTTAACAATTTTTTGTTTACACAGCCGTACGGCGTAATAACATGGCCGCTACTATTTCACGGTGTTTTATAACAGATTAAAAATACTGAAAACTTTAAATTGAATTTAAAAATTTGTTTTGTTATTTTATGAACTAAAACTTACATTTTCCGACTGCTTTATGCCTAAACTGTCTCAATAACATATTTATAGATTTTTTCTCGTATAGAGTAAAATACCCTATTATACCAAGCTATTAAGTCCCGGTTTCTTGAAAGAATAAATTATTATAATCATCCAGGCAACCAACATCTTCCGCCCATTTTAAAATTTATTATCTTAAATTTATCACTTTTGTACACTTGCATGCCTTCTGAAAAAAACTAATCTCTGAACAAATTCAAACTATACATATAAACCTTCCTCTTGAAACCCTATCTATATTATAAAGCAGAAGAGTTTGTTTGTTTGTTTGGTTGAACGCGCTAATCTCAGGATCTACTGGTACGAATAAAAAAATATTTTTATGTTGGATAGTCAATTTATCGAGGAACTAGTTGCTAGTCTATAATATCTATTGATGATATCCGCATTAAAATCCGTTACTTTTAAAAGCTAAGCAGTCTAAACGTACAGACGGCAGGAGCAACTTTGTTCTATACTATGTAATAATAAAGACTTGACTTCCAGGTAGGCGAAATCGCAAGCAGAAGCTAGCTACTAATACAACTAGTCTACTGGTAAGAGTCAACTGAATGTTTACTTTTTTCTTTCTATTTCTTCTGGGTCTCACCTTAGAAGGGTAAGCGTCTCCGGTGCCCATGAGCTGCTTGCAACTGTTGTAGATCATCCACATCTGCGACTCGAACTCCGACTCGTACAGCATGTCGCATAGCAACGATATCATCGGTGACACCTGGAACACAGTTATTACTTGTTGTAATGTAATATAGAATTCCTCATTTCTACCCGTGGGTGTCGTAGAAAGCGAAAGAGGGATATTGACCAGAGGATGGGCAGCAGCGTCCTTCTGAATACTATAACACCTACTGCGATCGCCAACATGCATCGGCCAAGCATGGCGATTACGGCTGAACCCCCCCTGGAGGAGAACATGCCCAGCAGTGGGCGTCTAAAGGCTGACATGATGATGATGATGATGAATGTAATATTTGTTTTAACTCGACATGTCATAACGTTAATAGAAAACTAATCAAATGTATGGGAATGACGTCATGTCAACGATAAGTCACGTGATCGAAAATCAAAAAATTATAGTAGAAAGAGATATGATACGAAATACGGTCTTGAGCAATTTCTCTCGAGTGTCAATGTTACCGCTAAGGTTCATAAGCAGCGGAGGTTTGACCTTCAACATTTGTCGTCCGACAGTTGTTGAGTTACATTGCGGATCCACCATACTACAGGAAATATATAGCCCTGGTGGTGTGATGGGTCTAAAACATACCACTGAGAAAATCATTTAAGTTAGGTTAGATACTGTGACCATTAAAGCGCGAACACGAGCGAGTGGTGCCACGGTAGCGGCCGCCGAGCGCCAGATCACCTCTATTGTTGGTGAATCATTTGGGTTAGGTTAGGTGAGTGGTATAGGTTTTGACCCACCATACTATTAGTCCGTGTGGTGTCGAACGTAAAGCAAATAGCACCATCCCATATCTTCCCGTGGGTGTCGTAAGAGGCGACTAAGGGTCTCACCAGAGAATGGGCAGAAGCGTTCTCTGTGCCTTTGTAACAACCATACTGCGATCATCAATCCGCCTGCCAAGCGTGGCGATTATGGCAAAACCCCCCTTGGGGGAGGCCTATGTCCAGCAGTGGACGTCTTTGGGCTGGAATGATGATGGTACTACCAGGGGATAGCCAGTGGTATGGTGGGTCCGCAATGTAGCTCAACGAGTGTCGGGCGACAAATGTTGAAGGTCAAACCTCCGCTGCTTATGAACCTATACGGTAACATTGACACTCGAGAGAAATTGCTCGAGACCTGCAGAGCTATTCTGTTACAATCTCCCTCTGTGAACATCTAGCTGAAGTGAGCTGTCATCAGTCCCGATGCTATGGATTTACAAAGCACTACAATCGGATGACAACTCACCTCACCTAGGTGATCACCGAGTGAGATTGTAACAGAATAGCGGCTGCAGTAGTGTTTTTTTGTATATCTCCCTCGGTGAGTTTAGGTGAAGCTTGAGACGAGCTGTCAATCCTTGGCATAGCGTGACTTGATAACTCACATCAAGTTCAATTTACATAAATTCAGTTACAGATTTTACAATAAAGCTCTAGGCCTTAAACAATTTATATAAAATTGTAAGCTTTCTTTAAAATAAATAACCTTACCTCTGTAGCCTTAGCGACGTGAAAGGTGTAGGTATTTATTAGTTGGTATATCTGTCTGCTGGGCGGGATGACGTCACGAGCTGTTAGCGGCGATAGCTTCGATTCTGTCGGCCTGGAACAATTTTTGAGTCGATGAGTTATAATATAACATATTCGTCGATGTATAGGAGTATATTGCTTGGTAAACAATGTGACGCAACTGAAGTAAACACATGAAAAAAGTGAAAATGAGTTTTTTTTTTTCTCTCTTTTTTGGGATATTCTTTTGTATCGTGGCCCGTGGGTGCGTTCAGACATATAAACTCATACAAACAGCAGCTAAACCCGAAATAACGATGTGTAGGTGTTAACGACATTTACCGCCACCTAGCGACAGCGATACAAGGGCGCATTCGCATACGCGCAGCACACGTGACTCACAAGTTGCAGAGAGGCGGCGAGATGGCGCTGCCCCGCAACTATAAAACCCTTGTAATGGAAGAGCACTCTCAATTTCTTAGCGCTATACTTTAACAAGCTTCGGTTTAACCCCAGACGCGTCCGCGAACATTGCCTAAAAATGCCTAAAACGTATTTGCGCGTTTTTGCGCATTTTGTAGGTATAAAATTATTTTAGGTAGACCTTCAGAAAAATCAAGATTTCGCCATTATACAGATAATTACACAATATAACATATACCTTCGTGGATTCGTTATGAGTTTACCTATCTATTGGTATATGTATCTAAGAAATTCAAACTAACCTGACCACACAGCGGCGTGAAATATTTTCATTTTGATATTTTTCCTTCACAACACCTTCACATGACCTTCAAACTTGATCACAATACACCGAATTCACAAACATATTCACCTAAATAACACTATAACACGACAACACATATGTTTAGGCACTCATATAACACCGTAGTTCACTTCCAAACATACTACTTGCAGAAAAAAAGGTAACAATTCGAACACGCGCAACGCTTGCGCGGCGCGCCATTTTCGTCACTGCGCCGTCACAGCCGTAGTACAGTCAGCGCAGACATAAAACGGTGAGTATTGTTATAATAAATTATGTAGAATTACTGAGAAATAAGTGTAGTACGTACTTGTACTTGTAAGTACTTGGCGGTTATATTTACGGACTTATTCACTTTGAAAAACGATTACGATGTCTATACGCAACAATATTATGATCTCGAGGCCTAAATATGTTCATAGATAAATAAACTAGCAACTTATGTGTATTCAAGACTATATAAACGAAAATTTATTGTAAAATTATTGCGTAAGCCGCCCGCCATCATGCACGAAATTAGTACATTCCAAAAGTTTCGTCACTTTTTCACTGATATATCTATCACTTTTCGAAAAACTACAACTCAATACGGAATCTACACTTATTTCTCAGTAATTCTACATAATTTATTATAACAATACTCACAGTTTTCTTCGGAAATTCATTTTCAAGCACAGACACACAACGAACTGTTGAGGCGAATCTCATAGCAAAATGATAGATCATTTTTATTTTTTCTTTATGGCACGAAATTAGGGTGTGACACCAAAAATGTTACTAAAATCGGTTAAATTCATAACGGTTTTCCAACAGTAGAAAGTCCTTTTTATGAAATAATAATCTAAACACCAAGAAGTCTAGAAGACTACTTTATTTCGAACACAAGTAGCACGATCTGTATAAAAAACCAAGCGTGCCATTCTTTTGAGTACTTAATATGAGGTTATAATGTTTTGTTTTTCTTAAATTTGGTATTACCAGGTATTACTGAGGGTGTTAGATTAAAATTAATAGTCTTTTTGAATAAATTACGCAAAATATTAACCACAAAATGACTTACCGATGGAAGGAAACGTTTAGTTAATTTTTTTTACTTATGATTTTTGTACGTAAGCTAGGCACGAAACTAGGCACGCTACGTAGTTGCTCTTGCGTTATCTAGGTCTATCTATATCTGTGGTCTCACCTGACGACGGGCTCGGAGTACTTGAGTTGCGCGGCGGGCTGCACGTCCTGCAGCCGCAGCGCCCGCAGCATCACAGCCCGCACGCCGTCGTTATCTAGGTCTATCTATATCTGTGGTCTCACCTGACGACGGGCTCGGAGTACTTGAGCTGCGCGGCGGGCTGCACGTCCTGCAGCCGCAGCGCCCGCAGCATCACAGCCCGCACGCCGTCGTTATCTAGGTCTATCTATATCTGTGGTCTCACCTGACGACGGGCTCGGAGTACTTGAGCTGCGCGGCGGGCTGCACGTCCTGCAGCCGCAGCGCCCGCAGCATCACAGCCCGCACGCCGTCGTTATCTAGGTCTATCTATATCTGTGGTCTCACCTGACGACGGGCTCGGAGTACTTGAGCTGCGCGGCGGGCTGCACGTCCTGCAGCCGCAGCGCCCGCAGCATCACAGCCCGCACGCCGTCGGCCGCGCCCATGACCAGCTTGCTGCCGAAGTCCGGCTTGAGGCCGTGGAACTCCACGCTGTAGTCCACCGCCAGGTCTCCTATGTTCGCCCAGTACTTGGCTATTACGATTTCTAGTGTTACGTCTCCCTGTGGAAATACATAAACTGTTTATCTACAATCGTAACGTAAAGTTCTTATTATGAAATCGAATATAATAAGACATTTTATGCATGTGTTACTGTAATGAAATTAAAATTACATTATAACGCTTTAAAATAACTTTCTTTTTTTATTGTGTGTGTATGTGTGTGTTCGA
This sequence comes from Charanyca ferruginea, assembly GCA_947361185.1. Taxonomy (NCBI): domain Eukaryota; kingdom Metazoa; phylum Arthropoda; class Insecta; order Lepidoptera; family Noctuidae; genus Charanyca; species Charanyca ferruginea. The sequence continues at coordinate 1,818,214 of OX376058.1, read as the reverse complement.
ACATAAGAAACCTCAATTTAAAGGTTTTATTTGCCCTTAAAGCACAAAATTTTAAATTATGGTACACACAGCTCCAGAAATCTCACCCTCTCTGGCTGAGATTTCTCACCCGCTCCGGGTAAGATTTCTGGAGCTGTGTGTACTAACTGTTGATCTTATACTTGAATAATCTTCTATATAATAAAAATGAATCGTCATTCGTTAGTCTCGCTAAAACTCGAGAACGGCTGGACAGATTTGGCTAATTTTGGTCTTGAAATATTTGTGAAAGTCCAGGGAAGGTTTCATCATCATCATTCATACCCCCATCATTCATGCCCTAGTAATACACATTGCAAAAATTAATTATGACGGTTCAAAATATACAGTGTACTACTTCTGTGACAAACGGATGGACTGACAGACAGCGGACTTTTAGTTATGGACTCCCGTTTGACACCCTAGAATGCAAACTAATAAAATGCAAAAAAAACCCATCAACCATCTTTACAAAGTACAAAACAAGATTGCTCCCGCCATCTATACGATTAAATTAAATCTTTTAAACTACGCAATAAATTTAAATCATCAATCATCATTAAATAGTGTTTCAAGAGGAAGGTTTATACGTATAGTTTGATCTCCATTGCAGCCGTGCGACGCCGGGGCGGGTCGGGTTGAGTTTTTTTTTTTTTTTTTATATTGTTATAGGCTTGCGTTTGACCGCAACTCACCTGATCTTAAGTGATGATGCGGCCTAAGGTGGAGCACGCTTGCCTAGAATAAACCGGTTCACTCGTGCCTTGAAGATACCCAGATTATATGTATCGGGGAATAGAGAGGCGGGCAGTGAATTCCACAGTCTGGCAGTTCGCACAATAATAGTGTGTATGAAAGTGAACTCCTCCCCCGGCTGGACCGATTTTGATGAAATTTTTGTGTGTGTTCCAGTGGATTCGAGAATGGTTTTTATTTTCTGAGCAGGACTACGTATGCCAGGCCCGCTTGTAAACTATAAATAAGTAACCACTTACAACTAACTGAAAGGGTAACAAGGTAGGTGCTTCAGCATTAACGTTGATCATCTTCTGTGTCTCGTGACTCCGACAACTCCTCTTAGGTAACAGCTGCATCGTGTGCACTAAGAACCTGCCAGTCTTCTCTTTGTCTTCCGTTGAGATCTTTAGAACTCCCCATGTGGCTTCTGGAGGGACTGTGAACAAATTGATTAGGAATTTATTGATTAAATAACCACAAGAAAATAGCAAAATTATAGTTTCTTAATAAACTGAGTGCGTTGCGTGCCACCAGATCTCCCTTTTAAGAGCGCCCTTTCCCATCGGCAGAACTACGACGCCAGTGTGATTGAAATTTTTTTTGTTTCAACCAACTCAAAGATCGAAAAGTTTTTGGTAACAAAAAGCATTTTATTTTTTTTGTAATTTAGAATCTCCATTACATGTGCAAGGTTTCTATGAAGCTGTTTTTTTTTTACTTTTTCAATGTATGAGTGCATTATGAACGGCCAAAGTTCAGATAAAATCTGTGCAATAAAGTTTATTTTCAGACATGGTTACTCAATTTGTTTCTCAAAAAAGTTTATTTTTCGGCTTCATACAAACCTAGATTTAAACCACAAGATACCTGTATGTTAAAAAAATTTGAAAAATAATTTGTTATAACGCCGTAATCACGTACGAGCGTTTGTATGGGAAATTTGACGGGATGGGCGCTCTTAAACGGAGCTGGATAAGGAAGTTTCCACCCTATTCTTCATACCTATCAATAGATAAAAAAAAAAAAAAAAAAAAACCTCTAAAGGTGAAAATGCAGTTGCAATTGAATAAGCAACAAATAAAGTATAAATACATATACAACAGTACAAGTAAAGAAGTTAAGATGGTTATACACGTAATAAATAGCAAGCATTGTATGAAAAATCACTTTGTGCGAGCATGATTGTGTATCACGATTTTTTGCAAACATCTAATCTATACGGAAGTGCGCAAGTTTGCGCAAAATGATTGTTCATAAAGCTTGCCTACTTACAGTTATGTATGTAAATAGTAATGACATACAAAGAAAAGAACATTTCTCATTACCATACAAAATAACTTACCAATAACAAAATGTCTGACAATAGTGGCAGGTTTAAAGAGTACATTCTTTTCAATAATGCTAGGCGGCGCGGGCGCAGCTAAGCTGAGTGGTTGCGGCTGTAATACGGTCACAGGTACTCGGAACACTGGGCCCTTCTCTATGCACGTCACGTCGTACGCTTTTATACTGGAAATGTTGGAAATATAATGTTACTGTTTAAGAACTAGAGTCACTGCTGTGGAATAATTGTAAAGTAACAAAAACATAATTAATTAACAAATTTTGATATTGTTCCCAATCACTAATAATTATAAATTAAAGTTTCCTTGGGCTAATCTCCGTAACTACTGGTCCAATAAGAGTATTACACCCATTTGAAAGTGCCTCAATTAAATTCTGTAGTGCTAATATACCACCAAAATAAACACAAAATTTTTATTCAATCGATAAGTGACGAAATCGCCTCGTAGTGGACGCCACAATGCTCTGCAGAAATGACGTCAAATGGCTATCTAACAAATGCGCAGATATTTTGTATGATAATTAAAAAATTACGTTGGTTACAAAAATAATAAAAGTACAAAGGCTATATACGCCAATCGGTTAGTAAAAAACCAACTGATAGTTGACACTTTTTTGTTTACACAGCCGTACGGCGTAATCGAATGGCGGCTACCTATATTACCTATTTAGTGAGGCGCATGGGTGTACGAGATGGTTGGATCATTGTGTTGCAACTAAAGCTGCTTTACCCTCTGTTAATCGTGTTTGGGTTGATTATGATGTGCAGTGGTCTGATCATTTTCCACTTTATGTCGAGTGTGACCTAAATGGGTTAAAATGTGGAACTCGGGCAAGCCATTCTCCGTTTTTCAATAAAGTTACTTGGGGAGTACGAACAGAAAATCAAGTTAAGCTGTATCACCAGCTGTGTCACGCTCGGCTTAGGGAAATTGATTTTCCTGAACAGCTATCACAATGTTGTGATGGTCGCTGTTATGATGTTAACCATAGGGCCTTATTAAAGGATATGTATGTGAACCTGGTCTCAATCTTGTCTGATGCCGCCGTTGCTTCTTGTGAGCGTGCAGGGGGTAGGAGGAGAGGTGGATATATATCCGGATGGGGTAAGCATGTTGCAGGTTTTCACAGGGAGGCTAGACTAAAATTTTTGGCATGGGTCCAGGCTGGTAAGCCTAGTAGCGGTCAAATATATTGCGATATGTATGATAGTAGGAAGGCATTTAAAAAACAGCTTAAATATTGCCAAAATAAGCAGGATCAAATTAAGATGGATAATATGGCCGCTCATCATGCAGCCAAGGATTTTAAAGCATTTTGGAAACAAACAAGTAAATTGAATGTCAGGCCTGGTCTTCCTGTGAGCGTAGGGGGGGTTTGTGATCATACCGAGATTGCTAATCTCTTTAAAGACCACTTTCGAGTAACGCCTCGAGGTGGTTCCAGTGGACCGGGTGATTCTGCCACTTATGAGAGTGTCGGTGCTGGGGCGGTTGTTCAGGAGCGTGTGGTGAGATTTACAGCCAAGCAAGTGCGACAAGTAATTGGCGCCATGCAGCGAGGTAAATCACCCGGGTGCGACAGTCTCAGCATTGACCATCTGAGAAATGCTGGTGTGCACCTGCCGCGCGTACTCTCCATGTTTTACAATCTGTGCTTGTGTCATGGTTATTTACCTGAGGAACTCACTAAAACCATAGTCGTTCCTGTTGTTAAGAACAGGACTGGGGATTTATCCGATAAGGCCAATTATCGGCCTATATCGCTGGCAACGGTGATGGCAAAGGTGTTTGACAGTTTGCTTAATAATGTACTTTTATCTCATGTACATTTGCACGATGCCCAATTCGGTTTTAGAAGTGGGTTTTCAACGGAAAGTGCCATTCTTTGTCTTAAGCAAGCTGTCAGATACTACACTGATAGAAGCACGCCGGTATATGCGTGCTTCCTGGATTTGTCCAGGGCCTTCGATACAGTATTGTATGACAGGCTCTGGAACAAGCTGGAGGGCGCGGATGTACCGGCGGAAGTCGTTTCAGTGTTAAGGCATTGGTATCGGTGTCAGAGAAATCAGGTGCGATGGGCGGGGGCATTGTCGGATGAATTCGGCATGGAGTGTGGCGTGCGGCAGGGGGGTATCACCTCTCCTCTTCTATTTAACTTGTATGTCAATGACCTCATCGCTGAGCTCAGCAGTACTCATACGGGCTGCTTTGTCGACGGGGTGAGCGTTAACAATATTAGTTACGCTGACGATATGGTGCTGTTGGGACCATCGGTGGGGGCGATTCGCACTTTGATAGCAAAGTGTGAGGCTTATGCGGCGGAGCATGGGCTTCAGTATAACTCAAAGAAGAGCGAGGTGCTTATATTTAAGTCTAATAATTATAAGCTAGTCCATGCTCCGCCTATTAAGCTTAATGGTGCGGCTCTGCGGGTTGTGAGCAGGTTCACATATCTGGGGCATATTGTAACAGAAGACCTGAAAGATGATGCAGACGTAGAGAGGGAGCGCAGGGCGCTGGCAGTCCGGGGGAATATGATTGCTCGCAGGTTTGCTCGGTGCTCGCGTGATGTAAAACTTACGTTATTCAAGGCTTATTGCCAATCGTTTTACGCAAGCAGCTTGTGGGTAAGTGTAAGTCACCGGGCTGCTAGTGCGCTGCGCATCCAATATAATAATATATTTAGGTTGCTGTTGCGGCTGCCTCGTTTTTGTAGCGCGTCTGGCATGTTTGCTGAGGCGCGTACAGACGGCTTCCATGCAGTCATGCGTAAGAGAGCTGCGTCTCTGCGACAGCGTCTGCGAGGCAGTAGCAACAGCATCCTGCAAATGATTGCCGCTAAACCGGACTGCCCAATCCAAAACAAATGGATGCGTATTTTAATAGGGTGTAATGTAATGTAATGTAGATGTCTGATTATTTATTAAGTTAATTTAATTTCATATAATGATAACTATTTTAATTATTTTGATAAATTATTAAATTGAAATTTACTAATATAGCTTTAAGTATACATTGATACTAACCCTTATATGAGTGCAAACTTGAAATAAATGATTTATTATTATATCATATTGTCATAAAAAAGATTAAAAAAAATGAAAACTTTGAATAGGGTATTACACCCATTTTTGAAAAGTGTCTCATTTAAATTCTGTAGTGCTAATATGCCACCAAAATAAACACAAAATATTTATTCAACCGATAAGCGCCATAAAAAAGCATATAAATTTTAAATTTTCGAAAATCACGCATTGTTGACGAAAACGCCTCGTAGTGGACGCCATATGGCTCTGCGGAAATGACGTCAGTTGGCTGTGTACCAAATGCGCTGAGATTTTGTATGATAATTGTATTTAATTTAATAATAATTGAAATAATATTTTGTAACAGGTGAAATAATAAATTAAAAAATTACGTTAATAAAAGTACAAAGCCTATACGTCAATCTGTTGATGACAGACAGTTGACACTTTTTTGTTTACACAGCCGTACGGCGTGTATACATGGCGGCTACTATTTCGTGGTGTTATAGAACACATTAAATAAACTGAAAACTTTGAATTGAAGTCGGTGGCAATACAAAACAACAAGCAAAACCAAAGCCGCCGACTTGCGAATTGAAAGTTATTTTTTACTAAGGTGGTTGTCTTTTTACACGCTTTTTATTAGCTTCACCTGTATGTTTGTATGTTTGTTTGTAACCGACTTCTTTGGGCGCGATTTTGACCCACTTTAAACGGCCAGATTTCGTTCAAACTTTGTAGATTTATCGAGAACCGATGACAATACAATAATTTGATAAAATTATTCCATTTTTCGAACTAAAAAGTAAAAAATAAATAATAGTTTAAAAAAACTAAAAACACGCTTTTTATATAAAACCAAACTAAAAAATAGAAAATAAATTTTAATAAATTTAAATTAAGAAAAGTGTTAAAAATTTCAATAAATATAAATTAATAATAGTGTGAATAAAAAAAAAATGTATTTAAAAAAAAGCGAGTGGTGCATGGTGTCAATAGTTATAAATATTTTATTGACAGATATGAGTAGAGTGATTATCATTTTGATAATATCTTAAAAAGCACCCCACGCTTTTTTTTAAATAAAATATTTCTTTTTTTATTCACACTATTTTTAATTTATATTTATTGACATTTTTAACACTTTTCTTAATTTAAATTTATTAAAATTTATTTTCTATTTTTTAGTTTGGTTTTTTAGTAAAAACTTTTTTTTGCTCCACACCAAAAAAAATATATTATGATGTATATTACCATATAAACTTCCCCCAAAAATTGGTTTGAACGAGATCTAGTTAGTAGTTTTTTTTTAATACGTCATATATCGTAAACCGCAATTTACCTTTCATTCAATCAACTCAAATATAAAAATAAAAAAACTTTTATATTATGTTACTTGTTGCTACGGAACCCTTCATGGCCGAATCCGACTCGCACTTGGCCGTTTTTTTTGTACAAATCCTGCCATGATACTATGAGGTATACACTATCAATTAAAAAAAGAATCATCGAAATCGGACCACACTGAAAAAAAGATATGCGTGGTAAAACATAAAAAAAAATTGTTCATAAAATGTAAACTACTGGACCAAACAAAGTTAAATTTTTATAGGACCAAATGGAAACTATTCCGCAACAAACTATAGAAGAATCACGTAATTCGGATTATAAATCTCAGCGTAATTGGTGTACACACATAAAAAAAATACCAATGGTTAAAAACTAGGGTTCTTGGATCCATTTTTTTTTTCTTTCTTTTTCTCTTTAAGCAAATAAAGCCTAAGCTAGGAGACCCCGCAGCTTTGGATGATGTTATCCAGGTCCAGGTATCCTCACGATGTCAGTCAGTTATGTCCAAAATAAACTTGGAAAGTACGACAAATGTTTTCTCGCAGTTTGTTGATTTAAAAGTTTTATGAACGTGAAAACATTGAGAAGACAGCAGATGATCGACGCCAAGAACATGATGGCGGCATGCGACCCGCGCCACGGCCGCTACCTGACCGTGGCCGCCATCTTCCGTGGACGCATGTCTTTTATTTTAGTTTCGGGCATGCCGCGCGATAACGTGAAATCTTAATTATACCCGTTGCCGTACGTAAGGGGGACAACGGTAATTAAATTTTATGACATGTCGATGTCCCCATGATGGGGACAACGGGAATACACGATAATTCAATAGACTGTTGTGTCGATGGAGGGAAAAGAGCGGTATGTTGCGACTGAATCCGGCAATGACACACCCCAAGCCTCACCTGGCGAAGTGTGGTCCCGGCGCGAGCCCCGCCGGGTCCAGACGCAGCGTCCAGGCGCGCGACGCGTTCATCATGTCGAGATGCGCGGGCGCCGCCAGCCAGGCCGCGTCGCACGTGAAGGCCAGGCGCATGCCGAACGCGATCTGCTTCGAAATTATCGACTTGTCTGCAACACAGGCACGCTACATAGCTTTTGTTGTATCTGCTACTAGTTAGCACGCGGGGAGACGGGGCTAAGGGTACCTAGGTCTGATTGTCGAAGGTGTCTAGTGCGGGCAGGAGTTTTGACTTTCACCATGCTGCCTTTTCTCCTAACTATGTTGGAGTCGGCTTCCAGTCTAACTGAATGCAGCTGAATACCAGTGTTTTACGTGAAGCGACTGGGTAACATGATACCACTTTGTAAGACTTATTGTCAGACTGTCTGGCTTATGACTTCTTATAACGACTTTCAAAGATCTACGAATGACAGCCGGAACCGATGGCTTTACGTGTTTTCCGAAGCACGAAGGAGTCTCGATATTGAGTTATGACAGTATGAACACTGCTATTAGAGCTCCCTAGAGTGAGCAGGAATCAGACTTACGATATTAAAATTAACGAGAAGACGGACAGGTGACTAAGCTTACATAATACTGCACATACTGTCCTTGGAAGATTCAGGTCCTTAATTTACTTTAACGTCTTCAATCTTATTTCAAACATCTACAACAATAAAATCATACAAAGAAAAAGGGGGGTACTATAAAAGCGAAAGGTGACTGACTCACTGACAAAACACAAAATGTCAAGAATCTACTTGACCTTTGAAGGAAAAATTTGGCAGGTATGTAATTTATATTATTATGGAAAAGTCAGTTATTGGTTTGCGACAGGGCCGAATTAAGGGGCCCTTCCCAGTCCGTCTATCGTAAACACGAACATGATTAAAAACAATTTGTTTCATCCAACGTCATTTTCGAAAACATACGAGTGAGTGAGAACGCGACAAAATCACACGAAAATTCACAAAACAACAAAACACAAAATTGTTCCAAGGTACGTGTTTTTAAAAACTATTTTTTTTTTTTGGTAAAAATGAACGGCCATAGTTCAGATAAAATTGTTGAAAAACAACTGTTTTTCATACGCCTTTACGGAGTTCGTTTCTTAAAAAAAGTTTATTTTTCATTACATAGATAACTAGATATAAACCATAAGATAACCAAAATAAATAATATTAAAAAGTTGTAACAACATTGTTCCTATAAGGAAAAATAACTCTTTTTTTACAACAAAATACATTAACATCTTTCGGACATTAGTATAAATCAACCATCATCTTCCTGAACAAATACAATATTTACATAATACATTGTCCTGTGTGGCGTGTCTGTAATATATATTACGCCAGGCAGCGCCATTTTTGTAATTAAACAATAAATAAAAATTCAATATCTACATAAAATAAACATCTTGGACGTACCGTTACTTAAAATTCCAATTATTATATTCTTGAGCAAAGGTACTTTCGGCCCTACGAAATGAAAATACACGTAAGGGCTCATAATACAAAAAAGATGAAAACTGAAAATTAAATTAAATACTCTAGCCACATTACTGGACCAAAAAAGATCTGCAAACTGATCAAAAACGTATCTTAATTTCGAAATGATCTATGAAACCTAAAAGTACGCACCAAACTGGTCTCTAAGAGTATCAATATAAGGTGTACAGGCCAATGACACTCACTCTCTGGGTCGCGGTGGTCCAGCAGGAAGTGCGGCTCCACGGTGACGCCGACGTCCTTGGGCGGGTCCCCCGGGCGCGGCCGCAGCAGGATGCCCTTGCTGTTGGCGGAGCCGCACTGGACGCTGAAGGTCACGTCTCGCTCTGGCTGCTCGTAGTACGTGCTCAGGAGGTCGAATGCCTGTGGACAATACGTTTACAATGTTTATTTGCTACATATAAAACAAAGCTATATTTATGTACACAAAAATGAATCCCTATTTCCCTTGGTCAAGGCATCGCGCGTGAACGGCTGTATTTGTAAGGAGAAGAAACAAATGCAAGAAAAAGAAAAGTTGCGCGGAACATTCAAGAATCAACAAAAACCACAAAAGAATACATAGGTCACGTTTTAGTTTCTTCAATAGGGTATTTTACTCTATATGAGAAAAAATCTATAAATATATTATTGAGATAGTTTAGGCAAAAAGCAGGCGAAAAATGTTACTTTTAGTTCATAAAATAACAAAAAGATTTTTTTAAATTCAGTTCAAAGTTTTCAGGTTTTTTAATCTGTCTTAAAACACCGTGAAATAGTAGCCGCCATGTTATTACGCCTTACGGCTGTGTAAACAAAAAATCGTAAACTGTCAGTCAACCAATTGGCGTATATAGGCTTTATACTTTTATTATTTTCGTAACCAACGTATTTTTTTCATTATTACACCTATTACAAAATATTATTTTAATTATTTAAAAATTATATTCAAATATCAATATAATATTAGGGCCTTTGATACACCGCGAACTGACGTCATTTCCGCAGAGCAATATGGCGTCCACTACGAGGCGATTTCGTCAATCTACGCGCGAAATTTCAATATTAAATATTTTGGTGCCTTTTTTGGCACATATTGGGTGATTAAAAATATTGTTTTTTTTTTGTGGCATATTAGCACTACAGGATTTAATTGGGACTTTTCAAAAATGGGTGTAATACCCTATTTCTGGAGGATTGACGCAATTAGTGTAGGTAGAGTAGGTAGGGTATAGATAAGGCAGGTCAGTAGATAAATAGGGACAGGACAACGTCTGTCGGTAACCCGACAGACGTATAAATGAGTAGCTAGTAATCTATCAATTAAATCTATTCTATTAAAGTTTCCATAAAGAGGGCCCTTCCCGGACCGACTATCGCCAACGTGAGCATGATTAGAAAAAATGTTGTTTCAACCAACGCAATGTTCCAAAACAACTAGTGAACGCGATAGATAGATATAGATAGTGCAATCCATGAAGACGCGCCCCACTCTTTTTCCTAATCGGTTGCAGTGCAAGTGTGCATCCATTCGCTGGTGTTGTAGTGCTATCGATACATATGTATTGTCTATGAGTGCGCACGAACACTACGATGACACATACGCCTGGAGAAAACTCCCCACACCCCGAGGCCTCCTCGACCAAAAAATAGTGGGGCGCGTCTTCGTGGATTGCACTATCTATAGCATGGATCGAAATTTGACGCGCGGAGAAATTACAAAACTTGTTCCAGAAAATATTTGTTTTTGAAAGAGCCTTATAAGTTTACATAAGTTTAAAGTTACGGTCAAGGTTACGAGGTTTCTATTACGATGTTTTCGTCACTTTTTCAATGTATGTGAACATTATGAACGTTGAGCAATTTCCAGAAAAAAAATGTGCAAGAAAGCGTCGAAAAGCTGTGCAGATAATTTTTCTGACGTCTTTACTAAATTGGTATCTCAATAAAGTTCTGTTTTTGTTAAAAAAAAGGAACCTAGATATCAACCACAACATGCCAAAATATGTGGAGGATTTTTTTTTATATTGCCATAATCACGTATAAGCGTTTGTATAGTTTTCAAACAAAATCTTCAGCTTACAATACTAGTAAAAAATTACCTTTTCAACATTGAGTAATCCGCAGCCCTGTGCCCAGGGCTCCACATGTGGCAAGTACGTGGCAGAGTTCTCTAGCGCCCTTTTCATTGAATATGGCGAATACGGGAGGTTTTTCGCTTTCAGGCCCGATATTAGAATCGCTGAAAATAAAACAAATTTCGATTAGTACTGCTAATGAAACGTAGGTCACTAACGGTGAGTTGCAGGAAACCAACATTAGTTTACCGGAAACTTTAAATTGATGTTGTCACTCTCCGTTTGATACAAAATGTGTTAAGTTCTTGATCTCTGTGGACTGTATTTTTCTGGTCGATTGAGTGAAACGACTTGCTAATTACTCGTTTTTATTTGTCACTTTTAATTGCTTACAGGAGTACACACAACACACAACGCACCTAATTATTTCACTAACGGAAGTAGAACATAGTGTAGTTTATGGCAACACAAAGTATTTTTAGACTGTATCAAAATAAATGGCAATTATCTTGATACAGACCAAAAATACTTTGTGTTGCCATAAACAAAATGTAAGGGATGGCATGAATTTAAAGTCTCCATTAAACTTTGGTTTGGTTTCATGAAACTCAGTGCAAGAATTATAAATATGAATGTGGACGGATGGAGAGGAAGGCCAAAGAAAAGATGGATGAACTGTGTGTAGAATGATATGACAGAGAAAGGAGTCAGTGATAGCAAGACGGTTGGCAGAACGGAATGGCAGAAGAATATGTATGCACTGCACCAACCTAAGTAACATGGCACAATGGGTAGTGTGGTGTGGCGTCACGTATAGCAGCACGTCACTTATAGCACATACTTTAGATAAGATAGACAAGATGATTAGAAGCTGGTCCGGTTCCATAGGACCATCTACAGTCTAGACAAAATCATACTGATTGCTAATTAAAACTATACTTTATATATTTAAATATGTATTTGTACTTGTATTATATAATTATAATTTTATTCTTTAGTGTACTTAATATGTATATTACTCTGGCTCACACACTATTCATTGTTTGTTGGATTAGGAGTGGTCGTCTACTGTATTATTAATTGTAATCATGTGACACTATGTCTGTACATCATTTAGCTGTAATTTCTTAACTTGTAATGCTTTGTACATACTGTAATATATGATTTTTATATAAGGTACATCGTATTCACGTAACAAAATATATTATAATTCTTGTAAATACAAATTGTAAACAATATTCTTTTTAAAAGAGTTTGTATGGAGTTTCTTGCCCATTCTTCTCCATACGAAACTACCATTTGGAATGGGCAACTAGATTCAAATTTTACAGTATGACGTTCAAAGTGCTTTTTAGTGGTCTAATAGAAATAAATGATTTGACTTTGACTTTGATGTGTTCATAGTTCTATTAGAATAGTATCACGTACGCACTGTGTATATAAACCGCACGTTGACCGATAAAGGGGGATCCCTGGCTCACCAGAGCTCCAGTGCACGAGGTAACGGGTGGAACATGATGTTTTCTTAACCCCTCCCTCTCCCTACATCGCAGTAGGAAGATGATGACCTCTAATTTTTTTTTTGATGTGACGACGTTATATTTGTCGATGAACACCGGCTGCACGCATGAAAAAGTGTCACGTTCCGCCTGTGCCTGATCGTGCAAGCGAGAGCGCAGAACAAGCGATAGAGAGGCACGATCGGTCCAAGCAATAAGCTCCGCCCACCTAGACGGAAGCCGTTATTTGCGTCATATATGTTAGCCATTAGGTTTTTTTATGACGTTATTACGTAAAACTATCGTCCGTAAACCGAATTTACAGACAACCGATTTTTTTTATTAGATAAAAAGGAATTCGGGTCTCGGAAAATGTGGCAGACCCAGACAAAGATGGTGGAATGTCCATGGCACTTACAGGAGGGATTGGTCCACACTAGCTTTAGGCAGAGAGGGTTGGAAAGAAGAAAGGGAGGACTTTGCCCTGCAGTAGGACAAAGAGGCTGAAAATAAAATAAATATAGAAGATTGGGACTAACCTACTGCGCCTGCGACGTGTGGTGCCGCCATTGATGTTCCATTCATTAGTTGACAATTTCTTAGCGTAAATCTGGAAGAATAATCTGTAATTTAAATCTATTTAATTTTGCAATTTATCATTTTATAATTTGTCTAATGTTATATTTTTAATGAATTGCACATCTTTTAATAATAATGTTGGGTATGCCTATTAGGGATTTATTTACACAGTATTAAAGATATGTGATTATCTTGTGTAATATGTTGTTGAGAAGCTTTGTTTGACAAATAAGAATAATTAAAAAAAAAATTGCTTAGCTGAATGAATTTTGTAAACTAAGGCAAATTCAAAATAAGTATGCATGCAAGCTGATAAACACCGTTGTTAACTCTAAGTTTAGTTTTATAGTCTGTGTGCAAGTGCTAGTCACCGCAGGGGTGAGGTGACGTGATGCGAGAGCTCACTGATACGTCAGCTTGTGACAACTGTCACCCCTCCCGCACCGCTCACACACCTCAGGCGGGGATTACCACTTGCCCGAGTATACAGGGCGACTGGTAATTAGTGTACGATACTTAACACGTGATTGTGTTCATGATAACAAAACAATTTTCCCAAAAAAAAAATGTCTCGCGGGTAACAGCTGATAGGTCACAGGGGGTCACAGGGCGCGCGTGAATTTCATACGGCTGTTGTGTTATTGTGATAAAAGTGAACCAGTACAAAAAACATTTTTTCTTTGGGAAAGTTGATAATAATAATAATAATATGTGGGGACATTTCACACATGGCCACCTGACCCCAAACTAGGGAGACCCTGTACTATGGGTGTCAGACAGCTGATATACATACACAAATACATTTTTAAATACATACATATGTATATAGATAAACAACACCCAGACACAAGGCAAACACAACTGCTCATCACACAAATATTTACCCTGGGCGGGAATCGAACCCGCGACACGCAGCACAGCAGTCAATCGCTCAACCACTGCGCCAATCGTGTCGTCAAAGTTGTTTCAACCACGTGTTTAAGTATCGTACACTAATTACCAGTCGCCCTATATAGTGTGCCAGGTGACGACGTCCCGGGGCCTCACCTGGCCACGGCGGCGACGGCCCCGCCGGGCGCGCACACGCTGAGCCCCGCGGCCCCGTCGGGCGCCGGGCCCCGCGAGCTCAGCTCTCACTGATACGTCAGCTTGTGACAACTGTCTCACCTGGCCACGGCGGCGACGGCCCCGCCGGGCGCGCACACGCTGAGCCCCGCGGCCCCGTCGGGCGCCGGGCCCCGCGAGCTCAGCTCTCACTGATACGTCAGCTTGTGACAACTGTCTCACCTGGCCACGGCGGCGACGGCCCCGCCGGGCGCGCACACGCTGAGCCCCGCGGCCCCGTCGGGCGCCGGGCCCCGCGAGCTCAGCTCTCACTGATACGTCAGCTTGTGACAACTGTCTCACCTGGCCACGGCGGCGACGGCCCCGCCGGGCGCGCACACGCTGAGCCCCGCGGCCCCGTCGGGCGCCGGGCCCCGCGAGCTCAGCTCTCACTGATACGTCAGCTTGTGACAACTGTCTCACCTGGCCACGGCGGCGACGGCCCCGCCGGGCGCGCACACGCTGAGCCCCGCGGCCCCGTCGGGCGCCGGGCCCCGCGAGCTCAGCTCTCACTGATACGTCAGCTTGTGACAACTGTCTCACCTGGCCACGGCGGCGACGGCCCCGCCGGGCGCGCACACGCTGAGCCCCGCGGCCCCGTCGGGCGCCGGGCCCCGCGAGCTCAGCTCTCACTGATACGTCAGCTTGTGACAACTGTCTCACCTGGCCACGGCGGCGACGGCCCCGCCGGGCGCGCACACGCTGAGCCCCGCGGCCCCGTCGGGCGCCGGGCCCCGCGAGCTCAGCTCTCACTGATACGTCAGCTTGTGACAACTGTCTCACCTGGCCACGGCGGCGACGGCCCCGCCGGGCGCGCACACGCTGAGCCCCGCGGCCCCGTCGGGCGCCGGGCCCCGCGAGCTCAGCTCTCACTGATACGTCAGCTTGTGACAACTGTCTCACCTGGCCACGGCGGCGACGGCCCCGCCGGGCGCGCACACGCTGAGCCCCGCGGCCCCGTCGGGCGCCGGGCCCCGCGAGCTCAGCTCTCACTGATACGTCAGCTTGTGACAACTGTCTCACCTGGCCACGGCGGCGACGGCCCCGCCGGGCGCGCACACGCTGAGCCCCGCGGCCCCGTCGGGCGCCGGGCCCCGCGAGCTCAGCTCTCACTGATACGTCAGCTTGTGACAACTGTCTCACCTGGCCACGGCGGCGACGGCCCCGCCGGGCGCGCACACGCTGAGCCCCGCGGCCCCGTCGGGCGCCGGGCCCCGCGAGCTCCAGCTGAAGGCGCCGCCGCACACGCGCGCGCGCATGGAGTACGCCGCAGACATCATCTCCGGCGACACGTACGCGCCCACGCCTGGGAATAGTGCATACGTTAATGTATTGGGACTGGATTTTTATGTGACGAAACATAATATCCCTTAATCCCCAAAATTGGTTCAGGGTAAATAATTTGGTACTAAATGAAAATAAAACCAAATGTATTAGATTTACTTTACCAAATGTTAGAAGTAGCAAATGTGATCTTATATTGAATGGAGAAAAACTGGAATTTGTTAATCACACGGTTTTCCTGGGGATCACGCTAGACGAGAAGTTACAATGGGGACCACATATAACATCTCTTGCGGGACGGCTAAGCTCAGCCGCTTACGCTGTTAGAAAGATAAGACAGTTAACAGACGTCGAAACCGCTCGTTTGGTCTATTTTAGCTACTTTCACAGTATTATGTCGTATGGCATTTTACTGTGGGGTCGGGCTGCTGACATTGAATCCATTTTTATTTTACAAAAGAGAGCTGTCAGAGCCATTTATAATCTACGTCGCTGCGAATCTCTTAGAGAACTGTTTAAAAAGATTAATATTATGACAGTGCCCTGTCAATTTATTTATGAAAATATTATGTATGTAAGAAAAAACATACATATTTTTGATAAATTAAGTGATCGACATAATTTTAATACTAGAAATAAAGATAAAATAGCTCAACCATTTTTTAGATTATCTAAAGTACACACATCTTTTATGGGGTACTCTGTTAAATGTTACAATAAAATACCTTGTGATATATTAAAACTAAATGAAACAAAATTTAAAAGATACATTAAAGGTAGACTTTGTAAACAGGCATACTATAAGTATACAAGATAAGAATGCTTGGGAACATGCTGGTCCGGCTCCATAGGACATAATTTAGTATAGACAAAATCAATTGATTGCTAATTCAAATGACTAAATCTAATACTACATATAATATAGGTACATACTATTCTTTATTGTACTTAATAGATTACTCTGGCTCACACACTATTCATTGTTTGTTGGAATAGAAGAAGTAATCGTCTACTGTATTATTAATTGTAAATATGTGAACACTGTGTGTCTATGTTCATAACTTAGCTGTCATTTTCTTAACTTGTGATACTTTGTACATACCATAATATAGTGATTTTTATACAAGATACATCGTATTCACATAACATAATCATTCTTGTAAATGAAAATATTGTAAACACCCTTTTTTAAAAGAGTATGTATGGAGTTTCTTGCCCATTCTTCTCCATACGAAACTACCATTTGGAATGGGCAACTAGATTCAAATTTTACAATATGACGTTCAAAAGTGCCTTTTAATGGTCTAATTGAAATAAATGATTTGACTTTGACTTGGACTTTGACTTAATCTCATGACAGTAAGTTTGAAATTTTCAACACGTGCTGACACGACATCGTGTAACATTTAATTTTATAGGTACAACGATAATCAATAAAATTTTAACTATAATGTAACGACTTCATTACAAATACAATTGGATAGATGACACCACCAATCAATAGGGTATTTTACTCTATACGAGAAAAAATCTATAAATATGTTATTGAGACAGTTTAGGCGTATAGCAGTCGGAAAATGTAAGTTTTAGTTCATAAAATAACAAAACAATTTTATAAATTCTATTCAAAGTTTTCAGTATTTTTAATCTGTTATAAAACACCATGAAATAGAAGCGGCCATGTTATTACGCCGTACGGCTGTGTAAACAAAAAATTGACAACTGTCAGTCAACCGATTGGCGTAATATAGGCTTTGTACTTTTATTATTTTCGTAACCAACGTAATTTTTTCATTATTACACCTATTACAAAATATGCTTTTAATTATTTTTAAATGATATACAATTATCATATTTAATATGAGCTCATTTGATACTAAACGAACTGACGTCATTTACGCTGAGCAATATGGCGTTCAGTAAGAGGCGTTTTCGTCAAACTACGCGCGAAATTTGAAAATTTAAAATTTAGATTCATTTTTATGGCACTTATCGATTGAATAAAAATTATGTGTTTTCTTTGGTGGCATATTAGCACTACAGAATTTCATTGAGACACTTTTCAAAAATGGGTGTAATACCCTATTGACACACTTCTTATGACCTATTCTAACGTGTTTTCCCCATATTTTTTTTATAATAATAGTATAATTTGACGCCACTTTCATTCACACATTGAAGCGCTACACCACCGAGCCCATCACGTGTATGCACTCACCTATGAGCGTAGCCTCCGCGATGTCTGGCGGCGCGCCCACAGTGCCGAGCGCGGGCCCGTGGTTCCCGCCCGACACATCACGTGTATGCACTCACCTATGAGCGTAGCCTCCGCGATGTCTGGCGGCGCGCCCACAGTGCCGAGCGCGGGCCCGTGGTTCCCGCCCGACACATCACGTGTATGCACTCACCTATGAGCGTAGCCTCCGCGATGTCTGGCGGCGCGCCCACAGTGCCGAGCGCGGGCCCGTGGTTCCCGCCCGACACATCACGTGTATGCACTCACCTATGAGCGTAGCCTCCGCGATGTCTGGCGGCGCGCCCACAGTGCCGAGCGCGGGCCCGTGGTTCCCGCCCGACACATCACGTGTATGCACTCACCTATGAGCGTAGCCTCCGCGATGTCTGGCGGCGCGCCCACAGTGCCGAGCGCGGGCCCGTGGTTCCCGCCCGACACATCACGTGTATGCACTCACCTATGAGCGTAGCCTCCGCGATGTCTGGCGGCGCGCCCACAGTGCCGAGCGCGGGCCCGTGGTTCCCGCCCGACACATCACGTGTATGCACTCACCTATGAGCGTAGCCTCCGCGATGTCTGGCGGCGCGCCCACAGTGCCGAGCGCGGGCCCGTGGTTCCCGCCCGACACATCACGTGTATGCACTCACCTATGAGCGTAGCCTCCGCGATGTCTGGCGGCGCGCCCACAGTGCCGAGCGCGGGCCCGTGGTTCCCGCCCGACACATCACGTGTATGCACTCACCTATGAGCGTAGCCTCCGCGATGTCTGGCGGCGCGCCCACAGTGCCGAGCGCGGGCCCGTGGTTCCCGCCCGACACATCACGTGTATGCACTCACCTATGAGCGTAGCCTCCGCGATGTCTGGCGGCGCGCCCACAGTGCCGAGCGCGGGCCCGTGGTTCCCGCCCGACACATCACGTGTATGCACTCACCTATGAGCGTAGCCTCCGCGATGTCTGGCGGCGCGCCCACAGTGCCGAGCGCGGGCCCGTGGTTCCCGCCCGACACATCACGTGTATGCACTCACCTATGAGCGTAGCCTCCGCGATGTCTGGCGGCGCGCCCACAGTGCCGAGCGCGGGCCCGTGGTTCCCGCCCGACACATCACGTGTATGCACTCACCTATGAGCGTAGCCTCCGCGATGTCTGGCGGCGCGCCCACAGTGCCGAGCGCGGGCCCGTGGTTCCCGCCCGACACATCACGTGTATGCACTCACCTATGAGCGTAGCCTACGCGATGTCTGGCGGCGCGCCCACAGTGCCGAGCGCGGGCCCGTGGTTCCCGCCCGACACATCACGTGTATGCACTCACCTATGAGCGTAGCCTCCGCGATGTCTGGCGGCGCGCCCACAGTGCCGAGCGCGGGCCCGTGGTTCCCGCCCGACACATCACGTGTATGCACTCACCTATGAGCGTAGCCTCCGCGATGTCTGGCGGCGCGCCCACAGTGCCGAGCGCGGGCCCGTGGTTCCCGCCCGACACATCACGTGTATGCACTCACCTATGAGCGTAGCCTCCGCGATGTCTGGCGGCGCGCCCACAGTGCCGAGCGCGGGCCCGTGGTTCCCGCCCGACACATCACGTGTATGCACTCACCTATGAGCGTAGCCTCCGCGATGTCTGGCGGCGCGCCCACAGTGCCGAGCGCGGGCCCGTGGTTCCCGCCCGACACATCACGTGTATGCACTCACCTATGAGCGTAGCCTCCGCGATGTCTGGCGGCGCGCCCACAGTGCCGAGCGCGGGCCCGTGGTTCCCGCCCGACACATCACGTGTATGCACTCACCTATGAGCGTAGCCTCCGCGATGTCTGGCGGCGCGCCCACAGTGCCGAGCGCGGGCCCGTGGTTCCCGCCCGACACATCACGTGTATGCACTCACCTATGAGCGTAGCCTCCGCGATGTCTGGCGGCGCGCCCACAGTGCCGAGCGCGGGCCCGTGGTTCCCGCCCGACACATCACGTGTATGCACTCACCTATGAGCGTAGCCTCCGCGATGTCTGGCGGCGCGCCCACAGTGCCGAGCGCGGGCCCGTGGTTCCCGCCCGACACCACCCACGACACGTTGTAGCGCTGCACCAGCGAGCCCATCAGCGCCCCAACGCGACTGACAAACCAGAAATAAATATCAAACAATACTTAGTGAAGCTATTTTCTTGAAAGCAAGAAGAAGAAGCTGGTCCATTATGGACCTGTTTGGCAAGAGACAGGAATAAATGGAAATCTTTAGAGGAGGCCTTTGTCGATAGACAAGCTGTTACAGACAAGACTTACTGAAGCTTCCATATTTTTAGTATATGCAGATATACTTTTAATATGTGGGCGACTGAGCTTTGCTCGGTATTAATAAATACTTCAATAAGCTATGCCATATTTTTTGCAGGAAAAACTACCCAATTTGAATATTTTTCCTTGCTGTCTCAACTTTTCCAGTAAAACTTACCCAGAATCAGACCAATGTGCATGCTCCCCGTAGCTCATATTAATGACATCCACCTTCATCTTCTTGGACAGCTCCATGATCTTGATGCACGCTCGCACCAGCGCAGTGCCGGTCTCCATAGAGCCGAGCCGACTGTCCCCGATGGTTAGGGAGATGATCTTGGCTCCTGGGGCAACACCATTCCGGTCCGGCTCGTCCGGGAAGAAGCCGGCTGCAATGGCAGCGACGTGCGTGCCGTGTGTTGCTGGGGATGAAGACAAATTAGTCAATAGGGTATTACACCCATTTGTGAAAAGTGTCTCAACAAAATTCTGTAGTGCTAATATGCCACCAAAAAACACAAAATTTTTATTTAATCGATAAGTGCCATATAAACGCATCTAAATTTTAAATTTACAAATTTCGTGCGTAGTTTGACGAAAACGCCTCATAATGGACGCCATATTGCTCAGCGGAATTGACGTCAGTTCGTTTTGTATCAAATGCGCTCATATTAAATATGATAATTGTATATCATTTAAAAATAATAAAAAACATATTTTGTAATAGGTGTAATAATGAAAAAATTACGTTGGTTACGAAAATAATTAAAAGTACAAAGCCAATCAGCTGCAAACAGGTTAATAATACTGAAAACTCTGAATTGAGTTTAAAAATGTATAGTTTTATTTTATGAAGCAAAACTTACATTTTCCGGCTGCTTTATGCACAAACTGTCTCAATAACATATTAATAGATTTTTTCTCGTATAGAGTAAAATACCCTATTAAGGTCTTCGAAATTTCCTATAGAAACCGCGTTATCAACTGAGTCGTCGGGACATAATGACATAAATCATTTCCTTATGTCTATCTCGCTTGCACTAACGGGCCTTATGGAGCCGCTTAGTGAAGGGCGTAACAATAAAATAAATATATCGATAAGTAACGTTTATCATCGTGTCTTGTTCATAAACTTTGACAAGTTAATGTTTTGATATTAAACTATACGGTTTAATGTGCGTTTAATTTAGTATGATATTAGTGACTACAAGACGCCGAAAATGCTGTAGAGGCAGGTCTGGAGGTCCTTGGGAAGTATTACTTAGATAACGATCTTAGACCAAACCCTTCAAAAACACAAGCATGCGCCTTCCATCTCCGCAACAACTCAGCTGGACGCACTCTAAACATCAATTGGCAAGGAGTCCCCATTGATAATTGCAGTAATCCGACCTACTTGGGTGTTACCCTTGACAGAGCACTGACTTTTAATAGCCACTGCCAAATAACTAAGAAAAAAAATCGGGTCCCGCAACAACTTACTCAGGTACCTAACATCAACCACCTGGGGGGCTTCACCTCACGTACTCCGGACTACTTAGCACTCTGCTTCTCTGCAGGTGAATACGCGTGTCCAGTGTGGCACCGTTTCACCCACGCCAAGGAAGTAGATGTAGCTCTAAATGAGACATGCCGTACGATCACCGGCTGCCTCAAACCGATCCCGGTCTCATCAACACTACGTGAACAGGTAGCCGTTTACCGATATAACTGTTCTGGCGTGTTGCACATTCCTATCTCTATTGACATTTATTACGACTCAATTGATCACGCGCTGAATACAGACATAAGAATGGGTATGAGTGTAATGCCAGTCGATAATATATCAATGTTTTATGCATCAAATATCAACTGATTCAGAACATTCATCTCAGGCATTAAATTATAGTGTTCATTTAACTGACGTTAGTAAGTACTGGCATAGTTCAAGATAAAGATTAAAAATAATGTTATTTTGCAAATAAGTTTTAGCGTAACGGTTGAGAAAAATTAAAACAAAATTCTTTCAGCTTCTTTTTTTAATCGAGGACTTGATCTGCCTGTAAATGATTTAATTGACATCTGTGTCACAGTATAAGTATTAGTACTACCGTACAGTAGCGACACGCTCCGCCTCCCTCCGAAACACTGTTCCTCACCTCTTCTCGCGTGGAACGTGCTCTCGAAACTGCTTTTAGTTCTCTCGGCGCGTAGACACACATACACGTATTTGTACAGTCTGTTATTTTGGTAGTAGTGTAGGCAATTACAAAATTGCCTACACTACTACCACAATAACTAATACTACTACCAATTATATCGTTTCGTTTATATGGAGTGTCGTGGGTGTGTCTGTGTTATAAGAACTACTCACAGCACATGCCGACGACCTCGAGCGTGTGTCCGTCATCGTGCACGTTGATGCTGACGGTCATCTCGTCGACGGGCGTGAGGTGCGCGTGTTCGTGTGTGACGCTGTACTCGCCCAGCAGGGGGCCAGATGACAGGTCCCCGCTCTCTGACGTGTCGATACATGCTCTGTAGAGAGAGAATAGAGTTCAAAATCGTTAACCAATTATTCCAAGACACAACTCGACCAAGTGTCAGGCTAATACGGGTGTAGACAACACCAATCAATTGACAAACTTTTTATGAGATGAAAACGATTTCCCCCGAAGACTTATTGATAAATTAAACGCGTTTTTAGGACCTAAGGGCATCACAAACGGCGAAGATACTATAATATTTAATGTTAAGATAAAATATTGCTCACCATACAGTTTGTATGAACTATCACAAATGGCTAAGTTACTACTAAAATATTTCATCTTATGCCAAAATGTATAGTGAGCGATACTTTATCTGAAATATTATAGTATCTTCGCCGTTTGTGATAGTTCATACAAACTGTATGGTGAGCGATATTATATCTAAACATAAAATATTATAGTATCTTCGCCGTTTGTGACGCCCTTAAGTATTTCTTTTTTAGAATTTGTGTTTCGTAACTATTGGTTAATGGTGTCAACTGTCAACTAACCAATTTTGGTTAATTGAGCTTAAAATGATTTCTTCAATAAAGCTCGCGTAGTTTAAATTTGTTTATCAAGACGCTTAAGTTTTGCTGTAAGTCGGCAGATAATTATGTCGACTGATGTTTTAAATAAAAATGAATAAAAAATTAATATAACTGCCACATGAGAATTTTGATGTACTGATGAATGATGTAATAGTGCAATTCGCAAAAGACCAAAAGATATTGTAACGCTCTGATGACTAGGACGTTAGCTGACGCGCGTGTTGTCGCATGTCACCACGCCACGTTTTTATATTTTTATCGGACTCGCACATGAAAGGTTTGGTAGGTACCACCGTAAAATATAGAAAGTAACATAAAGACAGAGCAAAAAACGCCTAAAAAACGGGTTTTTTGTAGTTAACCCCTTTAATTTTTAACTTTACTACATTTTTATTATTTGTTGTTATAGCGGACTCTGAAGCGAGGAAGTTTGAAAGTGGTGACAGAAAAGTTGAAAGGGAACCGTTTGTCTTGGTATGGGCATGTGAAGAGAAGAGCCCCCGACTCCTTGACAATTCAAAAGTGCCTGTAAATGGTTTAATTGAAATAAATGCTTTGACTTTGACTTTGAGACGAAACTCATGTGACCAAAAGACTCATCCAAACCATGAATATTAGTTTGGATGAATGGTGAGGGAGAGGAAGGCCAAAGAAAAGATGGATGGATTGTGTGAAGAATGATATGAATGAAAAGGGAGTCGGTGAAAGCATGACGTTGGACAGGACGGAATGGAAGAAGAAAACATGATGCGCCGACCCCAAGTAACATAGGATAAGGCCAGGAAAAAGAAGAAGATAGCGGACTCTGTGAAAATTTGAATAATCTACCTATTACGATTCAAAGGATACAGCCTACTGACAGATAGACAGCGGAGGTTTAGTAATAGTGTCCCATTGGCCACCCTTCAGATATAAAACCTTTAAAACCAAAAACTTTTCCATTCCTATAAACATGGACGTCAGCAATTAATACTTGAACAAAAGAACAGTATTACAATGACTTAGTAATAAACTTCTTAAGTCACAATAGACTCATTAATAGTCTAATTATCTACACATGGCATTTCATAAAACCTGTTTGTTATCATTTATGAACACTAGTAAGTGCCATTTGTATGCAGTAGTTTTACTAGAATTCTAGATAATGACATTGCCTTGCTATTTATAAAGGTAAATAGGAAAGTGTAAAGGATTCTAGGAATTAAACCTTGAACATATTGTTATAGATGAATATAAAATATTAATACTGGCCTATTATTGTCCCACTGCAGGGCCATGGCCCCTACTTTACGACTACTACCTCCTGTCAGCGACTTTGTCTGCATTGACGTCAGAATTAGGTCGAAGTCCTAAATTATTCCATGTGATCACGAAAACGGAACAAAAATAATTATCCTGTGTTCAATATCTGTATGTGACGCAAATTTCAAATAATTGCCTGGTATCAAATACGCTTACACTACACTTTTATGACAAGATGATGAAGCATCTACTAAGGAGCTTTTTTTCTTGAAAACGAAACTTTCCTTCTTTTAAAACTCTATCTCATTTATTTCTTAGAAAGTTTTTTTTTTCATCAGAAACAAATTCAGAATTGACTAATTTTTTTATAGTTTTCCGTTTTGACTAAGAATCAGTTTTTTCCCGCTTGACAGTTGACATGACTCTTGGAGTCATATTGCGAATGTTTCACTATTGGGTCTGCTAATAGGACAGTTGAGCAGGGCAGTTGAGCTCTTAAGCATAAACTTACACTTTGATCTGCCAAAAGTACATTGTAGCAGATCAAAGGGTAAGTTTACACTAATACATACCCTGTATCACAACCTAAGATCCCATTTTACGACATTTTGTGACATATTGTGTGTTATTTACATCATTTTTCAATTCAGCCGCAACATACCTCCACACAGTTCCATCATGGAACAGCACGCAATCATAGGTAGGTCCCACATCATGATACTTCTTCTCTGCAGTCTGCAGCACTTCCACTCTGGCTTCCAACTCCTCCTTTAAGAGTTTGTCATCTGGGCTCAATACAGGGTTCTTGGCTACTGAAATTCAAACAAACCTGTGAGTTAACTATATGTAGATTTTGGCGACAATGGTCATAGCCCTTTCCATAAAAAGGTCTTTGTAGGAAACTGAACAAAAAGAGAGTATTTCTTAGTAAAATATGTTGACTAATTATATAAATATCAATTATGGATGCGGAATAGAAAACACAAGTGATAAGTCTTAATTTTGTATTCATGAACAACAAATTCAACTTAGACAAAAAACTTGTTTGTTGTTCATCCAAAGTTGAGACTTAATACAACTGACAAAAGTTGTTATTATTTTATATATTTTCCGCATAATTTTGCAACGCGCGGATAAGCTACGTAGGCAATCTATTGTACTTGATACAAGTTTGGAGGCCCCAATATAAATAATAAAAATTGATAGCTGTGACTATTAAGGTTAATATTCCGTAACAATAAAGGATAAATATAAAACTTAGGTACTCTTATTGTCACATTAAAAAAAAAAGATGTCTCTGTAGAACCTTCAGCGACATTTGTAGACAATGTGAAATTATTATTTTATTTACATTAATTTCCATATTCAGTGTAACAAATAAAGTAAGTTTTTAATTATTAGTCCATCAAGTAGTTTCTGTGATGTTAGGGGGGTTTGGTTTCTGCACTTAGTTCTTAAATATGGACCATTGTATGTGGTTCCTGTGATTGATACTTCTAACAAGTTAATTACAGAGTGGTTAGTTATTTGTCTTTGTTTCTGTGAATAAGGTTTAAATTAAGGTTGTAAAAGACATCACAATAGATACATTACATAATAAACTCTTCAATATTTTACCAGTAACAGACTGATATTATTTATGTGAGTAAAAGAAATAAGAAGTCTTTACTCCCACTTACCAACATCAGTTTCGAAATCTTGCAAATTTTTATTAGCTTCAGCAAATGCTGGCTTGTATCCAACATCCCAGCCATGTTCCTTCCGATGCTCTTGCATGCGTTCCTTCAACTTTGTTGGGTATAAACTGAAAGGGTGTAATATACCCACCCGCCATAATCCTGATGGATTTTTCCACAGTTCTGGGATCTAAAAAAAACATTTTGATGAAATTTGTGTGTGTATCTAGTTGTATTTGTTATTAATATTATTATTAAACTAACAACCAATCTCTGCTTCACACAGTTGCAATGTTGATCAAACTATACATATAATAATAATAATTGTTTATTTAATAGAAAGACGCATACAAAAAAATATCTTAGAATTTAAAATAGAACATAGGTGCTCATTTGCCTGAACTAGGTGGAACCTGCGTTTCAGGCTAGGAAGTGCTTCTATGTATTTGTAATAAATTAACACTAAATTACATTTAAAAAACTTACAATAAAGTAATGCTAGTAGTAATTATGTAGACACAAAAATTATCTGCTACTAATTTTATTTGCATTCTACGAGCAAGTTTTCTGCCTGTTCATAAGAAACCTATTTTGAATATTGAAAAATTACTTTTTAACAACAAAAGTAATTCAACTTATAAATACTTAGTTCACTATTTAATCTATTGTACAAAAATGGACCTAGGAATGAAAAAAACCTTTCTGCAAAGACATATAAATCTGCCTCATGAATCTCTATCTTTTGCTAAAACTGCCATAAAATCCGTTGTGCAGTTTGAAAAATCTAAGCATACAGAGAGCAGTAGCAACTATATGACGACACGGTTGGCGCAGTGGCTGAGCGATCGACTGCTGCGCAGCGTGTTGCGGGCTCGATTCCCGCCCAGGGTAAACATTTGTGTGATGAGCACTTGTGTTGGCCTTGTGTCTTGAGTGTTGTTTATCTATATATGTATGTATTTACAAAAAAAATGTATTTGTGTATGTATATCAGCTGTCTGACACCCATAGTACAGGGTCTCCCTAGTTTGGGGTCAGATGGCCGTGTGTGAAAATGTCCCCACATATTATTATTATATTTTATGTGTACTACTAGCTGACCCGACAGACGTCCTGTCCCTATCTACCTACTTACCTACCCTACACCAACCTTACACCTACCCAACACCTACACTACACCTACAAAAAAAAAAAAAAAAAAAAGTATCCCATGTCCGTCTCCTGGTTCTAAGCTCTATAATAAAAGCAAATCGGTTCAGCCGTTCTTGAGTTATAAATAGTGTAACACTAACACGACTTTCTTTTTTAGATATAGATGTTGTGTTGTATTTTTATTTATACTACCTAGCTAATGCACACAACTTCGTCCATGTGAATTTCGGTTGATCAGCGGGTTATAATTTTTTGTGCAGAACTCTTAAATCTTTTTCTAAAATAAAAGTAGCCTATGTTACTTCTTATATCATCATCTATTTATACCTTTCACCTAACTACCTGTCTAGCTAGTCAATGAAAGTCCCATCAAAATTGGACCAATTTTGTCAGAGATTAATCAGAACAGACAGACATAAATAATAAAAATTGAGTTTTTGGAATAAGACCTTTGTAAACATTACTTACGCATTCAGTACAGTCAACAGCAAAAGTAGATGATCAAAATCAGAAATTCAATGCTAATGAATGGAGTTCCCTTCAGAACTGTGTGGCGTCAAACTGATTCAGAAGTATGTGTGTGACAATCACATACTTTTGAATCACTTCTACGCCACACAGTTCTGACGCGAACTCACACTAGCATTGAATTTCTGATTTTGATCATCTACTTTTGCTGTTGACTGTACCTAGATAGCTATTATTTTGATGTTACAAATATACACTTTTAAACATTTTTTTATTTGTATGGATTACATATACAATGTTTAAAAGAGTCACTTGACTTTTTCTACTATTCTATTCTAAATCTTCCTATTTAGAATCCCATTCTATTCTAAAAATAGTGTGAAGTCTATGTCAGATCCCAAGAAAATAAATTTCAAAAGAATAAAAATTGGGAACATTTAATTACTTGTATTTATTTTGGCCTGGCAATTTTTTCCTTACACTGAAGGAAAACATAATTATTATGGTGTTATTGGCATTAAGCCATTCAAATAAAACAATTACTTCATTGTTTTAGATTACTAATGGTAACTTGTATAAACCAGTAGTATCCCTGGTGAGGTAATAATGATATTAGCAATGTATTTAGCTTAAAGTGATCTTGTAATATTAATCAGGCCAAACAAGACCACAACCACACAGAAAAAACATACATTGTTTTCAAGATATTGAGTAAAGAATTAACTATTAATCAATTACCCACTCATTGCACACATTGGATGATTGGAGATATCCGAATTATCTGACCTACTGAAATTGCAAAATAATAATACAATACAATGATCATACCAAACACAGAAAAAGTCGGAAAAATAATCTAATTCCGCAAAAAAAAATACCTTAAGTTTGCGGCCCGTGAGACCGGTAATACATCCATCGGTGACTTTTTTAATGACAGTACTGGTGTCCACATCACCGGAGCCGCTGCAGTCGTACCTCTCAATAACCTTCGTCTCATAAGTAGTCGTCACCTGCAACCTCAGCAATACTTAATATCGGCCAAAATTGCAATAAATGTGCAACTAAACAAATCGTGACATGACAATTTTTTACCGTAAGTCCAGCAGCTGCAGGGTCCACACCCGAATCAAAAATGGCAATAACAGTGTCTCTGCCATCATAATTCGGATTTTTGTTGATAAATGAGACAACTCCCGTCTCTTTTTTAGGTAATAATCCCCAAACGGGGAAATCACAGTCGATCGTAGCGTCTGCCATTTTTGATGACCCGTTAACTAGTGTTGTCATTATCAAGAAAAATAAATATTTAATTAAAAAACATGGTAGTGTTTCCACATTAAAACCGGTCAAGTGAGAGAGTTAGTCAGTAAAGTACCAAAAAAAAAAATATCAAAATTGGTTTAGGAAATTATACAAAAGCAAGCTTATCTGGTCAACCATGGCCAGCTTAATGAAATCGTAAGAAAATTCAGAAAATTGTCAAGATTTGTCAGTTCTGGTCACGGACCAGCACGTCTACTAGATGTCTAGATCGTACAAAAATATGTAATAGGCAGTGCCTCTGATTGACATGAAAGACAGTTGCTCGTTACAGTACAAAATGGCTAAGTCCCCCGACTTCGTCTGCTATATGATTGTCGGCTATTGCGGACGCTGATGAAGTCAAAAGGCTCTAAGGCTACGCGCGCACTACGAATTTTAATCGTTGCTATTTTAAAAATGCGAAATAAAATCGATTGAAATAAAGGGAAAATCGCAAACAAATCGTTCTCGCAGTGCGCGGACTCTAGAATAGGAAGATTTGCGATTATTAGTCGCAACGATTAAAATTCGCAGTGCGCGCTTAGCTTAAGGGATCTTGCCACGCAAACTAGTCGTCCGTCGGCATGACCGCCGAGTTATGCCAGTGGGTTGCTCGGGGAATCAAAGGTATTACATACTCTATGGGGGAACCGGCGGCGGCGCCAGTACACAAACATAAAGTGCACATTAACGTTCTACCCGGCTGTCACTCACAACCGCAACTTATGCTCTGCGGCCGTCAACGGTAAATGCCGGCGGACTGATTATGCCGGCGGCTTACCCGTGCGGCAAAAACCCACCGGCTGTGCCGCCGGTATAGTGTGTACGAGTTTATAAATTGAAAACGTTACTGTCCTAACGCGATCACAAGTTATTTCTTTCTCTACTTCTAGTCCTTGGGACGTAGGATGATTAAAAATAACTTGTTGTCTCACTTTATATACGAGTTCAACTGTGGCAGAAACAATAGTTCGTTACATTAGAGTACTCTTTGCATTAGAGCGGATATATATTTATAGAGGTCAAAATATTGACCATCTGCTAGTCGATGGATCATAAAGAAAACATTGCTTAGAATTAAATACAAAAATATTACGATTAGCTTGTCTTATACGGGGTTAGACTTAAAAGGTCTCAAAGTAATGGTAGAAGTGTGCTGATTTTATGAAATAATGTGGTTCAATATTCTTCCAGCAGGCCTTATTATTTCTGGTGCTCTTGCATTCTCTGGATACGGACTCTGGTGGACTCATTATTTTGTACTTGGAAATGTAAGTCATAAAAATATGAACATGAAATATTTTCTTTAACAATAACTACTTACAAAGCTCAGAAAGATAATTCCTAAACAAGTTTATAATGAGATGACTGTTTTTAATAATATGTAATTTAATATGTGGGGGACATTTTCACACACGGCCATATCTGACCCCAAACTAGGGAGACCCTGTAATATGGGTGTCAGACAGCTGATATACATACACAAATACATTTTTTTTTTGTATATACATACATATAAACAACACCCAGACACAAGGCACACCAATGTTTACCCTGGGCGGGAATCGAACCCGCAACACGCTGCGCAGCAGTCGATCGCTCAGCCACTGCGCCAACCGTGTCGTCTGTGGTACCCATACTTGCCTATACGTTTCTTATCTTTATCTTCCATCCTGCCTGGTCGCCTGGATAAAGTTTGCAAATCAAACTTGACTCTAGTTTGATTTGCAAACTTTAGAGAGAGAGAGAGAGAGAGAGCGAATTACTCTAGTTACTAGAGTAATTCGCTCTCTCTCTCTCTCTCTCTCCGTCTCTATTCGTTTGAAAAATTGAACGGTATAAGAGCCAGTAAATTATTTATCAACCATGTAGGTACCTATTTATTTTTCAATTTAAAATCAAATTATGCGTTATGTTGAGACAATATGAGCGTGTATTCGATTCGTGACGAAAACTTCGTTTTGCGTTTTTCCTAAAGCAATATCGTAATGATGTGAGCAGATTATTATAAGAAAATTACGGCATTAGAAAGATTGTCTTGATTTAGAGAACTACAGAGTTAAAGTGTAATTTTTAATGATAGTTTTTTAAACGAAGGCAATTCCTTCATAGCGTTTTACGAAAATAGACGTCAGTTAACTTTCAGGACGAATACAACCACAGACTAGGACTACTTAGAGATATTATTACAACCATTACACACAGTACCGTGTGCGTTACGAATACGATTGCTCCGCCAAGTTACCCAAACCGAAATAAAATTCGTCAAAAAAATTGTCGGAATTTGTCGAAATCGAAGGGAACAAACCAAAAATTTGTCGGAGTAGAAATAAAGAAGTTATAAGGGTTTTAAGTTGGCCGCGCGAACGTAACGTGGAGGATTGCGCGGCCATGGAGATCTCGGCAACTACTTAGGTTAGAGATCTAATTCTTTTTTTCAATTGAAGACTGAATTTGTCAGAAATTGACGAAAAAAGAATTATAAGCTCTAGATCAATGTTTTACGAAATATTCACCTTGGAAGTTATGGCCGCGCAATCGTTCACTTGTTGTTTCTTTATTGTTGATTATTTCTTTAAAACTAAGAGTTCATACAGTAAAACTGTTACAAGAAGAAAGGTCCTAATTTGTCCAAACTAACCAAGGCAATAAATACTACTAAGGTTTGGTTAAACAGACGAAATCAGTTCAAAACAAAAAGTACGTGGCCGCGCGGTCGAACCGTTACTTTGTATGCCGGTATCTCGCTATCCATAATTGCTAGGAACGCGTGTAATCTCAGAAATGAAGTTATTTCTGAATACAATGTTCGAGCAGGGTAACCACCATTTCGATTTGATTTGGGAATACCTCTAACTGGAAACTAGCAATTAAGTATAAAAATCATTAAACACATCTAAAAATCATCTAAAACCATCTAAAAATCATCTACATTTCAATAATTACCTAGTACATATTCATCACAGCTTGCAAATTTAACAAAAATATAAAGTTAACAAAAAGTCAAGAAATAATAAAATAAAATTCTTTTAAACCTCTACAAAACTATTTTCAACAGACTTCAAAATTTTAATCCAGTTCTGACAATGGCGTCCATGAGAAAACCGTATAAGTCTTAAATTTGCATTAAGTACGTGCGCGATTTGTTACGCGATTTCTCTGGCAAACGTAACCCGATTTTGAAAATTCATCTTTTTATGGATAGGGTATGCTTCAGGGAAGGTCCCATATAAATTGTATCCAAATTGATTCAGCACTTTTTGAAAAAATCAACAAATACCCAAAAATTTTATATAGACGACGTTTTAGTTTCTTCAATCTTTGGAGCAGTTGACTTTCAATCTCTTCTTAATAGATTTGGATGAGAAGGAGGCGGTTTACTAATGTTTGCCATAATTTAAAATGTCATAATTTTATATGCCATAATTTTATTTGCCATAATTTCATTAGAAATAATGCTTCAGTGGCTATAATCGTTAAATTACATAAAATCATTTTCAATAATTTCATTGGTCATAATCGATCAAGTGTCATAATAATGTTAATCCATAAATTTGTTTGCTATAATTTTTATTTTCAATAATTTCGTTTTCCATAACATTTATTCACCATTGCCCACTACAGTTCAGTACGAGTACAACCGCCTGCAAGGTTGATGTTATGATCATGATAACAGATACAGATTTTTTAATCACAAGGAAACCTATAATTAAATCTTTTCTATCAATTTGCATAAAATTTTAAGACCTATATAATATAACTTAACGTATATTTGTTTCTCCTAATTATATTTTTGCAATAACATTATTTACGTATAACGTATATAAATAATGATTAAGCATAACATTCTAAAGCATACATTTATTTACGCATAATGATATTAAAACATATTTTTACCATGCATGCAGTAACCACACAAACATGTAAACAAGCATACACCATGCATGCAGCAAGCAAGCATGCAGAATGCAAGCAAGCATGCAGCATGCAAGGAAGCATGCAGCAGGCATGGTTTCTGTCACGGCTCCGGCGCTGCGGGGCTCCGGCGGTCCCAAGCGAGCTTATCGTCGCAGATGTGTTTTACGCTCACCTCCGCGGCTTCGGCTTGCTGGCCGGCCACGCCGGCCAGCCTCAGCCACGGCGGCGATCGTTAAAACCACCTGCTCCTCAGCTCGCGGGCCGCCTCGCCCCTCCGCGCCTTCGCGGGCTTAGATTACACTCTAGTGGTAGGGCAGATAAGACTACGTGGAGTCGGTTTTGCAGCGATTCGTTTCTGTCACTAACTTTTGTAGCACAACTTATTGTTTTTTTTTTAAGACAATACTTTAGCGTGGCACAATAGATTTGCACATTATGCCTAGTAACATTATGCGAATTTAATTTATGCCAAAACAAATGTCGAAATATTATTTGCTACGCAAATGAGCACATCAGGCGCTCGGCGGTTGCTGCCGCGGCACGCTCGCTACGCTCACTCGTCACAACCTAATCTAATCTAAAGATTGCAGATTACTGTAATAAATCATTTGGTTAGTGGGTGGACTTAATGACATTAATTTTTGTACAAAACAATAAACGTTTCTAAATTATATTACTTAAATGTTGCTTATGTCAAGTAACGATTATAACATATGTTATTATGGCAACTAATTTTATGGCAAATGAAAGTTATGACTACACTGACACACACACACACACACACACACACACACACACACACACACACTACACACACACACACACACACACACACAACTACACTGACTATATGACAAACGTTATTAGTATAAATGATAATAGTGCAAGTAAATATTATGACGGGGGACGATTATAGAAAACAATAATAGTACAAATGATTTTATGGAAAACAAGACAATACCGAAGGAGGCACTAAAAAGCGGAAAATAAAAAGCTTTTTACAAAAAAAGACAACCGCCTTCAAAAATTAAAAAGTGAAGAAATCAAATAATACGAATTATAATTCAGGTTACACCTCTAAAACTATAGATGATATCTCATCTGATCTAGAGAAAATGGATGCAAACAGGTTTTCTTAACCGACTTCAAAAAGGAGGAGGTTCTCAATTAGATTGTTTTTTTTTATGTATTGTACACCGATTACGCTGGGATTTATGATCCAATTTACGTGATTCTTCTTTAGTTTGTGTGGAATCGTTGCCATTTAGTCCCATAAAAATTTAACATAGTTTGGCAGAGTAGTTTTCATTTTATGAACATTTTTTTTTAATTTGTTTTATGTTTGACCACGCATATTTTTTTTCAATTCTGTCCGATTTCGATGATTCTTTTTTTATTTGATAGTTGTATACCTCTAGTTTAGTCCCATATAAATTTCAAGAAAATATTCTAACCTTAAGGATAGAAAATTAAGGGGTGGGTGAATTTTTTTGGTGTCACCGTTTCGTAATTAAACTGTATGATAAGAAGTAGGCGCTAAAAATCTAAAAAAAAATTGTACTTTAATCTCTAAATTAACTATAATTGTAGGCGTAGCAAAGCACCAGACAGTTCCAAGGATTAGACGAATATATTCAATACCACCTAACAATTTATAAACATTCTGTTAAACTATAATATTTTGAGGTATTGGCAGACCTCAAAACATAGATGTTGTTACATGACTGTAACAACCTCGTTCTATTTAAATCAAATGTACTATCTTTGATATTAAGTCCTAAATATTTAATTCAAAAATTAATTCAATTTTCTGCATCGTTTATTCTCCCAATCATGATGTAATAGCATCTTCCAAGTGAATTGTGAAAATGTTTATTATTATCTAAAAACGGTAGAAATACGTTTTTTCTCTGATGGGTCCGAATCCATGCACATACGAGTACTTAATGTAACTAGCGCTGAAAATAATGTCATTTGTCACATATCTAATTATTGACATTTACAAGATTTATATCTACTATATAAAAATAAGTCGGGTTTTCCTTCCTGACGATATAACTCCAGAACGCATGAACCGATTTTCACGGTTTAGCATTCGTTGGAATGGTCTCGGGCTCCGTGAGGTTTAGCGTAGGTGTAGGGTAGGTGTAGGTAAATAGGCAGGTAAGTAGGCAGATCGGGACAGGACAACGTCTGTCGGGTCAGCTAGTTTAATAATATAAAATAAATTTTGCAGATCTTGTCCAATGTAATTACTAGTCTTCAGTTAAAAGTATTCCCAAATCAATTCATAATCATGGTTACCCTGCTCGAACATTGTATGAGATAACTTCATTACATGCGTTGTAAACTGTTCTGAGGGTAAAACGATATGTCCTTCTAATGAGGTTCATAATATGTCGAATTAATGGATGTTCACATAGCAATCCTAGCAATTATGGATAGTGAGATATCAGCATACAAAGTAACGTTTCGACCGCGCGGCCACGTACTTTTTGTTTTGGACTGATTTCGTATGTATAACTAAACCTTAGTAGTATTTATTGCCTTGGTTAGTTTTGACAAATTAAGACCTTTCTTCTTGTAACAGTTTTACTGTATGAACTCTTAGTTGTAAATAAATAATCAATAATAAAGAAACAACAAGTGAACGATTGCGCGGTTATAACTTCCAAGGTGAATATTTCGTAAAATATTGATCTAGAGCTTATAATTCTTTTTTCGACAATTTCTGACAAGTTCAGTCTTCAATTGAAAAAAATAATTAGATCTCTAACCTAAGTACAGTAGTTGCCGAGATCTCCATGGCCGCGCAATCCTCCACGTTACGTTCGCGAGGCCAACTTAAAACCCTTATAACTTCTTTATTTCTACTCCGACAAATTTTTGGTTTGTTTCCTTCGGTTTCGACAAATTCCGTCAATTTTTTTGACAAAGTTTTTTTCTTTTTGGATAACTTGGCGGACCGATCGTAACGCACACACAGTACCTATGCTAAAATATTATCATGTTCACAGCTCTTTACCTATTAATCCTGTACGGTTTTGTCCACTTTCCACTTGGTCACACTGTCGTTGCTTGCAATATTTTGTACCTAATTCTGGCAACACGCAGTTTACTGTCATTCGAATTACGAAATTATTACTATTGTGTTTAGTACGATAATTTTTCATTATGTGGTACGAAATTCTGCCCAGCGCCTTCATTATTACGGCTGCCTTAGGTTTGCCAGGCTGGGCTCTATATCACATTCACAATTTAACATTAGGCAACGTAAGTACACTGACGAACAATGTTAGATAACAACCCCGCTGCACAGTGTCTTCTTCCATAGATCATACAGAATATTAGACAGTTAGAGAGAGGAGTTTATAATAAGTTTACAATTTTTTTGAAAGTTCACAGATTATAACATTTATCTTATGTATATGGGTACTCCAACCTCGTCCTCCAGCAACATAGCCTTCTGGACAATCGGACGTGATTTTCTGTGTAATGTGAAAAGATTTTAAAGAAAGTAAAAACCTAATCGTCTATTTACAAATGCCTTGCTGCTTTATTGTCAGATATCAAACAACAATAGTATTAATAAATGTGAAATAAGTAATAAGCCTGCATCCAGCAGCTGTAGGTATATGAAACATTAAAAAGAATAAATTTTTTGCAGCACTACAGACGCAACCTTATTGATAGATGGGATCGTCACATGTACCAGAGGGACCTCAGACTAACCCAAAATCCCTACCACATTGCAGTAAGATTTCACTAATTAACTTAATTATTGCCAGAAGTTTTAATATGTTTTAACAGATGTACTGTTACCTCAGATTATCACTATTGGGTACTAAAATAATCTATTTTATTTTCAGGGACTGGAAACACTTAAAGAAGAAAAGAAAGAATAAATACCTACATCAGAGTAGAGTTAATTTAATTATGTTCTAGATATTTTGGTTGAAAATAAATTTATTAAAATTAACCTTTTAAGTTGTTACTACTTAGTGCAAAACATTTTTTTCTTCTACTCGGCTTCCAGTCTAACCTGGTGCAGCTGAATGCCAGTTTTCCATGGATCGAGTGCCTATCTGACCGCCACAACCCAGTTACTGCAGCAATATAAACACCAAAATTATAATCTATCTTTATTTCTAAAGAAGATAAGAAGTATACCATACAAGAAGTGGTGTCAAGTCCTAGTTTGTTTTAGATAATATCTTTCTGCTGCGCTTCAAAATAAGAGGTACTTTCCTTGGAAAGTTTATTTTACGTTCATCCAAATAATATGTTTTGAATGCATGATCCACAGACTCAATCTGTTTAGGTTTGATTTTCAAAGGGTGTGAATATGTTTCTTTTGATTTCATTACAGGATTTGTAGAGTTTGCCAAGCTTGTCAGATTTACACATTCTTCATTTGTTTTAATTACTGATGGTGAATAATTACAACTGGAATCGTCAACTTTGCTGCTCTCGGCAGAGCAATGTTTTCTTTTGTAGTGTTTGTGCATACTATTTCTTCTTACAAAAAATTGGTCACAAGTAGGGCAAACAAATACTGTATGCTTATTCAGAACCTTTGGATTTAGACGGGCAAGTCTAAGTCTTAAAACTTTACGTTTTTCAGTTCTAGGTTTTATATTAGTTGTGGCTGTCTTTATAGCAGTTAATTTATGCTTATTTTGTAGAGATAGAAATATTTGGTATGCCAACAAACTGGTACTTGAAGTTCTACCTGACTTAAGGCCTTTGTATTCAAAATTTTCTGTATTTATAGATATGAATCCAGCTTTACTGCCTTCTGAATTAGATAGACATAATATATCAGTACCCTCTGTGAGACCATGTATAATGTGGCCAAGATTCTGTAAATTATCTTTACATTTTGTGAAAAATTTGTAACTGTTTATTGCTTCTGATGAACATTTATTACATACTGCATTAAATATTGAAAGTTGGTCACTTATCTGGAACAAAATTGTATTTTTAACAAAAATAGAACATACCTACCTCACTACTCATGTACCTACTCAAGCCTAATAAAATAACCTACTTGTGTCAACATTTATCAAAAACATGTAGGTACTATCAATAAATGGGCATGGGCTTACTACCTACTATAAATCAATGCAAAGAAGCTTAGCACATTTATGATTTATGTAGAGTATGTTGGCTTAGCAGGCTAATAGCTTATTGGCAAAAGAGAACTGCCATGTAGCTCTATTTGACCATGGAGTGAATGATAGCATGGTTAAATATTTAGTTTCCAAAGATTTAGAATAAACTGGCACAATACTTCTGCCTATCGCTCGCTGGAAAGCAGAAGGTGGGTAGTAGGTTGGCTACAAATGGGGTTGCTATAAATTATATTATGAAAAAAGTAACTTCATAGTAGGATTTTACCTCGGGACTTAAAATATTAGTCAGAATATCAATCATATAAATTTCATCGTAAGTTTTATCGTGTTTCTTTACAAAAACCTTATCTTCTATGTGTATCGCGCAGTCTGCTACAGTTTTGAAGCACAAACAACAGAAATGGTTTCGTCCTAGTATTATGCTGTTAACAACGCTGCCCTTTATTTGTTGCATTTTGAAAAAATATTTAGGTGCACTTTTCATACGGTAGCTAGTAAAAATAATAATAATATGTCTCGTTTTAAAAGTTGTGACTGAGACATCGGCTTCTCCGCTTAGCGTGACGTCATTGTAAACCATCGAGATAAGATTATTATTTTTTTTGTAGTAAAACGCCTCCCGTCGTACTAGACTTCGTAGCCCATTTCGAAAGAAAATCGATGAATTATTTTAAATAAATAAATCCAGACGATTGGCGCACCGACAACTAAGTGTGGTCCCATGTGGTCATGCATGATATCAAGGCCTATGTAAGAAAGAAATAAGACACCCTCAGGTGGCTCGTGGGGCCAGTGTTTGCCACCGTAGTAATGTAAAAAAAACCGTCGCGGGTCTCTTGAATTGTGGTATAATGGTCTTCTGATGACTAGGCAGCAAGGTCTCAGGCATTAGCCTGTTCCGTCAGGAACAAATTTAATAAAAAAAAAATTCAGTGTGTACTTATGTACGCGCGTGAGAAGTTATACTTCTTCGAGTCACAAAATAGCAACGAAGGCAGTAAGTAGTTCAGCATGTACGTCAGAGATGGCGTTGTTTACAATTACTCCCGTGAGAATTTTGTGTGACGCTGTGCGCGCGCATCGTAAAATTTCACTCTCATCATTTTTTCATAACGCGCCTAAAGAAGTATAACTTCAAAAATTCAGTGTGTACTTATGTACGCGCGTGAGAAGTTATACTTCTTCGAGTCACAAAATAGCAACGAAGGCAGTAAGTAGTTCAGCATGTACGTCAGAGATGGCGTTGTTTACAATTACTCCCGTGAGAATTTTGTGTGACGCTGTGCGCGCGCATCGTAATATTTCACTCTCATCATTTTTTCATAACGCGCCTAAAGAAGTATTACTTCAAAAATCTATGGTTTTTAGCGCTGACAGATTGACATGATGACATTGATGACTCTAAGGCAATGACGTATAAGGTCTTTGTGACTCATTGACTAGCAGACTGATTCACAGAGTACATTACCATTACCACAGTATTACAATTAGGAAATATTGTAATACTGTGACATTACATTGTAAAAAGACATTCACATTCTCTGAAGACTGATTGTGGCCTAGGGATGGTCTAGGATTATTAAAACGTATAGCACCAAAACCAAAACATAACAAACAGTGTACAAAGCCAGCGCGCCAGCTGTATAGCGAGCGCTCTATAGTAATATAATGTAACGTAACGTCTCAACAAATTAAACGTGTAAAAGTATACTACACGCGCACAGCGGGGCCTGAATGGGAAAGTAGTATAAAGCAACACAGCGCGTTTGGGTGAGTTCGGGCAACAGTTGGACCGCGGTAATTGTTTTTAATACACATGTTGTGAATTAAAAACGAATACCGCGGTTAATAGTATTATATATTATTTTATTTTTGTAAACATAATCACGAATGTATAGCGAGCGCTCTATATAATGTAACGTAACGTCTCAACAAATTAAACGTGTAAAAGTCTACTACACGCGCACAGCGGGCGGGGCCTGAATGGGAAAGTAGTACCTATAAAGCAACACAGCGCGTTTGGGTGAGTTCGGGCAATAGTTGGACCGCGGTAACTGTTTTTAATACACATGTTGTGAATTAAAAACGAATACCGCGGTTAATAGTATTATATATTATTTTATTTTTGTAAACATAATCACTAATATATAATAATTTTCTTATCTCACAAAACTTTAATAATAACATTTAATCAATTTTATTATAGGCAGTCCGAAACCTGGAAAGTTCATTGGTGTAATCATTGCGGCGCGTTGGGACTACGAGATAAAATGATAACGTCTACGTGTTTCGAGTTTGTAACGAGGCTAAACTTCGTAGGTAGGATTAATATCAAAATCATTTATTCTCTCTTCAGGATTGAAATAAAAAGTTTAGGTTAGGTCGTTTATAGTTTACTTAAATTATATAGTTATATACTTGAGTTATTGTTATACCTTTCTTAATAAAGTTATTACTCAGTTATTTTTGTTTTAGTCATAGTTTAGAAATAGTAAGTAGGTACTCGTATTTAACAAGAAAAAGCAGTCTTCACAAAATAATGTCAGTTTAACTTCAAAATGTAGGTTTAAGCTATTAATTTTATCATCACAATGAAAATATTCTTAAATAACTTTGTTATTTTAAATAAGAAATGAATAATCTCCTAGATAATACTTTTGCTGTCTTTGTTTGTTGCCTAAATCAATTGTGGCAATACTCGAGAGTTAAAACTCGAGTTAACTCGAACTTAGCACAACTCGAGTTAGTAAGACATCTCTAGTGCCTTCTCTGTCTACGTCGAGGTTAAATAGGTTAATGTCTTAATGTAGTAAATTTTTTGTTTACAAAATAAACCGCTAGCCTCTAAATTTGTAATTTTCTAGGCTCTTGAACATGGATAACTGTTTTGTGGACATAACAATAGAATTCTTAGCGGTTGCCTTCCACAGCATTCTTTATTATGCGTCAGTTTACCCCAAAAGTATTTTTGAAACTCGTAAAAAGTACAATATTGTTGTGTATCGTTCTATTCATCCTGAAGTGAATCAGTATCTGGACCTGTGCCTAAAAAGTATAGGGGAATGTCTGAAATGTGATCAACTAGCTTGTGTGGAGTTAGTAGTTACAGATAATGAATACAAACCTTTATTAAAATTCGTGTTTCAATTCGATAAGAACAGTTATTTTAACGAAACAATAGATGCATATCTGGTACAATGTGAGCAGAATTTGCGGGCTTTTTGCTTAAAGATTTCCTCTGTGAGTAATAATTTTAAAGACTTGCCAGAAGATTGCAGTTTTTCAATTTACATTCATACAAATGAGTCTAATGCTGTTGCCATGTCGACTAATCCTGAATTTGAAGAGTTCCCGCTGGTTGAAGTGGATGACAAGCGAGAGGAGCCTGATAGAATAATTCCACTCAGCAGATTTTCAATTAGGAGTTATGCTGTAGACACTTTTGTGGAGTTGAAGTAGAAACTGTGATTGTTCGAGAGAGGACTCTAGTATAAAAAAAATCTCAAGTGTGGCATACAGCATTGTTATGGCAGTTGAAGTTATAATGTGCCTACTTTTCACATAGAGTTATATTTTTTTAATGCTGGATGTGGTCCATAATTTGTGGAATTAGGGGGAGGATAATATTTGTCTATGCTGCTAGTTATGCCAATATAGATAACAGAAAATAAAGTGATGTGTAATATATTTCCAGTTCATATCCAACTCCAGTGACTAGAATTAAATGGAAATAAAACTGCACATACAATTTTCAGTTAGTGAAACAAGTGGAACCTAGCTGAAACCTTGTAGAAGCGCAGCTTTTGACTATTTTTACACAAAAGGAGCACCACAAAGCAGGTTGTCTACTTTGGCAGTAAAGCAAAGATATTTAAAAAGAGCCTGGGCAGTGGAGTTCTATCAAAAAAGTTTAAACATCTAGTATAACAACGCTCCAACTCGTTTTACAAGACATTTTGGAAAATACATATATTATTTAATAGTATTTGGGTGTCTTAATAATTATTTTTTTGTTTATTAGTAAGTACAAAATTCTTGAATAATTATTTACTAGCTTTAAAGACGAATAAGCAGTTTAACTCTAACTTAATATGTTATGTGGTAGATTATGTTAAAATTAAAACTAAGAATAGGTACATAGTGTACTTACCTAACTAAAAGTAAACCAACCTAATAAATAAAATTAAAACATGTTCTATGATATCCATCTTTTACTTTTATTTTAATTATCTACATTTATGATTACAGTACAATAATGTGTCTGATTTTATAAGTTAGTGTAATTAAATATTACGACAGTTTCTCAGCAGATACCATCTTCATTCTTCAACTTAACCCTCAAGCATCTCAATCTTGAGTAAATCTCATCCCAGTCCACATAGGCTCCTATTAGTTGCCTGACATTATTCTCACTGTCCTCGTATGCGTTGCGGCCGTGTAACAACCTTATGTTGTTAAAGCACAGAATCTCTCCAGCTTTAGTTTTAAACCTCGCAGCGAACTTATGGTTCAAAGCTAGGAACATACCATGAGCTTCATACCACGGCTTCACTAAATCAATCGTCCCAGGGAACTGACTTCCTC
This sequence comes from Charanyca ferruginea, assembly GCA_947361185.1. Lineage (NCBI taxonomy): Eukaryota > Metazoa > Arthropoda > Insecta > Lepidoptera > Noctuidae > Charanyca > Charanyca ferruginea. The sequence continues at coordinate 1,775,722 of OX376058.1, read as the reverse complement.
TTTGCGGAATCGAAAAGTTTATTCTTATTATTTCGCCATGACGATCTAAGCAGATTACGGGCTCGCGGTGCAGCTTAAAGAATTCGTTGTCATCTTCTGTGCCAACATCCCTCCACTCAATTTCTGTCTCAGTAAGAAGTTTATATTGTTCAGGGTGATTCTCCTTCATATAATCTGCGACAAAATGGCAGTCCGATAGCAAATTCTCACCTCCTCGACTAGCTGTTTGAACTAAACAATGTAATAAGTTAGCTCCTGGACAATACTCGTAGTAAGGTAGGTCAGTGTGTAGCTGTAAGTTACTTGATAAATACGCTACGTTACTCGTATTCGGAACATTTCGCACAACAAACTTGATGCCATAGTGTGTCCTTTTAGTAAATCCAATTTTATTAACAACGGCGTCTATAGCTGTTTCGGAGTCCGGTGTGTTTTGTATTAACGCGACTCCGTAAACAGATAACTTGTATAGCCAGTCGTAGAGAGCCTGGTCGGAATGTAATATGTCGTTGTAATTATGTTTGGAGAATATTGCATTGAAATCTTCGTTATGCCACGTAATCTTCTTAGGTTTGTAGATAGTTTCCGTGTAATTCTTCTGATTTTCAGGAGTGAAACCTCTGAATTTGAGCCAATTCAAATTGAATTCAGATATGTGTCCATCGTTCCAGGTGACTTGCAGAACATTTTGATCCTTAGAGACGTTTTTCGGCTTTACGTTTAGATCAAAATTGCTCCAATCCAGTATTCTGCTTTTAGCTGAAGTATGATAGCACTGTTCACACTGGCAGTTCTCTCTTAGCCACACGTACGGGAATTGCAAAGATTGACCTCGAATTTCTACGTTTAGTAAATCGTCAATTTTATTTTTGAAAAGCGAATTCTGAGTGTGAATATGTTTGATACAAGATGTTGAGACGGTTGGCAACAATTTAGTAAAGTTTTTCGCCCTCGTAGCGAGTCTCAAGGCAAACATGTTGACGTGCATTTCCGAGCGCGCGAGCACCACACTGAGATAAAATGATGATATTATAATTTACATTTATTAAGGTAATGAACCGGGATGTTCCTCTATCATATTATTATACCTAACAAACAAGCAATCTTTGTGAAAGAAAAGCGATTCTGTCTGCGATTATTTAAATCTTCTTGTATGTGGGTGCAAGTTGCAAGATTAGTTCTATCTGTACCTATAAAATGTGTAGTTACCGTACAGACGTACCAAATCATCTGTGAAATGGTAGTTTTTGAAACTATAAAGGTAGGTACTTAGGTACCACGGCCTAGAAAAAAAGGACTCCGCGCCACGCATAAATATCGAAAGTGAAACACCCTAAGTAAGCCGGACCGTTTTACAAACATGCCTTACGCATACCTACATTTACACCATAGTCACGGACTAGAAAAAATAGAACTAGAATCGAAAGTACCGACCGTTGTAGGTATGTGTGCGTCAGTTCTTTTCTTTCTAAAGTCAAAGTCAAATCATATTTCAATTAGACCATTAAAAAGGCACTTTTGAACGTCATCATAAAAAAATATAAAGTTGATTCTAGTTGCCCATTCCAAAAGGTAGTTTCGTATGGAGAAGAATGGGCAAGAAACTCCATAATAGGGTATCTTACTCTATACGAGAAAAAATCTATAAATATGTTATTGAGACAGTTTAGGCGTAAAGCAGTCGGAAAATGTAAGTTTTAGTTCATAAAATGACAAAACAAATTTTTAAATTCAATTCAAAGTTTTCAGTATTTTTAATCTGTTATAAAACACCGTGAAATAGTAGCGGCCATGTTATTACGCCGTACGGCTGTGTAAACAAAAACTTGTCAACTGTCAGTCAACCGATTGGACATAATATAGGCTTTGTACTTTTATTATTTTCGTAACCAACGTAATTTTTTCATTGTTACACCTATTACAAAATATGCTTATAATTATTTTTAAATGATATACAATTATCATATTTAATATGAGCTCATTTGATACAAAACGAACTGACGTCATTTACGCGGAGCAATATGGCGTCCAGTAAGAGGCGTTTTCGTCAAACTACGCGCGAAATTTGAAAATTAAAAATGTAGATGCATTTTTATGGCACTTATCGATTGAATAAAAATGTTGTGTTTTTTTTGGTGGCATTTTAGCACTACAGAATTTCATTGAGACACTTTTCAAAAATGGGTGTAATACCCTATTACTCTTTTAAAAAAAATGTGTACAATATTTTGCATTTACAGTTTACAGTTATGTAACTATACGTGAAAACACTATATTGAAGTATGTAGGTACAAAGTATTAAAAGATAAAGAATGACAGCTAAGTTGTATACATAGATACATAGTGTTCACATATTATTATTATTTACAATTATTGTAAAAGTAGACAACCACTCCATACATTTCAACAAACTATGAACCTATGAACCAGTGTGTGACCCAAAGCAAGAATTAAATATAATGTAGCCGGGGTACTTCTACACAAGAAAACTCCGAACTATATGGTGTAAAACTGTATTTAGATGTAAAACACGGTAGTAGGTAGGAACATTAATAATAAAGAGAACTTTTAGTAGGTAGGTAGCGGCATGCTAGGCGCAGGAGTGCGCGGGAAACAAAGCGCGTGCGCGGACTAGAAGCGATCGTGGCCAACTGTCATATGCTTTGGCGGGATCGGGATGTCGCCCATAGTGGGGTGCCGTCTAGACTTAGTCGCGCAACCGGGCAGGCACACGACGTGTTCTAGAGGTGCGGGGAGTTGTGTGTGGGATTGGCGCTATAATAATGTATATACTAAGTATAAATTAATTAAGTAGTTTTAATTAGCAATCTGTTTGATTTTGTCCAGACTGTAGATTGTCCTATGGAGCCCGGACCAGCATGTTTCCAAGCATTCTTATCATGGATATAATCCTCTAAACTGTAATATGCTTGTTTACAGAGTGTAGGTACTTTTAATATATGTTTTAAATTTTCTTTCATTTAGTTGCAATATATCACTAGGAATTTTGTTATAACACTTAACACAGAACCCCATAAAAGATTATTTTATGAACTTTAGACAATCTAAAATAAATCTAATAAATCTAGTCCGTGATAGGTAGGTACAGTACGATTCAAACTTAATGGCGGCTCTGAACACGAGGCGAGTGGTTGCGCAGTAACAATCTCACGTGACGGCGGGGTTCAGGGGCGGGGTACTGCACAGCCAACCGCTCACTTCACAGCCGCCATTAAGTATGAATCGAACTGTACCTACTTTGTGCTTGAACTTTCAATTTTGTTGACGAATCGACCATTCACAGATGACTTAAATTAGTTGGTTTGTATAATTTAGTTTAAATACACAGATGACACGTTAGTAGGTAATGACGGAGTAGGCTTTGCTTGAATTCACAAAGTAGGTCGGCGGCTTAAAATACGTAGACTGCTGCGCAGCGTGTTGCGGGTTCGATTCCCGCCCAGGGTAAATATTTGTGTGACGAGCACTTGTGTTTGCCTTGTGTCTGGGTGTTGTTTATCTATATATGTGTGTTTTTAAAAAATATTTGTGTATGTATATCAGCTGTCTGACACCCATAGTACAGGGTCTCCCTAGTTTGGGGTCAGATGGTCGTGTGTGAAATGTCCCCACATATTATTATTATTATTATTATTATTCATACGAATGCAATAACACATAATGTAGTTAAACGATTCGAGTCGATAATACAGTAGTATTAGTTTATAAGTATTTTTATTATATTTGTGTATTGTAGTACCTATATCTATGGGCCTTAGCTACCTGATACAAATAAGCATAATTTTTTTGTCGCTGTACCTACATATGTATGTGTGTGTGTAAACAATTGTTGGCGAACCTAAAAATACAATAAATAAATAAATTGCATGCTTGTCGCTTAAAAAGCCTAAACCAAAATGCTATAAGTAAGTACCTACTTAGCTGTAGTTTTATTTTTAACCGACTTCAAAAAGGAGGAGGTACTCAATTCGGTTGTTTTTTTTTTGTATGTATGCATCGATTACTCTGAGATTTACGATTGATCCGATTTACGTGATTCTTCTTTAGTTTGATGCGGAATAGCTGCCATTTGGTCCCATAAAAATTAACATTGTTTGGCCCAGTAGTTTTCATTTTATGAACATTTTTTTATTTATTATATATTTATTTTTTCAAGTTCAAGTGGCTTTGGTTTTGCTTGTTGTTTTGTGTTGCCACCGACTTGTGAATTGAAAGTTATTTTTTACTTTTAGAATGCGGTTGTATTTTTTGTAAAAAAAAAATTTGATTTAAAAAATGACTCGAATCGAATAAGTTAGTGCATTGCTAGGCATAAGGAACCCAAGTGGCCTTTAGGGCGTTCGTGGTGCGGATAGCAACGTGTTATCTGCAGCTCAAAGGTGTTTCGTCAAGTCATTGAAGTGAAGTTCCTAACATAGGCAAAGTTACTACAGGTACTTACTTACACATAATGTAATTTAGTTATGTTAGTCTAACGTTATTATTATTATTTATTTATAATGTAGGTATCGATACTCCCGAGTAACTGACCTTATTGAACAGACAACCTATTGTTTATAATTACCTCATTGCTAATGACAAACAATTTAATGATTGCAATGAGACTGATAAATTAAACAAGAGATAAAAGAACCAGTTTATTTCGTTTTCTAAGTTATCTCTTAGTCAAGGTTATTTAAAACGCACTGTTGAATTTTCTACTCTCTGTGCTGAGCCAAGTGTTCAAAATGTAACGGTACGCTTTTACATATTTCAGCACTAGATTTAAATATTGCCTAGTTAGTCTTTGTGAAAACCAGCGATAGGCTGTTAGTAACCTAATGAAAAAGCTTGTAGTAAGTACAGAGGTCAGCGCATCAAGATACACTACAACAATCTGTCACATTTCTTTGATAGATTTTCAACTTTATTACAGAAGTATAAGGTCCATATTCAATTAAAAAAAATTGACAGTTTGGTATGGGTTGATGTGCTGGTCTGGTCTGCACAATACTAAGTATAGGTAACTATTATAGGCTTACAAAAATAATTCTTGAAAAAACTTAACAAAAAGAAATACACTGTGGCACTCAGGGACTGCCGCGGTAAAGCATAGCATTTTTTACTTTGACTTTTGACTTTGACTCAAAAAGTCAAAGTCAAAAGTCAAAGATTATATATACATATTATGATTAAATGTACCATATACATACACGTTAAGCGAACCCTCGGCCGAGCTACATGGTAGGCGGAGTGGGGGGTGTCAGGTTTTCTTTTCGTTACGGAATATTTTGATTCGGTCGCCGCGCTCAATGCCCGCGATAAAAGCTATGCAATAGCTTAAAAAACGCTTCCTTAGGTATTCCACTACAAAGCAAAGAAGTAATTATTTTTAGCTTCATGGGCCGCTTTAACATACTAATAAGACATGACATAATAATCATGGTCAAAGCAGGGCCGTAGCTAGGGGGAGGGGGCATTGTGGGGCAATGCCCTACCTTGAAATCTTAATGCCCTACCTTAAAAATAACAAAAACTAAGATAAATTATCATCTATAATTAAATTGTTTGTTCATAGTTTGAGATAGAAAAAATGTAAACATCAAACAAAACAACAACAAAATTGATACAATTTTATTGTTATTTTTATTGCTATAAATTGAAGATTAAAATCAAAAAAAAAAAAAAAAAAAATTGTAATATTAGCTATGGTAACTATTCCTACTGCCCAAATCGGAAAACTAATAAGACACACACCACCCCTTGTTTTAGACATATATCCAAAACAACATCAGGGTCTTTGTTTCCGATTGGTAAAACATGGTTTTCAACTTTAACTGCAATCAATAGGCCTCAAAGGCGGTCACGAGAGAAGGGCTGGTATGGTATTTCAGGCCTTTGAAAAAAAAAATAACAAAATCAGTTGATCTGAACGAACTTCTTCGCATTTTTAATAACATGAAGAATCGTAGAATTCATCTGCTTTAATTTTTTTTTTTTTTTTTTTTTTTTTTGTTATAGGCTTGCGTTTGACCGCAACTCAATTCCAATATCCCTCGGTGAACACCTAGGTGAAGTGAGCTGTCATCCGTCCCCATGCTAGGGATTGACAAAGCAGATTGACCGATGACAGCTTACTTTACTTTAGAGATTGTAACAGAATAGCTCTACTGGAAATTCAGATTTAATAGTTCTTAGGTTAGATCCATGCTCATGCTGTCACAGAAATTATTTGTCTACGAATAGCTATTGAATGTATATCACTGATCTAGAGGTCAATGATACACTTACATGGTGATTAATTTAGGAACCCGTGCTTCGAGGGCCGATGATAATGACCTATGATAATTTTTTTACTTCCGCCCTACCTGCAACCAATGGTGCCCTACCTCAAATTCGACTCGAGCTACAGCCCTGGGTCAAAGTGCATCCCAACACACAATTCTAACAAGGTCAAACAAGACTAGAATACATTGTTTCGTTACGGAGTTCCAGTGCCTACCTTCGCCTTCCAGTTCCAACATCAGATCAGCTGCCAGCGGGAACACCCAAATATTCCGAAATATTTTATTCCGAATTTCGATATTCCGATTTTCAAAAGTCCGAATTTCATAATACCTAAAAATTATAATCTCTATTATTTAAAATCACGAAAGTTATTTTACCGAATGTCGTAAATCCGATTTGTTTGTTTTCCGATTTTCATATGTTCGAAGATTCAAATGCTCGATGAGTTCTCGGTCCGAAAAACGAAATTCCGAATTTCAATATTCCGAATAAACTATTAAAATTAGGATTCTGATTCAATTCAGCTACGCATATATATATTCAAAATGGTGTCCCCTTGTTTCGCAGACAGTAATTTCATAGAATTTCGTTTCCCAGAAAATGTTTCATATAATATTTGGTTCTTGTATTTTTATTTCGACTATTATTGTTTCGAAGACTATTTACTTGAATGAAACATATTTCACAGAAACACAATCCAAAGAATTTTTAATCAAATTTTTTTGTTTAACAAACTTATCAAACAGTAGAATTACTTTTTAACAAATATTGTTTATTCGGTGTATTTTTCTATGGAATTTATTTCAACAAAAATATATAGGTATAAAAAGAAAGACAATAACAAAAATAATCTTAAAAAGTCAATATGTTGTGCTACAAAAGTTAATGACAGAAATGAATTGCTGTGAAACCGACTCCACGTAGTCTTGTCTGCCCTACCCCTAGAGTGTAATTTAAATTCGCGTAGGCGCGGAGGGGCGAGGCGGCCAGCGAGCTGAGGAGCAGGTGGTTTTAACGCCCGCCGCCGCGGCTGAGGCTGGCCGGCGAAGCCGGCCAGTAAGCCGAAGCTGCGGTGGTGAGCGTGAATACCATCTGCGACGATAAGCTCGCGTGGTACCGCCGGAGCCCCGCAACGCCGTAGCCGTGACAGAAACCATGCCTGCTGCATGTTGCATGTTCGCTTGCATGATGCATGCTTGCTTGCTTGCATGCTGCATGCTTGCTTGCACGCTGCATGCTTGCTTGCATGCTGCATGCTTGCTTGCACGATAAACGATTGCACGATAACGATAAAGATAATCGGAATTTTAATAATCGGAATTTTAATAATCGGAATTCGTATTTTTGATGTTCGGAATTTTTATTATGTCGGACTTTTTGTTATTCGATCTTTTGAAACTCGGTATTTTGAGAATAGTAATTATAAACGTTCGGAATTTTGAAATTTTAGTATTATAAAAATAGGATGAATGATAAATCGGAGTTGCCATATTAGGAATTTTGAACTATTCGGAATTATGAAAATCGGTATTTTGAAATTCGTATTTCTGACTTTCGGAATAAAGTTTTTCGTATTTATGTAGTGTACCCGCTGCCAGCAGCTAGTATAAGAATGATCAAATACATAATACAATAATTAAATGTTTGATAAACTTATTATGAGTACAGTATAATAACCAACACAGTGGAAGAACGAAGTTCCATAACGCGACTTGCGGTATGTGTGATTCGGGAGCTAATGTAACGTCACGTATGATTTTTGCGTTATACACCCACTATACTACAATCCTCCATATCAATGTAGGTACAATGCGAACAAACACAATGCGAATTGTTATATGAATAAATAATTTATACGCCTTTCTCTTTCTCTCACGCTAGCGCTTTCATTCATTCTCTTTTTTTTTGTGTACGTGTGTGTTTGCGTAGAGGACACGTGGCTAAGTTGAAGTCGTACAGATCGATCGGTCAAAGGTCAAGCTACGCTAGCCGCGGTCGGTCTGTGGATGGGTGACCATCCCTTTCATACCGAGTTCCCTTCGTGCCTCGGAAAGCACGAAAAAAAAAAGAATTACCGCCTGTTAGCAATTTTATTTACATACTACGAGTAAGTCTTCTGTCTGTTCATAAGAGGTAGTTTTTAAATATTGAAATATTATTTTTTTACAGCTAAAGTTATTCAAATTATAAATACTAAGTTCTCTATTTAATCTATTGTACAAAAATGGTCCTAAGAAAGAGAAATACCTTTCTACAAAGACATGTTTTGAGGTCGAATTTGAATTGCATACTATAATTATTATTTCGTCTCTTGTTAGTAGTGTCAGCATTGTAGGTAAGCATGGTGTGTTGTTTTAATACTAGGTGCACAATGAAAAGCTGGCGTACAGTTAACACGTTTTAATTTTCGGAGTTAAAAAATGCGTGAGAGAAACTTAGCTCCCTGAAGGCACACGATTTTTTTTGTCGTGATGGCCCTGTTGTTAAAGCGCCCCCATCTCATGCACGAGGTTGTGGTGGGTTCGCAACCTGGCACGAGCAAGTACCAATATAACTTTTTCACTTTCATATATACAGTCAACAGCAAAAGTAGATGATCAAAATTAGAAATTCAAATGAACGGAGTTCGCGTCAGAACTGTGTGGCGTCGGAGTGATTCAAAAGTATGTGTGTGACTATCACATACTTTAAATAAATAAACTAGTAATAAGTTAGTGTTAGTAAATAAGTATTATGAATTTCTAATTTTGATCATCTATTTTTGCTGTTGACTGTACTATGAATATAGTCTGAAATCGCCAATCCGCCTTGAGCGCACGTGGTGATCAATGCTCGTGCTTTCTCTGTATGAGAAGAGACCTTTGCCCTGCACTGGGACAATTATAAGCTGGTATTAATATTACACGTTTTTATTATTATTATAATACACGGTGGACGTGACGAAAATGTTTACCATTTTGACAAAATTGGGTGGTCTAAATAATGAACTGAGTTATTGGTAAAAATTTTCGTCCACATCCAACGTTTATATGTTTAGGGGTAAGAAAATTAAAAAAAAGTTTGAAACGTTATTGCTTTTATTTGTTTTACAAAGTATAACAAGACATTTTATGCCTATCAAATAATTAAAAATATATATTGTCTAGTCATTACCAGTCTTACTCGTAAGCAGATTGTGATTCGAAGACGAAAACTGTACATAAGCACAACACAAGGAAAGTTAGCAAAAACGATTATGAATTGTTCCTAAAGTAAAGGCGACCATAAAAGTTTTTGTAAATAATAATTCCTACAAATATCTTTCTAAAAGCTTATGTTTCAACTGAGGAGAATTACGCAAATTCTTTACCGTAGTGACATAAATATCAATGTCGATAAAAAACAATTGAACGTCCCTGACAACATCCTTATACTTCCAATTGAATTAGCATCATTTGATAAGCCTCTTTTGGTTCATTGATAAATACACATGAGTGGATACCACCATACATTGACATACTTTTTAAGAGCTGTCACATCACGTTTCGCCCCCATAGATTTTGTATGCAATACAAAACTGTGACGCCACTTATTTGGGAATCTCAATTGACTAAAGATAGTGCCATCCACGAATACGCGCCCCACTATTTTTTTTGGTTGAACCCGCGGGGTGTGTGGAGTTTGATCCGAGCGTATATCTCGTCGTAGTGTGCGTGCGCACTCATAGACAATTCGTACGTATCGACAGCACTACAACACTAACGAAAGGATGCACACTTGTACTGTAATGGATTAGGAAAAAGAGTAGGCCCTTCTTCGTGGATTGCACTATCTGTAACTTAACTTACTGTTCTCTACGTCTCTATAAAAACTACAAAATCTTAATGCTTGATTTGTACTTTAATTTTATGGTAAGCGTTGCTAAGTATTCCTCGTATGTTCCAAATGTCTTCAAACCTCTCTGGTTGAGTGTTGAAGTTGCTGTCTGTCGCTTTCGCCCATAATTCCAGCTGCAAAGTCATAGCAATCATTATCCGTTGTACATATTTACTGGGGAGTATCATCGGTCCACTCTTATAAGAGTCAATATTAGAGGAAAAGAATAGTGCCATTCGATTGTGCACACTCACAGTCATGAGCAAAAACATGTAAACAGTTGGTCTCATTCTAAACTGTTTTTCTCCTAAACTATTGATTTGATTAGGTGATTATAAATAGGGTATTTTTGATCCCAAACTACTATAAAATGGGTTTTATCTATAAGTTGAAATTTCACGAGAAATGGCTTTCGAATTTTGCAATCTGTATACATATTTAGGCTCGTGACTGTACCATGTGTGGTGCAACTGAACTGTCAATTTGACTTGACGTGCACTTCAACTGCTTTCAAAAGATAGCTTCTAGAAAGCGAGCGTTCCGAGAGCGCCCCGAGCAGGTAGTTTAGTGCAGTTTAAAAATTTTTGATTTGTCAGAGTCCTCACTATTATATTAAAGTAAATCAGTCTGCTACATACATAATTATTATAAACATAAAACTATACATGACATACCAAGATGCATTATAAAATTGTGGTTGTGGGAAATGTAAATTTCTATAAGAGAATATAAAAAGTCTAACCATAAACGGGGAAATGTGCCTTTGCACTTTATACCAATAAGAACCATCTCTGTACCTATCACATTTTAGGCAAAGAAATGACATAAATGACCTGTACACGTTGGAACCACAGATATAGATAGACCTAGATAACGCAAGAGCAACTACTTCGCGTGCCTAGTTTCGTGCCTAGCTTACGTACAAAAATCGTAAGAAAAAAAAAAAACGTTTCCTTCCATCAGTAAGTCATTTTGTGATTAATATTATGCGTAATTAATTTGAAAAATAATTGTTTTTAATCTAATACCCTCAGTAATACCTGGTAATACCAAATTTAAAAAAAACGAAACATTGTGACCTCATAATAGGTAGTCAAAAAATGGCACGCTTGATTTTCATACAGATCGTGACACTTGCGTTATCTAGGGTCTATCTATATCTGTGGTTGTAGCCTACCTCCTCCTGCCCCTTGCTGACGGGTACCCTGGCCGTCCACAAGGTCCAGGCGTAGTGTTGCTGCGGCGGCGCGTCATCACTCTGCAGCTCGTCAGCTTACAGACACGTCTGTAGAGAACCTACCTCCTTCTGCCCCTTGCTGACGGGTACCCTGGCCGTCCACAAGGTCCAGGCGTAGTGTTGCTGCGGCGGCGCGTCATCACTCTGCAGCTCGTCAGCTTGCACCCAGGTCTTGCCGCAGTCGGGCGACACGTCCACGCGGAGGATCTTGGCGCCACCTCCGGAGTACGCGTAGCCTGACGATGGGAAATAGTTTCAATTTTTAAGCTATTGCATAGCTTTTATCGCGGTAAAGACCGTAACGAAAATAAAACCTGACACCCCCCACTCCGCCTACCATGTAGCTCGGCCGAGCGTTCGCTTAACGTGTATGTATATGGTATATTTAATCATAATATATATATAATCTTTGACTTTTGACTATGACATTTCACTTTCGACTTTAACTTTTGCCTTTACACCTTGACAAAGTCTAAAATCAAAAGGTCAAAGTCATAAATGGTATGCAATAGCTTTACCGCGGCAGTCCCCGAGTGCCACAGTGTATCTTTCAATATGAGCAGGCATACAAAATAGATTATGAAAATGCATAGTGCAACGCGTTTAGGGTGGTGTTCGGGCTGCCGCGCCATTGCAGCGCTTCAGCAATGTTTGCGGAGAAAAGCGTGGACGGCTTTCATGTCATGATTTGGGGCGGGTCTGTGTCTATGCTTTAACGGTTCCCGTACGGCATGCTTAACATGTTAGCATAGGTAACACCTGCCCTATCACCTCCTTCAGAGGTGATGGGGGGGCGTTGGTCTTGCAGTCTTGGGGGAGAGTGACAAGTTGGTCGCAAAGATCCCCAAGGCAAGTTCGGCGGATCTAGCCTTCTCGAGGTTGCCAGCCCTGTTACTGGGTCTAGCTCATTAGGAAACAGACTCAAAACAGAAAACACCGAGCGCTTTTGTATAAAATATATATTATTATAGTATATATCTATGTAAGGTTTATTTTATATTATTCATATATATCACCCAATCCAAGGTGTTATCCGTACCGTGCCGAGGGATGCGTGGCTGAGGGGGAGCTCAGTCGCTAACGGTGGCTATCTGACACCTGGACGAATTGGGTAGTATTTTCAGTCCTCCCATTGGCATGCGGGGCTCTGCTGATGGGCATTTTTAGTTCCCTAGCTTGTCGTGGGATAAGTAATGGAAGTTAATAAAAATCAATTAAGATCGTCGTCTCCAGTAGGAGAACAGTTCTCTCCCCTTTTAGGGGAGACGATAAGCCTAATGGAGGAGGATTTACTAGCCTCTCCGGATAGGACAACCGTGGTGGCGGGTGAGGGGATTAGTCCGGCCAGGGCAGGAGGCTCCTGTGACTCGGCCCAAAGGACGGGCCAATGCCAATGTTCAGGCCGAAGAGGCCCGTGCGTTGGCTAAAAAGCCTTGGAGCGAGATCCCGCTCACCAACCTTCCTCCAGACCCGAAGGCTAAGAAGCGTATAAGGTCGGAGGATGAATCCCCAAAGGAGCAACCCAGGAAGGCTCCTAGGGTGGAAAAGCCCGTAGTGCAGGCCAGCTTCAAATAGGTCGTGGAGCAAACGCGCGTGGGGATTAGAAATGTGATCCCCATGAGCGAGGACCAAAATGAAGCTGCTGCACCGCTCCCTTACCATGGCGATGCTCAGCCTCACCGATATGGGTAAGGGGCCGAGATTCACGGGCTTCACGCACAGACCTGGGTTCGTTATTATTACCTGCGGGGACCAGGCCAGCCTAAAATGGCTGTCCGAAAGGGTCCCCTCTATCAAACCCTGGAGCGGGGCATCGCTTTCCGTTATTCCGGAAAGTGATTTGCCGAAACCCGCCGTAGGGACCATCTTTATCCCCAGCGACGAGGCTGTACGAGTCGATTGACGAAGTTGTACATTTGCTGGGGTTACAGAATGAAGGGCTCAACACGGGGCTCTGGAGAGTCGCGCACAGCAGGGCGGAGGGGAATGGGCATGTGGTGTCCTTTTTCCTTGACGATCCTTCTGTCGCGGCCCTTAGGGCTAAGAATTTTGAGGTCGTGCTTGGTTTTAAAGTGCTCTATTTTAAAATCAAGAGCGACCCAAAGGTTGGCCCTTCAACGACAGTTGCGGGACCGGTGAGGGAACCGCAAAATTCTACGTCGGGGGGCTCGGAGGCGGCGTGGAGAGGAACCTGTTCCGCGACCAGTCGCGGCTGAGGTGACTCCCACGCCAGTGCCTCGGAGCGACCCTGGACACGCGGAACCTCAGCCTTCCACCTCCAGAGGGCTCCCTGCATTGCGGGGGCGTGGCTCTGGGAGAGCCTGGCCGCACTTCGCTGCGGGCGGAAGGGCTCGGAGCGCGGTGCCTCGCGAGCAGGTGGCAGGAGGGGCGGGGTCCGCGGGACAGAAGAGGGACGCCTGGCGTACAGGTCGGGGGCGAGCACGTCCCAAGCCTGCACGCTCGGGAAACTAGGGGGGGCTACCCAGGTGGGAATGGTGAGGGTCCTGCAAGCAAACCTCCATCATGCTGCGGCAGCGGCTGCGGTAATGGAGCGCTGTATTGCGAAGGGCATAGCCAACCTCCAGGTTCTGGGACTGAACGGTGCCGGTAAGATCCTTAGTAACGGTACTGGTATAAGACCCAGAGCATGTATTTTATTTAACAACTGTGTTGATTTCTTGCCAATTACGAAGAGAAGTTTGCAATGACGACTTGGTAGCGGCCTTTGTCCTATGCCCAGCAGCGGGCATCTAAAGGTTGATATGATAATCATAAACAACTCAAACTAAAACAAAAATGTGGGGAAAGAGCATTAACTAAATAGCATAGACACAGCACCTCCATGATGATTAATTATTATTTACTTCCCCGACCTTTACTTCGGCGGAGCTGTGTCATCCTTTTGCTTCGTCGACGTCATAGACATAAAGCATGGACTGAGCAACACCCTCACAAAATTTACCACTTACTAGAAAGAGAGAACGTGACTGTGCGGCCAATACCTGTTTCTTTTCTGTAGGTCTGAACTGACCAAGGCGCTACAAAGCATCCGATTCTGCTAGGGTATCAGGTGTGGACGGGCACCAATCACAACTCTAGAAAGAGATAAGAACTGGCCGCACGATCGCTTTGTCTCTCTTACACTTTACTGTCCATATTAACTTAATAGCTGGATTGAGACCGCTATGTTCATTCTCTATGTCTATGGTCGACGTATACGCCACGTTAGCGCGACGTTGACGTCACGTCAGTTTCGACAAGGCAAGGCTTATGGTGAAAGCTTAGCCTGCAAAATTCAATCTTCTTACTTTTTTTGCAATTTTTGGCCCACTATCTAGATAGATATTACACACAAAACAACATACACAAATATTACTAGTTGTATGGTAATAAAAAACGTAAACGCCGGAGTAACAAATATGTGTTTAGACAATATAAGATTTAAAAATTATCAAGATTTGAATTTCGCGGGTTACCCTGTCGCACCCCCTGATGCTATAGCATTGCGGACCCACCGTACCACTGGCCATACCCATGGTGGCATGGTGCTACCACACACACAAACTATACCACTCACCTAACCTAACCCAAATGATTCACCAACAATAGAGGGGGATCTAGCGCTCGGCGGCCGCTGCCGCGGCACCGCTCACTTCGCGCTTTAATGGTCCCAGTTCTAACCTAACTCAAACGATTTTCTCAGTGGTATAGTTTTGGACCCACCAGTGGTATGGTGGGTACGTATTGTGACGTGATCTAAATGTTATAGTAGTGCGCCGCACGAGCACGTGGAGGTACTTGTTGTAAACTGTCAGCCGAGCGGACGTGCGGCCACTGCTATAGTGAAATAAGTGTGTTGTATTTTATTTACTACCTATTTACTGACCCACAATGTGGGTCCCGGAAAACGTCCAGCGACATCGTGGTAGACCTAGGCGAAGATGGCGGGATTGGTCCACACTAGCTTTGGACAGAGAGGGTTGGAAAGAAGAAAGGGAGGCTTTTGCCCTGCAGTGGGACAATACAGGCTGAAAATAAATAAAATAAAATAAAATATTTACTTACCCCTGTGACGAGTGGACGTCCCACGTACCTATCCTAGAGTACATATAAGCTTGTCCTCACCTCTGACCTCCACGACTCCCCCCCTGGCAGGCGCGGCGTCCCCGGGCGCGGGGTCGCAGATGGCGGAGGTGACGGGGAGGCTGTAGACGGGGGGCGCGGTGGCGAAGTCCGCCGTCTCCCACGTTTTGGACGCGTTGAAGGAGCGGTAGTCTTTCTGATGCCAGTGGGATGGACTCTCGTCGTGAGATATTGTTATCGATTCTGTTGGAGGATGTAAATATGATAATAAGGTTACTGAATTGTCAAGTTCTGGTTTAAAAAAGAAGTTTATTTCAATAGAGAGAACCGATTTTAGTAGTAATTTCGGAAATTGGTGGCAATAATATACAATACCTGGGCGACCGAGCTTTATCCGTTTATTTTTTGGTAAATCGTGTTTTCAAAAAATGAAACCTAGCTAGATCGATTTATCGCTACTCGTTGTGCTCGTTGCGCGTTTAAAGGTATTAGATAAACAGTACCGAAACCACCTACTTCCGAAATGACTTTTCCTTTAATAGTTTTTCATCCCACCATCTCGGAAAGAGTATTTTTAATCTTCAATATCTGAGTGGAAAAGCCGTTTTTATTCTCTAGAGGATAAAGTAAAT
The DNA here is from genome assembly GCA_947361185.1 of Charanyca ferruginea. Taxonomy (NCBI): domain Eukaryota; kingdom Metazoa; phylum Arthropoda; class Insecta; order Lepidoptera; family Noctuidae; genus Charanyca; species Charanyca ferruginea. The sequence goes on along the minus strand of OX376058.1, from coordinate 1,759,627 downwards.
TTATCTTCAATATCTGAGTGGAAAAGCCGTTTTTATTCTCTAGAGGATAAAGTAAATTGAATTTAGAACATCGTGTGCACTAAGTTTGTGAATTAAAAAAAAACATTAAACCTATTTACTGCTACCTCTATGTTGCCGAATATATCATACAACTTTTTTTTAATTTGTTAAAAACTCAGACTTTGTAAACGTTTTTTTTTTGCATTTAGTCATTTCCTCGCTGAGGTGGAATGAAAAGTTACGTGTTGCACTCGAGTGCAAAGATTTTTCACCTCGTGCTCTTTTGATTCCCTCGCTAACGCTCAGGATTCTAATTTTGAATCACTCGCTGCGCTCGTGATTCAATTTTAGAATCCTTCGCTTGCTCGGTCATCAAAATTGAACACGCGGTTAAAAAGCAACTTTGCACTCTTGTATAACAAATAACTATTAAAGATAGCTGTTTTTTTTTTAAATACTACAGGGTCTCCCTAGTTTGGGGTCAGATGGCCGTGTGTGAAAATGTCCCCACATATTATTATTATTATTAAATTTACGCTTTTTAGAGACTACTTCTCATCACCCAAATCCGTTATGAAACGATAATACTGTACTAATAACGGTAAACACTAATATAAATTTTGTTTGGCAGTGTATTCTTAAGACGTCTCTTATTTGCCAACTCAATTGGCCAACTATTGATTTGAAAGCAACAAAAAGTCGAATTTACCAGTCAATTGAAAAGTTATTGGGTTTTCTAGGCTAAATAAAGTGTTTTTTAGAGAAGATTTCTTGAAATTATTACTTAATGGTGTATTCTTAAAAGCTATTCTAAAGTCCCCTTACCCAGCCACTTAACACTCCGTACAGCAGGTGCACCGGGCACTATGACCCTCAACGGGTACCCGTGGTCGGGCGGCAACGGGCGTCCGTTCATGCTGGTCGCTAGTATGATGTGTCCGTTAGGGTTCAGGGCCTGGTCCAGGGGGATGGAAGTCGAAAAGTTCACGCCAGTCGCGTCTATGTCTGAGCCTGTGAACTGAGGAGAATTATGTTAGGAAGCTAAAAAGAGAAAATAAATGTATATTGTTATTTTTTTTCAAGAAATTAATACAGATCGGTATGATGAAAGTAAAATGCAGTAGACAAAGTAAGAGTTGCGATTTTTGTTGCATGTAGGTAGGTACAGTCAGCAATAAAATGAATTTAATAGAGAATTAACATGTCAATGATTTAATTAAGTCTCATTCGAAAACATCCATCGGTTTCTAAGTAAACTTTAACCATTTTCGATGACCTACATAACTATCTCTTTTGCTGACTGTACATCATTATACCAAAAAAATATTAATGTCGCAGCCATTTTTTTTAATGAGCCAGCTAATTGGACGCCTAGGCCGTTTATAAACCATTCATGAATGCAATTAAATAGCTGAAGGACAACTCATTGAGTTGGGTCAAGCGCAACGTTTAATGAAAATTTTAATAATTGGATTGGATGACCCATCCTAGAAGCGACCGTGGCAAGCGTAGCTTAAATATATAAGATAAAGTTATGATATAAGATTCATTAATTACGCCTAGTGCACCTTATAGCCCCGTATTAATGTCTAATTTGGTAAAAAGTTTACATCACTGTGGGTAGCAAAAAATTTACTGCGGGGAGATACGACGTTCTAATGAATCTCTTTTTTATTTTATTAATTTTATATACAATATTTACACGTACAATAAAAAAGAAAAACCTATAACTATTAAACAAAAAAAAAATCTATATGTATCTCATATCATACTGTAGTTCGTTCGCGTTAAGAATGCAGTGAGTCATCAGTGCAAATTTTAAATCAGTTAACAGAAATGACAGGACACGTTGCGTTCGAAGCAATGCCTTAAACTGTCATTGTGATTTGTGAACTATGTAATGTAGAAATTGTACTGACATTATAACTGTCTATTTATAAACGATTTGTGAACTTGACTTTGTAATTTGAAAAGATTTGATTGGTTAGAGGGCGGGGCTAGGCCGACGGACAATGATGACTCACTGAATTCTTAACGCGAATGTACTATAGTTATGATCACGACTTCGTCCGCGTGACAGTCGATTATCAGCGGAGTTTAAATTTTATATCGCGTTACCCTATTTTTTAACAAAATTAGCCTAGTTACTCCTTTATAACATCAGCTATCTGCCAGTGAAACTCCCATCAAAATCGGTCCCGCCGTTTTAGAGATCAGCCGGATCCGACAGACAGAGAGACAGAAAGAAAGATTTTGGTACAAGTATCGCATATACCTTCATGCATTTAGTAAAAAGCTGTTATTTTGACATCACAAACACATTTCAATAGGGTATTACACCCATTTTTGAAAAGTGTCTCAATGAAATTCTGTAGTGCTAATATGCCACCAAAAGAAAACACAAAATTTTTATTTAATCGATATGTGCCATAAAAATGCATCTAAATTTTAAATTTTCAAATTTCGCGCGTAGTTTGACGAAAACGCCTCTTACTGGACGCCATATTGCTCAGCGTAAATGACGTCAGTTCGTTTTGTATCAAATGAGCTCATATTAAATATAATAATTGTATATAATTTAAAAATAATTAAAAGCATATTTTATAATAGGTGTAATAATGAAAAAATTACGTTAGTTACGAAAATAATAAAAGTACAAAGCCTATATTACGCCAATCGGTGGACTGACAGTTGTCAGTTTTTTGTTTACACAGCCGTACGGCGTAATATCATGGCCGCTACTATTTCATGGTGTTTTACAACAGATTTAAAATACTGAAAACTTTGAATTGAATTTAAAAATTGGTTTTGTTATTTTATGAACTAAAACTTACATTTTCCGACTGCTTTATGCCTAAACTGTCTCAATAACATATTTATAGATTTTTTCTCGTATAGAGTAAAATACCCTATTCTATTTATTTGTATAAATAATAACTGGGATAACGTCGGTAGCACCCTATTAGTGAAGTGACAGTGATAAAGTATACTCTTCTTTAAACAGTATTAAAAAGTCGCCGAAATATCTGTACGTGCATAACTTCCGAATGACTGGACCAAATTAGATAATTCCTTTGTTGTGTTCGGTATTGCCAGTACATACAAGGATTATATTTAGGAAAGTCGAAAATAAAAACTGGCCACGTATGAGTCGACTCGCGCACGATGGGTTCCGTACGATTATCTATACAACTTTTTTTAACGGCAAAGAAACACGTTTGTTATTTAGGAGCCCCCCTTAAACATTTATTTTATTCTGTTTTTAGTGTTTGTTTTATAGCAGCGACAGAAATACAACATCTGTGAAAATTTTAACTGTCTAGCTATCACAGTTCATGAGATACAGCCTGGTGACAGACAGCCAGACGGACACTCCCTCCAACCTTCCCATGGTCCTTCCAACTTTCGTTATACGGGCCGAATCCGTTAGACGGACAGTGGAGTCTTAGTAATAGGGTCCCCGTATTTACCCTTTGGGTACGGAACCCTAAAAATTGCACTCGTGCGAAGCTGGGGCGGGCTGCTAGTAGATAATAATAAAAAATATACGTTACAATGACGTGTTTCCCGACGGTGTTCTGCGTGTCGACGCCGCAGTACACGAGTACGTCACGAAGGTACACCCCCCCCCACACCGCGTTACTGATGGCGCCGCCCTGCCAGCTGATGCCCTTCACTGGCTTCACTTGCTTTGGATTGACAGAGGAATAAAATATTAAAAAAATATCTAATGTAAGCACTAAGCCTTGATGTACAGAGGCCAGCACATCAAACCATACCAAACTGTCAAATTTTCCCAATTGAATATGAACCTTACCTTTTTGCAATAAAGTTGAAAATCTATCAAAGAAAGGACAATGCCAGAAACTCTATAGAACTTTGCCCCACTCAATAAAAGTCATGTGCAATATGTAGCATCTTACTGTTTATTGATTGCTGATAACTAAACATTAGTCTTAGTGACTGTAGAACTTGCGGTTTCCGTTTAAATCTAAAAACAATAATGACTTTGATCATAGGTTAAATTATATTTTAGGTAAAATGAGTTTGCATTTTGTGGATAGGTATTTCGTAATCCGCAAGTTCTAAGGAAAAACAATTTACTATAGAAAGGTTCTATAGTCATTACAATTATTTTCATTCATTTACTTTTCTGTAGGTACATGGGTGGGGCAGGATCTGGCATTGTCATTTGACGGTTTGTTTAATGCTTGATGTGCTGGCTGGCCTCTGTACAAAAAACAAAGATACATACGTAGAGATTCAAAAACGCTCCCACAAAAACACAACAATCGACTTCAAAAACTGTAAATGACTTCAGCACAGAACACTTATGACTTTAGTTTCGGAAGTCTGCGGCTTTTGTTGTTGTGTATTGCCACAATGTTTGTTTGGAAGTAATACTAATAGATTATCGTATGTGACTACAAAGCAGTTTCAATAATATTACATACATACTTGTCAAATGGAAAATCTCCCTTTTTTATTCTGTTAAAAATGAACGCAGAATCCGGGAAGGTGCAATATACATTAATTGTTTAATAAAAAAGGAATTTTCAACGAGCATAAGGACGAAATTGTTTTAAATGATGTTATTTTTTTTTTTTTTTTTTTATCATTTGATAGGCATACGTTTGACCACTTTCTCACTTGATGGGAAGCGATGATGCGGTCTAAGATGGAGCACCTATTCACTCTTGACTTAAAGACTCCCGGGTTGTAGCTATCAGGAAACACAGACTCAGGCAGGGAATTCCACTCCTTAGCAGTACGCACAATGAATGTGTTCCCAAAACGTTTCGTGCGTGTGGGTAGGATGTCCACCATGTACCGGTGGCGCATCGCCGTACGTCTTGTGGTCCGATGATGGAACGGGCTCGGCGGAATTAAATTATACAATTCTGTCGCACACTCCCCAAAATGCAACCGATAGAAAACCGACAGGCCAGCAAATGTTGTTTTATTTGAACCATCCGCGACTCTATTCTGATGTTTATAAGGAACTGTGTCTTAGGTCGAATATTAGGTCCCCGTAGACACATCGGATATGGCCGAGCGGCCCTTACGTATTTTTTAGTTAGCCTGTTACATCCTTCGTGGTGTCATCTGACATCATGCTGAGCTGAGGCCCTTTTGGCATTATATTCACCGTTTTCTGTTTTTTTAGTTTTAAGGTGTATTTTATTTTAAGTATGTAATAAACGCATTTTTCTTTCTTTCTTTCTTTCACTGTTGCACAAATGCCTCCCCCGAGTCTTTGCATGTATTCTTTGAGAAAATGTTGGTGTTCTTTAGGCAGAGGTATTAAAGGTTTTAAATGTTATAATTCTAATTCTAACAAAAAGTGTTTTTAGAGGAGTTGTGTCTTATTGGTGTACCCCAATAGTGTATGAAAATAAATATCGAAGCAAAGTTTTGTTTCTGAATCCTAGGCATCGGTTAAAGTACCTCATTCATCTCGCTCCGCCTGTTCCCGGCACACATAAGTGCGGCTCGCACGGATGCCCTGGGGAACTTGGCCAGCTGTTGGAGACTGAACTCCTTGGTCCTGACGCTGCCATTCTTAATGATGATGCGCACGCGGTGGCTGGACGGTTCCAACTCTGGAACAGGCATGTGTTGACGGACGTAAAATAATTCGCTGCAAAGAAAAGAATACGTGAAGATGTATTTATGCTACGGCAGCATTATTGCGATAATTTCCGCGAAGATTTGCATTGTCTGTCAAATTTCTTTGATGGATTTTCAAATTTATTACAAATAATAAGGTTCTTCAATAGGGAAAATTTGACAGTTTTGGCTTGATGTGTTTACTTGAAACCACTAATCAATTGACATACTTTTTATGACCTGTCAAAACGTAATTCTCCATTCTTTCGTTCTCCATAGATTTTGTATGGCATTGGTAAAATGTGACGTCACTTATGTACAGACGCCAGCACATCAAGCCATACGTAACTGTCCAATTTTCCCAATTAAATATGAACCTTATAATTTTGTAATAAAGTTGAAAATCTATCAAAGAAATTTGACAGATTGTAGTAGCTTATTGGGCTTGCCCTTTGTACAACTTAATTGACTAACCATTTATTGTCTAGCAACTAGAATCAATTTTTTTCTCATTTGACATTTAAAAATGACTTATAATGGTCTAATTGAAATAAATGATTGACTCTGATTGATTTCAAAACAACTAAAAATCGAATTTTACGGTTAATTAAAGAAGTTGTGTCATGTAATTTTTGGCTATGGTGTCAACTACCAAATTCCTAACATCACGAATCATTCAGGCGTACTCGAATACTCTTTGCTCGGCTGTCGGTCTATTATTGCACATCAAAGGGTTTTATCGCGACAAAGTTCGTGCGGTTGGCCACTCTTTGTTTACCGCCGAACTTAGTTTGCGTGAATTTTGGTTCTATTTTGTTATATAATAAAGTATAGCCTATAGCATTCAGGGATAAAGTAGCTTCATATTACCGAAATAATTTTTAGAATCGGACTAACAGTTCCGGAGATAAGCACGTTCACACAAACTTGTCAGCTTTTTAATAATTCAGTACAGCTTTTCAACTTATATAGTATATTTTGCCACGGCATGACCTCACAGTTCGTGCCGACACTTACCTACGTGAGATTATGACGCAGCAAACAAACAACTTTTAAGTGCATGCAAAAACATTTTTATTTTTGTCTGCGGGTTTGTCTAAACTCAGGTTGTTATGGATAAAATGCATTAAGTAATGTTACGTTTACACAAAGGCATTTTTATGTGACGAAACATAATATACCTTAACATCATGACATTATAGTTGAAATTTCCAACACGACATCGAATATAGCATTTGATCTTGTAGTTATAGCGATTATCATTGAACTTTCAACTATAATATCATGACTTTATTACAATAGGGTACTTGACATCACCAATTAATGGACATACATTTATAAGCTGTCAAAACGCAATTCCCCCTTAGATTTTATATTGCAATTTATACATATGACGTCACTTCTACCTAGAAGTGACGTAGTCATGTGCCAACTCAATTGTGAACTATTTATTGATTTCAAAGCGAATAAAAATCTAGTTTTACGGGAAATTGTAAATATAACTCGGGTTTTTAGGACAAAAATTAAGTAAGTTCTGTCTTCTAACAAATTGGTGTAAGTCTAGTTAGTGTAGGCGTCACATCAACCGTAGACGCTGTGAAAACGCGACGATAGCGCAGCGTCTACGCGACGTCAACGCTTACGCGGGACATACGCTCAGGGGGTCAAAACTAAGAGCATGCACAAAATATTTTTCATCGCTTCTATTCGAAAAGTGTCGTTTTGTTCCTCTATAAGCGGGAGCAAAGTAGCTCTTTTCTGCACTAGACTTTTTAGCGGGCAGTAATGAGATTTGAATTTGGAACATGATTTGTTCATTGAAATCGAACACAAATTGTATAAATTACTGGCTGTAATTGTTGGCTGTACGGTGCGGGGTGGCGCGGTAACTAAAAAAAACAAAAGCGCGCGATTTACGCCACTGTTGTTGTAATGGGTACGGACTTTATTGTATTTTGCAAAAAAAAATGAGTTTTACGTCGAGTTCTGAAAGTGATAGTGCATTAACTCCTGAAACAATAAAAATAGAAGCTAATAACGTCATTCAAAACTTAATACCCACGAAATCCCGGGAGAAATATTTTCTCATAGAACGAGATGAAAAGTAGAGTATATGACTCGAGAGCAATAATATTTTTTCCTCGCTACGTTCAGGATTCTATTTTAGAATTCTAGAATCCTTCGCTTCGCTCTGGATTGAAAATAGCGCCCTCGCCGTAAAAATATTATTTTGCTCCCTTGTCATACAATCTACTAGACCAACATACTTGGGCGTGTCAAAGTACTCTATCTGCAGCTTGGGGGGTATCTCCGCGTTGAACGGCTTGCTGTTCTTCACGATGAGCCGTTTGTCTCTGCTCGGCTCCTTCACCCATAGTTCTTCATCTGAATGGTCCACTATGTCGTCCTCGTGTAGGTTACCTAGGGATGTGCTGCCGATGTTTTTATTGGAAACTATGGAGGGTAGAGTAAGGAGCACTAACTCACATGGGGAAAATTTGAAAAAGTGTCCAGCTTTATAATAATAAATGTCTTTATTGTAGATCCCGGATTCATATACAATTAAAAGAAAACACATGACACTAAATTAAATACATAAAAAAACCGGACAAATGCGAGTCGGACTCGCTCACCGAGAGTTCCGTACAAATTTGTAGATAATACATATCCATACTTCCATGCTAATATTATAAATGAGAAAGTAACTCCTGTTACGCTTCCATAATGAAACAGCTAAACCGATTTTGATGAAATTTGGTAACCGACATTCACATGAACCAAATCGCGGACAAAAGCCCATTTTTAATAAAGAATATATTTTTAATTATTTAATTTTAAATGTACAATTTTCAGACTTTTCCCTGTATTTATAGCATAAGACGATAATACTTGCCAAACGTAGTTCTAGATCAACGGAAAGTACTCTATATTTTCATTCCTTTGAGAGTGTCGAAATGTACGGTTTTTGCGACATAAACGGCCGTATCTTTTTTTCACGTTAACTTAGAAGTTTGATTTTTTCACAGCTTCAAGGGACCGTGGACTTTAGTGTATGGTTTTAATTTCAACACGATACCTCTACGCGTTCCCGAGATAAAGGGTCTTGAAAGACAGACCGACAGACAGACAGACGGACAACAAAGTGATCCTATAAGGGTTCCGTTTTTCTTTTTGAGGTACGGAACCCTAAAAATAACAAAAATACAAAATAAATTACAAACAGCGTAAAAATATTAAGCTTACTATTCTTAATTTACATATGCATTTATGTTCATTACGAATATCAAGCAGCTATCACAAGTCAGCGCCTGTAGGTACTAGAGGCACATGGTCGGTCAGCTAAACTTTTAATAATACTGTTCTTACACAGCAAGGTAATAGTTATGAAACCCGCCAAAATGGAGCAGGCGTGAGCACAGGGTGAAGAAGGGGTATGAATGTAGCCATAGATCCGTGAGTGAATGTAGCTGCAGTTGTTAACGGATTGAAGTATGCAGAGTTAGACATTTTTTACCCGATTAATTAATAGGCTTGCGTTTGACTGCAATTCACCTGATCATAAGCGATGATACGGCCTAAGTTGGAACACGCTTGTCTAGGATGAACCGGTTCACTAGTGCCTTGAAGATACCCAGATTATATTTATCAGGGAACAGAGAGGCGGGCAGCGAATTCCACAGTCTGGCAGGTCCCACAATAAATACAGCGGTGCACAATAAATGAATGGTAGCGGCAGCGGCCTTTTGTGGCACATTTTAACGGACACTTTCATACACAGAGATCGTGCTCCTTACATCTATCCCCTGACTTTATGTCAAAGTGACAGTGACAGGTGACAGTGCAAGACTTAACAGCATCTTAAAAATGAGTAGCGTTTGAGTATTTGACCATTAGCCATATAGTAACATCTAAAACACTCACCTATCCTATAAGACTCCAGCAAAGCATACACCTCCTGCGTCTTATGCATTCCGTATACGTTCCAGAAGGGCTCAATGCTCAGCCCTCCCGCGTTCATGATCTGATCCCCTCCCGGGTGGGAGGTCAGGAATGATGTCACGTCGTACACACCATTAATGTATGTAACCCAGAAGCTTTTCCTGTGGAGAACTTGGAGGTTAACAGTGAAGAGGTTTAGAAACCCAATGATGTTTCAACTCATCCTTCTTGTTTTTTTCGGTACCTATATGCATCTCGCAGGTCAACCTAGAATATTTTCGGCTGGTGCCTTAACTAGAGACCTTAAATTTGAGACCTCCAGGTAGGGGTAAAAAGCTTATAAACTAAGCGACTACACGCTAAGGCTAAGGGAACCCCCTGTGGGGTACAGGCCTCGGCTTAGCGCATCGCTGGGGGATCCGAGGGCAGCAAAATACACAGATTGGATGTCAACCGAAATCACCGTATATCTCGGCCATTATATAAAGCCAAGAATACAACAGAATAACTATCGTTATTTCGACGTTATTTGTCTCAAGCATAGAAATTAGCCTCAAGTCTTCCTATAATGGTTGAGGTATATGTAAGGTAGGTGCGGACCCTTCATATCACTGGCCATACCCCTGGTGGTATGGTGGGTTTAAAACTATACCACTGAGAAAATCATTTAGGTTAGGTTAGAACTGTGGCCATTAAAGTCAGTCGGGGGTTGCGGAAGTATCTTCAGTTCCCGCGACCCCCGACGTAGGTGTGAGATGGAACACCGGGGTGGTTTTTAGTCAGTAAGAGTCTGACAGACCCCTCCGCCCGCCCCAGGGCGGAGGACATCCATGAGGATTTTCCGCCCCGTACCAAAAAAAAAAAAAAAGTTGAGTGGTACAGTTTTAGAGCCACCATACCACCACGGTCATGGCCAGTTGTATGGTGAGTCCGAAATGCGTAAGGTGCACCTGGGTGGGGTTCAGTTTAGTCCCGCCCCGGTTCCTACCCAGTTCGTTTTGACAAAAACGAGGAAAAAAGACATAGCAAACTATTAATTACCTATTGTCAAATATGTATATCAAAATGATAGATAGGTACCATGCGGTCATGCGGTTAGGGGGGGGGGCGTCAGATAAACAAATGATGCAATGTCGATAAATTATCTATAGTCCTTTTACTTGCGAAAGTAGGTAAGCAATATTTGACTACTTTAGAGCTTCATATAATAATTTAAACCCATCTTTTGTCTATAAGTTACCTACAATAAAATTTTGAAAATTAGGTGAATAAAAAAAAACATCAGTTAAGTAGTTACTGTTCAGACATTTCTGACCTTTAACATAAGAACTTACGTCAATTCCATAATACGCAATATTGGTTAATCAACACTGTTTTCTTATCAACTAGGTATCAATGCCAAGATTGTTGCCAAACAGATGACGATTACGAACACATGTAGATATGATTCTTATCAGTTTATCAGCAAGTTGATCTTGTCAATCTAATCTAATGTAAAGATTTAATCGATCAGTACCAATTTATCTTTTAAATCGAGTTTCAAAGGTATTGGATTTAAAGTTAAGTTAATTGTATTGGAACTATCTTGGGTGTTTTGAAACTGTTAGCGACGAACTATGAACTTTAAGTGAAACTGCTAAAGTGTTTCGATAACGAGGAAGTAGTGTTAGTTATGAACAGTGAAAGTACTAAGTGGCTATGTTTTATTAAGGTAAAATAGTGTTAGCTTTAACCATGAAATTACTAAGTGAATATGTTTCGTAATGCATGTAAGTAGTGTACATTAATAATCGTGCGATAACTAAGTGGAATACGTTTTGTTTGAATATTAAAGTAGGGCGCTAGCAATTAGATGTAATTCTGTTAAGCTATATGTGCTGAAACAATAAAGTAAATAAGGTGTAGTTGCATTCTTATAACTTTAAAGTGAATATGTATTAAAATAAGTTTTCAGAGGCTGATCTGTAAGAAATTAAGTGAATAAACTTGTTAGTAGTTAAGCCAAATATCGAATAAAGTGCTTGTTTTGTTTTGTAATTTATTTACCTAGAAGTTTAAGGGTTTAATAAAATAAAATAGAATGGTAGTTAGGAAAATCTAGGATTTACTAAGCTTTTATATGTACCTACAAATAAAGTGAGAATTTCCTGTGATTTTATTTCCACACACTTGGCGGCGCCACATGTACCATGTGGCACATAAGTTTAAGTACTGAGAAACCTTACCGTAACGAGGACCGCCAAGGGTTTTTTGCTATTTTTAAGGGTTAAAATCTAGATATTGTAATAGGGTTTTTTGTAATTAGCTAGAGTAAGTTAATACCCATGCGCTGAAAATGTTTGTAACATTATAAGGTATATTTTACCACCAGAAATTGGCTGAAATAGTTTCCCCATACAAACGGCGACAATGGTGCCGTGTGCAAATATTAGTGTCGAGCGCAAATTTGCAGGGCTGTGATTGGTCAGAACAGCCTATATAAGGAGGTCAATTTCGGTGGTTCGATATTCCGAATCCAGCAGTATTATAATAAAGAAGAAGTAACACTCCGAAGAAGCTTTCATTTCGCCTGAACGGTTACCGGCCCTTCCCTGATTCATCCCGCCAGCAAGCAATTCATATTCAAGCGCAACAATTTGGTCCTTCAACGTCGGATCGGGTTCAAGAAAACTGGGAAAATGCCTTCTACAAGATCAGCGCGTTCGAAGACTACGGAGGAAAGTACTACGTCGGCAGATTGGAGCCCGGGTGCAACCAGTGAAACTGCGAGCGAGTCTACTGCGGGCGCGTCAGTCGCGAGCCGGTCGACGCTAACAAGGAGGACGCCGCCGCCTAGCCTGCGGGCACACCAATCCAGTCGAGCTGCCGCAAAGGAATCATCACGGGGGGAAGCAGCCTGCGCCGCGCCCTCGACCCGCGCAACTGAAGAGCAAGCAGGGGTGCCGACCCGCACCGCGCCCCCGACCCGCGCCGTCGAAGAGCGACCAGGGGCGCCGACCCGCATCAATGAAGAGCAAGCAGGGGCGCCGACCCGCGCCGCGCCGTCGACCCGCACCAACGAAGAGCAAGCAGGGGCGCCGACCCGCGCCGCGCCGTCGACCCGCACCAACGAAGAGCAAGTAGGGGCGCCGACCCGCGCCGCGCCGTCGACCCGCACCAACGAAGAGCAAGCAGGGGCGCCGACCCGCGCCGCGCCGTCGACCCGCACCAACGAAGAGCAAGCAGGGGCGCCGACCCGCGCCGCGCCGTCGACCCGCACCAACGAAGAGCAAGCAGGGGCGCCGACCCGCGCCGCGCCGTCGACCCGCACCAACGAAGAGCGACCAGGGGCGTCAACCCGCACCGCGCCCCCGACCCGCGCCATCGAAGAGCAAGTCGAATCATCGTATCCGGCACACCGGGTCCGCCTTTGTACCTTTGTGCATGAAGTGTAAATAAATAAATAAATAAATAAAGCTACCTCACACAGCATAACCCGGATAGAAGTGTCGCCGTGAAAGCACGTCGTTATGAAGGAAGCGTGCCAACAACAAGAGATGAGAGTCTGCATCAACCTCGCCAAAGGAAGCCGACCCGCGACTTAGATACCCAGTCAGTCCGTTCATCGCACAGAAGAAGAACAGAAGCGCAAGCAAGAATGACAGTGGCCTTGAGGGAGCTGGAGCTAGCGGAGGCACGATCAAGAGTAGCTCAAGCCGAGTTGGAACTTGTGACTGCAGAGTCAGAAGAAGAAGATGGAGCGGGAGAAGAATTATTCGAGCGATCTCAAGAAGTGGAGAAGTGGTTCATCCAGAGCGGGGTCAAGCCTAGCAGGGATCAGAGGCCGTTCGAACCAGAAGAAAAGAAGAGCGATATACAGGAGTTAGCCCAAGTCATACTCAAGCTATCAGACAGATCACGCGACGTCACAACACCGAAGTACCTCGAGCTCCCCCACTTCAGCGGGACCTGCGAAGAATGGTTGGCGTTTAAGAGATCATATGAAGACACGGCCGCCTCCTTCAGCAACGCACAAAACTTAGCGCGCCTAAGAAGAGCAATCCAGGGGAAAGCCAAAGAAGCCGTCCAGAGTTTACTGTTCACCGCCGAAGACCCGCAAGAAGTCATCAAGGGGTTGCAAGCAAGATTTGGAAGGCCCGGAGCATTGGCACTGGCTGAACTAGAGAAGATGAAGAACCTGTCAAAAGTGGGCGAGAACCCGGGCGATATATGCGTGTTTGCAAGCAGGGTGAAGAATGCCATTGAAACAATCAAGGCATTAAGGAAGCCGCATTACCTAAGCTCGCCTGAAACCATGAAGGCCATAGTGGACAAGATGCCGCCCTCCATGAAGTTCCGGTGGTTCGCCTACCATAGAAGTAGAAGAGATGAAGAAATTCAAGAGTTATTACTCATTGAAGCCTTCTTGGAAATAGAAGCCGACATGTGCGGGGACTTCGCTCCACCTGAAGCGCTTGCGGAGCAAAGGAGGGGAACGGGAAAACCTGTCAACACTGTGCAAGAGGCGCCAAAAGAGAAATTCAAGAAGAGTTGTCCGATCTGTGAAGAGGAACATTTTGCATTAGAATGCGGAAAGTTCAAAGAAGCCAGCATAGATGAAAAATGGGACTTGATCAAGAAAGCGAAGATTTGTTTCAAATGCTTACGTTTCAAGCATTCAAGAATCAACTGCAAAGCTCCCGTCTGCAAGCTGTGCAAGAGATGGCATCACACTATCTTGCACTCAGAGAAGCCGCCAACGTCCGCGGGGAAGAAGCCTAGTGAAGATGATAAAGGGGGCGCACCAGAAGAAAGGGTCGCCTCAATCCACAGCTCCAAGAGAGAAGAGAAGATTTATTTGAAGATCATCCCCGTGAACCTCTACGGGCCCAAGGGTCAAGCGAGCGTGTTAGCGCTACTGGATGAGGGGTCAACAGTCACACTCCTAGATGCATCAATAGCCGAGAAGATTGGGGCCAAAGGGGAGAGAGAGACTCTTGCAATCGAGACAGTCGGTGGGAAGGTATTGAGGAAGAACAACTCTCAGAAGATCAAGTTGAAAATTAGAGGGGTTCACAGTAGAGACAAGAGGACCATCGAGGCGAGAACCATTGACGACCTGAAGCTGTCAGAACAAAGCATAAGCAAGGAAGTTTTGAAGAACTGCCAGCATCTGAAGGCAATTGAAGACCAACTCTTCTATAACTCCGAAAGACCCAAGCTGCTGATAGGCCAGGACAATTGGGGTCTCATAGTAACCAGAAGACTGAAGAAGGGCAAGCCGGCGGAGCCAGTAGCCTCCCTTACTAACTTGGGGTGGGTGCTGCATGGGTGTGAAGCAGGTTCGAACGCCATAGTGAACTTCATCCACCATGGCAAAAGAACAGTCGCCGAAGAAGACATAGAGGAGGTTGTTCGAGAGCACTTCCAACTGGAGTCGCTCGGGATCCAGAATAAGCTGCCGTCAAATGACAGCGACAGAAGAGCATTAGAAACCCTTGAGAAGACTACGAAGAGACTGGCAAGCGGGCAATTCGAGACGGGGCTCCTATGGAAGAGGGAAAACGAGTCCCTGCCTAACAATTACAGGCAGGCACTTCGACGCCTAGTCAATATTGAGAAGAAGCTGGATCGAGATGAAGAAGTCAAAGAGTCCTATGAGAAGCAAATTCAGAGCCTGATAGAGAAGGGGTACGCGGAATCTGCTCCGAAAACGGCTGCTAAAGGAAGGGTGTTCTATTTGCCCCACTTTGCCGTTATACATCCAGTCAAGAAGAAGCCGAGAATAGTCTTCGACGCAGCGGCTAAATGCGAGGGGAAGAGCCTCAACGATGCCCTGCTTCCAGGGCCAGACCTATTGCAATCACTATTTGGAGTGTTGCTCCGCTTCAGGGAAGGGCCGGTGGCCGTGATGGCCGACATCCAGGAGATGTTCCTTCGGGTCAAAGTAAGGGAAGAAGACCGAGACAGTCTGAGGTTCCTGTGGCGCGGGAAAGAAAGGAAGGGCAAGCCTGAAGAATTCAGGATGTCGTCGCTCATTTTTGGGGCAGCATCATCGCCAGCTACGGCGATTTACGTAATGAATAAGAATGCAGAAGATTTCGAGAAGACTCATCCCGAAGCAGTGAAGGCAATTAATAGAAATCATTACATGGATGACTACCTTCAGAGTTTCACGTCTGCAACCGAAGCTAAAAAGATATCAAAAGAAGTGAAGGAAATTCACGCAGAAGCAGGTTTCCACCTAAGGGGTTGGGCCAGTAACGACTCAGAAGTACTGGCGGAAGTGGAAGAAATTAGTAAAGAAGACTCGCTGCAACTAACAAAAGAAGAGAAAACTCTGGGGCTAAGATGGCTGGTGAAAGAAGACACGCTAGCTTTCAACGTTGGGTTACGCAACACATCAAAGGACCTGCTAGACGGCAGGCGGACGCCAACAAAGAGGGAAGTGACCAGCGCCGTAATGTCTACGTTCGACCCTTTGGGTTTCGCAGCGCCGGTTCTGATTCAAGGGAAGAAGTTGATTCAAGCTAGCTGGCGGACTACCCAAAGGCTAGCAGACCACTTCTGGGGAAGATGGGTCAAAGAGTACCTGCCCCTCCTGATGCCAAGAGCCACCAAGGGGCGGGAAAGCAGTGACCCACGAGAGGGAGACATCGTACTGATCGTGGACGCCACACTACCACGAAACTCATGGCCCCGCGGAGAAGTCGTCAAGGTGTACCCCGGTCCAGACGGCAGAACCAGAGTACTGGACGTGCGGACGACGGGAGGAGTGCTGCGCCGGCCCACGCGTCGTGTCATCGTGCTGGTTCCTGCGTCATCGTCGCTGCAAGGGGATGATGTGCTGCGCACCGCGGGGGAGAATGTTAGCGACGAACTATGAACTTTAAGTGAAACTGCTAAAGTGTTTCGATAACGAGGAAGTAGTGTTAGTTATGAACAGTGAAAGTACTAAGTGGCTATGTTTTATTAAGGTAAAATAGTGTTAGCTTTAACCATGAAATTACTAAGTGAATATGTTTCGTAATGCATGTAAGTAGTGTACATTAATAATCGTGCGATAACTAAGTGGAATACGTTTTGTTTGAATATTAAAGTAGGGCGCTAGCAATTAGATGTAATTCTGTTAAGCTATATGTGCTGAAACAATAAAGTAAATAAGGTGTAGTTGCATTCTTATAACTTTAAAGTGAATATGTATTAAAATAAGTTTTCAGAGGCTGATCTGTAAGAAATTAAGTGAATAAACTTGTTAGTAGTTAAGGCAAATATCGAATAAAGTGCTTGTTTTGTTTTGTAATTTATTTACCTAGAAGTTTAAGGGTTTAATAAAATAAAATAGAATGGTAGTTAGGAAAATCTAGGATTTACTAAGCTTTTATATGTACCTACAAATAAAGTGAGAATTTCCTGTGATTTTATTTCCACACACTTGGCGGCGCCACATGTACCATGTGGCACATAAGTTTAAGTACTGAGAAACCTTACCGTAACGAGGACCGCCAAGGGTTTTTTGCTATTTTTAAGGGTTAAAATCTAGATATTGTAATAGGGTTTTTTGTAATTAGCTAGAGTAAGTTAATACCCATGCGCTGAAAATGTTTGTAACATTATAAGGTATATTTTACCACCAGAAATTGGCTGAAATAGTTTCCCCATACAAACGGCGACAATGGTGCCGTGTGCAAATATTAGTGTCGAGCGCAAATTTGCAGGGCTGTGATTGGTCAGAACAGCCTATATAAGGAGGTCAATTTCGGTGGTTCGATATTCCGAATCCAGCAGTATTATAATAAAGAAGAAGTAACACTCCGAAGAAGCTTTCATTTCGCCTGAACGGTTACCGGCCCTTCCCTGATTCATCCCGCCAGCAAGCAATTCATATTCAAGCGCAACAGAAACCTAATTATATTATCACTATTATCTGAGTAATTCCATTTACGTATTCGTTCAGTCTCTAAATACGTAGGTAGGTAGGTACGCAGATGGATCGGTCACAGGTTAAGCTACGCTTGTCGCGGTCGGTCTGTGGATGGGTGAACATCCATTTCACACCGAGCACCCTCCGTGTCTCGGAGAGCACGTTAAGCTGTTGGTCCCGGCTGTCATTCGTATTTATTTGGCAGTCGTTATAGGTAGTCAGAAGCCAAAAAGTCTGACAACCAGTCTTACCAAGGGGTAGCGTGTTACCCAGTGACTGGGTTGTGGAGGTCAGATAGGCAGTCGCTCCATGTAAAACACTGGTATTCAGCTGCATCCAGTTAGACTGGAAGCCGACCACAATATAGTTGGGAAAAAGCTAGGCAGATGATGAGGTAGGTACGTGTACGTTAACCTAAGCAGTTCAATGCTTTGAATAGTTAAAAAAATTTTCGAATAAAAGTAAACCGCCTTCAAAAACTAAAAAGTGATAAATAACTTTAGCACAGAACACATTACTTAAGTTTCGGAAGTGGGTGGCGGTGGCTTTGTTGTGTTTGTTGTTTTGTATTGACACCGACTTTCGAAAGTAAAGTAGGTAATGTGTGTTCTGTGCTAAAGTTATTTATCACTTTTTAGTTTTTGAAGGCCCTTTTCTATTTTTTTGAAAAAACTTTTTATTTTTCGCTTTTTAGTATTGCCTTAACATCCAAATCTATTAAGAAACGGCGACACACTTAAAAGAGATTGTAAGTCCTCCAAAGATTGAAGAAACTATAACGTCGTTTTTTGGAATTTTGTTGATTTTTTCAAAAAGGGCTGCATCAATTTTGGTAAAATTTATATGGGACCATTTCGGAATTAACCCCAAGTCGAGTCGGTTAAAAACGGGTCCCTATTACTATGACTCCACTGTCCGTCTGTCTGTCTATCTGGCTGTCTGTCACCAGGCTGTATCTCATGAACCGTGATAGCTAGACAGTTGAAATTTTCACAGATGATGTATTTCTGTTGACGCTATAACAACAACTAAAACCAGAATAAAATAAATATTTAAGGGGTTTCCATACAAGAAACGTGATTTTTTGCATTTTTTTGCTCGATGTCTATACCCTGTTCACAATAAGATTAGACGTAAACACAAACCTTTTTTACAGTCCCTTCAACCGATTTTGACTTCTATTCCGTAGAATTAAGGATGACATTAGAGGCAAAAAAGTGGTTACAATAACAACTGTTTGCTGCAGTTGTCATTTGTCATGCTACCAACGCAATAGAAGTCAAAATCGGTTGAACGGACTGTAAAAAAGGTTTGAGTAAATGTCTAATCTTATTGTGAACAGGGTATAATGTTGTATAGATAACTAGCTGATGCCCGCGGCTTCATCCGAACCTTTCTATTGAATCACTCTATCTATTAAAAAAAACCCGCCTCAAAATCCGTTGCGACCGTCCGACTCGTACTTGGCCAGGTTTCAATCATCTTCATTCGCCTAGGCTTCCAGTCTAACTTAACTTAGGTTAACGTACACGTACCTACCTCATGATCTGCCTAGCCTATTCCCAAATATATTGTGGTCGGCTTCCAGTCTAACCGGATGCAGCTGAATAATAAAGTTTTACATGCAGCGTTTGCCTATTTGACTTCCACAACCTAGTTAGGGACTGGGTAACAAGATACCTCTTGGTAAGACTGGTTGTCAGACGTACGAAAGAAAGAAAAACCATTTATTCACGAGAGAGTGACGCACATTACAAAATAGTTAAGGTGTAGGGCTGGTAGGGCAACCCCCCCTGGCCTGCCTGGGAAGGGGGGCTTGTAGGGGTAGGGGGGGGGTAGTGGTAGTAGTACGAATAACAGCCGGAACCAACGGCCAATTATGAGCGGTAAACTTTTTAATTAATGTTTCCTAACTCAGTAACTCGTGTGTCATCACAGTGTAGTTGCGCTGGTACTACTTAGTAGGGTCAACAATATAAATAAGAATGCAAAGTGTTAAGCTAATAAAGAGAAACGCAAACACGGCTATGATTACAGAAAATAATGTGGTTTTCTTTTATGCGTACTTATTTTCCAGTTCGCTTACTTGTGCTATTCGTTGTGGTGGTTTATCACGGCATTCAGCTGTCATTGCTTTTACCTCAATATCTTTTCGTAGAAAACTATACAAAAAAACTATTTATCGTTTTTATTTGTTAAATATGTTGATGAATACGATACTTGTCAATTTAGACGTTAACGATGTTTGTTTCCGTTTTTGAAGTTAATTTATTCAATACTAGCGACCCGCCCCGGCTTCGCACTGGTGCAATAATAATAATAATTTTTATATTTTTAAATGTTTTTATTATTATTTTTTACTAATATTTAAAAATATAATACAATATGTAAATAAAATAAATAAATGAGAATAATAATAATATGTGGGGACATTTCCACACACGGCCATCTGACCCCAAACTAGGGAGACCCTGTACTATGGGTGTCAGACAGCTGATATACATACAAATATACATTTTATTTTGTAAATACATACATATATAGATAAACAACACCCAGACACAAGGCAAACACAAGCAAGCAAGCAATGGTGATACTAAATATATTACAGAATAAATAATATATGATTATCTTTATACAAAATATTTACAGCTGTTTTTTCATGAGACAGTACAAACATGTTTTTTTTAAGGTTATTCTCGAAAGCGCGACATATTATAACTGGCCGTGTGAGAAACACTCAATGCTCAAATCTAAGCGCCAGCCGCTCTACCCCCGCTTTTTAACACTGTGATATCTTCTAATATATTGATTTTAATGATATGCTGTAAAGGGCAATTTTGATCTACATGAAATGCACAACGTAGGTATCTAAGACACTTAATTTGGTAAGGAATGAAACTGTATTGTTTAAAATAGCTTGGTAAGTAACCCATATCTTATTTATAATATGTAAAAGATAAAAATGGTTACTGTGGGTTATCCTTAAGAGATAAACATATACCATCGCGGACTTTTTTATCGATCTTTTTAAGATATAGAATTCCGCAGTACATTAATTTGATATATCTCGTAAGGTTTAGCCAGCGTTTGCAATGTAAGCGCACAAAAATATGTTTATTACGACCTCACATTACTCTTGGAATTTCTCGGTTTTCTTCTACTATAATATGCATGTATTATATCTATAAACCTTCCTCTTGAATCACTCTATCTATTAAAAAAAAGCCGCATCTAAATCCGTTGCGTAGTTTTAAAGATCTAAGCATACATAGGGACAGACGCGGCGGGGGACTTCGTTTTATAATACGTAGTGACTAGCACTTTTCCCGCGACTTTGTACGCGCCAATTTTCTCGAGGATCCCTATTTTTTTGATAATGTAATTAGCCTATAGCATTCAGGGATAAAGTAGCTTCCTATTGATAAAATAATTTTTGAAATTGGATGAGCAGTTTCGGTTAATACCCTGCACACTGTTTCACATCACACGGCGTACCTATAAATTGTAAGTGAATTGTGTTGTTATTGCCGCAGTTTAATGCAAATCCTATAACAACTAGCGACCCGACCCGGCTTCGCATGGGCCTGTAGCCTTCCTCGATAAATGGACTATCCAAAACAAAAAGATTTTTTCTATTCGAATCAGTAGATCCCGAGATTAGCGCGTTCAACCAAACAAACAAACAAACTCTTCAGCTTTATAATATTAGTATAGATTAAAGCTGCAGTGTGTGGTGTATGCGTGTGTGTGTTTGTGAGTGAGTAGTAGACAATGAAAGTGATTTAATTGATCTCTATTGGCATGTTCCAACGATTTGTCTATAGGAAATTTAGTTTAACGCAATAACAATGAATAATGGCGCTGCTCCATAAAGCATGTTTTTTTCTTTCACACCAATACTTTTGTTGACCATACATTACTTATGATTAGGTATTTACAGCCAATAAAATCCTTGTTTGACATTTATGAAGTGTTAATATTTTCTTGTTTGTTTCCTTGGTAGTGTGTTGGTAGTCATGATAAGACTTATTGATGTTTTCCCTCTAACTCAATAGGATATTCAGTCAACAGTCTGTTATTTACAGAGTACCAATACATAATATTTTATAAAAGAAAATATTCCACCTATATGGGTGAAAAATTTATGGATGGCCATTGACATATACTGGGTGGCGCAAAAGTAAAGACCCTATTTGGTTCAGCTATAACATTTTTTCTAAATTAGAAAACTAGATTTAGATTTTTTTAAATGTATATTTGTGCCATTAAATTTCGTACCATTAGGATTTAAAGATGATGTCTTTTAAATGGTGACCTCCAGAGTTGATACACATTTGAGCCCTATTTATGACATTTTGCATAACTTGCCGTAACACTTCCTGCGATATGTTCGTTATTTCTTGACGAATGTTTTCTTTTAGAGCTGCGAGAGTCTGTGGCTTGTTCACATACACCCGAGATTTCAAAAAACCCCAAAGAAAGAAGTCTGGACTGGTCAGATCGGGTGATCTTGCAGGCCAAGGCAAATCGCCAAAACGAGAGATAACTCGGCCTGGAAAAGCGTCCCTCACTAAGTCCATAGTGTCGCGCGCTGTGTGTGCCGTAGCGCCGTCTTGTTGAAACCAGATGTGCTCCAGCCCCAATTCGTCCAAACTGGGTATCAAAAACTCACGTAACATGGTTCTGTAGCGTTCTCCAGTGACAGTAATCGCATTGCCTCCAGCGTCTTCGAAAAAATAGGGTCCGATCACTCTGTCAACACAGATGCCACACCATACAGTAACTTTTAGTGGGTGTAGAGGTGTTTCTTGAATAATGCGCGGATTATCAGTGCCCCAGAACCGAGTATTCTGCTTATTGACATGCCCTGAGAGATGGAAATGCGCTTCGTCACTCATAACCAATTTTGAAGGACTCAAATGTGTATCAACTCTGGAGGTCACCATTTAAAAGACATCATCTTTAAATCCTAATGGTACGAAATTTAATGGCACAAATATACATTTAAAAAAATCTAAATCTAGTTTTCTAATTTAGAAAAAATGTTATAGCTGAACCAAATAGGGTCTTTACTTTTGCGCCACCCGTTATATTACTCCTTTTGAAATCATTGGGTCTTACCGTTTTTAAATAAATTTAGATGATAAGAAGTAGTAGGTAATTAAGAGCAAAAAAAGAATATTTAAGATTAGGTACTAGCTTTCCGTGCTAGCTAGTCCCTGTGGTGTCGGACGTAAAGAATAGCACCATCCCATATCTTCCCGTGGGGGTCGTAAGAGGCGACTAAGGGACTCACCAGAGAATGGGCAGCAGCGTTCTCTGTGCCTATGTAACTTTGTAACAACCATACTGCGATTGCCAACCCGCCTGCCAAGCGCAAGCGATTATAGCAAAACCCCCCCCAGGGGGAGGCCTATGTCCAGCAGTGGACGTCTTTCGGCTGAAATGATGATGATGATGACCAGCTTTTGCCTGCCACTTCGTCCGAGTGAAAGTCGGTTATTGCAAATCGGTTGAAGTTGTAGATTAAAAAGTAGCAACAAACAAACAAATAAAAATAATAGTAGTAAAGAAGCAAACTCACTTTCGCATTAATAATATAACTATTTAGCTTTAAACTTCCTCACAGTTATAAATAGTTGGGGCCGTACCTATTGGCATCATTCAGTGTGAGAAAGAGTTTAAGTCATAATAATAATAATAATAATAATAAAGCCTTTATTGATTCCTTAATATTTACATTGCTTTTTATTTCTTATATGCTAGTTCCTATATCTAGGTTAAGGACCCCTGACGGGTATAGGCCTCCTCCATCTCCTTCCATTTGAGTTTAAGTCATACTATATTATATAGTCAGAAATAAAACTTCCCTGTTCACACTGAAATCTGACCCAGCCTGTCTCTTTTCTACCCTCCCCAGCGACGTCCTAAGCCGAGGCTTATACCCCACAGGGGGTGTAGTGTGTAGGCGCTTAGTTTATAAGTCTTTTGCCCTGGCTGGAGGTTTTAAATTCACTTTTAAGGCACAACAGGAAAGTCCAGTTAAGCATCCGACAACCTCCTAGGTTGACCTCCCTGTTTCGCATAATATAACTACCCAACTCTCGGATTAAAAAAGAAAAAGTTGCTCATTAGGAATTTCTGCTGTATCATTGGTGCATATTACAAACATATAATGTCACATACACAAACAGCCAGACCCAGAACAAGCAGCTGTAGGTTATACAAATATTTGTTCCATCCGGGAATCGAGACCGCAACATACAGCACAATACCGAAGTCTCTCAGCTACTACGCCAACCAAGTTGTAAAAAAAAAGTTAAGGTTATTAACTTACTCATTGTCATGCATTCTAATCTCATCAGCTCTGAAGGTAGGTAGGTCTGGTCTCTTTCCTCCTGCCTCAAATGTTTTAGCTTCACTGTCTTTATCATTCTGTTTTTCAAATTTAGAATCATTGTTGTTTTGATTTGATTTTCCTGAAATATAAATAAACAATCATCTGCAATTTAAAAAAATGGCAATACTTATTATTTAGGTATATTCTTTTCTAATTCTTGTAGTGTTACTTTTTCCAAATAAGTAAGTTAATTTTAACATTATGCTTTAAGGTTGTTAACATTTAAAATACTTAATATATGCATTGAGGAAAGTCAAGCCATTTAATGCAGTATGTTGAAATGTGTGTTTAGTCAATTCTTGGAACAAACTGATAAAACCTAATTTACTACTTATTTACCTGTGAATTTGTATTTAATAAGTTTTTATGCACAAAATGGAGTGCAGTAACCACCATAAGTTGTATGTAATTTAGTTTGTATTTTATTATTTATATTGTCCATGGTAACTTTCAAAACTTAATTCAACTGCCTCAAGTGGTAAATTTCAGGGTATTACTTATATGGATTTGCATTTACATACAGTGGTAGCCAGCCTTTGTTGAAGGTGTTGGCTTCATACACATGCTCAGTAATTAAACACAACAAAAACTGACTGATTTCGGTTTAGGTCGAAAATGAGTTAAACCCATGTTAGACCAATAGAAATGTTTTAACATTGTCTATCTTTATTTATATATCAGACTTTTTTCGATATCTAGTTCCTAGACGGAGTAAAAACATTATAAACTACTAGTAAGGCAAGTCCTGATTGCCAAAATGTTTGAGTCTTTCCAAAACACTGGTTTTTTGATTAGGTCAGTCTATTATTTAGCATGGGTAATCTCTGCGGACTTAAGCATACGTGACCACCTAGATCAGACATTCATTTCATAGGTGCCTTTAAACTTAACACACTTGCAGCATGGAATTAACTGAATGATAGACAAATTAGTATCAGGCTGGGCAAACTATAGAATCTAGACTTCTTTTCAAAAAAGACAACAGCCTTAAATTGTATCAAGTAAAAATGAATTTTATTATTAGTAATTTCTTCTGGACCAACCTGAAGATAAATATTTAAATTTTCTGAATTGCTAATAAATGATGGAGTTCTGAGCAACAAAACCGATAAAAAATCAGCTGGCTACCTCCTGTTTTGAAGTTGGCTATAACAAAAAGGATGCCATTGAAATAAAAAAATATCAAGTACCTATGAGTACAGTTCCAATGACCACCGAACTAAATAGTGTTGTGGCTACAGTTCTTCTGTAATTACTGTAGTGTCTCTTTTGGTCTTCATGCCCATATTGTTCTTGATTTGCGACTTTTACTGTAGTAGCAGCTAGGTTAATGTATTTGTTCTTCTGGTTGATTGTTCTGGAAATACATTCTTTGATTAATAGGGTTGGCTAGGTCTCTAGTTCATTATTAGATAAATCAGGATAGTGTTCAGAAGTTAAAGTAGGTATATAATTTAAAAGACCTCTCTTTATAATAAAACATGCTTGAAAAAAAGCAATAATTGAAAAAGGGTTTTTACCTGTGCTTAAAATACACTCTACTGCAGGTGTTTTTAATAACGACCAAAAGGCATTCATAAAGTGTTAATTTACTTATTAAAAATTAGATAGGCACCAGCTGTTTAAAAAAAATATATCTAAGGTACATTTTCAGAATACTTGTCCTTCATGGATAAATAATTAATATAATATATAAAAATAACTGAAAGATTACGACACTCTTTTCTTTTCAGAAAAATGAACTAAATGTGCAACGATTTTTTTATTTGCGGACTATTTGTCAATTTTATTTTAAAGCAGCACAGCAGACATTGAAAGTGTTTATTTTTCTACGGTCTTCACTGACCTACCTTAGCAATATATTTTTGAGCCACATTTTGATCGGAATTCTTCAAAACAAGTTCTGCGGATTTACATGATAAACTAGTTAAAATAAAATATTGTCTCTTATCGAATAGCACAACAGTCTTCTGACCTTGGATAATGAACTTCTTGTAGCGACCTTTATCATTGATTCTATTTATCACTATTTAAACTCGCGAGCAAAACAAAGATATTATAATTAGTGAGCAAAATAGCGAACTACATCAGTAGAAACTTGTTCCGTAATGACAAGTATGACAATTGACATTAGTACTACTAACTGTCATAAATGACATGTGTAACGAAAGTTGGAAGAATATTTTTACGTTTAGTTAATAAATTAGCATTAGCACAATGTTAACCAAATGTAAACCCTGTAAACCCGTTTCTTTCTTGAATTTGAATGGTAAGTTAGATTCGAGTTGGGTCTAAACATTATACAATGTAAGAAAAGGAACAAGCGATTCTTAGCGAGTAAATAGTCTTTAAATAATCCATCCAACTAACCATGAAACTTGGGTAGGTACTTTACTCTCCTAATTATGCCGTTGATTTTGGCTTTTACAGAAAGTTTTATCTTTAATTTGTTGAAACTAATAACTTTATTCTCTGATTAAAAATGATTGATTCACTGTATAACGACACGTGTTATTGAACTGTCCTGTGTTGAGCTAGATAAGCATGTCATAGTGTGCGTTTACAGACCCCCGAATCATCAAAACTACTCTTTATTTGAGTCTATAATGGAGGATGTTTTGACTAAGCTTGTAACGGGTAATAAATCAATAATAATTTGCGGAGACTTTAATATTAATATTTTAGAAAATAATTCAAGTAGCAGTAGATTTATAAGTCTCTTTAAATCCTTTAATTTGTCAAATGTGTTTTTAGAACCAACACGAATAACTACGAACACTGCTACTTGTATCGATAATGTTTTTTGTAGCTGCGACCATTTAGATAAAGCTATTGTAAATTATCTCCCTTCTGATCACAGCGGTCAAACCGTTGCTTTTGAGTCCAACACACCCTTGCAAAAAATACAGATACAGTCAAGACCAATAACATCTGGTAATTTAGATAAATTTAAAAAGACTTTAATAAGTAAGTTACCCGTTCAGGACCTTAGTATGAATAATGGTAATATTATACATAAAGAATTCTTCTCAGTTGTGCAAACTGAGTTTCAGAATATTTTTAAGAAAAAAACTAAAACAATTTGCCCTAAGTTTTTATTCAGTGACTGGGCAACTAAAGGCATCAGGAAAAGTAGGGAAAGACTTTTTGAGCTGTATGGCCTTAAGCCTTATATTAACACTGACACTTTTAATAAGTATGTTACTATTTATTCTAAAACTTTTAAAAATGCTTGTAAGGCAGCTAAAGCGTTATACATTAGCAACAAAGTAAAATCAGCTGATGATAAAATTAAGACTGTTTGGAAAATTATTAATAATGAAACAAATAGGAACAAAAGACATAATACTGACTACACTCTGGAGACTTCCAGTGGTCTCATAAGTACTAATATAGAAGTTGCGCAGGAATTTGCATCATTCTTTACCAATGTTCCTATTAAAACTCCTGAAACTTTAGATTCCTCGCCGTCACTTGCTTTTAATTTATTAAGTTCGAATGTTCCAGCCTGCCCCACGGAATTTAAATTTAAACATATAAACCCTGGAATCGTTATAAAGACTTTTAAACAACTCAAGATCAAGGCTACTGAAGATTTATGGGGGATGTCTACTAATGTTTGTAAATCGGTTATTGAGACAGTGGCACCCTATTTAGCTTTCATTTTTAATTTGTGTGTAGACCAAGGGGTTTTCCCGGATTTAATGAAGTACAGCAAGATTATACCACTTTTTAAATCCGGCGATTGCAAGGACACGAATAATTATAGACCCGTTTCAGTTTTGCCGGTTTTCAGCAAAGTGTTTGAAAAAGTAATGCTTAACCAAATGCTCAGTCATTTTAATTGTAACAACATCTTACATGACCAACAGTATGGTTTCACCAGTGGGCGTTGTACTACTGACGCTGGTGTCACCTTAATTAAGCATATCTTTAAGGCATGGGAGGATTCGCAAGATGCTATTGGCATTTTTTGCGACCTCTCCAAAGCATTTGATTGTGTAAATCACGAAACACTGCTCTTAAAGCTTGAGCATTACGGACTGGGTAAACAAGCGCTTAGCTTAGTAAAATCATATTTAAGTGATAGACTGCAGCAAGTTCAAATAAATGGTGTTAATTCATCGGGCTTAAAAGTAAAAATGGGGGTACCGCAGGGCTCCATATTGGGTCCGTTCCTCTTTTTAGTTTATATAAACGATTTACCTCATTTACTGAAAAATCAACCACAAATGGTGTTATTTGCTGATGATACTTCATTGATTTTTAGAGTAAATAGACGGGCACAGCACCTTGACGTAAATGACGCCATGCTTAAGATTCATAATTGGTTTAGTGTAAATATTTTAGTATTAAATGAGAAGAAAACTAAATGCATAAGATTCGCTTTGCCGAATGTTAAGAGTAATGAATGTAACGTTGTATTGAATAAGGACATACTGGAATTCGTCGAAAGGACTGTTTTCCTAGGGATTACGCTTGATTCCAAGCTACAGTGGGGTCCTCACTTAACATCTCTTGCAGGGCGGTTAAGTTCAGCCGCTTACGCTGTCAGAAAGATCCGGCATTTGACAGACGTGGATTGGATACCGCTAGGCTAGTATATTTTAGCTATTTTCATAGTATCATGTCTTACGGTATTTTGCTATGGGGACGGGCTGCAGATATGGATTCTATTTTTATTTTGCAAAAGCGGGCTGTCAGGGCAATCTATAATCTCCGCAAACGCGAATCTCTAAGAGAATTGTTTAAACAGATTAACATCATTACGGTACCTTGTCAATATATATATGAAAACATTATGCATGTTCGAAAAAATCTTCATCTTTTTAATAAAATAGGTGACAGACATAATGTTTATACTAGAAATAGGAACAAATTAGATCAGCCAAGCTTCAGATTGTCAAAAGTACATACTTCTTTTATGGGGTACTGTGTAAAATGCTATAATAAAATACCACTTGATATTCTACAATTGAATGAAAAACAATTTAAAACATGTATTAAACGCACACTATGTAGACAAGCATATTATAAGTTAGAAGATTACATCAATGATAAAAATGCTTGGCTGAATGCTGGTCCTGCTCGACAGCCAGTTTAGGGAATTTCCAAATTGGAAGAAAAGGATGTTTCCTACCCCTTTTTCTATTGACATGAGTAACGAGTATCGTTATTTCTTATATATAGATTTTTTTAATTATTAACTTATCACACTTCATATGATAAAATAATATACATTGGAAACCTTAGTTTTGTATAATTTAGCAGCATTATTTCAATTTTGTAAATGTGAATACCATGGAGCCATTTACTAAGTATATTAATATCTTTATGTTTGACAAAAATTAACATGGCGGTTGGGAGTATTGTCATGCTCGCTCAAATGTCTCGCTGATGGTGGCGCGTGTGTTGGATCATTCGGCTCCCTTCAAAATGGTTGAGCTGAATGGTGCTGATTCACGCGTCATGTTCGTGAACGGGCGCTGTCAGTAGAGATTGGTCAGCTCTTATCTGCCATGGATTAGATGCCACTTTATCTTGCTTCTTTTTTGTGTTTTGTATTGTTAGATTACCTTCATAGTTTTCACATATAGAAGCAACAAGAATCATGTAACAAGACTTTGTAAAAACTTTATTTAAAAGAGTGTCCGTGGAGTTTCTTGCTCGTTCTTTTCTATAGAGACCTACCTACGTTTTGGAACGAGCAACTAGCTTCAACTCTCTGACTAACTGACCGACTCCTTGACAATTCAAAAGTGCCTGTAAATGGTTTAATTGAAATAAATGCTTTGACTTTGACTTTCGGTGTTTGCTAATGGTTTATCGTTCATAGGCATGGCAAAACATGTTCATGAATAATTAATGACCGTAGGTACCTAAGCGGTGACTTAAGAATTAAGTACTTAGGTATTTTTATTTTATGAGAAATTATGAGCATTTTCTAACCTTTACCTAGTTAGTTCGGAACTTTATTCATTAGTCATCTAAAGCAACGTATAGTACGGTCAACGTGCTTGGCGCGTCTGAAGTTAG
Organism: Charanyca ferruginea; assembly: GCA_947361185.1. NCBI lineage: Eukaryota > Metazoa > Arthropoda > Insecta > Lepidoptera > Noctuidae > Charanyca > Charanyca ferruginea. Next base: position 1,729,736 of record OX376058.1, on the reverse strand, counting down.
CCGATTAGCTGCGCAGTAGACAATTTCGTTCCTAAAAGTTCCATTGCGCAGCCAAACAGCTAACTTCAGACGCGCCAAGTTACGTTGACCGCATTGTAGGTACCTATATATATCACCCGTTGATTAGGTGCCTTCATAGACACAAAAGGTCGTAGCGTAGCGGTAGGTAAACTATACCTAAGTATTCCTATGGTAAAGAGGTAGAGTGGTGTAAAAGGTAAAGTACCTACTTAGGTAGGTAACTAGGTACCTATGTAAGTTTTTTCACTCTAGGTCCCATTAATAAGAGCGCCTATTTAAAGATTGCGAGGAATATGTCACTGGTCGACGCATTAAAGAGGCCTGCTGAAGCATGGCATGCCAGGTCAGGGTGCGGTATCGTGCTGGGGTGCCCCGAGCTCCTGGCTCAAGGTGGCAAGAGGAATCATGGCGTTTTAGGACATAACCCTTTTTTCTTCTTAGATGGATCCATGAGCACATTCCTAAGGTTATAGGTACCTACAGGCACACTTAAAATCCTAGACAGTTACCTACATTGAAAAGGGCGTTGCATATTTAAAATGCATACCATGCTGATAGTACCTAAGTTGTAAGTTAGGAATAAAAAAATGCTTCGTCTGTGACTACGTCGTTAACCTCTTTCTCACGTTCTAATGAGATTTTAAAGACTTTATGCATTAGTAAGTAGAGGTCTATATTTAATTAGTTTTGCACATAAAATAGTTTCGTTTTACGATTTCTTATATTATTATTTTATACTGTGAAATGCGACCTCCTTTGAAAAAAAATGCACTCTGAACCACGAATTAAGTACATACTTAGGTAGGTACTGTAGAGACTTGCCCAGCAGGGAGGCTTTATGTAATGAAGCCATAACTATTTAGTCTATGGTTAGAACCTTCTGGATACCTTAGAATATATTTGAATGATGTAGAAGATAGTTTTTATACTATGACATGTGATGTCAGAGTGAGACCCAGCTAGGCTCAGAGCTGCCGTCTTGTAAATCTTACCTCTCGCTATTCTTATTAATATAGTCTTCTGAAAGTCGTTAATACTTTTCATTCAACGTAGCGTAGATTCCTCGGTAATTCGTACTTGGTACAAGTGTAGCTCAGGTGCTACAGTACCGTTATCATACTTCGTGCACTAAACACATGATTATAATTATAATAAAAAAACCGGACCAGTGCGAGTCGGACTCGCCCACCGAGAGTTCCGTACATATTTGTAGGTACATATTGATAGTTCTGTACTAATCCAATACCTACTATCCATACTTTAATCTAGGTACTTAATATTATAAATGCGTTTTTTGCGACATAAACGGCCGTATATTTTTTCCACGTTAACATAGAGGGTTGATTTCTTTACAGCTTCAAGGGACCGTAGACTTGAGTATATAGTTTTATTTTCAACTTGATACCTCCACACGTTCCCGAGATAAAGGGTCTTGACAGACAGACAGATAGACAGACAGGCAGACGGACCACAAAGTGATCCTATAAGGGTTCTGTTTTTTCCTTTTGAGGTACGGAACCCTAAAAAGTACCTACCTGTGCTAAATTTTACCAGGTAGGTACCTTTCTTAGCCACTCCAAGCGAAATAATACTTGTTGCTCTCACCTTATAATTCATAAGCATGTTATTCCAAAGACTTATAGACTTCATAAGCATAATCGTTTACTAGGGCTATACTTACTTACAAAATAATTATGTGTTATGAAATTCAAATAACACTTTTATAGTAGACCCCAATACGACCCTCAATTTTGTGGTTTTGGGTATTTCGCAGCCCCCTTAGATCGGGCCCTGCATGCACCATATATACCTGTATTTTTCTTAGCTCTTCAATTCCACGCGTCGAAAAGTACGTCTAGAAGGCAGTTTATCAATAAAATCCTTTCATTATTACATTCCGTCGCGCACAGCAGTGTGTTATTGCTCTCCTTACGAGTAATAGCCTCTCGAACTACAAGTGGAATAAAGTTACCTGTGTTCTAAATCTAAACGTACAGGGGCAGGTGAAAACGTCTCTAGAAAAAGTTTTTGATAGAAACTTTGTTCCTTGTTTTGTTTTCATGATAATTTCTATACATAACTAGTAAAATGCTGGGAATCTATACTATACCTACTAAGTATATAGTTATACCAACCTACCTACACCAGCTTCCATCAATCAGATCGCGGGGACGATTAGCATCATCATATCAGCCGTAGGACGTCCACTGCTGGATATAGCCTCCCCCATAGATTTCCAAAAGAACCGGATGGAAACGGCTTGCATCCAGAGCGTTCCTGCAGTCTAAATCGGATCGTCGCCGTCGGTCCACCTTGTCAGTGGACCTCCTACGCTTTGCTTACTGATCTCCTCATTTCTGATTCGATCGCAGAGAGACTTAGAGCATAGCCTTCTCCATAGCTCGTTAGGCTATTTTGATCTTGCTAATAAGGCCCATAGTAAGAGACTCTGGCAACACACACTGGTCGAAGACCCCTAACAACATAAAGACCTTACATTCACTTTTGAATTGTCAGGCCAACTCAAGGTGCTCCAGAAGCCTTGGCTCCAGAAGAGCCAAGGCTCCTTTAATGCACCATAAATTGAAATTAAAGTGAGTGTGGTGTGAGTGTGACCCATGAAATATGTCAAAAATATTTCATACAACAAATTTTTATTTTTACGACCCCTAATTCTTATTTTATGACGGACATTGCGGTCCTAATGGTTCTGCTGATTTTTTTCGACGAAATAATCGTTCAGTTTTATGTCACTCTTTGACCCCGTTGAATAGAAAACTATTACCTATTGTGTTTTTAATAAAATATTTTTATGAGGTTTATGTGTGGATGAGTGGGTAAGCAGTTGGGGTAACATACATAATAATATGATTACTTATTTATTTTTCTTAAGTGAAGTTCGTCTGAAGCGTACAAATGATTAAAGGAACTTGCTTTTGGGACGGCAGCATTGATTTAAAAAAACCAGACATGTGTGAGTCGGACTCGCCCACCGGGGGTTCCGTACAAATTTGTAGGTACAAACGGCTGTACCGATTTAGATGAAATTTGGTATGAAAATAGCTTGAACCCTGAGGAAGCACATAGGCAACTTTTTAATCCGCACCTTCGACTGCACCCTGACACTCACTGACATTCACACGGACCGAAATCGCGGGCAAAAACTCGTTATAAATAAAGGACTTATATATATTTTTTATGTTTAATTACAAATGTATAGTTTTCAGATTTTGCCCTGTAAGTACTTATAGTGTAAGACGATATTACTTGCCAAGTTTCATAATACTGGGTCATGGTAAAGTACCCTATAAATTTTGATTCCGTTGAGAGTGTCGAAATATACGTTTTTGCAGCATACACTGCCATATCTTTTTTTAAGTTAATATATAAAAAAAAAAAAAAAAAACAACTCTATACCTCCACGCGTTTTTTTTTTTTTAAATTAACTTAAAAAAAGATATGGCAGTGTATGCTGCAAAAACGTATATTAAAGGGTCTTAATTAAAAAAAAAAAAAAAAAAAACAACTCTATACCTCCACGCGTTTCCGAGATCTTGGTCTTGACAGACAGACGGACAGACAGACAGACGGACCACATTCTTTTTTGAAGAACGCTTTGTTGCAAAATATGAAGATGAACTTTGAAATCTTTAGTGCAATTAGGAAGGAAACTAAAGAACAGAAAAATTGCAGAAAGATCGCCGCGTATTCAATTTAGCGCAACTTGAAATCTAAACGATTGCTAGAACGGCGTAGCAGCACTGACACACACTAGTACAATACAAAGGTCTGTTTGTGTGCATCAGAAAAAAAATACGCACGAAATAAGCACGAATCATTGAAATTGATAGGCAAACGACAACGCGCGAGGATTTACAGTGCTTTTTAAAATAATTGTATAAAATAAATGAGTTCGTTCAAGGAACTGAAACAAATTGTGTCTATATTGAGCATAACCTTTATTTTCATAAAATAAATATATCAGTTGTTTTTATTCAAATACTGGTGAAAAAAAATTTGTTGAAGTGAACCGATTTTATAATTTTTCACTTCTCTTGCTCAAAAAGGCCGTCATTGTAGCATACTAGAGCGGGGATAAAATAGCATTTCATCCTCTAGGGGCAAAAGTTTTTTTTTTAATTTTTGTGTGTCAAATATGACAATGAGCCTACAAAAACGAAAAAGTCTTTAGTCATAAGTAGAATAATCATGAATAAAGCTCAGACTAAGGAAATTTTCCTTAGTCTGAGCTTTATTCATCCTGAGGAATAAAGACTCGACTTATTACTGTTTCATAAAAAAAGAACCTCATTTTAATTGTGAAAATGGAACTAAAATCGGCGATCTCTGGTAGAATGCATGCAATGTGTTGCGGCTACAGAAGAAACAAAAAAAAAGACATTGGCGCGAAATTTTTATAATTTTTCTCTAATTGCAAATTGAATTGGTAGTGACCGTAATTAATTTTACAATAGTGAAAATGTCATCATCTAGTGAGAATGGAGACCCTAATTTACAAATAGAAGAGAAAGGAAAAGAAATAATTTTCAATCTGTTGCCGCCAAGGTCACAAAGCAATTATTTAAATACTTACGAAAAGTTTATGAAGTGGAGGACAGAAAAACGAGTGGATTCTCTTACGGAAGGAGTTTTTCTTACGTATTTCGATGAACTTTCCAAAAAATATCAAAGTTCAACGCTTTGGAGCACATATTCAATGTTACGAACAACCATACAGATAAGACATAATGTAAATATAAAGAACACCGGCTACAAGGCCAAGAAATCCAAAGTTTTCACGAGGACAGATATCGAGAATTTCATAAATAAGGCACCAAATGAAAAATACTTAGCAACAAAGGTAGGTTATAGTTGCCTTTGTTTTCTATTATTTTCATCAAACTAAATTGCTAGTTAGAGGTACCAACCAAAATACAGTTCTAACACACTTATTTTTTGTTTTACAGGTTGCTTTAATTTTTGGGATCAGCGGTGCCTGCAGAGGGCTAACTGGCTAACATAACAGTGAAAGAAAGAAGAAAGAAAGAAGTGTGAAGTGGGCACGCCGAGATTTTTTCTCAACTATCAAAACGGAAAATGTACAAGGCAAGATATAGGCAAAAATAAATTAAGCAACATGCCAAAAGAGATCACCACTTATCTAAATTTGCCTAATCCGGAACAGTACACTGGCCACTGTTTCCGAAGAACATCCGCCACTCTCTTGGCGGATTCTGGTGCAAATACAACAACGTTAAAACGCCACGGTGGATGGAGATCCGATCAAGTGGCGGAAGGCTATATCGAGAACTCCATTCAAAACAAATTCGATATCACCCAGCGTATCACAGAACACATCAATATTCTCCCAACTAGCCCACGACCATCGACATCAAGAGATGAGTCAACTGAGCTGATTCTCTATCCAGAACATCCGAATGAGGGACCCTCCAACCTGGAACTACGCTATCTCCCACGTTTACCCCACAGACAACTCAAGATTCATCTTCACAGAGGACTGAAATTAAGTTACCGGGAAAAAACATCTCGTTAAATATACAAATTGTACATTTAATTTTTAATAAAATAAACTACATAATATTTCATATTGTATTGGATTGTTTTATTTTCTCACAATCGTAGTGAAAAGTATAGTGTGCTAAAACCCATTAAAACTCGGTTTCTATTTACTCACTCGCTCGGGAGTAAAACTACCTCGTATATAATGGGTCATTTTAGCTCCTTGTATAACAATCTACTATTTCAATTCGAACCAGTAGATCCTGAGATTAGTGCGTTCAAGCAAACAAACAAACTCTTCAGCTTTATAATATTAAATATTAGTATAGATTTGTATTTTTATTGCCTAGCCTTTTCCTAACTGCATAATATGTTGGTGTAAAACAATGCAGAAAGAACACAGATACAAAACATTTAAAAAAAAATCTAGATGAATGCCATGGCAGTTAAGAGTTGACCAATCTCTAGGTATTGACAGCGTCCGTTCACGAGCATGACGCGTGGATCAGCACCAGCTGCCTATCTGACCGCGACAATCCAGTTACTGGGTAACACGATTACCCTTGATAAGGCTGGCTGTCAGATTTACTGGCATCTGACTACCCATAACGACTGTCAAAGATCTACGAATCGCAGCAGGGACCAACGGCTTTACGTGCTTTCAGAGGCACCGACGACCTGACTCGGTATGAAATGGATAGTCACCCATCTAGCGACCGACCGCGGTAAGCGTTGCTTAACAGCTTAACCATTACCGATCGATACGTACAGATTTTATTTAGCTACAAGCCACCCTCTGTTGGTTTTCTGCGTTCAAGACTAGAAATAATTGACTAATCTTATCGAGGCATTGATAAGTATGTAATGTTGTAACTTTCAAGTATATCGTGTTTAATTTGAAGAATGTCCAAAAGGTTGGTTGACACTTCCCGTGATCCAAGAGCTGGTTTTTACCTTGGTCAGAGATTAAGCATTGCCATCCAACGTGGCAATGCCGCCAGTCTGTTGGGTACATTTCCAGATGACGGCGATGTGGACGAATTCTATGATGCCTTATTGTGTTAGTTTATTTTTAGTTTAATATTATAGGTTTCCTTTTTTATTATTCTTGTAACTTTAAGTTAGATTACTTATTAATAAAATTTTCTTTTAGTTCATTTGAAGAAAAGAAGTGTCCTAATAATAAACGAAAAACAATACAATAATTCAAAACTGAACAGGTACTTTATTTTCTTTTCTTTTAAAAAAAATGTAGCCCCACATTAGGAATTTTTCTTGTGTCGTGGGTGCGTTTACAAACATATAAACTCACATACACAAACAGCCAGACCCGGAACAACTATTTGTAGGTAGCCTACAAATTTTTGTTCCGTGCGGGAATCTAACCCGCGACACGCAGCGCAGCAGTCAATCGGTCTACCACTGCGCCTACCGGGTAGTTTGAGCATTACTACTGGTGGCAAATTGTGTTAAAACTGGAATGAAGCCGAACTACCCAGATGTTTATAAAGAAACACGTCGTTACCAGTATCAATCCATTCCAGTTCCAGAAAGGTAATTGGATCTTGATACCAAGAAAAAGATTCAATCAAATTCAAACTCAAAATCATTAAATTTCCAATAAACCATTTAAAGGTACTTTTGAATTGTCAGAGTCAGTCAGTCAGACAGTTGAAGCTAGTTGCTCGTTCCAAACAGTAGGTTTCTATGGAGAAGAACGAGCAAGAAACTCCATGAACACTCTTTTAAAATCAATATGTTACAAATTTCGGTTACATCATTCATATTGAATATGAGGGTACAATGTGAGAACAATTTAACAAGTCGTGTACGTTAATAGAGGTCTAGATGAAAATATAATCATATTAAATAATTCAACATAAATTTAGAATAACCAGCAGCTAAGTGATGACCAGTCCCAACTAACGGCCCCCGTTCACGAACATGACGCACTGATCGGCATCATTTAGCTCAACCATTTTGAAGCGAACCGAATGATCCGACCGTCAGCGGGACATGCAAGTGAGCATGACATACTCCCAACGGCCAGGGCACCTTCAAGTTAATGAAAGACATACCTACCATGTAAATGGTAGCTTTCAACAGCTTTACGAATCTATTAGGTAGACGTCTCTTGTGGGTTTTTTTATTCGTTTGCCTGTCCAACAAACATAAAAGCGTTTAACATTGAAAACCTTTTTGCAAATGTAGGCATCGCATATCTACTTACATTTGCAAAACGATTTCTCCGTATTCAGTGGGACCCCGCTCCAATCGCGAGGTCCGATTTGCCCGGGATTCAGGTCCCCAGGGACGGTTATTGAAAAAGTTCGCGGCGCGGCCGGGGCTGGCCGTGAATTAATGCCGCGCAAATACGGGAACTCATACTTTACCTTATCGAGGACCGCCGAAAGAAATGTAAGGGATTTCTAAAGGAATCCGCGTTTTCCGTACTGATTAAATATTAGACGGTGAATTAAAATGTGATAGATTATAATTTTATCTGATTCCAAGAGAATTTTGTACGCATTAATCAAATAAATATTCTATTACTCGATTCTTCTATGGGGACCCCTTTTTATCTGTATTTTTTTATTATTTATTTGTTGTCATAGCGGCCATAGTAAAGCGCACTATGAAAAGTTTCAAGTGTTCACAAATTATGGTGAATGTTCACGTTTCGGCTCCGTAAGTTATTACAGATACGTGGGCTTGGTCCACAAATTCAAGGTTGCTCAGGTGGATGGAATTCGTAGTGAAGTCACTCAAAGACACCGACATTGCGCGTCGAATGAGCTCGCTGAAGTGGAAATGGGCCGGCCATGTCCGCGTTTGGGCAAGCTTAGTGTGGGATACCCTGCGGCACGTTGGACCGACGATTTGTAGAAGGTGGCTGGCAGTGAATGGATGCGAGCTGCCCAAGATCGGGTTAGTTGGCGATCTCTGGGAGAGGTCTACGTTCAGCAGTGATATAATCATGATGACATATATTACGGTTCAAAAGATACAACCCTTTGGCAGACGGACAGACAGACAACGGAGTATTAGTAGGTCCCATTTAGCACCCTTGACTACGGTATCTTAAAAAGCTAAATACTAGTACTTGTGTAGGGGCCCAAAAATTTCAAAAAGTGGACGGTACAACTTCTACTCATCTCTGCCTACCCCTCCCGGGCATAGAGCGTAATATTTTTTTAGCCTAAAATAATACAGTGTATCTTTTCATCCACCTTTTCCATTAACAAGAAAATTAACCCATCAGCCGAATAATAAGCAGGATTGAAGGATGACTTACCGAATTTTGATAACGTTCCCTAAAATGATGGATAAGGTGGGATGTAGGGTAATATTGATTAAGTAAACTTTGGTTATAATGAAGTTAATATTCACCTTGCAAACAAAATGGGTCGATAAAAGCTCGATAAGTACCATGTTAGCTCGAGATATTTATTTTTTGTTTGCTATAAAGTTTTGGTAGTAGCTAACCCTGTTGAAGATCACACCATCCTTGTTTCGGCCGTCACCTAGGTTAAAGGATACAGCTGAAGGTGTAATTACAGAAACAAGAGACATATCTGTATAGAATATAGACAATTGATATGGGCAAGACAAATGGCTGTTGGGGCCGCAACGTTCTCTAATAGGACCACCGACAAGGTGGATAGGCGACCTGATTTAGATCGTAGAAATACGCTGGATGCAAGTCTTGTCGCTTCCAACCGTTCCTTTAGGAAATCTATAGGGTAGGCCTATGTCCAGCAGTGCACGTCCTACAATTGATGTGATGATGATGAATTATAAAAAAAACTATAATTGACTCTGAAATAAATGACGTTAACCTTCTGAGCGCCACGGTGGGATATAACCGACAAATGAAAACGTACCCAACACGCCACTCGTTGCGTCTGCTACAGCCATAGAGCAACGCGGTCGGTGTTCTAGATGGCTACAGCCACAGATACATAAAGATAGACCCTAGATAACGCAAGTATCACGATCTGTATGAAAACCAAGCGTGCCATTTTTGTCTACCTATTATGACGTCACAATGTTCTGTGATGTTGTTCTTAAATTTGGTATTACCAGGTATTAGTGAGGGTATTAGATTAAAAATAATTGCTTTTTAAATTAATCACGCATAATATTATTCACAAGATGACTTTTACTTACGAAATTTTTTACTTACGATTTTTGTACGTAAGCTAGGCACGAAACTAGGCACGCGAAGTAGTTGCTCTTGCGTTATCTAGGTCTATAGCAAACGTTACATGAAACATTTTGAAGTTCAAAACAAATATAATAAATTAAGTTGTCTGTGTTTCTTATTCCTAATACTTAATATATATAAAACTACAATGTACCTATCTATCTGTATAAATAAAAATGAATCGCCGAAATGTATGTGAGCCTCAGAGCAACGCGATACACGGACCGCTCGCGGACGTGTGATGTAAGCGCATAACTTCCGAACGACTGCACCAAATTGTATTATTATTCTTAAAAAAGAGAGCGCTTCAGCTGAACTGCCAAACTGGGATGACGTGATACACACATACACTCATTCAAACCTGCATCTTTGAGAAGCGCTGTTGTAACGGTCACCTACATTCTATCTCAATGTATAGACATTTATATAGATGAATGCATCTTACGATACCTAAAAGCACAGTTGTTGTTCTTTACTTTTGAACAGCACTGAATTACTTAACTTGCTAAGCTTTCCGTGCAAGCTTTTAGTGGACTCGTTCTACTTTTGCCTCGTTTAGTTATAATACAACTTTGGATACGGAAGTCATTCCGCAGTCGGCGACCAAACAGACAGATCAAGTTTAAATATTTAACTTTAGTTTGTTTGTACAAGTGGTACATTTAAATTAAAATGGTTGCATCAGAAAATAAGAATTATTTATTCTAGAACACCGCACTATTTATTATTCTTAGTAGTGCTCAAATGAGTTCAGGATTAAAGCAAATCATATTTTCAAAATTAAGTCTGATCAGTTATTAAAGATTAGGAAAAATATCATCATCATCACTTCAGGTTACTTTTGGTCCACTGTTGGACATAAGCCTCCTCCATGACGCATTCGAAATTCATCAACCGTGTGTATCCTGCCCGTTTTAACCTTCGGTGCTCAGACCTGATCGCTTACCGAGTTGCAAAAGTTTCCCCTCGGAATTTGCCAATGTGCAATGGAGTGCCGCATTCTGGGTGTAAAAAAAAACAGGACGAAATATATCAGACGTTACCAAAAAGGCTGCAAGGCTTAAGAAGGATCGGGTGGGTCAGGTCAGTCACATGCAGAATGACCGTTAGGCGGGAGTCTCTACGCAATGAAATGGATGCCTGAAGATGTGCGGTTCGTCCGAGGACAGCCAAGAAAGACGAGATGACCTGGACGCATATACAAGGCCTGGTTCGAGGTGGAGCTGGACAAAATTTCCTGGGGGAGGCCTTTGCCCAGCAGTGGGACAGCATAGGCTATAAAAGCATAGGAATATAGGAAATAAAACAAAAACATTGAAGTGGGATCCTTTAATATCACCATTCATTCAAGGGCACGTGTAGGTACCAGTCTCTAAATATGACAATACAACTGGAGTTATATAATTAGGTATATCTTTACCATAAATAAAATCTAGATGACCAAAAGTCTTATCAGAAAGAACACACTGTGAAGCATTCTGTAATTTTGATTCAAGCAATTTTACATCTGTTACATTAGCAACATAGTCGTTCTCACTGCTTAGAAGCACCCATTTCATCGTGATGCCAGACAAATCGTATAACGGAGGGCTTGGGCGTCCATATACCATAAGATTTTTAAAAAAACTATAATCATATTCGGAGAAGCCGTTGTTCTGGATTTGTCCCCATCTGATGAAGTTTCTAAGAGAAGTTCCTGCGGGAGTGTGTCCAACTATTACGGGTAACACATCACTGGTAATCTGGAATTCATTGTAACCTAAAGCTGCAAATACGAGTACAGAGCAAAAAGGATATGCTAATTCAGTGGTTCCGCACAAAAATTCACCAGAATTTTGCAGTAATCCATTTCTTTGTAGTATTTCAACATTAAGTAATGAGTCAAATAGTGTCAATCCTGGTGCAATAAAACTTTGGAACTTTAGCACGATAAACTTAGAATGATCCAGCCACGCTGTAGGTGATATCCCGAAACCAACCTTAATCTTGGCATTGTATTCAGCCTTCTTTGAACAAAGAATTAATAACATACCAACTCCCTGTGAATGAGCGACATATGATAGTTGAGATTCATTTGTTTTAAGTAAGACGTAATCTATGGCAGCCGGTAGATCAAACATGGCCAATTCATCAACAGAAAAGTCCCAGAATGCTGAGTCTTTGTCGGGATTATACGTAGTATGGTTTCTGCTGTAAAAATTTCCTCTGGTGTTGGGAACCCAGACATCGTAACAGTTGTCAGAGTAGATGTAACAGTGAGCCTTCCCAGGGCCTGGTATGAGGCAGTCATCACCACTGAGGTAGAGGCCGTGCATGAACATTATGACGCCTTTGGAGGCTTTGCAGGTGTCCTTGACAGGAATTCGAAAAAGGCCCAAGATGTATCCATCTTCCGTGGTCACAAAATGTTGTTCAGCTATGTAACCATCGTATTTAGCGAGTTCCGTAAATGTTAAATCTTGCCTTGGTGATACTCCAAATGGAGAGACGTCATCGTCATCACAAAAAACTGTATGTATTGAGCAGAGCACGATTAGGGCGTAGAAAAAAATCATGTCTGATGTAGTATTCCTGGAAAAATGGAAATCAAATATAGACTCAAACGTTTAGTGGTCAGGGAACAATACCTAATCCATAACCAAAGGACATGGACAATCATAATTCGTCATCGTTGAATCATACGTTTTATAATATCAGTTTCAATTTGATATCAGTCAAACAAACAGTTTTATAAACAAATATTTCGGTTTTATTTTAACTATTATTTACATACAAATGTACCCCAGCAAATAAACTTATCTAGTCTCTTGGTTGAGTGCGTATCTGATAAGGCCTTGTTTGATTTTCATGATCACCATCTCAGCCGAAAGACGTCCACCGCTGGACATAAAGCATTATCTCAACTAGTCCTGGGCTGCTCAGTCAGCCCAGTCATTTACTATCTTATTACATAAACAAATAATTACAATTGCCTACTTTGGAAATGGAAAAATAACCCCAATTGTATGATATTATCTACCAGATTTAAACGGGAAATTTAAACGTCACCGGTATAGCTGCAGCACCGTTATAAGCAAAAAGAGACTAACCTTTTTCCGTTACATGAGTATGGTAAGATCCAAACGACTCAGGTGATGAATTCGCGCTAATTATTATTCAAGATTCAAGCCTTTTATACTACTAGAAATATCACTTGTAATTATTTGCAAGATAGTCTGATAAGCATAATAGGTACTGAATAAGGAGCATCTACACACGAGTCGTATTCTATAATTTTTCTTATTGTTTGGCTGGAACATAGTCTTTAAGAATGTGAAAATTGAGTGCCAGGATTTCTTTTTTTAAACCACCCAGAAGTAGCCGGTCGACGGAGCCCCGCGAAGCGAAGCTACGTGGACCTAATTTTTTTAAGAACTCGCGTGCATTCGAATTATGGTGAGTCGCAGTAGCTCACTTACGAGAGTGTACGTGAGCTCGACAAATGAATATGCGATTAACGCTAGTGCGACAGAACTATACTGCGACTCACCATAGTTCAAATGCACGCTAGTAAGTATGTTAATTCTTCATGTCGATGTCGCACTAGAGTGATGTCGAGCTATAGTGTGTCGTACTAGCAACATTGGCATTAGCATTCGAACTATGGTGAGTCGCAATACAGTTTTGTTGCACTAGCGTTAATCGCACATCTATTTGTCGAGCTCACGTAGTACACTCGAGTGAGTTTTGTGCCATCGAAATAGAGATCCGCCGAACGAGTGCATATCGAAGAAGGATTTTGTCGAAGTAGTGTTTTTCGAAGGTGTGTTTAAGTAGTGGCATTTAAGTTCATGCGAAGCAATGAGAAGTCGAACTATTGTTTTTAGAAATTGAGAACGTGTCAAAATTCACTATGACACTAGTAAAACTGGGTGTGATGCTAGATGATCAGTATTGTACTTTTAGGTTAGACTCTGTCCTGAGAGATCACTGAGACATTCGTATATTCTCTATCCGATATGGATTCAAAATAAAAAACCTACCCTCCTTTTGGGCTTCGCCGGAATTGGGTAAAAAGTGTTTATAACACGTTTGTAACTAGCCTAAGTAACGATTTAATAATATTATGAAGTAGGTACCCGTTATTAATTACGTACCTATGGTTAAAATTTGAACAAATGGTACGAAAAATAAAAATGAAAATTTTCCTAAAAACTTTTCCCAAATTTCAGTATTAAGACCTGTGTGAAGAACATTTACGATTATGTACATACTAAATGTTTCCATTATTTGCTTACGAATATTGTCCTAAATAACTGTTTAATTAAGTACCTAATAACTAGGGTTGCCAACCGTACTATATAGTATAGTATCCTACTATATTACAGGCCCGACTACTATATTCTTGAAAAAAGGATAAAGTAGGCGAAACTACTATATTTGAAAGGCAAAACTAAGCAATAATATTCGTTTTAAAATGTGTAAACGTAAAACGAAACGTCAGTATCTATTTCTTGTAGACAGAGAAGCAGAAAGCTGAGTTATTGTATTTTGTAATTTCCTAAATGCAGAAGGCTAAAAACTGCAAAGATATTCTTTTAATCAATATAGTAAGTTACTTACCTATTTTAGAACCTTCTATTTTTTTGTCATATTTTCGTTATCTACTGTATCTTTTGGGTAATCATTTTGGAACTACCATTTTTGACCGATAAAGAGTTAACAACCCTACTAGTAACCGATTGTAGTGTGTGTTGGTGATGGAAGTGTTATTCAACATTAGTTTCCTTGATGCCTCTGTTTGATGATTATGATATCTTGATTTACGACACATTTGGCGCAGTGGTTGAGCGATTGACTGCTGTGCATCGTGTTGCGGGTTCTAATCCCGTCCAGGGTAAACATTTGTGTGATGAGCATTTGTGTTTACCTTGTGTCTGGTTGTTGTTTATCTATATACGTACGTAATTTATGTATTTGTGTAATGTTTAACAGCTGTCTGACACCTATAGTGACAATGTAATTTAATTATTGTTTGTATTTGTGAATTTGTGTGCCTGATAAATGTTATGAGATGATATCGATTATGTATGAGTCTATTTATTTACTTATCAGCTTCTGCCCGCGGCTTCGCCCGCGTGTAAAGAACGATTATCCCAAGGGAACATATTACCGGGATAAAAAATATCCTATGTGTTAATCCAGGAAATGCTCTATCTATGTGCCAATTTTCATGCAAATCTGTTCAACAGTTTGCGCGTGATTGAGTAACAAACATACAAACATCTTCACAAACTAAATAATATTATATAGTAGGATGCTTCATGCACAAAGATAAAAAACGGACTTAATGCCTTCTACTAGTCAACCAAGGGCAGTGAAGAGGTAACATGGCAGGGTGTATATAGAAATTAAAAACAAAAATAGGAAAACTGCATAAGAAAAGAGTGTCCATGGAGTTTATGGCTCGTTCTTCTCAATAAAGACCTAAGTACCTTTGTTTTGGAACGAGGAAATTCTATCTAACTGACTCTTTGACAATTCAAAAGTGCCTGTAAATGGTTTTATTGAATTACATGCTTTGACTTTGATTCAGAAAGTTGCTCGTTCCGAAACGTGGGTGTAAGTAATCAGGTTTTCACAATATCTTTGTTACTTGCTTGCTTGTTGCTTCTATGTATGAGAAAATGTTGTGTAAGTAAGAAGATTATAGCAAAAGTAAATAGACTATTTGTTACGACATAAAAGCACAGTTGTTGTTCTTTACTTTTAAACTTCACTAAATTGTTTAACTTGCAAAGCTTCCAGTATTTAAATGAACTCTTTCTACTATTGCCGCGTCCGGTTATATTACAACTTTGAAAATAAGATAATCATTTTTTTGCCATAAGTATTGGTACAGTGTTGGTAGAAAAGTTGAAGTTAGTATCTAATTAAGTTCCTAATACATAGTCAAGTGACATGCAAAACCTTACAATTTATTTATTTATTGCTACAGTACAATACCCATTTTATCCCGAGGGTGTAGTTGGAAAATAGGGTATTTTACTCTATACGAGAAAAAATCTATAAATATGTTATTGAGACAGTTTAGGCATAAAGCAGTCGGAAAATGAAAATTTTAGTTCATAAAATAACAAAACAAATTTTAAAATTCAATTCAAAGTTTGCAGTATTTTTAATCTGTTATAAAATACCGTGAAATAGTAGCGGCCATGTAATTACGCCATACGGCTGTGTAAACAAAAAATTATCAACTGTTAGTCAACCGATTGGCGTAATATAGGCTTTGTACTTTTATTATTTTCGTAACCAACGTAATTTTTTCATGATTACACCTATTACAAAATATGCTTTTAATTATTTTTAAATGATATACAATTATCATATTTAATATGAGCTCATTTGATACAAAACGAACTTACGTCATTTACGCTGAGCAATATGGCGTCCAGTGAGAGGCGTTTTCGTCAATCTACGCGCGAAATTTGAAAATGTAAAATTTAGGTGCATTTTTATGGCCCTTACCGATTGAATAAAAATGTTGAGTTTTTTTTGGTGCCATATTAGCACTACAGAATTTCATTGAGACACTTTTCAAAAATGGGTGTAATACCCTATTCGGAAGTGCGGCAGCATCGGCTTCCGTGTACCTACTTATCAACCTCGCCTCAAGACGCCTGCTAAGCGTGGGGATTAAGGCAATCCCCTCCCCATATTGGGGACGCCTTTGTTCAACAGTGGTCGCCTTCCGGCTGATGATGATGCTAATGATGATGATAGTACAATATCATGCTTTAAAATTCATAAATTTTACAATACACTCAATACTAATTATCATCACATTCATTTAAACACGGAAGTCATTCCGCTGTCTGCCACCAGACAGACATATACAGATCAAGTTTAAATAATATTTAAGTTTAATTTGTTTATACAAGTGGTACATTTATTTAGATACAAATAAATACAGTTGAAGTGTCTATTTGTAATGTCAAAATAACAGTTTAGTAATAAAAACATAATACATGTTTCTATGTACAGTCGAACAAGCTAATTGGTTTACAGGTAAAAATATTCAACTTTTTACTATTCTCACAATATTTTAATTTATTAAATTTTCTTAACTCGAGCACGTAGGTATCCCTGGTACTTACGTACTAAAGATAAAATAAATAATTAAATAAATAAATTGTGAGTGTAGTAGAAAGATGAATATTTTTGCCTGTAAACCAATTAGGTTGTTCGACTGTACCTACCGGTCATCATCATCATAATGTGATCCTTTAGACGCCCACTACTGGGCATAGGTCAGACATCAGCCGTAATCACCATGCTTGGCCGATGCATGTTGTCGTTCACAGTAGGTAGGTGTTATGTCAAAGTCAAAGTCAAAGTCAAAGCATTTATTTCAATTAAACCATTTGCAGGCACTTTTGAATAGTCAAAGAGTCAGTTAGTTAGTCAGAAAGTTGAAGCTAGTTGCTCGTTCCAAAACGTAGGGTAGGTCTCTATGGAGAAGAACGAGCAAGAAACTCCACGGACACTCTTTTCAATCAAGCTTTTACAAAATCCAGGCTACATTATTCTTGTTTCTTCTATATGTGAAAACAATGTAAGTGAAGAGAAATCAAAGACATTCTAATTCAAAATAAATTAATATAAAAGCCATGGACCATGAAGAGATGACCAATCTCAACTGACAGCGCCCGTATATGGTACTCAGAATCACGCTGCTGCCCATTCTCTGGTCAATATACCTACCGGTACTTATACCAAAAAATACATTTTGTATGTTTGTTTGTTCCTTAACTTTAATTTCGAAAATCGATGGCAATACAAAAAAAAAACAGAGCCAAAACCGACGCTCGAAATTAAAGTTTTTTACTTTGTAGTTTTTGAAGTCGGTTGTGTATTCATAATATTGGTGTTCAAGAATGAAGATACTATATGAAGTCGGTTGACACTTTTTACATTTTGCTTTTCAGTGTTCTTGTCATCCAAATCTAGTAAGAAACGGTAACACTAAAAAATCAAGGTAAGCGTTTGATCAAACACATCACCGATTAATGGAAATTTCATTGACTTAGTCCTATGTTGTAGTCTATTAGCTGTGGTGACTTATAATAGAGGACAAAATTGTACATACATTGAAATTTTGCCAGAAAAATATGCAGTCGAATAGCGAAAACCCCTTCAAAATCGGGTCAGTAGTTTTTGAAAATCACGAACACGCTTACATACATAAAACTATACGGGTCAAACAGTACCTTTTTTGAAGTCCTTGAAATGTGTTCAAGATTAAATCAAATCGTACTCTCAAAATTCCTTTAGTCGATACATTCTTAATAGGAACACTACAAAATAAGACAACATTATTTAACTCGGAAAGCCACGAGAGCGTAAAAGAAAAATATAAATGATTCTAGTGTATATAACAATGCAATATTTCATCTGTACCTAACTGTTTGTCAGAGGTCGGATGGTTGGGTTCATCCCGTTAACTAAACGCTTATGCTCACCTAATAAGTATAGGGGTAGCAATAGGAATGTAGGAAAAAGAAAAACAATGAAGATGGATTCTTTAATAACACCATTCATTCAAGGGCAAGTGTAGGTACCATTCTCTAAATATGACAATACAACTGGGGTTATATAATTAGGTATATCTTTACCATAAATAAAATCTAGATGAGCAAAAGTCTTATCAGAAAGAACACAATGTGAAACATTCTTTAATTTCGATTCAAGCATTTTTACGTCTGTTACATTAGCAACATAGTCGTTGTCACTGCTCAGAAGCACCCATGACGTCGTGACGCCAGATAAATCGTATAACGGAGGGTTTGTGCGTCCATATACCATAAGATTTTTTGAAAGTCCATAATCGTATTCAGAGAAACCCTTGTTTTGGAATTGTCCCCATCTGACGAAGTTTTTAAGAGAAATTCCAGCGGGAATATGACCAACTATAACAGGGAAAACATCACTGGTAATCTGGAACTCATTGTAACCAAAAAGTGCAAATAAAAGTACAGAGCAAAGAGGGTATGCTAATTCGGTGGTTCCGCATACCAATTCTGCAGAATTTTGCAGTAATCCATTTCTTTGTAGTATTTCAACATTAAGTAAGGAGTCAGTTAGTTTAAATTCTCGTGCAATAAGACTTTCGATATGTATCACAATTAACTTGGAGTGAGTCATCCACGCGGTCGGTGATATCCCGAAGCCAACTCTAATCTTGGCATTGTATTTAGGCTTCTTTGAGCAGAGAATTAATAACATAGCAATTCCTTGTGAATGACCGATATATGATAATTGAGTTTCATTAGTTTTAAGTAACACGTAATCTATGGTAGCCGGTAGATCAAAAACGGCCAATTCATCAACTGAAAAGTCCCAGAATGCTGAGTCTTTGTCGGGATTATACGTAGTATGGTTTCTGCTGTAAAAATTTCCTCTGGTGTTGGGAACCCAGACATCGTAACAGTTGTCAGAGTAGATGTAACAGTGAGCCTTCCCAGGGCCTGGTATGAGGCAGTCATCTCCACTGAGGTAGAGGCCGTGCATGAACATTATTACGCCTTTGGAGGCTTTGCAGGTTTTCTTGACAGGTATTCGAAAAAGGCCCAAGATGTATCCATCTTCCGTGGTCACAAAATGTTGTTCAGCTGTGTAACCATCGTATTTAGCAAGCTCCACAAATGTTAAATCTCGCCTTGGTGATACTCCAAATGGAGAGACGACATCACAAAGAACGACAGAGTAGAGCAGTATAAGGGCGTATAAAAAAATCATGCCTGATTTAGTGTTCCTGGAAGAATAAAAAAGACAATGAAATCCTAGAACGCGTAGTGGCCAGGGATCAATACTAAATTGCAGCCCCATTCAAAACAATGTTAATATAGACATACATTTTATGGTAAACACCGTTTTTCTTTTTACTTGTTATTTACATACATGGTGTTCATATAAATAAACTTATCTGGTCTCTTGGTTCAGTGCGTATCTATCTCTCGTCAACGCGTTGTCTCAACAGTTACTGGTCTTGCGTTGCCCAAACAGTCTACCGGAATTAACCGACATTTACTATGTTGTTAACCTTGTAATTCAACCTTGATTTAATTACGTCAAACCTATAAAATATGCCAAATGTGTTATGTTACTATCTAGTAGTTACAGTTCCATTCAAAACATATGGTTAGAATACTTAACATTAATCAGCATTAATTATTTAAAAGTATTTATCTACTACGAAAAATGGGAGAAATGTTTACGTGGGTTGGATTGTTTTGGCGGAACCCCAATTCTATGATATTTTCTGCCAGTCTAACTGGGATTTTAGACATTTTCCCCTCTAGGTATAGGTAAAACAAAAATAGACTAACCTTTATCCGCTACATGAGTATGATATTGATATTTTTTGTAAGACTCATTTATAAAAAGCTTTTCTGCAAAAATAAATAAATACAATTTTAAGAACCAGTCAACTCCTCGGGTGGTGAAGTTGAACTATTTGCTTTTAAAGATTTCCGCTTTTAATACGCACCGAATATTATTTTTTTGTAAGATATCAGACATGATATGCGTCATAATTGATAAGGGGCTCCTACACACGAGTCGTTTTATTTTATATCTATCATTCTCATAGCAGGCGGTTTTAATAGCGTAGCATAGTTTTATATCTTTAAGTACCAACGTTCGTTTTTTAACCGACTTCAAAAAGGAGGAGGTTCTCAATTCGATTGGTATTTTTTTAAATGTATGTACACCATAGAAAAACATCTTACATATTGTGTTTCTATGGTGTACATACATTAAAAAACAATACATTGTGCGTAGTACATATATATATCGATGATGTACACCGATTACGCTGAGATTTATGATCCGATTTACGTGATTCTTCTTTAGTTTGATGCGGAATAGTTAGCATTTGGTGCCATAAAAAATTAACTTACATACGTAGCTTGTTTTAGTAGTTTTTATTTTTTATTTTTAAATGGTGATTCTTTCATGATTCTTTCTTTGATTGATAGTGTATACCTCAAAGGTATTTTAATTATAGTAATTTTCCACCCCTAAGGGTAGAAAATTAAGGAAAGACTGTTTTTTTTTGGTGTCACCGTTTCGTAATGAATTTGTATGATAGGAAATAGGCACTAAAAACCGAAAAAAAAACGTTTTAACAAAAAAAAACAACCGCCTTCAAAAAGTAAAAAATAACTTTCAATTCGCAAGTCGGTGGTAATACAAAACAACAAGCAAAACCAAAGCTGCCGACATGCGAATGGAAAGTTATTTTTTACTTTTTGAAGGCGGTTGTCTTTTTTTTTTTAAGTTTTTTGTAACGAACATTAGTACCGACGTGAGGCCTGAGAGGCCGCGTATATTATTTAGTGTACCTACTTATAAGAAAGTGATGATTTAAATAGGTATCTGTATTTGCATTATGATAAAATATTAAGTTTTTAAATAAAAAATAAGTACTTATAAGAAGAAAATCAACTTTATTACATTAATAACATTTGGCTTGAATTTTAGGGAAAAATCAGACTATTACAAACAAATAAACAAAACACAAAGAATAATTCTCTCACAATAACAAAAATAATAGTTTAAAAAAACTAAAAACACGCTTTTTATAGAAAACTAAACTAAAAAACAGAAAATAAATTTTAATAAATTATTTTATTTTAAAAAAAGCGTGGGGTGCTTTTTAAGATATTATCAAAATGATAATCACTCTACTCATATCTGTCAATAAAATATTTATAACTGTTGACACCATGCTCCCCACGCTTTTTTTTTAATAAAATATTTTTTTTTAAATTTATTTTCTATTTTTTAGTTTAGTTTTCTATAAAAAGCGTGTTTTTTTAGTTTTTTTAAACTATTATTTATTTTTTACTTTTTAGTTTATTATATCTATATCTATAAATATTATGTACATTTATTCTACCAGGGGCGCTTGTGCAGTACCTTCCTAGTATATAATAGCTGTTTTTTCGGCAACTAATTTTGAACGACTTATGTTTGTTTTTTTGTTTTTTTTTTTTTAATAATTATTATTAAATTAGTGTATTGTCATCGGTCCTCGATAAATCTACAAAGTTTGAACGAAATCTGGCCGTTTAAAGTGGGTCAAAATCGCGCCCAAAGAAGTCTGTTACAAACAAACATACAAACATACAGGTGAAGCTAATAAAAAGCGTGTAAAAAATAGTATTTCTTACTTACGACTAATATAACTATTAGAAAAAAATATCGTAGGTATGTACATAAATCCTCTGAAAAAAAAAATGACCACGGTCCAACTACACCTTAAATTCTAGGCACAGTCTGGGCACACTTGTTTCGCGCACTGAAAAGAAACATGTTTTTAGCACGAGTAGCATCTATTGATTGCTGTAAATCTGTCGCAGAACTATTACTTTTACTACCTGAAGTCCCTTGTATGTCCATAGTTCACAATATTATATGTAAAAAACAGTTTACTGTAACAAAAAAAAAACCGGAAAAGTGCAAGTCGGTCTCGCCCACCGAAGGTTCCATACAAATTTGTAGGAGTACTTACATATCCAAACTTCCATACTAATCCATACCTACTATCCATACTTTAATATTGTACTTAAACGTGAAACTAACTTTGTCTGTTACGCTTTCACGATAAAACGGCTGAACAGATTTTGATGAAATTTGGTATGAAAATAGCTTAAACCCTCGGGAACAATATAGCTCTACGTTTTAGCCCGCGATTTCGTTTGCTTTCGCGATAACCGACATTTACGCGGACGTTATCACGGGCAAAAGCTAGTTATAAATAAAGCCAATATTTAAAAAAATAAAATTACAAGTGGAAAGTTTTCAGACGTTTTCCTGTACTTGTAGTATAAGACGATATTATTAGCCAAATTTCATAGGTCTAGGTCAATGGGAAGTACCCTATAAATTGTGATTCCCTTGATAGTGTCTGAAATAAAAAATGTGAAATATACGTTTTTTGCGGCGTAAAGGGCAGTATTTTTTTTTCACGTTAACATAGAAGGTTGATTTTTTTACAGTTTCAAGGGACCGTAGACTTGAGTACCTATATGGTTTTAATTTTAAACTCGATAACTCCACGCGTTTCCGAGATAAAGGGTCTTGACAGACAGACAGACGGACAATTTTGAATCAGAATTACTTACCAAATGCTCACTCGAGGACACCACTTGCTGCTTCATCAACGTCTTCGTCACATCAACGTGGGCACTATTCTTTTTTTTTTTTTTTTTATTTATTCAATAACAATAATTTGTGTCTGATTTTCTCAGACCAATAAAAAAGTCTTTTATTGATCTGAGGGAATTTTATACAATATAATAATAATGAAAATAATATTTCAATTATAACAATAGCCTTAACATATTGGCATCAATAAATTAATTAAATTAAAATACTTAATAGGTTTTTAACAATGTTCATTAATTAAAATTGCACTAAGTATTATTATTACATATTATTACGAAATATGAAATTAAAAATAACAAATATATCAATAATTAAAACAATAAATAATAATTTTGGTCAATATTTTAAAATAAAAAAAAGAATTAAATCAATAGTCAATAAGTAAAAATAATAACATAATAATTAACATTTTGTCATAAATAAATGTACAATTCTTCTACACTAATATTATGGAATAGTATTTTAAATAGTTTGGTCAATATTTTAAATTAATAGGTAATAAGAAATAAAAGCATTTAAAGTTCTTCGACAGCATACAGACACTTATTCAACAGGAATGTTTTCAGGTTCATTTTAAAAGAGCTACTGTAGACAGTACTTTTTATGTCTAATGGCAACTTGTTAAATAATTTTACAGCTTGGTACCGTGGACTGTGTTTTACAATTCTCAAAGCATGTGTTATATTTAGTTTTAAGTCTTGTCTACGAGTATCTTCCCTTATCTGTCGTTCTTCGGGTGTCTCATAGTCATGCATGTATTTAGACATATTATTTAAAAGTACAAGCACATATAAACTTGGTACTGTAAGTATAGATAAATCTATGAAATGTTGACGGCAACTCTCCCATTGAGGAATGCGAACCATGGTTCGGACTGCGCGGTTTTGTAAAAGGAAAGCCCTTTTAATGTTATAGTCATAACTATTTCCCCAGTGTAGTATACCATGTATATCTGATTTTAGATTCCACTAACGCAGAATATACCATTTTGAGTTGATCTACACTTACTTAATTTCTTAAGGCTCTCAAAGCATAACATGCAGATGATGCCGATGCATCAATTTCTTTCAATTCTGGTTTCCAGTTTAGCAGATTGATACGTAAAAATTTTACATTGTCAACGAGCTCAATTTTTTCTTCATTTAAGGCAACATGTAACATCCTTGTTACGAGCTGTCGTTTTAAATAACATTATATTGGTCTTTTTGCTATTAATTAAAAGTTTATTTGCTACAAACCAAGCATGAAATGCATGTAATGTTGCAATCACCTTTTCTGTCAGCATTACTATGTAATTAGCTGCCACTATGGCGTTTGTGTCATCCGCAAAAATTACTATTTCAATGTCCAATTAAATTGAATTCATATAATTGATTAAATCATTAATAAATAAAATAAATTAGATAGGTCCTAAAATAGATCCCTGCGGGACGCCCGTTGTCATGCTTATAATTTTGGGTACCTTGTGTTTTGTCAATTTCAACATACATTCTTCTGTTTTTTAAATAGGATGAGAAGAGTTGCAAAGCTTTACCTCTCACTCCGTAATGATTCATTTTAGTCAGCAGTAACTCATGGTCAATTGCGTCAAAAGCGGAACTTAAATCTAGGAATATACCTGCAACTCTCATTTTATTGTTAATCTTTCTTGTCACATCATCTAATAAAGTATATATGGCGTCAGAAGTGCCAACACCCTTTTGATAACCAAATTGCCTTTTGTTCAAAACTTTATTTACACGCAAGTGAGTAAGAAGTCGACTTTTAAGGACCTTTTAAAATAACTTTGACAGCATGGGTAATAAAGAAATAGGCCTATACTTTTTTGGATCTGTTTTACAACCCTTCTTATAAACAGGTTTTACCTTAGCCAATTTTAATTGTTCCGGGAAAGTAGCTTCCTCAATACATTTATTGAAGAAGTCAGATAGGGGCTCGGCTAATATTGAAATGTGCTCCTTGATTACGCGAATTGGAATTTCGTCATACCCACAAGAACGTTTGTTTCCCAAGCCTTTTACTATAGTTTGTATCTCATTTGGAGTGACAGGAGAAATGTGCATGTCACTACTTACTCTGTTTGTGTATTGACAAAAAAGTGCTGTAGCATGGTCGTCTACAATAACGTTAGATATATGTTTATAGTCAAATTGTTTTACTAGTGTGTTTGTTATTTCTACTGGATCCATTGTGATTCTTTCATCGACTTTTAGCCTAAATTCCGGTTGTATTACCTTCACTTTATTATTAAATTTTTTTACGACTTTCCAGATTTCTTTACTTAAATTTTTAGAAGTGTTTATTTGTGGCTCTATAGCATGCTTTTTAGCTTAAGAATCAATTTTTCTATATAGCCTAACATACTTATTTTTATACTTTAAGATACTTGATTCAAGATTATTTCCATTACATGCGCATAAAAAACGTTTAATTTTGCTTGAGATACGTATTCCTTTGGTGAACCACTTTAATTGTGAGTTCATGTCTTATTTTGCATTTTCTCTTCTTATAGCTATTTCGAAATACTTTGTAAACATTTTGAAGAAACGATTTTATTCCTAAACCCGTCCACTTTTCTTTAACAATTTTCTGCGCGAACATTGTACTATTTTTACTACTAAATACTCTTTTATTTATCACCATAAACTGGTTCTTATTTATACATTGATTGTTTATATTTTCTAAACAAATCTCCGTAAAAATACCTGCATGTCCGTCTGCCAAACTATTGTGATCTACCTCACAACCTGAATACTATACTATATCTATATCTGTACTATACATGAATCAGGAAGATTGGTTATGATATTGTCAATACATGAATTACTATTGTTACGGGTGAAAGTAACAGAGTCAACCAGACACCTAAAATTATAACATCTTAACAAACTAAGGAATTCTGTACGCTTTTACTGTCTACGAGCAGGTCAATATTAAAATCACCACATGTAATGCTTTTCCTATTAAATAAATAGTCCAATAACTTCTCCATTTTTTCTAAAAACAGATCGAAATTTTTATCAACTGGATTTCGATAGCAGCAACATACGTCCAGACCAGTTTCAATTCCAGTTACTTGCAGCTATTTAAAAGCAGAGATCGGTATTGCGCGAGGAAAGGGGTAAAAGTGATATAAAAGGCTTAGTTATTCTGTGATAACTGATAGAATTTACAATGTTACACGTAATATAGGCCAAACTGATCGGTAACAAGAGCTCACGAAACATTAGGAGAACGCAATGGTGCGGCTGATCCGCTGAATTTGGCTTTAGGAATGTGAACGAATTTACCTTTTACTATAGTATAGATAAAAAATAATATCATGTGAGGTGAGTGAGTGAGGTGAGTGAGTGAGGTGGGTGAGTGAGGTGGGTGAGTGAGATGGGTGAGTGAGATGGGTGAGTTAGATGGGTGAATGAGATGGATGAGTGAGGTGGGTGAGTGAGGTGGGAGAGTGAGGTGGATGAGTGATGTGGGTGAGTGAGGTGGGTGAGTGAGGTGGGTGAGTTAGATGGGTGAATGAGATGGATGAGTGAGGTGGGTGAGTGAGATGGGAGAGTGAGGTGGATGAGTGATGTGGGTGAGTGAGGTGGGTGAGTGAGGTAGGTGAGTGAGATGGGCGAGTGAGATGGGCGAGTGAGGTGATGTTATACGATGTGAGGTGAAGTAAGCTGTCATTTCTTAGTCAGTCATCCATTAGAGTAGCAGTTCACCTGAAGCACTTTACCGAGGAAGATTTTTACTGAATATATCGGCTGAGGTAGAGGAGCTCGAGGCTTAGTAACAACCGTACAGATCTGTAGGTCATAGTTAAGCTACGCTTGCCGCCGTCGGTCTGTGGACGGTGACCCTTCATTTCTTATTGAGTTCCTCCGTGCCTTGAAAAGCACGTAAAGCCGTTAGTCTCGGCTATCTTTCGTAGATCTTTGACAGTCGTTAACGCATTCAGGATTATGATAGGGCTGCCCCGCTACTGCAGCGCATCGGGGATGTTTGCAGAACATCACATGCTGTTTGGCGCAGCCGTGGGGTACACAATAATGTTTTTTATTTAATTCTGTATTTTTACCTTTTTTTTTTAAATTGATTTTGTGTGCACATGGTCTGTGTCAATAAACGTTTTTTCTTTCTTTTCTTTCTTTCTTTCAGAAGTTCACGTGAACTGCTTCTACGCGGTCAAGTGAAAGCGATGCGCGTTCCTAATCCGTAGTGTGAAGGCCAGTGCCAACAGCTTCCTGATTATGATAGTCAAGCAGTCTAGACTGCTTACTGCTGCAGGGTGTCAGCTGGGTCTGTATATGAAACCTTGCAGTGGTATGTGACTCTTCTTTTTTGTAGTTAAATGATTAATTTTACCAACGTAGCTTAAAGTTATTTGTTACTGACATAAAGAGTCCTAGAATTTGAAATAAATGATTATTTTTTATTAAGGGTTGTCAGAAGCTAGAGAACCAGTCTTACCAAGGGCTATCGTGTTACCCAGTAACTGGGTTGTAGAGGTCAGACAGTTGCCCCATGTGAAGCACTGGTATTTGGCTGCATTTCATTAGACTGGAAGCTAACCCCAACGTACTTAGGAACAGGCTAAACAGATGATGAGATCGGTTGGAGTACAAAGACGGCCACCCCTTTAGGTACTAACCTAATGGTTGGCAGTGTTGCATGACTTTTAATGATGCTCTTGAAAAGTATAGTAATTTTCAAAGCTGTGTGCGACCTCATCATCTTCATGTCAACCAGACACCCACTGTTGGAATATAATATATTAATAATATAATAAAATAAATATAATACGGCTGAATCCCCCTCGGGGATGCTTGGCTGATGCATTTTGGTGATCGCAGTAGGTGTTATGGTACTCAGAAGGACACTGCTGCCCATCCTCTGGTCAATATCGATATAATAATTTGACGACACGGTTGGCGCAGTGGCTGAGCGATCGACTGCTGAGCAGCGTGTTGCGGGTTCGATTTCCGCCCAGGGTAAATATTTGTGTGATGAGCACTTGTGTTTGCCTTGTGTCTAATAATAATAATAATATGTGGGGACATTTTCACACACGGCCATCTAACCCCAAACTAGGGAGACCCTGTACTATGGGTGTCAGACAGCTGATATACATACACAAATACATTTTTTTTTGTAAATACATACATATATAGATAAACAACACCCAGTCACAAAGCAAACACAAGTGCTCATCACACAAACGTTTACCCTGGGCGGGAATCGAACCCGCAACACGCTGCGCGGCAGTCGATCGCTGCCGGTCAGTCGGGGGAGCGGTCGTCTGGGTGTTGTTTATTTATATATTATGTATGTATTTAAAATGTATTTGTGTATGTATATCAGCTGTCTGACACCCATAGTACAGGGTCTCCCTAGTTTGGGGTCAGATGGCCGTGTGTAAAAATGTCCCCACATATTATTATTATTATATCCCTCTGTCGCCTTCTACGACACCAACAGATATAAATGGGGTGGTACTATTCGCGGTCGGCATCACACGGTTAAAAACGATCGGTGTGTTACCTACCTACTGTTTAACGGTACGTAGAAGTGACCTTGCTGGTCACGGTCACCTAAATGCCAACTATTATTTAGGCTCCTTGTGTTTTGTTGATGATATTAATCTTTAGTCTGTTGTTGACTGCCTAGTTGGTTTCGTGGTCGCAAGCGCGACTGCTCCTTAAAAAAAAAAAACGTGGGTAAAGTGTTATTGGATTTATTCATTGGAAATTTCTCAGTAGCAGTCCAGAGTTTGGAAGTTGGCGGTTCAACCCAGCACGTAAAGTCGTTGGTCCTGCGCCTGATCACTCTCCGGTCGGATTGCCGTCCCATCGGATTATGAAAGTAAGAGAAGAGAGAGTGCACCTGTGTTTGCGCACACACTTGTGCACTATAATATCTTCTACGTACTTCATTGGCTAGTCTTCAGTGACATTGTCTACCGTGTCCAAAATTCGGTCGGGAGAATTATATAATCATCAGTTGTTACTGAAGCTTAATTGATTTTAGTAATGACCCTGTAGTCAGGTTCTTAAAACCTGAAACCATGTAATAACTACCAAAGTACCACGAACCAATAACCATCACTTGTCATAAAAGCAGATAATTTTCAAGAAAATATACGAAATTTTCCTCAGAATCAATCCTAAGTTATGTAGTAATATCTTCCGGATGTAAGGACCAGAATTCTGCATTGGTTTGCAAATGGCCACGATGCGCAGATGCGAGCCCAGCTTACCGGCAGTTAATTTATCGGTAACATGCGGCTGCAGCGTGCAACGCAATGGTGTGGAAGATACCCGTAACTAGAGTAATGGAAATTTTAACAGGATTTGGTCGATATTGTTAACTGAGTAGTTATAGAAAATTGGTATTGGCTCGACAAACTAGGGACTTGAAAAATAATAGTGTCCATCACATTCGATTTTTCACACCAAAAGTCACACCTGCCGTCGAGGCTTACAACCTTACAGAAGTAACTGATTGAAAGAATTAAGTCATTGAACTCATAGGTTTGAAAAAACTTTTTTGAAAAAAGTGAACCGCCTTAAAAAAAAACTAAAAAGTGATAAATAACTTTTTTCGAAATAAAAGTCATGTATGTTCTGTGCTAAAGTTATTTATCACTTTTTAGTTTTCTATAACTACTTTTTTATTTTCCACTTTTCAGTTCCTCATTATCACCCAAATTCATTAAGGAACGGCAACACAGTTAAAACAGAGATTGAAAGTCCTCCAAAAATGGAAAGATGGAAGAAACGAAAATACCTTCTCGGTTTAATTTGTTTTTTTTTTCAAAAAGCGCTGAATAAATTTCTGTTTGTTGTATACTATAACCTTCTCCAAAATGTAACAAATACTTTTCTGAAAACCGCATCAAAATCGGTTCAGCCAAACGCGACATAATCGCGGACAAACATACATACATACAAACATACGGGTCGAACTGACAAAGTCCTTTTTTTTTAAGTCGGTTAAAAAAAATCTTGGTAATAAATTAATTAAGATCATCAGCTGGAAGACGTCCACTGTTGAACAAAAGCGTCCCCCATAAGTTGGGAGGGTTTCCATAATCCCCACGCTTGGCAGGCGTCTTTGGGATCGCAGTGAATTTGTTGAGTACACGGAAGCTGCTGTTGCCGGATTTCCGGATTGACTTTTGATTTCCGGACTTACGGATAAGTTAATTATGTATTTTTAAATATATTTTTTCGTAATCTGGATATTATGTTGTTTATGATTATGCCATATTTTTACCGTTTCATGCATATTTTCTACACAAAATAGTTTCGATGTATCACAACTGTCAGGTGTTCTGCGTCGGTAAAATATTTTTATACTGAGCAAGGTAGAATGTAGAAGAACCTTCTATGAACTCGGTGCTTTTTTGTTAACATTTGCTTATCCGCTGAAACATTGTTGCGTTACAACGTCCCGCCGCGCGGAGTCCACGCCGACACATGAACGCCGCGAATGCGCCTCAACTTTGAGAATCGACCGGTTGAATATGAGATTATCAAAAGATAGCGAAGAAAAGTAAAGAAATAAAAGGATGGAAAAGAGATTCGTAAGTAAATAGATCCTAGCAAAACCAAAACAGTGTTACGAGAACCGCGATAGTTCGGGTTTTTTTTACACACACCGACACTTTTAATTACATATACACACAACCTATACTCTCACACATCCTTGCATGCCTCATAAATAAAACTCACATTAGTAGGTAATATTCTTATTTCAAGTTTAAAAATTAGAATTAAAATAAATGAAATAATAATGAATGAATTTATAATATTATGATCTTTAACAAAACGTCTCCAGTACAATACTTGAAATATATTAATTGTTAAGGGGTTCTGGTGACCTGACTTACAGGTTTTGAATAAAACTTAGTTTAGGCAGCAGTCGTCCACAAATCTATACTTATCTATACTTACTATCTAATATATATAAATCTCCTGTCACGATGTTTGTCCGCGATGGACTCCTAAACTACTGAAGCGATTTTAATGAAATTTGTACACCGTGTGCAGTTTGATCCAACTTGAAAGATAGGGTAGGTGTAGGGTAGGTGTAGGGTAGGTGTATGGTAGGTAAATAGGCAGGTAAGTAGGTAGATAGGGACAGGACAACGTCTGTCGGGTCAGCTAGTATATTATATATTAATATTATAAAGCTGAAGAGTTTGTTTGTTTGTTTGCTTGTTTGTTTGGTTGAACGCGCTAATCTCAGGATCTACGGGTCCGAACTGAATAATTCTTTTTGTGTTGGATAGTCCATTTATCGAGGAAGGCTATAGGCCAAGCGAAGCTGGGTCGGGTCGCTAGTTAAGTATAAAATTGCATCTGTAGACTAAGTAAACTAATTTGTGGAAAGAAAATAAAATTATTCTTATTCTTATTTACCATTTCAACTATTTGTTAACAAAGAGTAATAGTACCAGCCTATTACTGTCCCACTGCAGGACAAAGGCATCTTATATACAGACAAAGTACGAGGATCTATCACCATGCTTGCACAAGGTGGATGTGCGATTTCAGACTTATATTAATGATCCGTAAGTCCAGGTTTCCTCACAACAACGATTTCCTTCACTAATATGTGTTGGGCAAGATATATGAGTCACAAATTACGAGGTAAATGGTACTAGCGTACCATTCAAACAGTTTTTCGAATCAGCGTATTCGGGGCGTCATTCGATATAGCGGTTTTCGAATCAATGAGTTTTTGAACCACATGTAATTGTTTTCGAAATAGCGCGCGTCGAAATAACGTCATTCGAATCTTTATATCACTCCCACCCTCGCATGAGAGAGAGGCACCCAAGCCAATGGGTCATCAAGACGATTTCTCAATATTTTGATATTTATTTCATGAAACAAGATTGCTTTTTCACCTTATAATTGAGACATGAGATACAAAATCGATTGTGGTACGATTTGATCAAATCACGCCACAAAAGATTCCTTCAGATAGCATTACATTACATATTCATGAGCGATCAGAAAACAAAGCCGTGTCAGATACCTAAGTAGTTGTGTTATGTTGGAAGCGTAGTGAGTGCCAGGCAAACAGGAATGTTTGGAAGCAGTCGCCGCGATATTGGTGGAGCCTGAAGTACGAAAGTGCGATGTGGTATATTAAGTATGCTAAGCTATCGTTGCAGCGTTTTAGTTCATTGCCCTTTCCTAAATATGTCTTGGAACAAAAAACCATATTTCGTTTTTAATTTTTTTAGTATGTTGTTGAATACGATGAATACGGGTAAAATGCTGTAACATTGCCGTCATGCTCAACATTGCCTATGTTCTAAAAAGTTAAATTATTGCCGCTGAGAATATTTTTTGTGCCATATAGATAGCCAACTTGCTTTTAATAATACCATAGACAGCAAACACCTTTCAGTGTAGTCCGATTTCGATGATTCTTATTTTGATTGATAGTCTATAACTCAAAGTTGGTCCCATATAAATTTCAAGACAATAGGATTAGGATAGAAAATTAAGGGATGACTGTTTTTTTTTTTTTGGTGTCACCGTTTCGTAATTAATTTGCATGATAGGAAGTACGCACTAAAAGGAAAAAAAAAATTTTTACAAAATAATACAACCGCCTTGAAAAAGTACAAAATAACTTGCGAATTTAAAGTTATTTTGTTCTTTATGAATGGGGTTTTTTTTTAAAGATTTTGTTGAATTTGGTTCGTTTTATAATTCAACTGAGCCACGGTCAGATCACAGTGGCATCGTAGGTGAATAAAAAGTACAGATCCGGTCAATTTGCTAAATTATTTTGTTAGTGTAATCCCTTTTGTTTCATAATCTGAGGTGTAAACTATGATAAGAAAAAGAACAGATTAGATTGTTTGTAAGTTTGTCACAGATACACTCTAAAAATTCTTAAAGTTACGTTATCCCTGAGCGTTTTTAGGCTACATATTATTATTAAAAAAAGACAACCGCCTTCAAAAAGTGAAAAATAACTTTAGCACAGAACACACATTGACTTTAGTTTCGAAATTCAGTGGCTTTGTTCTGTTTGTTGTTTTGTATTGCCACCGACTTCCGAAACTAAAGTCAATGTGTGTTCTGTGCTAAAGTTATTTTTCACTTTTTGAAGGCGGTTGCCTTTTTTGTGAAAAGCTTTTTATTTTCCGCTTTTTAGTACCTCTTTCTCATCCAAATCTATTAAGAAGAGTTTGAAAGTTAACTACTACAAAGATTGATGAAACTAAAACGTCGTCTATGTAAAATTTTTGGGTATTTGTTGATTTTTCAAAAAGTGCTGAATCAATTTTGAAACCACACGGGAAGCACCAGCTTTCAAATAAAAAAAGAATCATCAAAATCGGTTCACCCAGTCCAAAGAAATCAGGTAACACCATAAAAAAAAAATACAGACGAATTGATAACCTCCTCCTTTTTTGAAGTCGGTTGAAAAATAGGGCCACACGGACAAAGATGCGGGCAAAGTGCTAGTTACAAATGAAGTTATTAAACTTGCTTATGAATAAAATGACCTACTTACTTTGTATTATCGAATTTTCTGTGTCCGCTGGAACTTCGGAATAAAAGTACATAGAACACACTCTTGTGTTCAAATGTACCTAATATTGTCTAAAAGTTTTAAGTCAATCCATTAACAACTTTCTGAGTTTTGCGAACCAATTATACGGAAGTTGGATTTTTATAAAGATTTCAAAGATACAACTAAATCATTTTGTTAGGTGCGACACCCAACAAAAGATTGTCCCGGTCTCCCCGAATTCTTAGAGACGAAGCTAAAGATTCTGTTTGTTAGGTAGGTACCGTTATTTAATAGAAAGTAGACGAGTTAGTAGTATATCATACTTCCCCGAATTACATCTTTCCCAAGAAAAGTTAATACCATTTTCCTTTGAACCGTTTTTAGGGTAATGGGTACAAAATAAGTAGGTAGATAGTAAATATCTTCCTCTATCATCATGTAACTTATACTGTGATCCTTTCCTAGAAACAGTGAACTATGAAAAATAAGAATCTCAAAGTCAAAGCGTTAATTGCCAACTTAGTAAAAAATTTTGGTAATGGCATTTTTGATGCAACTGCGCTCGGGACAGAATGGATACCGTAGATAACGAACGTGATGTGTAGCAGTAATATAATCCCGCATTGTTGTGTTTTTGTGCATAAACCGTCCAGTGTACAATACAATGCCTTCTCCATAAATTAGTACATCCATGTTTGAACTTAGAATCGATAGTATGCGCAGAATGTTGGAAATGAAAGCGTTCGGTATTATTGGGTAAATTAATCGCTGTTTTGGCCGGGCCCGACAACTTCGGACCAGGTTTGTATGTATGTTTGTTGGCTATGTGGAATGCTGGTTGATTTGTAGACGATTGTGTATGATTAAATCATTATTTTATGTAGAACCAGGTTCTGCTCGCGAGTTTGTCGGTGTAAAATTCAGAATTAAACCAAAGTCCTAAATTATAAGCTACCCAAAATAACAGTCACACACACACACCACATCATCTACATCATCACACCTAGTAAGCTAGATGGATATCTAAATGTATGTCAAAGGATCATGGTAGGATTTGTACAAAAAAATAAAGATGTTTAGAGAAGATGAAATTCTAATTCTTATTCTCTTGGGTACCTAAAGAGTATCTTCAGGCATTTACAATATTTTTACACCCTGGCAATAAAAACATATATTAAAAGTGAATAGTGTAGCAAGTCTACTGGGTTTTAAGAAATTAAAAGCTAAGTAGACTTGTACGTGAAATTTAATAGCTCTCAAAAATGCTATGAGTATAAAAACAGAGATATATAAAACACTAACCTAAACGCACTAAGTAGCGGCAGAGATTCCCAGGCTCCACAGCCTGGCCGGGAAACAGGATCTGCCGAAGATAGACTGCCGCGGTCGGCTCCTAGCTTTGGGACGGAGGTCCCCAGGCGGTCCTATCAGTAGGACCCGCCCTGGGAGCAGCAGGCACGCGACAGCTTGATGGCACGTCTAAGGACTGTTACCGACTTTCAGTTGTGGACTGGTCGACTTTTAAGTACTTCAGCGCGTGTTGCTTAATCGAAAGCGATATATAGACTATTAGAGTATATTCATGTATGATCTAGACTGACTCATTTGACAGGTTTTCTTCAAGTCGGCTCCTCCAAAATTCATATTATTTTCCAAGTATGAATTTTACTTCTGGAACGTCCGTATCGTCATATAGAGGGGTATTTTAGTACCGGCCAGGTCGAAGTGTAGTCTGCCAGTTATATTTTTATTTTGTTAGTGCGAAAAGGATTTTTAAGAACACCAGATATATTAGCAGGTATCCAGCAGTTTAGTATAAAATACAGCAACACACACTTATTAGGCGACAACAAATATCAGTAAGAAGGATTTAAGTTAAACATGCAAAAAACGAATTAAAAGGAATAACTGACAATTGTCAGTGTTGACAACTGTCATTACAAATCGTATCACAACAAATATTATTTTTTCATGTCTTTCTAAAGAAACTATAAATATTTATAAATATTTAATTAGAAGACACACAGTCTTTATGAAGCTATGGAGAACACAGGTAATTACTTTAAGTATATGTATTAATTATTAAAAGTGATTATCATTACAAGATTCCACGAATCCTATGAAAACAAGTATTATAAAATAGAAACAGCAATTGAGAAAAATGATTGCATGCATAAAAAAAGTAAGTATAGCGTCTGCTATAATAGTTTAACGAAAAACTCATTATTTCAAAACGAAACGGCAACTGACTATAAACTACAGCCGCGCGCGCGCGCGGCTACTAATAGGAGCCTTTTGGCCTCACACAGGACCAATTTTCGTTCTCTTGTTTTTTATTTTTATTTTTTAATGTTATTTTTGTGTGTTTTTGTCCTGGGGGGCGAATAAATTCTTTTTCTTTCTTTCTTTCTATCACAGTGACACTGAGAGCCACCGTTTCGTAGTTCTTACACTGAAATTGCATCGTTATACGGGAAATAATATCATAAATAATGATTATTTTTTTCCACACACTTAACACATCGCTTGTCTGCCAATTTGATAGATCCGTTAATGTCACTTGTCACTTTCTTTTTTTTATAAACACAAAACGGTCAACGAGATGAAACAAAAAAGTGTTATTTGCATTTCGAAATATTTTAATTATGCAGAGGATTAAAAATACGTTAGGTATATCAATCTACTAATGTATTCTTCACATTGGAAAATATTTTATTTTTTTTTATTTTTTTTGTACCAATGAATATATGGATCTCGCCATGATTCTTTCAGCTTATTCTGTTCAGTTGTTTAAGTGTATAAGAGTAACAAACATACTTATTCTTTTGATTTCTGTAACGATGGCAAAGTATCGTATGCAAAGACATACCTAGTTGAGTTGCTGAACTTGATCTTCTTAAACAAGCCTTAATTTATTTACTCTTTACTTGGCGTTTCATCAACATCATTATTTTTTCATTACACATATTATATACGTCAAAATTACAAAAAAAATTGCTACATGCATACATTCGTTTTATTATTAACTTTTCAAGCTGATGACTTTGTTTGGTTGAACGCGCTAATCTCAGGATCTACTGGAATTCAATTTTTTTTTTGTGTTGGATAGTTCATTTATCGTGGAAGGCTATAGGCCCATGCGAAGCCGGACCGGGTCGTTATGTATATTTAGGAATAGTGTAGACTTGAATTTTAATAACCGGTGTGGTGCCGGCCGAATGTCACCGTGGGTGTTGTAAAAGGCGACAGAGGGATATTGACCAGAGGATGGGCAGCAGCGTCCTGAGTACAATAACACCTACAGCGATCGCCAACATGCATCGGCCTAGCACGCGATTACGGCTGAACCTCAGTGGCGTGCCTAGAGGTCAAAAATAGGGCAAGCCCGACAGATTTAAGAATACAAACCCTTCAATACCTATTTAGAGGCTTTTTCTTTTTGTGTTTTTGTTTTTGTTATCGTCTCGTGTTATTCATAGCAAGCCAGGCTTTTCGGCTTTAATGGAAAGAACGCCACTGCTGAACCCTCCCTTTGGGGAGACCTATGCCCAGCAGAGGGCGTCTAAAGATTGTCTATTCAATACGTATTATCTGTATATTGTATTGTGTTCCTTAAATAAATAAAAATGTATGTATACCAAAATGTTTGCTCAATTTGTTCACCACCAAATTACATTGCACGCTGTTCAAATCAATCCCAAACTGTATCTTCCAATCTCACGGCAATATGACACTTAATTTGCAAAACTAAATTTGATATTCCATCCTCACAAATATATATGGCTCATATAGGCAAGCTATTAGCTCCGCGGTTTGATGGATGATGGTCCCAGGCGTGCTCAACATATTGGAGAAGGAAATTGTGTTGCACTGCAGACGAGCCACTAAATTATATTACAGCCTGGCTTATAATGAGCTCCTATAATACTGCAGTGTCATGATTACGTTCGGTTGAGAACTTCATCACTTAGAAATCTTTGTGACTTTGGAAATGGACACAGATTTTGGTACTGTGTATGCAGACCAGAGCATAGACCACACGGTTGGCGCATTAGTTGAGCGTTTGACTGATGCTCTGCGTGTCGCGGGTTCGATTCCCGCATGGGACAAATATTTGTATGGCCTACAGATAGTTGTTCCGGATCTGGCTGTTTGTGTATGTGAGTTTATATGTTTATAAACGCACCCACGACATTGGAGTAACTCCTAGTGTGGGGCAACGTTTAAAAAAAATTAACAATATACAAATACCTAGTTACCGTCTCCTCCTAAATCATTGTACGTAGGGTTTTGACAAAAGGTTTACATAATATCATTATGGGCTTACAGACGTACATTGATAAGCTTTTAACTAACAATGAACTGGGTGTACAAAAGATGTCATTGTTATTTGTATGTAGCAGATTCAATTGTCAAGTGAGATAATCTACAAAGACACACGAGCTCTGAGATTGTATGCCTCAGGACACGCAACTCTTTTTAGGGTTCAATACCCACAGGGTAAAAACGGGACCCTATCATTAAGACTCCACTGTCCATCTGGCTGTCTGTCACCAGGCTGTACCTCATGAACCGTGATAGCTACTGTTGATATTTTCACAGATGATGATTACCTGATGCCGCTGTAACAACGGATACTGAAAACCGAATAAAACAAATACTTAAGGGGGGCTCCCATACAACAAACGTGTTTTTTTGCCGTTTCGCCGGTGAAACTAAAAAAGGTTATAATGTGTCTCATGTTGTATATGTCGGGTCAGTCAGGATTTAGTCCGTAAGATTCAGTCATCATGTGGGCAGAAGTTGGGTTTCGTGCAATGCAAATACACTGGGTATAGGGTACAATACACGGCGTTTATTAAAACTACAATTTAACACACACTACATTTAAAAAAACTCAGACACTAATTAACATAGACAAAGTTGACATCACTTCAACAACGAATCGAAAGTACAGTTTCGGGACGTATTAGCTCCGTTGCGATCAGACACTGGATTCTGAATGTCTTCCTCGTTGTGGGCTGAAAACATCACGACTCTGTAGAAGCGCGCCAAAAGAAGTGGTAGATCACGTGGTCTCGATAATGGCGGCTTGCGATTCACGTTCATACTATTGACCGGATATGACATATAAATAATTGTACCATTCGTGCGCGAGTCCGACTCGCACTTGGCCAGTTTTTTTAATCTACACAAATATTACAAAGAGAAAAGATTTGTTTCTTTTTGTATGTTGGTTTAAAAATTATTTTAACAGTAGGACCCTAAGTTAACTCTAAGTGCTGAAGGCTATATTTAATTGTCAAAAAATCAGCAATTCGTAATAAAATTCACGCGGGAGAACTCGCGGGCAAAGTGCTAGTTTTAAAATAAAATGTTGCCCTATACTAAACATTTTTTCGGTACCGTATTTAGTATGTTGGTTTAAAAAATATTTTACCAGTAGGAACCTAAGTTAACCCTGAGTGCTGAAGGCTAATATTTCAGTATCAAAAAATCAAGAATTTGTAAGAAAATTCACGTGGGAGTACTCGCGGGCAAAGTGCTAATTTTAAACAAAATTTTGCCCTATACTAGACGTTTTTCTGATGTCATGGGTGCGGTACAAACATAAATAAATAACTAGACCTGGAACATTTACCTGTAGGCCATAAATAATTGTTCCGTGCAGGAATCAAACCTGCGACATGCAGCAGAACCGCCAATCGATCAGCCACTGCGCCAAACATCGACAAATAATTATGTAGCAGCCTGCGCGACGCAATTTCAGAAATGCACTTCGAGCGTACACTATGTCAAGTAATATTAGTACCGTGAAATACATTAAGACCGTAACAGTTGTTAGTGTTTACTCGCCATAATTTCCTTGCATTGTAATAATATTACCAGCCTTCTTCCCTTTATACACCATTTTTCCCTAGAACAATCTGGATACATTCCTAACTCAGCCCCTAAATACATCTCTGACACACCCTGGCTAGATATACACATAGTTAAAATTATGTTTAGAGAAAAAATCTCTTTCAAAATAAGTTTTATTTTATTTTATTAGATTTTATTTTATTCTAACACTTTTGGAGACGTCAGTACGAGAAATCGTCAAGCGTGAACTTACAAATAAATAAATTTTTCATTTTGGGGACGTTGGAAATGAATGTATGAAAAATCATTTTGGGGAATTGGAACTTGGGGAAATAGGGCATCACCCCTAATATTGTCTCTCTGCTCCACTCCACCAACCCACCATTTTACATTCTCCAGCTGTTGTCCTACCTAAATTTTATTGTGAAAGTAACCATATACAATTTTTTGTCTATGCTGGATTTATTATTAAGTTACTCTGTGTGTTTGTCTCGTATTCATGAATAAAGATTATTTTTTAAAATGAAACCTAGCTAGATCGATTTATCGCCCCCGAAACCCCCTGCATACTAAAGAATCATGGCAGGATTTGTACAAAAAATAAAGTTGTTTAGAGAAGTTGAAATTCTAATTCTTATACTCTTGGGTGCCTAAAGAGTATCATCAGGAATATAGAATATTTTGAAACCCCTGCAATAAAAATAACTATTACACGTGAATAGTTTAACGAAAAGCTCATTATTTCAGAACGAAACGGCGACTGACAGTAACAGTGACACTGACGGCCTCCGTTTTGCAATTCTTACACTGAAATTGCATCGTTTTATGGGAAATAATGTCACAATTTTTTTATTTTTTCCATACACTTGTCACGTCACTTGTCTGCCAATTTGATAGATCCGTTAATGTCACTTGTCATTTTCTTTTTTTATAAACACAAAATAGGCAACGAGATTAAACGAAAAAGTGTTATTTTCATATCGAAGTATTTTAATTATGCGGGAGTTTAAAAATATTTTAAGATATCGATCTACTCCTGGTAATGTATTCTCCACATTGGAAAAATATTTTAAGCCCTTTAAATGTTTTTTTTTCATACAAATGAATGTATGG
Organism: Charanyca ferruginea; assembly: GCA_947361185.1. Lineage (NCBI taxonomy): Eukaryota > Metazoa > Arthropoda > Insecta > Lepidoptera > Noctuidae > Charanyca > Charanyca ferruginea. The sequence continues at coordinate 1,689,265 of OX376058.1, read as the reverse complement.
ATCTCGCGATATAAGATTTCTATGGTTGGAGCCGTGTTCGAGATTCAGATTATATTACAACAATATATACAAGAATAGATTATAGAGACAGATTATTACAGATTATATTGTAGTACAGTGTAGTGGCTTTCATTTAATTGTATAATTAATTCCAATTTAAAATTACAGTGTCAATGCTAAAAACCTAACAGAAGCAGGGATGAACAATACCCGGAACGTTATTCGTTTCACTGTAATTCTACCAAATTTAAAATGTTATCTAATCTTTAAAGTACTTTTATTCTGTTTATATTATAATACGTGCATATTTAGTATTATCTTATATCTATTTATCAAAATTATGCTAAAATAAGTTTAATTAAAATTGTTTTTCATCCCACCATCTCGGAAAGAGTATTTTTAATCTTCAATATCTGAGTGGAAAAGCCGTTTTTATTCTCTAGAGGATAAAGTAAATTTATCTTCAATATCTGAGTGGAAAAGCCGTTTTTATTCTCTAGAGGATAAAGTAAATTGAATTTAGAACATCGTGTGCACTAAGTTTGTGAATTAAAAAAAAACATGAAACCTATTTACTGCTACCTCTATGGTGCCGAATATATCATACAACTTTTTTTTAATTTGTTAAAAACTCAGACTTTGTAAACGTTTTTTTTTGCATTTAGTCATTTCCTCGCTGAGGTGGAATGAAAAGTTACGTGTTGCACTCGAGTGCAAAGATTTTTCACCTCGTGCTCTTTTGATTCCCTCGCTAACGCTCAGGATTCTAATTTTGAATCACTCGCTGCGCTCGTGATTCAATTTTAGAATCCTTCGCTTGCTCGGTCATCAAAATTGAACACGCGGTTAAAAAGCAACTTTGCACTCTTGTATAACAAATAACTATTAACTTATATTTGAAATAAAATGTTTTGTATTCCTGCTTCTATGAGCCTCTTTTTTCTAATGCTATTGCAAATGGAGTATAATATGATACGTAATTTGGTTTAGCCATAATTTTTCTATCGGTATCACATAATAAGAAAAAAAAATGTCAAATCACCTCCAAATCATTGAGATGAAACCATTTTACTCCTTAATTTCTTATCAAAAGAGTACAAAAAAAATATCTACTGCTTTGCAATACAAAGGAAAATGATTTGGTTTTGTTACAATTTACAAATATGTATTATTTTTATTACAATAAATTAAAAATGCGTCCGATTAAAGACTGCGTCTACATCACCCCCGGACTCGTCCACAAATTCAGTACGGGCCAAATGCTCAGGGTTATTGGCATGTATACAAGCCTTAACCAATGGGCCTTTACGACATCTTGCATGGTAACTACATATTTTATTTTACGACACGGTTGGCGCAGTGGCTGAGCGATCGACTGCTGCGCAGCGTGTTGCGGGTTCGATTCCCGCCCAGGGTAAACATTTGTGTGATGAGCATTTGTGTTTGCCTTGTGTCTGGGTGTTGTTTAACTATATATGTATGTATTTACAAAAAAAAAAAAATGTATTTGTGTATGTATATCAGCTGTCTGACACCCAAAGTACAGGGTCTCCCTAGTTTGGGGTCAGATGGCCGTGTGTGAAAATGTTCCCACATATTATTATTATTATTATTATTATTATTTATTTTGAGAATATAACAATCTGTTGTCAATTTTAGGAATTTTTCGATGTCTGTTCTAGCTGAATTATTTATTTATTTACTCAAAACAATGGATACATATGGTACACGTTTAAATACAGTTTCACAAAAGAGTACTATTTCTACAAACGTGTGGGTGAGCACTGCTCTTCTAGCTAGGTTATGGAAACCTGTGTTAAGGAGAAGCACTCCGGTCCCCTAAAGTACAATGACGTTAAAATTACATAGTGCTTCTGATGATACTGTTACAATTTCTGAGAATTTACTAAGTCTATCGTTAAAATATAATAATTTCAGGTAAATATGTGTGTGATTGGGTGCGTGTGTGTGTGTTAAAATCCTTTTAGTTTCGTCATATGACAGGACCCTTTTGCCCATTACATCGTAACTCCAAGAAAAATTAAGTAGCTAGGTCATTATACGTGAGGAAAGCGCTGGCAACTCGCCAAGGAAACCAATATCAAATTGCTGTTGACTTTACTCTAACCTCAAGGTCAACGTATTAATTTTACACGTGCGAAAATATAAAGAATGTTACACTACATTTTATTACTGGCACGCTTCTTACCGTAGACAGATAAATGCAGAAGTATCGCGAGTACAGAATAATTACAGTTACTTTTTTTTCTGTCGGATTTGAAGGCTTTGTTGCCTCTTTTTACAAGCAAGTCATGCACACAAAAGAGGCATTAGAGGGAGAGGGAAGCAACGACCTCGCTTTTGCCCATAGATCGCTAGAGGAACACTGTGGTGGTTTTTAGTGGTAAGAGTCCGGCACACACCCCCGTCTTCCCCAAACGGGGAATAGTCCATGAGAGTATCGCCACGTTAAAAAATAGAAGGTTTTAAGGCTTTGTGCATGTTTTGTTCTGCATCCTGAAGGGTGCTAAAAGGGACCATTGTGACGCGGGCCGCGGTAGCAGCGCTCCTGCAATCCACAGCCCGCACTACCTCGACGCAGCCCCGGCTGACCTAATAAGCCTTGGCGCGACAGACGCTGCCCCTCTTTCGACCGGCCAGCTGCGACGAAGTTAAGTGTCTCACCTCACCGGACTGAAGACCACGTTTTTCAAGAGCCTACCACGCTCATCTACCGTCTGAGCCCTAAGCCTCTTTCCTAATCTAGTGTATCAAGAATACTGTCTAAAACAGTATTATAAGTTAATGCTATTGTTGAAGCCTCCATCTTTAATTCATTTCCAAATCCACGAGGCGACTCCGTGACACTATCTTACTAATACTCAGCTGTCTGTATGTCCGTCCATCTGTCTGTAACATGGCTGTCTCTTTTCAACCGTAATATGTAGACTTTTGAAAGTCTCAGAGTGTGTATCACTATGACAGCTACAACAACAAATATCCATATCCTTATCCTTATGCGCTTCACATGGCGTATTTGTGCAAATATTCGCCTTATTTAGATAATATAAAATGTTCCCCATTTCAATTGAAATAATGATGATTTTGTATTATCCAAATAAGGCGACAATACGCCAATACGAAAAATACGCCATGTGAAGTGCCAGGATTACATATTATAAAATGTCCGTACCCCGAAATGTCAGTACGTGCATAACTTCCGAATCATCATCATCATTTCAGCCGAAAGACGTCCACTGCTGGACATAGGCCTCCCCAAAGTGTCGCCACATTGATCGCTCCCGTGCGACTCGCTTCCAGCGGATCCCCGCAACCTTTACCAGGTCATCGGTCCACCTAGTGGGAGGACTTCGGCCCAATGGGCCATCTGTTCTGCGAGCAATGTGCCCTGCCCACTGCCACTTAAGTTTGGCAATTCTTCGGGATACGTCGGTAACTTCCGAATGACTGCACCGAATTGGATAATTCTTTTTTGTTGTGTTATGTATTGCCATTGCTTAGTTTAATAGATCATTGTAATCAAAGAGAGGAGGAAGAGGAAGGAGGAGGAGAAGAGAGGAGATTGTTTTTATTTTTAAAGAGTCTATGAGTTGCTTAGTAAGGATTCATGATCGCGCCCCGAAATATTAATACCTATTTGGTTTTTATGCGCTTGTAAGGGACAAAAGGCTTATGTTAGTATAATACCTATTAGTTTTAAATTTACAGCCTAACAATGCAAGAGCATTGTGACTTGCATTGTAAGGCTGTAAATTTTCATACAAAAAGCGATAACGTTTTACGAAAAAATAAATTATTGAAATATTGGGTCCGTACGTTTCGATTTTAAAGAAATATTGTGTATGATAGGAGTATTTATCATCTAAATATGCATTTTTGACTTAAAAACTTCCTTGAGCGTTTTTATTTTTAAACGAAACTATATCTACTGAATTACTTAAAAAGCAAAACCTAGACTAAGGTGACTGAATCTAATGAGACCAAAATTGTCTCATTTCGTGAAGGTTGTGGAGGAGAAAAACGTTATTGCCCAAAACCATATTTCAAAAAGGAAATGTAGTTAATTTGTATTGTTAACCGGAGGGAGGCAGATCCAGCAGTATGAAACAGATAGCGTTTTTGGAAATACTTACTCTCGCTGCGTATCGGTACCTCACAATCCTCTTAATCGATTGTGCAATTAAAAAGATGAGGAGGAGACACGAGGAGAATGTTTTTGTTTTAAAAAGTAGATAAAGTTTAGTATTGATTCATGCTCGCGTCCGAAAATTGCACAGAAAAATATATATTTCCTTTTAACGCTCTTGGCGTTTGTTACAAAGTGCACCTTCTGCAATTAACTATGCTACAGACACGCTTGTTATGATTTTAGCTACACGATTATTATTTCCTCCTTTTATATTCTCCCCGGGGAAAATGTCCCATGTCGTAAAATGGTATTTTTTATGACGAACTAGAGAGTTACGTGCTCGTGTCGACAGTTATTTCATTTTATCTGTACACTTGAGTTGTATCCCGCTTTTATATTTATTACTACACAGAAACAGGTACCCAACTTAAGTATATATTGGAGCTGAGATTTGTGGTGCCTTTTTGGGAGCAGCTTAGGTCCGCCAATAGACAGCAATTTTTTGTTTTATATTTCTTACTTCGATAACCTTTTAAAAGTTATTGAAGTGTTCATCTAACCTAAGTATTAACCCTTCCAAGGTTATCGAAGTGTATGTTGCACATAAGTTATCACGTTTGCCGTTATGGATTTGGCCTTGGTTTTAATAATAAACTGTTAGCATATCTTCTCGAATTATTCTTTGGGGAATACAGATGTGATGTTAAGCTAATAATTATTATGATGTGATAATTACAATACACTGTGAAAGGCACATCGTGACAGAAATTCTTACCATAGATTCAGTTATAATAGGGTATTACACCCATTTTTGAAAAGTGTCTCAATGAAATTCTGTAGTGCTAATATGCCACCAAAAAAATTAAAAAATTTTTACTCAATCGATAAGTGCCATAAAAATGCATCTAAATTTTAATTTTTCAAATTTCGCGCGTAGTTTAACGAAAACGCCTCTTACTGGACGCCATATTGCTCAGCGTAAATGACGTCAGTTCGTTTTGTATCAAATGAGCTCATATTAAATTTAATATGATAATTGTATATCATTTAAAAATAATTAAAAGTATATTTTGTAATAGGTGTAATAATGAAAAAAATACGTTGGTTACGAAAATAATAAAAATACAAAGCCTATGTTACGCCAATCGGTTGACTGACAGTTGACAATATTTTGTTTACACAGCCGTATGGCGTAATAACATGGCTGTTACTATTTCACGGTGTTTTATAACAGATTAAAAATACTGAAAACTTTGAATTGAATTTAAAAAATTGTTTTGTTATTTTATGAACTAAAACTTACATTTTCCGACTGCTTTATGCCTAAACTGTCTCACTAACATATTTATAGTTTTTTTCTCGTAAAGAGTAAAATACCCTATTAATATTGGTACTTGTTAATGCCCAGTTGCAAACCCACAATTTCGTGTATGAGAGGCGCACCTTAATCACTAGGTCATCACGACATCATGAATACTGAAAAAAAATCTGCTATTTAAAGCTCTATCCACACATATCAGGGCTGTGCCCGGGACGGGGACGGTCCGTGGTCGTGCTAAGACCGTGCTTCCGGGTCCCGTCAGGGCTGCGTCAGGGACTTTTTGTTCACACACATCAGGGATATGACCGCACCGCGACCTTCAATCTGTACCCCTCAGTCACCATTTTGTTATGTATTGTATATATCTATACTAATATTATAAAGCTGAAGAGTTTGTTTATTTGTTTGGTTGAACGCGCTAATCTCAGGATCTACTGGTTCGATTTGAATAAATCTTTTTGTGTTGGATAGTCTGATTATCCATGCGTTGTTGCTAGTAGAACATATATGCGTACCGCTTCTATTAAAAACTCGTCATTCATTATTTTTTTTAAATATGCGTAACGTGGTTGGAAAATATCCACCGACCATAGACCGACGCCGTGACGTGTACGGATACGGCGTCGGCCCGGGCACTGAAGCTCCGTCGCCGGCCTGGAGACGGACGTGTGTGAACAAGTTCATATAAAATGTTCACAACAATATTTTTTACGGACCGAACCGTCCCCATCCCTGACACGGCCCTGATGTGTGTGGATAGAGTTTTTACGGACACGAACCGTCCCCATTCCTGGCACGGCCCTGACATGTGTGGATAGAGTTTTTACGGACACGAACCGTCCCCATCCCTGGCACGGCACTGACATGTGGGTATAGAGTTTTTACGGGCACGAACCGTCCCCATTCCTGGCACGGCCCTGACATGTGTGGATAGAGTTTTTACGGGCACGAACCGTCCCCATTCCTGGCACGGCCCTGACATGTGTGGATAGAGTTTTTACGGACACGAACCGTCCCCATTCCTGGCACGGCCCTGACATGTGTGGATAGAGTTTTATACAAAAGTACAACATCTGCACGGTCAAAATGCGTTATGTATTTAACCGACGAATCATGTTTTCTTTTGGGGGTTTAGAATTATGTACAGTCGAACAAGCTAATTGGTTTACAGGCAAAAATATTTATCTTTCTACTACACTCACAATTTATTTATTTATTTTATGTTTTAATATTTAGTGCGTAGGTACCTACAGGGATACCTACGTGCTCGAGATGGAATAAAAGAAAATATTGTGAGTGTAGTAGAAAGTTTAATATTTTTGCCTGTAAACCAATTAGCTTGTTCGACTACTGAGTCCATGGTAAAAGCTTGTTGTAATGACCATTCTGTATAATACAGGGTAAATGATTTCTCATTATAAGTCCAGCTCACTGTTTAGCCAGAAGCCTTTACAGCTCATATAATACCACATAACAAGCCATAAACTAGATAGATGAAAGAAGTTTCGTTTTATGTGTGTTTTGCTGCGGCCATAGATTAAGGTTCCGATATAAAGCCGTGAGCCGGACCGTCAATGTTCGCGATTCGTTATCTTAAGGAAAGTGCCTGACGTAATAACCTTGACCAGAGACTAGCTTCTGCCCGCGGCTTCGCCCGCGTAAAAAGAACGATTATCCCAAGGGAACATATTACCGGGATAAAAAGTATCCTATATGTTAATCCAGGAAATGGTCTATCTATGTGCCAATTTTCATGCAAATCTGTTCAACGGTTTGCGCGTGATTGAGTAACAAACATCTTCACAAACTTCCTCATTTATAATATTATTATTATTAAGTAGGATTATTAGTAGGATAGTATAGTATATAGTAGGATAGGATAGGATAGTAGGATTATATAATTATTTTAGTAGGATACTTAGGCGCGATCTAAATCGACGCCAACGCCATCTAGTGAGAAAATCGGAACTAAGATCATAACAATTTGCGTTATTAAAACTCAATCAAAATAACATTAAAATTGAACTATTATCCCACGGGAACGCATTACCAGGATAATAGTGCATTCTGTGGTTAAGGCAGTGCCATTGATAAAGTTCAAAACTAAAGATTTGATAGAATAACAATAAAGTTGAACTATTATCCCAAGGGAACACATTACCGGGATAAAAGTGTCGTATGTGGTAATCCAGGAAATGGTTTATCTATGTGCCAATTTTCATCCAAATCTGTTAAACGGTTTACGCGTGATTGAGTAACAAACATTCAAACATCTTCACAAGCTTTCACATTTATAATATTATTATATATTATATTATATATATATTATATTATTATATAGTAGGATAGGATAGGATTCCTGGTATGGTAAAAGCTGTACAACAAGCGGTTTTACCGTAGATGGGTTCAACCCGTTCAACCATTCATTTCATACCCTCTGTGCCTCGGAAAGCACGCAAAACCGTTGGTCACGGCAGCTGTCATAAATCTTTGACAGTCGTTATGGGTAGTTAGAGGTTTATTTAAGAACCTATTAATAACGTCTGTTAATGACGAACTGACTAGTAAATCTAAACAAAACCAAACAAAATAATTGTAATTGCATAGTAGGTATACATGGGTATACACACGATCCTCACACACACCAAAGCATACACGCACACACCCACCTGCAACTCCTCACACACTCACCCACACTGTACACCTAGCAATGCTTAGTTGGCGCTAGCAGTTAATGTCTGTTTCTGCTGCATGTATTTAATAGCTTTTAAATTGTAAATCCGTAATTGGCTGTAAAACCGGTTTATATTTTAAGATGAATTGTCAAAGAGCTGTGGATTTTGTGAATTATAAATAAATAAATAAATAAACACAGGTAACACAGGTTACTGGGTAACATCATATGTTACCCAGTAACCTGTGTTGTGAATCAAACGTTAGACAGGCAGTGGCCCTATGTAAAACTCTGGTATTCAGCTGCATTCAGTTAGGCTGGAAAAGGTTAAGCAGGTGATGTTGGCAAAAACTTACCACTATGAAAAAACTTACCACTATGAAAAAACTTACCACTATGAAAAAACTTACCACTATGATTAAACTTACCACTATGAAAAAACTTACCACTATGAAAAAACTTACCACTATGAAAAAACTTACCACTATGAAAAAACTTACCACTATGAAAAATGTGAAATTGCTAAAGTCAAAGTCAAAGTCAAATCATTTATTTCAATTATAAACTATACTAAACTACTACTAACTATTATAAACTATAAAGGTACTTAGGTACAGTGGAACAACGTAATTAGTTTACACATTGCACGCACACGCGGTATGAAGAGTTACATACACAAACGTTAAATAAAACGAACGAGTTCTGCTTTTTATTAGTGTGCGTATGTCGCGTCACTAAGCAGTAACTATAATATCAATGTATGTATCGTCATCAGTAATCTGTGCAATTGAATAAGTTATAATATTTCGCACCCAATCATTATAACAGGTTTGGCGCAATGGCTAACGTATCTGGTTAGTTATTAAGAAGTCTTAAGATCAAATCTCGGTTGCAATACATTCTTTTTGTTTTGTAAACATAATTTTCGTAAAATTTTCATTACCTAGTTGAATTGCTAACAATTCAATTCCGTTCACAGATGAGTAAAATAACGTTTGAGAAGTGCGCACGGAACTCTCAGCCAATTTATTTTGACCGTTTAGGATGTAACTACCCACAATTTTTGTTTATTTTTTTATACTTCCACCTTAGTTTATAAAAAATAAGCATTCTTAGTTGTCAGTCTACGAATATAAATTGCAATCCTAAGTATATAGATGAACACACATATTTCTGTGCGTTCTTTGTTTCTGATCCAATTGTGCTTCAACTTCTTCCAACCATGCAACAAGACGCAATTCATTGTTTTGCATGAGCAAAACGTTTTCATTAGTGAAATTGCAAGGTGATTATTAATATCGGTGAGTAACAAAGCTACTCGTGACAATGTTTTCATTACGTTAGTAATATTCCAACTCAAATTCTTAACTTATCTCACCTTTGACCTATGACTAAATTAATGTAAAATAATATTTAAATATAAGCAGAATTTGATTCTGATAAAATTTACTGCCAGTCTGTTTTTGTCTAACATAAAACATTTAGTCGAAATAAAGAAAAACTTTTAAATTATGTAATTAAAATAGTCATGAAACACGTTTATTATTTATCTAATAAATAAATAACGGTATTAAGTTTTATTACAACGAGGCAATATAAGACAGTCAGTTAATTTATCTATGATTAATTATCCACCAATTCACCATTGTTTATCTGCATTATTTTAAATATTATTTTGTTTTTATTCATTAAGGAGAACCGTGCAGTTATGTGTCCATCGAAGTGCGTATTCTGAAGAAATAGACCATCATCGACGTGGGCCAAAACCGAAGGCGAATTCTTCGGCTCGTTACCACGACATCGTGGCAAGGCTGTTTACGGGACTAATCCGTTTTTATCCACCCGCATAACTGCATCAACACATAATGACATGTGTGCTTATAAACAGTGCGATATCACCTGCTGACCGGCATGAAGCTGGTTTAAGTTGCAGTAAGCCACCACGGAAGATTTTTCTGTCCAACCAACGCTCACCGGCAAAAACAAATTCTATTCGCTAGGTCATATTATTATATTCATTTTAATTGGGAGAACAATGTGTTTATTTTAGTGATGAGAAATGTTTAAAGTCGTTTATGGATGGCGTTAAAATACTGGAAACGAAGCCGAATTACTATTAATATACTTAGGTTTAAAAGCTACTTCATGTTGCCGTGATTCTCATATAAACACCTAAGTTATTATGTATAGTCCGTAGTTGACAGTTATTTGCAGTATATATTTTGAAGTGTAAGTGATGTTATTGTTATTCAGTTAGAAGTTAAATTAATTTCTTACTATCTAACATGTTGATTCACTTCACTTTCAATTCCACTTTGTTTAAATTTGTATACATTGAAAAAACAATTACGTCCATTCATATTCAATAAAAGAAAACTTTGTCTTGTCTTATAAACTCTTAATGAAGTTGCCAATAGTGTTCTAATCATAAAAAAGTTAGGTATCAATAGCGATATAATAATATTTTTACAATAGTTTGCGTTATATAAATAATTGTATTGGTTACACGTAGTTTTTTATTTGCTAATATTAAAACCCATGCCAAATTGAACCCTAAGCCAACTCTTGTAAGAAACATAATAGTCGAAACGAGCTGGCTCATTCACTAATGAGTGACCCAATAGCGATAAGGAACAATAGGATTCCGCATTCCATCTTTTATTAGTGATCGATGATTCCAACGCCTAGGTTATTTAATAAAATATATTGATTTATTTTATTGGTTTTATTAAATTACCTTTTTATTTTTTTGTTTAAGTAATTTTATTTGACACAAAATATTAATGTTTTATAGGACAAAGGAAAAATAAAAACCCAAAACCATAACACCTGCCGGGGTTTGATCTTACGACACGAGGCTTATCTATGCCAAGTGCTTTCACCGACCGGCTACCTGGTCCTTATTTAAAATGTTGAAATATTGGACTTCATTCAATTAAAATTGGTATACGTGGGTACGCACACAAACAGTTTAACTTCATAACCGACCAACCGACTAGTTCATTTACACACACAGTGACAATATCCCGTATGTGTGGCCTGTAAATCAATTACGTTGGTCGAGTGTACCACGGCCTAGAAAAAAAGGACTCCGCGCCACGCATAAATATCGAAAGTGAAACACCCTAAGTAAGCCGGACCGTTTTACAAACATGCCTTACGCATACCTACATTTACACCATAGTCACGGACTAGAAAAAATAGAACTAGAATCGAAAGTACCGACCGTAACGATGTAGGTATGTGTGCGTCAGTTCTTTTCTTTCTAAAGTCAAAGTCACATCATTTATTTCAATTAGACCATTAAAAAGGCACTTTTGAACGTCATAATAAAAAAATATAAAGTTGATTCTAGTTGCCCATTCCAAAAGGTAGCTTCGTATGGAGAAGAATGGGCAAGAAACTCCATACTCACTCTTTTAAAAAAAATTTGTACAATATTTTGCATTTACAGTTTTCAGTTATATAACTATACGTGAATACGATGGACCTTGCATAAAAACACTATATTGAAGTATGTACAAAGTATTACAAGATAAAGAATGACAGCTAAGTTGTATACCTACATAGATACATAGTGTTCACATATTATTATTTACAATTATTGTAAAAGTAGACAACCACTCCATACATTTCAACAAACTATGAACCTATGAACCAGTGTGTGACCCAAAGCAAGAATTAAATATAATGTATATACTAAGTATAAATTAAGTAGTTTAATTAGCAATCCGTTTGATTTTGTCTAGACTGTAGATTGTCCTATGGAGCCCGGACCAGCATGTTTCCAAGCATTCTTATCATGGATATAATCCTCTAAACTGTAATATGCTTGTTTACAGAGTGTACTTTTAATATATGTTTTAAATTTTCTTTCATTTAGTTGCAATATATCACTAGGAATTTTGTTATAACACTTAACACAGAACCCCATAAAAGATTTATGAACTTTAGACAATCTAAAATGCTATGTACATGCTATCGACAACTGTATACGTACTTAATTGTACACATCTTTTTCCTGACACAAAATGTAAAAGGTCTACTTGTTTTACAATATTTATTAATAAACAATTAATTAATCAACTTTATATTTTTTTATTATGACGTTCAAAAGTGCCTTTTAATGGTCTAATTGAAATAAATGATATGACTTTGATTTTGACTTAGTTACCGTACTCCGTAAGTTTAATGTATTTAGTTCCTATTAACTTGTATTTCTCAAATGTAAGTGAATTACCGTGTTGTATGATATTTATTTCAATTAATTATTAAGTTACATACAAATCTTAAAAATCTAAATTATAATATGTACAAAGCTTAAAAAAAAAAAAATATATATATATATTATGTACAATGGAAGGCTCACAGAGCATCAAAAAACTCGTCCGCATCGCTCACAATGGGACAAGTGCCCAAAAGGCTAGCAGCATTACCACGTTGAATGGCAATGCTAATTGTTTGGCCCAAGAAAAGGCCAGCCCTCTGGTCACGTGAAGAGTCGATCAGCCGCTTAGAAATGTCTCTAAAAACAAGGTGAGCACTCGGGCCCCATGGCCCTAGTGTTTCAACCCCAAACGGCTCAAACATATAACTTCCAAGAACGTTGTTATATTTACGCCGTTTGAGGTTTGTAGGTGAATTGTATTATTTTTTTAAGAAATAAATGTCTTAAACCTTAAAACACAATTATAGCGAAGAACCTCTTGTTATTTAGAAGAAAATGGATTCAATTTGTTTTCAAAAATAGACCCAAAAATATTCAAAAATTGGGCTTAGGTACTTCTTTCTGCCAGAACAAATGCATTATTATAATTATTTATTTATTATAAAACAGTTTACAAAAATCTTAACTTAAAACTATGCCCCACAAAACCGTTTCTACGATTTGTCTGTGCCAAATGTATTAGGATTGTTTTCGAGCAATAACAGTTCTTTGCCTACGTCTCAAACTCATGCTAAAATACACACAAATATCACAATTACTTTTAAAAATGAGCAAGGACACTATTATAAGTGAAGTCCTAAATAAAAAGAGTGTCCGTGGAATTTCTTGCTCCTTCTTCTCCATAGAGACGTTTTGGAACAAGCAACTAGCTTTAGCTTTCTGACTAACTGACTCTTTGGAAATTGAAAAGTCAAAGCATTATAATTAAATAATTTAAAGGCTTTTTGCCTTCTCTGTATGGGAAGAGGCCTCTGCCCTGCAGTGGGAAATTATAGGCTGGAATTATTATTGTTATGAGAGGCTTTTATTCACACTGAAAATGTATTCAATTCTGTATGAAACTTATCACACATACTCACAACTAACCTACATACATACTCCCACCACACACACACACACACACACATACACACTCATACACATACTTATTTTTGTTACTTTTTTTGTTCAAATTTTTGTTTTTGCCGTAAGTTTTGATTTGTGTTACTTTTTGTTTATTATTTTAATAAAATTAATACAAATATTCTTGTAATAAATGACAGAAGAGACTGGACCTCACGACACAGGGTATCCTAGTGCGGGGTCCAGAGTAACTTGTTATAGAATGTACCAACTGTTTCAATGAAGAATTTTATTATTATTATTAAATGCTTTGACTTTGAAAAAGATTTTTAAAATTTGTGTTTTCTTGTTTCTTTTTTTTATCGAACAAAAAATAAGGCTGAACTTGTAAATTTTTCGTCAACTTGTAAAATATTTACAAAATTATCTTTATCTTCGTTTTCGTTTATAGCTCCTATTATGCACCGGTCAATATCATTCAGGTTTTCATTAACTAACAGGTTTAGTTTGTTAGTAAACATAGACAATGATCCAGTTTTCCTTTTGCTTTTGCGTAAACTTTCTATACAATATATCAGTCAGGTCTTTCCCCATTTTTATTGAAAAAAAAAACTCTTCTAAGTTTCGAAGCAAAAAACTTCAAGACTTTAAAATTCATAACCGAAACCGAACCAATAAAATCAACATCTTTTATAATACTTTTACATGTGTTAAAATCTTCAAAGCTCCTTATGATCTTTGCCGACTGGCAGCTTGGTACGGCCAGGATTTTTTTTTGACAAAACACAATATACCTTAACGTCATGACATTGTAGTTGAAGAGCGCGTATTCGATTCGTGACAAAAACTTCATGTTTTTGCGTTTTGCACAGAGCAATATCGTAATTATGTGAGCAGATCATTTAAAGACAATTTACAGTTTTAGAAAAATTAAGTCTTGATTTAGACAGCTACAGAGTAAAAGTATAATTTTTAATTATGGTTTTTTAAAGCGAAGACAATTCTTTCATATCGTTTTGCGAAAATAGACGTCAAAGTTAACTTTCAGGACGAATACAACCATTACAATATGCCAAAATATTTGGTTTTATGCGTTTTTCCAATAGTATATACAGTCATAAAGACAGCTACAGAGCAAAAATTACGAAAATATTACTATTATGTATTAAAAAACAATGATGAAAAAGTAGAAAATCGGTTCATTTTGACATTTTTTTTTCACCAGTATTTGAATAAAAACATAACTGATATATTTATTTTATGAAAGTAAATGTTATGCTTAATATACAGAATATGTTTCAGTCCATTATACGAGCTCATTTATTTTAGACAATTATTTTAAAAAGCACTGTAGAACATCGCGCGCTGTCGTTTGCCGATCAATTTCAATGATTCGTGCTTATTTCGTGCATATTTTTTTTTCTGATGCACACGTACAGACTATTGTATTGTACTAGTGTGTGTCAATGCTGCTACGCCGTTCTAGCAATCGTTTAGATTTTGAGTTGCGCTAAATCGAATACGCGCCCTTAAATTTTAAACACGTTCTGACACGACATCGTGTAGCATTTGATTTTGTAGCTACAACGATTATCATTGAAATCTCAACTAAAATTCCATGAGTTTAAGATGTATTATGGTGCGTTACATAAACATTTCTTGCCGTGCCGAGCCGTCAGTGGGCGCAGGCCCTTACGCAGTCAAGTGTGGTATTGAAAACATGTGAGTGTGGTATAAAATCGTTTGTTCTGATAAGGGGCGTTTGTGCGAGACTTTTTGTGACCCTCTATTGTAACGCGCATTAAGAGGGACAACTTGGAGGGACGGTATACTAGGTGGAAAAACTGTTATTTGGATATCGTTCTAAAGATGTTTGTAGACTTGATAAGTATGACTAATCAGCTGATGATCATGAATATGAAGTTCTTTTATCGGTATGAGATAGAGAACGGAAAGTTCCTCGTACGCCGTTGAAAAGGGAGGATCTTCCCACCAGACGGGTGTTGTGTCTGGTGGGCTACAGCCTGACGATTGTTGTCGGGTGTCGGCTCAAAGTCGAGGAGAACTTTGAGAACTTTGTGGTGATCGTGTTTGGGCAAGCGTAGTGTGGGACGCCTTGCGGCACGATGGACCGACGATTTGAAAAAGGTGGCAGCGGATGGTTTCGGGCTGCTCAAGACCGGGTTGGTTTATCGATTTCTGGGGGAACACACATAGGCCACGTTCAGCAGTGGACCCGTATGTTTACCTTCCTATTTTTAGGGTTCCGTACCTCAAAAGGAAAAAACGGGACCCTTATAGGATTACTTTGTTGTCCGTCGGTCTGTCTGTCTGTCAAGACCCTTTATCTCGGGAACGCGTGGAGGTATCGAGTTGAAATGAAAACCATATACTCAAGTCTACAGTCCCTTGCTGCTGTAAAAAAATCAACCCTCTACGTTAACGTGAAAAAAAGATATGGCCGTTTATGTCGCAAAAACGCATTTATAATATTAAGTAGATTAAAGTATGGAGCGTAGGTATGGATTAATATAGAAGTATGGATATGTACCTACAAATATGTACGGAACCCTCGGTGGGCGAGTCCGACTCGCACTTGTCCAGTTTTTTTGTAGTTTCGTACAGTCAGTCAGCCAGTTGTCAAGTTCTCCTTTTATATATTTAGATGTATGTGAGTAAAGTAATGTGTACACCTCTTAGTTTCCACAGCCCCTCATGAATGTGTCATTTCACACCGAGCGCCCGCGTTTATAAGGACATTCTTTATTTTTTCTGAACATGACCCTACGTCATAAGGGAATGTGACCCTACGTCACGTTTAGAGCCGCGATTTTGTGATGATGTCATGGTGGTTAGCTTTTATAATGCGTACAAAAAGGCTATGTAAAGTGCCATTTAATATAGGCAAAATATATTGGTTTTATATCTAGCGAAAGGCGTAAAAGTTGTGATCGTGAAGGTTTTCGTTTTAACGGTTCAATGATATTCATTGCTAGTCTTAAATATTTGAACGATGAATTGTAAGAACCGGTAAAAACTTACAAGGGAATGTACTTCTGTCAAAAACAGATGACCGCCAATGTGATTTACTCAATCTGCATTATGTCTATATTATGTTACGGCTAATAGCCGAAGTGCGGCTACACCTAGTTTTAGTCGGCTGTAACTAGGTGCTGCCGGCCACATGCGGTTAAACTTAGATGTATCCTACTTATCTTCGGTTAGAACTAGGTTTAGCCATCATCATAGAGGTTTGAACTAGGTACAGCCGCAAACCGGTGATTCAATTGTCGGTTTTTGTGCTTTTGAACCGGAAGTAGACGATCGACGTGAGGGACACCCTGAAGTTCAGTTTGGTTCATCATTCATCATTTCAGCCGTAAGACGTCCTCTGCTGGACATAGGCCTCCCCCAAAGGGGGGGGGGGGGGTTGCCATAACCGCCACGCTTGGCAGGCGGGTTGGCGATCGCAGTATGATTGTTACAAAGGCACAGAGAACGCTGCTGCCCATTCTCTGATGAGTCTCTTAGTCGCCTCTTACGACACCCACGGAAAGATATGGGATGGTGCTATTCTTTACGTCCGACACCATACGGACGTCAGTTTGGTTAGGTTCCTTTAAACCCTGTAGACAGAAATAGGAGCCCCGCAGCGGGGCTCCGTCGATCTGACGTCGGCCTTCTGCTCAATGGTTCGAGCTCGAGGCTACACCTAAGTTTAACCAACTGCTACCAGCTACATCGTGGTTCTAACCGGTTAAAACTAGGTGTAGTCGCACTTATGGTTTTTGCCGTAACATATATAAAAACTGCGCAGAGGCGGCGAAAGTTTGGAAAAACGTGGTTGGGAATACCGAAGGCAAAAGATCGCGCGGTTGTTCACCAACAAGATGGACCGACCAAATTAAAGACTCGTCATCCAAATTCTACACGGTTGTAAGAGACGCGTTGGACAGAAACCGGTGGAGGCAGATCATCCGCTCCAGATGCAATTCCAATGCTGACCATGATCCTCAGACATGAGGGACCGACCAGAGAGAGAGATAAAAGCTAAGTACACTCACTGATTAATCACGAAATCTCAAAAAAGCTTTTTACAAAAAAGACAACCGACTTCAAAAAGTGAAAAATAACTTTAGCACAGAACACACATTGACTTTAGTTTCGAAATTCAGTGGCTTTGTTCTGTTTGTTGTTTTGTATTGCCCCCGACTTCCGAAACTAAAGTCAATGTGTGTTCTGTGCTAAAGTTATTTTTCACTTTTTGAAGGCGGTTGTCTTTTTTGTAAAAAGCTTTTTATTTTCCGCTTTTTAGTACCTCCTTCTCATCCAAATCTATTAAGAAGAGATTGAAAGTTAACTACTACAAAGATTGATGAAACTAAAACGTCGTCTATGTAAAATTTTTGGGTATTTGTTGATTTTTTCAAAAAGTGCTGATTCAATTTCGATAAAATTTATATGGGACCACCCCTGAAGCATAACCTATCCATAAAAAAAAAGAATTTTCAAAATCGGTTTACGTTTGCCGGAGACATCGCGTAACAAATCGCGCACATACTTAATGCAATTTTAAGACTTATACGGTTTCCTCATGGATGCCATTGTCAGAACTGGACCAAATTAAAATGGGACCACACGGGAAGCACTAGCTTTCAAATAAGAAAAGAATTGACCTAATGGAGCTGTTTGTCAGGTATGGTTTATAGGTAGTGCGGAAGACGTCGCGGGCAAAAGCTAGCTGCATACATAATCCGCTTTAAAGCACTACTTTATAATAATTTTATGTTCAGTGGTACCACTGAACATAAAATATTGATCATCTGAAAGACAGATTAATGAAAATAGGTAATCATGACAGACAAACAATTAAAGTTAAATGGATAATACGCTCTTGAATTACAATTTCGGTTGGCAACATAATAATTCTAAAAACATGAATTGGTATAAAATGAAATATTACTCCGCGGGCGTATCCCTGCCTAATGGACAGACCTTTCTGTGGCCATTAAAACTGTTATTTAAAAAGCCTTTTTTATTGTTAATCTCTTTTACTTTATTTATTCTGATTTTAAAGAGTGGAAGTATTACCATCCAATTTGAATATTATGAAAGGCCTGACTTTACGGAAACCGGTTACATAGTTATTATTTTCCAGAAGTGTTATAGTGGGTTTTAAACCCTCATTTTGAATCGTGATAGCCACATAGAAGGGTTTTTTTGGGTGCGCTTAATGGGAAAAGGAATGACGCAAAATATAGAACACAGTATCCATCTGGGTACTGCCGTAATATGATTCCAAATGCGTTACATTTATTTAAATAGATCATCCTTAATATTAAGAGACTGCGCCGATACAAATAGCTACTGATAAGTAGATCGCGTTTGTCTCATCCAACGACCATGGTCGTTGGTCTCATCGCATACAAAATAATCCAAAGCAAATTGCCCGTTCTTGAGACAGTCTCAAATACCTTTATTTGTATAATTCTATTTTTCACTTACAATTTTGTCGCAAAATTCTTTTTAATCTCCTATTTATGACCTATTTCCCTGACAGCACTCTATATCTTTAATTTCGCCTTCAAACGTCAAGTAGTTTTCGAGAATTCTTATTTATAGTCGGTGAATAAATAAGCGAATGAGTACTTTAATATATACAAACTAGCTGATACCCGCACTTTGTCCGCGTGATTGTCGCTTATCAGGGGGGTTTTAATTTAACCGCGGAACCCTATTTTTTTCTAAAATAAAAGTAGCCTAAGTTACTCCATATAGGTAACATCAGTTATCTGCCAGTGAAACTCCTGTCAAAATCGGTCCAGCTGCTTTAGACATTTAAAATATTTATAAATTGTTCTTTTTTTATATTAAATACCGTATATACCTTTCGCATGCATTTAGTAAAAAGTTGTTATTACAGCAGACACTTAGACATAAAAGAAATAAATAAAATTGTTTGTTTATTACTACTATGTAAGTATGTATACAGGATAAAATTGAATTCATTAGCAATTTTTTAAGAAGTGACTCAGACCACGAACCTGAATAACTTTCATTACGGAGCCAACTCAAACAGCGGGAAAAAGAAAACAGCTGTTCCATACTTTTTGGCCGAGTACCAATTGCACTTATGTATGGAACAGCTGTTTTTTTTCGCGCTGTTTGAGTTGGCTCCATAATTAAAGTTGTTCAGGTTCGTGGTCACTCCTTAAAATTTTGCTAATGAATTCAATTTCATCCTGTAGATTCCACTACTCCTGTAGTAATCTGGCAAAACCTACTACCCTTAGGAACACAGTAAATGTACCGACGAGCGACCTACTTAATGACTCGCTTCTCTGATAGCCTCGTACAAAACGTTTTATTCGTGTCACGTACCGTCCTCTCATATTTTTATTGTCCGCAACAGCTTAAGAAAATGCCCCTCACTGAAAAACAAGGGCTTTTAATGGTTTTCTGTGAAAACAATATGAATTATTGAATAACTCGTGTTTTTTTCCATTGTGACGCTGTACCTATTGTTCATGAGGAATCTTTTATGTAAAACAATATGTGACTGTACGGTAAATGGATATCTTTACTCCAACAAACAAATTCTTGTAGTCAATGGCCTGCCCACGAATTGTGTGTGTGGCCAACTTATGGCTGAGCTGAGCCAGTTACGGCACGTCAGTAGCTACTTCCACCCCATCTGCTGCGCTCTTGGGGACAGTACCTAAATCTATTAATGATTTGGAAGCATCAGGATCAGGTTTCCAAGTTTTCATCTTGCGTGTTTGAAATTCACAAGTGCAGGTCAGAATAAAGTAAAAAAGAATAAAGATAACCATTCTTTCATCGTGTTAATAATAATAATGTGTGTGTGTTTGTTATCTTTTTTTTTAATTCGTCATAAATGTTTTGCGTCATGGGGCGGGAAAAAACTACGCTGTGTTCGTCGAACCATCACCACCATCGGTCACCGGCCCAAAGGACGTGTCTGTCGGTAAAGTCATGAAAAAACAAACACTAAATGTTTTGAAATGTGACTAACTTAGTACCTAGGAATATATATACAAAACTTAAATCTAAATAATAATATTATGTACAATTGTAAGAAAAAGGCAGGGAGCTCAAAGGGCATCAAAAAACTCGTCCACATCGATGTCAACGGGAAACGTGCCCAACAGGCTGGCAGCATTGCCACGTTGTATGGCAATGCTAGCTGATTCTTTGACCTAAGAATAGACCAGCCTTCGGGTCACGTGAAGAGTCGACCAGCCGCTTGGCGATGTCACGAAAAACAATATGGGCACTCGGACCCCATGGCCCTAGAGTTTCCACCCCAAACGGCTCAAATATATAGCTTCCAAGAAGGTTATTATATTTGCGCCGTTTGAGGTTTTCGTCACCTGCAGCAGCCGCCCCAGCACAACACGTAGTGCTAGGAAGATGAGATGGCGCAAGGTTGTCGACTAACTTAGTAGGTTTATACTGTTCTGGGAAAAGGCTGCAGTCTGATGACGTTTCTTACATTTCCCTAAATTCCTAGTACTTACACAACTCCTGCAACAAATACAAAGAATGTTTTATTAGACCATATTTTAGATTGTCTAAAGTCCATACATCTTTTATGGGGTACTGTGTTAAGTGCTACAACAAAATTCCTAGTGATATATTACAACTAAGTGAAACAAAATTTAAATCATATATTAAAAGTACACTCTGTAAAAAAGCTTATTATAATCTAGAGGACTATATTCAAGATAAGAATGCTTGGAAACATGCTGGTCTAGCTCCATAGGACGATCGACAGTCTAGACAAAATCGAACCGATTGCTAATTTAAAATACCTAATTTCATACTTAGTATAAATATGTACATATATATATATTTGACTCTTTTTTTATACACTGCTCAGGCTCACATACTGATTCATTGTTTGTTAAAATATAAGGAGTGGTCGTCTACTGTTTCAACATTAATTGTAATATGTAATATGTGAACACTGTGTATCTATGTACATATAACTTAGTCTGTCATTCCTTAATCTGTGATACTTTGTACACACTTTCAAATACCTAGTGTTTTTATGCAAGGTACATCGTATTCACGTATAATTATATAATTCCTGTAAATGCAAATATTGTTAACATCGTTTTAAAAGAGTAAGTATGGAGTTTCTTGCCCATTCTTCTCCATACAAAACTACCTTTTGGAATGGGCACCTAGAATCAATTTTTTTTTTCTCATTTGACGTTCAAAAGTGCCTTATAATGGTCTAATTGAAATAAATGATTTGACTTTGACTTTGACTTTGACTTAGACACATTGTGTTTGTCTCTTATTACGCTGCAGCTTCGTGGCCACGTGTTACATTTAAATGTGCAATAACTGGAATACTAAAGCGGTCAGCGCTACAATCTGCTGAAAGCGTTGGTATGCTATAAAACGTGTCTGTGGCGACGCCAGGCGTAAATGAACGTGAATTTTGAAGGGTTGAACTGTATTTTTAACCCCCGACGAAAAAGAGGGGTGTTATAAGTTTGACGTGTCTGTGTGTCTGTGCGTCTGTGTGTCTGTGTGTCTGTGTGTCTGTGTGTCTGTGTGTCTGTGTGTCTGTCTGTGGCACTGTAGCTCTTTAACGGGTGAACCGATTTGAATGCGGTTTTTTTTATTTGAAAGTAGATTCTCTAGCGATGGTTCTTAGACATGTTTCATCAAAATCGGTTCAGCAGTTTTAAAGTTATCAGCTCTTTTGTTTGCTGCGGTAGGGATCTTAGACGCATACCGGATGTTTACTTTGCTTTCAAACATATTATTATAGGTAACCACACTGACCACACAAAACCAAACTAAATTACATTTAAAAAATTTAAAATAAAAATTAAATTAAAAATTTAAAAAAACCCCCAATGCAAAACATAAAAGCGATTATGTAAAAAGTAAAAAATAATACTTTTGTTGAGCCATCAAATGTTTGTTCGTTGAAATGGCGCTATAATGTCGCGGCGGGGTACCGCTAAGTTTAAAGCAATAACTAAATATCTAAAATAGCGAACTGATGGTAACTAGATTTGCAACAAGATTAACAACTAGATTAGCAACAAAAATTTGATAATATCGAAGCAAATTGCTCGGAAATGCTGGTAAATTAATAGACAGTGAATGAAATTGAGGGACTGACTTACTTAAGCGGTACCCCGCCGCGACATTATAGCGCCATTTCAACGAACAAACATTTGATGGCTCAACAAAAGTACTTATTATTTTTTACTTTTTACATAATCGCTTTTATGTTTTGCGTTGGGGGTTTTTTTAAATTTTTAATTTAATTTTTATGAATGTGGAATGTTTGTCTAAAACAAAAGAAGATCGAGATTGACCGTTGAGGTCTTTTGGATATAGAGCCCAGGGGTCGCCAAACGTATGTCTATTAAGCATGGGTAAAAATAAATTTGCCGCGAATATCACCACCCCATTTCTACCCGTGGGTGTCGTAGAAGGCGACAGACGGCGATATTGATCAGAGGATCAGGATGATGGTCTCGAACCAAGCGCTTTACTTCCACATTTATTGTGCGAACTGCCAGACTGTGGAATTCACTGCCCGCCTCTTTATTCCCCGATATATATAATCTGGGTATCTTCAAGGCATGTGTGAACCGGTTTATTCTAGGCAAGCGTGCTCCACCTTAGGCTGCATCATCACTTAAGATCAGGTGAGTTGCGGTCAAACGCAAGTCTATAACAATATATAAAAAAAAAAAAAAAAAGAGCAGCAGCGTCCTTCTGAGTGCCATAACACCTATAACTGCGATCGCCAACATGCATCGGCCAAGCATGGCGATTACGGCTGCGGGAGACCTATGCCCAGGAGTAGGCGTCTAAAGGTTGACATGATGATGAAAAATAGAGGGAGATTTCTGGGTCTGAATGTGATAAGTTAACAAAAGCGTCATATTTCAAAACATAAAAAAACTCCAATTATAATCTAGAAGAAGAAAAGCGTAACCTAGGCTAAGTTACCCTACTGGGCCTAAGTAATCTAACAAAAAAAAGCTATTTCACAAAAAAGACAACCGCCTTCAAAATCTAAAAAGTGATAAATAACTTTAGTACAGTACACATATGACTTTAGATTTGGAAGTCGATGGCTTTGTTCTGTTTGTTGTCTTTAATTGCCACCGACTTCAAAATCTCATGTGTGTACTGTACTAAAGATATTTATCACTTTTTAGAATTTCAAGGCGGTTGTCTTTTTCAACCGACTTCAAAAAAGGAGGAGGTTATCAATTCGTCTGTATTTTTTTTTTATTTTTTTTTATTTTTTTTATAATAATAATAATAATAATAACGGAGCTCCCACCTCTATTTTGCCTTAATTGGCCGGTTAGAGTGGAAACTCGCGAGAGCATTCGTGCTCGGGGTAAGGAAGTATTCCAGTAAGACGCTGGTAGGGATCTTGACCGTACTTCCGGGATTGTCCTGATAGCCGTGGAATACCTCTCCACTCCTCTAGCACCTCAAGATATGTTGCCCCCTTGTCGCTACGTCACTTCGTGCTAGCGACTGTTTCAGGGGGCCCATTTAGTGAGTGTGCAAGTCACCCCCTGCTATTTTATCCATGTATACAAACATTGATTCGGCAGGGGTCATAGTCACTTCATAGGTAACCAAGTCACTTTAGCAACCCATACCCATAGTCCAGTACTGTTAGTTTCCATGTCCTGTAATAGTCCTGCACCAACCGGGGGTTGTCCTTGGGTGCACTTGCATAGTGCATACAGGGATAATCGTCGGTTGATGTCTTATTTCATATAAAGCTACCTAAGGGGCCTCTGCGAGTTGGCTTCGGCTCCTCGTACGCCTTACAAAGGCCCGGGACCTCTGGGTCCCGAGATACATAAAGTATATAAAATATAATAATAATAATAAAAATTTATTTCTCTCTCCACAAAGGTTAGGTTAATGATACCTTAGGACTATACAATATGATAGTGCAAACAAAAGCACCTTTGCGAGAGACTGGAGTCCGTACTAGGGAAACCCTGTGTTACCTGTTACCTGATTTCTCGGGACTGGGTGAACCGATTTTGATGATTCCTTTTTTTTTATTTGGAAGCTAGTGCTTTCCGTGTGGTCCCATTTTAATTTGGTCCAGTTCTGACCATGGCATCCATGAGAAAACCGTATAAGTCTAAAATTTGCATTAAGTATGTGCGCGATTTGATACGCGATTTCTCAGGCAAACGTAAACCGATTTTGAAAATTCTTTTTTTAACAAATACCCAAAATTTTTACATAGACGAGGTTTTAGTTTCGTCAATCTTTGTAGTAGGTAACTTTTAATCTCTTCTTAATAGATTTGAATGAGAAGGAGGTACTAAAAAGCGGAAAATAAAAAGCTTTTTACAAAAAAGACAACCGCCTTCAAAAAGTTGTCTTTTTTGTAAAAAGCTTTTTTGTTAAAAAGCTTTTTATGTATCACTATTTAGTACCTTCTAATCATCCAAATCCATTAAGAACCGGCAACACAGTTAAAAAAGGGGTATTTCAAAGATTCAAGAAACTAAAACGTCTATGTAGATTTTTCAAAAAGTGCTGAATCAATTTCGATAAAATCTTTATGGGACCACCCCTAAGGCATACGCTGTCCATATAAAAAGAATTTTTAAAATCGATTCACATTTACCGGTAAAATCGCGTTACAAATATAAAAAAAAAACAACATACAGTCGAATTGAAAACCTCCTTCTTTTGTGAAGTCGGTTGAAAAAGGAAAACCATCGATTCGAAAAGAAGAAGCAGATTTCGTAAAAAACTGAAATTTTGACATTATAAACGTACATTTCAATGGTGCTTAGTGTCTAAACACACTATGCCGAAGTTACGCGACCGAAGTTCAGCACAATTACGCCTGCAATGCTATTTGAATTACTGACGACACACTATACAGAAATTCACACATACAGCGCTCAAGACACTGAATACACACACAAAGTTGCGGAACTAAATTTCGCGGAAGTTCGGCACTTATGGTGTGTCATATCAGCCGAATACGTCGGAACGTAAAATCAGCCGCCGAACTTCGGTCGCGTAACTTCGGCATAGTGTGTTTAGACACTTATTTGTATGGATAGAACTCAGATTAATAATCTGAGGGATACCTAGAACTTCAATGTTATTTATTTGTATGTGTTAGTTATCAGAAAATAATGCGACAGCAGAACTTATTTGGGAGGTTTACTTTCATAATACGTGCAGTATTATGAAAGTAAACCTCCCAAATAAGTTCTGCCATTGCCAAGCCATAAATATTAAAAGCCATATATTTTAAATAAAAACCCGGAACGACGAACTTTTCCCAGGACTAAGCTCTAAAATATTATAGCGTGCTTAATCCTAGCGTGCATCTGCGATTTCCAACTAAGCCCATTAAACAGAAAACTAACTTACACATGCAGTTAACACACCCTTACTCCTTTCCTATAAGGTTGCTTTTTGCCGATGCACTGTTTGCTTGCACAAAATTACTTTTGCGTTAGTAATGACGTTTACGCCCTTGTATTAAGATTGATATCTGCAGTTGTGGGTGGTTGGTAAAAGTGCCTTAACTTGTTGCATACGACTTTGGAGTTCCACCAGTTTTATATTTATTAGGGCATGCATGGCGGGTTGTATGTGGTTTAAAGTTTTTCAGAAGCAAAGCAATAGTAACGTAGGTAACTTGGCAAAAACCTTCGAAAGGAACGTAGAGTTCTTTAGCTATTCAATATCAAGAAAGCGCTTTTTCGATAGGTTTAGAATTATTATGGCTTATAGTATAAGCTAACTGTAAGGACTAATATTAGATGAAAATTAAGGTGAATGTTATTAATCAATCAATTATTTTTATTATTATATGTACACAAATAACTAACGAACAAACGAACGAAACGAATGAAACGAACGAAACGAACGAATGATCGAAAATTGAGTGACTAAGTTTTTTACCCGACTACGGCAAAGCCAAAGGAGGGTTATGAGTTTGACAGGCTATGTATGTATGTATGTATGTATGTATGTATGTATGTATGTATGTTCATCTGTACGCTCATAGCTCCTAAACTACTTATCAGAACTGAACAAATGAGGTATCGCTAGAAGCGTCTTGATCGTCCGCTGGTTATAGGCTATATAAAGTGTCACCGATTTCAATGTGGCGCCCTCTGGCGGACAAAAAAACCAAGATTAAATAAAAAAATGAAGACAAGCATACCGTGTTTGGTATCATTGGAAAGGGGTTCACTAGTACCATTCAAATATATAATATTTAGTTGTGACTTGTCACAAATTATTTAAAAAAAGGAAAGATTACCAAATAAATTAAGATACGCATACCGTGTTTAGTATCATTAGAAAGGGGTTCACTAGTACCTTTTAAATATATAATACTTAGTTGTGACTCCAAAATAGTTTAAATAAAAAAAATCAGTTTAAAAACTAAAACCCGACTACAACAAAAAGTGATCTAAAAAGTACGAAACAAGAAAATATTTCACACAGAAATCAAGACATAGGTACAAAATGGTCAAGGTAAGCCGTGGTTGCATGCCATTATAATTCATGTTTATCGCACTCATATGGGATACAGGCATGCCACGGCTTACCTTGACCATTTTGTACCTATGTCTTGATTTCTGTGTGAAATATTTTCTTGTTTCGTACTTTTTAGATCACTTTTTGTTGTAGTCGGGTTTTAGTTTTTAAACTGATTTTTTTTAATTAAATAATTCTTTAAGCAAAAATTATATGACTTGTAAATCTTTTATCAATAAATGTGTTAAGTACTTATATTTGTTTATCTGGCCTCTAATTTTGTGGAAAACCTCAGTTTATAGGTAGGTACTGGAAACTTAAACCATTAACCATTATTTATTTTTTAATATGTTAGCACGTAGGTTTGTACGTTGTTCGAGGGAAGTTAAAATAATACTCTTTAGAGCTTATTGTACATCCCTCTACACGTGTAGCCTGTGGGCAAAGTATACTCGTGCGACGTACAGTGCCCTCCGAGTCCAGTTCAATAACGCGTTTAGGGCAATGGCACACCTCGGACACTTCATACAAAACTTGCAAAATAATTACCTATTACTACTACAAAACCAAATGACGTCTGTACACGTGCAAATGTGTGCGTGAATTTTAGTAGGGTTGAAACAGTTGGATGTCGTGGCGTACAAAATGTGTAATGGTATGGCAATAATGGTAAATTAAGGTACCTACCTAATTACAAAATATGGAAGTCACGATCGCCCCGTACCATTACGCGGCAACGCAATTTATTTATTTTTTCATTTATTTCGGAAAAACTTAACGTACATGGACTGGTCCATGTACGTTAAGTTCAAAAGTATTAAAAATAAAAATTAAGAATTAATTAAAATATTACAATAATAATAATTACAATGGGGCGACGCGACAAGGTTAGTGCGTAGGGTACTACTTTTCAATTCCAAGAATGAATAGAACGTGAAAGAAAGGGACATAAGTACATAACTAAGACAATAAAGAGAGAGAGAGCAATATTAATAGCTGGTAATGTTGGTATGTTATTATTACGGAAGTTTTAATTGTATTATTATAAAACGACGAAAACTTGGAAAATAAATGAATCATCGAAATTAAAACTAATAAATAAAACTTAAAACAAAATAAATCGCAAAATTGTGTGTTTGTATCAGCAGTACCTACAGCGCTGCAGTTCTTACGATTTTGAGCGCCCTGGCTAAAGAGTCGGCGGTTAGCCCCACCGGTGCGGGGTCGAGGGTGCGGTATCTGATATAGCGCGGGGAAGGGAGTGTCCCTTCTGTACGTAGTACTATTAAGTATTCTGTGGCAATGGTGGGGCTGCCCCGCTACTGCAGCGTATCGGGCATGTTCGCCGAGGCGCGCACCGACTGTTTTTACGCGACGATGCGCAAGCGGTGCGCGTCCCTGGTGCGCAGAGTACGGGGTAGTGCCAACGCTGTCTTGGCGATGATCTCGAACAGACTGGATTGCCCGTACATCCGGCATTGCTGTGGTAGGCATATGCCTACTAGTTAAACATTGGTCTGTTTGCTACTTGGCATTGTAATTTTAATTGTTATCTTTATGAGTCATGATGCTTGAAATAAACTTTTTTTATTTATTTATATAAAATACCACCACCTAATATTTCAAGTATCTTTTAAAACTTGTACTCTAAGCCCAAGTTTACAAAGTCAAGGTGAAAGTAAAACTCAAAGCATTTATATCAATTAAACCATTTACAGGCACTTTTGAATTTTCAAAGAGTCAGTTAGTTAGTCAGAAAAATGAAGCTCGTTCCAAAACGTAGCGTAGCGGTCTCTATGGAGAAGAACGAGCAAGAAACTCCACGGACACTCTTTTAAATCAAGTTTCTACAAAATGCTGATTATTCACGTTGCTTCTATATGTGAAAACAATGCAGGTAAAGACCAATACAATGCATTAATCGAGATAAAAAGAAAAAAACCATGGCAGTTAAGAGGAAACACAAGGGCCATTTTTCCATTCAAACTTAGTCCCCTGTTTCCTCCCTGGATAATGCCAGTAGATCAATAATTTTTTTTTAAGATCCATGGCTACTATTTGCATGTCCCTATGTTTTCCTTTTTCTCATAAATTTATTATTAAAAGAGATAGGTATGAATATTCAAAAACCTAAAAAATTGGCATGATTTTCCGCTGTGTTCAAACATTCAGAAAACAAATTTGACTTGATTATATAAAAAATAGAAAACATAGGAACACGGCAAAAGCCTTTCTTTATTTTTTAATGAAAAAAGCAGTTAAATCGGTTAAGTTTTGGAGAAGAAATCAGGGGACTACGAATCATTGATTTTACGTACTTTTAATAGGTATTTTCGGTCAAAGCTGCAGTTGTCTCTATCGCGCTCTGCGGTTCGTGTTCGGGCATCGCGCGACAGCAATAGATTTTACAAATACCTAATTTTCAATTCTCTAGCCCGTGGTATTTCCTCTTAAGAGTTGCCCAATCTCTACTGACAGCGCCCGTTCACGAACATAACGCGTGGATCAGCACCATTCAGCTCAACCATTTTGAAGGGAGCCGAATGATCCAACACACGCGCCACCATCAGCGAGATAATTGAGTGAGCATGACAATGCTCTCAACAGCCTTGTTCAATTATGTCAAACACATACATATAATTTACTTTATAAATAGCTCCATGGTTTTCACATTCACAAAATTGAAAAAATGCTGCTAAATTATACAAAACTAAGGTTTCCAATGTAGGTTACCTTTCTAATTGTTAGATGAAGTGTTGAGAAAAAATTAATAAATTGATAATAACGATACTCGTTACTTATGTCAATGAAAAAGGGGTAGGAAACATCATCTTTTTACAATTAGGAAATTCCTTAAACTGACTGTGGAGCAGAGACCAGCATTAAGCCAAGCATTTTTATCATTGATCTAATCATCTAACTTATAATAAGCTTGTCTACATAGTGTGCGTTTAAGGCGCGTCCCTGTGCAAAACGCAGCGCTAGCCGTTTTTTGTCCAGTTTTTCGGACCTAAATACTCTGTATCCAAAAGAAATATCAACAAATAAAAAATAGATTTAATTTCTACATAATCTTGACTCCAAAATGGTAGATCTCATTTTTGTTTACGAAGTATAGTATTTAACTAATCTCCTCACAACGAAACCACAGAAATGAGAAATAATTATTGAAAACATGCATCTCCTCGGCAAGTAACCATGAATTCGATTTTTTACTAACACTAATGGATAGGCAATTTATTAATGAACATTTTGGTAGAATTTTTTTTTTCAACATCCCAATAGGTATGTGATTTTATAAAGATTTAATTCTAAAATCTGAGCTTATTTTGCTACTGTATCTCTTGCGCGGCGCAGAGGGAAAAAACGCTCAAGGTTATTTGCTCAGGGTACCGCCTTAATACATCATGTTTTAAATTGTCTTTCATTTAATTGTAGAATATCAACTAGTATTTTATTATAGCATTTTACACAGTACCCCATAAAAGAAGTATGTTAAGACATCACTAGCTCCCGCCGACATCACTACACGCCGGGCGGCCGCGGGCGGAGCAGCGGGTGCAGGGGGGGCGCTCGAGCTGCGAGCGCGCACCGGCCGGATCAGCTGACACTGCGTCATTCACCGCCGTACTAAGCGCGCGCTTCACCCTTTCGCGTTAATCCATTATTCTAACTGTCAACCGTTTGTTTCTTCGATGTTTTAAATATAGTCCTGTAATACAAATTAGCACCGCGTTTTCGTCCTATCACCACCATTAGGGCTTACCCCTTCCGAGCTATGGTCCTTCGAGGTTTTCGGCGAGTAAACAAGCCAGTAACGAAGAGTGACAAGCGGTTTTTCAAAATTTGAAAACGGCCGTTAGTAAAACTGGACTTCGAGATCAAGACGACATCCCGCCCTTCGTGCGAGCTTTGTTCCTGTCTTCGGTCATCATCTTCGGCGCCTTTGTGAAGAAGCGCATTTTGTGGAGCGAGCAAGTTCTTCAGTGGTCATCATAGCAGGGTCATCGCAGCGTAGCAGCCCGAGCAGAGCCCAAGAGCATCGCCATCCATCACAAGCAAGAAGACGTTTAGTTCGGACACGCAGTCAACGGATTTTGTGAGATCTTTCCATATTCTTACTAACATTTGTACACAATCATATACTAACATAATATCATTCCACCAGAGTGTTAGATAGTGCATTAGACCAGAGAATCATTCATTAGTATTCGTCTCAGTGAGTAGTATCATCCTACGTTAATTACAGTAGCTTGTTTTGTCCAATACAATCATACATTTAAACTACATTCTGTCATAATCATTATTATTTCAATACTCAACACATTCATGCACAAGTAGATTTTCCTTTCCCATCAAAGTAGAACCCCATTATTTAATCATTATTAGTAATAAGTGCTTAATATAATAATCATAATCATCTAGTAAAAATATTCGAAAAAATATTTTTTTTTAAGGTACCCGCTTTTTTTGACTTTTCTGTTTGAATTGATTTTTTTTTCTAAACGCCTAACGGTATTGAATAGCATCGCTTCATCGGTCAGCTGTTCGCCTTTGTTTTGCAACAGGCGCATATTCTAGTTTGTTTCAGTGCCTTTAGCATTAATTCTTATTCTGGTTTTTCTTACTTCCCTTTTTTTTATTCTTTTTCTAGCACTTAAAGCTATACTCCTGTTTAGCCATGACTGAAGAAGTAACGGTTAAAGAGCTTACGAGGAAACGTGCCTCAATTAAATCTCAGCTTACGCAATTTACAAACTTTTTAGCTACCGCTAAGTCTTGCGAACAGCTTAGTGAGGAACAACTTGTCGAGCTAGACATCAGAATTGAGAAAATAGTTACCGTATATGCCACCTATGATCAGTTACAGAGTCAACTGGAGTTCCTGTCCGCTAGACCCGACGAGCAATTTACTGAACGTGAGCAATTCGAGAGCATCTACTACAGGCAACTAGCAGCTGCCCGCGCGCTTCTGTCACGGCATCGTGCGCAACTGGGATCTAAGGTAGGCTCCAATGAGCAACTGTCAGTGGTTACTAGACATAATAATGTTAGACTTCCTAAGATTAATTTACCTCACTTTAGCGGCGGTTATAGGGATTGGTTAGAGTTTAAAGATATTTACGTGTCACTGATTCATGAAGAGAAATCTATAGACAATATAAACAAGTTTCACTACTTACGATCATCACTTAATGGCAGCGCAGCACTAGTAATTAAAAGTTTAGATTTTAGAGGGGACAACTACGATAATGCATGGCAATTGTTATGTGAGAGGTACGATAACAAGCAGTTATTAGTGAATAATCATGTTCACGCTTTATTCAACGTGGAACCACTTCAGAAAGAGAGTAGTCAGGGCTTACGTGAAATTGTCGACGTGACCAGGAAAAATCTTCGGTCATTGGCAACCCTGGGTAGGTCCGTACAACATTGGGATGACATGGTGATACATTTAATGGCATCAAAGTTAGACACTGTCACCAGCAGGCAGTGAGAAGAACATAGGAACTCATTAACTGAGTATCCATCTTTAGACGAATTTATTAAATTTATTTCTAACCGTTGCAATCTTTTAGAAACACTTGAGGAAGCTAAGAGCATAAAATCAAAGCCGGAGTCATCGCACAGTAAGCCTAAAAGCTTCTCTGTATTAACAAGTAAGGGTAAATCTGATATTTCTTGTCCCCTGTGTAAACAGAAGCACTACATATTTACTTGTGATCAGTTCAAGGCACTTGCAGTCGCTGCACGCTTATCTAAAGCGAAGGAATTCAAACTTTGTTTGAATTGTTTACGCCCAGGTCATTTTGAGGCTACTTGTCCACTCGGGCACTGTAAATACTGCAAGAATAGGCACAATACAATGTTGCATTCTCACGATGATAATCCTAGCTCTAGCAAAGAGCATATAACTTTAGCTGGTACTAACTATGATTATTCATCTCGTCATGTTTTACTTTCCACAGCTTTGGTATGAGTCACGGACAATTCCGGGACGCCGCACAGCGCCAGAGTCTTACTTGACAATGGAAGCACGGCAAACTTTGTTACCAAGGACCTTTGTGGTAAGCTACATTTACCTATTCGTAGTGTAAGCTCACACGTTGCAGGCATTAACAGTCAAGTGTCCACCATAACACAATCATGTACTGTACATCTACAATCGTGCGATGGGTCATACAACATTGACATTGATTGTTTTGTCTTGCCCAACATAACCACTCATATACCTCATACATACATAGACTTAACGGACTTGCAGATACCGGCAGGAGTAAGTCTGGCCGATCCATCTTTCAATGTCCCTTCCACCATCGACATACTTGTTGGAGCCGACATATTTTGGGGTGTGATTGGTCGCAACCGTATACAGTTAGGTAGACATATGCCAACGCTATTCGAGACAAAGCTCGGATGGCTCATATCAGGCGCCATACCTCAACGTAACTCAACCCACTCATCATTATGTATGGTCGCCCATGACAGGCACACCACACACGTACAAGCGCCCATGGATCTATCAAGATTCTGGGAACTTGATTCCATCTCGCCTAAGTTCAATTATACATCCGAAGAGCGAGCATGTGAACAAAATTACAAGACCACTACTAGACGTAACGCAGATGGACGTTTTGTTGTCACCATTCCTTTAAAGGAGTCTCCCGAAGCGTTAGGTAACTCCTTTGAGATGGCTAAACGTCGCTTTCTGTCGTTGGAGCGTAGACTTGATAGAGACCCAACATTCAAGCGTCGCTATGTAGAGTTCTTGCAGGAGTATGAAGCATTAGGTCATATGAGCGAAGCCTCTCAGCCTTCTTCATCTCATTCATACTTCCTTCCACATCATGGTGTTTTCAGAGAGTCCAGTACAACGACAAAGCCTCGAGTTGTCTTCGACGCTTCAGCCGTCACAACGTCGGGCAAGTCGTTTAACGACATCCAAGGCATAGGACCTAGAGTTCAGGACGACTTAATATCCATACTACTAAGGTTCCGTCAGCATAAATACGTCATATCGTCAGACATCGAAAAGTTCTTTCGACAAATTGAAGTGGACGAATCGCAGCGACCTCTACAACAGATATTGTGGCGTTCCGACCCATCACTTCCTCTCAAAACTTACACGCTAAACACCGTCACTTACGGAACAGCATCTGCTCCGTTCATTAGTACACGATGTTTGTCACAATTGGCGAAGGAAGCCACGCACACACGTACGCAACAGTCTATACAACACGACTTTTACGTGGATGATTACCTGTCAGGAAGTGACTCTATAGAGAGTACTATAGCGCTATGTAGAGATGTCATCAGCACACTTAAGACTGCACAACTCAATCTTCGAAAGTGGCAGTCTAACAATTCACAAATACTTCAGGCAGTCACTACAAGCATCGCACACCCTTCACCCACTCAACCCACATCCACATCACATACAGATACACCTAGCACAGTCAGCTTAAGTATTGACGAACCAAGTAAGACACTCGGTCTTAATTGGCATTGTCATACTGACTGCCTTACATTCTCCATTCATGTACCGGAACACACAGTTACTTTAATCACAAAACGACACATCCTTTCCACAATAGCGCAAGTGTTCGATCCTCTGGGTCTTGTCTCTCCATGTATTATCGAAATTAAGATAATCTTGCAAAAACTATGGATAGACAAGTGCGCATGGGACGACGAGGTTAATGAGGACATTAAAAGGTTGTGGCTGAAGTTCACACAAACATTACCACAGCTTAATCATCTCAGCATACCACGCTGGGTGGTATCAGATAGCCCTACCTCTGTTGAAATGCATATTTTTACAGATGCGTCAGAAAAGGCATACGGAGCTTGCATATACATTCGTTCTGTAGCTAGAAGCGGCACCGTTCATACTCATCTGCTTACGTCTAAAAGTAAGGTAGCACCGATCAAGTCGACCACAATCCCAAGGCTAGAACTCTGTGGTGCCTTATTAGGGACAAGGTTGTGTGCGAAGGTACTAGAGTCGTTAACACTTAAACCCGACAAATGCATATTCTGGTGTGACTCAATGATTGTTCTAGGTTGGTTGTCTGCTTCACCTAGTACACTTAAACCGTTCGTTAGGCATCGAGTTTCGGAGATACGGGAAGGTTTTGGTGATTACACCTGGCGATATGTGCCGTCTAAGGACAACCCTGCAGATCTGGTTTCCCGTGGTTTAGGCGCTGACCTGATAGGTCAATCTACCATGTGGTGGTCAGGACCTTCATTCTTGTTGACAGACTCGGCTCTTTGGCCTTTAATGCCTAACTCGGAAGCTGACGCAGTGCTACCGGAGCTCTTAAAATCACATTTTACGAACATTAACAGTCAATCATTACCTATTACCAACACTAATCTTAATACAAACACAGAAAATTCATTTCATACTTTAATTAATAACTCATCTAATTACTTACATGTACAACGCCTACTAGCATACGTATTTAGATTTATTAACCGGTCTAAAAGAGAGCATAACCACAGTCCTACCCTTACTTGCTCAGAGCTAACTTACAGCGCTGAGTTTATGGTCAAAACAGTTCAGAGGGAAATGTTTCCTGAGGAGTACGAACTGCTTTCATCAGGTAAACCACTGCCAAACAAAAATCGTCTTAAGAAATTGTCACCTTTCATTGAATCTGGCATTATACGAGTCGGAGGCAGATTAGACAATTCCTGTTACGACTATAATGTCAGACACCCCATCATTATATGCAGCAAACATAACTTCTCTAAACTCATTTTTAATTTCTTCCATTTACGTCTATTTCATGCTGGTCCACAGTTACTCTTAGCTACGATTAGACATGAGTATTGGCCTTTGGGTGGTAGAAACCTTGCCAAAACAACTGTCCATAAGTGCGTGAAGTGCCAACGATTCGCCGGCAGAACCGTTCAACCCATCATGGGCAATCTGCCTAAGGAACGGGTTCAGCTGGAATTCCCTTTCCTAGAGACTGGTACAGACTATGCCGGACCGATCCTCATAGCCGACCGCAAGGGTAGAGGATGTAGATTGATAAAATCATACATATGTGTTTTTGTGTGTCTAGCCACAAGGGCAGTTCATTTGGAGCTTGTCTCTGATCTTACAAAACATGCCTTTATTGCAGCTCTGAACAGGTTTATTGCTCGTCGTGGTAAGCCTAGAACAATTTACTCCGACAACGGTACTACCTTTGTTGGCACCTGTAACGAAATAGCTGACATATTAAAACAGGACCTCTCTTCAGAAATGGCAAATTCAGGTATCAACTTCAATTTCATCCCCGCATACACCCCACATTTTGGGGGCTTATGGGAATCTGCCGTGAAGTCTATCAAACATCACCTTCGACGTATACTAGGCTTAGCACATCTCACGTACGAAGAGATGTCTACTTGTCTGATTCAGGTTGAGGCAATTCTAAACTCTCGCCCTCTCACTCCTCTTTCCACTGATCCATCAGACCTATACCCTCTAACTCCTGCCCATTTCCTTATTGGGAGATCTCTCACATCCTTGCCGCATCCACAAGTCAGCAACCAGAACGTCTCCAGCCTGAAACGTTACCAGCGCATAGAACACTTGAAGCAACAGTTCTGGAATAGATTCTCTAACGAGTATATCTTTTACCTCCAACAGAGAACCAAGTGGACGGACTCCGATGGGATGCTCGAAGAGGGAACCATGGTGGTACTCAAGGAGAAGCTTGCACCACCACTGATGTGGCCACTCGGCCGTATCGTACGTCTCATACCTGGGAGAGACGGAATAAGCAGAGTCGCAGACGTCAAGACGAAGAAAGGAATAGTCAGACGAGCTTACAATACCATCTGTCCTCTTCCAGCATAACTCTTGAAGACTAGTCTTCAACGCCGGGAGCATGTTAAGACATCACTAGCTCCCGCCGACATCACTACACGCCGGGCGGCCGCGGGCGGAGCAGCGGGTGCAGGGGGGGCGCTCGAGCTGCGAGCGCGCACCGGCCGGATCAGCTGACACTGCGTCATTCACCGCCGTACTAAGCGCGCGCTTCACCCTTTCGCGTTAATCCATTATTCTAACTGTCAACCGTTTGTTTCTTCGATGTTTTAAATATAGTCCTGTAATACAAATTAGCACCGCGTTTTCGTCCTATCACCACCATTAGGGCTTACCCACTCCGATCTAAGTATGTTCTTTTGACAATCTGAAACTTGGCTGATCAGCA
The DNA here is from genome assembly GCA_947361185.1 of Charanyca ferruginea. NCBI lineage: Eukaryota > Metazoa > Arthropoda > Insecta > Lepidoptera > Noctuidae > Charanyca > Charanyca ferruginea. The sequence continues at coordinate 1,652,050 of OX376058.1, read as the reverse complement.
AATTGAAAAGATTCATTTTACAAATGGATATTAAAATTTCTTAAACATTTATTCATTTGTTAGAGCCAGTCTGGTAGTTTTTAATATAGAAAGTGACAAACGCAGTATTTTTGAAGAATTTTTATTTTATGAGTTTTTATTATTATTTCTGAAGCAGTCTTTCTCAGATTGATTGCAAGTTTTGACAAACGAGGTGAAATAATCGGCTAAACTTGGTAATTTTAAATAAAAACCCCAGGTAACGATGATTCTAAACCGAAAAAGAGTATTATCCTCAAAGCATGCCCAAAGTACCTATCATATAATATTGATTATTCAGCCAAGGCAAAGATAAAAAAAAAACTGTAACTCTTTGGTATCTCTCTCACGTTAGGATACCACAACACTATTAAAAATGGAAAAATTCATGTCGCTGCTTCGTTCATTCTCAAAAGGTTATTTATTTAATATTTCAGAGCAGTAGCTTCTGGAAGTATCTTATTATAATATTTCTCAGTACATAATATGAAATCTTTCACAGTTTCCAAGTTAATATAATTTAAATTATTTATCTAGTTTTACATAAGTATTTATAGACATTTCTTAACTATTATTTAACATCATCTGCCTAGCCCTTTCCCAAGAATGTTGGGGTCGGCTTCCAGTCGTACTGGATGCAGCTGAATACCAGTATTTTACATGGAGCGACTGCCTATCTGACCTCCACAACCCAGTAACACCCAGATACCCTTCGTAAGACTGGTTGTCAGTTTCTGGCTTCTGACTACCCATAACGACTGTCAAAGATCTACGAATGACAGCCGGGACCAACGGCTTTACGTGCTGTCCGAGGCACATCAATTTTTTTTTTGGATTCTGCTTTATGACGATCTGTTTAGAAAACAATAAGCCACCCTATTGTTCGATTTCTCATCTGTATGTCTATTCTGTTACAATCTCCCTCGGTGAACATCTAGGTGATGTGAGCTGTCATCCGTCCCGATGCTACCCCTAGCATCGGGACGGATGACAGTGTAGCTGTTCAACGAGGGAGATTGTATCAGAATAGCACTGCTGTTAATGTTTTTATGAGGCAAATCAATAAGCATCAGCATGGCTATTCTGTTGCAATCTCCCTCGATGAACACCTAGGTGAAGTGAGCTGTCATCCGTCCCGATGCTAGGGATAGCATCGGGACGGATGACAGTGTAGCTGTTCAACGAGGGAGATTGTATCAGAATAGCACTGCTGTTAATGTTTTTATGAGGCAAATCAATAAGCATCAGCATGGCTATTCTGTTACAATCTCCCTCGATGAACACCTAGGTGAAGTGAGCTGTCATCCGTCCCGATGCTAGGGATAGCATCGGGACGGATGACAGTGTAGCTGTTCAACGAGGGAGATTGTATCAGAATAGCACTGCTGTTAATGTTTTTATGAGGCAAATCAATAAGCATCAGCATGGCTATTCTGTTACAATCTCCCTCGATGAACACCTAGGTGAAGTGAGCTGTCATCCGTCCCGATGCTAGGGATAGCATCGGGACGGATGACAGTGTAGCTGTTCAACGAGGGAGATTGTATCAGAATAGCACTGCTGTTAATGTTTTTATGAGGCAAATCAATAAGCATCAGCATGGCTATTATGTTACAATCTCCCTCGGTGAATACCTTGGTGAAGTGGGCTATAATCTGTCCTGGGATTTACAAAGCACTATAATCGGATGACCGCTCACTTCACCTAGGTGTTCACCGAGGGAGATTGTACCAGAATAGACATACAGTTCCTTTAAATTCTATGTCTTGAATATAAAATCCAGAGCAAAATCATTCCTTTTCATAAAAACTTGAAACTAGTGAGCCGCGCTGGGAAATCTTTCCAAACTATTTCCGTTAGCTGTTGGAATCCTAGCCGCTGGCTGTAAATAATGAAGCATGGCCGCTGCGGGGCTCAATTAATATTGACTGGTGGGCCCCAAGAGGACTGCCGTATCGTGTGCGATGTAATGGCAGATAAAATGTGTTGATGATACGTTCGCCTTATCACTGATGGTATGTACGTTTTAGTAACGTTACTTAACACTTTCAACGATAGACAAAAATCAATTTTAATCCGTGTGAGCAGAATACATAATCAAGTGAATATGATTTAGATATTATTCATAATCAGTGTTTCTGGGCTTAAACATTTATTGGTAGAAAGTTTCATTGAAGTGAACTAATTTTCTTTGTTAAAAAAAGCTTTTTACAAAAAAGACAACCGCCTTCAAAAAGTGAAAAATAACTTTAGCACAGAACACACATTGACTTTAGTTTCGAAATTCAGTGGCTTTGTTCTGTTTGTTGTTTTGTGTTGCCACTGACTTCCGAAACTAAAGTCAATGTGTGTTCTGTGCTAAAGTTATTTTTCACTTTTTGAAGGCGGTTGTCTTTTTTGTAAAAAGCTTTTTATTTTCCGCTTTTTAGTACCTCCTTCTCATCCAAATCTATTAAAAAGAGATTGAAAGTTAACTACTACAAAGATTGATGAAACTAAAACGTCGTCTACGTAAAATTTTTGGGTATTTGTTGATTTTTCAAAAAGTGCTGAATCAATTTCGATAAAATTTATATGGGAAGCAAAATTTATACCTGAAGCATACCCTATCCATAAAAAAAAGAATTTTCAAAATCGGTTTACGTTTGCCGGAGAAATCGCGTAACAAATCGCGCACATACTTAATGCAAATTTAAGACTTATACGGTTTTCTCATGGATGCCATTGTCAGAACTAGACCAAAATAAAATGGGACCACACGGGAAGCACTAGCTTTCAAATAAAAAAAGAATCATCAAAATCGGTTCACCCAGTCCCAAGAAATCAGGTAACAAACATAAAAAAAACCCTCCTTTTTTGAAGTCGGTTGAAAAACATTGCTCCATACTAGGAATTGGTCCTGTCTTGTATCGTGGGTGTATTTGTCTGTATACCCAGAAAAACCACTGTAGGTCATACAAATATTTGTTCGTGCGAGAATCGAACCCACGACACGCAGCGTCAACCGTCGTCCATGTCGTAACTTGCTTCTATGTGACTAGCTCGCGACTTGACCGCGTTATATGTACTTACTTTTCAGATTAAAATTAACATTAGGCTTAGTAGGTAATTGCCTTTTTGTGAATTCCATTTGATTCAACTGATACCTTAGTAGCAGTAAGTTTCCAGAAAAAAAGATAAATAAAATATAAATACTGATCTAAAAATGTATAAGTACCATCTTTATTTTTCTCGTTATTTGTAAGAATAAGTTGCATGACTGTGATTAATCATACTCGTGTTATTAAATTACATAATATATTGGGTACTTATTCATTCTTTGAATTTGATCTAGAAAACTTTGTAGTCTAGACAATTACTACAAGTACGTTATCTACAGTCTACACTTAATTGCATTGCGCTTGTGGATCCAGTATGTAATCCTCCTTAAAACCGCGACACAACGTCGATATCCAACATAACTACAAGCAAACGACATTTATACCCGTATTACGAAGAGGTAATAAAATATGTTTGTAAAAGGTACCTAACCTCTGGAAGCACTGCAATGCTATTCTGTAAGAACTCATTTCTGTGCTCACTTCTGTATTAGGTATTCTGTAACTCGATGAAAACTACGCTAGCGCAACACTTAAGTGATAAAATAGGTGAAGAGAACTATTTTTACGTAGCAATTACCAAATACTGGAGGCGTTGGAAGTTATTGAAAGCTAAGAGGCTCATAGACAACGACTCCCCCCTCTCCTTGCCATTGCCAGTCTATCGGTCTTTTATCGGATACATTTCGGAGAGCGTGCTTTGGAATTGCATAATTTATTTCCGCCATCCCCATTCCATCACCGGACGAGCAGGGATACGGCGAGGCGTCACCGCTATACGGTTGAAGTTACACGGTCTTGAACCAAGCGCTTTGCTTCCACATTTATTGTGCGAACTGCCAGACTGTGGAATTCACTGCCCGCCTCTCTATTCTCCGAGACATATAATCTGGGTATCTTCAAGGCACGAGTGAACCGGTTTATCCTAGGCAAGCGTGTTCCACCTTAGGCCGAATTGTCACTTAAGATCAGGGGAGTTGCGGCCAAACGCAAGCCTATATCAATATTAAAAAAAAAGAATTCGCGGGTGATTTCTTACAGAATTGCATTGCTGACGCCTAAATCCCTTTACTGAGAGAGCTACACTAACTGCCGAGGGCTATAACGCCAATATAGTTAAGTAAGAATCCTTACATGTGTAAATAGTTACAAACACACTAACAACCTGACAGATACGATGAGAAACGTGTACAACATAAATTGGCGTCTTGTAACAGTCAATTTACAGCGAAATGCAACCGCAGCGTCTGCAAATATGATCCAGTTAGGCGGGCTTGTATTTCAGCATTCTACTAGACGATGTTACTTGTTTACTGAGATACCTAATATCGTATCTTCATAAGTATAGTTGTACTATTCGGCTGTAGGCCTTTGCTAAGTATATAGCAGGTGAATGTTAATAGTTAAAAATTCTGCTCGGTTAATTATGATATTTATTCGGCAAATAGGTTACAAACAACTCACATAGCTGCTAGAACCATGGACACGTACAACTGTTACCCCATCCTCCGTACAGCCCAGATTTAGCTCAATGCAATTTTTTTATTTCCTATGGTAAAATAAATGCTTCGTGGGCGAAAATTTAACAGTTGATGCCGTCGAAGCATTCCGGCAGTTATTTTTCGACATCCGAGACATTTTCGAAATGTTTCGAAAGCACTCTACTTCACTCTAATGCATAAGTGCTTTGGAATTGGAGGGGAATATTTTGAAAAGCTATTAATAAACTTTTATTAATATTCTATTTTTTATTTCACTAATAATTTTTGGAACACCCCAGGTATAGCTGGAATACACACTACTAGCACAGTATAAGTATTAGTACCTACTAGTTAAGTCCTGTCCTCGACACAAAGTCGCACTCAAGCGGTGTCTGCTCGTGTAATTAGTCGCACTTGGCGCCTCATCAGTGGCTTTACACCGCGTATTATTTGCGCGTCTAACGTATTTGCGCATGTTTCGTCGTACACGAACAAATTGCTACTAGAATTCTGCTTAGTTTTGGGCACTGTGCTGCAAATAACATTGAACATAACATCGTGCTTCTATTGCCCATAGGGATGTCAAGAGGTATAAGGCACATTCGGGTAATGACGACAACAACATTATAATCCGATTTTTATTATTTTTTACCAAACGCAGCGACATTTTAAAAATCGACGTGCCATTATTTGTCGTTGTATAATAAGAGAATTTACAGATGATAGAAGTTAATAATATCAATTGGAATATACCTGGTTGTCGTAATAACTCTAATGCACTAGTAAGCCGTATGGTGCCGGCCGCAAATAGCACCACCCCATTTCTACCCGTGGGTGTCGTAGAAGGCGACAGAGGGATATTGACCAGAGGATGGGCAGCAGCGTCCTTCTGAGTACCATAACACCTACTGCGATCGCCAACATGCATCGGTCAAGCATGGTGATTACGGCTGAACCCCCCTCTGGGTAAGACCTATGCCCAGCAGTGGGCGTCTAAAGGTTGACATGATGATGATGATGATGATGATGACTAGTATTTCATGTGATGGCCGATACTATTAATTGAGAATGCCATGGGTTATATGTTTATTATTATTTTTAATTGTTTTGTATTGCTCTTCACGTGCATAGTTTTCACTTACATTATCGAAGCAACAAGAATAGCGCCATTTCAACGAACAAACATTTGATGGTTCATCAAAAGGTATTATTTTTAACTTTTTAAATAATCGCTTTTATATTTTTTTTTAGTGTGTCGCCGTTTCTTAATGGATTTGGATGTTAAGGCAATACTAAAAAGTGAAAAAAAAGTATTTTACAAAAAAAAGAAAACCGCCTTCAAATGCTAAAAAGTGAAAAATAACTTTAGCACAGAACACACATTACTTTACTTTTGGAAGTCGGTGGCGGTGGCTTTGTGTTTTTTGTTTTGTACTGCCACCGACTTCCAAAAGTAAAGTAATGTGTGTTCTGTGCTAAAGTTATTTTTCACTTTTTAGTTTTTGAAGGCGGTTTTCTTTTTATTATCGTTCAAAAGGGTTTCATAATGGTGTAATTAAAATAACTGATTTGGATTTGAAAATGTTAAATATTTTGACTGTGATATATTTGAAATTCCTAACAAGAATGTTCTAGATAAGTGAAAACTTTGGTCATCAAGATAGCTGAGACAAAGATAAACAGTTTTTACTGTAAGTACCTACCCACTTTACAGATTAAAAAACGACTCCAAAAATCAAACAGGAAAACTGCTTAAAACTTTATGATGAAATTAAAGCCTTTATAAGCTCACTTGACCCCAAAGGGCCTCGTACACGTGTTACGACTTACATTGTTCATTGAAATGGAGTGGACTATTGCCAATTAATAGATATTAATAAAGTTGGGTTAAAAATTAATGCGTAGAGATAGAGGCTCGTTGATTGAATTGAGATCACTACACTTGATAGAGGGCCTCAAGTCTGCTATTACAATAGTGTCAGAAAAGTCCATCATTGATTTCATAATTGTTGATTTTGACAAGTTTGGTAATCTATTAATATAATGGCGTCATTATGACTTTCCAATGGTCAACCACTGATACGCCATTGAAAGAAATGATATAGAATGGTAATCTTGTACAAAATGACAACTGAATAACTGACTTAGGCGGTAATCTGCTAAAATTTTGACAGTTCCTTTGATCAGTGACCTACCATTACAACGTCATTGTGCAGTCATTGCTTTTAATTCGACCGACCAATGATCGACCATTATGAATTTAACAGATTTTGAACTTTTAGCAAAATGACAATGTGATCGTGTTGGAATGACGAAATTATAAAAATAGCAGACTTGGCCCCCAGGATACATGCTCAGGATCCCAGCATACTTCGGTGAATTTTTAGAACGAAATTCCTAAGCTTGTGGCAGGTGTGATTTGGGAGAGAATATAACGTCATGTAAGATTTTTGGATCCACCTTTCTCTTTCTCTCAGTGTATCTTTCTATCTTTCAATATACACACACTGAGTACTCTCACCTTCTTTCCCTTTCTAGTCTCTGTGTGCGTACGAGTATAATAATTTGTAAGGAACTTCGTTACCGACGGCGGTTCCTTGACCGTACACGTTTTCTTTAGTTAGAAGAATACAGAAATGAAGCACCTACCATGAGGTACCTACACAAAACAAAGGTAATTGGCGCCAATTAACACTGCTATGTAAAGTATAACATAGCTACTTTGATACAGAGACACAGAACAAAAGGTTATAAGGGCAGCATCAAAGATCTGGAACAATTTACCCCCACCCTTTCAAAGTATCAAAAACCTAACAAAAATCAAACAAAAATGTAAATTATTAGTATTCGACTACCTACTAAAAACAGTGCGTCAAATTATTATAAAAGTTGCCCATTGTCCTGATATATTGTTTTGTTGTTTGTTTTTTAACTGAATAACCAGTCGTGACCATAATATTTATATTTCCATAAGCTGTTAGAGGTCGTCACTTCAGGTGTTGGTGGCCAGCTTTACGTCACGTCGCCATACCTCCCTTACAGCTTTCTTGTGCATTCGTGCAAGGGGCACATCTATTGCAGCCTTGACCCTGGCCTTCGACGTTCCCTTGAACTACAAGACACTCGATGGATACATCTCCCCGACGACATATATGGTCGAAAAAGGAAGGATGCGTGACACCTCAAGAGCAGAAAGACATTGCTTAATGCTTGCCGAGTTCCCGGAGTTCGAAATTCTGTCCACGATACGCCCAACAACTTTCCCCAACACCACATTTCTAGCGCGTCTATCCTTCCGTTCTATCATTGAAATGAGCAAAATGTATGTTTATCTATAAAAGCCAAAAGTGACTCACTGACTTAACTCGAAATCTCGAAAGTTACACGACTTAGGGCGGGTTGTTTCAACTAACCATTACTGACCGGTAATAGTAAAAAATGGCGCTAACTATCGTCAAATCATCGGACGTCATAGTAACTTTTTAACCGTCCGTATGTAACGTTAACCGACTGTTTGAAACAACCCGCCCTTAAGATGCTGAAAGGTATACGGGCGGTTTATAGAAACGTAAGCTCAGAAAAGATTTGAGTTTAACTGCTACGCGAACGAAATCGCTGGCAAAAGCTTGTAATCTATAAATATTTTGTAGTCGTAACTGTTAACCAGTCAAAACTACTTTTCACAGGCTTTAGTCAAAATCCTTATTAAGATAAAATGCGTTTTCATTACAATTTTTTTTTATGAAATGATTTAGATTACTCGTATGAAAAAATTAAATTAAAAATTTAAAAAACCCCCAACGCAAAACATAAAAGCAATTATTTAAAAAGTAAAAAATAATATCTTTTGTTGAGCCATCAAATGTTTGTTCGTTGAAATGGCGCTATAATGTCGCGGCGGGGTACCGCGTAAGTCAAATCTCATTGCAAATCCATGAGTTCGCTATTTTACCTATTTAGCTATTGCTGACTTAGCGGTACCCCGCCGCGACATTATAGCGCCATTTCAACGAACAAACATTTGATGGCTCAACAAAAGATATTATTTTTTACTTTTTAAATAATTGCTTTTATGTTTTGCGTTGGGGGTTTTTTAAATTTTTAATTTAATTTTTATTTGAAAGTTTTTAAATGTAATTTAGTCTGGTTTTGAGAAGTTGTAGATACGTCTAAAGTTGTATTTCGTCACATGGATCTTTTTTGATATTAAAGATATCACCCTGAGAATGCGTTTGGTATATATAATTCGCCATTTTGTGGTGCCGGTCATCTTGGTCTTGAAATTTATCATAGTGTAAAGTATTCTACTAGTGAAGCCCTTTCATTTGATACCCATATTGATGGAGTTGTGAAAAAATATGTGATTAGCTATTTTGTAGCGGCGGCCATCTTGGACCGATTTTCATCAAACATAGCTAAGAACACTCCCGACTAATTCACCTTTCAAATAAAAAAAACAAAAACAAAATCGGTTCATCCGTTCGGGAGCTACGATGCCACAGACAGACACACACACACACACACACACACACACACACACACACACACACACACACACAGACACGTCAAACTTATAACACCCCGTCGTTTTTACGTCGGGGGTTAAAAAATAGTTTCGTCATAAAGTAGTACATGTTATGAACGTTAAAACGTTCATATGTACTACTTTATGACGAAACTATTGTACTCCTTTACTTAGTTTTTATGCACCTAGTATTTATACTATGGTACTGGTATTTATATAGAGTGACTGTCACTCATTAATGCACCTTAGATAAATGGGGTAACTGATGATTGCAGACTTTCGACAATTCGAAACTAAACGCAACATTTAACTCCAAAATTATAAAAAATGGCAGATGCCCCATTCAACTTTCAAAGTATAAACCCTTTAAAATTACAAAATCTATATACCGCACACGAATAAATTTTCCCAGACATTCCAGCTGCCCACAAAACCGCGTCTCTTTAAAGGTCAGTGAGACACGCCCATAATGCCCATAAAAACGGTCTCAAACGCCTGTCAAATAAGCCGCTGTAACTTTGCAACGCATTTCGTAAGCAGAAACAATATTAACCGGGGATCCAGTTTAATTTCCATAAGAAAATAAAAATGCCCGTTATTTGTCTTTGGCGAGAGGGGATCTTGGTTTTTGTGGGGTAAGTACTAGTTGTTCTAGATAGATTTTAAAGTGAGTATTATGTGAGTAAAATAATTCCGAAAAAGGCCATTGGCCTGACCATAGGTGAAGGAGAAAAACGACGTTTGCATGGTGGTAGCGAAAAGCAACTGACAAAGTTCATCTTCTTCTACTTCGTCTAGTTCATCGTCAACATCATCAGTCGAAAGATGTCCACTGTTGAACAAAGGCCTCCCCCATAGAACGCCACAACGAGCAGCAACCTGCCGCTTGCATCCACCGGTTACCCGCGACCTTGACGATGTCGTCGGTCCATATAGTGGGAGGCTTACCAATTCTGCGTCTTGCGGTTCTTGGTTGCCATTCGAGTTCCTTTCTTCCCCATTGGTTATTGTCTTGTTAAAGGAAAATGTACTGAAGTAACAAAAAACATAATAAAACGAAAAATTATCACACAATGACGCTTGAAGATCAAATAAAAATTAAGTTGTGTTGAGAAGTGTGCTGATCTTTGAATTTCTTTTTCCTTCATACCTAAGGCCTCGTACAGACGAGCAGCATTTTGTAGCCGACAGAGTCCAACTTCAGCAGTCAACGGAGGCAACTGCAGCTGCCGCCATTGGTCGGCGTTTGCTGTCGACACGTGGACAGCAAACGCCGATTAATGGCGACAGCTTAGTATGAGCGTCGACAGCTGTCTGCTCTTGCTGAAGTTGGTGCACAGCAAAGTGCTGCTCGTCTGTTTGACGTCTTACTCATGCCATCGCCGTAGCATTACAAGTCTCTTTTTGTCTATTACTTTTCTCTAATATGAACCCTCTATATTGAGAGGTCTGGCTTTTGTGATGCTGGAAATCTTAGTACAAAAGCTAGGGGTACCTACACTGATGATTGTGTCTTAGTGTCATTAAAGAATTATTTTTATTATAAAGGCAACAATTCGACTATTTCACGACAGCTGATCGAGTTAAACTCACTACATTAGTAGTAGTACCGGACTCCATAATCCTTAACTTATTATTTCTCATTTGCATTCGTAGAGACGTGATTTCAGCAAGAATTTTAGCAAAAGGTGTTATTGTTTGTCAGCGCTATTTAATCCTGTCTACGCTTAACTCTTAAAACTCGACTTATTTCCTTTACTTTGTAGAATTAGGACACTTCTTCATCCGAAGGGTGTAGACGACTAAGCGATTCATGGCAACGTTTTCCTGTCTAATGAAATAGCAACTACACTAAAAAAATCGTTGTCTATTTCTGGTGTCTCTTTCATTCATCGAAAGTTAGTAGATATTCTTCTTACTACTATTATGACCGCAAAAATTTGTAAGGATGGACAGGTGTTTGTTACTCAGTTTAATGTTGCACAAGAATTTACAAAGCGATACACTTGCATTTCATAGAATACTGTAACTTTCTCATAGATAACATTATAGACTGGGCCGTTCAACCTATCGCACCTTCGTTAAGACAAGGACAGGAGAGTCAATTTAAGGCAAAGACACTGTTGCTCTCTGGCGACAGTGAATTGAAGATAAAGGAGTATTTCTAAAGCACTTTGGCATATTTAAGTATTTTTAATTATTTAAAACAAATATATCCTTGTCTTACCGATGCTGCGATTAAAACCATTCATTATTAGTATAGTAAATATATCGACAGTGACAACAAAGTTGTAAACATCAGTATCATCATAATATAATCTTTATATAGTGTCCTTTATTTTTATTACTTTTTATAACTGTATCCGCTGTATCGGCTGCCACCCCACAGTGGATTAAAATTATTAGTCCTGAAGTTCTCTTCATACTGGTCTCTAGCTGAATTGTCGTACTGTTGGCCCTTCTTCGTAGGATAGCACTTCGTATCCAACCATTTATAGAGGTCTATACCAGGTATCTCTTTGCAAGGTATTATTTTGTTTCTGGAAAGTAAATTTTTGATTTAGGACAGGTTACTCGTACTAGGTCATGGCTTCGTAGACAAGCATCCATAATTAAGTGAATGCTTTCGTTGAGAAAGATAGAAGTTTCATTGATTTTAGTTTTCTTTTGAGCAAAAAGTAGTGGAAAATGTTGAGTAAAAACTTAAATAAAACAGTTTTAATACGGAAGGTGTCGAAAAAAGGATAAGGACAAAACAACAAAAGGGGTACCATAATAAATTCAAGAATATATATATCACCACTTACTTCTTGCTGACATTAAGCAGAGCTTTGGGCTGTATCGCTTCTACACCATCACCGTTGTCACACATCAGTCGAGCCACACTGGTACTCCTTACTTCGTTTAATTGAGCTGTAGAATTTATTAATTTGGTAAATCTATAAGGTATTTTAAATTTATAACGGTTTGAGGATATTCACTTGTGGTCCTAACTAACCATGATTAAGTTAATCATCATCATGTCTTATCAGTCTGGAAACATTCACTCCTAGGCCTCCAATAGGAAACGATCAAATGGGAAGTGGTCATAAAGAGCAGGAGTTTATTACCAGGGGTGTGATTCTGTAAGACCTCATTCTAAACTTCGAATCTGAATCCGCTGTGAGTTTCTTGATTGGCATTCTAAAAACTCGGTTGATAATTCGAATTTACACTAGCGCCACCCTTGCGAGCGTGTCAGCGAGTTGGACTAAATTGACAGGGAGATTTTGACAGATAAAGTATGAGATGACGTAAGAAGTGGCATTCTGTAAGGTAATTTTCCCGTCACTTCGACGTTCACTTCGCACTCGAACCCGATTCAAAGTGTCAAATATATTAAGGTCATTTTGAACCTTATGCGAAGTGAGAGTGAATAGCGATGTGAGATGCGAGTTGTTGTTTGAATTTTACAGAATCGACCTACTGCTCCTATTCTTTGTATGTATTTGCGAATATTGTGTTTATCTATTATTAGTGTATATGTTACGGCTAAAACTCTAAGTGCAGCTACAGTTAGTTTTAACCAGGTAGAAGTAGGTGTAGCCGGTAGCAGTTAGTTAAACTTAGGAGTAGCCTGCGACCTCGGGACTTGGGGCACCAAACCATTGGGTAGTAGAAGACGGTCCACGACAGGTCGTGCGGGGCTCCTATTTCTGTCTGCAGGGTTTAATGGAACCTAACCACAACGAACCTCGGGGTGCCTCTGACGTCAGTGTGCGGCTGCACCTAGTTCTAGCCGCTATAATTGGCTGATAAATTCACTGCTTCATGTGTGTTGTTAGCAACAGCTTGCACGATGCTGCTTCCCATTCTTGTGAAGAATTTCTAATATACTTACGCAGAGTCAATGCAGCGTGTGAGTATCCACTCTCAAAGAAGAACCTGTCAGACTTCCTCCAGTTGACCAGGTTCTCCACCATAATGCAGAACAGCGTCGGCCCCACCCAGGCGCCATGCAGCAGTCTCTCACTATAGATCGCTACCATTAGTTCCATATCATCGACCTCGTCGTCGTATATGCGACGAAGTTGTTCCACTTTCTGGAGACAAAGACAAAATTTCAGAATCCCTAAAGCTAGTAAAATAGGTAAAAATTTTACCGTAGTACTAGAGTCAAAAGCCTTTTAAAAAATTAAGGGACGGTCAGACAAAAGCAGTAGCTTCGACAGTAAAGGAATAAGTTTCTTACGTCAGGATATATAGTATCTTCGAAGTCTTTGAACCTGTGAGCCACCGGCAAGCCGCATAACTTCCTGTACTCGTTGTACGGAGGTAGGCCTTGATCACGTCCCCTCATGATGTCAATGGCTCCGACATCTGACGCGGCCTGTAGCTCTCCTAAAGCTCGCTCCGCCATCTGTTAGAACATTAGAACAATGTGTGTTATCATGAATATTTAGTAAGTATCCTCTGCCAGATTATTGAATTTTTTACCCGACTATTCAAGTTTTAGTATTAAATGTTACTAGAAGATATTATTTTAGCACAAAAAATAACGAAACTGTCTGAAGATCAATTCTACAAATTAGAAACGATCAAAATCTAGCCGGACTCTCATCTCAAATCAATGTCAAAATCTTGCCGTAAATAAAGGTCAGTAGAAGAGTTTGAGACAAATTTAAATACGTACTTTCTTGAAAATTTGTATATGCTCCATTGGAAATATTGTAAAATAACGTAAACGACAACATTACATTTTTAAAAATAATAAGTCAAAGTTGTCAGTTTGTGTGTTTACTCACATCTGGTTCAAGGGTGTAATCGAACTTGGCGGCTCTTTGCCTGAAGGCTCCTTGTGTGAGGTCAGCCTCAGTGTTGTTCACCTCGAGGATACCACTCCTGAACGAATCGTCTACTGTGGTGCGAGTGCCGAGGTATTTACCCTTGCCGCTGTAGAGGCTGCAAGAATAACGTTAACTCTTTAAGATGGTCAGCAGATTTCCACTAGGAAGGACTTTTTTGACATTTTGACAGTACTCAAAAGGACATCACAACACACAATGCTCATGCCAGGGGCGTAGCTACCGTCGTATCAGCCGTATCAATGATATGGGGCCCCCGGGCTGCAAGCAAAATTTCATAAAATGTTACCTACAATCTCAATCAAACTTAGGCTCTTCGCTTCGCTTCGAGCATTCATTGTAAGTAATTATTTCTATGCCATTTTTTGTGTAAACAGGAGCCAAGGGTTTATGCTGAAAACCAGCGCTTAGCAACCCTTTAGGGGGAGACCTAAGCATAATGCTGACGCTTGAACTTTTTGCTCCCGGTATTATAGTTCTGTGTATAAACTACTACAAGCTGTAATGCTGGAAACAATATACTTTATTCTATTCTAATCGAAATATGTAAGTACCGTAATTTATTTTATACGAAAAGATACCCCGCTTTTAAGCTTCGCCGTACCGGGCAGAAGGGCCCCCTAAAATATTTTGATACAGGGCCTTTCTAGGGCAAGCTACGCCACTGGCTCATGCTCATAACACACAGTACCTTTAGAGTGTTCTGAAAGAAGAAAGCAACTAATAGCAGGGATCCTCAAGTGACAACTTTGCGAGAAACTGGTTTTACCATGATTTTCCTATAATAACTACCACTCATTTCTGTTTCTAATCGACTTGCATTGCCCATGACAATTATTCATCGGGGGGGCCGTTTGCCCTTTTTGCCAACCTTTTACGGTACAGTTTGATAAACTTACTCAGTTCTTCCATCCTGGATGTTGTGGAACCAGCGAGTGCCGACCACGTACTCGTGGTAGACCCCCGGCTTGTACCGCTCGTCAAAGTCGTTGACGTATCCATTCGTGTCGTATATTACACCTGTCTCCAGGGCATTTTTCGGACCTGAGTTGCGGAAATTGAGAGTTTAAGTTATTAAAGAGATAACTTCCCCTACCGGGAAATTAACTTATTTATATAAACCTACTTACTAAGACCTATAAGCCTAACTATCTGTACGACCATAAGCCCTACAAACCCTACACCTGCACCCACAACCGTAACCTGTCATATACCTAAGACGTGATAGAAAAATAAATAAATAAGTTCAGGACGTCTGCACCACTGTCAGACATGATTTATGTTAATTACATGATCTATCTTTTTCGTGATCTTTTTGTACCTATTTCTGTCTGTGTATTTGTTTGGTCTTTATCTAATTATCTACTCACGTAATTTTACTTTTATACCTAAATGTAATTTGTCCAAAATATCTATAATAAAATAAAATTAAACTGATTTCGTCAAGGCCTTACCTAAGATTTCCGCCATCAGCTCATAATACAGCATGTACTGCCACTGCGCTATATTGATCTGGCGAGCAGTCTCAAACAACTTCTGATCATTCCAGCATGGGTTAAGCTGAGCCAGCTGGCGGGCCAGTCGGTTGTGCTCGCGGTAGAACCACATCGCAGGCAGGTAGATACCCGCTTGTAAGTTCCCATTATAGAAGTCACCTGGTTCAAGAAGAAAGTCAAATATGTTTAGGAAAAGTTTCTGGTGGGGGCAAGATCTTGATCTACGGGAAAAACCAAGACCACATTTTAATCGAGCAAAAAACACCAGAGCTGATAAGGACTCGGATAACTATAAAACAGCACAAGAACACTACAAGAAACGGATTAGATTCCGAAGGCTGGCTTACCTTCTGTAGCAGTATTAGCTCAACAAACCAGGCCACCAGAATAAACAAAATTCTATCCACAGGGGACCTCAACCTTTTGGGCTCCCTCAAAAAGGCTGATGGCACCTACACAAACATAGAAGATGAAACCAGTACACTACTGTTTAAGGCGCACTTTCCCGGATGTCTAACAACAGAACGAGCACTACGCGGGAAAGACTATCTGGCTAGGCTGGAACGACATCTACGTAATGGAGTACTAAAAACCAAAGTATACGATAGGCAGTTCAACCGAATCGGCTCTGCACTTATTAGTATACAGATAGAGTTGGCCATCACAAACAAATCATCAACACTTACTGCCTTCATAGATATAGAAGGTGCTTTTGATAAAACCACGCATAACAGCATTATTCACGCATTAGAAGTTTACAAAATGGAACCAGTAATAACAAGATGGATTACTGAGTTGGTCAGCAAAAGGGCGGTTCAAATAGAAGTAAAGGTCTAAACAAGAGCAAAAGTGGTCAGAGAATGGTGGAGGGTGGATAGTGGCCACAATGGGGTGTTCTATCACCACTTTTATGGAGCATAGTAGTGGACAGCCTTCTAAAAAGACTAAACGAAATATGCAGACAACTTAGTAATAACGCTGAAAACGTTTTATGTGAAGTAATGCGTTCAGCTCCTCGTATTGTAGACCAATGTGGCGATCATTGTTAGTCAGTAAATCCGATAAAAACAGAACTCATTCTTTTCACCAACAAAAGGAAGTTACGAGAACTCCAGCTACCAAACCTTAACAATACCAAACTCTCCCTTTCAACACAAGTACAAGGGAGAGCGGGCGTCACTCTTGATAATAAATTAAATTGGGCGAGTCATATCGGAAATAAAACAAAAAAGGCCTGTATAGCTTTTTATCGGTGCAACAGACTTAATTGGTAAAAGATGGGGTTTCAACCCAAAAATAACGCATTGGCACTTCATTTATCAGGCCGTGTCTGACCTACGGATCTGTTAAACGCCACAGCACGTGCTTATGGAGTGCAGGAGTGTGGCGGATCAACGGGCACAGATTCCCCAGTCTCCAGCTACACTACCGGATGTCTGCAGCAACCTGAAAATACTGCTCGCCTTCTGGGATGAATTGGGATGGCTGCAGTAAAAGAAGAAACCATTTCACGTACAATGGCCCAATCAAGTGGCTAAGTGCGGTAAATGCCCTGATAAACTAACGCAAAAAAGGTGCACTGCAGGGATGACTTATGTTGTTTCTAGAGGAACTGTTATGACTATTACTATATCTGTCTGGTCTAAAGGTAACTTTTGAAATCCACTTACCAAACTCATAGCAGGCGTTCTCGATAGGTCTTCTATTATTAATACAAACCGGTGAGGTACCGGGTGGACGCTCTACGCCATATTTGTTATCAGACTTCAGCAGACCTCCTTGGTACGTCCTGATTTGCGTCTCCCGAAGGTCGGAGAAACCGTACACTATGGATAGATCTTGTAGTGGAGTTTGTAGGTTGTACTGTGAAAAAAATATGTTTTAAGGTACTGATGGACCATTAATTACAAGTACCTGGGGTGTGATTCTGTAAGACCTAATTCTAAACTTCGAATCTGAATCCGCTGTGAGTTTCTTGATTGGCATTCTAAAAACTCGGTTGATAATTCGAATTTACACTAGCGCCACCCTTGCGAGCGTGTCAGCAAGTTGAACTAAATTGACAGGGAGATTTTTGACAGATAAAGTATGAGATGACGTAAGAAATGGCATTCTGTAAGGTAATTTCCCCGTCACTTCGACGCTCACTTCGCACTCGAACCCAATTCAAAGTGTCAAATATATCAAGGTCATTTTGAACCGTATGCGAAGTGACAGTAAATAGCGATGTGAGATGCGAGTTGTTGTTCGAATTTTACAGAATCGACCTACTGGTAACCGACCGAGCTTCGCTCGGTATTTTTTATCGTGTTGTTTAAAAATTAAACCTAGCTAGATAGATTTATCGCCCTCGAAACCCCCTGCATACTAAATTTCATGAAAATCGTTGAAGCCATTTCTGAGATTCAGATTAATATACACGTATATAGACAAGAATTGATCGTTTAATGGTATTAGATAGATAGGCGTTCTTGTTAGGATATGCACCGCGGCATTTTAATCATAATGTTCATATAATCATTTAATAGAAGAGAAAATTATATTTATGGATATAAGAATGACTAAAAATATGAAAATATTATTTAATAAGAATGACGCGTAACGTAGTGTGAAACCCTGTTAAGAGAGCGGTCCGAGTCATGCGTTGCAAGGGCGGCGTGAAATGAAGCGGTGACACTTTACTTTGATCAGAGTTCATTCACCCTAGCGCAGAAGTGTGCAACCTACTTGCTATAGTAAGAAACACATCCTGTGAATTATGTCTAATCGGCTCGGCTTGTGTAAAATTATTATTATTAACAGAATGTTCCATAATTCTTATACATTATTTATTTTCCTTTGTACCTATTATTTTAAGGGATTTATACAATTTTTTAATCGTATCTGGAGGTATTTTATGTCGAATACATTGAGTAAGACAGTCGTCTTGCAAATGCCACGTTATATGGTAAAAGTATGAGTCTATTAAGAAATGATGTATTCCATGTTTATGTTACCGGCCAATCACGATTTTAGGATGAACTAGTTTAACCTAGGCCAAACCAGTTCTCCCTACACGCGATAGGACAAACCAGTATAGCCTAAGCCAAACTAGTTCTTCCTGTTATTAGAATTTACATTCTTTAGGATAAACTGGTTCGTCCTAGTCTGAACTAATTTTGCCTAGTCGGAACGCATGTCGCTACTTGTACGAACAGGGAATCCCCGAATCATCTCTGGCTCGTCTCTCGCGCCCTTCAACCCCTATTTTGTATTTTGCATGCAGACGCGGAAAAGTTGAAAAAAAGAACATCATTACAAATAAGAAGACTAATTTGCTGTTTTGAAAATTGGTGATGTGAAAAAACTCATAGCACGGTGTGAAGGGAATATAAAATACTTTCTTCCAGCTGATGAACTTTATGATGTGATTGATGCAGCTCATGTTAGCCGAGACATCAAAAAAATATGCCAATATTACCAAGGAAATGATAGGCCTCTGTTTATCGGTGTGTGATGTTTGTCAACAAAAGAAGACAAAAAAGAAAAAGGGCTAGTTTCAAACCCAATTCTTCATTCGGAAATGAATAGCAGATGCTAAGTCAATTTGATTGATTTGCAAACACCACCGACGGGACAGACGGGAATTTAAAATTAATTCTAGTTTACCAAGACCATCTCACAAAATTTGCTCTCTTTCGTGCGTTAACATCAAAGAGGGCTGAAGAAGTGACTTATCATTGAAAGATATATATTCCTAACTATAGGGGCGCCGTGCATTCTTCAATCTGATATTGGTAGAGAATTTGTTAATAATGTTATAAGTGAGCTCGCAAATCTTTGGTCAGAACTGAAAATTGTGCCCGGAAAACCAAGGCACAGTCAAAGTCAGGGTTCTGTTGAACGTGCCATCCAAAACATTGAAAATATGAGAAGTTCCTGGTTAAAGAACAACAATGCAACGACGTGGTCGGAAGGATTAAGGTATGTCCAATTCATGAAAAATCGAGCTTACCACTCCGGCATAAAACAATCACCTTACAAAACATTATTCAGAATCGAACCTAGAGTAGGACTTTCCACTTCCTAGTTGGCTCAAGAAATTATAAATAATATTCACGATGAAGATGATCTAAAGAAGGCAATAGAAGATGACAGCAATACTAAACAGTACGAAGACAGTGATGATGATAACATTGTGAAAATTTACACAAACGACATTCAAAATGCTAGAAAAATTGAGAAATAGAAGCTAAGAGCTTCTTCTGACAAATCCCATCCACCAGCTAACATCGGAGATAGCGTAACCATACCGATTCCAGATGTAGACAAAGGCAGAAGTGACCTTCGAAACATAATTGGAGTAATACTTTTTTTTTTTAACTGATTTCTAACCAGGATATTGAAATATCTTTAAGGACTGCTACCACAAAACATTCTGTTGGTTCAGGATAAGGCTTCGTCCATCATCGAGGCGGTCCGGCGAGTGCTCGAGCGCTGGCTCGGGAGGAGGCAGGCTCCCTGTCGTTTCGGGTTACGCAGGTGCTCTCGGGGCATGGTTGCTTCGGGAAGTACCTGTGTCGCATAAACAGGGAGCCGGACGCCCGGTGTCACCACTGCGTCGACTGCCGGGAGGACACGGCGCGGCATACGCTGGCGAATGTGGGAGGGGCCGCGCCGTGCCCTCGTCTCAGAAGTAGGCAGTGACCTGTCGCTGTCGGCCGTGGTCGAGTCGATGGTCGACAGCGCAGAGTCCTGGGACGCGGTGGTTTCCTTCTGCGAAAGTGTCGCATAACGCCCTCTTCCGGCCCCCCTAAATGGGTCCAGGGGCGGCAGACTCGGGGACGTCTGTCGCCCCCCACATACACCAGGACCCGAGGTGGCGGCGCGCAGTGTTCCACGCGCGCCCCTCTAAGACGTCCGGGGGGGAGTCTAACACCTCACTCCCCCCCCCCTGACCCGAGAAGTGGCCCGCTGCAGCGGGCCGAAGTATCTCCAGTTCCCGCGACCCCCGACGTAGGTGTGAGATGGAACACCGGGGTGGTTTTTAGTCAGTAAGAGTCTGACAGACCCCTCCCCTCCCCAGGGCGGAGGACATCAATGAGGATTTTCCACCCGTACCAAAAAAAAAAAAAAAAGGATAAGTCTTCGTGAAATGCAGTTGCATGAAAAACTATTCAACAAACAAATGGAATTGTAAGAAATACAAAGTACTCAGCAATTCTAAGTGCCACCAGAGTAAATCTTGCAAAAATAAGTAAATAAGCAAATTGCAGACAAGGTAATAAAATTTCTGTGTGGATGAATATAAATTGATCTAGGTGTGAAATTACTGATAGTTAATAAGTTGTGGGGAAGCTGTCAACTGCCTTGGACACCACGGCCTGTCGTGCAGCCGGAATGCGGGTCGCATAGCGCGGCACGCGAATATTAATGACATCATTCGTCGTGCTCTCGTCGCCGTCGGCGTTCCAGCGGTTTTGGAACCCAACGGCTTGGCACGCGACGATGGCAAGAGACCGGACGGCATGTCATTATTTCCGTGGAAGTTGGGTAGGCCTTTAGTGTGGGACGCTACGTGCGTCGATACTCTTGCGCCATCCCATCTTCCTAGCTCAGCGTGTTGTGCTGGTGCTGCTGCTGCGACTGCAGAAAACCTCAAACGGCGAAAGTATAGTATCCTTGGTGATAACTTTATTTTCGAGCCGTTTGAGGTTGAGTGCTCATCTCCTTTTTAAGGAAATTTCCAAAAGGTTAGTTGACACTTCTCGTGATCCAAGAGCTGGTTTTTACTTTGGGCAGAGGTTAAGCATTGCCACTCAATGAGGCAATGCAGCCAGTCTCTTGGGCACATTCCCAGATGAAGGCGATGTGGAGGAATTTTTTGATGCCTTATTATATTAGTTTTTTTTTTTTTTTGTTTAATAGTTATAGGTTTTTGTTTCGTTAATAAGTAAATAACTTTAAGAAATGATATTGACTATTTTATTTCTATTTCTGTATTCAGTTTACTTTGAAAAGCTTATAGAAGATACAAACTAGGTGAAATTAGTTCATACTAACTAACTAGGATAAACCGATTCAACCTAAGCTAAACTGGTGTATCTTATCGGTAACAGGATGAACGAGTTTGGCCTAGGCTATACCGATTTGTACTATCGCGTGTAGGGAGAACTGGTATAGCCTAGGCCAAACTAACTCATCCTAAAATCGGGTTTGGCCGGTAACATATACATCGTTCTAATCAACTAACAGACAGTTCTTACCCTTTCAGCCGGCAGTGTGTTAGGTATGCACCCCTTCTCCTGGTAGGTGGAGAACCTGGTGAGGTTCATGCATCTGATACCGGTTCGCCGAAGGTAGGGGTCATCCTTTGGCACGGGGATGGGGATGCAAAGGGGATTGACGCGGTTAGGCGTATTGCCAAGACAGCAGTCACTAGCGACTGCATAGCGAACTGACAAATAAAAAAAATATAAGTCATTCAATGGCAAACATCATAACATCTGCAATACTCAAAAGTGTATTATGAAAGTATCACAAGTGTATTGGTGAAGGTCTTAATATTAAGCTTCATCATCATCATCATTTCAGCCAAAAGACGTCCACTGCTGGACATAGGCCTCCCCAAGAGGGGGGTTTTGCCATAATCGCCACGCTTGGCAGGCGGGTTGGCGATCGCAGTATGGTTGTTACAAAGGCATAGATAACGCTGCTGCCCATTCTCTGGTAAGTCCCTTGGTCGCCACTTACGACACCCACGGGAAGATATGGGATGGTGCTATTCTTTACGTCCGACACCTCACGGCGGCATGCTTGTACATACATAATTTGTGTGCTACAGAATTAAATCTGTACATTAGTTATGATTCGGATATCTACGGTGATGATAGAATAGAGTTTTTTGCCCGTTCTTCTCCATACAAAACTACCTTTTGGAATGGCAACTAGAATCAAGTTTTTCTCATTTGACATTCAAAAGTGCCTTATAATGGTCTAATTGAAATAAATGCTTTGACTTTGACTTTGGCTTTGATAGAAAACGATGATTTTGAAAAATTTAGCGCCAAGATGAAGCAGTCAATAGGATTAATAGATAAAATAATACGAGCCTATTTTTGATCCGCTGCAGGGCAAAGCACCACGCTTGCTCAGAATAAAATAATTATTAACAGAAAAATGTGTGATATCTTTGATCTGTTTGCAGATGTGTTGACTGATTGCTCACCAACTTACGTAAAACAGTCATGTCGGCAATATCTACGGTGGAGAAGCCGAACATGTGCGCTGCTAGGGTGTTGAATTCGTGGTCTTCAGGGAAGCCGTCACCCAGGATCTTGGTCCGCAGCAGACGCGCTGATGGTAGCTCCGAACCGTTCATTGCAGGTCGCAATCTGTTGCCTGAAATGTGTAGTTTTGATTTGGAATTAATAGAATTTATAGCTACAGGTTTTATAGAATAGGTGAAAAATTCCCATATATTCTAATTATACGATATATTCCTTTTCAGGGGCAATCCCGCAACACTTCCCAAACCACCACCAGAAAAGTGTCGGAGCAATAAAGCTCGACGAGTCCCCGAGAAATGGTTCAACTGTCTTGGATCCCGCAACGAATTTAATCAGAAAAGAACAGCGGAGGAGTAGAAAAAATCCGGGTGTGGCTGTGTCGTGTACACGGCCGTGTGTTTAAGACGCTTTACTCACCATCCTTCTTGCTGTACGTCCCGCCAAGGTTATGCACGATGCACGATGCAAAACGACCGTAAATAAGCTTGCTGTACGTCAATAATTATTATTAATTGCTTTTTTTCACGGTACTTTTGCATGGCGACCTTACAGCAAGAAGGATGGTCAGTAAGACGCTTTACTTGAATACGTGTACGGAATAGGTATATTTTCTTTGAGCGTATTGTATGTATGCCATATTTTATTTTTCTAATAAAAAATTGGGTCTTCCCAATCGACGATCGTACACAATCGATGCCTACACAGTCCAGTGTCGATATAGAAGTGATTTATTCATCCATTTGTTTAATTTCAACCGCCCCAGGTGCAAATGTACTGGCACCGCTGCACTGTCGCTGTTCCGATCGGCCACATTCATTCTTATACGTTCCCGGCACTGCTTGACTGGGTCATATTGTGTTTTATTGGTACCATTTGATTGCTCTTGAGAAGCCCTTTGACGCGATTTGCCTTTATGACGCGTATAGGCCGACAATATATATTTTTGATGCAATTTTTTTCATGTTTCCAACCGTACGAGATCTGTATTTGAATTTGGCTTTTTGACGCGTGTAGGCCGAAATTTGATATATATTTTTAATTTTAACACCTTATTATGCTCACAGTTACTATTTAACACTAATGATTTGTTTACAATCGATAGATTTTGACGAGAGCTAACGATTGAAACCTAAACAAACGTCGTAGCTTTTTCGAGTCAAAAGTTATACTAAGGTGCAGCGCAGACGGCACACTTTTTGTGCGATCGAGTCTGCGGCGCACAAAAAGTCTGCATGTCAAAGCAAAAGTCGGTCGCGGATTTTTCACAGACTCAACGCACACGACGCACATCTTCGACCATTCTGTCGGCAGAGCTAGACGCTATGGAAATCGTGCAGAGATCGCGAAGTATTATTTTGTACATGAAGTACAGAAAAAGAAGAAGAAATAGAGAATTTTGGGTACATCCTATACTTTCGGATTCTATACGTCCACCCCTAGCAAATGCAGATTGCCGACTAAAGTGTGCGCCGTCTGCGTTAGCGCGCGTTGAAGCAAACGTTCAATTTCTTTCACACGCTGCAGATGACAGCACAATGACGATAACATGTAATAATAAGGACATTTATGAACATGACATTAATAAATCTTTGACATCACTCATATCATGGCTAAATAAGAATAATCTCAAAATTAACTTAGATAAGACTACTATAATGCATTTTAGCCTACGGCTACAGGTTGATAGTGTCATTCAAGCTCTGTACAATGGCACAGTCTTAAATAAAGTCGACGACACAAAATTTCTGGGTCTGATGATAGATGCAAAACTGAATTGGAAAACACATATTGCATTCATTAGTAGAAAGCTGAGCTCAGCCGCGTATGTCTTGTTCAAACTGTCAGAACTTAACACAGATGCCTTGGTAACGGCATATCATGGATTGGTGGCATCGTTGTTACGCTATGGCATCATATTTTGGGGTAACTCTACCGACAAAGAAATTGCTTTTAAGGCCCAAAAGAGATGTATTCGGGCGATGTTTAATTTAGATTCGACAGAAAGCTGCAGGTCATTATTCAAAAAATACAAAATATTAACGCTACCATCTCTGTATATTCTTGAAGCTGCGTTGTTCGTAAAATTGAACCCCCAATTGTTTCCACGATTATCGGATACCTTCCCGCGTAACAGACGTGACAATAGCCAACTCTGCTTCCACTCGGCAAAAACTGCTGCTATGGGGAAAAGCTTTTTTTGTATGGCTCCTAGAGTATATAATAAGATACCACAGGGGTATAAAGCTTTACCCATAAATCAATTTAAAAATAAGGTTAGAAATTTATTAATAGACAAATGTTACTATAATGTTAACGACTTTTTGACGGATACTCTTTGAAATGTTCTAATTTATATTTATATTTGTAATTTCCATAAAATGTAATATAGTAATTTAAAAAATATCATTATAATAAATAGTATACAATTAAATTTAACTGACAATTTAGTGATGGATATACAACGTATGTAAACAAAACTTTGGTTTACTTAGACTATAATATTTTTTTTTTGTCATGTTATGTAAAAAATTTGTACGCCTCGCCAGGTAAAACATGTACGGACTTCTTATACCTTTTTTCTAAGATCTTGCATGCTTTAATTTGTATGTAAACGCATGTTATGACAAATAAATTATCTTTATCTTTACACTTTTTGTGCCGAGCGGCGCGGCGCGGCGCGGCGCGGTTCGGTCTGCCCAAACTACACGGATTTTTGTGCGCCGTACTTTTTGCGCGTCGTGTGCGTTACTGCATATAATTACATAGGTTCTATTTTCACAGACTAAAAAGTGCGTCACGAATAGTCTGTCGTCTGCGCTGCACCTAAGTGTAAATCTCGATCTACAGCAAAATGACACCGCACGCGGTGCGTCACTGTCCTCACTTAGCGTAAAGAATTCTTTCATTCTTTAGCTATCCAATGCTGTAATTGAACCTAGATAGAGATAACAGATATGAAACTGCAACACTAAACTGAATTCCCCGATTTTGGTATCATTTGTTTTTTGACTTGCATCCCTAGTGTACACAATTTTCAAAAATTCACGTCAAAAATTGTCATAATGGATTATGTCATTTATTTATAAGGTTCGTACCTATTCAGGTACTTAATAACTGGTTTTGGTAACGATTATTTTTAAGATCTTAATATTTCAGCTGTTTTAGTATAAATGTGGTTTTTCATAAACTGCTGCCCATCTTACAAAGTAAACACTATTATGTTGACCTTACAAAAAATTTTAACCTAGGTTAAAACTTTTAATTCTTGTAAAAACTAAAAAGTAAACAGGTATCCCTAACAACAAACAACACAACAACTTACCTAGCCCAAACTTAGCGGGTCTCATTCTCAGCAGGGGAGTGGGGGAACCGCCGCGAGAGGGGTACTTAGGGTTGACGCACGTGCCGTCGATGCGGCGCCCCTCGTGATGGTTGCACGGCTCTACCTTCACCGTGCATGGTCTGGTGAACATCATCAAACGTGTGTTACTTATATGTATCGACGCCGAGTTGCTGGCCTTTCGGTTTTCTATCGGTTGCATTTTGGGGAGTGTGCGACGGAATTGCATAATTTAATTCCGCCGAGCCCGTTCCATCATCGGACCACAAGACGTACGGCGATGCGCCACCGGTACATGGTGGACATCCCACCGACACGCACAAAACGTTTTGGGAACACATTCATTGTGCGTACTGCTAAGGAGTGGAATTCCCTGCCTGAGTCTGTGTTTCCTGATAGCTACAACCCGGGAGTCTTTAAGTCAAGAGTGAATAGGTTACTTCTAGGCATTGAGTTATATGTACTATAGAGAAGACGCCTCAACTCGATAGTTTGTAACACGAGTTAGAGTGCGCGCACTCCAACTCACTTAGACAAAACACCCCCCCGCTTGCACCGCGCGTGCCCCGCTGTCATCAAGCTGCGCGACACCTTTTGTTTGAAATAGCTTCTCTAGTACGTAGTACATATAACTCAATGCTTCTAGGCAAGCGTGCTCCATCTTAGACCGCATCATCACTTCTCATCAGGTGAGATAGTGGTCAAACGTATGCCTATCAAATGAATTAATGAGCTAAAAATGACAAAAAACAGAGATTATTATTTTAATGTCGCGGCCTACCTTTACTTGAAGGGGTTTGAAGAAATATATTTAAAGCAGTACTAACCCGTTTAAATTCAGGCTTTCCAACTGTTTTCCCCAGTCAACATTTATTGGTTTACCAAAATAGGCATCGTAGATCACTTGGGACACCACAAAATGAGCGAGGAACAGATAAAACGCGAATTTGACGATCATTGCAGACGAGGGGCGCGATTAGTATAATTGTATTTCTCGTAAACTGATGCATTTATCTATGCTGTTCGGTTAATTATATTTATTAATAAATTAATACTAATTTGTGTTAAATAATCATTGCTTAGGATCACTACATTTTAAGTTAATTGTGTATGCATGATTGTCTGACGTGTTGTGATGGCCCAGTGCTTAACGCGGCCGTTTCTTATGTACGAGGTTAAGGGTGTGTAATTGAGCACGAACAAGTACCAATGTATCTTTTTTTGTCAACTTCATATGTATTTTCTAAGTTTATCTTGAAGGTAGGTTAAGGTGAAGGAAAAATATCGCGAAGAAATCTGGACCTACTTAATTAATATGTCGGATCGTCAGGATTTAGTCCGTTAGATTCAGTCATCATGTGGGCAGAAGTTGGGTTTCGTGCAATGCAAACACAGTGGGTATAGGGTACAATACACGGCGTTTATTAAAACCACAATTTAACACAAACTCAATTTAAAATAAACACTGACTCAAATTATAAGACATGGTAACACTGAAACACAACGAATCGAGTACAGTTTCGGGACGTCTTAGCTCCGATGCGATCAGTCACAGGATTCTGAATGTCTTCCTCGCTATGGGCTGAAAACATCACGACTCTGTAGAAGCGCGCCAAAAGTAGTGGTACATCACGTGTTCTCGATAATGGCGGGCTTGATTCGTTCCACGTTCGTACTATTTACCGGATACGACAAATATAGGTCTGAAATCGCCAAAGGTGGGGAAGTGTGGTGATCTATGCTCCTGCCTTCTCTGGAAATGAAATGATGGTACGTTTTATACCCGCAGTATTTTTTTTGATACTTTTGAAATTGTATTCAAATTCATTCTTAGCTAACGTCTCCTGTCTATCAACTACTTAACTACCAAATTTTAAACTTTATAAGTAAAGTCGTTTTTGAGATTTCATGACTGAATAATCATCCTCATCATCATCGGCCGAAAGACGTTCACTGTTGAGCATAGACTTCCCCCAAAGAGCGCTACAACCAGCGGCAACTTGCGGCTTGCATCCACCGGTAACCCGCGACCTTTACAATATCGTCGGTCCATCTGGGAGGCCTACCAACGCTGCGTCTTTCGGTTCGTGGACTAAATAATGAGTGATTGATAACTTGCTTCTAAAAAAACCCGAAAAGATTTTACACGCCCGAGAAACAAAACTCAGATACTTACGCTACAAAGCCACGTTTGTAACCACTAAACCATTTCAAGTTCTGGATAATCGTTCCATCCTAGCGAAATCAATTAACTAAATCGCATGTGCACCAAATCAATGTTAATCGTCAGTAATTATTAATCATGGTCGTCCGTTTTCCAGTGGAATTAAAATCACTAATATCTCTTTTATCATACAACTGACAGAAATTTCCGTTTCCAAACAATTATCGATACTAATAACCTAGTGACTAACGAAACTTGATATCATTATTATAATAATAACATTTATTTGCAAAAAAAATGTGTAAATGATGGTAATGACACAAATTAACTAATACTCAAAAAATTGGAGAGTATTGGAGTTAGGGATCTCGAACTTGCTATCTTTACGAGCTATCTCTCTGAATGAACACCACAAAATTTCAGTGATGAGTGCGGATTGTCCTTCAGAGTGCTTCAAGGTTCCATCTTGGGACCTACGCTTTTCTTAGTATACGTAAACAGCCTGCGTGATTTGGCACTTCCAAATTGTTTATTATACATATATGCGTATGATACGGCCCTTCGGCTGAAAATTGAGACGAAGCCCGAGAGAGAGCAGAGTATGTTCTTAGCATTGTCATGTGTAGGTATTTTCAACTTCGACAAAGAGGTCGCCCGAAGAATCCAACTTGGATTCGTACGTTCAGGAAACTACGAGATATCATTTCGTCCATAATTCCATAGTACCTAAAAACGAAGGTTTATAACCAGGGTGTATTACCAGTGTAGGCTAATGGCCCAGAAACGTGGTCCTTAACTGCTGGCCGCATACAGAAGCTCAAAGTCACGCATTGAGCAATGGAGAGAGCTATGCTCGGAATTTCTTTGCACGATAAAATCCGGAACGAGGAAATCCGCTGAAGAATTAAGGTCACCGACATAGCTCTCAAAATTTGCAAGTTGAAGTGGCAATGGGCAGACAGTAGCCGTTTTTAAAAGCCCGAGGTATATATAGTGTAGATGCGGAAACCTTACCTATGGTTTATTTCTCCCTTTACCAGTCAATATTAACATTTTGCATAATGGTCTCGGGTGGTGCTTCAAAGACAAGTATGTTGCAATTGGAAAAGGCACAGAGAGCTGTCCTTAAGGTCGTGATCTTAAACGCTATAGGTATGTACCTACGGCTCAATAAATTGTACAAGGAATGTCAGGTCTTGTCCGTGAGGCGGCTCCTTGCGCTTAACTGTACGTTGCGCCGACATGCTTCTTTACAATTTGATCTCAATCTCTTGACGAAACTAAGACTCACAAACGTGTGTCTCATAGAGAGGCATAGAACGAAACATGCAGAATGTCATTTCAGAACCCTTGGTGGTCGTATAGAACGGCAAATCTTGTACCACATACTACTTTTATTGTAGGGTTATAGAATTTGCAACTATGCTATTTACTTTCATGTAAGTGTACTATTTTTGGAAGTTGAGATTATTGAATAATTTCAGTAAAAAGATTTCAATAAATAAACTTAATAAAATCGTAAACTAAACGTAATTATGTAATTAAAAGTTGCCATATGTAAAATAGCACCAATATCGAAATGATAATTAATTCGTAAAAAATCGAAATAACATTAAATATCTAAATGATATTTAATGTTATTTCGATTTTTTATATTTATAGGTGATACACATATGTATCTCATTATCATCATCATCATCAGCCGGAAGACGACCACTGTTGAACAAAGGCGTCCCCCATAGAACACCACAAGGAGCGGAAACCTGCCGCTTGCATCCACCGGTTACCCGCGACCTTAACGATGTCGTTGGTCCATCTGGTTGGAGGCCTACCAACGCTGCGACTTCCGGTTCGTGGCCACCACTCGAGAACCTTCTTTCCCCATCGGTTATCGGTTCTTCGAGCGATGTGGCAAATTTTGAGAACTATGTCGATGACCTTATTTCTTCGGCGGATTTTCTCGTTCCGGATTTTATCGCGCAAAGAAACTCCGAGCATAGCTCTCTCCATTGCTCGCTGCGTGACTTTGAACTTCTGTAGGAGGCCAGCAGTTAAGGACCACGTTTCTGTAGCATTTTTTTTTTTGGTACGGGGTGGAAAATCCTCATGGATGTCCTCCGCCCTGGGGCGGGCGGAGGGGTCTGTCAGACTCGTACTGACTAAAAACCACCCCGGTGTTCCATCTCACACCTACTTTGGCGGTCGCGGGAACTGGAGGTACTTCCGCAACCCCCGGCTGGTGCCGGCCCGCTGCAGCGGGCCACTTCTCGGGTCAGGGGGGGGAGTGAGGTGTTAGACTCCCCCCCGGACGTCTTAGAGGGGCGCGCGTGGAATACTACGTGCCACCTCGGGTCCTGATGTATGTGGGGGGCGACAGACGTCCCCGAGTCTGCCGCCCCTGGACCCATTTAAGGGGGCCGGAAGAGGGCGTTATCGGCCCTACGCCGACGCCCGGTGCGTCTGCTGCGGGCAGGGTAAGAGGTTGTGATCTCCCTCTCCCTTTCCGCAGCCTCCTTCTGCGACATGACATTTTCGCAGAAGGAAACCACCGCGTCCCAGGACTCTGCGCTGTCGACCATCAACTCGACCACGGCCGACAGCGACAGGTCACTGCCTACTTCTGAGACGAGAGCACGGCGCGGCTCCTCCCAAGCGGCACACTCTGCCAGCGTATGCCGCGCCGTGTCCTCCCGGCAGTCGACGCAGTGGTGACACCGGGTGTCCGGCTCCCTGTTTATGCGACACAGGTACTTCCCGAAGCAACCATGCCCCGAGAGCACCTGCGTCACCCGAAAGGACAGGGAGCCGTGCCTCCTCCCGAGCTAGCGCTCGAGCACTGGCCGGACCGCCTCGACGATGGCCTCGCGAAAGCCTGTCCCGCCATTCCGCCACCAGGACCTCGCGAAGCTGAGACCGACGCAGTTCCATGTGTCGCTGCATCGGTCCCTCGCCCCGCGCCCGCGCTTCCTCGCGCCACCGGAACAGTGACGGGAGTATTAAAATTATTATTATTATTATTATTACTTTTGCCTCCAGGTCCCACGGCGGGGATCCGGCCAGTGCACAAGCCGCCTCGTAGGAGATCGTGCGATATCCCCTGATGACTCTGACGGCCATTGGTCGCTGCGGTTTCCGCAGCACGGCGATGCTTCCGGCCGTCAGGTCTGCCGCCCAGATCGGGACCCCGTAAAGGGCCATCGATCGCACGATCCCCACGTAGAGCCGCCTACAGACGGCGCTCGGGCCGGAAGCTTCCAGCCGCTGGAAGTGAGGGCCAAAATCCCACCGGCTGTCGATCACCAATCCCAGACACTGCATGGTAGACTCGACAGCTATTCGGGCCCCCCCGACCACGATGTGTGATCCCGGCGGCGGCGCCCGCCGGGGACCGTGAACGATCACGGCCTCCGACTTATTTAGCACCTCCAGGCCGAGGCGCCGGATGCGGCTCACCACCTGTGAGACCGCAGTCGTCGCCAGCAACGCTGCCTCCCTGTACGAGCTCCCCCGGGCCGTGACCAGCGTGTCGTCAGCGAAACACGTCAGGTCCACGCCCGGCTGGAGCTCGCCCCTCAGCACCCAGTCGTACCCGATGTTCCACAGGGGCGGTCCTAAGACGGAACCCTGTGGAACACCGCACGACATGCGGCGCTGGTGCTCGCCATCACGTCCCATGTAGGTGACACACCTCTCGGACAAATAAGCCCCAACTATGCGGCGGAGGTAGGAAGGCACACGATGATAGCGCAGTGCCTCCCGTACACAACTCCAGGGCAGGGTGTTGAACGCGTTGGAAATGTCCAAGGACACCGCCAACATCACCCCGCCCCGGGATACCGCTTCCTCCGCCAGGACTCTTACCCTCGATACAGCGTGTATGGTGGAGCGCCCATGCCGGAAGCCATACTGGCTCTCGTCCAGGTCCGGCCCCTCTTCGCACAAGTGGCCGACGAGGCGGGAGGCAGGGGCGGTCCTAAGACGGAACCCTGCGGAACACCGCACACGTTTCTTTCCATAAGTCAACACTGGCAACACACACTGGTTATAAACCTTCGCCTTTAGGCACTGTGGAATTTTGGCTCGTAGTTTCCCGAACGCTGCCCATCCGAGTTGAATTCTTCGGGCGACCTCTTTGTCGGAATTGTACCTACCTAGTTGGACAGTTTTTCCAAGGTAAACATATTGCTCGACAACTTCGAAGGTATCGTTCCCAACAATAACCGGTACGGTGGAACATGGACATTTGACATAATTTTGGTCTTATCTATATTCATTTTAAGACCCATCTGTTGAGAAACGTTACTGAGGTCCCCGAGCATAGTGTTAATATCCTCCATCGACTCAGCCATGATGACTATATTATCATCGGCAAAACGAAGGCGAATGATGTCTTCGCCATTGATGATGATGCCAAATCCGTTCCAGTCCAAGAGCTTAAAAAATATATATCTTCCTATTTCCTCCTATTTCTGTCAGCAGGGTTTAAAGAAACCTAACTAACCGAACCTCGGGGTGCCCCTGATGTCGGTTTGATACAAGCCACAAATGTCATTTCTTTTTTTTTACGTTCCGGTTTATCATTTTTGCAAAGATATTTTACACCACAAACAATATATTTTGACAGATTTGGTTGTCAATCGCCCATTTTAACGCAAAGAGTACAATATACATACAGAGTTTTAACGTTCCGTTTTCGCTTTTTACGTAGTATTTAGTAACTTAGTTAGTAACTTATTTTATTAAATTCTCGAAAACTACGCAGTTTCCTTGCGTGTTCCCATGTTTTCAAATTAGTAAATGATTTGATTAATGAGATAAGTAGAGTTATAATCAGAGACCCCACTCCTACCAAATTCAAGACTTTTCACCCCCCAACCCCTGTTTCCAGATACTAGATCCAATACCACTTAACTCGTTTGCTGCTGGCCAGGAGAGAAGGTCGGAAGGTCCTGCGCGTAGTGCTTAATTATATTCTCCTGCGGGATGCTGGCTGGGGAGTGCGGAGAAAGATAACCGCAGGCGTGTCCTAACGCCGCGCGTCACAAGTGGGCTAGTGACGAATTGATAAGTTTTAAGTGTTGAAAGGTACTCCTTACCATTTAAGCCACACTATACCACACTAAAATATGCATGTCTGCTAAAATTAATTTTTATACTATTTGAAAAATGAACAAACACGGTTGTGTATATGTATGACATACAAATTGTTATTTACTTTTAACTTACTTGGTTTATCTAAATCTTAGAATATGTAATGTATGACCGCTAAAAGGAGAGAAACGTTTCCAGTTTTTTTAACAATTGAACAGTACTCCCTCTGATTATGAAACCAAAGGCAGATAGACCGCACGGAACACTGAGAGTGAAGCCAAAAAAGCAAATACAAATTCAAAAGCGAATATCAACATTCTCGTGATGGTATGTGCTTTTGAATTTGTATTTGTATTTTTACTTGTTATTTTTTTAACAATGCAGCGTTTCGTGCTATACTGACTCGTGTCAGTACAGCACGAAGCGCGTTGTGGGTGTTCGCTTTTGAATTTGTATTTGCTTTTTTACTTGTTATTTTTTTAACAATGCAGCGTTTCGTGCTATACTGACTCGTGTCAGTACAGCACGAAGCGCGTTGTGGGTGTTCGCTTTTGAATTTGTATTTGCTTTTTTGGCTTCACTCTCAGTGTTCCGCGCGGTATATCTGCCTTTTGTTTCATAATCTGAGAGAATTCCAATCACTTCATATTATTTCCAGATAACACCTGCTGACCATGTTTGCCATGCATGCTGGCAGCTAGCTACTAATTCACATCATCGTCTGATAATATACCGAGTAGACAAGTTGGCCATCAATGTGTTTGTGTTGCATGCTTACGATCCATATTAAGAATTAGTAGACGCAGGATTATGATTGAAGGGGAAGAACAAAGAGTAGCTATTACTGTTGGACTTGGCTCCAACCACGTGAAGTATAAAAACACGTACCAAATATAACTATTTTTAATTATCTTTATTGGATTTAAAATAAGAAAATATTATACCTAATTATAAAATTAACATATACAAACTTACAAATACAAATTTACATGCTTTAATGCAGGGGTATCAAAGATACGGCCCGCAATTTTCAAACGGCATTCGATGCCACTATGTAGGTATATTCAAAAATTGCGCGCGCTTTATGTACGTGTAAATGGCAAAAAATTGGATGAGTATTCTCTATTTTTGCTGTATCTATCCACAGAATTTAACCGCCGTTTTCAAGGTATTTGCAAGATGAACGAAATGGACTCCCCCTTTTTAACAATCCATTTATTTTTAAAGCTGCACAGGCACCAACTCCTTTGCAAATGGAATTAATAGATCTCCAATGTGTCAGTGTAAATGTTACTACATTTTATACACAGTAGGTATGTTTGAATAACTATCCAAATATAAAAAAAATCATACAGCACGTATCCTGTGTATGTTTGGAGGCACCTATTTATGCGAGCAGATATTTTCCGTTATAAATCTATACATATAATAAAGCAGTAACAAAACTGTGTCTGTACATTGAATATATTTAAAAAAATATAATTGAGGGGGGTTTAGGAACAGTAATAGAGCACGAATCCAAAAAAAAAATTCTGTCTGTTTGTCTGTTTGTTTGTACACGCTAATCTTCGGAACTGCTAGACGGATTTGAATGATTTTTCTTTTGTTGTATAGGTATTAAGTCTGGGCAACATATAGGCTATAATTTATCTTGGAAACTTGAACACCTGATGCAGAACCGCAACAAACCAGCTGAACTATAAGAGATACAAAAATGGTACCAGAACAAAAATTGTTCCACGTGATGAGCATTTTCTGCTGAGAGAATAAATTTGAAGATCTGGAATACCTGATGTGGAGTTCCACATCAGGTATTCCAGCTGGTAGCTGGGCTCTTGGAGTTCCAAGAGCCCAGCTACACCATGACACATATAGGAATGACGTCTTAGCAAAAGTTGTTCGGTCTGATGGGCATTTCCTGTTGACTTATAAAAATCGAAGATCAGAAACATCTGATGTGAAAATCAAAGCTATCACTAATTTCACTGTATCTTATAAAATAACATAAGCTGGGAGTACCTCCACGCGGTGAAGGCGGTAACAGTTTAGGACTGATTTTTGATGACGATGGTATATCATTGAAAATTTGACTCTACTGGCCAAAATTTCCATTTATTTTTTTATTTTATCGAATAAATATGCCTTCGGGTTTATGTTATTTCGGTATTTAATTTCCTTTTCCATTTATCTTCGTGACATGGTAGCCTACCCGGTAACGCAGGGGAGCAGTCACTTAGATTTTAATTGATCAGGTATCTTCTTTACAATAACACTATAACCATGCCTAGAAAGAGGTCAAATCTTTCCCAATGTTCCAAAGGAGCTAAAAGATTGAGGATCATAAGATCCCAAGAATCTACCGAAGAGCGTCAGGAGAGACTTGATGCTGTTCGAGAACATCAGGCTGCAACTCGCTCCGTGGAAACCTCTTCAGATCGCGAAGCACGCCTGCGTTCTCAGCGTATTTACGCATCTACATCCAGGTCTCTAGAGCCCAGTGAAGAGTATGATGCGCGACTGACCGCTGATCGTGAACGTCATACATTGTCTCGCGAGTCGGAGACGTTCACGGATAGAGAATTGCGCTTGAGTTCTCAGCGTATCTACGCATCTGCTGCGGAACGTGATACGCGACTGTCCGCTGATCGTGAGCGACATGCATTGTCTCGCGAGTCGGAAACGTTTACCGATACAGAATCACGCTTGAGTTCTCAGCGTATTCGCACATCTACTAACAGGTCTTTTGAACCGAATGATGAACGTGATGCACGACTAACTGCTGATCGAGATTATCATACACTAGCGACCCGACCCAGCTTCGCATTGGCCTATAGCCTTCCTCGGTAAATGGACTATCCAACACAAAAATATTTTTTTAATTCGAACCAGTAGATCCTGAGATTAGCGCGTTCAACCAAACAAACAAACAAACTTCAGCTTTATAATATTATGGTATAGATTGTCCCGAACACGCACACAACAAAATATTCATAATCAGTTAGAAAATGACAGAAAAATAATTGCTGGAGTACGGCATGAAGAGACAGAACAAGAGCGCAACGAACGTATGAATTCTGATCGACTTCGACATTCTCTGGACAGAATGTCGATATCATCTGAAGAATCGGATGTGTCTCAAGATATAGCCGTAGGTCATGGCGACCTTCCTTGGGTTGGTAAGGAACGGAGTTCATTTACGTATACTCCTATGATTGACTACGCCACATATTCCGCCATGGGAGGTATGATTCAAAATTGTGCTTTTTGAACGTCTCGAATCATCTCGCGCATCCCGTTGTTTTCCCGTCCCCGGGCTCTTAGAATTCGACATCAGACGTTTTAGATCTTCGATTTTGCCGACCCCGTTGTCGCTGGCATGAGCAACAGGATCGACGTACGAAGTCGCGGGCAGAGGCTAGTATAGGAATATGAAC
The DNA here is from genome assembly GCA_947361185.1 of Charanyca ferruginea. Taxonomy (NCBI): domain Eukaryota; kingdom Metazoa; phylum Arthropoda; class Insecta; order Lepidoptera; family Noctuidae; genus Charanyca; species Charanyca ferruginea. The sequence goes on along the minus strand of OX376058.1, from coordinate 1,615,291 downwards.
GTTACGTACGTTATGTATAAGAACAAACATCGCTCAAGTCTCACTGATGAACATCTCCATTCCATCCTGAAAGTATAACTACCTCAAATATGATCCCTGACATCAATGTCATGTCCCGTCATGACATTAATATCATGACGGTACCTTGTCAATATATATACGAAAACATCATGCATGTTCGTAAAAATCTTCATCTGTTTAGTAAAATAAGTGACAGACATAACTTTAATACTAGAAATAGGAACAAATTATATCAACCAAGTTTCAGATTGTCAAAAGTACATACTTCTTTTATGGGGTATTGTGTAAAATGTTATAATAAAATACCGCTCGATATTTTGCAATTAAATGAAAGGCAATTTAAAACATGCATTAAACGCACACTATGTAGGCAAGCATATTATAAGTTGGAAGATTATATCAATGATAAAAATGCTTGGCATAATGCTGGTCCTGCTCCACAGCCTCTTTAGGGAATTTCTTAATTGCAAGAAAATTATGTTGCTCACCCCTTATTATTGACATGAATAACGTGTACCGTTATTATTATATTTACTTATTATATTTTATCTGTCGAATGACATACTTACATACATTGGAAATTTTAGCTTTGTATAAATTAATAGCATTATTTCAATTAATATGTAAATGTGAGAACTATGGATCCATTTATTTATTCAATGTGTTTGACATAAATGAGCATGGCAGTTGAGAGCATTGTCATGCTCGCTCAAATGTCTCACTGATGGTGGCGTGCGGGTTGGATCATTCGGTTCCCTTCAAAATGGTTGAGCTAAGTGGTGCTGATCCGCGCGTCATGTTCGTGAACGGGCGCTGTCAGTTGAGATTGGTCATCTCTTAACTGCCATGGCTTTTATATTAATTTATTTTTAATTAGAATGTTTTGGATTTCTCTTCACTTACATTGTTTTCACATATAGAAGCAACAAGAATAATGTAGCCTGGATTTTGTAAAAGCTTGATTGAAAAGAGTGTCCGTGGAGTTTCTTGCTCGTTCTTCTCCATAGAGACCTACCCTACGTTTTGGAACGAGCAACTAGCTTCAATTTTATTTTGACTATTCAAAAGTGCCTGCAAATGGTTTAATTGAAATAAATGCTTTGACTTTGAATGAGCTGGTCAAAAACAAGAGACCTACCAACGCCCACGCTGAAAACCAGCGCCATGGTTCGTGCCTTGCTGCGCGGGCCAAGGCATTTATGCTGAGCGTTGGCCGTTTCGCGCGGTGGTGACGCGTGGTTCCGACTAGGGGACTATATTAGTATTTTTATTTTTTTGTAGAATTTAATTGTTTAGTTTAACGCTTGTTATGCATTAAGTGCGTCACTTCCGGGTGAATAAATGGTTTTTCTTTCTTTCTTTCTTTATTTAGGTGTCAGGAAACTCAAGCTTTTAATTTTTAGTATTTTTTTTTGGCTGGCCCGCTAGCGAACCCTAAAATTTATAATTGACCCTTTAGAAAAATGAGTTTGATACCCCTGCTTTAATGCAAGTTTTTCTTTATTTATATTTTTTATTTTAGCTTCGTTCTGAAGATGAAGCTTGGGTGTAATGTTGGTTAAGACCTAGACGAACTAGGATTGCTCCTCCAGTTGAATGCATTCAACTCCCTTCACCTGAACATTTGGATGGTGATCATTCTGTGTTAACGTGTGCTGTATGTAATCAGAGTTTGTCCACCACAACATCAGATGGAGAGTGTAATTCTGACAATATTACCCGTTTTTTGGAGCACCAGAAGGTATATATGAGATAAAATATTTATAGTAACTCGCTTTAAACACTCGCTGTGTCGCTCGGAATCTCGCTGTGTCCTAACTCTTTTTTATTTGTGTTTCTTTTATGCTTGAACATGTTAGGCACAACTTATGTCTGTTGAACTTAAATGTTTAAAATGTATTTGATCAATTCTATTTTGATAACTATGGCCATCTCATGAAATAAATTATTTACAGATGTCATCCATGAATGAAGTTTGTGGAGTTTGATGGCACCAAGTTCGAGATTTGAGCTTACATGTTCCAGAAGGACCGCAAGAAAGACCCCAGCATATTGTGTTATCCAATTACATAAACATATTTTGTATTTATAGTTGCAGTAACAAACATGAATGGTCGGGGTGCAATCAGAAGTTATTGGTTTGTTTGCTTAGTTCGCAATAAGTAAACGTATTGACTTTGACATTGTTGGTATAAGAACCGTGGGATACTGCTCACCTGTGATGAGTAAATTTGGTACTTAAATTATGCTTTCCATGAGAGTATGACCCGTCCTTAGATGAAGTCATATAACGAATAAATAAATTATAAATACAATAAAATAAATGTACCTACAAAACCAAAGCATTGTTTTATTTACCTACACTGCAACCTTCAGAACTGCATCATTATCAAACTGTTGCAATCCGCTGCTGGACATAGGTATCTCATAATGCACCTCACTGACTAAGTAAGATCCTCATCTGAATCTAAATACTTATTTGTAATTAAAACACTACAAAGATAGCAACAAGCAATGTAGAACATTAACTTTATCACCAAAAGAATGTTTATGTGTTGTAACATTCTACATTGATAATTTGGTACACGTACATAACCTTAAAAGTCAAAGTCAAAGCATTTATTTCAATTAAACCATTTACAGGCACTTGAATTGTCGAGGAGTCGGTCAGTTAGTCAGAGAGTTGAAGCTAGTTGCTCGTTCCAAAACGTAGGTAGGTCTATATGGAGAAGAACGAGCAAGAAACTCCACGGACACTCTTTTAAATCAAGTTTTTACAAAGTACTGGTTACATGATTCTTGTTGCTTCTATATGTGAAAACTATGAAGGTAATCTAGCAATACAAAATATAAAAGAAGCAAGATAAAGTCCATGGCAGATAAGAGCTGACCAATCTCTACTGACAGCGCCCGTTCACGAACATGACGCGTGAATCAGCACCATTCTGCTCAACCATTTTGAAGGGATGATCCAACACACGCGCTACCATCAGCGAGACATTTGAGCGAGCATGACAATACTCCCAACCGCTATGTTAATTTTTGTCAAACATAAATATTAATATACTTAGTAAATGGCTCCACGGTATTTATATTTACAAAATTGAAATAATGCTGCTAAATTAAACAAAAGCAAGGTTTCTAATGTATATTATTTTATCATATGAAGTAAAAAAAAAGTAAATAAATTAAAAATATCTAAGTATAATAATAACGATACTCGTTACTCATATCAATAGAAAAAGGGGTAGGAAACATCCTCTTCTTCCAATTTGGAAAATTCCCTAAACTGGCTGTGGAGCAGGACCAGTATTTAGCTAAGCATTTTTATCATTGATGTAAGCTTCATACTTATAATATGCTTGTCTACACAGTGTGCGTTTAATACATGTTTTAAATTGTCTTTCATTTAATTGTAGAACATCAAGTGATATTTTATTATAGCATGTTACACAGTACCGCATAAAAGAAGTAAGTACTTTTGAAAATCTGAAGCTTGGCTGTTCTAATTTGTTCCAATTTCTAGTATAAACATTATGTCAGTAACCTAATTTATTAAAAAGATGAAGATTTTTTCGAACATGCATAATGTTTTCATATATACATCTATACGAACAAACGGCGCAAGAAACCCACAGAAAGTTTATGTTTTAAAACGTCAGAATGTATATTTACAAGGTACCGTCATGATGTTAATCTGTTAAAACAATTCAGTTAGAGATTCGCGTTTACGGAGATTATAGACTACTCTGACAGCCCGCCTTTGCAGAATAAAAATAGAATCCATATCTGCAGCACGTTGCCATAGCAACATACCGTAAGACATGATACTATGAAAATAGATAAAATATACTAGCCTAGTGGTATTTACGTCTGTCAAATGCCGGATCTTTCAAATGACAGCGTCAGCGGCTGAACTTAACCGCCCTGCAAGAGATGTTAATTGAGGACCCCACTGTAGCTTGGAATCAAGCGTAATCCCTAGGAAAACAGTCCTTTCGACGAATTCAAGTATGTCTTTATACAATACAACGCGAAGCGAAGCGAATCTTATGCATTTAGTTTTGTTCTCATTTAATACTAAATTATTTACAGTAGGTAAACCAATTATGAGTCTTAAGCATGGGGTCATTTACTCTAAAAATCAATGAAGTATCATCAGCAAATAACAACCATTTGTGGTTGATTTTTCAGTAAATGAGGTAAATCGCTTATATAAACTAAAAAGAGGAACGGACCCAACATTGAACCCTGCGGTAGCCCTAATTTTACTTTTAAGCCCGATGAATTTACACTATTTATTTGAACTTGCTGCAGTCTATCCCTCAAATATGATTTTACTAAGCTAAGCGCTTGTTTACCCATTCCGTAATGCTCAAGGTTTAAGAGCAGTGTTTCGTTATTTACACAATCAAATGCTTTGTAGAGGTCGCAAAAAATCAAAAAATGCAATCGCCGGATTTGAAAAGTGGTATGATCTTGCTGTACTTAATTAAATCCGGGAAAACCCTTTGGTCTACAAACACAAATTAAAAATGAAAGCTAAATAGGGTGCCACTATCTCAATAACTGGTTTACAAACATTAGTAGACATCCCCCATAAATTTTCAGTAACCTTGATCTTGAATTGTATAAAAGTCTTTATAATGATCGCAGGGTTTACATGTTTTAATTTAAATTCCATGGGGCAGCTGGAATATTCGAACTAAGTAAATAAAAAACAAGTGAAGGCGAGAAATCTAAAGTTTTAGTAGTTTTAATAGGAACATTGGTAAAGAATGTTGCAAATTCTTGCGCAACTTCTATACTAGTACTTATGGACCACTGGAAGTCTCCAGAGTGTAATCAGAATTTTCCAAATTGTCTTAATTTTATCATCAGCTGATTTTACTTTATTGCTAATGTATAACGCTTTAGCTGCCTTACAAGCATTTTTAAAAGTTTTAGAATAAATAGTAACATACTTATTAAACGTCAGTGTTAATATAAGGCTTATATAAGTCTTATATAAGGCTTATATAAGGCTTATATAAGGCTTATATAAGGTTTATATAAGGCCTATTATAAGGCTTATTAAACGTCAGTGTTAACATAAAAAAAATATATATATATATCGACTCATGCGTAGAATAAAGTCCGATCTGCAGGATTTTGTTCTGCTGGATTGATGGTTTTCAGTAGAGCTTAGAGAAGTTGTAAACTTGTGTAAGTCTTAAACGACTTGACACCTAGATTTTTTGGTATGTTGTAACAACACCCAAGTCTAGTTAAATGCTATTTAGTGTATATTTCTTATCCTTTTATTTCACGAGATAGTGGGTTCCATATCAACATAGAACATTTTATGGCGGAAGAGCGGGGGTCCGTAGTGAACATTATACGTTGTTCTACGGAGACATTTGAATTAAGTGACGTTCTATATCACTATGGGTCATTTTTTGTTGGAATTACCCAGCCATTATGAGTCCTTTGTGAATATCTAAACAAAATATTTAAATATTATGTTAGTCATATTATGACTACTTTCCTATATAACTAAATAAAAAATTAAAATATTAATTAAAATGGTTCATTAATTTAAAAAAATCACAAAATAGATAAGTAAACCATTAGATGGCATCACTTTGAACAGCAGTTAGGTACGGACTTAAGATTAGCATAGTCTTAAACTTACAGATCTATGTACCTAATAGAACAATGCAGGAGACGTGCATCAGAAATATTATAAACTTCGCATTAGTTATAAAATCAACAATAACATTTTTTTTAAATAACATTCTTTCTATAATTTTAGATTTTTATTTCAAAAGTATTGTGACCTAGACCGTGACTTAACAACAATTTATAAAAAATTATAATTAATTAATAGTTAAAACTTAAAATAGTAATTAAATAGCATATCGTATCACGGCATGGCAGATGATTATCGTATCACATCAAGATAACTAGGTAACCTACACGACTACCATGACATCATCATCATCATCTGCGTTGCCTTTTCCCAACTACATTGTGGCCGGCTTCCAGTCTAACCGGATGCAGCTGAATACCACTGCTTTACATGGAGCGACTGCCTATCGGACCTCCACAACCTAGTTACTGGGTAACACGATACTCCTTGATAAGACTGATTATCAGACTTTCTGGCTTCTGACTACCCATAACGACTGGCAAAGATCTACTACTGACAGCCGAGACCAACGGACACGAATACCATGACACGGACTTAAAACCAGTCTTAAACTTATTAATATACGTAGGAACGTAAATATTTATCATAACAACAGGAAATACGTATATAAAGATATTTAAACGTCGCACTAATTACTCAATTCGAAATAAATCATATAACAACCACTCTTCTTTATAATATTAGGGGTTAAAGTATGAAATTGCCGATTTCTACTGCAAAATAATTAAAATTAGTTTGTTTGCAAGACAACATATTGATTTAATCAAAATATTTGCTTTAATTATCTATACATTATTGCCATCAAGTCGGAAGTTTCTTTAAGAATTTGCGATAGAACTCTGAAGATCTACATTCGACAAACTGTGAAAGCATTTTGTACTGCCTCCTAGGAAGATTTTTTATACCACTTAGATTGTCCAAATCACGCAAAAAAAATGTAGTCAGTTAGAACAAGGTATGGCGAGTACGGAGGATGAAGTATGGTTTCTAACTGCAGCTTCTGTAGAGTTGCAACGGTGTCCCGTGCTGTATGAGGTCTTGGGTTATCATAGAGCAATAATGGTGAAGATCGATTCACAAGTCGGGGCTGTTTCACTGCCCGTTTCGATATTATTGTTCGAAGTTTGGCACAGTAAACATCTGCTGATATTGCTTGACCAGACCTGAGAGAGCTATAGTGAATAACACTATGAAGAGACCATCAAACTGTTACCATATTCTTTTTATTGGTAGACTTTGCTTTAGGGCACTTGCGTTTGGCCTGGGGTCAACCATTGCATTTTTCGCTTACGGTTATCGTAAAGAATCCACTTTTGGTCACATGTCACAATTCGATCCAATATTCCTTCATTCCTGTACCGATTCAACAAAGCAGCGCAAGTTTCAACACGCGTTTGTTTCTGCAGATCAGTCTAATCATGAGGCACCCATTTTTCATTTTTTTTATCTTATTGATTTGATGCAAATGGGTCAATGTTGTAGGTAAGGTAACGTTAAAAAAATTTGCTTATTCCTGGGTAGTTTGACTCGGATCGGCTTCCATTCCACCATTTCTTTCAATTCAGCGTTATTCACCTGTGTGGTCGGGCTTCCAAGTAGTTCGTTCTTCAAGTCGAAGTTTCCATTACGAAAACGTTTAAACCAATGACGGTTTCGAAATAACCGGGGTAGATCTGCCTTGAGACTTTGAATTTTAGAAACTGGAAGGCACTTCTAAAGCCTTGAGACTTTGAATTTTAGAAACTGGAAGGCACTTCCAAAGAAATTGTACAAGAGTAATTGCAGTAAACCTCCTCGGCAGAGGGATCAGGCATGACATTCGGTATTGAGCTGTTGCAGCTAATTTCTTTGGTCCCACTATCATTATGCAGAACTTCTACCCATATATCAGCTAGTTTCTGACAGATTTTTTCTGCATCAGGAGGCAAAGGTGAAGCTTGCTATGTCATGCCGTTGTCAGCAACATTCACTACTGATAAAAAAATGTATAGTTATTATTATAAGTATTTATAAAATACTACTTTATTATAATGTATATTGCAAAGACAAATGTACCTAACTGTTATTTTAACAAATTTTATATTAAAATCTTTATAATCAACGATATTTTTAAATGAAAAACGTCCTAACTGATTCCATTATCCCAGTAACAACGTCCCATCTTAATATCGAACCTCACAGATTCCGTAGAAAAATGTCCTATATTCACATGAAACGCTTAGAAGTTTAATAATGTTCGTATAAAATCGTACTAATATTTCATAAGACTCCTCATTTTTACTCCTTAATAATACAGAATGAATGATTTCCCTGTGAATATGCATTACGCTAATCATATTTTCGCAGTAAAAATGCGTTTCTATACCTCTCCGTAAAAAAACGTCATATATCTAAATAGATCGCCCACAACTGTTTACTGAGATAAAAAAGCAATATAGACAATGTTTATTAATTTAAGAACTTAAAAGTGTGTATCGTGAAATAATACAACTGAAATTGTTAACTTACCGGCTTAATTTACATTTTTCTTCAGATAAACAGCAGGAAAATTAAAATATGATGAACTAAGTTCAGGCCTTTTTGCAACTTCTTTAAGCATATCCAACATTTTCCGTGATCATGACATCTCTAAAAATATGTTTATTCATGAAAGCGCTTGATAAATATTTTTTTTCTTCAAAGCGAAAAAAAGCTAATTGCATGACACAAAATCGCCCACCTTCCAACAAACAGCGGCCGTAGTGACGAACGGACGGGCCGCCTGCGCCGACACCGCCCCCCGCGCGCCGTCGCTTGATCACTCCGTGCGTTTTTATGCGGAGCTAATGTCAGATTGAACGTTATTCGATTTTATATCTCGGAAACTAAAAAAGATACGAAAATTCTAAAAACATACGTCTGTAGAGTTCGTATTCCTTATCTCGTCGAGCTATTAAACGCGTTTTTGCTCTATGATCACATCAGACTCTGTTCTACGGATAGGTCGATATATATAAGGCTTAAGGCCATACAGCTCAAAAAGTCTTTCCCTACTTTTCCTGATACCTTTAGTTGCCCAGTCACTAAATTAAAACTTAGGGCATATAGTTTTAATTTTTTTCCTAAAAATATTCTGAAACTCAGTTTGCACAACTGAGAAGAATTATTTATACAAAATATTACCATTATTCATACTAAGGTCCTGAACGAGTAACTTACTTATTAAAGTCTTGTTAAAATCTAAATTGCCAGATGTGTGTGATGGTCTTGACTGTATCTGTATTTTTTGCAAGGGTATCCTGGATTCAAAAGCAACGGTTATAAAAAAAATAACACTGGTTATAACTTTGACGCCCAAATTTCTAAAAAATTAAGAATTTAAAAAAGGCTTGTCTATCGTATTATCTACCAATTTAAACAAAAAATATCCTAAAACATGAAATTTTATTAGCGGTACAAAATTTCCATACAAGCTTGGCGATCACCTTTGACAAATATGTTGTCTTTGTCCTTGTCTTACCGAACGGTGCGATAAAGATCATCCATTATTAGTATAATAAAAATATTGACGGTAACAACAAAGTTGTGTACATCAGTATCATCCCAATATAATCTTTAATGTCCTTTATTTTTATTTCTTTTTATAACTGTATCCGCTGCCGCCCCACAGTGGATTAAAATTATTAGTCCTGAAGTTGTCTTCATACTGGTCTCTAGCTGAATTGTCGTACTGTTGACCTTTCTTCGCTGGATAGCACTTCGGATCCAACCATTTATAGAGGTCTATACCAGGTATCACTTTACAAGGTATTATTTTGTTCCTGGAATGTAAATTAATTTGTAATACAGGTTACTATAGGGATTCGTAGACGAGCATATATAATAAAGTGGATGCCTTCGCTGAGAAATATGGAAGTTTCTTTTGATAACAAAAGTAGTCGACAGTCAAACCGATAACACGGTTTTGTGGGGCTGTTGTTATAATGTAACCTGATCAATTAAGTAAATAAATAAATAATAATAATAATAATGTAGAGATAGCTTTAAAAAAAAAATGTTTTAAATATAGGAGACATCGAATAAACGATGTGTCTCTGAATTCTCTCACTTCACGTACAAAAGAGACGGGAGGGGAACAATAATATTTAAGAATATATCACCACTTACTTCTTGCTGGCATTAAGCAGAGCCTTGGGTTGTATCTCTTCTACACCATCACCGTTGTCACACATCAGTCGAGCTACACTGGTACTTCTTACTTCGTTTAATTGAGCTGTTGAATGTATTAATTTGGGAAATGTATAATGTATTTAAGATTTATAACGATTTGTGGGTATTCACGTATGGTCCTAATTATCCATGATTGATTTAGTCATCATTATGTCTTATCAGTCTGGAAACATTCACTCCTAGGTCTCCAATAGGAATGGGAAGAGCTCATAAAGAGCATGACTTGCATGTGGTGCTTGGTGTTATTGTGAGGGAATTCTAAAGTAGGTACTTACGCAGAGTCAATGCAGCGTGCGAGTATCCGCTTTCAAAGAAGAACCTGTCAGACTTCCTCCAGTTGACCAAGTTCTCCACCATAATGCAGAACAGTGTCGGCCCCACCCAGGCGCCATGCAGCAGTCTCTCACTATAGATTGCTACCATCAGCTCCATATCATCGACCTCGTCGTCGTATATGCGACGAAGTTGTTCCACTTTCTGGAGACAAAGGCAAGATTACAGAAGTAATAAAACGACTAAAATATGGTTTATTAAGGGAGAAATGTGACCGTAGTACTAGAGTCAAAAGCTTGGTAAAAAAACAAAGGACGATCAGATAAAAGGCGTATAAGTTCTTTACGTCAGGATATATAGTATCTTCGAAGTCTTTGAACTTGTGAGCCACCGGCAAGCCGCATATCTTCCTGTACTCGTTGTACGGAGGTAGGCCTTGATCACGTCCCCTCATAATGTCAACGGCGCCGATATCTGACGAGGCCTGTAGCTCTCCCAAAACTCGCTCCGCCATCTGTATTAGAAAAATATGTGTAATCTATCATGAATATTATCATTATAATGAATTAAATGTCATAGTCCTTTTTTGTGAATTTAGAATGACTCTATGGCGGGACATAGCAGGCTTTGTTGCAATTAACATCCTATGATCCACAGCAAATGATTTTAATTTGATTTTATGAATCTGTAGTAAGCGCTCCCTGCTAGATTGAGGTAGGTGTTTACTCACATCTGGTTCAAGGGTGTAATCAAACTTGGCGGCTCTTTGCCTGAAGGCTCCTTGTGTGAGGTCAGCCTCAGTGTTGTTCACCTCGAGGATGCCACTCCTTAACTCGTCGTCTACTGTGGTGCGAGTGCCGAGGTATTTACCCTTGCGGCTGTAGAGGCTGAAAGAATAACGTTAACTCTTGCAGACGGCCAACAGATTCCCATTAGGAATTACTTTTATGGAAATTTTGATAGTTCATAAAAGAACATCACAACACAAAATAATCATGCTCATAATATACACCATTAGAGTATATTGAAAGAAACAAATAGCATATAGCATAGGCTTCTCTAGTGACAATATTGCAGGAAAACAGTATTACCATTATTTCTACTAACCACTTATTGTTGTTTCTGAACGGCTTAAAGGGACGAGAAGAGTTACGACAGTAACAATTTTCTATCGGGTCATTTGCCCTGTTTGCCAACCTATCACTGTACAGTATGATAAACTTACTCAGTTCTTCCATCCTGGAAGGTGTGGAACCAGCGAGTCCCAACCACGTACTCATGGTAGACCCCCGGCTTGTACCGCTCGTCAAAGTCGTTGACGTATCCATTCGTATCGTATATTACACCTGTCTCCAGGGCATTCTTTGGACCTGGGTCGTGGAAATTAGGTATTAGTTTTTAAAGAATTAACTTCCCCTACCGACTGCACGCTCCTAAAGTGGTTAAAAAAGGCAAAGCAAATAAATATTGGAAATATTTTTATGATGACAGATCACCATGTCAATGCTATTTTAAAACTATTACAAACATAACTTAAACAAGATAATCAGAACTTGGTGGATAGAAATCTGTGTGTAGTTTGGTTTTCGAAAACATCATACAATCTATACTTACTACTTGTGTCAAGAAAGTACCGGGAATTATTCAATAAAAAACAAAATATGTATTAAATATCTAAATTGATAGTATCACCTTCAGAGTAGGGCCCTTTCGTAATAATACACTAACGCCAACGAATAGCCCAATAATCATAAGAGTTTTAGACGCATTTTTTGGAATCTACTTCAGTACCTACTTGCCGCGAATTTTGTTTTACGTCAGCTTTTTTTCAGTTAGACGGCGCCATTCCGAATCTTGTTGACTAGTTTGCATGTTAAACTCGTAAACTCATGTCTCGTCACCAGTAAAATGCGTTTTATGAATGTTGGGTCGGAATTGACTCTTTCTAACACGTCTTCAACAACCTTTAAGCGTTTAAGATTTTGTAGACGATTCAAATCTTTCGATACTAGTCGTTTAAAACGGTACGAATTAATTCTTGAGACGCAGAAATTTCAGCAGCTATGTTTCCCAGATTAGAACGACGACTTTCAGTCACCATTTCCTTTATTATAGCGATGTTAGTTCAGTGAAAGACGTTGATGGCCGACCTGAACGAGGAATTTTACACCATTTCTCGACCACATTCAAATACATTATACCTACAACTCACACGCACATGTTTTTGATAAAGTCGATTCACTGAAAACCTTATGTAACATTTTAAGTGCTTCTGCACACGAAATTCTATTTGCAAACAACCAACAAGCAAACATTTAAGACGAATTATCTGTTCGATATTTTTAATTATAGTATTTTTACTACACGCAAAACACGTTTGAAATGATCTGACAAAAAGGTGCACTGTGAACAAACAGAATGACCAATGACGATCGAACACCGCGTGAATAAAGAGGACTGTTGTGCCAACTTAGCGTCAAAAAGAATCTAGACAAACCCTTTACATGAGCTTTTTAAATGATTCACTCCGGGTACTTTCTTGACAGAATGTATACTTTCTGTACATCCAATGCAGTAATGAGGGTGTAACGGTATATGAAGGTATATATCTAGTTATATGAACCTACTAAGACCTATCCGCCTGACCGCCCCTATGACCCTAAGGCCTAAAAGCTCTATAGCCCTAACCTGTCAAATACCTAGGACGTGATAAATAAATGTAATAAATAAGTTCAAGATGTCTGCACCACTTTCAAATATAATTTATGTTGATTATGCTGTCTTCTATCTTTTTGTACAGACCTATTTCTATTTGTGATTTTTTTGGTTTACTAATGTTTGCCATAATTTAAAATGCAATAATTTATATATACCATACTTGTGTTTGCCATAATGTCATTAGAAATTCCGCTTCAGGTGCCATAATAGTGTCACAGTTCTGACCTAATCTGACCTAGGCATTTCGACTATGACTAACTGTATATTGTCTAAAGATTGTTTGTTAATCATTTCATCAAATCATTTGATAACAGACCAAATGTCTTAATTACATTTTTTTTGTACGAAACAATAAACGTTTCCAAATTACATTAAATGTTGCTGTCAAGTATCGACTACTAATGTGTTATTTATAGAAACTATGACTATAACACATGTTATTATGAAAACTTATTTATGGCAAATAAAAGTTATGACTAATAAGTAGATATGACAAGCGTTATTATTATAAAATAATAATAGTGCAAGTAAATATTATGAGGGGGTCGATTATGGAAAACAATAACATTACAAATTATTTTATGAAGAACAAGACAATACCGAATTTATTTGGCCTTTATTTTTTATATCTACTCATATAATGTAACTTTTGTATCTAATTGTGAGTATTCCGAAATAAATAAAATCACACAGATTTCGTGAAGCTCTTACCCAAGATTTCCGCCATCAGCTCATAATACAGCATGTACTGCCACTGCGCTATATTGATCTGGCGAGCAGTCTCGAACAGCTTCTGGTCATCCCAGCATGGGTTGACCTGTGCCAGCTGGCGGGCCAGTCGGTTGTGCTCGCGGTAGAACCACATCGCAGGCAGGTAGATACCCGATAATACATTCCCATCATAGAAGTCACCTGGTTCAAGAAGAAAGACAAACATGTAATAGGATAAGTGAAGTTACCGGCTTGCCTTTCTAAGAATTTAACAATGATGCATGACTGTAGGAATAAATTTAAATTTCCTTACCATAAATTACAGATTATTATTAAATTAGTCTACAGATACAATTTCCTACTTAATTTGTGGAATACTGGTGCCTAAACTAAGTTTTATTCAAAACCTGTAAGTCAGGTCACACATTTTAAGTATTGTACCGGAATCATTCATCAATCATCATCATCTTTGTTTAAAATCACATAGTATTAATGAATTCATTATTATTTAAATTTTTCATTATTTTAAATATATGGAATACTCCATATATTTAAAATAATGAAAAATTTAACAAATATTAGACTTTTATTTAGGAAATATGCAAAGGATGTGTGAAAGTGTAGGGTGTGTGTATGAGTTTGAGGAAGTGTGGGTATGTGTATGTGGGAGTATGTGTGTATGTATGAAGTTGTGTGTATCCTTTTGGGAACACAAAATTATAATATGGTGGTGAGATCTTCAGTTTGGGCAAAGTGCAAGGAAAACAGCCATTCAAACAATGTTTTTTTTAAAGTAGTTTTACTTAGGATATGTGTTGAAAGTAGGTTATTCAGTTTGTTGTATAGGAAGAAGTGTTATGACTATGACTAATTCTGTCTGGTCTTTAAGTAACTTTTGAGATCCACTTACCAAACTCATAGCAGGCGTTCTCAATAGGTCTTCTATTGTTAACACAAACTAGTGAGGTACCGGGTGGACGCTCCACGCCATCTTTGTTATCAGACTTCAGTAGACCTCCTTGGTACGTCCTGATTTGCGTCTCCCGAAGGTCGGAGAAGCCGTACACTATGGAAAGATCTTGTAGTGGAGTTGGTAGGTTGTACTGAAAAAAAAAAATGTTTTAAGGTGCTGATGGATAATTAATTATAATAGGAATTCTTAATCCTAATGTGCATAAATCAAAAATATTATTCAATAAGAATGACGCGTAACGTTGTGTGAAACCCTGTTAAGGCTGCTCTCTCGAAAAGAGCTTGAAAGAAGCATGCAGATGAAGCAACTTTTCGTCGGCATTTACAGAGAAATTACATCTGAAAAAATTTGTTAGTAATCTACATGATAAGATACGTAATTTGGTTTAGCCACAATTTTTCTATCGGTACACACATAAGAAAAAAAAAATGTCAAATCACCTCCAAATCATTAAGATGAAACCATTTTACTCCTTAATTTCTTATCCAAAGAGTATAAAAAAAAATTACTTCTGCTTTGCAATACAAAGGAAAATGATTTGGTTTTCTTACTTTTTACAAATATGTATTATTTATATAACAATAAATTAAAAATTAGTTCGATTAAAGACTGCGTCTACATCACCCCCGCACTCGGCCACAATTTCAGTGTGGGCCAAATGCTCAAGGTTATTGGCATGCCTTATGAGAGCGGTCCGGTCCAAGTCATGCGTTGCAAGGGAGGCGCGGAATGGCACGGTGACACTTTACTTGGATCAAAGTTCATTCACCCTAGCGCAGAAATTTTCAACCTACTTGCAATAGTAAGAAACACATCCTGTTACTTGTGTTTAAGTAAGAAACGGCTCGGCTCGGTTTACGTAAACATTATTAACAGGATGTTTCATAATTCTTATGCATTATTTATTTTCCTTTGTACCTATTATTTTAAGTGATATAAACAATTTTTAATGGTATCTGGAGGTGTGTTATGTCGTGTACATCGAGTGGACCACCTATGCAAGGCGATTAAAACGCCACGGTGATTTACAATCTGTCAAAGAATCATGGCGAGCTCCATACATTCAAATGTTTGAAAAAAAAATTAGAGGGTTTAAAACATTTTCCAATGTGAAGAATATATTACCTGGAGGATTGATATAGTTAGCATATTTTAAAACCCCCGCATAATTAAAATATTACAAAATGAAAATAATCCTTTATCGTTTCATCGCAATGCCCATTTTGTGTTTATAAAAAAAAAAGTGACAAGCGACTTTAACAGATCTATAAAATTGGCAGACAAGTGATGTGACAAGTGTCTGGAAAAAAATAATCATTATTTATGATATTATTTCCCATAAAACAATGCAATTTCAGTGTAAGAACTGTGAAACGGCGGCTGTCAGTGTCACTGTTACTGTCAGTCACCGTTTCGTTCCAAAATAATGAGCTTTTCGTTGTACTATTCACTTTTTTATTTGCGGGGTTTTAAAAATTTTGTAAATGCCTGAAGATACTCTTTAGGTACCCAAGAATATAAGAATTAGAATTTCAACTTCTCTAAACATCTTAATTTTTTTGTACAAATCCTGCCATGATTTTCTTTCTTTGATAGATTTTCAGCCTCATTTCCAAAGTTTAAAGTTCGTATTCAATTGGGAAAATTTTACAGTTTGGTATGCCTTGATGTGCTGACGTCTGTACATCGTTTCAACTAACAGACACTATCATCGACTAAAAATTCTTACCCTTTCAGCCGGCAGTGTGTTGGGTATGCAGCCCATCTCCTGATACGTAGAGAACCTGGTGAGGTTCATGCATCTGATACCGGTTCGCCGAAGGTAGGGGTCATCCTGTGGCACGGGGATGGGGATGCAAAGGGGATTGACGCGGTTAGGTGTATTGCCAAGACAGCAGTCACTGGCGACCGCATAGCGAACTGACAAAAAAAAAATGTCGTTGAATGGCAACCATCATAACATCTGCAATACTGAAGGCATCGAAAGTGTGTTACATAATTTAATTAGGACTTAATTGATGATAATGCAGAATCGGTGGTTTTGAACGAGCGGTGTAATGTTGGTCAACTTATAGCGGCAAGACCGGGCAGTCATCAGAATGAATAAACAACTGTATTGTTACTATACCTTTTACCTACTGTATCTTGTTACTTTATTATTTGTATTGTGTTTTCTTTATGTAGTGTGTAATTGTTTATACGGTCTTGTATATCCCAATGTAATGGAAAGGCCAAAATCCTGACGATGTATTTTATACCGCTCGGCACTCACTAATATATATGTAGGATCAGGATCCTACATATATATTTTTAAATAGCCTATGTTGTCCCACTGCTGGGCAAAGGCCGTCCAGGTCATCTTGCTAGCTCTTCCCGGGCGGTCCTCGGGCACCCATTGCGTGGAGACTTTCGCCCAGCGGTCACTCAGCATTAACAAAAAAAAACGTGATATCATTTATCTGTTTGCAGATGTGTTGACTGATTGCTCACCAACTTACGTAAAACTGTCAAGTCGGCAATATCCACGGTGGAGAAAACGATCATATGTGTTGCTAGGGTGTTGAATTCGTGGTCTTCTGGGAAGCCATCGCTCATGATCTTGGTCCGCAGCAGACGCGCTGATGGTAGCTCCGAACCGTTCATTGCAGGTCGCAAACTGTTGCCTGAAATGAGTAGTGTTTGAATCGTCCTTAATTTGGAATTGTTTTATATAATACAAGAGTGAACTCTAACGTTTTATATGGTTAATTATTTTCATTCTATTATAATTGTCGTTTATTTATAATATAGGTACCTACTTCGTTCAGTTCTTGTATTAGTTAAAAAATTACAATTTTGACAGCCTTCAGCACCAACTTACCGAGTCCAAACTTAGCGGGTCTCATTCTCAGCAGGGGAGTGGGTGAACCGCCGCGAGAGGGGTACTTAGGGTTGACGCACGTGCCGTCGATGCGGCGCCCCTCGTGAGGGTTGCACGGCTCCACCTTCACCGTGCATGGTCTGATTTAAAAAGAAATAAAGAAGTAAAAAAGTGAAGACGTAAAGAAGTAAAGAAGTAAAAAAGTAAGAAGTAAAGAAGTAAAGAAGTAAAGAAGTAAAGAAGTAAAGAAGTAAAGAAGTAAAGAAGTAAAGAAGTAAAGTAGTAAAGAAGTAAAGAAGTAAAGAAGTGAAGAAGTAAAGAAGTAAAGAAGTAAAGAAGTAAAGAAGTAAAGAAGTAAAGAAGTAAAGAAGTAAAGAAGTAAAGAAGTAAAGAAGTAAATAAGTAAAGAAGTAAAGAAATTAGAGAAAATTCCGAAATCGCTATTTGTCTTATGCAAATAAATGGAGAAGAGTCAACTGTTATTATTACCTACTATTCAAATAGTATTAGTAGTGTTAGTATAGAGCTTAGCACGGTATATGTTTTTTTCGTCATACAAGCACACACTCAGCTGAAAATTACTAAAAAAAATGTAAGAATATTTGAATCCCGCGGGCCACCTTTAGTTGGAAGGTTAAAGAAATACCTTTAAAAGAATACTTACCCGGTCAAATTCAGGCTTTCCAGCTGTTTTCCCCGGTCATCATTTATTGGTTTACCAAAATAAGCATCGTAGATCACTTGGGACACCACAAAATGAGCGAGGAACAGATAACACGCGAATTTGACGATCATTGCGGACGACGGGCGCAATTTGTATAATTGTATTTCTTGTAAACTGATGCATTTATTTATGCTGTTCGGTTAAGTACTAGTAATTTGTATTAATTAATCATTGCTTAGGATAGCTACATTTTGAGTTAATTATGTATGTATTCATCTGTCGTGTCGTAGTGGTACAGTGGTTAAAACCCCCGCCTCTAATGCGCGACGTTGTGGGTTTGCATTCGGGCACGAGAAAGCTGCAGCTATGTTGCAGTTTTAATCATTAAGATATAGGTACACACAATTTGACAACATGGTTGGCGCAGTGGTTGAACGATGGACTGCTGCGTTGCGTGTCGCGGGTTCGTTTCCCGTACGGAACAAATATTTGTATGGCCTACAGATAGTTTTCCGGGTCTGGCTGTTTGTGTACGTCAGTTTATGTGTTTGTAAACGCACCCACGCACGACACAGGAGTAATTCCTAGTGTGAGGCAACGTTTTTCTAAACAAAAATAAAAAATAAAAAAAAACCTGTCACGAGGTGTTGATGATTACGAAAATCAGTTTTTTTATTATTTTGTCCTAAGGTGCGTACAGATGTTATGTAACTTGTGATTTATAACACGTCCTAATTATGTATGTTAGTTCAGTCTCCACAGTACTGAAACATGTTATATTTCAACGTTTTATTACATGTAATCTATACTAATATTATAAAGCTGAAGAGTTTGTTTGTTTGTTTGGTTGAACGCGCTAATCTCAGGATCTACGGGTTCGAATTGAAAAATTCTTTTTGTGTTGGATACTCCATTTATCGAGGAAGGCTATAGGCCCATGCGAAGCCGGGTCGGGTTGCTAGTCTTATATAATCTGTACGCACCATCACTATATTTGGTGGAATGATACAACGTGTCATTCTTGAGGTATTTTTCGATACTGTTGAAATTTTATTCAAATTCATTCTTAGCTAACGTCTTCTGTCTATCAACTATCAATCACCTACGGTCGGGTAGCAGCGGCTTTCTTTTACAGTCAACAGCAAAAGTAGATGATCAAAATCAGAAATTCAATACTAATTTACTAACACTAATTCATATAATTTATTACTACTTAGTTTATTTATTAAAAGTATGTGATTGTCACACACATACTTTTGAATCACTTCGACGACACACAGTTCTGACTCGAACTCCGTTCATTAGTTTTGAATTTCTGATTTTGATCATCGAGTTTTGCTGTTGACTGTACTACCTAACTGCGATCCCCAAGACGGCTGCCAAGCGTAGGGATTTCGACAAATATGGGGGAGGCCCACAGATAGTGGACGTCTGCACGCGTCATGTTCGTGAACGGGCGCTGTCAGTAGAGATTGGTCAACTCTTAACTGCCATGGTTTATATCTTGATTATTTTTTATATTTTGTATTTCTAGATTACCTTCATTGTTTTCACATATAGAAGCAACAAGAATAATGTAAGCAGTATTTTGTAAAAACCTGATTTTAAAAGAGTGTCCGTGGAGTTTCTTGCTCGAAACGAGCAACTAGCTTCAACTTTCTGACTAACTGAACGACCCCTTGACTAGGTATTCAAAAGTGCCTGTAAATTGTTTAATTGAAATAAATGCTTTGACTTTGACTTTCACTTTGATGATGATTTCGCTTTACATATAGATTGGATCATTCATTTCACATAACAAAGATCCGGCTGCTAAAAAAAAACCGAAAAGATTCTGCACGAACGACAAACCAAACTCAGAAATTTACGCTCCACAGCCACGTTTGTAACCGCTAAACCACTTTAAGTTCAGCATAATAGTTCCATCCTAGCGAAATCGATTAACTAAATCGCATGTGCACCAAGCAAATGTTAATCGTCAGTAATTATTAATAATCATGGCCGTCCGTTTTCCAGTGGAATTAAAATCACTAATTTCTCTTTTATCAAACAACTGTTAGAGATTTCCGTTTCTAAGCAATTATCGATGCAAATGTCTTATATCATTTATTTGCCAAAAAACATAGGAATGCTAGGAATGTGAACTAACATGTTTTGTTAAATAGATATACCGTTTTTTTTAATCCGCTACACACTAACCTAACAAGAAGAAATACATGAGATGTACTGTTGATGTGCTGTTTAAATAAAACGTACATTTTGTATTCAAGCCATTGTAAATATTTTGTGGGTCCTTACTAAGACCTCCACTTACTTACTTGTAAAATTAAAATTAAATAAATAAGTTAAGACAGCACAAAATAACGTAGTATTAACATGTTTTGATGTTTATAAAGGCGATGTATTTAGCCTGTGTAACAAAATATCTCCCGACTTGTGAACAAATAGAATAAGATCATTTGTAAGCAGATTGTATATAATTATGTATTAATAAAGACCTTTAAAAATCAAATCAATCAATACATGAGATACATTATCACTAGGAGGATACTCATTAAATAAAATAAAAAACCATGTGTCGATTATTTCACTCCAAAACATATTTTAATCAATAGGCACACATGAATCTACCATTCTTACAAAGTTAGCCGGACATGACTTCACCTGCAATACAGAACCAGAAATTATAAATAGGTCTTCAGAGCTATCTATCACTGTCACTCCCATATCTTCAGTAGTGGACGGAAAACACATAGTTATACCACACCCGCGACACTTCATAGAAACAAAACGATATAATTACCTACACTAATACTAAAATAATAGACTATACAGATACGTGCGTGAGTGTGCGTGTCTACGCGCCGCGCGAACAAAAACGCAGTTTCCAGAGCTAGTCGTTCGATGCGGGGAGAGGTGAGGTACAGTTTCAGAGGGAGCCGGAGCGTGTCGCTACTGTACGGTAGTACTAATACTTATACTGTGGTTATACTGACTGCTTGGTAGTCAAGTAAATCTTCATTGTCAGTTAAAGTCAAGAGTGGTCTGTTGCGTGCCTGCCTGACTGTAGGACTGTGATGAAATGGTTTGATGACGATGGTTTGTGTAGTTTATATTTACAGGAACTTAACATAAATACTAATTTACTAGCTGACCCGACAGACGTTGTCCTGTCCCGATCTACCTACGTACCTGCCTATTTACCTACACCTACCCTACACCTAAAATTGTGCCACGATGACACAAATACGGAATAAAAATGATCTTAAGTGTTAAGCCAGATGTATGCCCAACTAATTTCTTCAGCCGTGTAAGCGTGAAAAAGTAACAAAAACTATTGACCCTTATGAACATCAAGCATCAATGAAGCACAACTCACGAGCATACGAGTATATAGTTCCGTGTCCGAATTGGACCTGTAGAAGTTATAATGTTTTCTAGAAAATAATCTTTGAAGCAATACGGTCATAAGAAGATGGCGGTGTGACACACCACCAAAGTAAGTAGAAAGTATACCATATTTATAAACATCTGGTATACTTTTAGGTATTACAAAACCTTTCGGTTGATCAGTTTTGATTGCTTTTAGGGCAAAATAAAAAATAAAAAAAGGTTATTAGTAGGTACTTAGTTATATTTCAATATGCACAATAAAATATATCATTTACTCTAGCTCCATTAGGACTTAAGTTCCCAGGAACAGTTCGTTGCATCTGACACCAGAACACTACAGTTTTATGTTTATCACTGAAAGGAACACGACCTTCATATATTTTTGTTCATGAACCGCACACGAGAAAACTATATTTTTAATAAATCATCCATCCTTGGTTGGCGATCTCTGGATGACGCCTACATTCGGCAGTGGACGGCAACAGGCTGATATGATGATGATACTTAGTTGATTTAAGTTGCAAACTAAACAGTATTATAAAAGGTAGGTCCGTCAAGCAATCTATACTAATATTATAAAGCTGAAGAGTTTGTTTGTTTGGTTGAACGCACTAATCTCAGGGTTGAACGCGCTAATCTCATGATCTACTGGTTCGAATTGAAAAAATCTTTTTGTAATGGATAGTCTATTTATCGAGGAAAGCTATAGGGTCGCTAGTGTTATATAGAAAAGTAACCAAACAGTGCGCACAGAGTTTTTAATGTTCATACATACAACTTCCATCAGGATATCTCACACGACCGTCTGTACAATAATCCCCTGACCCTACAGAATGTGAAATTTGAGGTGGTTCTCCTAGTCGTTGAAACTCTTCCTCGTCATATTCTAACCCTTCCACCTGCTGTACCCACACTTGTACTTTTCCGTGTTTATGTGTTTGTTCTCCAAAATCAATAGCAGTAGCCTTTGGTAGTTGGAATCCTTCAGCGTTTTCTTCCAATTCAGTCACCTGCACATGGTCTACCGTTACTTTAGCACCTCCTGGGTAGATCACATAGTAAGAATAAGAATGCGCCAGATCGAATACTACAACACAAACTAATACTACAGCCAGATATCTCATGTTGAGTGTTTCTAGTGTTACTATAAGATATTTAAGGTCGAGTACTGCATTTTATACTTATTGATCAATGGAATACACACATAGACATTCGTTCAAGGCTAGTTTTTTAGAAGAAGACTATATTTTCTGTATTTTTTAATGTTCCGTTGAATTTAAATTAGTTGCACCTTGTATGGATAGTTAATTTTGGTATTGTAGGTTTTGCAGACGGCCACCTTGTGTATAAATCATCTCTCACAGAACCGGTCCATACCAGCAAAACTTACGATTGTCAAGGTCACGACAACAATAACATCATTATCTTGAGTGCAAATCAACAATGTAATAAGTGTTTTATTTTTTAAAAGCTCGTTGGTTTCATGGTGTTAAGAACATTCAATCACTTCTGACTTGATTGTTTGTGGGGTGGAAATGAAAACATTAAAATATGTGTATTTATTTTAGTTACTATTACTTTAATCGACAGAAAAACAGCCATAATTTATGCTAGATCCATCAAGATAGTAGACCAGCGCGTTTTAGAAGGACCCTAGTTAATTAGTCGCAATTGTAACTGGCAGGTTTTCAAAAGTTCTTCAAGTATGAGGTTGAACCTATTCAGGTTCAACCTCCAGACAGGTTTTTTATTTACTTGTTCACGTATTTCACGTACTCCACTGGGGTACCTCACAAATTAACAGAACGGTAGCCCAAACACTAGACCACATTAAACTAACATCACAGTTAACAGTGTCATGTTGACTGTTTCATTGATTACTACGAGATATTTGATGAGGAACATGACCTTTATAGATTTTGTTAATAAAGAAACTAGTTTTGGAATAAATCATTCTTAAGATGATGAATCCATAACAGGTCAACTGATTAATTAGCAGACACAATAGTTAAACATGATGTAAAAGAAATATTAATTTGTGTACCCACGAACTTTCAATGCAGGCATTAAAAAAGGTAATTCTGTCAAGTAGAATTGTTATGGCTGGACTATTGTCACCATCAATACAATGGTGACAATAGTCCTACATTATTTCACAGAAAAGCAGCTAAACAATATGCGTTTACTTTTTAATCTTCTGTTAAACAACTTCCATCAGGAGTTCTTACACGATCGTCCGGACAATGCTCTCCCTGTATTCCATAGCTACCCCCTGCAGGTGGTTTCTCTCGTTGCAGTTCTGCCAGGTTAGTCGATACCGAAAAATGTGCTTCTCCGTGGTCACTCGTTGGCCATTTCGTTTGTTTCTCAAGATTTATGTTGGCAGCTTTTGGAAGTTGAAGTTCTCCAGCGTCATTGTCCAATCCAGTCACCTCTACCTTATCTACCCTCAGTTTTGCACCGCCTTGGTGCGGCACATTGTTTGAGTGCGTTAAATTGATCCCTCCGACACAAACTAATATTACAGTTAAGTATGTCATGTTGACTGATTCTTGTATCTCAATGAGATATTTGATAATAAATGCAAGATTTTATAGTTTTCTATCGACAGACGCACACATGGAAGTTCTTTTTAAATTAATAACTTTATATAATTGTGTAGGTATTATGTATGTTGTGGTATGCATGTTTTGTGTATGTTTTATTGTGACATTTCCTTGTTATCTAAAATATTATGTTGATTTTAAATTTGTTGTGCCTTGTTTGCGAACTTCTTTAAGGTTAGTTTTATAGACGGCCGCCAGGTTTATAAACTATGCGTCATCACTCACAGAACCGATATTTACTAGAACAGTTTCCGATACTGTCTACGAGTTTCAAGGTCGCCACTTCAATCTTACTGTCAGATAATGATAGAAACAATTGATTTATCAACCGGTTTGTAACGTCGCGCCGTTGGAATGTAACCTTTAGGGTAGTTAAAGTTTGAATTTTGTTTGTATGGAGAAGACAAAACATGTTTTTTTGGCAAGTAAGTTCCCTTTAGTTGGCACCAAAGATTCTCTTCGGTTGGCACGAACTGACGACACGGTTGGCGCAGGGTTTGAGCGATCGACTGCTGTGCTGCGTGTCGCGGGTTCGTTTCCCGCACGGAACAAATATTTGTATGGCCTACAGATAGTTGTTCCGGGTCTGGCTGTTTGTGTATGTGAGTTTATATGTTTGTAAACGCACCCACGACACAGGAGTAATTCCTAGTGTGGGGCAAAGTTTTTAAAAACAGTAAGACAAAAACAGTAAGACTGACTGTCCACCTGCTCTATTGAGTCTAACTGACTTTGTATTTTTTAATGAATTTCCATTATTTCTTCAAGGAATCATTCAAGTCGATTCGATAACAGATGGACAGAGTAAATGGAAGGTTACATGTTTGATATAAGTGATTCTTTTCATACTTATTTTTAATTCTAACCAAATAAAAAGGACGTGGTTCCACCTCAGATCATAAATGTTGTTTTTAGATTGAGAGGTGGTTTTTTTGTATGTTCTGAATTGAATTATTTTGGTTTTGTTACTTGATCTGAGGGTTCCACTAGATTCACGCAATTAAAAGGAATTCAATGATCACCTTATTGAACTGTCACTGTCATAACACAAGCTGACTTTTATTTTACTGCACATTTTTTAGGGGTGGAAATTGGTACTCGTGAATATTATCAATTTTACAATCTTTTACTTACTTTCACCCGTTGTCTGTCATGGAATCTTGCAAGTTAAATTTGAGAGACTCCCCGGTTTTCGATCGAGCTGAAATTTTGCAAGAATATGTATATCGCGTGACAATGCAATAATATGATGGACATGGATCTGATCTGCTGGAAGGTGGTCATAGAAACTCTGTAATGTAACGACACAACCCCGTCGACTTTGGACTCATTTGATAAGTCTTGACGAGTACTTTGTCTTTACATGGTATTCACGGTCTGATGATGCAGCTGGAAGGTGGTCATAGGAACTCTGTTATAAAACAACGTGACCCCATCTAGTATGGGCTCATATGATTCGTCTTGACGAGTACTTTGTCTTTACATGGTATTCAGGGTCTGATGTTGAAGCTAAAAGGTGGCCATAGGAAGTCCGTAATAAAACGACACATTCCCATCGAGTTTCGGCTCGTTTGATTCGTCTTGAAAAGTACTTTGGTCCTAGATAATATCCATATGCAACCCCATCAGATTTGGGAAAATTAGTTCGTCCTATTTGTTATGAATATGAATTCTATTTGATTAGATGGATGCCCCAATGCCAAGGTGAGCACGGTGAACCCGTATAAACATATTATATCACTAACGTTGCGCTTTAGGGTACTTGGGCGAACCTTGTTGTACCTACTGTAGCCTTTATCCCCTTACAATGTACGGGCTACGAAAAAACGCCGTTGTAAATCTCGAATCATGAATACCAAAAAGATAAAAATAAAACTTTTGTAAAAACAACCTTTTATTGTTATTAAAAAAGAACTAAAAAGTATAAAATGATTTAGTTCTGAAAAGAAATATACCATTTCATAACTCAAACTCAAACTCAAATCATTTATTTCAAATAAACCATTTACAGGCACTTTTGAATTGTCAAGGAGTCAGTCAGTCAAAAAGTTGCAGCTAGTTGCTCGTTCCAAACAGTAGGTTTCTATGTAGAAGAACGAGCAAGAAACTCCATGAACACTCTTTTAAAATCAATAGAATATTACAAATTTAGGTTACATCATTCATGTTGAATCTAGAGGTACAATGTGAGAACAATGTAACAAGTTGTGCACGTTAAAAGAGGTCTAGTGGCAATGAAATTAAACAATTCAAAATAAATTTAAAATAACCGAGGCAGCTAAGAGATGACCAGTCTCAACTGACGGCGCCCGTTCACGAACATGACGCACGGATCGGCAACATTTAGTTCAACCATTTTGAAGGGAACCAAATGATCCAACACATGCGCCACCATCAGCGAGGCATTCAAGTGAGCATGACAAACATAGGTACGGTCACCAAAGGAGATAAGTATCCATGGCGCCGGAAACAGTTGGAGTTTACTAAGAAACCGATAGGTTTTTATGAATAAAATAAAATACAATTTGTAGAGAATAAACAGTTCAATGATTTAATAAAATTTCATTTGAAAGCCCCCATTGGTTTCTAAGAAATCTTCAACTATTCCCGACGACATGGATACTTATCTCTTTTGCGTACTGTACATATATAGTATATCCCATTTTTTAGAGTAAAAGCGCGTTACACCTTCTTTATTTATCTTGCCGCTAAAATGTAACACGCTTTTATTTAAAAAAAAATAGGATATAATGTATGTACCTATAAAATGATATATTTCCTATCAGAACTAAATTATTTTGATTTAAAATAATTTAATATTAACTTAATTATCTTAAGTGCAAATTAAAAATATAAATATGTTTTTCTAACGACTTTTTATTGTTGCTGTCTCATTAGCCCCGTGAACGCAACCGCCAATGACAAGCATATATTATATGTAGTTTCGTGTCTGAATCGGATTAAAATAAGTGTTTGTGTTTTTTATAAAAAAAATCTCAGCAGCGATTTGGAGTTAGGAAGTTTTGAGGTTAGGTAGGCAGTGCATCGAGAACACAGTATACGATAGTCAAGATCACTATACAGGTTGGGGATGGCAATAGCACAAAAAATGATCATGGTAAGATTTGGTAATTTGGTGTAATAGCCTTTATTGAGCATTAATAATATTAAATTATGACGCCACAAGTTGCCGCTCTTCTCACAAGTTAGAAAACCAATATTTCATATGGTATGTTATTTTGGTTAAATTTATATGCTCTTTAGTATATCTGAACTTTTTTTTGATTTTCGTTTTTAGGATTTATTTGATAGTTTCAAAATATTCTTATGAACTAGTATTACCAGTATTTTAATTTTTTGTCGTATCGTCATCCACAACCTGTATATGAATAAAATAATTATCATAAGTACCTCAAAGAATACTATAACAGCTATAGACTATCAATTTGGAACAATGAATGTTAGACTTAGGTGTGTTTAGAGATATATCTGGAATAGTTACGAAATCTTTAGGGCCTGCGCTGACTGGTGGCACGGCATGGCAAGGGATTTGTATGTGACGAAACACAATATACCTTAACATCATAATATTATAGTTGAAATTTCAAACACGTTCTAACACGCCATCGTATAGCATTTATTTTTTTTTGTAGCTACAACGGTTATCATTGAAATGTTAACTAAAATGTCATGACTTGTAAGGTGTATTTTGCTGCGTTACATAAAAATCCCTTGACGTGCCGTTCCGCTAGTGAGCGTAGTCCGTTAGGCTGATCAGTTTTGATTGTTTGCTGGGTGAAATCAAAAATGTTATTAGGTCTTATTTTTAATGTTCATCAACACAGACACCATTTATTCTACCTCCTTTAGGACAAAAATCTCCTATTAGTGCCCCAATTGAACTTGTGAGGATTTTCGGAGTTTCTCCTAGTCGTTGAAACTCTTCCTCGTCATATTCTAATCCTTCTACCTGCTGTACCCACACTTGTACTTTTCCGTGTTTATGTGTTTGTTCTCCAAAATCAATAGCAGCCTTTGGTAGTTGGAATCCTTCAGCGTTTTCCTCCAGTTCAGTCACCTGCACATGGTCTACCGTTACTTTTGCACCTCCGGGGTAAATCACATAGTAAGAATAAGAATGCGTTAAATTAAATATTACAACACAAATCAATATTACAGCCAAGTATCTCATGTTGAGTGTTTCTAAATGCACTATGTGATATTTGAGGATGAATACTGCATTTTATACTTTTTTATCAATGAAACACAGACATGCATTCATTAATGCAAGGTTATTTATTTGGAAGAAGACTGGATTTTGAATGTGGACTCGTGTATGTGTTTTGTCGTATTTAAATTTGTTGCACCTTGATTGACAACTTTGATAAGGTAAGTTTTACAAGCAGACGGCCGCCTTGGCTAAAAATGATTACTTATCGGAAAACCGGTCCTTGCCGGCAGTTTAGGATTTTTCAATTTACCAAGCTCACGACAGCAAAAATATGACAGCTCTTTACTTTAGACTAACTTGTTGGTTTCGTAGTAACAAGAGCGTTTAATTATGTCTGACTTGTTTGTGTGTGGGGTGGAAATAAAAACATTAAAATGTAGGTACTATTGCTTTAATCATCGCAAACACTGACATCTTTATACTAGGTCCATTAGAACAATAGATCTTCGGAAACCCCCCACACTGATTAGGTTTAGAAGAACCTTTTCCAAGTCCATTAGTCGCATTTATATCTAAGGCGATTCACACACTGCCCCGCCACGCATCATGCAGATTTCTTCGCATATACTTGCCCCGCACCCACACGAGTGGACGCGTGTTTCTCTGCATGTAGGTGCGTGATCTGCAACACCGCGCGGGAATACGTTTTCTGTGTGTTGTACTACGCGTGTTTCAATACAAAGAGAGATACTTTCAAGCAACGTAAGAACACGCACTCCCGGACCCCGCTGCTCCGATGCTCGATGCGGGGCAGTGTGCGAATCGCGTAATAGGTATTGATAAATCCTTCTGATGGTTGAACCTCATAATAACACATAGGCTACAATTTATAATGATTTTATGTAATTTTGGTCATAATATAACGATACGTGTCAATTAAGTCGGAAAAAAAGACTTCCATCTGAGATCTATCTTGGCGTGCGCTGCCTTAACCAATGGAGTTACATAAAGATGATGTACCGCAGGATTGTTTGTCTTAAGTAGGCGAAATAAAAGTCCGCGACAGCATATATCTACATTTTATGTGCAAGCCAGTACGACCAAAATTGTGAACCATAAATTTAATTAAATTTGGTACTATTTTACAATGCACATATTAGTATATAATTATATTTCTTGCATTAAGTATTTAATGTAGATATACTTTGTCTTTCACACTAAGTAATTTGGCCGAATAGTTTAAAAGTTATCACGTTAAGATTGACTTGAACGGAGCGCCTAACGGCGGCCGGCGGCGGGCAGACGTCATTGATGGTTGTGTTCTGTATGCATTTTTATTTTCATGTCATTTATCCTAGATAGCAATTAATTACTTTTTATTTTTACATTAAAAAAAAAAGTATTCAAAAAAATGTCGCGTAACTTAATGTGCCAGACCAAATTCTACGCGAGCGAAGCCGCGGGCAAAAGCTAGTAAGTCATAATACTGCTAGTTACTACTGTGTGAGTTCGAATCTCTGAAGTGATGATTCTTTTTGCGATTCAAAATTTTACGCAAAAGCAATTCCTTTATATTTATAATTATCATAAGTACCTCAAAGAATTCTATAACAGCTATAGACTATCAATTAGGAACAATGAATGTTAGACTTAGGTGTGTTTAGAGATATATCTGGAATAGTTACGAAATCTTTAGGGCCTGCGCTGACTGGTGGCACGGCATGGCAAGGGATTTTTATGTGACGAAACACAATATACCTTAACATCATAATATTATAGTTAAAATTTCAAACACGTTCTAACACGCCATCGTATAGCATTTAATTTTTTTTGTAGCTACAACGGTTATCATTGAAATGTTAACTAAAATGTCATGACTTGTAAGGAGTATTTTGCTGCGTTACATAAAAATCCCTTGACGTGCAGTTTTGATTGTTTGCTGGGTGAAATCAAAAATGTTATTAGGTCTTAGCATATTTTTAATGTTCATCAACACAGTCATCATTTATTCTAGCTCCATTAGGACAAAAGACTCCTTCGAATGCCCTAATTTCAGAATTGGGAGTTTCTCCTAGTCGTTGAAACTCTGCCCCATCATATTCTAATCCTTCCACCTGCTGTACCCACACTTGTACTTTTTCGTGTTTATGTGTTTGTTCTCCAAAATCAATAGCAGTAGCCTTTAGTAGTTGGAATCCTTCAGCGTTTTCCTCCAGTTCAGTCACCTGCACATGGTCTACCGTTACTTTTGCACCTCCAGGGTAGATCACATAGTAAGAATAAGAATGCGCTAGATCGAATACTACAACACAAACTAGTACTACAGCCAAGTATCTCATGTTGAGTGTTTTTGCGTCAATACGAGTATTTGAACATAAATGCTGCATTTTATACTTTTTTATCAATGAAACACAGATGTGCATTCATTAATTCAAGGTTATTTATTTGGAAGAAGACTATGATTATTGATATGACACCCACACAATCACCCATACTACACATCTACTAACATCTGTCTCGCATAGGTAAATAACCTAGATTTAAAGCAAAATAAATTAAAACTATGAAATGTCTTAAGATTTCTTATTACATTCTGTCAGTTTAATAAGTACATAATTTAAGAAATGAAAATGTAAAGGGGTGGATCCTGGTGTCCTGAAACACAGGCCGCGAGCCTAGCTTAGGCACCAGTCTCCTACAATATATACGTACTTACCTGAATTGTGTGTAATTATCTGAACAATTTTAATTGATGTATATTGTGGTGAGCAAATAAAGTTGATTGATTGATTGATTGATGATTGACTAGAATGTGGACTTTTGTGTGTATTTTGTATTTAAATTTGTTGCACCTTGATTGACAACTTTGATAAGGTAAGTTTTACAAGCAGACGGCCGCCTTGGCTAAAAATGATTACTTACCGCAAAACCGGTCCTTGCCAGCATTTTAGGATTTTTCAATTTGCCAAGCTCACGACAGCAAAAATATGACAGCT
This sequence comes from Charanyca ferruginea, assembly GCA_947361185.1. Classification (NCBI taxonomy): domain Eukaryota; kingdom Metazoa; phylum Arthropoda; class Insecta; order Lepidoptera; family Noctuidae; genus Charanyca; species Charanyca ferruginea. Next base: position 1,584,004 of record OX376058.1, on the reverse strand, counting down.
CTTTACTTTAGACTAACTTGTTGGTTTCTTAGTGACAAGAGCGTTTAATCATTCCTAACTTGTTTGTTTGTGGGATGGAAATAAAAACACTAAAAAGTACGTACTATTGCTTTAATCATCGCAAACACTGACATCTTTATACTAGGTCCATTAGAACAATAGATCTTCGGAAACCCCCCACACTGATTAGGTTTAGAAGAACCTTTTCCAAGTCCATTAGTCGCATTTATATCCAAGGCGATTCACACACTGCCCCGCCACGCATCATGCAGATTTCTTCGCATATACTTGCCCCGCACCCACACGAGTGGACGCGTGTTTCTCTGCATGTAGGTGCGTGATCTGCAACACCGCGCGGTTATAATACGTTTTCTGTGTGTTGTACTACGCGTGTTTCAATACAAAGAGAGATACTTTCAAGCAACGTAAGAACACGCACTCCCGGACCCCGCTGCTCCGATGCTCGATGCGGGGCAGTGTGCGAATCGCGTAATAGGTTTTGATAAATCCTTCTGATGGTTGAACCTATTCACCATATTCATTCATTTCTATCACGTGCATTTTCTGTACCCACACTTGTACACCCATGGGGTACTTCACATATTAACATTAAGACACTTGAACATAAACTAACACCACAGTTAACAGTATCATGTGGACTGTTTCATTTATCACTACGAGATATTTAATGAGAAACATTACCTTATAAATGTCATGATTTTATTGCGCACACACGTTTTTATTATGTAAGGAAACTTGTTTCAGAATAAGTAATCTTTAGTTGGTTTGGTTTATCGTCCTTCTGAGTACCATAACAACGACTGAGTTCGCTAACATGCATCGGCCAAGCACAGCGATTACGGCTAAACCCTCCCTTGGGGGAGACCCACGCCCAGCAGTGGGCGTTTAAACGTTGGCATGATGATGATGATGATTTGGTTTAAGTTGTGAACTAAACCAGTATTTGAGTGACCGCTAACTTTCCTTGCGCACAATTTAAAAATAATGGTTCAATCATGTAGTAAACTTGTTATGGCTGGAATAATTTTGTTGACGGTGACAATAATTCTACATTGTTTTATAGAAAAGCAGTCAAGTAGTGTGCACATTGTTTTTAATCTTCTGTTACACAACTTCCGTCAGGAGCTCTTACACGACCGCCAGAACAATAGCTCCCTTCAAATGATCCATAAGTTCCTCCCTGACGTTGATTTCCTACACTGGGCCGAAAATCATAAAAAGGTCTTTCTAGTCCATCAATCAATTCTCTATCATCTACCTTTTGTACCCACTCCTGCACTCTTGTGCCATGACCCCTCGGCCGCGTCGCTTGATGTCTAACATCCGCAAGTGGGTAGTGTTCAGGAGCCCCATAAGTATCAAAATGAGGTGGAACCTCTCCAATATTCCTGTGAGTAACAGATATAGGTTGAACTTCTTCACCATTTTCGTTCACTTCTATCACGTGCACTTTCTGTACCCACACTTGTACACCACTGGGGTATCTCACATATTGACAGTACGTTACATCTAATACTAGACCACAAACTAATACTACAAATGTTAATCGTGTCATGTTGACTGTTTATTATATAACTATGAGATATTTAATGATGAGCACGGCCTTTATATATTTTCGTTCTTAAAACCTACACTTATCTTTTTTTATATAAGGAAACTTGATTTTTGAACGAGGCATCTATAATTGGTTTAGGTTGTAAACCAATGAATTAATAAAAAGCGGTTGTTCCGTCAAACAGTAGGCTGGTTTTGGCTGAAATAGTTGTGTTGATAGTAACAATGATCATACATTGTTTTAAAGAAAAGCAGTCATAGTTTTTAATCTTCGCCTACACAACTTCCACCGGGGACTCTTACACCACCGTCAGGACAGTAATCCCCCGACGCTACCGCATTTCCAACTTTAAGTGGTTCTCCTAGTCGTTGAAACTCTGCCTCATCATATTCTAACCCTTCCACCTGCTGTACCCTTACTTGTACTTTTCCACGTGTATGTATCAGTTTTCCAAAATCACTAACAACAGCTTTTGGAAGTTGAAATCTTTCAGCGTTTTCCTCCAGTTCAGTCACCTGCACATTGTCTACCGTTACTTTTGCACCTCCGGGGTAAATCACATAGTAAGAATAAGAATGCGCTAGATCGAATACTACAACACAAACTAAAAAAACCAAGTATATCATGCTAAGTATTTCTAGTGTCACTATGAGCTATTTCACGTTAAACGCGGCCTTTTATGTTTTTTTTTCAATGGAGCGCACACATACGTTGATACGTCGATGTTGATGATATTTAGGAAACTAGATTTTAAATGCCGGTTCTTCTTTTAATTTTCATATATTGCGTTGAATTAAGTTCTAAGGCCTTGTTTGGGATGTTAATTATAATAGTTTTACAACCGGTTGTCGTGTTTATGCAGGCAATGGTACAGGGTACATGGGTCATGTGTGCCTAGTGTTATTAGACTTTCTTTTTAGATTCTTTATTGATTTACAAGGGATTTTTGTACATAAAATGACGATGACAACCCCATCGTACCTTATACTAAAGCTTCCTCTAATAATTTACTTCTAACATTAAACCTTAATTAAATTCAAATGAGTATAGCATTTTAGCTGCATCTGAATTCGGTTCAGCTAAAATGCTATGAAAGTCACCAACATGCATATAATTTAAATTACATTGTCTAACCATTTGCTCTCTTTTATTAACCGACTTAAAAAAGGAGGAGGTTATCAATTCGAATGTTTGTTTTTTTTTATGTACGTTCGGCCATAACTCAGTCATATATAGACGGATTTGCAAAATTCTTTTTTTATTCGAAAGGGGTTTATTCCGAAGTGGTCCCATATAAATTTCATCGAAATTGGCTCAGCGCTTTTCGAAAAAATCAACAATATCCTAGAAAATTACATGATGATGTTTTAGTTTCTTCAATCTTAGGAGGACTTTCAATCTCTGATATTACTGTGTCGCCGTGTCTTGATGGATTTGAATGTTAAGGCGATACTAAAAAGCGTAAAATAAAAACTTTTTTCAATAAAAAACATCCGCCTTCAAAAACTAAAAAGTGATAAATAACTTCAGAACAGAACACACATTAATTTAGTTTCGGAAATCGGTGGCGATGAATTGGTTCTGTTTGTTGTTTTGTATTGCCACCGATTTCCGAAACTAAAGTAATGTGTGGTCTGTTCTGAAGTTATTTATCACTTTTTAGTTTTTGAAGGCGGGTTTTTTTTTTGAAAAAAGTTTTTTTTGCATTGTGTTATTAGACTTATTCGTTAAAAATGTGGTGGCGGTAGTAAGTCGTCAGTTTGACATATTTGTACTAATTATATATATTTTTTTATATTATATATTTTTTTGAATATTATAAATGCGACAGTAATTCTGTCTGTTACGTTTTTACAACAAAACAGCTGCACCGATGTTGATGAAATTTGGTATGAAGATAGCTTAAACCCTGGGGAAGGATATAGGCTACTTTTAATTCACAATTTTGTCTGCATCCGCGATAACCGACATTCACGCGGAGGAAATCGCGGGCAAAAGCTAGTCTGATATAATTAAATGTTACATGGTAAAGTTATATCACATTGACAACAGATCACCATGCCGCTGCATACCGCAAATATTCTAATCAATCAAAATTGACGACAAATATAGTTGTATACTAAATTGTCATAAATCTGTGCCTCAACCTATTTTCATATACACAAATATTTATCTCATTGTTACCAGTTTCTTGATATACAAAAATATTATTAATCAGTAAAGCTATGAATATTTTTAAATAGATACATTACTTCTGGACGTAAAAGCGAAAACATCAATCTATTGTCAAGTTACATTGCTTTAGTTTCTTTTTTACAATCGTTGCCAATTCTTGTACCTAAACTCGGACACTGCTCTCCCTGTATTCCATAGCTACTGGTACAATTCTCCCAGGTTCGTAGAAAATAAGTTGAATTGAGTTCTTCTCCGTCATCGTCATCCTCCAGTTCAGACATCGCTACCTTATTTACCCACAGTGTTGCACCGCCGCCGGGATACGGCAAATTGTTGGAATGCGTTAAATCATCACTAGGACATTAGTTTGTTAATATGAACTTTCATATTAACTGATTCTAGTGTCTCAATGAGATCATCATCATCATCATCTCAACCTTAAGACGCCCACTTTTGGGCAAAGGTCTCCCGCAAGGAGGGGTTCAGTCGTAATCACCCTGCTTGGCCGATCGTCGATACATGTTGGCGATCGCAGTAGGTGTTTTGGTACTCAGAAGGACGCTGCTTCCCATCTTTTGGTCAATATCCCTCTGCCGCTTTTTACGACACCAGGTAAAAATGGAGTGGGAGTGGTGCTCAATGGAATATTCGATAATGAATGCTAGATTTTATTCTTTATTATTGACAGACGCATACATTTTTTATTAACACTTTCACTGTCCTCGAAGCAGACACAATAGTAAAGTTAAATAACCTGAACCGTATGTGGCTCATGGGATAGGGAAAGGGTTAAATTATTTACTTTTTTTATGTAGCTTGTTTTGTTGTATAGATAATATGTTTGTTATTATAATGATATGCACGTTTGCTATTTTTCGGGTTCCGTACCTCAAAAGAATAAAAAGGGAACCCTTATAGGATCACTTTGTTGTCCGTCTGTCTGTCTGTCAAGACCCTTTATCTCGGGAACCCGTGGAGGTATCGAGTTGAAATTAAAATCATATACTCAAGTCTGCGGTCCCTTGGTGCTGTAAAAAATCAACCCTCTATGTTATCGTGAAAAAGAGATACGGCCGTTTATGTCGCAAAAAATGCGATTATAATATTAAGTAGATTCAAGTATGGATAGTAGGTATGGATTAGTATAGAAGTATGGATATGTATGTACCTACAAATATGTACGGAACCTTCGGTGTGCGAGTCCGAGTCGCACTTGTCCGGTTTTTTTATTTTGAATTTTCTCGTATTCTAAAAATATTATGATGATTTTAAATTAGTTCTGCCTTGTTTGCGAATTTCTTTAAGGTTAATTTTGTAGACGGCCGCCAGTTTTATAAATTATGCATCATCACATTTTTCGATATTGTCTATGAGTGTCAAGGTCACCACAACAATCATATTGTTAGATAATAAAATTATGAATAATATGAATGTAATAAATATATATTCATCTGCCGGTTTGTAACACTTGTGGAATTTAACCTTTATGTTCAATTTAGATTTTTGTTTGTTTGGTAAAAATAAAACATCAGGGGCTCGTAGGTAAGTAGAAGTTGTACAGCTACAGATCGATCGGTATAGTAAAACTACGCTGGCTGCTGTCGGTCTGTGGATGTGTGATCATTAATATATACTTATCTATACTTATAATTATTATCTATAAATGTATGTATTTACAAAAAAAAAATGTATTTGTGTATGTATCTGCTGCTGTCTGACACCCATAGTACAGGGTCTCCCTAGTTTGGGGTCAGATGGCCGTGTGTGAAAATGTCCCCACATATTATTTTTTTTTTTTTTGCGACAACTTGCACGTTTCTTAGCTTTTGGCTAGTTTTAAGCCACATCAACGAGCCCAAGCCAAGTCAATGTAGCGTGTGGTGAATTTTTACGTTAAAGAGGGGTGATGTAGAGAGACGTCGTTTTCGTCATTTTGCATGAACTTTCGTACAATTCTGCAGGTGTTCAAAATTGCGGCTTTTTGAAGTGTAATGTAGATTGAGTCTTTCATATCTATTAATTATTATTATTATATTTTATATACTTTATGTATCTCGGGACCCAGAGGTCCTGGGCCTTTGTAAGGCGTACGAGGAGCCGAAGCCAACTCGCAGAGGCCCCTTAGGTAGCTTTATATGAAATAAGACATCAACCGACGATTATCCCTGTATGCACTATGCAAGTGCACCCAAGGACAACCCCGGTTGGTGCAGGACTATTACAGGACATGGAAACTAACAGTATTAGACTATGGGTATGGGTTGCTAAAGTGATTTGGTTACCTGGAACTATGAAGTGACTATGGCCCCTGCCGAATCAATGTTTGTTGGATAAAATAGCAGGGGGTGACTTGCACACTCACTAAATGGGCCCCCTGAAACATTCGCTAGCACGAAGTGACGTAGCGACAAGGGGGCAACATATCTTGAGGTGCTAGAGGAGTGGAGAGGTATTCCACGGCTATCAGGACAATCCCGGAAGTACGGTCAAGATCCCTACCAGCGTCTTACTGGAATACTTCCTTACCCCAAGCACGAATGCTCTCGCGAGTTTCCACTCTAACCGGCCAATTAAGGCAAGATAGAGGTGGGAGCTCCGTTCCTCATCTCTGGCTTGCCCTTATTGAAAGGCAAGCCAGAGATGAGGAACAAGACTTCTCCCGGGAGATCAGGTCCGTGGGGTCGCTACTGCCCAACAGCTCGCCACAAGCTGCCCTGCGGGTTTATTATTATTATTATTATTATTATATTATAAAGCTGAAGAGTTTGTTTGTTTGGTTGAACGCGCTAATCTCAGGATCTTCTGGTTCGAATTGAAAAATTCTTTTTGTGTTGGATAGTCCATTTACCGAGGAAGGCTATAGGCCCATGCGAAGCCGGGTCGGGTCGCTTGTTTTATAATAATCGTTTTTTCCGTGTTCCGGAAAGAACGTTAAGCCGTTTGTCAAACTCAAACTCAAACTCAAAATCATTTATTTCAATTAAACCATTTACAGGTACTTTTGAATTGTCAGAGTCAGTCAGTCACAAAGTTGAAGCTAGTTGCTCGATCCAAACAGTAGGTTTCTATGGAGAAGAACCAGCAAGAAACTCCATGAACACTCTTTTAAAATCAGTTAAATTTTACAAATTTAGGTTACATCATTCATGTTGAATCTAAGGGTACAATGTGAGAACAATGTAACGTCTTGCATGTTAAAAGAGGTCTAGAGAAAAATATAGTTATAATAACAATTCAAACCAAAATTTAAAATAACCGAGGCAGCTAAGAGATGACCAGTCCCAACCGACGGCGTCCGTTCACGAACATGACGCATGGATCGGCACCATTTAGCTCAACCATTTTGAAGGGAACCGAATGATCCAACACATGCGCCACCGGCAGCGAGACATTCAAGTGAGCATGACTCTCCCAGCCGCCAGGGCATATTCAAGTCAATGAGAGGTATACCTCGTAAATGGTAGCTTTAACATAGTGCTCACATGTATGTGCTACGAAAAATTATAACACTAACACTATATAACTGTATATAATACTAACACATTGAGTTTATACAATGCAAAGATAATATAGATCTACATCTTCAGCAGCTCCAAAAATTGTTACAAATGCTAATCAATTAATCTATGAACCCTTATGGCTGTGGAGCTAGACCAGCATCCAGCCAAGCATTTTTATCAGTGATGTAATCACTCAACTTATAATATGCTCGGCTGCATAGTGTGCGTTTAATACAAGACTTAAATTTTGTCTCATTTAGTTGAACAATGTGGGGAGGTATTTTATTGTAACACTTGTCCTTGTCCTTGTCCCAGCTGACATTCGTAAAATCAAAGTCTTATAATTTATTTCAATAAGACCAACGCAAAATACGTGCTGAGACGTGGAGTTGTGGACACCAGCCCGTGATACTACTACTACTACTTCAATTAGACCATTAAGGGCTAATTATACAATAGTTAGATAATTTTTATCTGAGGAATAAAAATGGCGGTTTGACAGCTTATGTATAGAAAATATGTCAAACCGTTATTTTTATTCCTCAGATAAAAGTGCTACTGAAAAACTGACTATTGAAAAATCAGCCCTAAGAGGCACTTTTGAACGTCATAGGTTTTTAAAATTTATTCTAGTTTTCTAACTGCCCCTTTCAAAAGGTTTCATATGGAAAAGAAAGGGCAAAAAACTCCATAGTTACGTTAAAAGAATGTTCACAATTACGATTACGATTGTTACGTGAATACGATGTACATCTTTTACAGTCGGTCCCTTTATACCTACGATCGTTCACGTCTTTACGATAAACAGTTGTTCACAATAGTTAATCTGAAACTTCATCTCTCATTTACACTACCTACTGGTATGTGAGGAGCTCGTGGCTAATCTCGCTCGTGGGTAATGCCGTACAGATCGATAGTTCAAAGGTTAAGGTACGCTTGCCGCGGTCGGTTTGTGGATGGGTGACCATCCATATCACACCAAATTCTCTCCATGCCTCGGAAAACACGTAAAGCCGTTGGTCCCGGCTGTCATTCGTAGATCTTTGACAGTCGTTATGGGTAGTCAGAAGCCAGAAAGTCTGACAACCAGTCCTACCAAGACGTATCGTGTTGCCTAGCAACTGGATTGTGGAGGTCAGATAGGCAATCGTTCCATGTAAAACACAGCTGGATCTGATTAGACTGGAAGCCGATTGCAACATAATTGGGAAAAGACTAGGCAGACGATGACTGGTATGTGAGGACACCGGACGCAGAACTTACAATAAACTGACAGATATGTACTAATATTCTTTTTTCCTCCTCGACCTGTCTTGTTCAACTACTGGGCAAGGCATAGCATTCCATCCTTTCCTTTGAGTTGCCTTCTCTGACCCTGTCTTCCACAAACGTCTCTAAATCATCCCGCAAGCGTTTCCTAGGCCGCCCTCGGGACGAAGCCTATCTTCCGGCACCCACAGCGTGACGACTTTGGTTCATCTATCGTAATGCATTCTACATACATGACCCCCTCAATCCCACTTCAGTCTTGCAGATTTATTTGCCACATCGGGGATTCCTGTTTTTGGGTGTATCTTGGTATTGCGTTTTCGGTGTTTAATACACATGTTACCTACGCTCCATCGCTCTTTGGCAAACCTTAAGTTTGTACTTATAAGACTCAGTCAGATTATAGAGGTAGGTTTATCAGCGCCTTCATAGACCAGTAACTCTTCCAGGCATTCGCGATACGTGTGCCATACGAAGTATTCTAGTATAGAGTTGAAATGTGAGTTTAATATGAAATAATAATAATAATAAATAATAAATATCTTGGGACAACTCACACACGGTCATCTGGTCCCAAGCTAAGCAGAGCTTGTGTTATGGTAACCAGACAACTGATATACATACTTATATAATTTATAAATACATACATATTATAGATAAACACCCAGACACAGAACAAACAATCATGCTCATCACACAAAGTTTGGCCTGGGTGGGAATCGAACCCACGACCTCCGACTTAGCAGTCAGGGTCAGTGACCACTAGACCAACAGGCCCGAATGAAATGAGACTAAAGGGCCAAAAACTGAAATTATGAGGTAAAGCGGAAAGTAGCAGTTCAATCTGACATTCACGAGGATATCTATTTTAAGAGATCGCTCACCAACCGACCTACCCAACTCGACTTGTATATCAATCGATAGACGGATGCATATTTTGACAATAGCTTTGTATATGTATTTTTGTTTATTTATGATATTATTATACACCTACTCAATGTCAATAGGTCGAAACCTTCACCTTTTATAGATTATATATCTAGCAAAAAACGAATTCCTCGGATGAACACAATGATAAAATATTAACAATATGAGTGTTTGGGATGAATATCCAAACGCAATTCGATCGCGTCATCGTAAGCCAATCACGGCACAGCTAAGTGACGCGACAGCTTGTTGTGATTGGCCCGTTTGTTCCTTTCCCCAATACCTCGATCGCTGTACACTTATAAAAAATACATACATTCTTTAACGACCATTGCAACGACAACTTGATTGTTTTCTTTCTAAAAAACTCTATAAAATAGGCCACAAAGTAGTAGCTGGACAAGCAGTTCTATCCCACTGGATCACACATAAACAATGAGTAAAAACAAAATTGATTATTATATTCCTAGAAATGTAATAATGAATCAATTTCTTTTTACTTTGGACTTTACTTAGCAACCCGGCCCGGCTTCGCATGGGCCTATAGCGTTCCTCGACAAACCAACACAACAATAATTTTTCAATTCGAACCAGTAAATCCTGAGATTAGCGCGATGAACCAAACAAACCAACAAACAAACTCTTCAGCTTTATAATATTAGTATAGATTTAAGATTGATACCTAGGATCTCGACTTTTGTTTTCAGGAATTATATTTCCTGAAAATAAAAGTCAATTTTCAAACTTCTGAATATTATCTACACAGCACTAGTACAGTGAATTGGAATCTGTCAGGCTGTGGTAAAAACGAACAAAGGTTTGAAATCACTAGAGGTTAGGTTTTAGAAAGGCTACTTTTTAGAATAGAATGTAATTGTAGCAGTATATCCGTTGTTACTATAGTAGTGAATAGAAAAGGCACTGCATAGGATGATAGTTGAAATATGCTTGTAATACATTTACAATCCTCCACTTTAATGAACAATTCCCTATCGCTTGATCAGGATAGATTGATCATCTTACTAGTAAAAAAGGGGGTAAGTGAAAGCATCAGGGTAGTCTTCGTTGAAAACGGAGACAACCTAGCTTCATTATTCTCGTCGACTGGTCAAAGACCTAGCAGAGGAGTCACAACAGAATACTACGAAGGCAATAATAATTAATTGGTAGAACAGTTAGGGTAAGACATATCATAATCAACATATCATATAAACTAAACATTATGAAATATATCTATTATAAATGTGAAAGTTTGTGAAGATGTTTGGATGTTTGTTACTCAATCACGCGTAAACCGTTGAACAGATTTGGATGAAATTGGCACATAGATAAACCATTTCCTGGATGAACACATAGGATACTTTTTATCCCAAAGAATAAGATTATAAATATGAATGTTAAAATCAAAAGAAAAATATTAGACACTATTAGACTTCCGCTTATAATATTTTATGGATAGGTATACCTTTGATCTTCAGACGGTGATCACAAACACAGTGATCACCAGTGACGACACTGTTGCCTACCCCGTCGAGTCTCTAAATACCTTAGAGTTACGGGTGTGCCTTTCCATAGACTAGAGCTCAAGGTTGGCGTCCAAGTTCTACTGATGCATAACTTTGATGCGCCAAAATTGTGTAATGACACCAGGCTGCGCATTATTGAACTGAGGAGAAATATTATAAAGGCCACTATTCTTACTTAAGCAGCCAAAAGAGAGATGGTTTTGATTTCCCGCATTTCAATAATTCTTAAACATTTTCGCTAAAATTAGCATTCATAATGACATAAATCCCAGGGCCAAACGCTGAAAGTAGCAGGAATTCATAAGGGCACTCCATGTTTTTCACGTGGTCAGCTATTTGGCTGTTTGGGAGTATCAAGTGCCCAAAACTTGCACGTACTTCGGAGTGTGGTACAATGTAGTTCGGAGATCGGTATTTTTGTGTTTTGTAATATCCCTCTAATATTATTAAGCTACGTTGTTTAAGGCATTTTACCAAACGTTTTAAGAGAGTTGTGTCCCTGATCCGCCCCACATGAGGCAGTTCCAACAGCTTCCAGCAGCAACCTTCACCTGTTCGCATGGAAGATGGATCTGAATCTGGATTGCCCAATAATGTGGTACTGGACTAGGCATATTGAGCACTCCGAATCCAAACCTAAATTAAGACTAAGATAATTTGCATGTTTTTACACAATCAAGCATAATCCATTGAACGATTATTTGGATAAAATTGTGTCTTGGGAAAGTTACTTTGTACGCGGGCGAAGCCGCGGGTAGAAGCTAGTGTAAATAAAATACGGAATACAGAAATTCAAAAATAAATATTAATTCATAAATAATAACACAATTTAATAATAACGAAAATTTTTTATATTGTAATATTAATTAATTTTGTAATAATTACCTACACAAACACCAATTAAACTCATCAAATAATTTAAGCCCTCTTCCTCTCTCCTAATTTGGCTGTGCCCGACAGGGTCCATATTGGTCACCTCCTTGTTATACCACCTATTTAATACATATAGAATGCAATAAAGAAATTGAATTTGAAAAGAAATGGGTATCTTAATTGTGAAATACATCGGAAACCACAAACTTTTTCAACACGCGAAGTGTTTGGTAGGCACCCAACGCCCAGGTCAGTGATGATCCTGGTCAAGTTGAGATAGCTGACCTGCACGCGTAGTATGACCACGCTGTCTACGGAAGAATAGACATACTGACAGCAAGAATAGACAAGTCACCACGCTATGTCTACGGAAGAATAGACATACTGACAGCAAGAATAGACAAGTCACCACTCTATGTCTACGGAAGAATATATATATCAATGATAAAAATGCTTGGCATAATGCTGGTCCTGCTCCACAGCCTCTTTAGGGAATTTCTTAATTGCAAGAAAATTAAGTTGCTCACCCCTTAGTATTGACATGAATAACGTGTACCGTTATTATTATATTTACTTATTATATTTATCTGTCGAATGACATACTTACATACATTGGAAATTTTAGCTTTGTATAAATTAATAGCATTATTTCAATTGATATGTAAATGTGAGAACTATGGATCCATTTATTTATTCAATGTGTATGACATAAATGAGCATGGCAGTTGAGAGCATCGTCATGCTCGCTCAAATGTCTCACTGATGGTGGCGTGCGGGTTGGATCATTCGGTTCCCTTCAAAATGGTTGAGCTAAGTGGTGCTGATCCGCGCGTCATGTTCGTGAACGGGCGCTGTCAGTTGAGATTGGTCATCTCTTAACTGCCATGGCTTTTATATTAATTTATTTTTAATTAGAATGTTTTGGATTTCTCTTCACTTACATTGTTTTCACATATAGAAGCAACAAGAATAATGTAGCCTGGATTTTGTAAAAGCTTGATTGAAAAGAGTGTCCGTGGAGTTTCTTGCTCGTTCTTCTCCATAGAGACCTACCCTACGTTTTGGAACGAGCAACTAGCTTCAATTTTATTTTGACTATTCAAAAGCCTGCAAATGGTTTAATTGAAATAAATGCTTTGACTTTGACTTTGAATAGACATACTGACAGCAAGAATAGACACTTCAGCACGCGTAGCATGACCACGCTCGCGTAGCATGACCACGCTATGTCTACGAAAGAATTGACATATTGACAGCAAGAATAGACAACACAACATAACAACATAATAGACATGTCTATTCTTGCTGTCAGTATGTCTATTCTTCCGTAGACATAGCGTGGTCATGCTACGCGTGCTGGGCGTTAAGCAAGTAGGGGTCATCAGCAGGCACAGAAATGGGAACTGCATTCCCATTGCCGAGTTAGGGCGAGAGAGAGACCGGTTAGAAGTGTTGTCAACACAGAGCATGTATCTGTTATATGGTTAGAAGTGCGAATTTAATTCAGATTGTTTTATTAGCCAAATATGATCGTGGTATATTGAATAACTTAAAAACTAAGTACCGTTTTCAAAAACAATAACCACTATAATGTATGGAACATCTTTAATTTGGTTACTGGCACCTTTTAATCAATTTGAACACTTACCATATACATTCACGAAGTAAATATATCGTGCTTACGAATACATACAATTTCAACATTCATATTCTTTCTGTTTTTAAATTAAATGTTAATTTTTCTGATTTGCTAGACAATACAAAGCTTAGTGTGTTTAGCATTTAACTCATTTTTATTGAATCAAGGTTCTTACAAGTCTTCGATATATCAGTTATCGAAGCTTCCATGACACGGGTACTCGTAGCATGGAGAAGTGGTAATTTGTGGAGCATCCGTCCCCGATCAGGGACATGCGGAGGTGCCGAGTTGATGGCAGTTCTTACCTGTCATTCACTGGTCGCAAGGTGTTGCCTGTTTGAAAATTAATAGTCGAAGTTACTATGCTCGTGAGTAATCGAATTGCACTAGTGACGCACTTTCATCATCCTTAGCCTTGAGCCTTGTCCTGCTTCGGGCAGGGTAGGCTCTCCTGGTCCTCTTCTTCTTCTATTGAGCACGGTTTTTTGCTGGTTCGGGTCAACTTCTGCTTCCTTCAGGTATTTCTGGACCATCGTTAATCATCATCATCAATATGTTAAACGAATGACAATGCAATGATGCCACAGTGCTGGTCTGATGATGGTGCCAGAATTTGGAAAATGTTTGTCACTTTTCAATTTATGAATCTGTTTACGGACTGCTTTACCACTTGCAGTTAACTTTGAAATTATATATGAAATTCTCTTCGAGATAATTCCATACAAATTCTGTTCCACTGTGTAATTTATTTAGTGGATATGTAAACAGATCATGGCCTACCTTTTTGCCGCATGCCCTGGGCCTGTAGACAGAATCCCTTTCTGTTAGCGTTAACGCCAACGGAAAAGACATATTGTATGGAGTTGAAGTTTGCTTACCAGATGTCACGTTATGCAAATATGTCAACTACATACAATTTGATTTTTCTGTTGGCGTTAACGCTAACAGAAAAGGGATTATGTCTAGACCCCCTGTTACTTGTACACCTGAGGACCTAGTGACTGCGTCAGCGGATGGCGTTATCATAGCTGAATACTGGGGTAAACATAAAATCTAATAAAAATATATTTGCCATCTATGCCTACGGTAAGAAGACAAAGTGGATATGTGTAAGTAAAGTATCTAATAATGATGATGATAGTAAAGTGCATTCTTAATCATATTTCCCAACAAAATATTAAATTACGGGCAAGGGCGAAAGGTCCTCCAATTCAGTCACCTGCACATGGTCTACCGTTACTTTTGCACCTCCGGGGTAAATCACATAGTAAGAATAAGAATGCGTTAAATTAAATATTACAACACAAATCAATATTACAGCTAAGTATCTCATGTTGAGTGTTTCTAAATGCACTATGTGATATTTGAGGATGAATACTGCATTTTATACTTTTTTATCAATGAAACACAGACATGCATTCATTAATGCAAGGTTATTTATTTGGAAGAAGACTGGATTTTGAATGTGGACTCGTGTATGTATTTTGTCGTATTTAAATTTGTTGCACCTTGATTGACAACTTTGATAAGGTAAGTTTTACAAGCAGACGGCCGCCTTGGCTAAAAATGATTACTTACCGGAAAACCGGTCCTTGACGGCATTTTAGGATTTTTCAATTTACCAAGCTCACGACAGCAAAAATATGACAGCTCTTTACTTTAGACTAACTTGTTGGTTTCTTAGTGACAAGAGCGTTTAATCATGTCTGACTTGTTTGTTTTGGGGTGGAAATAAAAACACTAAAATGTAGGTACTATTGCTTTAATCATCGCAAACACTGACATCTTTATACTAGGTCCATTAGAACAATAGATCTTCGGAAACCCTCCACACTGATTAGGTTTAGAAGAACCTTTCCCAAGTCCATTAGTCGCATTTATATCTAAGGCGATTCACACACTGCCCCGCCACGCAGCGGGGTGCGTGGCGACGCAGTCACGCGCGCAGTTGCGGGAGTGCAGATCTGCACCATTATGTATATTTCTTCGCATACACTTGCCCCGCACCCATACGCGTGGACGCGTGTTTCTCTGCATGTAGGTACGTGATCTGCAACACCGCGCCTGTATGCGTTTTCTGTGTGTTGTACTGCGCGTGTTTCAATACAATGAGAGATACTTTCAAGCAACGTAAGAACACGCACTCCCGGACCCCGCTGCTCCGATGCTCGATGCGGGGCAGTGTGCGAATCGCGTAATAGGTTTTGATAAATCCTTGTGATGGTTGAACCTATTCATCGTATTCATTCACTTCTATCACGTGCACTTTCTGTACCCACACTTGTACACCAATGGGGTACTTCACATTACACTTGAACATAAACTAACACCACAGTTAACAGTATCATGTGGACTGTTTCATTTATCACTACGAGATATTTAATGAGAAACATTACCTTATAAAGGTCATGATTTTGTTGCGCACACAAACACGTTTTTATTATGTAAGGAAACTAGTTTTGGAATAAATAATCTTTACTTGGATTGGTTTATCGTCCTTCTGAGTACCATAACAGCGACTGAGTTCGCTAACATGCATCGGCCAAGCACAGCGATTACGGCTAAACCTTCCCTTGGGGGAGACCCATGCCCAGCAGTGGACGTTTAAACGTTGTCAGGATGATGATGATGATTTGGTTTAAGTTGTGAACTAAACCAGTATTTGAGTGACCGCTAACTTTCCTTGTGCACAATTTAAAAATAATGGTTCAATCAAGTAGTAAACTTGTTATGGCTGGAATAATTTTGTTGACGGTGACAATAATTCTACATTGTTTTATAGAAAAGCAGTCAAGTAGTGTGCACATTGTTTTTAATGTTCTGTTACACAACTTCCGTCAAGAGCTCTTACACGACCGTCAGTACAATGGCTCCCTACAAATGAACCCACACTAGCCGCTCCCTGAGGCTGATTTCCTACACTTGGCTGAAAATCATAAAAAGGATCTTCTAGTCCATCAATCAATTCTCTAACATCTACCTTTTGTACCCACACCTGCACTCTTGTGCCCCTCGGCCGTGTCGCTTGATGTCTAACATTCGCAAGTGGGTAGTTTTCAGGAACCCCATAAGTAGCAAAATGAGGTGGAACCTCTCCAATATTCCTGTGAGTAACAGATATAGGTTGAACTTCTTCACCATTTTCGTTCACTTCTATCACGTGCACTTTCTGTACCCACACTTGTACACCACTGGGGTATCTCACATATCGACAGTACGTTACATCTAACAGTACAGCACAAATTAGTGTTACACTCAAGTATTTCATGATAACCGATTTCCTTAATGCTTTTGACAAAATGATTTAGGTTATTGATACATGTCGCTATTTATATTCCTTTGATGCACATTATAAAAAAATAGAAACTGGATTCAAAGACTGACGCTGTAATTTGGATTTTAATGAATTCAAATTTTGTCGCCAAGTGACCAAAAACCAGTTCAATCCGATAACAGATGGATAGATTGAATTGACGGATGGATATGTATGATATAAGCGGTCCTTTTAAACCTACGATAGTTTACGTCTTTACAAACTGTTGTTCACAATTAATAGTTAATCTGAAACTTCATCTCTCATTTGCTGGTATGTGAGGAGCTCGTGACTAAGTTAATGCCGTACAGTTTGATCGGTCAAAGGTTAAGCTACGCTTGCCGCGTTTGGTCTGTGGATGGGTGACCATCCATATCACATCGAATTCTCTCCATGCCTCGGAAAGCACGTAAAGCCGTTGGTCCCGGCTGTGATTCGTAGATCTTTGGCAGTCGTTATGGGTAGTCAGAAGCCAGAAAATTTGACTATTCAATTTGGTATTCAGCTGCATCCGGTTAGACTGGAAGCCGACCCCAACTAAGTTGGGAAAAGGCTAGGCAGATGATGACTGGTATGTGAGGACACCGGACGCAGAACTTACAATAAACTGACAGATATGTACTAATATTCTTTTTTCCTCCTCGACCTGTCTTGTTCAACTACTGGGCAAGGCATAGCATTCCATCCTTTCCTTTGAGTTGCCTTCTCTGACCCTGTCTTCCACAAACGTCTCTAAATCATCCCGCAAGCGTTTCCTAGGCCTCCCTCGGGACGAAACCTATCTTCCGGCACCCACAGCGTGACGACTTTGGTCCACCTATCGTAATGCATTCTACATACATGACCCCCTCAATCCCACTTCAGTCTTGCAGATTTATTTGCCACATCGGGGATTCCTGTTTTTGGTGTATCTTGGTATTGCGTTTTCGGTGTTTAATACACATGTTACCTACGCTCCATCGCTCTTTGGCAAACCTTAAGTTTGTACTTATAAGACTCAGTCAGATTATAGAGGTAGGTTTATCAGCGCCTTCATAGACCAGTAACTCTTCCAGGCATTCGCGATACGTGTGCCATACGAAGTATTCTAGTATAGAGTTGAAATGTGAGTTTAATATGAAATGAAATGAGACTAAAGGGCCAAAAACTGAAATTATGAGGTAAAGCGGAAAGTAGCAGTTCAATCTGACATTCACGAGGATATCTATTTTAAGAGATCGCTCACCAACCGACCTACCCAACTCGACTTGTATATCAATCGATAGACGGATGCATATTTTGACAATAGCTTTGTATATGTATTTTTGTTTATTTATGATATTATTATACACCTACTCAATGTCAATAGGTCGAAACCTTCACCTTTTATAGATTATATATCTAGCAAAAAACGAATTCCTCGGATGAACACAATGATAAAATATTAACAATATGAGTGTTTGGGATGAATATCCAAACGCAATTCGATCGCGTCATCGTAAGCCAATCACGGCACAGCTAAGTGACGCGACAGCTTGTTGTGATTGGCCCGTTTGTTCCTTTCCCCAATACCTCGATCGCTGTACACTTATAAAAAATACATACATTCTTTAACGACCATTGCAACGACAACTTGATTGTTTTCTTTCTAAAAAACTCTATAAAATAGGCCACAAAGTAGTAGCTGGACAAGCAGTTCTATCCCACTGGATCACACATAAACAATGAGTAAAAACAAAATTGATTATTATATTCCTAGAAATGTAATAATGAATCAATTTCTTTTTACTTTGGACTTTACTTAGCAACCCGGCCCGGCTTCGCATGGGCCTATAGCGTTCCTCGACAAACCAACACAACAATAATTTTTCAATTCGAACCAGTAAATCCTGAGATTAGCGCGATGAACCAAACAAACCAACAAACAAACTCTTCAGCTTTATAATATTAGTATAGATTTAAGATTGATACCTAGGATCTCGACTTTTGTTTTCAGGAATTATATTTCCTGAAAATAAAAGTCAATTTTCAAACTTCTGAATATTATCTACACAGCACTAGTACAGTGAATTGGAATCTGTCAGGCTGTGGTAAAAACGAACAAAGGTTTGAAATCACTAGAGGTTAGGTTTTAGAAAGGCTACTTTTTAGAATAGAATGTAATTGTAGCAGTATATCCGTTGTTACTATAGTAGTGAATAGAAAAGGCACTGCATAGGATGATAGTTGAAATATGCTTGTAATACATTTACAATCCTCCACTTTAATGAACAATTCCCTATCGCTTGATCAGGATAGATTGATCATCTTACTAGTAAAAAAGGGGGTAAGTGAAAGCATCAGGGTAGTCTTCGTTGAAAACGGAGACAACCTAGCTTCATTATTCTCGTCGACTGGTCAAAGACCTAGCAGAGGAGTCACAACAGAATACTACGAAGGCAATAATAATTAATTGGTAGAACAGTTAGGGTAAGACATATCATAATCAACATATCATATAAACTAAACATTATGAAATATATCTATTATAAATGTGAAAGTTTGTGAAGATGTTTGGATGTTTGTTACTCAATCACGCGTAAACCGTTGAACAGATTTGGATGAAATTGGCACATAGATAAACCATTTCCTGGATGAACACATAGGATACTTTTTATCCCAAAGAATAAGATTATAAATATGAATGTTAAAATCAAAAGAAAAATATTAGACACTATTAGACTTCCGCTTATAATATTTTATGGATAGGTATACCTTTGATCTTCAGACGGTGATCACAAACACAGTGATCACCAGTGACGACACTGTTGCCTACCCCGTCGAGTCTCTAAATACCTTAGAGTTACGGGTGTGCCTTTCCATAGACTAGAGCTCAAGGTTGGCGTCCAAGTTCTACTGATGCATAACTTTGATGCGCCAAAATTGTGTAATGACACCAGGCTGCGCATTATTGAACTGAGGAGAAATATTATAAAGGCCACACTATTCTTACTTAAGCAGCCAAAAGAGAGATGGTTTTGATTTCCCGCATTTCAATAATTCTTAAACATTTTCGCTAAAATTAGCATTCATAATGACATAAATCCCAGGGCCAAACGCTGAAAGTAGCAGGAATTCATAAGGGCACTCCATGTTTTTCACGTGGTCAGCTATTTGGCTGTTTGGGAGTATCAAGTGCCCAAAACTTGCACGTACTTCGGAGTGTGGTACAATGTAGTTCGGAGATCGGTATTTTTGTGTTTTGTAATATCCCTCTAATATTATTAAGCTACGTTGTTTAAGGCATTTTACCAAACGTTTTAAGAGAGTTGTGTCCCTGATCCGCCCCACATGAGGCAGTTCCAACAGCTTCCAGCAGCAACCTTCACCTGTTCGCATGGAAGATGGATCTGAATCTGGATTGCCCAATAATGTGGTACTGGACTAGGCATATTGAGCACTCCGAATCCAAACCTAAATTAAGACTAAGATAATTTGCATGTTTTTACACAATCAAGCATAATCCATTGAACGATTATTTGGATAAAATTGTGTCTTGGGAAAGTTACTTTGTACGCGGGCGAAGCCGCGGGTAGAAGCTAGTGTAAATAAAATACGGAATACAGAAATTCAAAAATAAATATTAATTCATAAATAATAACACAATTTAATAATAACGAAAATTTTTTATATTGTAATATTAATTAATTTTGTAATAATTACCTACACAAACACCAATTAAACTCATCAAATAATTTAAGCCCTCTTCCTCTCTCCTAATTTGGCTGTGCCCGACAGGGTCCATATTGGTCACCTCCTTGTTATACCACCTATTTAATACATATAGAATGCAATAAAGAAATTGAATTTGAAAAGAAATGGGTATCTTAATTGTGAAATACATCGGAAACCACAAACTTTTTCAACACGCGAAGTGTTTGGTAGGCACCCAACGCCCAGGTCAGTGATGATCCTGGTCAAGTTGAGATAGCTGACCTGCACGCGTAGTATGACCACGCTGTCTACGGAAGAATAGACATACTGACAGCAAGAATAGACAAGTCACCACGCTATGTCTACGGAAGAATAGACATACTGACAGCAAGAATAGACAAGTCACCACTCTATGTCTACGGAAGAATATATATATCAATGATAAAAATGCTTGGCATAATGCTGGTCCTGCTCCACAGCCTCTTTAGGGAATTTCTTAATTGCAAGAAAATTAAGTTGCTCACCCCTTAGTATTGACATGAATAACGTGTACCGTTATTATTATATTTACTTATTATATTTATCTGTCGAATGACATACTTACATACATTGGAAATTTTAGCTTTGTATAAATTAATAGCATTATTTCAATTGATATGTAAATGTGAGAACTATGGATCCATTTATTTATTCAATGTGTATGACATAAATGAGCATGGCAGTTGAGAGCATCGTCATGCTCGCTCAAATGTCTCACTGATGGTGGCGTGCGGGTTGGATCATTCGGTTCCCTTCAAAATGGTTGAGCTAAGTGGTGCTGATCCGCGCGTCATGTTCGTGAACGGGCGCTGTCAGTTGAGATTGGTCATCTCTTAACTGCCATGGCTTTTATATTAATTTATTTTTAATTAGAATGTTTTGGATTTCTCTTCACTTACATTGTTTTCACATATAGAAGCAACAAGAATAATGTAGCCTGGATTTTGTAAAAGCTTGATTGAAAAGAGTGTCCGTGGAGTTTCTTGCTCGTTCTTCTCCATAGAGACCTACCCTACGTTTTGGAACGAGCAACTAGCTTCAATTTTATTTTGACTATTCAAAAGCCTGCAAATGGTTTAATTGAAATAAATGCTTTGACTTTGACTTTGAATAGACATACTGACAGCAAGAATAGACACTTCAGCACGCGTAGCATGACCACGCTCGCGTAGCATGACCACGCTATGTCTACGAAAGAATTGACATATTGACAGCAAGAATAGACAACACAACATAACAACATAATAGACATGTCTATTCTTGCTGTCAGTATGTCTATTCTTCCGTAGACATAGCGTGGTCATGCTACGCGTGCTGGGCGTTAAGCAAGTAGGGGTCATCAGCAGGCACAGAAATGGGAACTGCATTCCCATTGCCGAGTTAGGGCGAGAGAGAGACCGGTTAGAAGTGTTGTCAACACAGAGCATGTATCTGTTATATGGTTAGAAGTGCGAATTTAATTCAGATTGTTTTATTAGCCAAATATGATCGTGGTATATTGAATAACTTAAAAACTAAGTACCGTTTTCAAAAACAATAACCACTATAATGTATGGAACATCTTTAATTTGGTTACTGGCACCTTTTAATCAATTTGAACACTTACCATATACATTCACGAAGTAAATATATCGTGCTTACGAATACATACAATTTCAACATTCATATTCTTTCTGTTTTTAAATTAAATGTTAATTTTTCTGATTTGCTAGACAATACAAAGCTTAGTGTGTTTAGCATTTAACTCATTTTTATTGAATCAAGGTTCTTACAAGTCTTCGATATATCAGTTATCGAAGCTTCCATGACACGGGTACTCGTAGCATGGAGAAGTGGTAATTTGTGGAGCATCCGTCCCCGATCAGGGACATGCGGAGGTGCCGAGTTGATGGCAGTTCTTACCTGTCATTCACTGGTCGCAAGGTGTTGCCTGTTTGAAAATTAATAGTCGAAGTTACTATGCTCGTGAGTAATCGAATTGCACTAGTGACGCACTTTCATCATCCTTAGCCTTGAGCCTTGTCCTGCTTCGGGCAGGGTAGGCTCTCCTGGTCCTCTTCTTCTTCTATTGAGCACGGTTTTTTGCTGGTTCGGGTCAACTTCTGCTTCCTTCAGGTATTTCTGGACCATCGTTAATCATCATCATCAATATGTTAAACGAATGACAATGCAATGATGCCACAGTGCTGGTCTGATGATGGTGCCAGAATTTGGAAAATGTTTGTCACTTTTCAATTTATGAATCTGTTTACGGACTGCTTTACCACTTGCAGTTAACTTTGAAATTATATATGAAATTCTCTTCGAGATAATTCCATACAAATTCTGTTCCACTGTGTAATTTATTTAGTGGATATGTAAACAGATCATGGCCTACCTTTTTGCCGCATGCCCTGGGCCTGTAGACAGAATCCCTTTCTGTTAGCGTTAACGCCAACGGAAAAGACATATTGTATGGAGTTGAAGTTTGCTTACCAGATGTCACGTTATGCAAATATGTCAACTACATACAATTTGATTTTTCTGTTGGCGTTAACGCTAACAGAAAAGGGATTATGTCTAGACCCCCTGTTACTTGTACACCTGAGGACCTAGTGACTGCGTCAGCGGATGGCGTTATCATAGCTGAATACTGGGGTAAACATAAAATCTAATAAAAATATATTTGCCATCTATGCCTACGGTAAGAAGACAAAGTGGATATGTGTAAGTAAAGTATCTAATAATGATGATGATAGTAAAGTGCATTCTTAATCATATTTCCCAACAAAATATTAAATTACGGGCAAGGGCGAAAGGTCCTCCAATTCAGTCACCTGCACATGGTCTACCGTTACTTTTGCACCTCCGGGGTAAATCACATAGTAAGAATAAGAATGCGTTAAATTAAATATTACAACACAAATCAATATTACAGCTAAGTATCTCATGTTGAGTGTTTCTAAATGCACTATGTGATATTTGAGGATGAATACTGCATTTTATACTTTTTTATCAATGAAACACAGACATGCATTCATTAATGCAAGGTTATTTATTTGGAAGAAGACTGGATTTTGAATGTGGACTCGTGTATGTATTTTGTCGTATTTAAATTTGTTGCACCTTGATTGACAACTTTGATAAGGTAAGTTTTACAAGCAGACGGCCGCCTTGGCTAAAAATGATTACTTACCGGAAAACCGGTCCTTGACGGCATTTTAGGATTTTTCAATTTACCAAGCTCACGACAGCAAAAATATGACAGCTCTTTACTTTAGACTAACTTGTTGGTTTCTTAGTGACAAGAGCGTTTAATCATGTCTGACTTGTTTGTTTTGGGGTGGAAATAAAAACACTAAAATGTAGGTACTATTGCTTTAATCATCGCAAACACTGACATCTTTATACTAGGTCCATTAGAACAATAGATCTTCGGAAACCCTCCACACTGATTAGGTTTAGAAGAACCTTTCCCAAGTCCATTAGTCGCATTTATATCTAAGGCGATTCACACACTGCCCCGCCACGCAGCGGGGTGCGTGGCGACGCAGTCACGCGCGCAGTTGCGGGAGTGCAGATCTGCACCATTATGTATATTTCTTCGCATACACTTGCCCCGCACCCATACGCGTGGACGCGTGTTTCTCTGCATGTAGGTACGTGATCTGCAACACCGCGCCTGTATGCGTTTTCTGTGTGTTGTACTGCGCGTGTTTCAATACAATGAGAGATACTTTCAAGCAACGTAAGAACACGCACTCCCGGACCCCGCTGCTCCGATGCTCGATGCGGGGCAGTGTGCGAATCGCGTAATAGGTTTTGATAAATCCTTGTGATGGTTGAACCTATTCATCGTATTCATTCACTTCTATCACGTGCACTTTCTGTACCCACACTTGTACACCAATGGGGTACTTCACATTACACTTGAACATAAACTAACACCACAGTTAACAGTATCATGTGGACTGTTTCATTTATCACTACGAGATATTTAATGAGAAACATTACCTTATAAAGGTCATGATTTTGTTGCGCACACAAACACGTTTTTATTATGTAAGGAAACTAGTTTTGGAATAAATTTGGAAAGGATTGGTTTATCGTCCTTCTGAGTACCATAACAGCGACTGAGTTCGCTAACATGCATCGGCCAAGCACAGCGATTACGGCTAAACCTTCCCTTGGGGGAGACCCATGCCCAGCAGTGGACGTTTAAACGTTGTCAGGATGATGATGATGATTTGGTTTAAGTTGTGAACTAAACCAGTATTTGAGTGACCGCTAACTTTCCTTGTGCACAATTTAAAAATAATGGTTCAATCAAGTAGTAAACTTGTTATGGCTGGAATAATTTTGTTGACGGTGACAATAATTCTACATTGTTTTATAGAAAAGCAGTCAAGTAGTGTGCACATTGTTTTTAATGTTCTGTTACACAACTTCCGTCAAGAGCTCTTACACGACCGTCAGTACAATGGCTCCCTACAAATGAACCCACACTAGCCGCTCCCTGAGGCTGATTTCCTACACTTGGCTGAAAATCATAAAAAGGATCTTCTAGTCCATCAATCAATTCTCTAACATCTACCTTTTGTACCCACACCTGCACTCTTGTGCCCCTCGGCCGTGTCGCTTGATGTCTAACATTCGCAAGTGGGTAGTTTTCAGGAACCCCATAAGTAGCAAAATGAGGTGGAACCTCTCCAATATTCCTGTGAGTAACAGATATAGGTTGAACTTCTTCACCATTTTCGTTCACTTCTATCACGTGCACTTTCTGTACCCACACTTGTACACCACTGGGGTATCTCACATATCGACAGTACGTTACATCTAACAGTACAGCACAAATTAGTGTTACACTCAAGTATTTCATGATAACCGATTTCCTTAATGCTTTTGACAAAATGATTTAGGTTATTGATACATGTCGCTATTTATATTCCTTTGATGCACATTATAAAAAAATAGAAACTGGATTCAAAGACTGACGCTGTAATTTGGATTTTAATGAATTCAAATTTTGTCGCCAAGTGACCAAAAACCAGTTCAATCCGATAACAGATGGATAGATTGAATTGACGGATGGATATGTATGATATAAGCGGTCCTTTTAAACCTACGATAGTTTACGTCTTTACAAACTGTTGTTCACAATTAATAGTTAATCTGAAACTTCATCTCTCATTTGCTGGTATGTGAGGAGCTCGTGACTAAGTTAATGCCGTACAGTTTGATCGGTCAAAGGTTAAGCTACGCTTGCCGCGTTTGGTCTGTGGATGGGTGACCATCCATATCACATCGAATTCTCTCCATGCCTCGGAAAGCACGTAAAGCCGTTGGTCCCGGCTGTGATTCGTAGATCTTTGGCAGTCGTTATGGGTAGTCAGAAGCCAGAAAATTTGACTATTCAATTTGGTATTCAGCTGCATCCGGTTAGACTGGAAGCCGACCCCAACTAAGTTGGGAAAAGGCTAGGCAGATGATGACTGGTATGTGAGGACACCGGACGCAGAACTTACAATAAACTGACAGATATGTACTAATATTCTTTTTTCCTCCTCGACCTGTCTTGTTCAACTACTGGGCAAGGCATAGCATTCCATCCTTTCCTTTGAGTTGCCTTCTCTGACCCTGTCTTCCACAAACGTCTCTAAATCATCCCGCAAGCGTTTCCTAGGCCTCCCTCGGGACGAAACCTATCTTCCGGCACCCACAGCGTGACGACTTTGGTCCACCTATCGTAATGCATTCTACATACATGACCCCCTCAATCCCACTTCAGTCTTGCAGATTTATTTGCCACATCGGGGATTCCTGTTTTTGGTGTATCTTGGTATTGCGTTTTCGGTGTTTAATACACATGTTACCTACGCTCCATCGCTCTTTGGCAAACCTTAAGTTTGTACTTATAAGTCTCAGTCAGATTATAGAGGTAGGTTTATCAGCGCCTTCATAGACCAGTAACTCTTCCAGGCATTCGCGATACGTGTGCCATACGAAGTATTCTAGTATAGAGTTGAAATGTGAGTTTAATATGAAATGAAATGAGACTAAAGGGCCAAAAACTGAAATTATGAGGTAAAGCGGAAAGTAGCAGTTCAATCTGACATTCACGAGGATATCTATTTTAAGAGATCGCTCACCAACCGCCCTACCCACCTCGACTTGTATATCAATCGATAGACGGATGCACATTTTGACAATAGCTTTGTAAATATGTATTTTTTTTTATTTATGATATTATTATACACCTACTCAATGTCAATAGGTCGACACCTTCACCTTTTATAGATTTTTAGTCGCCTTTTATGTCTAGCAAAAAACGAATTCCTCGGATGAACACAATGATAAAATATTAACAATATGAGTGTTTGGGATGAATATCCAATCGCAATTCGATCGCGTCATCGTAAGCCAGTCACGGCACAGCTAAGTGACGCGACAGCTTGTTGTGATTGGCCCGTTTGTTCCTTTCCCCAATACCTCGATCGCTGTACACTTATAAAAAATACATACATTCTTTAACGACCATTGCAACGACAACTTGATTGTTTTCTTTCTAAAAAACTCTATAAAATAGGCCACAAAGTAGTAGCTGGACAAGCAGTTCTATCCCACTGGATCACACATAAACAATGAGTAAAAACAAAATTGATTATTATATTCCTAGAAATGTAAGAATGAATCAATTTCTTTTTACTTTGGACTTTATTTACCACTAGCAACCCGGCCCGGCTTCGCATGGGCCTATAGCGTTCCTCGACAAACCAACACAAAAATATTTTTTCAATTCGAACCAGTAAATCCTGAGATTAGCGCGTTCAACCAAACAAACCAACAAACAAACTCTTCAGCTTTATAATATTAGTATAGATTTAAGATTGATACCTAGGATCTCGACTTTTGTTTTCAGGAATTATATTTCCTGAAAATAAAAGTCAATTTTCAAACTTCTGAATATTATCTACACAGCACTAGTACAGTGAATTGGAATCTCTCAGGCTGTGGTAAAAACGAACAAAGGTTTGAAATCACTAGAGGTTAGCTTTTAGAAAGGCTACTTTTTAGAATAGAATGTAATTGTAGCACTATATCCGTTGTTACTATAGTAGTGAATAGAAAAGGCACTGCGTAGGATGATAGTTGAAATATGCTTGTAATACATTTACAATCCTCCACTTTAATGAACAATTCCCTATCGCTTGATCAGGATAGATTGATCATCTTACTAGTAAAAAAGGGGGTAAGTGAAAGCAAAATAAGAATCGTCAAAGCATCAGGGTAGTCTTCGTTGAAAACGGAGACAACCTAGCTTCATTATTCTCGTCGACTGGTCAAAGACCTAGCAGAGGAGTCACAACAGAATACTGCGAAGGCAATAATAATTAATTGGTAGAACAGTTAGGGTAAAACATATCATAATCAACATATCATATTAACTAAACATTATGAAATATATCTATTATAAATGTGAAAGTTTGTGAAGATGTTTGGATGTTTGTTACTCAATCACGCGTAAACCGTTGAACAGATTTGGATGAAATTGGCACATAGATAAACCATTTCCTGGATGAACACATAGGATACTTTTTATCCCAAAGACTAATATTATAAATATGAATGTTAAAATCAAAAGAAAAATATTAGACACTATTAGACTTCCGCTTATAATAATAATAAATAATAATAATATAGATGGCCGTGTGTGAAAATGTCCCCACATATTATTATTATTATTATTATATGTGGGGACATTTTTCACACACGGCCATCTGACCCCAAACTAGGGAGACCCTGTACTATGGGTGTCAGACAGCTGATATACATACACAAATACATTTTTTTTTTGTTTAAATACATACATATATAGATAAACAACTCCCAGACACAAGGCAAACACAAGTGCTCATCACACAAATGTTAACCCTGGGCGGGAATCGAACCCGCAACACGCTGCGCAGCAGTCGATCGCTCAGCCACTGCGCCAACCGTGTCGTCAAATATTATGATATTTGATTATGATATTTATTATTATAATATTAATAATATTTTATGGATAGGTATACCTTTGATCTCCAGACGGAGATCACAAACACAGTGATCACCAGTGACGACACTGTTGCCTACCCCGTCGAGTTTCTAAACACCTTAGAGTTACGGGTGTGCCTTTCCATAAACTAGAGCTCAAGGTTGGCGTCCAAGTTCTACTGATGCATAATTTTGATGCGCCAAAATTGTGTAATGGCACCAGGCTGCGCATTATTGAACTGAGGAGAAATATTATAAAGGCCACTATTCTTACTTAAGCAGCCAAAAGAGAGATGGTTTTGATTTCCCGCATTTCAATAATTCTTAAACATTTTCGCTAAAATTTGCATTCATAATGACATAAATCCCAGGGTCAAACGCTGAAAGTAGCAGGAATTCATAAGGGCACTCCATGTTTTTCACGTGGTCAGCTATTTGGCTGTTCGATAGTATCAAGTGCCCAAAACTTGCACGTACTTCGGAGTGTGGTACATTGTTGTTCGGAGATCGGTATTTTTGTGTTTTGTAATATCCCTCTAATATTATTAAGCTACGTTGTTTAAGGCATTTTGCCAAACATTTTACACGTGCAGCCTATGGGTCAAGCATGCAAAAAAATCGTACAACGCCCTGCGTGTTCTCTACAATAATGCTTTTAGAGCGCTGATGAAGCTGCCTCGCTACTGTAGCGCATCAGGTATGTTTATGAACACAAATATTTGCAGAGATTATTCGCAAGAGAGTTGTGTCCCTGATCCGCCCCACATGAGGCAGTTCCAACAGCTTCCAGCAGCAACCTTCACCGGTTTGCATGGAAGATGGATCTGAATCTGGATTGCACAATAATGTGGTACTGGACTGGGCATATTGAGCACTCCGGATCCAAACCTAAATTAAGACTAAGATAATTTGCATGTTTTTACATAATCAAGCATAATCCATTGGACGATTATTTGGATAAAATTGTGTCTTTGGAAAGTTACTTTGTACGCGGGCGATGCCGCGGGTAAACGCTAGTGTATAATAAAATACGGAATACAGAAATTCAAAAATAAATAAATAAAAATAAAAATAAAAAAGCCTTTATTATTCCATTGGCAAGTACATACAAACATATGAATAGTAAAGGGTGTGGATATTGTTAGTCCAATGCCATCTGGACCCCTCTTCGGGTGAAGGCCTCCTCCAGAGATTGCCACTCGTCGCGATTCCTTGCGAGGTTGGACCAATTGCGTGTTCCGACCTCTTCTATCTCGTCCTTCCACCTTGCCTTTGGCCTCCCTCTGCTTCTGTGCCCCTGAGGTCCTCTCCACATAGTCACGGTTTTCGTCCACCTGTTGTCAGTGTAGCGAGCCACGTGACCTGCCCACCTCCATTTCAGACCTCGTGCGAAGGACAAATAATAACATAATTTAATAATAATGAAAATTCTTTATATTGCAATATTAATTAATTTTGTAATAATTACCTACATTATTCTTATACAATACATAAAATTAAAATAACTAATACACAAATCTAATAATATAAAACAAACACCAATTAAACTCATCAAATAATTGAAGCCTTAACTTGGCCCTCTTCCTCTCTCCTAATTTTGCTGTGCCCGACAGGGTCCATATTGGTCACCTCCTTGTTATACCACATATTTAATACATATGGAATGCAATAAAGAATTTGAATTTGAAAAAAAAATAGCTATCTTAATTGTGAAATACATCGGAAATCACAAACTTTTCCAACTCGCGAAGTGTTTGGTAGGCACCCAACGCCCTGGTCAGTGATGATCCTGGTCAAGTTGAGACAGCTGACCTGCATGCGTAGCATGACCACGCTATGTCTACGGAAGAATTAGACATACTGACAGCAAGAATAGACAAGTCAGTACAGTTTGTCTTTTCTTCCTGTCAGTATGTCTATTCTTCCGTAGACATAATAGCGTGGTCATGCTACGCGTGCTGGGCGTTACGCAAGTAAGGGTCATCAGTAGGCACAGAAATGGGAACTGCATTCCTATTGCCGAGTTAGGGCGAGAGAGAGAGACCGGTTAGAAGTGTTGTCAACACAGAGCATGAATCTGTTATATGGTTAGAAGTGCGAATTTAATTCAGATTGTTTTATTAGCCAAATATGATCGTGGTATATTAAATAACTTAAAAACTAAATACCGTTTTCAAAAACAATAACGACTATAATGTATGGAACATCTTTAATTTGGTTACTGGCACCTTTTAATCAATTTGAACACTTACCATATACATTCACGAAGTAAATATATCGTGCTTACGAATACATACAATTTCAACATTATAATATTCTTTCTGTTTTTAAATTAAATGTTAATTTTTTTTCTGATTTGCTAAACAATACAAAGCTTAGTGTGTTTAGCATTCAACTCATTTTTATTGAATCAAGGTTCTTACAAGTCTTCGATATATCAGTTATCGAAGCTTCCATGACACGGGTACTCATAGCATGGAGAAGTGGTAATTTGTGGAGCATTCGTCCCCGATCAGGGACATGCGGAGGTGCCGAGTTGATGGCAGTTCTTACCTATCCTTCACTGGTCGCAAGGTGTTGCCTGTTTGAAAATTAATGGTCGAAGTTACTATGCTCGTGAGTAATCAAATTGCACTAGTGACGCACTTTCATCATCATCCTAAGCCTTAAGCCTTGTCCTGCTTCGGGCAGGGTAGGCTCTCCTGGTCCTCTTCTTCTTCTATTGAGCACAGGTTTTTGCTGGTTCGTCGTCAACTCCTGCTTCCTTCAGGTATTTCTGAACCATCGTTAATCATCATCATCAATATGTTAAACGAATGACAATGCAATGATGCCACAGTGCTGGTCTGATGATGGTGCCAGAATTTGGAAAATGTTTGTCACTTTTCAATTTATGAATCTGTTTACGGACTGCTTTACCACTTGCAGTTAACTTTGAAATTATATATGAAATTCTCTTCGAGATAATTCCATACAAATTCTGTTCCACTGTGTAATTTATTTAGTGGATATGTAAACAGATCATGGCCTACCTTTTTGCCGCATGCCCTGGGCCTGTAGACAGAATCCCTTTCTGTTAGCGTTAACGCCAACGGAAAAGACATATTGTATGGAGTTGAAGTTTGCTTACCAGATGTCACGTTATGCAAATATGTCAACTACATACAATTTGATTTTTCTGTTGGCGTTAACGCTAACAGAAAAGGGATTATGTCTAGACCCCCTGTTACTTGTACACCTGAGGACCTAGTGACTGCGTCAGCGGATGGCGTTATCATAGCTGAATACTGGGGTAAACATAAAATCTAATAAAAATATATTTGCCATCTATGCCTACGGTAAGAAGACAAAGTGGATATGTGTAAGTAAAGTATCTAATAATGATGATGATAGTAAAGTGCATTCTTAATCATATTTCCCAACAAAATATTAAATTACGGGCAAGGGCGAAAGGTCCTCCAATTCAGTCACCTGCACATGGTCTACCGTTACTTTTGCACCTCCGGGGTAAATCACATAGTAAGAATAAGAATGCGTTAAATTAAATATTACAACACAAATCAATATTACAGCTAAGTATCTCATGTTGAGTGTTTCTAAATGCACTATGTGATATTTGAGGATGAATACTGCATTTTATACTTTTTTATCAATGAAACACAGACATGCATTCATTAATGCAAGGTTATTTATTTGGAAGAAGACTGGATTTTGAATGTGGACTCGTGTATGTATTTTGTCGTATTTAAATTTTTTGCACCTTGATTGACAACTTTGATAAGGTAAGTTTTACAAGCAGACGGCCGCCTTGGCTAAAAATGATTACTTACCGGAAAACCGGTCCTTGACGGCATTTTAGGATTTTTCAATTTACCAAGCTCACGACAGCAAAAATATGACAGCTCTTTACTTTAGACTAACTTGTTGGTTTCTTAGTGACAAGAGCGTTTAATCATGTCTGACTTGTTTGTTTTGGGGTGGAAATAAAAACACTAAAATGTAGGTACTATTGCTTTAATCATCGCAAACACTGACATCTTTATACTAGGTCCATTAGAACAATAGATCTTCGGAAACCCTCCACACTGATTAGGTTTAGAAGAACCTTTCCCAAGTCCATTAGTCGCATTTATATCTAAGGCGATTCACACACTGCCCCGCCACGCAGCGGGGTGCGTGGCGACGCAGTCACGCGCGCAGTTGCGGGAGTGCAGATCTGCACCATTATGTATATTTCTTCGCATACACTTGCCCCGCACCCATACGCGTGGACGCGTGTTTCTCTGCATGTAGGTACGTGATCTGCAACACCGCGCCTGTATGCGTTTTCTGTGTGTTGTACTGCGCGTGTTTCAATACAATGAGAGATACTTTCAAGCAACGTAAGAACACGCACTCCCGGACCCCGCTGCTCCGATGCTCGATGCGGGGCAGTGTGCGAATCGCGTAATAGGTTTTGATAAATCCTTGTGATGGTTGAACCTATTCATCGTATTCATTCACTTCTATCACGTGCACTTTCTGTACCCACACTTGTACACCAATGGGGTACTTCACATTACACTTGAACATAAACTAACACCACAGTTAACAGTATCATGTGGACTGTTTCATTTATCACTACGAGATATTTAATGAGAAACATTACCTTATAAAGGTCATGATTTTGTTGCGCACACAAACACGTTTTTATTATGTAAGGAAACTAGTTTTGGAATAAATAATCTTTACTTGGATTGGTTTATCGTCCTTCTGAGTACCATAACAGCGACTGAGTTCGCTAACATGCATCGGCCAAGCACAGCGATTACGGCTAAACCTTCCCTTGGGGGAGACCCATGCCCAGCAGTGGACGTTTAAACGTTGTCAGGATGATGATGATGATTTGGTTTAAGTTGTGAACTAAACCAGTATTTGAGTGACCGCTAACTTTCCTTGTGCACAATTTAAAAATAATGGTTCAATCAAGTAGTAAACTTGTTATGGCTGGAATAATTTTGTTGACGGTGACAATAATTCTACATTGTTTTATAGAAAAGCAGTCAAGTAGTGTGCACATTGTTTTTAATGTTATGTTACACAACTTCCGTCAAGAGCTCTTACACGACCGTCAGTACAATGGCTCCCTACAAATGAACCCACACTAGCCGCTCCCTGAGGCTGATTTCCTACACTTGGCTGAAAATCATAAAAAGGATCTTCTAGTCCATCAATCAATTCTCTAACATCTACCTTTTGTACCCACACCTGCACTCTTGTGCCCCTCGGCCGTGTCGCTTGATGTCTAACATTCGCAAGTGGGTAGTTTTCAGGAACCCCATAAGTAGCAAAATGAGGTGGAACCTCTCCAATATTCCTGTGAGTAACAGATATAGGTTGAACTTCTTCACCATTTTCGTTCACTTCTATCACGTGCACTTTCTGTACCCACACTTGTACACCACTGGGGTATCTCACATATCGACAGTACGTTACATCTAACAGTACAGCACAAATTAGTGTTACACTCAAGTATTTCATGATAACCGATTTCCTTAATGCTTTTGACAAAATGATTTAGGTTATTGATACATGTCGCTATTTATATTCCTTTGATGCACATTATAAAAAAATAGAAACTGGATTCAAAGACTGACGCTGTAATTTGGATTTTAATGAATTCAAATTTTGTCGCCAAGTGACCAAAAACCAGTTCAATCCGATAACAGATGGATAGATTGAATTGACGGATGGATATGTATGATATAAGCGGTCCTTTTAAACCTACGATAGTTTACGTCTTTACAAACTGTTGTTCACAATTAATAGTTAATCTGAAACTTCATCTCTCATTTGCTGGTATGTGAGGAGCTCGTGACTAAGTTAATGCCGTACAGTTTGATCGGTCAAAGGTTAAGCTACGCTTGCCGCGTTTGGTCTGTGGATGGGTGACCATCCATATCACATCGAATTCTCTCCATGCCTCGGAAAGCACGTAAAGCCGTTGGTCCCGGCTGTCATTCGTAGATCTTTGGCAGTCGTTATGGGTAGTCAGAAGCCAGAAAATTTGACTATTCAATTTGGTATTCAGCTGCATCCGGTTAGACTGGAAGCCGACCCCAACAAAGTTGGGAAAAGGCTAGGCAGATGATGACTGGTATGTGAGGACACCGGACGCAGAACTTACAATAAACTGACAGATATGTACTAATATTCTTTTTTCCTCCTCGACCTGTCTTGTTCAACTGCTGGGCAAGGCATAGCATTCCATTCTTTCCTTTGAGTTGCCTTCTCTGACCCTGTCTTCCACAAACGTCTCTAAATCATCCCGCAAGCGTTTCCTAGGCCGCCCTCGGGACGAAGCCTATCTTCCGGCACCCACAGCGTGACGACTTTGGTTCATCTATCGTAATGCATTCTACATACATGACCCCCTCAATCCCACTTCAGTCTTGCAGATTTATTTGCCACATCGGGGATTCCTGTTTTTGGGTGTATCTTGGTATTGCGTTTTCGGTGTTTAATACACATGTTACCTACGCTCCATCGCTCTTTGGCAAACCTTAAGTTTGTACTTAGACTCAGTCAGATTATAGAGGTATGTTTATCAGCACCTTCATAGACCAGTAACTCTTCCAGGCATTCGCGATACGTGTGCCATACGAAGTATTCTAGTATAGAGTTGAAATGTGAGTTTAATATGAAATGAAATGAGACTAAAGGGCCAAAAACTGAAATTATGAGGTAAAGCGGAAAGTAGCAGTTCAATCTGACATTCACGAGGATATCTATTTTAAGAGATCGCTCACCAACCGCCCTACCCAACTCGACTTGTATATCAATCGATAGACGGATGCACATTTTGACAATAGCTTTGTAAATATGTATTTTTTTTTATTTATGATATTATTATACACCTACTCAATGTCAATAGGTCGACACCTTCACCTTTTATAGATTTTTAGTCGCCTTTTATGTCTAGCAAAAAACGAATTCCTCGGATGAACACAATGATAAAATATTAACAATATGAGTAAAAACAAAATTGATTATTATATTCCTAGAAATGTAATAATGAATCAATTTCTTTTTACTTTGGACTTTATTTACCACTAGCAACTTGGCCCGGCTTCGCATGGGCCTATAGCGTTCCTCGATAAATGGACAATCCAACACAAAATTTATATATAATTTATATATAATATAATTTTCAATTCGAACCAGTAGATCCTGAGATTAGCGCGTTCAACCAAACAAACAAACCAACAAACAAACTCTTCAGCTTTATAATATTAGTATAGATTTAAGATTGATACCTAGGATTTCGACTTTTGTTTTCAGGAATTATATTTCCTGAAAATAAAAGTCAATTTTCAAACTTCTGAATATTATCTACACAGCACTAGTACAGTGAATTGGAATCTCTCAGGCTGTGGTAAAAACGAACAAAGGTTTGAAATCACTAGAGGTTAGCTTTTAGAAAGGCTACTTTTTAGAATAGAATGTAATTGTAGCACTATATCAGTCTGTTGTTACTATAGTAGTGAATAGAAAAGGCACTGCATAGGATGATAGTTGAAATATGTTTGTAATACATTAACAATCCTCCACTTTAATGAACAATTCCCTATCGCATGATCAGGATAGATTGATCATCTTACTAGTAAAAAAGGGGGTAGGTGAAAGCAAAATAAGAATCGTCAAAGCATCGGGGTAGTCTTCGTTGAACACGGAGACAACCTAGCTTCATTATTCTCGTCGACTGGTCAAAGACCTAGCAGAGGAGTCACAACAGAATACTGTGAAGGCAATAATAATTAATTAGTAGAACAGTTAGGGTAAAACATATCATAATCAACATATCATATTAACTAAACATTATGAAATATATCCTACTAATATTATAGATGTGAAAGTTTGTGAAGATGTTTGGATGTTTGTTACTCAATCACGCGTAAACCGTTGAATAGATTTGGATGAAAATTGGCACATAGATAGACCATTTCCTGGATTAACACATAGGATACTTTTTAACCCAAAGAATATTATAAATATGAATGTTAAAATCAAAAGAAAAATATTAGACACTATTAGACTTCCGCTTATAATATTTTATGGATAGGTATACCTTTGATCTCCAGACGGAGATCACAAACACAGTGATCACCAGTGACGACACTGTTGCCTACCCTGTCGAGTTTCTAAACACCTTAGAGTTACGGGTGTGCCTTTCCATAAACTAGAGCTCAAGGTTGGCGTCCAAGTTCTACTGATGCATAATTTTGATGCGCCAAAATTGTGTAATGGCACCAGGCTGCGTATTATTGAACTGAGCAGAAATATTATAAAGGCCACTTCTTACTTAAGCAGCCAAAAGAGAGATGGTTTTGATTTCCCGCATTTCAATAATTCTTAAACATTTTCGCTAAAATTAGCATTCATAATGACATAAATCCCAGGGCCGAACGCTGAAAGTAGCAGGAATTCATAAGAGCACTCCATGTTTTTCACGTGGTCAGCTATTTTGCTGTTCGAGAGTATCAAGTGCCCAAAACTTGCACGTACTTCGGAGTGTGGTACATTGTAGTTCGGAGATCGGTGCTTTTGTGTTTTGTAATATCCCTCTAATATTATTAAGCTACGTTGTTTAAGGCATTTTGCCAAACGTTTTACACGTGCAGCCTATGGGTCAAGCATGCAAAAAAATCGTACAACGCCCTGCGTGTTCTCTACAATAATGCTTTTAGAGCGCTGATGAAGCTGCCTCGCTACTGTAGCGCATCAGGTATGTTTATGAACACAAATATTTGCAGAGATTATTCGCAAGAGAGTTGTGTCCCTGATCCTCCCCACACGAGGCAGTTCCAACAGCTTCCAGCAGCAACCTTCACCTGTTCGCATGGAAGATGGATCTGAATCTGGATTGCCCAATAATGTGGTACTGGACTGGGCATATTGAGCACTCCGGATCCAAACCTAAATTAAGACTAAGATAATTTGCATGTTTTTACACAATCAAGCATAATCCATTGGACGATTATTTGGATAAAATTGTGTCTTTGGAAAGTTACTTTGTACGCGGGCGATGCCGCGGGTAAACGCTAGTGTATAATAAAATACGGAATACAGAAATTCAAAAATAAATATTAATTCATAAATAATAACATATAAATAAATAAATAAAAATAAAAAAGCCTTTATTATTCCATTGGCAAGTACATACAAACATATGTATAGTAAAGGGTGTGGATATTGTTAGTCCAATGCCATTTGGACCCCTCTTCGGGTGAAGGCCTCCTCCAGAGATTGCCACTCGTCGCGATTCCTTGCGAGGTTGGACCAATTGCGTGTTCCGACCTCCTCTATCTCGTCCTTCCACCTTGCCTTTGGCCTCCCTCTGCTTCTGTGCCCCTGAGGTCCTCTCCACATAGTCACGGTTTTCGTCCACCTGTTGTCAGTGTAGCGAGCCACGTGACCTGCCCACCTCCATTTCAGACCTCGTGCGAAGGACAAATAATAACATAATTTAATAATAATGAAAATTCTTTATATTGCAATATTAATTAATTTTGTAATAATTACCTATATTATTCTTATACAATACATAAAATTAAAATAACTAATACACAAATCTAATAATATAAAACAAACACCAATTAAACTCATCAAATAATTTAGGCCTTAACTTTGCCCTCTTCCTCTCTCCTAATTTTGCTGTGCCCGACAGGGTCCATATTGGTCACCTCCTTGTTATACCACATATTTAATACATATGGAATGCAATAAAGAATTTGAATTTGAAAAGAAATAGCTATCTTAATTGTGAAATACATCGGAAATCACAAACTTTTCCAACTCGCGAAGTGTTTGGTAGGCACCCAACGCCCTGGTCATTGATGATCCTGGTCAAGTTGAGACAGCTGACCTGCATGCGTAGCATGACCACGCTATGTCTACGGAAGAATAGACATACTGACAGCAAGAATAGACAAGTCAGTACAGTTTGTCTTTTCTTCCTGCCAGTATGTCTATTCTTCCGTAGACATAATAGCGTGGTCATGCTACGCGTGCTGAGCGTTACGCAAGTAAGGGTCATCAGCAGGCACAGAAATGGGAACTGCATTCCCATTGCCGAGTTAGGGCGAGAGAGAGACCGGTTAGAAGTGTTGACAACACAGAGCATGTATCTGTTATATGGTTAGAAGTGCGAATTTAATTCAGATTGTTTTATTAGCCAAATATGATCGTGGTATATTAAATAATTTAAAAACTAAATACCGTTTTCAAAAACAATAACGACTATAATGTATGGAACATCTTTAATTTGGTTACTGGCACCTTTTAATCAATTTGAACACTTACCATATACATTCACGAAGTAAATATATCGTGCTTACGAAAAAATGTATTTTTTTCTGATTTGCTAGACAATACAAAGCTTAGTGTGTTTAGCATTTAACTCATTTTTATTGAAACAAGGTTCT
The DNA here is from genome assembly GCA_947361185.1 of Charanyca ferruginea. Taxonomy (NCBI): domain Eukaryota; kingdom Metazoa; phylum Arthropoda; class Insecta; order Lepidoptera; family Noctuidae; genus Charanyca; species Charanyca ferruginea. The sequence continues at coordinate 1,545,016 of OX376058.1, read as the reverse complement.
TACAAGTCTTCGATATATCAGTTATCGAAGCTTCCATGACACGGGTACTCGTAGCATGGAGAAGTGGTAATTTGTGGAGCATCCGTCCCCGATCAGGGACATGCGGAGGTGCCGAGTTGATGGCAGTTCTTACCTGTCCTTCACTGGTCGCAAGGTGTTGCCTGTTTGAAAATTAATGGTCGAAGTTACTATGTTTTTTTTTTTTTATTGGTACAAGCCCGCCACACTATTCCCTAACCATTGTAACTCCTGTAAGCCAGAATCAACAGTGGCGACCACCAGAAAAGCGCCAGAGCAATGAAGCTCGACGAGTCCCAGAGAAACGATTCAACTGTCTTGGATCCCGCAACGAAATTAATCAGAAAAGAACAGCGGAGGAGTAAGAAAAACATATTTTCCACTTCCCTCCAAATCAAGCAGGAGACAGAACAGAACTAGGCCAATAGGCACAAAGGGACGTTTACAACTGGGAGAAACCCAGTTGCTAAGCACCACGGATTATAATTGACATAATTAATGGGTCCTAAAAAGTTACTATGCTTGTGAGTAATCAAATTGCACTAGTGACGCACTTTCATCATCATCCTAAGCCTTAAGCCTTGTCCTGCTTCGGGCAGGGTAGGCTCTCCTGGTCCTCTTCTTCTTCTATTGAGCACGGTTTTTTGCTGGTTCGTCGTCAACTTCTGCTTCCTTCAGGTATTTCTGGACCATCGTTAATCATCATCATCAATATGTTAAACGAATGACAATGCAATGATGCCACAGTGCTGGTCTGATGATGGTGCCAGAATTTGGAAAATGTTTGTCACTTTTCAATTTATGAATCTGTTTACGGACTGCTTTACCACTTGCAGTTAACTTTGAAATTATATATGAAATTTTCTTCGAGATAATTCCATACAAATTCTGTTCCACTGTGTAATTTATTTAGTGGATATGTAAACAGATCATGGCCTACCTTTTTGCCGCATGCCCTGGGCCTGTAGACAGAATCCCTTTCTGTTAGCGTTAACGCCAACGGAAAAGACATATTGTATGGAGTTGAAGTTTGCTTACCAGAGGTCACGTTATGCAAATATGTCAACTACATACAATTTGATTTTTCTGTTGGCGTTAACGCTAACAGAAAAGGGATTATGTCTAGACCCCCTGTTACTTGTACACCTGAGGACCTAGTGACTGCGTCAGCGGATGGCGTTATCATAGCTGAATACTGGGGTAAACATAAAATCTAATAAAAATATATTTGCCATCTATGCCTACGGTAAGAAGACAAAGTGGGTATGTGTAAGTAAAGTAATAATGATGATGATAGTAAAGTACATTCTTAATCATATTTCCCAACAAAATATTAAATTACGGGCAAGGGCGTATGGTCAAAGACTATAGGTCTTTAGGACCTTAGTCATAAACTTCATTGTAACTTAAAACTGCCAGTCATTTTGATTTGTTTTTAAACAAGTAAGACACGTATCACACAGTATACAGTTGTAAAAGAGATTATAATGAAACTATATACAATATGTATAATTCTACCGCTCAGTTACAAACATAAATATCGTCTAGCAGTTAACCACCATGGCACCCAAGAGCATAACTTAACTCACGTATTCAACAACTATAGTACACGATCTATGGCTGCCGGCAGATTCAATGTATCCAGAGTCACCAATTATTTTGGTGACAGGACTCTAAAAAAACGAATACTTACCATACCTATTGAACAGTGTTAAGATACTAATCGCAAATGTGGTCCCATAGCTCGATAGATGGCGTTGTACGATTTAAATACGAGCTATGGTTTCGTTGCACACGATTAGCTATATAGAGAGAAATTTTATTGCATAAAAATACAACCAAATACAGCGTCAGTCTTGTTTTATTCGTAGTTTAGTAGTTTAGTAACGCATCTTGGTATGAAAATGTACATGGTCCTTCGAGCCGGATATTAGAGTCAGTGAAGTTGGAGTACGCATTTACGCAACCTTCCATCGGGAGCAGCCAACTGGTGATGGAAACCAGAGGCTCAATATGTCTGCCGGCAGACATAAGGAGTGAAACCAATAGAAACAGATTTAAAATTAAATTTAGAACATATTATTTAGTTTGTTAAAGTGCTATACATGTGACAAGAATATAAGATACCTATAAGACTCGCCAGACCTCTCAGTCAAACCATTACAACGGGTTTGTGGGGCTTCGTTTATAAGCTATGTAACTTTGAACTTATAATAAATAAATAATAATAACTCAGAAATTCCTCATAGAAATTTCCGATAACACTTCCAAACTAGGGGTATAAGACAGCCTAGGATCTCATTTCTAGCATAAAGTGCCTATAATAGACCAAAGGTCATCTACATTTTATTTTGTGTTATTTGGGTATCTTACAGCTATTATAAGAGAATATATAGATACTTACAATAAGCACAGTATAAGTATTACTACTACCGTACAGTAGCGACACGCTCCGCCTCCCTATGAAACCGTTCCTCACCTCTCCCCGCGTCGTACGACTGCTCTGGGAACTGCGTCATTGTTCGAGCGGCGCGTAGACCCGCACACTTACGCACGTATCTGTACAGTCTGTTATTTTACTGTTAGTGTAGGCAATTATAACGTTTCGTTTCTATGGAGTGTCGCGGGTGTGCAATAAGATACAATTAAGGCCAATTGCAAATTTTCACTTGTAGTATGGCCTTGCCCCTATAACTAGATTAGGTCGTCTTCCAGTCTACTCAGCTGCAGCTCTCTAACCTCCAGTAGCAACTGGCTAATACGATACCTCTTGGTAAGACTAGATGTCAAACTTTCTGGATTCTGACCATCGATAACGACTTTCAAAGACCTACGAATGACAGTCGGCTATCCAAGACACGGTCCTAAGCATTTAAGCAGTAAAAGCATTTAACTTCAAAAGAAGTTCACACATCTTAAGATAATAGCTCTTAGTTGAGAGCATTGCCATGCTCACTCAAATATCTCCCTTCAAAATGGTTGAGCTGAATGGTGCTGATCTACGTGTCATGTTCGTGAACGGGCGCTGTCAGTAGAGATTGGTCAACTCTTAACTGCCATGGCTTTTATTTTGATTCTTTTTTTTATGTTTTGTGTTGCTCTTTACCAGTTTTGTTTTCATAAATAGAATCAACATGATTCATGTAACCAGAATTTTGTAAAAACTTGATTTCAAAGAGTGTCCGTGGAGTTTCTTGCTCGTTCTTCTCCATAGAGACTTACCCTACGTTTTGGAACGAGCAACTAGCTTCAACTTTCTGACTAACTGACTCTTTGACAATTCAAAAGTGCCTGTAAATAGTTTAATTGAAATAAATGCTTTGACTTTGGCTTTGAGTCTCGAGAATCTAGCTCCAAAATCCCACAGTTGACTTGAAACAATAAATGCCAAACATCGTTTTGATTTACATCACCTGTGATATTGACGTCAAATAATGTATTCGTAGGGAGCCGGAAGGCCGGATATTGCGACGCGCGGTACTGACAAATATCTTGTTACCATCGACATTCATAGCTTGTATGAATATTGTCATATTTTGTGCTAACATTTGCCCACGTTTTCGTTCGCGTCACCGTCGGTTATCGCGGATGAAGATATAGTCGCGAATTGTAAACTTAGCCTAACACGTTTCTTACAGTAACAACAGAAACAACAACAAGAGACTCGGGGTGTGGCTGTGTCCGTGGACACGGCCGTGTGTTTTACTTGACTACTAAGTAAACCTGTACGTAATGCTTCTTCCCCATATAGGTATATTTTATTTGAGCGTATTATGTATGCCATATACAAGGTGTAACGTCAAATACGCAAAACCTGAAAATAGTTTGATTAGAATAACGAGCAGAATCAATTGAACCACTTTTTAATATAGGTCACATTTTTCAAAAAACTTCATTAAACATGTTGCCCTGTCTACTTATTAATAAGTCAAGCCATCACGTGCGCAAACCTGCCAAAATAGGTAAACAAACACAAATGGTTGTCGTCCAATTTAAATTTTCTCATACGCGTGATAATCATAGTTCTTATTTCAATGCAAATACGAGTCTTTGTAAAACTAAAAAAAAAAAAAGAATAGTTTATTTCTCACCATGAAAAATTACACTAGAGGTACAAAAATAAAAAAAAGGTAATAAAATTTCTAATTTTCTGTGGTGGTTTATAAAAATGCACAGAGTCTGAGGTTTTGCTTGTTTAACGTTACACCTTCTATATCATTTTTGAATTAACTAAAAATTGTGTCTTCATCGACAATCGTACACAATCAATGCCTACTAAGTTATAGATTGAGAACAACGGATTAACTCACTCAATCTATAATGTGTAACAATACTCACGTTTCGTTTAATGAAATAAATAATAGTTTAAAAAAACTAAAAACACGCTTTTTATAGAAAACCAAACAAAAAAATAGAAAATAAATTTTAATAAATTATTTTATTTAAAAAAAAGCGTGGAGTGCTTTTTAAGATATTATCAAAATGATAATCACTCTACTCATATCTGTCAATAAAATATTTATAACTATTGACACCATGCACCCCACGCTTTTTTTAAAATAAAATAATTTATTAAAATTTATTTTCTATTTTTTAGTTTGGTTTTCTATAAAAAGCGTGTTTTTAGTTTTTTTAAACCATTATTTATTTTTTACTTTTTAGTTTGGTTATATCTATATCTATAAATATTATGTACATTTATTCTACCAGGGGCGCTTGTGCAGTACCTTCCTAGTATATAATAGCTGTTTTTTAGGCAACTAATTTTGAAGGACTTATGTTTTTTTTTTTTTTTTGTTTTTTTTTTAATAATTTCATCAAATTAGTGTATTGTCATCGGTCCTCGAGAAATCTACAAAATTTGAACGAAATCTGGTCGTTTAAAGTGGGTCAAAATCACGCCCAAAGAAGTCGGTTACAAACAAACATACAAACATACAGGTGAAGCTAATAAAAAGCGTGTAAAAATAGCCTACTGAGTTCAGTGTCGATATAGAAGTGATATCTTCATCCAATCCAACCGCCCCGGCTGCAGATGTACTGGCACCGTCGTTGTTCTGCTCGGCCGCATTCAATCTTTTACGTTTCCAGCACTACTTGACTCGGTCATATGGTGTTTTATTCGTACCATTCGATTGCTCTTGAGAAGCCCTTTCCAACCGTATACGAATTCTGTATTTGAATTTGGCTTTTTGACGCGTAATGGCCGACATTACATATTTTTGATAGATTTTTTAAATTGTAACTTCTTATTATACTTATAGTCAGTATTTTACACTAATGTTTTGTATACAATCGAAAGATTTTGACGAGAGCTAACGATTGGAACTTAAACGAACGCCGTACTTTTGCCGAGTCAAAAGTTATACTAAGTGTAAATCTCTATACACAGCAAAATGACCACGAAATGGCGGCGGTTCCCCCTCCTCCGAGTCACAGTCCTTACTTGGCGTAATTTCTTTGATTATTTAGCTTTCCAATGCTGTAATAGAATTTTTGATGGAGATGATAGATATAATAATAATAATAATAATAATATGTGGGGACATTTTCACACACGGCCATCTGACCCCAAACAAGGGAGACCCTGTACTATGGGTGTCAGACAGCTGATATACATACACAAATACATTTTTTTTTGTAAATACAATACAAAACACAACTACCAAACTGTATCCCCCAGTTTTGTTATCATTCATTTTATTGACTTGCCCTCCATTATGAAAGCTATTTTAAAGACGTGTTGTGTGTCAAAACAGCAGCAGCAGCAACAACGACAATTACTACTTTTTGAGAAGAGCCTTTAGGTACTTGTCTCATTGAGAGTGATGCGGACGAGTTTTTGGTGCCCTATGAGCTCCTAATCAAACTCAAACACAAAATCATTTATTTTAAATAAACCATTTACAGGTACTTTTGAATTATCAGAGTCAGTCAGTCAGAAATTTGAAGCTAGTTGCTCGATCCAAACAGTAAGTTTCTATGGAGAAGAGCGAGCAAGAAACTCCATGAACACTCTTTTAAAACCGAATAAAAATCGGTTACATCATTATACTTATTAATAATTGTTTTATTGTTTACACTTTATTTTTATTTATTTTGTATTATCCGTATCTGACCGTGGCATCACTTTGGGCCCTATCAGAATATCAGCGCTGTGACGTTTTTTTAATGTTACAGCACCATGCTGAGATAGGGGCCTTTTGGCCTCATACAGGACCAACTTTCGTTTTCTTGTTTTTTTATTTTAGTGTGTTTTTGTCCTGGGGGGCGAATAAATTATTTTTCTTTTTTTTTTCTTTCTTTCTTTCTATATTGAATCGGTACAATGTGAGAACAATGTATCAAGTCGTGTACGAATATATATCTGTATTCATTACCCATATCCGAAATTTCATATCCATAACATCCTTGCTACTATTTCGTAGCAAAGATATTATGCCTTAATACCGCACATTGTTCCACAAACCTACTAAAAAGTCTTTTGAAATAAAACATTCCATCGCATACAAAAGCGTACATTTTGCTATTCTTTTTTGTTGGAATCGCACGGTTGGTTCCGCACGCGATCGTGTCAATACGCACGGTTTGAATCGGTAATGCGACGCGTCAGTTACAGCGTCATGACTGCTCGCATGGAAAGCTGAAGTGATTCATGTGTGTACAATTTATAAAGTATACGTTTGTTTGAAGCATCCCATTTAATAATGAAATGTTATTGGGCAAAAAACTTTATGCATACTAATCCATACTTCCATAATCCATAACCAAAGAAAGTAATTATGTCTGTTACGCTTTCACGATGAAACTGCTGAACCGATTTTGATGAAATTTGGCATGAAGATAGCTTGAATTTGGGGAAGGACATAGGCTACTTTTATTTTCGGCGTCTTCGTCTGCATCAGGCGATAACCGTTTTCACGCGTACGTTATGGCGGCCAAAGGTAGTTATAAATAAATACTATATTTTTTAAGATTTAATTACAAATGTAAAGTTTTCAGACTTTTTCCTGTACTACTAGTGTAAGACGATATTACTAGCCAAATTTCATAGTTCTAGGTCAACGGGGAGTACCCTATACATTTTTATTCCCTTGAGAGTGTCCAAATACACGTTTTTACGGCATAAATGGCCGTATCTTTTTTTCATGTAAACACAGAAGTTTGATTTTTTTACAGCATCAAGGGACCGTAGACTTAAGTATATGGTTTTAATTTCAACTCGATACCTCTACGTGTTCCCGAGATAAAGGGTCTTGACAGACAGACAGACAGACAAACAAAAAAGTTATCCTATATGGATTCCGTTTTTTTCTTTTGAGGTATTCCGTACCTCAAAAGAACCCGAGGCCAACCTAAAAATGGCCTTTTTGCCCTGTAGTGGAAAAAAAAAATCATGTATTATTATACAATAATTAATGTAGTATCAGTTTACCAACCTGTTGCAATATTATTATCAACTACTTCTAACTGTACTGTCTATGTACCGGTCAAATGCTGTAACATTGCCTACATGCTCAACATTGCCTACATTCTAAAAAGTTAAATTATTGCCGCTGAGAAAAGTTTTTGCTGTGTATGGTATTACTAAAAGCAAGTCTGCTATCTATATGGCAAAAAAACATTTCTCAGCGGCAATAATTTAACTTTTTAGAATGTAGGCAATGTTGAGCATGTAGGCAATGTTACAGCATTTGACGGTACCTACCATAATTATAATGTTTACGTACCACGCATGTAACATTACGAAAGCTTGAACAATGTAATATAGTGCATCAGAGTCCGAAGCCCAAACACATTAAGAATTACGAACGAACAATTAGGGGGCCCGGACACAGCTGTGTACGCACATTACACGGTTATAGTGAGGTAGTAGAATATATAGCATCGTGCCTTATGTGTAATGACCACGACGCAGCCGCTATATCTAACTACCTATTAGAATAAACCAGAGATTAGTCTGCAGCTATTAGAGAGGAGCTGTGTGGTGCCGGCAGCGAATAGCACCACCCCATTTCTACCCATAGGTGTCGTAGAAGAACAGAGGGATATTGACCAGAGGATGGGCAGCAGCGTCCTTGTGATTACCATAATACCTTACTGCGATCGCCAACATGCATCGGCCAAGCATGGCGATTATGCCTAACACCCCCTTGCCAAGTCGGGCAAAGTGCTATTGGTTTTTCCATTATTAATAGCAGTTCGGAATTAGGAGGCTACAAACTCAAATCATTTATTTCAAATAAACCACTCACAGGCACTTTTGAATTGTCAAGGAGTCAGTCAGTCAGAAAGTTGAAGCTAGTTGCTCGTTCCAAACAGTAGGTTTCTATGGAGAAAAACGAGCAAGAAACTCTATGAACACTCTTTTAAAATCAATAGAACATTACAAATTCAATCTTCATCCAAATCCATCTTCAATCCAATTCAGCCATTAATAATAACGAGAACGAGAATAACGGTTATCGCGAAAACATAACAAGTCAAGGATTAGAAAGTAGCCTATAGCCTTTCTTGGGCTTCAAGTTATGACTGCACCAAATTTCATCACAATCGGTTTTATAATTTAGCCGTGCAAGCGTAACAAACATACAAAGGAACTTATAGGTAATATTAGTAAGGATTGAATTTGATGGTATAGCATATAGTGTGATGGTATTGCTTTGATGCAATACCATGCTGTTCGACAGCCTGGTTGAACAACCAGGCTGTCGAACAGTAGATGGAAGACCTACGATTTTGATACCATACCTTTTGATGCCTCCTTAACACTAAAGTCGTGTATAGGTATGCCATAATAATAGGCAATTTTTCACCACAAACCTTCCCTTGTCGTTATTGTCAAAACATCTGTAAGAATGGCCACAATTGCACTTAAAGATGTCCGCTCCCAACCTACGTAACCCTCCATAACTTACGCTCTAACAAGAATATCCGTGCTAAGCACACCGCCGACGATGCTCCCAACTTCCTAAAACATCACACTTATCATCCCCTGCCAAAAGAAGACAACACTATCTAGCTATATCTCGGTCTCTGTTCCCCTCACAACAATGATTTCAACCCGGCTTGAGTTCTATCAGAAAGGATTAATATTCCATCAGAAGTATTTCCAGTGGAGATGCAATATCGTTCGGGGCGGCCGAGTCAACAAACAATTAAATTAAAGTACAAGGAACAGCGAAACGTCAAAATGATATGAATCTCGTTATTAAATTGAAAAACGGGTGACGGAATCTGGTTGTTAAGTTAGTGTGGGTTCAGATGACTCTAGTAGTGGAAGCAGAAGTTACTTTTATGAGGCCATCGAATTGAATGGTATGCTTGTGGTTATACGCCTAGTTCTGTTCTGTCTCCTGCTTAAAATTGAAGAAAGTGGAACGTTATAATTATGTTTTTTTCATACTCCTCCGTTGTGCTTTTCTGATTAAATTGCGGGATCCAAGACAGATGCAACGTTTTTCCAGGACTCTTCGAGCTTCACTGATTTGGCACTTTTCTGGTGGTCGCCAATGTTGATTCTGGCCCATATCTTGTATGGAAATATAGTGGCGGGCTTGTCTAAACTAAAATGTCTTGCAGTTATGCGTAGGTCTAAGAATTCAAATATTATAGTCAAGTTGAAATGTTAACAATGTGTTTCGAATTTAATTCTGTATTTAACAGTCTATTACTGTCGCACCGCAGGTCAAAAGCCTTTTCTCATACAGAGAAGGCACGAACATTGATCACCAAGGGCGCTCAAGGCGGATTGGCGGTTTCAGACTAATATTATTTACAAGTCCAGGTTTTTTCACGATACTTTCCTTCACCGATATCAGGGATGTCAAAGATAAATTAAGTATATATGTATTGAAAATCACATTAGGCCATTATGGCTCATTTGGTCGTTCTTCGCTTTACGCCCGTCACAAACGTAGGTATAATCCTACTAATCCTACTAATATTGTAAATGCGAAAGTTTGTGAAGATGTTTGGATGTTTGTTACTCAATCACGCGTAAACCGTTGAACAGATTTGGATGAAAATTGGCACATAGATAAACCATTTCCCTGATTAACACATAGGACTTTTTATCCCGGTAATGTGTTCCCTTGGGATAATAGTTCAACTTTATTGTTATTCTATCAAATCTTTACTTTTGAAGTTTATCAATGGCACTGCCTTAACCACAGAATGCACTATTATCCTGGTAATGCGTTCCCGTTGGATAATAGTTCAATTTTAATATTATTTTGATTGAGTTATAACGCAAATTGTTATGATCTTAGTTCCGATTTTCTCACTAGATGGCGTTGGCGTCGTTTTATATCGCGCCTAAGAATAATATTATAAATATAAATGTTAAAATCAAAAGAAAAATATTACACTATTAGACTTCCGCTAATAATATTTTATGGATAGGTATACCTTTGATCTCCAGACGGAGATCACAAACACAGTGATCACCAGTGACGACACTGTTGCCTACCCCGTCGAGTTTATAAATACCTTAGATTTACGGGTGTGCCTTTCCATAAACTAGAGCTCAAGGTTGGCGTTCAAGTTCCACTGATGCGTAACTTTGATGCGCCGAAATTGTGCAATGGCACCAGGTGGCGCATTACTGAACTGAGGAGAAATATTATAAAGGCCACTATTCTTACTTAAGCAGCCAAAAGAGATAATAATATTTTATGGATAAGACTAAATTAAGACTAAGATAATTTGCATGTTTTTACACCATTAAGCAAAATCCATTGGACGATTATTTGGATAAAATTGTGTCTTGGGAAAGTTACTTTGTACGCGGGCGAAGCCGCGGGTAGAAGCTAGTATTAGGTATATATTATACAAACGTATATTAATATATACTAGCTTCTACCCGCGGCTATACCTATCCATAAAATATACCAAGGTATACCTATCCATAAAATATTATTAGCGGAAGTCTAATAGTGTCTAATATTTTTCTTTTGATTTTAACATTTATATTTATAATATTATTCTTAGGCATGATCTAAATCGACGCCAACGCCATCTAGTGAGAAAATCGGAACTAAGATCATAACAATTTGCGTTATTAAAACTCAATCAAAATAACATTAAAATTGAACTATTATCCAACGGGAACGCATTACCAGGATAATAGTGCATTCTGTGGTTAAGGCAGTGCCATTGATAAACTTCAGAACTAAAGATTTGATAGAATAACAATAAAGTTGAACTATTATCCCAAGGGAACACATTACCGGGATAAAAAGTCCTATGTGTTAATTCAGGAAATGCTCTATCTATGTGCCAATTTACATCCAAATCTGTTCAACGGTTTACGCGTGATTGAGTAACAAACATCCAAACATCTTCACAAACTTTCGCATTTATAATATTAGTAGGATTATAGCTAGTCACCACATACGGTAGCTATAATATAATAATATATTTTTGCCCTTATTACGTCTGCGGTCGTTGTTTGTTTCACATTTTTGAAATATATATTAATATGCCTTGCTATATCTGTCTATATATTTTGGTGACGTAATAAAGATATATACTACTCAAAACAAAATAAGGGCCACAAGGTATTTTGTCTGTACCATGAAAATAATAAAACCAATATATATTTTTTGTCTCCATAACGAAAACTAATGTTGTTTTTACCATGTAGACCAATAAATTTATTCAAATAATAATGATTAAAAAGTTTATTTGCTCTTGAAAGAAAAAACACATTTTAGGTTAAAAATAAAAACAACGTAAAGTTACTGAAAACAAAAGAAAATACTCCATGCTCATCTTTTAGTAACGGGTATGCCCCCCTCGTTTAGCTACGCACTCCTGAAGCCTGGAGTGCATGCTCTCAATCAAATGCCTGACATTTTCCAGTGGAATCTCTTCCCAGGTCCTTTTCACAGAGTTGATGAGTTGCTGTTGGTTGTGGATTTCTTGATCACCGTTTCTAACTCTTCGTGTCAACTGATCCCACATGTGCTCTATTGGATTTAAGTCCGGACTGTTTGCCGGCCACGGCAAGACTTCAATTTGAGAGTCTTCCAGTACAAACCGAGTCGCTTGTGCCGTGTGTGCACGAGCATTGTCTTACATCAAGATGAATCCAGGACCCGCTCGCTGTGCAAATGGGATCACATGTGGTCTGACAACTTCCTCAATATACCGCTGAGCAGTAACAGTACCCTCATTTAAAATAGCGAGCTCAGTTTTGCCGTGTAAGCTTATCCCGCCCCAAATCATTACATTTGGACCACCAAAACGATCGACTTCATGGATGCAGGCTTCTGAAAATCTCTCGCCGCGTCTTCTCCATACTCTAATACGCCGATCGTTGTTAAAAAAAATAACTTTGCATTCGTTTGTGAAGAGCACCATGCCCCATTGGTTTATGTCCCAGTCCAAATGTTGACGGGAAAATCTTAAACGATTTGCACGATGATTTCTGGTTAATGGGACACGGACAACTCGCCTTCTTGATGCCTGCTGGTCTTCATGCAATCGATTACGAATAGTTTGGTCACTGACACGAGTACCCGTTGTCAGCCGTAAACGATTATTTTGCAGCTTGCGGGCCGTCGTTGTGCGATCTCGGCGCGCACTTAATCGAATGTAACGATCCTCTTGAGCTGTTGTAATGCGAACTCTGCCCGAACCAGGTCTTCTTCTAACACTGCCGGTCTCTTGGAAACGATTCCATAGATTTTGAATAGCTCTTCGAGAAAATCCCAATTGCAAACCCACAGATCGCTGCGAATGACCTTCTTCAATCATCGTAACGGCTCTGGTTGCTGTCAGCGAGCTCATATGACGCCTGCGTGCTTGTGGCATATTGCAAAAGATGTTTCTGACTCGAGATATCAATGAACTCTGATAATTTCTAATAAACCAAGAAGCTAAGGAAAGCAAAACGTCAAAGAAAATGGAATCAAAATTTTCAAAAAGGATTTCAAATCAAATATTATTTAAAATTGTTGCCAGCATTAGATGAATACTACAATATTAAAAAGTTTAGGTATCAAAGAGTTTGTATACTCAATATTTTACTACTTTCAATGTGTAAATGTTTAATAAATTACACCAAAATGAAAAAATACCTCGTGGCCCTTATTTTGTTTTGAGTAGTATATATTATAGCTGCGTCTATGGTCACTCAAAGATTACTATATAAAATAAATCGTAATATGCCTTGCCACTTGTCGTAATATGAATTATATTAATATATATTTTAGCTACGTCTGTGACGGGCTTAAGTTCGATCTTTGTTTTAATGTTAAACACATATTTAATAATAAAAATAGTTATTATTAAAACAAAACTGATTCGTGTATAAAAAAAAAGTAGTTCATCACATTTTATCAATATTTTTACTAATTTTATTTGTAGGTCTTCCAACTTCTTTAAAGGCGCTAATAAACGGAACACATTGTCACCAATAGAAGAGTTGAACACGTTGTCGTCGACGATAATAGAAAATACTTGTAGAGAGCGAAATTGCACAGTGACTGGTTCCATCTGAATTCGCTCTTATCAACGGAACAGTTAGATTGTCTGACAGTCAGTGAGGCAATGAAAAGAAATGCTCGCTGTTGGCGAAAAGTATCTACGTGACTGTTTATAGATAAACTTTTTGGATTCACGAATAAAGATAATGTGCATTATGCAACTATCAATATCTATATGTAAAGATAAAGATAATTTTATTTTGCAAATATGGGTAACAGCAATAGATGATAAAATAAAAGAGTTCAGCCATATTTTACCATGCAGGCATGCAAAAGTATTTAAAGAAATTCAACATAAAACTAAATAATTAAAAAGGAGAACCTGTCTGACTAACTGACCTATCAAAGTATCACAGCTAATAGTACAAACTAGGGGCGTGGAATTTACACACGGATTCGGCACTAAGAAAGTAATGATTTTTTGGAAATTTAACGCATTAGGGGATGAAAAAAAAGGGGGGGGGGGGGTCGGTTATGTGTAAAATTATTTCTTGGGTTATTCAACTTAAAACTTGACACGAATGCAAACCTAAGAAAGTAATAATGTTTGAAATTTCAGCTATTGGAATCAGTTATTCCATTCAAAATTACAACAGCACCCACATTGGTCATAATTGTAGTATCCAATAAACACGCTGTAGTAGAAGTGGACCAGCCACGTCTGCAGACGGACAAACGGTAGATGGAGCAGACAAGCTTTAGAGTGGAGACCACGTTTAGGCAAGTGTAGTGTGGGACGCCCTGCTGCACGATGGACCGACGATTTAAAGAAGGTGGTTGGCAGTGGATGGATGCGGTTGCCCGAGACTGGGTTGATTAGCGATCTCTGGAGGAAGCCTATGTTTAGCAGTGGACGGCAATAGACTGATATGATAATGACAGAAAAGAAGTTTCTCTTTTGAATAACCAGCCAAAAATTTCAACACTGGTTGGTGTATAATCATGAACTGCATACGTGGCAAAAGTTTACATCATAAGGTCAATGGTCAGATCATCTACCCTTAATAATTGAGTGCAATTTAAATATAATCGTGCCAAAATTGGCACAGGAAACTAAAGCACAGAATAAAGTTTTATGGCGGGAGCGCAATAAGGTGGAAATAGATAGGTATCGGGATCTATGTAATAAAGAGTTGAGGAATATCCACTATCCTGAGTTGTTTGAGAGGTGTGGAGATAATATGTGTTGTATTTTAGAACATAGGCGTGCTTTAGATCATATGTATGGCAATATTGCTAATACTCTGTCAGTGGCTGCTGTGCAGGCCTGGGACGACAAGGAACCCCATAAGGGAAGAAAAGTGGCAGGCTGGAACAAACACGTTCGGGGCGCTTATGGGGAGGCTCGTTCTAAGTATCAAACTTGGCTGTTCTATAATAAGCCGAAATCTGGTAGAATTTGGGACGAGATGCAAACGAGTCAGAAAATCTTTAGGGGTAGGCTTAAATGGTGCCAAAATCACCAGGACCAGATTAGGATGGACATAATAGCGTCGCACAAAGCGTCCAAAAATTTTTCTGAGTTCTGGAAGTCGACCAATAAGCTGAGGGTAGGACCGGGCCGCCCTGTGAGTGTGGGGGAATGTGGTTCGCCGGAGGACATAGCCCGCATGTTCCAAGATCGTTTTAAGGTATCATCTCCAATTGGGCCGGCTCAGGGGGTGGTCGATGGGGAGACGAGTCGTGACTATGAGCCGACCCGTTTCTCTGCCAAGCATGTAGCTAAATTAATTGAAAAAATGGCTAAGGGGAGGTCTCCAGGTCACGATAGTCTCAGCATCGAGCACCTCAGGTGTGCCGGGGTACATCTGCCTAGAGTGCTGGCGATGTTTTTCACGCTTTGCATTAGCCACTCATACCTTCCATCTGATATGCTGAAAACAATAGTGGTACCAATCGTGAAAAATAAAACTGGGGATGTATCGGATAAGGCGAATTACAGGCCGATATCTCTGGCCACTGTAATTGCGAAGGTATTGGACGGTCTGCTTGACAGGGAACTTGACAAATGGATAACGTTACATGACGCACAGTTTGGGTTTCGGCCTGGACTTTCTACTGAGAGTGCTATCCTCTGTCTAAAGCAGACGGTCCAATACTATAAGGATAGGAGTACTCCGGTGTATGCCTGCTTCCTTGATCTCTCAAGGGCTTTTGACCTTGTGTCATATGATGTCCTTTGGGAGAAGCTCAAGGGAGCGGGGGTGCCACCTGAGTTAACGGGTTTGTTCCAGTACTGGTACTCTAACCAGTTAAACCAAGTTCGTTGGGGAGACGTTCTGTCTGAAGCGTACAGGTTGGAGTGTGGGGTGAGACAGGGAGGATTAACCTCACCGAAGCTCTTCAACCTGTATGTGAATGAGTTGATCGTTGAACTCAGCAGCAGACCAGTCGGGTGCAAAATAGGTGGCACTAGCGCCAATAATTTAAGCTACGCTGATGATATGGTGCTGTTGGGTCCTACGGCTGGCTCAATCAGGGAGATGCTGAATATCTGTGAAAGGTATGCGGCTACTCACGGTCTGTTATACAATGAAACAAAAAGTGAATACATGATCTTTGCGGTCCCTGGTAAACATCTAAATTACGAGCCCTCAATATCCCTCAACGGACAAGCACTTGAAAGGGTCTCCCAATTTAAATACTTGGGACACTATGTCACTGAGGACCTCAAAGATCATGTAGATATTGATCGTGAGCGTAGGGCACTAGCAGCCAGATGCAACATGTTGGCTCATAGATTCGCTCGTTGTAGTAACGAGGTCAAAATAACGTTGTTTAAAGCTTATTGTCAAGCGTTCTACACGGGCATTTTGTGGTTCAACTGTACGCGGAGGGCTCTAGATGCTCTGCGTGTGCAGTATAATAATGGCTTCAGGGTGCTGTTGCGGTTGCCTCGGTTCTGCAGCGCGTCTAGTATGTTTGCTGTTGCACGGACTGATGACTTCTACGCCTTATTAAGAAAAAAGACCGCATCCTTAATCAGCAGAGTGAGGGCGAGCCGCAACAGCATTTTGAAAGCCATAGCCGAGCAGCATGATGCACTTATTTTCCAACACGCTGTCAGGTTGCTCGTGCGGCAGGGGTAAATGTAAATTGTCGTATTGTTATTAAATACTAACCCTTAGTTCATAAGTTTTTTACTAACCACTGGACCTTTGTTGTCAATTTAAATAAATAAATTATTATTATAAGTCCCTTCCACTGCGTACAGCAGCAGTGATGTCACATGAGTATTAGTGGTAATTATTGAAATAAATTGGCAAACTTGCTCTCCAAGCCCTGCTGCGCTAGTATCACATAAAATACGACCAGCTTGAAACTGTGCCGGAAGTTTTTAACGTAAGTGCGAGACTGGAAGACGAAGATGTGGAACCTTATTGAACACTGCTAATTTGGAAGTGAAGAAAGTAAAATTCTGTTTGCTGTACACACAAAGATAAATTTAAAATTTTATCTATAAGAAAATATCATAAAAAAAGCCAGTAGATTTTCTTGCTCATAGCTAAGAACACTCTCGATCAAATCACATTTCAAATAATTAAAATTAATCAAAATCAGTTCAGCGGTTTAGGAGTTACGATGTCACATACCAAAGAGCAAAGATTGACTAAAGAGGTGAAAAGTAATAGGTTGGTAATAGGTGTCACGAACGAAATAGTCCGGGTCCATCCAAATATATAGTTATTTCAGTCTCAAGATCACAAATGTATGAATTTAAAAACAAAAATAAATAATTTGATGAATCATTAACGTTTACTTATCATCATTTATTTAAAAAAATTTAAGCACAATAGCAATCAAATCTCTCTGCAGATATAAAAAAAGAAAACAATACCGCACTGATGTTGTAACATAATGTAAAGAGCACTCGTGCGTAATTCGCTTATTTATAAACCTAAAAACGGTGCAATAGACAAATTATACGAGAACATCTGTTAATTCAAAAGAAATTACATCACATACATATTTCAATTTGAATGACATAAATATGTAGCTACTCAGTGTCAATCGGTCAATGACCTTCATAATATAACCTAGTCACCTTTTATTTCTAACAAAACACACTTTGAGTAAAAACTAACAAATGATAAATCAAATATGACGAGTGTAAATAAAATGAAACAAATATTATAAAAATATAACAATTCATCACTTTTTGCCATCTTCAGGGCACCAGTGGTCTTTCCACCTGTTAAGATTAATACCCGGGATCTCTTCACAGGGCACGGGGTGGTTCCTGAAAGTGAACGGTTATAATGTAACTTAAAACTGTTACGTAAAGATTTTCTACACAATAAACTTAAATAAAGTGTGAGAGGCTGTTCTAAGAATGACCATAAATCATTATTTGCAATCACTATAGGCAAGCTTTTAGAAAGGCTGCTGGCTTCTACTTTTTACAATTGAATGTAATTTCAGAACTAGATATATATATATTTTTCTTTTTTCTTCTTAAAAAGAAAACTTTGCCTCGCATTAGGAATTACTCCCATATGTTCCCGTGGGTGTCGTAAGAGGCGACTAAGGGACATACTAGAGAATGGGCAGCAGCGTTCTCTGTGCCTTTGTAACAACCATACTGCGATCGCCAATCCGCCTACAAAGCGTGGCGATTATGGCAAAACCCCCCCTTGGGGAGGCCTATGTCCAGCAGTGGACGTCTTTTGGCTGAAATGATGATGATGAGGAATTACTCCTGTGTCGTGGGTGCATTTACAAACATATAAACTCACATACACAAACAGCCATGCCCGGAACATCTATCTGTAGGCAATATTACATAAATATTTGTTCCATGAGGGAATCGAACCCGTGATACGCAGCACAGCAGTCGATCGCTCAACCAACGTGCGCCAACCGAGTCGTCATGAGTGTATTATATTATGGTTGCAATATGTTTGCCGGCCTTAGTATACCACAATCCTCCACTTTATTGGTCTTCCTATCTCATGATCCGCAAGTTTTTCAACCCCTTGATAGATTGATCAGCTTGTACATGTACTAGTAAATAAATGGGGTAGGGAAAGGCAAAATGTTAAAAGGGTCTCGATATCTACGTCACGTACGGCATAGTAAATATTTTACATTCGATGGACTGTATATTAGTTTCCTGCGAAATGTTTAGGGACGGTTTCTTTTACTTATTTATTTTACTTTCCTCCACGTGTATACGATTTTTTTGTACGATGTCTATGGATGTCTTACAAAATGTAAACTGCATTATTACAAATAATAACTTCTACATTTGTGTGTGTGGAGAAAGTATTGAAACACTTACATGTCTTTGTTAATACAATCACAATCTTAGTAACATTAGTTAAAGCAGTTTTTACAGTAAAATTGTGAGATTGTAACTATGTTCTTACCAAGGTCCCCTCCTGAAGAACGCGGCCGGTTGTATCTGTTTGACGTCATCTCCGCTGTCACATAATACACGTGCAATGCTTGTCTTCCGTACTTCGTTCAATTGAGCTAAAACAGACGTAAAATTAAGTATGTTTGATGGTTGAGACCCAAATGAGATGTTGATAAAGATACGTATTTCATGATTCGATTTAAAAAATCATGGTGACTGACTTATGTATTTCAAATTCAACTTTTCAATTTTCACACGAAATAATAAGTAATTAAATTCAAGTTCATAATATTATGAATTTGACAGTACTTAAATTAAACTTGTCCAATCAAGCGGATCTCGTAGAAAAAATTCAGAGTGTATTTGTTTACAACGAATAAGTTTTTTAATTGTCAAGTTGCGCTTTAGATTGTCTGTAAACAAATTAAATTAAGTAACTAACTTTTATGACTCCTATGAAACAAACGAATTCATGGTTTTAATTTTTTGTTATTATTTTATTGTTTCATGTGTATTTGCGTTGTTTGTAATGAATTCGCATTTCTTGCCTATTTCTTCTTCTCTTCAAATACTTACGAATCGTCAAAGCAGCAGGGAAGTCTCCGTGTTCGAAGAAGAACTTGTCAGAACGTCTCCACAGCAGAAGGTTGTGCGTCATGATGCAGTACAGCGTCGGGGGCACGAAGGTACCCGGCAGGAGCCTCTCTATGTAGATAGCTACCATGACTTCCACGTCTTCTATGTCGTCGTAGATACGACGGAGGATTTCTACTTTCTGGAAATTATGAATGATGATTAGTCAATCAAAACTTGAAACATTCAATGCGTCAAAAATCAAGTCAAGTTGGTTACTCAAATAATCGAGGGCTGTGACGAGCTTGCATCTAACAGCTCATAACAATTATTTTTTTTACTACAAGATTCGTTTGCCTGTGTAGTTACATCTTTGTCAATAGTATCGTAGAAGTCCTCCCAGTTTTTAGCTGGCTTCATCCCGCAAAACTTTCTGTAGTGGTTGTATGGCGGTAGACCAGCGTCGCGGCCTCTCATCATGTCAGCAGCTGGAAGGTCACTCGCAAGATGCCGATTGTTTAGGACCCGCTGTGTTAGCTGTCCAGATAAAGGAAGAGGTTAATAAAAAACTGGTTTCAATGTTAAATAAAGGAGATTCAAATATTTGATTCGTTTGTGTTTTTAAACCTAGTATCACCGTTACACATACCACTCGCCTTTACAAACGACAGTAGATGTAGGAATACGATCATGTTGCGCAAAACGATAATCGTGATGATATAAAGATCAGAACAAAACTACATTCAACTATAAAACTGTCATCAATTTACATCAGGAGCTATGACGTAGTCGAGCTTATCAGCGGGTTGGATGAGGCATCCCTGCGTGAGGTCAGCTTCAGTGTTGTTGATGGCGAGGATGCCGCTCCTCAGTGCGTCATCAGGTGTGGGTCGACTGCCAATGTACTTGCCGTTCCTGTACAGACTGATAGAAACAAGATAAGTTATAATTGCTTTTAGTTAGTAGAGTTGTCATGAACCTGGTCTATTCACTAGGATTTATGTGTCGGCTCACTATTCAATTTAATGGGATTAGCTGCCCTTATGAGGCCTTTGCAATACATAAAACGGGTGCCATTGTCTGTATACCTGCTACTAATGCTGTAAGTAACAGCACCCTCATTGAAATAAGTCTAATAGCCTTTAATACCACTTGCTCAAAAGTTTCATCAGTTGTTTTTGGGAATAAATATACAATATAGTCTGGCCATAAATAGTGTTACAATTAAAAATAAGAAATATATTACATTTGAATTTGGAATCTGTCATTTTTATACGATTGTTCATTGAGTTTTCTAATTTTGGCGCCAATACATTGTACAATATTTTGCGATATTAAAATGGAGTGGGGTGAGAAAGAGAACCGAATCGCTGTGATTGCATTACACAAAGTTGGTATGGAACTAAATGCAATTTCTAAAACTCTCCATACGCTTGGTATTAGTTAAATGTTTGTGTACCGGGCTATTAATAGGTATAATGAGACCTCCTCTGTTTGTGACAGAAAAAGATCTGGCCGTCCACGTAGGTAGTTATTTGTACGAAAAAGGTGGTCAAAGCAGTTAGGGAAAGAATTCGAAGAAATCCTCTCCGAAAGCAAAAGATTTTATCTCGGGAGATGAAGATAGCACCCAGAACCATGTCGCGTATTTTAAAAGATGACTTAGGACTTGCAGCATATTAGAGACGCACTGGTCATTTTTAGCTGATAATTTAAAAAAAAATAGGGTGGTAAAATCGAAACAACTACTGAAGCGGTACGCAAAGGGAGGTCACCGAAAAAATTTGTTTACGGATGAGAAAATCTTTACAATTGAGCAACATTTTGACAAACAAAATTACCGTATTTATGCTCTAAGGAAGCTTCCCAATTAGTCGACAGAGTGCAACGTGGGCATTATCCGACTTCAGTGATGGTTTGGTGGGGTGTTAGCTATGAAGGAGTGACTGAGCCATATTTTAGTGAAAAAGGTATCAAAACACCGGCACAAGTGTTTCAAGATACCATTCTTGAGAAGGTAGTTAAGCCCCTTAACAACACCATGTTCAATAACCAAGTACGGTCCTTCCAACAAGACTCGGCGCCGGGTCATAAAGCTCGGTCCACGCAGTCTTGGTTGGAAGTGTACGTTTCGGATTATTATTTTTGTGTGCACATGGTCTGTGTCAAATAAACATTTTTTCTTTTTTCTTTTTCTTTCTTTTTTTTTTCTTTCATCAGAGCTGAAGACTGGCCGTCGTCTAGCGGGACTAGACGACGGCCAGTCTTCAGATCTTAATCCGCTGGATTATGATTTATGGTCAGTTTTAGAGAGTACGGCTTGCTCGAAACGCCATGATAATTTGGAGTCCCTAAAACAATCCATACGATTGGCAGTGAAGAATTTTCCCATAGAAAGAGTGCGTGCTTCTATTGATAACTGGCTTCAACGTTTAAAGGACTGTATTGCAGCCAATGGAGACCACTTCGAATAAGCTTTTTATATTTTAAATTGTTTTATTTTTTTTTTTAAATGGGACAAGCCCGCCACCCTATTCCCTAACCACTGTAACTCCTGTAAGCCAGAATCAACAGTGGCGACCACCAGAAAAGCGCCAGAGCAATGAAGCTCGACGAGTCCCAGAGAAACGATTCAACTGTCTTGGATCCCGCAACGAAATTAATCAGAAAAGAACAGCGGAGGAGTAAGAAAATCATATTTTCCACTTCCCTCCAAATCAAGCAGGAGACAGAACAGAACTAGGCCAATAGGCACAAAGGGACGTTTACAACTGGGAGAAACCCAGTTGCTAAGCACCACGGATTATAATTGACATAATTAATGGGTCCTAAAAAGTGAGCTGTTACATTAAATTTGATTCCAATAATAGGTATGGCAAAAACGCTTGAACGCACGGAAATTAGTTCTAGTTTCCACAAGGTCCGCATAATAAACTGCACCGGATGTAGCCTGTACACTATCCAACATAATATTGCGTTCTTTCTGCCAAAGAATACACTCCCATAAGATATGATGTGCAGATTGTTCGTATTAACAGTCAGATGTAGAACATTGACACAAAGGCGAAGCAACAAGCTTGAAAGAAAATAATTTACTTTTAAAGTTGCCATGTCCTGTTAGAAATTGGGCAACACAGTGGTCCACCTCTAGCCATGCCCTGGCCAGCCGCTCACGAACGGATGGAAAGAACTGATGAAGGTGACGGCCCTTGCTAGAATCATCCCACCTACACTGCCACTCGGATAAAAGTTCCTCCCAGACGTCAGTCTGTGGTTTAAATAATCTAGAGATCTTAGCGCGGTCACGTTGAGTTAAAAAGTTTGCGTCCATGGTCTCTCGCGCGGAATAGTACATTGCAGCACGTCGTTGCACCTCAAGATCGACTGGAAGCACGCCTGCTAGAACCGGAAGGGCTTCAGTACTAACGGTCCTATATGCTTTACATAAAAATATTAAAGCCAAACGTTGACTTTGAAGCAATTTACGTCGTACCGCCCCTATGGTGGCCCTATCAGCCCAAACAGGTGCCCCGTAGCACATACATCCCAAATAGATAGCCCCATAAATAGTTTTTAAAGTTAAAAATGATAGACCCCAAGTGGCATTAGATATACTCGTCAAGGCATAAAAGTTCTTTTTAGCTTTTTCACCAACTGTTTTTATGTGGTCAATAAATGAAAAGTTTTTCTTTAAGACCAGACCAAGGTAGCACACTGATTGTTTTCTTTTAACGGGAACGTTATTAAATTTAATACTAGGCCATGATTTAAGATTACCTTTTAAAATAACTTGATAGGTTTTGTGAGGTGCAAAGGTTAGACGGTTTCGGTCGCCCCACTGAGATATTAAGCGAAGGCAAGTGTCAGCCAAATTCTCAAGCTCAGCCCGGGTACTTGCCTGAATAAGCAGAAGGCCATCGTCCGCGTAACCAGTTAATGAACAACCGCAAGGAAGTGGAATCGCAAGCAAATCATCAAAACCTACATTCCATAAATATGGACTGATAACTGAACCTTGAGGATATCCCATAGTTAGAGCCTTCGACATAGAATGATGTCCAAGTTTGAGCTTCGCGGAGCCGTTTAAAAAGTACGAGTAAACAAGAGTATAGATGTTTCTGTAACAAACACGGGTTTTCATCTTAAGTAGTAGCATAGGCCACCATGCGTTGTCGAAAGCCCCTGAGATATCCAGAAAGATCCCAATGACGTATTTATGTTCGGACGAATTAACAATTTTCCTAACAGATAGTGCCGCGTCGACGGTAGATTTCCCTTTGGTGAAACCGAATTGATTATTATGAAATTTTGGTCCATCCGGTAGCAAACGTGGAACGATAAGGCGCTCCAGGAGTTTTCCCAAAGATGGTAGAAGTGTTATGGGCCGGTACGACTTCGGGTCATCCGGGGGCTTGTCGCCACTCTTTGGGATAATCCGTATAAAGCCACGTCGCCATATACGAGGAAAAACACCTTCCCCAATGCACCGGTTATAAACAGTTAAGATCGCGTCACCCGCTGTTTTACACGCTTCTATAATCATTCTATTAGATATTTTATCTTCACCTGATGATTTGTTGACTGGTAGTCTCTTGACAACGTCTATGAACTCGTCAGTGGATGGTAGATCTGACGCTGGTGATTCAGGTGGCACCGAAGCCCACGCTCTGATCTGTTGGTGGTATTCGTTGTCGTTCATAGGTGAATCATCGGGTATCAGAGTATTAAGTAGAACTTCCGTTGTTTCTTCGATACCGGTGGTATGTTTATTATTTACTTTAATGTTTTGGACATACGCAAGGTCGACTGATCTATTAGCCTTAAACTCGTGATATAAAGGAGACCACGGACCTTCTTTATCTAGTTTTACAACAATTTTACGCAGTAAATTACCCTTAGATTTTTCCACCGACGCTTTGTAGCGTGACTTGGCAACTCTAAACGTATTTAATGCAAAAGTCAGCAGGTCCCCGGTAACCTTACGTTTTTTAAGCTTATTAAGCTGTCTACGCGCTCTGCGATAAATTTTTCGTTGTTCAACTAAATAGTCACTCCACCAATCACATCTCCGAACGTTGGTCATAGATCCGCGACCAATGGCGATGTCAGCACAGTAAGTAAAGGTGTCTGACATAATTTCAGCACTCTCTTCAGCTGACAATTCGATGTGAGTGAAGTCTTTGGCGTGGCGCGCAAAAAGCGAGCTAAAAAATTCCCAATTCGCGCCTTTACATTTATATCTAAAATTACCACTAATATGTGACGGACCTTGAGTAAACATCGGAACAAATTCGTACACGATCAGGCGATGGTCGCTACAAGACGCGTCCGGTAGGACACGCCACCTATCCAAGCGTACGTCTGCACTAGAAAGTGTGACGTCAATACAAGATTCGCCCATTGGGCTGCAAAAAGTAGGTGGTGCGTCAGGGGTGTTATGGATCGATAGGTTCATTTCAGCAATGAAATCCTCGACAGCGCAGCGTCGTTCGGAATCCGTGGACCGAACCTTGCCATACCACAGGGACGATGACGCGTTAACATCCGCGCCAACGATGATTTTGTGGCCCGCAAGCGACCGCAAGACGTGACGGAGATTATGTATATGAGGAGCAACAGGATCAGAATATTGAAAGTAACAGCTCACAACGTAGACTTTAAAGGAAGCTGAAGAAATCTCTGCAACGGCACAGTGATGAGTCATAAGGTTACGTAAAGATGTTACTGTAAAGTTAGAAGATCGTGAAACGTAAATTCCGGCTCGTGCTTTGCAATCCAGCTGCACCACTTTGTGACGTAAGCGCGCGTTTTGATATTGCTCTTGAACAAGTACTACGTCTAACTTGTAATCGATAATTAATCTATCCAACTCGGATGTCGCCACTCTATCATTGTGAAGATTTAATTGACCTATGCTTAAACTATCCATCTTATTAGTAGTTAGTGTTTAGGATAAGCTGTTCGAGTTTGAGTTTAAAGGTCGCACAATCTTCAGACCCGCACCGGTGGTCAAACGGCTTTTTGAACCGCTTACACGCCACGCAAGTCGGTTTAAAATTTAAATTGTCTTTATGAGGGCAATCCTGTGTTTCATGTGCTTCCGAGCAATCAGCACACGCAGGTGATTTATTATTGCAGTATTTCTTAACGTGACCGAATTGTTGACAATATAAACAACGAACTACCTCAATATCATCTACAAAACGGCAAGTGGCCCAGTCAATAAGTAACTTATCCTTCGTAGATACTAAGTGTTTACGTACGGCAGATTCGGGTTCTATGCCAATCCATTTACGACCATTATAAGCAGAACGCCTACGAATTATTTTGGTAGATTTTATGAATTCATCCTCTTTGATAGGCAGCTTTAATGTTTTGACGGTACAAAGCGAGCATAAAAGTGCTGTCTTCCATTGAAGATGGAATATCTTTAACTAATATGCGTGGCATACGGCCTTTTGGTTTTTCTAAACGTAAGCCAGCGGACCTGATGGCATCGATCGATTCTAGCTTTTTTAATTGAGTTTCGTTAGCGACACGCAGTACAACGCCTGACTTGGCGGTTTTTTTAACTCCTACGATTTGAAAACCGTCATCACTTGGGTTAATCGCTTTCATAAGGGCTTGTTTAGTCGCGGATGATGACGCATAATCAGCTGAGCGTTCCGCCGTGGGATAAGCAACGACACACGGCAGCGGCGCCCGCGACTCTAAGACTGGAGCCACTTTAGGCAAGCGAAGTTTTAACGAGTCCGCGTAGGACACTTTTTTGTTTTCGGTATTGACATAATTATTATTAACAGTATTGATAGCGGGATTCAATTTAATTTTGTCCAATTCACGTTCCGTATTTGCTAACTTCGTTTCGTTGCACGATGATTTTAATGCTAACATAGAAACGATGGCCGTTACTCGCTGAGTCATATCCATGATAGCAGATTTATTTGCAACATTAATGCGGGACCCTTGATCGTTGACAAGGTCGTTTATTTTTGACAGATACGCAGACGCTTCGGAAACTAAATAACAATAGTCGGTATTGTTCGCATTGCTGGCGTTGCTCGCATTACTTACATTTAATATTGGCGAGGACTTTTCGTAAGATTCGGACGTTTGAAGCCGTTTGGACCTATCATCGGGCGAAACGTAGGATGGAGACATTTCGCTAAACAAACGTTTACTATTAGCGGAGGTTGACGCGGGAGCGGCGGCCCTTGGTGTTATTGCATTTCTACCGAATATTTCCCCGCCACGATCAGGCGGGTCATCATTATTGGATAACATCAACAATTTAGAGCAAACAAATCAGTAGAAAGTGAAAATTAACGTACAAATAAATTATTTCGCGATACCCTCACACTAAAGAAAATAAATGTACTCACCGATAGCTGACAAAATTAACTAATTACCAGTAATTACGGAAGCAAACACGTATAAAAACCTACGATACCAGCACTTAGTACAATAGCACACAACCAGAAACAACTCACAAGCCAAAAATCGATCACGGAACACGATAATCGTAATTATAATCGGCAGCGTAAACAAATCACATCTGCATCGATCGCGCGCGGGGAGGGAAGTGTTGTTTTATATTTATGTATTAAACTAACACACTGTAAAAGCAATAAATATTATTTGCAATAAAAAAATATATATTCTTCGTGACAATATTTATGGCAAGACTAGATAATGACCACCAAAAATAGTATATGATTACCAAATCTTAGTCACCAAATGACCACCAAAAATAGTAAAATGATCACCAAATCTTAGTCACCAAATCTTAGGACCCTTATGTCCCCCCTGTGGCGGATCCGACATGGTTAGGTTAGGTTAGAACTGTGACCCCCTACGTACGAGCGAGCGTGCCGCGGCAGCAGCCGCTGAGATCGCTTTTTACAGTCAAACTCATACATTTCTACAATAATTTGGTTAAATGTTGGTGATCATTTACTATTTTTGGAGGTAATTTACTATATCTGGAGGTTCGTTAAACATTAAAATGGGGTTATATGTTGATGATCATTTACTATTTTTTGAGGTATTTTATTATATCTGGAGGTTGGTTAAAGATACGCCTTTTTTTTTTTTTTTTTTTTTTTTTTTTTTTTTATCATTTGATAGGCATACGTTTGACCACTATCTCACCTGATGGGAAGCGATGATGCGGTCTAAGATGGAGCACGCTTGCCTAGAAGTAACCTATTCACTCTTGACTTAAAGACTCCCGGGTTGTAGCTATCAGGAAACACAGACTCAGGCAGGGAATTCCACTCCTTAGCAGTACGCACAATGAATGTGTTCCCAAAACGTTTTGTGCGTGTGGGTGGGATGTCCACCATGTACCGGTGGCGCATCGCCGTACGTCTTGTGGTCCGATGATGGAACGGGCTCGGCGGAATTAAATTATGCAATTCTGTCGCACACTCCCCAAAATGCAACCGATAGAAAACCGACAGGCCAGCAACTCGGCGTCGATGCTCAAGACTTTGAAGCTTTGACTCGACGAGCCTATCATTGCCAATGATCCTCTTGGCTCGTTTCTCAATTGACTCAAGGGCATCAAGCTGGTATCTGGCAGATCCGTCCCAAAGGTGAGAGCAGTACTCCATACACGATCGAACTTGCGCTTGATAAAGTTTAAGCAGCTGTTCCGGCGTGAAGTACCGTCTCACCTTTGCTAGGATCCCCAACTTTTTGGCAGCCACTTGAGCCTTTGCCTCTATGAAAGGGCCAAAATTGAGGGTAGATGTTAACGTAACACCAAGAAGTTCAAGTCGGTCGGTTATCGGCACGGTTACACCTCGGAAAGATGGAGCTGGGTGGAATTGGCTCTTTTTAGCGGAAAAGAGACACGCTTGGGTCTTAGCTGCATTGAACTTGACCAGATTGGCATTGCCCCATTCAGAGACAGCCTGTAAGGACAAGTTCAAGCGCTCAACCATTGCCTCCCGGAGAGACCGGATCTGCGACCCACCAGCTCGTGCATCGGACACGTATCTCTCAGCAACAGTGCTGTCGTCTGCATACCCAAAGGTACCGGGTTTAAGCAGATCATTAATATGCAACAGGAACAATGTTGCTGAGAGCACCGACCCCTGAGGAACCCCGGCATTAATATCCAGCAGTCCGGACGAGCAGCCATCTATGACCACTCGAATAGACCGATCCCTCAGGAAATCTGCAATCCAATCACACAATCCGGCGGGCAGACCGAAGGAAGGAAGCTTATTAATAAGGCTATCGTGCCAGACCCTGTCGAAGGCCTTCGAGATGTCAAGGGAGACCGCTAGTGCTTCCCCGTGTTTCTCGATGGCCTCACTCCAGATGTGAATGGCATACGCTAGTAGATCCCCAGTTGATCGATTTCGGCGGAAGCCGTACTGTCGGTCACTGAGGATATCATTCGCTTCTAGGTATGCCAGGAGCTTACGATTCAGCACCCGTTCCATACTTTTACAAAGTATGGACGTTACCGAAATGGGTCTATAATTCGACGGGTCTGCCCGACTACCCTTTTTGGGCACGGGCTGCACGTTAGCTTGCTTCCAAGCCTTCGGCACTTTCCCAGTCTCAAACGACAGACGATATAGGCGTGTCAAGATCGGAGACAACTCAGGCGCACAAGTCTTCAGTACAATTGCTGGAATCCCGTCGGGGCCACTAGCCTTGTTCACGTCTAGGTTACGCAGTACCCTAAGAACGTCCTTCTGATGGATGCTTATGTTCGACATGCTCGACTCGCATCCAGCAGGAGAAGCAGGGGGTCTCGCGCCACCAGGATCCAGACGTGACGATTCCGCAAACATAGAGGCGAACAAGTTTGCTTTCTCCTCAGCGGAGTGGGCCAGCGACCCATCGGGTCTCAGCAGTGGTGGTAGTGAGGGGCGGCAGAAGTTCGATTCGACCGACTTAGCCAGGGACCAAAAAGCCTTACTGCCTGCTGGGTATGAAGCAAGTTTGTTCCCTATTCGGCTAATGTGGTCAAACCGAGCTCTCCGCAACACCTTCTTGCAGGACTTGGCAGCCCTGTTAAAGGCTCTCTTCTTCTGGCTCACGCCTTTCTCTGGAAGATAGTCTTACTAATTTTCAGTTCCTTTTTAATTATTTGGAGGATATTGCTTATCCAAAGACTGAGGCTTTTAGTAATGCAATTCCACTAACTATTGGAAATAAAGATAGAAAGAAAGAAAAAATGTTTATTTGATACAGACCATGTGCACAAAAAAATAATAATAAAAAGGATTTTCAACATAAAAACAGAAATAAATAAAAAAACATTATTTGTGTGCCCCACGGCTGCACCAAACAGGCCCACAGTTCAGCATAAATACCAGAGCACTTGTGCCTGACGCTGATTTTCAACTGGACCTTTATTAAAATGGTTGGATGGATAAAATGGTTAGGTTAGTTTAAAACTTACTGCAGAGGATCTGGTTGGAAGGTATGGAACCATCGCGTGCCGATCATGTACTCGCGAAACACGCCAGGCTCGTAGTGATGATCGAAGTCGTTGACGTAACCATTTGTTTCGTATATGATACCTTCTGCGAGAGCATTCTTACGACCTGGAAGAACATAAAAAGCTTTTTTACAAAAAAGAAATAACTGCCTTCAAAATCTAAAAAGTGATAAATAACTTTAGCACGTATACATGACTTTAGTTTCGGAAGTCGGTGGCTTTGTTCTGTTTGATGTTTTGTATTGCCACCGACTTCCGAAACTAAAGTGTTTAGCATCAGTATAGGTCCTTAACATCTTTTTTTTTGCTGAGGGTGTTAATTAAAATTCTTTCTACGCAGCGTAGAGTTCTTACCAAGAAATTCCACAATCAGTTCATAGTACAAGATATACTGGTACTGTGCTATATTGATCTGTCTAGCTGTCTGGAACAGCTTCTGATCATCCCAGCAGGAGTTCATCTCAGCCAACTTACGAGCTATACGGTTGTGTTCTCTAAAGAACCACATAGTGGGTAAATAGGCTCCAGAGAGTAAGTTGCCTTGGAAGTCGTCACCTGCAACATAATGATAGCCGGTACAAACGATTCGATTAATGCAGGTATCATGTAGGTGCAGACACACATTTTTTGAGCGAGTGAAGTTCAAAATAGTACTGACTGCAGAAGCAGTTTATACTCTCATTGTATTGCAATTTGAAAGAAGAAGGTTGTAAACTTATGTACCAAAGTTGTAGCAACTGGTTTCAGGAGGTTTGTTGTTTACGCAGAAGGGACTGATTCCCTGCGGCACTTCTCGATCACCTTCCATCCAGAACGCCAGTTCACCACCTTGGTTAGCCCTAATCATTCTGTTCCTAGCTTCGGTATTTCCATAGACTGTTGACAGATCCAGCAGAGGAGTCACTACAGAATACTGCGATGGAAAAGTTTTTATTTTATTTTGTAGTTAAGAAAAAAAAATTGCCGTCGTGATTATGAAAAATAATGGAAATTACTAACTCTCTCAGCAGGCAAAGAGTTAGGCAGACATCCAAGGTCCTGGTAAGTGATGACCCTGGTCAGGTTGAGACACCTGACCTGGGAGTTGCGCAGGTAAGGGTCATCAGCAGGCACGGGGATGGGGATGCAGTCCGGGCTCACACGGTTAGGGGTGTTACCAACGCAGCACTCGCTTGCGAACACGTATCTGTCTGTGGTCAGAAGTCATGAGAGTTTTTGCCCACAAAAAGTATAATTACAATAGTGTGTGCATACAAACACACACCTTTAATTTGGTTTTGTCACCAAATTTTAACAATCAAGGTTCTTACTTAAGTATAATAGATCCACGTTATCAGCCACCGTGACCACCAGGGCGTGGGCAGCTAGTGTGGAGAAGTGGTGATTGGTGAAGGATCCGTCCCCGAGCAGGGACGTGCGGAGGTACCGAGTTGAAGGCAGTTCTGACCCGTCCTTTGCCGGCCGCAAGGTGTTGCCTGTTTGAAAATGATTGCTTTTTCTTCAGTATTACAGTAAACCTTATGTTGCAGTAAACAGACAGATCTTATAGATAGAGATATTTTGACTTTAAAGGATCTATTTTCAGATCAAGATCACCTTTCATACCTGGTCCAAACAGTGGTGGTAGAAGTCTTGGGAGAGGCGTCATGCTGGCTCCGCGGGAGGGGTACTTAGGGTTTGTGCACGTGCCGTCTACGCGACGGCCTTCCTCCTTACGACATGGCTGAACCGCTATTGTGCACAAGCTGCAAAATGTTCATCGCTTTCTAATTTATAAATCCAGTTAAGGACTGCTTTATCACTTGCAGTTTTCAAGGCAGTAATAGCTCACTTACCTTGTTCCATTGACGACACCCACCAGGTAGCTGTTCCGTTTATCCGTGATGGGCTTCCCGAAGTACGCATCATACAACACAGGTGTCTGCTGTGACCACACACAGACAAACATCGTTATACATAGTAATAGTATTTTCCAAATCATTGTGACAAACGATTTAGTTTTAATTGAAGCAATTTTTATTCACAAAAATCTTAAGAGGAAAATGACTGTTTTAGATATTTTGTGTCATTTCAAAAAATGAGATCATATAATTATAGAAATACACAAGATTATGTGTATCGTGATGGAAAATCATTAAACAACTAAGAAGTTAGAGCTTGAATACTAAAGTATTATATATGATTAGCGGATTGCAGATTTAGAGCAAAGCAATCATTTTTATAGTTGGCAGTGTAGTAATGAGTGGTTTGCACGAGAAGCCGCACATCATAAGTAAACAATGATAATTATTGAAGTTTTTTATTTTAATCACAATTGGTTTAAAGGTTGTGAAGAGGCTTGATATAAATCATTGGGTATTTTTTAGGGTTCTGAAGTCAGCAAGGTTTCTTATGGTTTCGCCATGTCAGTCCGCATTCGCAGTCTGTCTGTTCGCATTGTAACCCAAAATATGTTAGAAATAATAAGCTGTAATTTAACATGGATATACATAATAATCTCGGCGACAAAGTGGTAAAATAAAATATTGAAAACCATTTTTAAGGGTACCTCCTCTACACGTAAAGTAGGGATGTTTTTCTTTTTATGTCTACCTAATGGTGTGGGGTCTAAATTATTGCTTTTAATTAACAATTTAGAAACAAACTTAATTGACAATCGCATCAATGACATCTGATATGGCGCGACAATTTAAAAATGTAAAGTATAGGGACAAAACAAGAATGTCGTCTTTGTTTCGGAAACTTTATGTTTTTAAAAGCTATAAATACAATTTAATTTAAACAACTATGCGGCTTACAATTAATCAATCAAAGAAACAGTCCCGTTATTGCCCGTAATAGGATATCTTCCGCTCGTTATTAGTTGTAGGATGAAATAATTATTTTAAAGCAAATAATAAACTTTAATTTCGATTATAAATAAGAGCAATAGTACCCAGTCAACCCAGTAGTCAGTCACTTTATGTCAAATAATATCTACTTAATATGTTTATATATTTTAAGCCAATGTTACAGTACCTATATGACTGGCTGGCTACTGTTTAGAGTTTGAGGCTGGTTACTTCGGTTTCAAGAATTTATTTCTCTAAAAGAATTTACAAAATTCACTTACAAGAGAAACAAAACAAAAAATCTTAATAGTTATAAAAGGTACAACATCGGGAAGAATGACTACTTAAATAAATTAGTTATATCCAATATCACTTACAAAAATATTACATAATATGGTTCCTGGACTTACAAGCTTGACAAAACTGTTTCTGCTAAATATTTTTTTAGTTTAACTTTAAAGACGTTTATAGATTTTGACATTTTAATATCGCTTGGTAAACTATTACGTAATTTGGCTCCCTCAAATCTTATATTATATTTGCCATAATTTGTTCTTGGAATAGAAACTTCCAGGGTATTTAATTTACTGCTTCTTGTGTAATAGTTGTATTTTTTTCTGCTGAAAGATATTTGAGACCGTGTACTGTTTGTTATTATTTTTTGTATGAATATGCATGTGTGATATATATATAGACGTTTTATGTTAAATAGCTTTGTGTTTTTGTAAATTTTAACAGTTGGTGTTAGTCGATGATATCTGAATAATGCCTTTATTACCTTGTTTTGTGTTATTTGAAGGTTTTTAACATTTGTCTTAGGTGCACTGCCCCATATTTAAATTAGGTATTCTAAGTGTGGTTTAATAAGTGAAGAATAAATCACTTGTGCTGAAAATCAAAATTTTGTATAATGTAAAGACGCTGATCATGAATTTGAAAATACATGTTGTATTATCTGGTACCTGAATTATGTACCTTATCATAAAATAACAAAATGTATTATTAAAATGACAGTTTTTTTTGTTGGAATCCTACTTTGTGCATGGCCCGACCCGCTATTCAACGAAATTAATCAGAGAAGAGAGAGCGGAGGTCTATCAAAAATAAATTGAAATCAGAGAAGAAACGAAGAAGAAATCATTGAGAATTACTACACATGATCGATTGCGTGGAAGTAGAAAGCACAAAATCACACGCTAATTGTGTCGTTTTAAGGTTGTTTAAGGGTGTCAAAAGGAATCCAATTTAAAATTGGCCGATTTTATTAATGTTCCTCAAGTAAAAAGGAAAAATGGACAAATGCTCACTTTTTATGTGTCTTTCACAAACTGATTCTTATAAGTGTAAGTGGTTCTTAGAGGAAAATTAAAGTTCACAATCTTGTTTTCTGATCTTTTCCCATTTGTATGTACAGTCAGCAAAAGAGATAGGTATGCAGGTCATCGGAAATGGTTAAAGTTTACTCAAAAACCGATGGATGTTTTCGAATGAAATTTAATTAAATCATTTAAATGTTTATTCCCTATTAATTTTATTTTATTTTATTTAAAAACATTCATCAGTTTCTAAGTAAACTTTAACTATATCTGACGACCCTGCATACCTATCTCCTTTGCTGACTGTACCTCGAATAACAGAAGGATCTGACTTGACACCTGACATGTGGAGGTCATCTTGTTTGAAGCACATCGGGTACACCGCTCAAAGCATTCGAGGTAATTCCCAGTCTTACCAATACACATAGTGAGTATGGACAAATCTGAAACTATTTAATAGGTCATCTAATAGGTGATCTATTAAATAGTTTTAGCATAAGTCTCCCCAAGATGAGGGGTTCAGCTGTAATCGGCATGCTTGGCTGATGCATGTTGACGATCGCAGTAGGTGTTATGGTACTCAGAAGGACGCTGCTGCCCATCCTCTCATCAATATCCCTTTGTTGCCTTCTACGACACCCACGTTTATAAATGGGATGGTGCTATTCGCGGCCCGCACCACACGGATTATCCATATTTCCCTTAACCAACAAAAAAACATAAATATCTACATGAAGAACAATAACTACAACACGCAAGCAATTAAAAACGTTAACATATAAAAGACCCGGCTTCGCATGGGCCTATAGCCTTCCTCGATAAATGGACTATCCAACACAAAAAGATTTTTTTAATTCGAACCAGTAGATCCTGAGATTAGCGCGTTCGACCAAACAAACAAACAAATAAACTCTTCAGCTTTATAATATTAGTATATAGATTAGCAGATAAAACACAAATTTTATTGATTTTTTATATGGTTATATTCATACCGAGGTAGTAAATGTTTTATGTACGTTATTTGTGCAACAGGTGAGATTTTTATTTATTTATTTATTTATTTTAGAAGGCTTTTCATCGATAAGTACACTGTTACTTTATAGTTTGTACATTGTAAACTTAAATCTAAGTGCCTCATCACTTATAGAAAAGCACAGCATGAACTACATTATGGGCAGGTAATTAAATCATTAAAACAAGTTTTACACTATTTAGACAAACATAGAACCTTCTTCTTTTTTGAAGTCGGTTAAAACTAAAAATAATACTATTTAAAGCTACATTGATTACAGTGAATGAAATTAGGTACATTTGAATTAAAGAACATAGGTTAAATTAAAAGGAATAAATAGATTAGATCAGACTAAATAACTAACAATTAATTGAATTAGAATAAATTAAATAAAAATGAGAATAAATTCTTAAAATTATAAAAAAATAGTAGGTAAATATTTGATATTACCCATTTAATAGCAAGATAGTGATGAGATAGTGAGGTAATCATGATATTGCTCTCAAAAGCACGTGTCAACCATGTGCTGATATAGATATGGGTAAATGTTATAAGTAGGTACCAGTGGTAAAGGTTCGTAAAAAGAAACCCGAAGTAAATATTGCTTATAGTTCGGTCGTGTTAAGAATGCAGTAAATCATCAATGCAAAATGCCTTCAACTGTCATTGTGTACTTGACTTTGTAATTTGAAAAGATTTGATTGGTTAGGGGTGTCATTGTGAACTTGACTTTGTAATTTGAAAAGATTTGATTGGTTAGGGGTGTTATTATGAACTTGACTTTGTAATTTGAAAAGATTTGATTGGTTAGGGGTGTCATTATGAACTTGACTTTGTAATTTGAAAAGATTTGATTGGTTAGAGGCGGGGCTAGGCCGACGGACAATTATGATTTCACTGCATTCTTAACGCGAACGAACTATAGTCTATTTGGTACACAATTTTACTTTTCTGAATGTAACACACCTATTATTGACTTAAATGGTCGTAGAGTTACGTTTTCACAATCTTCCAGAAAGAAGCCGGTAGGAATTGAGTTGGAATTATACCTAATATGAAATTACCTTTACGGCTGGGGTTCAGATTATGAAGCCAAAAAAGCAAATACAAATTCAAAAGCGAATACTTACCTACAATCTCGTGATTGTATTCGCTTTTGAATTTGTATTTGTATTTTTATTTGTTTTTTTTTAACGATGCTGCGTTTCGTGCTATACAGGAACAATTAGTTTATCTGTGTCTGACTCGTGTCAGTAGGTACAGCACGAAGCGCGTTGTAGGTATTTACTATTGAAACTATGTTTCCTTTTTTGGCTTCATTCTGTGGTTGTTTCATAATCTGAGGGCTGGGGTATCATCACTTAAGATGTCCTGTGAGCATTTTAATCTATAAGATTAGAAATTTGTGGACAAAATTCTTGATGCCGTACATAAATTATTATAGGTAACTAAGTTAAATTGCTTGTGTATGTGAGTTTGTATGTTTGAAAACAGGAGAAATTAAATGTACAGAAAAAAATAAATATTGTAACTATTTTGTATAGAAAATAATACGCAAGGATGGTTTATTATAGAAAAAACATGGAAGAAAAATATTATTTTTTTATGTATTTTAGAAATACATTATTATTCATTCCATATCATATTTCAAACCAGAAAATCTAAATTACTAATGAGCTCATACCAACTGTTGACGTAGCGAGGCGGTCCGAGTCAAAGGATTAGATTTTGTTTGTCGTCAAAAAAATAAAAAGTTATCAAAATCAAAAGCGGCGACAGCTTCCATCAGATGGATCGTTAGCTCGTCCG
This sequence comes from Charanyca ferruginea, assembly GCA_947361185.1. Classification (NCBI taxonomy): domain Eukaryota; kingdom Metazoa; phylum Arthropoda; class Insecta; order Lepidoptera; family Noctuidae; genus Charanyca; species Charanyca ferruginea. The sequence continues at coordinate 1,508,140 of OX376058.1, read as the reverse complement.
TTTGTTAATAACAACAAAGCGTACACTCCACGTGACAAACATCAAAGGCCATCAATTCAATAAAATGGATAAAATCTACTATTCAGTGAACTTTCTCCTAATAACCAGTTGATTCACGAGATAAAACATAACAAAACCGTAAAGTTAAGCACATGCACGTGTCTCACCTTTAAGGCTGTTTTCCGGGAAAATGCTTAAGAAACTTGTTTTTGGAATAAATTGATTAAATAAAAGTGCCGTATTTAGGTTAAGACGCTTTTAAGTCGAGTAGATAGATAGATTCATATATTGTTACAGATTTTATAACACACAATAGCTCTTCATATTCCGTCTACTAAAGTCGGCATTTTTGGGTTATATTAGAATCATTATTATTATCACAAAAATAATAATGATTACCAACCAGCTGGAGGCGTTGGAAGTTATTGAAAGACGTGCCAAGAGGCTCATAGACAACGACTTCCTGGTTAACGCTAAGCTCCAAAGCCTTGAACACCGCCGCGCCGTTGCCAGCCTATCGGTCTTTTATCGGGTACATTTCGGAGAGTGTGCTTTGGAATTGCACAACTTAATTCCCCCATCCCCATTCCATCACCGGACGAGCAGGGATACGGCGAAGCGTCACCGCTATACGGTTGAAGTTCCACGGTCTCGAACCAAGCGCTTTGACTCCACATTTATTGTGCGAACTGCCAGACTGTGGAATTCACTGCCCGCCTCTCTATTCCCCGATACATATAATCTGGGTATCTTCAAGGCACGAGTGAACCGGTTTATTCCAGGCAAGCGTGCTCCACCTTAGGCCGCATCATCACTTAAGACCAGGTGAGTTGCGGTCAAACGCAAGCCTATAACAATATAAAAAAAAACCAAATTAATTAAATTACAATTTCAAAAAAGAGTACTAGATAAAAAATTGTTGTCTACATAACAAATTACAAATGTCAAAGAAAAATAATTGAATTACAAATTGTCTAAATCTCCGCTTACAAATTAAATTAAATTACAAATGTCAATATCTTAAAATAAAAATGTCAAAGTAAATTATTATGTCATGCAACTTTTATATTTGTCCTAGACTTCACAAATTCCTTAATAGTGTAAAAACAATTTTCTACAAGCAATGCTCTGAGATGCTGTATTATAATATTTTCATGAAAATTTCAGTAATATTTGAACCACTTTACCGTTGCTATATTAGGGTTAAACATTTCAATGTCAATTCAATTAAGAGGATTGTGAGGTGACGATACGCGGCGCGATTAGGTATTTTCAAAATGCTATCTGTTTCATACCGTCCGCTCTACCCCCTCTGGGTGAACAATATAAATACAATATGCCCCTGACACCCGACCCGTGTCGTGCGATAAAGAAAATTGCAAGTCTTGGAGGCAATTTTTAATTGAAATATTGTTTTGGGCGACAACGTTTTTTCCCCCTTATGGAAACCTTTACGAAATGAGACAATTTTGACACAGTAAAGATATCTAACAGTATTGTGACTCGGCCTTGTCCTTGAAATAATTACCTACAGGCGCGTAGTACCTTAACATGCGATAGGGCTGGCCCGCGTACAGTGTTTTAATTTCTTCCTAGTTTGTTTTATTAACCGACTTAAAAAAGGAGGAGGTTCTCAGTTCGGTTGTTTTTTTTTATGTATGTATTTCGATTACTCCGAGATTTATGATCCGATTTAAGTGATTCTTCTTTAGTTTGTTGCGGCATTGTTGCCATTTGGTTCCATAAAAAAATAACATTATTTAGCCCAATAGTTTTCAATTTATGGACATTTTTTATATATTTATTTTCATGTTTGACCATGCATAACTTTTTTCAGTGTAGTCCGATTTTGATGATTCTTCTTTTAATTGATAGTGTTTACCTCAAATTTGGTTCCACAAAAATTTCAAGAAAATATCCCCCCCCTGAGGGTTGAAAAATAAGGGATGACAGATTTTTTTTTGTGTCGCCGTTTCGTAATTAATTTGTATGATGAGAAGTCGGCACAAAAAGCGAAAAAAATTTTTTTTAACAAATAAGACAACCGCCTTCAAAAAGTATAAAATAACTTTCAATTCGCAAGTCGGTGGCAATACAAAACAACAAACAAAACCAAAGCTGCCGACTTGCGAATTAAAAGTTATTTTATACTTTTTGAAGGCGGTTGTCTTTTTTTTTCTTTCTAGTTTTGTGATTATAAATTTGTAGTGTTTTATTTTCTTTTTAGTTTTGTGATTGTAAATATAGATTGTACCTATATATAATATTTTTCATTTAATAAAAAAAAATGAAATACGTAAATGAAATAGGAAGTGTTAATAATCATTTTATAATGATATTTCGTTTAATTCAATAATATTATGTAAGTACCTAGGTACTTACCAGTCCGTTTTAACGCGAGCGTAGGTAGGTCGATTTTTCACCCTATCCACTTATTTGTTACTCGGTAGATATAGCGAAATACTTACCTTTTAAAAAAAGAAACAAATTACGTACTATACGAGTAGTAAGTAATATTTTTTTTTAATAGTCTAGTAGCTATACTCTGGTAGTAATTTTTTTTATAGTCTATTAACTTTCAGGAACAGAGTCTTTCGGAGTTTCCAGGTAATTTAAAAAATGTTATCTCTGGGAGCGTTATTGACGAATTCAAGCAACCTAAAACAACATAATTATATTCGCCACTGCGGCGCATTCGAGACTGTCGGTATACTAATTTCCCTACTAACGTACTAACCTCGAGGCGTGTAGGTACGATTCGCGTGCCGACCGTTTGTATGAAGATAGAATACTGTTAGATATCTTTACTGTGATTTTGACCGGTGTGAACTTGGCGCCGACATAAAAAAAAAATTTTTTTTTTGGTTAGTTTCATATATTTCGGTAAGTAGTGGATAGTAGTGAAGATAAATTCGTTTGTAGTTGTACCAAAAAAAATAAATAAAAAAACATCCCCGACCTTACAAAAAAAAAACTTTTTTCGTCTGTTTCTTATAGTAAACCGTTAGTAGTAGATTGTAGTGCATTTTTTTTGTTTGTAGTAAAATTAAAAAAATTGTAAAAAATATTTTTATTCTAGGGTATTTTTCCAAAACGATATTTACTACATAAATGCAATTTAAAAGCCTATTCGTATACTACGAAAGCTAAAACTGATTGAGAAACGATCGCAGAGGTCAATAGTAGCAGATTTTTTAGGTGTAGTGGAACAGAAGTATATATTAGAAGCGATCAACCCGAGTAAATATTGTCCTCTGCGATCGTTTCTCAGTCAGTTTTAGCTTTCGTAGTACTGTCTCCATTTACATGATCAACTTGGGTCTAACTTAAAAAAACAAGTTTAATACTTGATTTTTTAAGTTAGACCCAAGTGCATAAGTGCAATGGTAATTAGATTATTTTTTAACCAAGGCTGCGGTAATAACCGTAACCTTGGTTAAAAAAAAATGGCCAATGAAGCACGTGAGAATATAATAATACATACATCCGTACATTAACGCAAGAGACGTGAAACTGCTGATGGGCAGCGGCACGTACTGAGGAGACGCGACGCGTACGGTAGTGATGTGTCAAATACTGTTAATTAGGGATGTGCACCCGAGAACAGAAAATGTCACGGCAATTATAACTTTCGATTGGACACGCGGTTACTTAACGATAATTATTTATAGACTGGTCCTATTGAGTCGATATTTTGTAATGCGGTACACGTTGCTTAATACCGTTTAAACCGTTGAATGGATCAAAGTAAATCTGTACGTTATAAAAATTACAAGCAAGTTTTAACATTAAGTTGGTGTGCGGACACGGCACGGTAATTAGAGAACAGAGGTTCTTTGAACATTGGTTAAATTAATTTAGTCTTAAGGGCGCGTATTCTATTTAGCGCAACTCAAAATCTAAACGATTGCTAGAACGGCGTAGCAGCATTGACACACACTAGTACAATACAATGATCTGTTTGTGTGCATCAGAAAAAAATATGCATGAAATAAGCACGAATCATTGAAATTGATCGGCAAACGACAGCGCGCGATGTTTTACAGTGCTTTTTAAAATAATTGTCTAAAATAAATGAGCTAGTATAACGGACTGAACAATACTCTGTATATATTAAGCATAACATTTACTTTCATAAAATAAATATATCAGTTATGTTTTTATTCAAATACTGGTGTAAAAAAATTGACAAAGTGAACCGATTTTCTACTTTTCAACATTGTTTTTTAATACATAATAGTAATATTTTCGTAATTTGGCTCTGTAGCTGTCTTTATGACTTTATATCCTGTTGGAAAAACGCATAAAACAAAATATTTTGGCATATTGTAATGGTTGTATTCGTCCTGAAAGTTAACTCTGACGTCTATTTTCGTAAAACGATATGAAAGAATTGTCTTCGCTTCAAAAAACCATAATTAAAAATTATACTTTTACTCTGTAGCTGTCTAAATCAAAACTTAATCTTTTCGAAAACTGTAATTGTCTTTAAATAATCTGCTCACATCGTAACGATATTGCTCTGGGCAAAACGCGAAAACAAGAAGTTTTCGTCACGAATCGAATACACGCTCTTAACTACTTAAAACAGAAGCCAATGTTTTTGTTTACAGCTAGATACGGATGCTATCTAACATATAAAAAAATGCATGATTGAATATGATAATATTATGGATTACGCAAGCCCGGACACGTAAAACTTGCTAATCGGAGAATGGCCGTAAAATAAAAACGTACAGAACTATATACTCCATTTACAATAGCATTAGACAGAAGTAAAGGTTATTTTTAATGCACACTTTGTAACACAAGTTACAATAAACATGTTATAGTTACGATAGACGCCGAATTTATTTATTTTCAACCGACTTCAAAAATGGAGGAGGTTATCAATTCGTCTGTTTTTTTTTTTGTCTTTTTTTTTATGTTTGTTACCTGATTTCTTTGGACTGGGTGAACCGATTTTGATGATTCTTTTTTTGTTTGAAAGCTAGTGCATCCCGTGTGGTCCCATTTTAATTTGGTCCGGTTCTGACAATGGCATCCATGAGAAAACCGTATAAGTCTTAAATTTACATCAAGTATGTGCGCGATTTGTTACGCGATTACTCCGGCAAACGTAAACCGATTTTGAAAATTCTTCTTTTTACGGATAGGGTATGCTTCAGGGGTGGTTCCATATAAATTTTATCGCAATTGATTCAGCACTTTTTGAAAAATCAACAAATACCCAAAAATTTTACATAGTTGACGTTTTAGCTTCATCAATCTTTGTAGTAGTTAACTTTCATACTCTTCATAATAGATTTGGATGAGAAGGAGGTACTAAAAAGCGGAAAATAAAAAGCTTTTTACAAAAAAGACAACCGCCTTCAAAAACTAAAAAGTGAAAAATAACTTTAGCACAGAACACACATTGACTTTAGTTTCGGAAGTCGGTGGCAATACAAAACAACAAACAGAACAAAGCCACTGAATTTCGAAACTAAAGTCAATGTGTGTTCTGTGCTAAAGTTATTTTTCACTTTTTAGTTTTTGAAGGCGGTTGTCTTTTTTGTAAAAAGCTTTTTTTACACAAATTATCGCACTTAATTGTAATTAATTAAAATTACAGTGTCAACGCTAAAAACAAAAAAAAAGCAGCGATGAACAATACCGGATTGAGACTCACCAATATATTAATAAACTACTTTTGTGTCAAACATGCTATCGGTAAAAACCCTTTTAAATTAAGCCAAAGTCTCAAATTTAAAGACGAAATAGAGAAAGAGAGTCCGAATTAAAATATTCTTCCATTCCTTCTTCCAAGTTACACTGCACATTATGATGGCTAAAGATTCCTTTCAATATCCTTTTAACTTGATCCGATCACTCGAAGGAAAAATCCGAGACGAGTGACGGAAAGTGCCGGCGGTTTCCTGCTTCCTGCACGATATGTAGGGTTACTAGACTGGAAAGTGGAGGGAAAAGTACGTTTTCATAGTAGGTATTATGTATGTGAAACGATTTGTTGGAATATTGCTGGGATAGTGTGGGGGTATAGAACTGTATTGTAGAAGATTCGAGTTCAATCGTTAAATGGGCGAAACGTTATCGTGGGTTGTCTTCGTAATAACATCATTTTAACAACTTCACTGTCCGCGAAGCAGACACAATAGTTAAACAATTAACATGAATCATAATAATGTGACTCATGGAACAGGGAAATGGTTAAGCTAAAGAAAGTGTTTGAGTGACGAAACCACCAAACATTAAAAACTGTTAAACAGTAGGTATACAAACAACACATATCATTACTGTAAAATTTACTAACAATCTATCCTAATAGTTATTATAAAGAAGAAAGATTTGTATTTTTGTATGTTTGTAACAAATAAACTCAAAAATTACTGGGCCGATTTAAAAAACTCTTTCACCATTTGAATGCTACATCATCCCTGAGTAAAATAGATTATATTTATCAATTGAAAAAATAGGGATCCTTGAGATAATTGACGCAGATGAAGTTGCGGGCAAAGTGCTAGTAATAATTTTTGTCAAAATATAATGTTTTCATCATATTTTATTAATTAACATACTTATTTTGGTTACTTACAATATTTAGGCATAAACACATTCAAATAGTTGCTGAGATTTAAAAAAAAATCATAACGCACTAGTGCTGTAATGTAATGAAAAAACCATCCGTGCGTGACTGTTTTAAATTGCTACAATAAGAATCAATAAGCGGTGCAATAAGACTTTACGAGCAAGTGTTTTAAAAATAGTTTACCGCACCGGTAAGTATATGATAATGGTTTAGTAATTATCATAATCGAACATTATAAATACCGGCCAACAACAAGTCGGGCTAGCACAATGGGTTCCGAACCACACTATTAACACTATTATGTATTTTTCTGATCTTCTCTTATGCCTGTTTACTCACCAACCCAGTTACTGGGTAACACAATACCCCTGATATTGTACTCATCTGCCTAGCGTTTTCCCAATTATGTTGATGATGTTTTTTTTTTTATCATTTGGTAGGCATACGTTTGACCACTATCTCACCTGATGGGAAGCGATGATGCGGTCTAAGATGGAGCACGCTTGCCTAGAAGTAACCTATTCACTCTTGACTTAAAGACTCCCAGGTTGTAGCTATCAGGAAACACAGACTCAGGCAGGGAATTCCACTCCTTAGCAGTACGCACAATGAATGTATTCCCTAACCGTTTCGTGCGTGTGGGTGGGATGTCCACCATGTACCGGTGGCGCATCGCCGTCTTGTGGTGCGATGATGGAACGGGCTCGGCGGAATGAAATTATGCAATTCCGTCGCACAGTCCCCAGAATGTGTGTATGTAATGTGATGTAGCTGAATACCAGTGTTTTACATGGAGCGACTGCCTGTCTGACCTCCACAACCCAGTAACTGGGTAACACAATACCCCTTGGTAAGACTAGTTGGCAGACTTTCTAGCTTTCGATTACCCATTTCAACTCTCAAAGATCTACGAATGACAGCCGGGGCTGGAGATTTCCGAGGAATTTTAGGAAGGGTTTTCGGTATGAAACGGACAGTCCCACCTATCCACGGACTGACCGCGGCAAACGGCAAGTCTATTGTTCTAGCTCGTGTTTATTAATTTTACTGTTTTTTTTTGTATTGTAATAATTCATTATCATCATCATAATTTCAGCCGAAAAACGTCCACTGCTGGTCATAGGCCTCCCCCAAGTATCGCCTCATTGACCGGCCCGCAACCTTTGTCAATTTTGTAATAATTAACAAAATCGATTACTTTTGGCATCCCTGTTTGGATAATCAAAATCTAACACTATGCCTTTCAAGTGCCTACCTACGTACCATAGATATAGAGGAAAAGCCTTTGTGACAGAAGAGCATAATTTCGTTTTGAGATTCAAGACAGTTATAATGTTTCTACCGAACTCGCCTAGCTTTACTGCCTCGGCGATTTTCTGGTGTTCGCCACTATTGATTCTGTCTTTCAGGAGTAGAGTTTGGCAGACTTGTTCAAAAAAAAGTCGGGCTTTATGTGATGTTATAAAGGTTCCGTTTTTCCACTTAACATACGGAACCCTAAAATCAAAATAAACTAAACGTTTTAACAGCTATCCTGTTCTAGATATTTTACGATTAATTGTTGAATATAGCATTGTATGCGTGCCAGTAATGAGCGTCACGCAGACATGATTTTCTGGTGAATGATTTATTTGCTTTTAAACGGCTCCGTTGGTGTTGCGGTGGCAAGTGCGTTTGCTGCGCTTGGGACTCTGGGTTCTATCCCAGGTCAGGCTAAATGCTGAAATTGGGTTTTTACATTACGAATTTCTCTGTATAAACCTGGTGTTGGGAAATTAGTTGTGTGATACTTCAGTGGCCAGAAAAATCCTTTAAAAAAAAACAACCGCCTTCAAAAACTAAAAAATGTTGAATAACTTTAGCACAGAACACACATTACTTTTGTTTCGGAAGTCGGTGGCAATACAAAACAACAAACAGAACAAAGCTTTACTTTCCGCTTTTTAGTATCGTCTTCACATCCAGATCCATTAAGAACGGCGACACAGTTAAAACTGAGATTGAAAGTCCTCCAAAGATTGAAGAAACTAAAACGTCATCTATGTATATTTTTAGGGTTGATTTTTTCAAAAAGCGCTGAATGAATTTCGATAAAATTTATATGGAACTATTTCGGGATAAACCCCTTTCGATCAAAAAAAGAATTTTGTAAATCCGTCTTTTTAGAACGGAGTTATGCCCGAACATACATAAAAAAACAGCCGAATTGATAACCTCCTACTTTTTGAATTCGGTTAATAACTTGTAAAGCAGTTAGTCCTGCGCCGGATCGTTTCCCGGTCTTGTCGAATTACCGTCGCATCTATAGTGGTCGCATCGGAGAGAGAGTGCACTTGTGTTTACGCACACAATCGTGCACTAAATGTCTCCTGCGCATCTCAATGTACATGTCTCCTACGTATCCATCCATATTTGTCTTGTCTTTCTAGAACAAAAGGTGTAATGTATAATTTTTTGACATAAGACTAGAGCTGTGTCAATCGATCATTTTCAGTGATTCGATCATTTAAGTATTGGTTCATGCCACGACCCGGGTCATTTCAATCGTTCGATCACTGGTTCAATACTGAATCAGTGAACCACACAGAGCCAACGATTGATTGAACCAAATTACTTTAGTACAATCAATAGTTTGGTCTGTGTTTGTCGGTAGCCCATTCATTCGCGCTCACTTGTTCTTGGTCGGTTTTCTGCAAACCTGCAACCAAATAAGTTAAAAAGGATCTATCGACTGTGAGCGATTGGTTGAATCGTATCATTGAATGATTGAAAACGAATTATTACAATCTTAAGGATCAACGATTGGTGAACCGGATCATTGATGACGAATGATTGCAATCATCAATACTTCTACGCGACCTGGGTCAAATGATCGAATCGTTCATGATTGAGACAGCTCTACGACAATAGTACTTAATTAAATGTATTAATGTTCGTTAAAATTATTTAGTTACGTAATTTTAAAAAGTTTATATAGAATCACATTTTTTTTTAAACGTAGTTCCATATCGCGTGTTGCGAAAGGGGGCTAGACGGAAAAATTTTAACGACACTTTTTAAAGTTGTAACAACACTTTTTTATATATGTAGTTGTAAGCCGTGCGGCGTGCGCGTGTTTCTCTGTCCTAGCCAGTTATTAATTGTAAATAATAATAAGTAAATAATAATAAACAACAACAACAACATATTGTTGTTGTTTGTTGTGTTGTTTGTTGTGTTGTTGCTGTGTATTGATGTTGTTGTTTGTTATTGTGTTGTTTGTTGTGTTATTGTTGTTGTTGTGTTTGTTGTTGTTATTGTTGTTGTTGTTGTGCTTGTTGTTGTTGTATTGTCGTTGTGTTATTGTTGTTGTGTGTTGTTGTTGTAAATTGTTGTCGAAAGGAACTTCGTTCCATCTGGGTGTCCCTTGACAGCTGTCAAGTTTTTTAAATATCCTATGTCATGTTTCTACATTCTCATTATCATCTGCTTAGCCTTCTTTCAGCTATGTTGGGGTCGGCTTTCAGTCTAACCGGAGGCGGCTGAAAACAAGTATTTTATATAGAGCAACTGCCTGTCTGACCTCCACTACCCAGTTACCGGGTAACACGATACCCTTAGGTGAGACTGGTTGTCAGAATTTCTGGCTTCTAACAACCCGTACCTAACGACTGAAAAAAAATTGCCAACAACAGCCAGGACCAACGGCTTCATGTGCTTTCCGAGGCACGAAAGCAACTCGATATGAAATAGATGATCGCCCATCCACAGACCGACCGCGGCAAGCGTAGCTTATCCTTCGACCCATCGATCTGTACGGGTTTTACTTAGCCACGAGCTCCTCGGTTCTCGTTTCCTTCGTTACACTTATAAAAACCAGTTTCATATGACAGACGGACCAAAAGTGATCCAATTACGGTTTCTTTTCCCTTTTTTAAGTACGTAACCCTAGAAAATAACACAGTTTAGCGTGTGATTGTGTGGTTTCCTCCAAACTATTATGTGTTTACCAAATGATTATAATTGATAACGGTTTATAGTCAATCGTAAATAGATACCTATAAATACTTTAATTTTAACACTTAAACTTCTTATTCGTTAATCAATTTTCAATCACGATACATAAAATCTTTTTAAATTATTAGATCTCACTTTTTAAACGACACACAAACTCTTGAACAGCCATTTTACTTTCGATTTTTATGTGAATAAATGTAGATTCAATTACCTAAAACTAAAGAGATGGTCACAATGATTTGGAAAATACTATTACTTTGTATCACGATGTTTGTCTGTGTGTGGTCACAACAGACGCCTGTGTTGTATGATGCGTACTTCGGGAAGCCCATCACGGATAAACGGAACAGCTACATGGCAGGAGTCGTCAATGGGACAAGGTTAGTGAGCTATTACTGCCTTGAAAACTTCAAGTGGTAAAGCAGTCCTTAAATGGATTTATAAATTAGAAAGTGATGAACATTTTTCAGTTTGTGCACAATAGCGGTTCAGCCATGTCGCAAGGAGGAAGGCCGTCGCGTAGACGGCACGTGCACAAACCCTAAGTACCCCTCCCGCGGAGCCAGCATGACGCCCCTACCAAGACTTCTACCACCACTGTTTGGACCAGGTATGAAAGGTGACCTGGATCTAAAAGCAGATCCTTAAAAGTAAAAACGCATTTTGAGCTTATTTTCAAATATCTCTTTCCGTAAAATCTTGACAACAACGTTATATTTACTGTAAATCCAATGAAAATAGAATAATTTTCAAACAGGCAACACCTTGCGACCGGCGAAGGACGGGTCAGAACTACCGTCAACTCGGTACCTCCGCACGTCCCTGATCGGTGACGGATCCTTCTTCCACCACGACTTCTCTACACTAGCTGCCCACGTCCTGGTGACCTCGGCAGCCGATAACGTGGATCTTTTTTACTTAAGTACGAACCTTGATTTAAAAAAAATAACGATGTCCTTTGTAAAATCTCTTTAGCCTCGTGTGCTGTTGCCCTCCTGCCCCGCTCAGTGCCAGCGCTAGCTCATTTGTGTTTTGTCTTCTGATATCTTAGCCACATTTGCAGAGGTGAATTAAGGTATACTCTTTTATTTCTGTTGCGTGTTCTTGGTTAGACCCCGAGAATAGTTGAAAGACAGCACTTAGATGATAAAGGTATTGGCTTTTTTTTTGTTGCCCCACTCTATGAATTTCTCCTGAGTCGTGGGTGCGTTTTACAAACATATTAAATCACATACACAAACAGCCAGACCCGGAACAACTATCTGTAGGTCATACAAATATTTGTTCAGTGCGGGAATCAAACGCGCGACACAGCGCAGCAGTCAAGCGCTCAACCACTGCTACAACCCTTCTATGTTATTTCTAGGAATTATTTGAGGTTTAGGTTTTCTCAAGGTTTTGGTGGCTTTTTTTTGGTAATTGTAAGAAACACCCCTGGGAATCACAATTTTATCTATTTTACAAATAATGATACCACAAACCTTGGCAGCCGATAACGTGGATCTCTTTTACTTAAGTACACACCTTGCTTTAAAAAAAATAACGATGTCCTTTGTAAAATCTCTTAAGCCTCGTGTGCTGTTGCCCTCCTGCTCCTCTGAGTGCCAACGCTAGCTTATTTGTGTGTTGTCTTCTGATATCTTAAGCTATGCTGACTTATTCCTTGCTTTACTGTTCATATATTGAAGTCGAGGTATATGTATTTGTTGTCTATATTTTGAGATAATTATATTGAACATGCTGTGCCCTTAGTTTAATGCCATATATCCAAATTGGCTTAATGATGGCTTTGTAATATATGTATGCTGCGAAGTTTACTGTCAATTTATTTACGCTTGATGTACTTCGGCTCAGCTAATACCCGAACCAAGTATAGACCCCAGTATTTTGATTACCCTTCTTGTGAGGTGGCATCGTTGTATAACTTTACTGGAACGCAGGTTTTCTTTCTGATCTGAACTACTTCTCTATTTCGTAGATGTGTTTTTAGTTGTGACGAAGCAGTTTTTGAATTGGAACGCACTGATAGGACAGCAGTGTCGTCAGCGTAGGTCGCAGTTATAGTGTGCCATGTAGAACTGGTCCCAGTGTGCTGCCCTGAGGAAAACCTGAGCGTATATCATATAGGGCAGAACATTGACTACTACATTTTTTCTGAATGGTTCTTTGGTTGAGATAAAATAAGGGTAATTAGGAGGACATATTAATGCGGAAGTGACTTTTTTAATTTGTATGCATGTCCATCGTGCCAGATTTAGTCAAAGGCTGGACTTATGTCTAAAAAAGCAGAAGAGCAGTACAATCTTATAACCTAAAGGTTAATAGGCCTATACGAGTTCCTTTCCTGTGGTGGTTTGTCTGGTTTAGGCACAATTATGACATGAGCAACTTTCCAATGTCCTAGAAAGTGATCAAGCCTAATACAGGCATTGAAGATCTTGACAAGATGTAGATGTTTCAAGAGGGTTGCGTCGATAAGATCGTAACCTGGTGCTTTACTTTCCTTGAGATTTCTTATTTGTTTCGACATCTCTTCAGGATGTACACTTTTTAACGGCAGGCACATTTGCAGAGGTGAATTAAGGCGACGATATACGACTTTTACAGATTTTAAACTGGCAATCACGTCAAAATGTGCAGTGTAAATGATTTGAAAAAAATATATGTTAAACTAGAACATTTTCTTAATCATATAGAAAGTGAATATTTTTGATTAAGTTCATATTAAATAGTTTAATTAACTCGTGAAGTTGTGTCTGACGCGGACAAAACATTGACAATCACTCAAAATCTACCAGGTATAATTATCCGAAACTTACACTATCTTACAGACAATTTTATTATCTATCTTTTAGTATACGCCTTTTTTTTAATTTTGAAAGAATACTACTTTTATTTAATTTTTTGACTAAATTTTGAAAGTTTTGGACGCAGACTGCGTCCGTTCTGCATCAGTTTTGCGTCCAAAACTCTCAAAGTTTAGTCGAAAAATATAATATAAGGGTAGTATTCTTTCAAAATTAAAAAAAAGGCGTATACTAAAAGATAGATAATAAAATTGTCTGTAAGATGGTGTAAGTTTCGTTTAATTATACCTGGTAGATTTTGTGTGATTGTCAATGTTTTGTCCGCGTCAGACACAACTTCACGTATTAATTAAACTATATAATATGAATATAATCAAAAATATTCACTTACTAAGTGATTAAGAGAATGTTCTAGTTTAACATATATTTTTTTTTCAAATCATTTACACTGCACATTTTGACGTGATTGTCAGTTTAAAATCTGTAAAAGTCGTTTAATAGCCCCTTAAGGTATACTCTTTTATTTCTGTTGCGTGTTTTTGGTTAGACTCCGAGAATGGTTGAAAGACAGCACTTAGATGATTTGCAAACGTATTGGCTTTTTTTTAAACGTTGTGTAACTCTAGGAATTCCTCCTGTGTCGTGGGTGCGTTTTACAAACATATAAACTCAAATAAACAAACAACCAGACCCGGAACAAGCATCTGTAGGCCATACAAATATTTGTTCAGTGCGGGAATCGAACCCGCGACACATAGCGCAGCAGTCAATCGCTCAACCACTGCGCCAACCCTTTTATGTTATTTCTAATAGGAATTATTTGAAGTGAAGGTTTTGTAACGTTTTGGTGGCTTTCCATAGCGAATAGTTATTTTTTAACGGAGAAGCACAGTCCATTTATGTAGTAACAAAAATAATACAAAATCCTTACCCATATAAAATAAACAATTAAAACGTAAATGTAATGACAACATTAACATTGTTTTATAGTTTTTCAAGGTAATTGTAAGAAACACCCATGGGAATCACATTTTTTGGTATTTTAAGGAAATTATTGTTCAAACATAGGCTGGATGCAGGTAACAAATTCATATAAATTTGTTTTTATGCTATGAAAAATAACGAACCATTAATATGGATTAATATTAGTTATTATTTAATTTATATCATTACACCACATTACACACTTAAAAAAGTTGTTCATAATGCCCTCCGCCATTTTGAAGAAACACAAGCCAAAATCGCCACTTTGTGTTCGGACTGGATTTAGGTCTTTGGTTTAAAATTTTAGTAATAAAATAGACAAGGCAAGTTAATGCAGCCCATTTAAGCAAGACAAGTTGCCTACCTCGGTCATATCTTTAGATACAAGAGATACGATATATTGCAATGCATAATGGAGTTGGTTGTCGGCAAAGTCCTGGCTACGAAATATTCGAGAGTGGACCGAAGTCACGAGCGCCGCGCGCCATGAAGTTGGTCCACCTCATCAGGGACAAGGATATATTTTCAAGGCTGTTGTTCGACGTTCGGTAATTGGAGAGGAACGATAATGAGAAGAGAAAAGAAAGAAACAAAATAGAAACCAAACTAACTACCCCCTATTACCGTTCCACATACATACGGACATATTGTGTAGATGATAACATTGTTTCATGCTTTATTGTAACTATTCGTTTTGAAAACGGTTGATAGTTTTTGTGTTTACTAAAGACCAGTCTCTGACTTTAGAATTGCTGATCATGTTTGGCTGTTAACGTTAACAATAATCATTCTAAAATAAATTCTCACATCTTCTAACTATAGATAGATACGTGCTTGTCAGCGATTGCTGCCTCGGCAACACCCCTAACCGTGTGAACCCGGTCTGCATCCCCATCCCCGTGCCTGCTGACGACCCTTACCTGCGCAACTCACAGGTCAGGTGTCTCAACCTGACCAGGATCATCACTTACCAGGACGTTGGATGTCTGCCCAACTCTTTGCCAGCTGAAAGAGTTAGTGGTTTCCATTGTATATCACAAATATTACTGTTGGAATAGTACAAAAATCCCAGTGTTCAAAGATTAAAATATTTACTAGATTAAATCACTCTTTAGAACATTTAATCATTCAGCTGCTCTATCAGTCGTTCAATAACCGTTGATTTTCTATAATATGAAAACTATCTGTTACAATAAATCGGTCTTTCGAACAGTGCATATATCTTTATTTTCTCCTGCGACCCATTTTCCCACAATTACAGCTATTATTTTTTTATTTACTACCTTATTCTTTATTTCGCAGTATTCTGTAGTGACTCCTCTGCTGGATCTATCACTTATTTATGGGAATACCGAAGCTAGAAACCGAATGGTTAGGGCTAACCAAGGAGGTGAACTGGCGTTCAGGTTGGAAGGTGGTCGAGAAGTGCCGCAGGGGAACAGCCCCTTTTGCCTTAACAACAAACCTCCTGAAACCAGCTGCTACAACTATGGTATGTACATAGTTCACAACCATCTTCTTTCGATTTGCTATAGAAGGCAAGAATAAACCACTCTGCAGTCTATGCTATTCTCAACTGCACTCAGTCATTAGGCAATATTCCCCCGCGACTCCTCCTCGTACCGCCGCTCGCAATACACGACCTACTGAACTGCGGCCTGTGTCTGTAACGTCAACTAAATGTGATAATCCCGCCAGAGTCACCGTAAGCACTGAGATGGTCCATCTGCGAAGTTCGTGAGTGAAGTGGCACCAAAACGGGCTGATGATGATGGTTTTGTGACGGTGCAAAGAAGGAAGCGCTATTTAAGAACCTCCAAGAACCGCTGCGGAACGGTTCTCTTCGAGCCCAATACCATGCGTGCCGCGATGCCGAACACATCTTCCGCTTTCACTACACCACTACGCCGGAAGCCATCGTCGAGTACGTGCGTCCAAAGACCAACTACACGCCGAGACTGCAGCTATTGGACACGCATCACAACGTAAACTTCAGGGCGTTTGTGGTGCGGTTACCAACGTGTTATCTGCAGCTCATCATGTGGAGGACTTTTGGCCGAAGGGCGTAATGTTCCGTCGCTTCCGCGGACAAGTGCCACATGGTTGCACAGTCACACTAAGTCATTGAACTGAGTAAAGTAACTAACGAAGGCATAAATTTCTATACTAACACGTAATGTTATATAGTTATGTATGTTAGTCTATGAGAAATAACGGGTGGCGCAAAAGTAAAGACCCTATTTGGTTCAGCTATAACATTTTTTCTAAATTAGAAAACTAGATTTAGATTTTTTTAAATGTATATTTGTGCCATTAAATTTCGTACCATTAGGATTTAAAGATGATGTCTTTTAAATGGTGACCTCGAGAGTTGATACACATTTGAGTCCTTCAAAATTGGTTATGAGTGACGAAGCGCATTTCCATCTCTCAGGGCATGTCAATAAGCAGAATACTCGGTTCTGGGGCACTGATAATCCGCGCATTATTCAAGAAACACCTCTACACCCACTAAAAGTTACTGTATGGTGTGGCATCTGTGTTGACAGAGTGATCGGACCCTATTTTTTCGAAGACGCTGGAGGCAATGCGATTACTGTCACTGGAGAACGCTACAGAACCATGTTACGTGAGTTTTTGATACCCAGTTTGGACGAATTGGGGCTGGAGCACATCTGGTTTCAACAAGACGGCGCTACGGCACACACAGCGCGCGACACTATGGACTTAGTGAGGGACGCTTTTCCAGGCCGAGTTATCTCTCGTTTTGGCGATTTGCCTCGGCCTGCAAGATCACCCGATCTGACCAGTCCAGACTTCTTTCTTTGGGGTTTTTTGAAATCTCGGGTGTATGTGAACAAGCCACAGACTCTCGCAGCTCTAAAAGAAAACATTCGTCAAGAAATAACGAACATATCGCAGGAAGTGTTACGGCAAGTTATGCAAAATGTCATAAATAGGGCTCAAATGTGTATCAACTCTGGAGGTCACCATTTAAAAGACATCATCTTTAAATCCTAATGGTACGAAATTTAATGGCACAAATATACATTTAAAAAAATCTAAATCTAGTTTTCTAATTTAGAAAAAATGTTATAGCTGAACCAAATAGGGTCTTTACTTTTGCGCCACCCAGTATATTGTATAGGTCTTTGTTACCCGAATAAAATAATATATTATTATTATTATTTATTGTTTGTGCTTGCCGTTTTGTTGCAGGTGATGCCTTCCAAGGGAACCTACTCACTCCAATCTACTTAACTACCATGTGGTTCTATAGAGAACACAATCGCATAGCTCGAAAATTGACTGAGATGAACTCATGTTGGGATGACGAGAAGCTGTTCCAGACGGCTAGGCAGATCAATATAGCACAGTACCAGTATATCTTTTACTATGAGCTGGTTGCGGAATTTCTTGGTAAGAACTCTATGCGGTGTTACAAATTAATACTTATTAATGAAAGCCCTCAGTAAAAAAAAAAAATGTTAGGGGGTTACACTTATGCTAAATGATGAAAGTCTTATGTCTATCTTATATCTCATGTATGGTTTCCAAATTAGAATTAAAGTGACTTGAAGTTTGACAGTCTTAAATATGATCTGTAACCATTTACCACTTTCGAGCTTTGTCCAAACTTACCGTCTTATTCAAGTATCATCGGTCCCAGTTACATTCTCTCATAAGTCAGTTCATCCAGGTCGTAAGAATGCTCTGGCAGAAGGTATCATATACGAGACAGATGGCTACGTCAACGACTTCGATCATCACTACGAGCCTGGCGTGATTCGCGAGTACATAATCGGCACGCGATGGTTCCACACCTTCCAACAAGGTCGTCTGGAGTAAGTTTTATCATTTTATTTTAGACAGTTCCTTGCATTGCGTTACAAAAAGCTTCACAGTCTTCAGATAAATGAAATGGAACAGAATATGTACGAATATAAGACTCATCATCTGCCTAACCTTTTCCAACTATGTTGGGGTCGACTTTCAGTATATCCGGATGCAGACCTCCACAGTCCATTTACTGGGTAATACGATACCCCTAGTTAAAACTGTTTCTCAGACTGTCAAGGATATATGAATGACAGTCGAGATCTATGAATTTATGTGCTTTCCAAGGCACGCCAGTGACAAAACCGACTTTGGGAATGTCCGGGCTGCTACTGTGAAATTTCATAAAGAAAACTGATGAACACTTTGCTCGCCCTGGAAATCTAACAAATTACCCCACGCTCAGTAGTTGTGCTTCACAATATAGTCTATGTGTAATACTCTACCAAATAATTAAACCGGTGACACTTTTGGACAAGTAGCAGCAGACTTTTAGATTGATTTCAATGAAGATGCTGTCACTTGCAGCATTAGTAGCACGTATGCGGACAATGGCATCATGTTTATGAATTGCACAGGTCTTATAACGGCTGCTAGTTCCTTTAAATTTAATTGTGTCCCGACACATACCACTAGCAAAGAGACCAGGTCCATGACCACTACTAAAAGCAATCTTAACTTGTCTTGTTTCCATCAGTCTGTACAGGAACGGCAAATACCTCGGCAGCAGACCCGTACCTGATGACTCACTGAGGAGCGGCATTCTCGCCATCAACAACACTGAAGCTGACCTCACGCAGGGATGTCTCATTCAACCCGCTGATAAGCTCGACTACATCATGGCTCCTGATGTAAATTAATGAAAAGTTTATAGTTGGATGTAGATTTGTCAGAGACCTATTTGAACTACAGTTTTTATCATCGCGAATCTCGTAAATCCAAAGTCACATGGAAGGGATATGTAGAAAGATGAAACAAATTATGTTTTAAGTAGCTATGTAAAAAAATCTTTATAGTTGAACATAACCAATTTTCGGTTAACGTATCAATTTGAAACTTTTTCAATACGTGAAATACTATATTGACACATGACAATACAATAATATGTTACAATAGAACGGAGCTGCTGATGCACCTGAGATTAACCTCCTCCTTTATCCGAACAGCTTGCAGAACGGTACCTTGCCGAGCGACACTTTGCGGGTGACCTTCCAGCTGCTGACATGATGAGAGGCCGCGACGCTGGTCTACCGCCATACAACCACTACCGAAAGTTCTGCGGGATGAAGCCAGCCAAAAACTGGGAGGACTTCTACGATACTATTGATAAAGATGTAACTACACATGCAAACAAATGTTGTAGTAAAAAAATTGTTATGAGCTGTTGTTCACTAGCTCGTCACAGCCCTCGATTATTTGAGTAACCAACTTGACTTGATTTTTGACGCAGTGAATGTCTCAAGTTTTGATTGACTAATCATCATTCATCATTTCCAGAAAGTAGAAATCCTCCGTCGTATCTACGACGACATAGAAGACGTGGAAGTCATGGTAGCTATCTACATAGAGAGGCTCCTGCCGGGTACCTTCGTGCCTCCGACGCTGTACTGCATTATGACGCACAACCTTCTGCTGTGGAGACGTTCCGACAAGTTCTTCTTTGAACACGGAGACTTCCCTGCTGCTTTGACGATTCGTAAGTATTTGAAGGAGAAGAAAATGGCAAGAAATGTTAATTGATTACAAATACACATCAAACTAAAAAATAATAACAGAAAAAAGAATGGATAGACTGCTATGTTTTACAGGAGTCGTAAAAGTTAGTTCATTTTGTTTACAGACAATCTCAGTGAAGCTTTGCAATCAAAATGCTTATTTGTCGAAACAATGTAACACTCTCGGGTTCTTTACGAGATGCACTTGATTAGACAAGAAGGAGCTCGTGGCTAAGTTAAAGCCGTACAGATCGACCGATCAAAGGTTAAGCTACGCTAGCCGCGGTCGGTTTGTAAATAAATAAATAAATAATTTCTTTATTTAACTTACACAAAGTTTTTTACTAACAAATAACACGCAATGACATTTAAACACAGAGATAATTCAGAAGATGTAGCAATGGGCCCCAAACTAGGCACAGCCTGTATCTTGGTGACCCAATTACAAAACAACATATTTACATTTTGTCATGTTCTGCTAGCGCCAGGTTTGTGTCGCTGACAAATTTAAGCAATTTATTAAAATAAGATAAAACAAAAGATTATAAAATTATAAAAACAAAAATTAAAAACAGAAAAAACTAAAAAACAGAAACAGTTATGGTGAGTGTGTGGTGTGAGTATGTGTAAAAGTGTATTTTGAGCGTGAGTGAGTGGGTATTAACTGGTACTACAAAGTAGCGTTTCCGTTTCCTCGTAAGTCCGGCCAGTTCCAGTTGTAGATGGGTGACCATCCTTTTCATACCGAGTTTCCTCCGTGCCTCGGAAAGCACGTAAAGTCGTTGGTCCCGGCTGTCATTTGTGCAGATCTTTGCCAGAGAGGTAGTCAGAAGCCAGAAAGTCTGACAACCAGTCTTACCAAGGGGTATCGTGTTACCCAGTATCTTGGTTGTGGAGGTCTGATAACAAAACACTGGTAATCAGCTGCATCCGGTTAGACTGGAAGCCGAACCTGACATAGTTGGGAAAAGGCTGGACAGATGATGCACTTGATTAGACAAATTTAGTTTATTTGATGTGAATTTCATGTGAGCTAAAATTTAGTTGAATTTGAAATACGTAAGTCAATAACCTCGATTTTTAAATAAAATATGTATCTGTATAATTATCAACATCTCATTTGGGTCTCTACCATCTACTGTATAGTTATTGAAAACATACTTCTCTTTAACTTCTGTTTTAGCTCAATTGAACGAAGTGCGGAAGACAAGCATTGCGCGTGTGGTGTGTGACAGCGGAGATGACGTCAAACAGATACAACCGGCAGCGTTCTTCAGGAGAGGACCTTGGTAAGAACAGTAATAATCTCACAACTCCACTGTAAAACCTGTCTTAAGTAATGTTACTTAAGATTGTGATTGTATTAACGGAGACATGTAAGTGATTCGGTACTTTCTCCACACCCTGATGTAAAGTAGGAGTTATTGTTTTGTAGTAATGTAGTTTACATTTTGTAAAACACCCATAGACATCGCACGAAAACATCGTATACGCATGGAGGAAAGTAAAAAAAATAAGACATTTTGCAGGAAACTAATATACAGTCCATCGGATGTAAAATATTTACTATGCCGTACGTGACGTAGATATCGAGACCGATCTTTTAAACATATTGCCTTTACCGACCCCATTTATTTACTGGTACATGTACAAGCTAATCAATCTACCAAGGGGTTGGAAAAATTGCGGGTCATGAATTCATGAGATAGGAAATTATTGTTCAATAAAGTGGACAGTTGTTGTGTACCTACGTCGGCAACTAAGGTTTAACTATAATTCCATGCAGTGCCTTGCACTGTGTGTTCGCTACGCAAGTCTTGTGCAATGCACTTGCATTCCATTTGTAAAAAAATTACCTTTCAGAAAGCCTGCCTCTAGTGATGATTGCAAACCTATGTTCGTTCTTGCTTGACAGATAGCAATTCAGGGGTGTGATTCTGTAAGATCTCATTCTAAACTTCGAATGTGAATACGCTGTGAGTTTCTTGACTGGCATTCTAAAAACTCGGTTGATAATTCGAATTTTCGTGTCAGCGAGTTGAACTAAATTGACAGGGAGATTTTGTCAGATAAAGTATGAGATGACGTAAGAAGTTATTTTGACGTAAAACCCGTCACAGACGTAGCTATAATATATATTAATATACGTCAAACGTAAGGCAAATTACGATCTGCTATACTATATATTTTTACTACGTCACCAAAATATGTGGACAGATATAGCAAGGCATATTAATATAAATTTCAAAAATGTGAAACAAACAACGATCGCAGACGTAATAAGGGCGAAAATATATTATTATATTATAGCTACCGTGTGTGGTGTGGTGGCTAGCTATAATATATATTATAGCTACGTATGTGACGGGCTTTAGAAGTTACATTCTGTGAGGTAATTTCCCCGTCACTTCGACGCTGACTTCGCACTCGAACCCGATTGAAAGTATCAAATATATCAAGGTCATTTTGAACATTATGCAAAGTGAGAGTGAATAGCGATGTAAGATGCGAGTTGTTGTTTGAATTTTACAGAATCGACCTACAGTTTATTGTGTAGAATATATTTTCTTTCTATTTTGCTAGAGTATATCTTTCTCTTTCAGGAACTACCCCGTGCCCTGTGAAGAGATTCCGGGTATAAATCTTAACAAGTGGAAGGATCACTGGTGCCCCAAAGACGAAAAAAAATGATATGAAGATAATCGACATACAATATGAAATATACATGATGTACAACTTTTTTAATACACTTACTTGTAAAGTGACTCTTTTTGCACCGCTTTTTATAGGTTTCTTATGTAGCGTTTTAGGCATAATTCTTACGTTATATTGAATTTGTACTATTTTTGTAATCTTGGCTGAGTCTTTTCAATATTTTTTCTATGTAAATATTTTGTGAATAAATAAACTAAGGATGTTAATTGATAAATAAGATAAATAAACACTATGTCTCATCGAACTATTCATTTTTATTAATAAAAATACTTATTCAGTTTTAAATTAATATTAGAAGTGATGGTGCCATCACTTCTAATATTAATTTGATCCCATATTCAAAAAAAAATTGTTTACATTATCTCGACATCTGAAGCTGACATCTCGACAGAGAAGAATTTGCATGAACGCCACTAATAGTATTGAAATTGTAATTATTGTTTTTAGATTAATAGTATTTCGTTATTAATAATTGATTGATAAGTATGTACAATATTTTGAAAAATGAAAAGAAATAAGGCAACAAAATTTTCTTCCACATCGCCGTCATCTAGAATTGTGCTTTAAGAGACTGGCGGCATTGCCACGTGGGATGGAAATGCTTAACTTAGTATTATTTTGTGTTCTAGTGTAAGATCTGTAGGTACTGTCACTATGTGAGGTATCCCAGTGATGTACAGTCAACAGCAAAAGTAGATGATCAATATCAGAAATTCAATACTAATTTACTAACACTAATTTATATAATTTATTACTAGTTTATTTATTAAAATTATGTGATTGTCACACACATACTTTTGAATCACTTCGACGCCACACAGTTCTGACGCGAACTCCGTTCAATAGTATTGAGTTTCTGATTTTGATCATCTACTTTTGCTGTTGACTGTACAAGTGTGGGTGCAAAAGTAAATGAATATGGTGAAGAAATTGCAGGAAACGGTGAAGTGAATAATTTTGGGTTCTCCCTTTCTATACTGATATAATAAAACTGAATAGTTATTTTGTTTGTTTGAACGCGTTAATGTCAGAAACTACTGAAAAATATTTTTGCATTATACAGTCCAGGGAAACGTCCAGCGACATTGTGGTAGATCTAGACGAAGATTGTGGGATGAATTTGCTTGATAGAAAGGGTTGGAAAGGAAACAGGGAAGCCTGCCTTGCAGTAGGACAATACAGGCTAAAAATAAAACAAAATAAATAATAATTATTATATAGCCCGGCGGTTATATTATAAGGCTATGTAACATCACGCTACGGCCCACGGGATCAGAGCAGTACAAAGACTTAACGGCAGTGAAACCGCAAGGTATCGCTAGTCTATACTATAATCTATAGTAATAATAAGGAGGCTCTCGTTAGGCAGCTGGATCAAGGGCTTGATTCAGAAGGCAGTACTTCTGGACACGGCCCGCATAGTCAGGAGGTTTCTCTCTCTGGAGTCCTGACCGCCGGTAGCTTGGACCCTGTTCCTGATACCGGTGGGCTACTATATAGGGTGACTGGTAATTAATGTACGATACTTAAACACGTGATTGTGTTCATGGTAACAAACAACTTTCCCAAAGAAAAAATGTTTTTTGTATGGTTCACTTTAGGTCACAAGCGTGCGCGCGCGTGTTTTTCATACGGCTGTTGTGTTATTGTGATAAAAGTGAACCAGTACAAAAACATTTTTTCTTCGGGAAAGTTGTTTGTTATCATGAACACAATCACGTGTTTAAGTATCGTACACTAATTACCAGTCACCCTATATATTATATTTTTAAATGTTTTTGTGTTAATATTTAAAAATTTAATTTATAGGTAAATATGATTAAGTATCGTCTCTTTACATCAACCATCTTTAACGTAAAAATTTAGTACACGCTGCATTGACTTGGCTTGGGCCCGTTGATGTAGCTTAAAACTAGACAAAAGCTAAGAAACGTGCAAGTTTTCGCAAATAATAATAATATTATTAAGAGAAAAGATTTGCTGATTGGTTTGTTTGGATTTAACTCAAAAACTACTAATCCGATTTAAAAAATTCTTTCACCATTAGAATGCTACAGTATTCCTGAGTAAAATAGGCTATATTAAAAAAAAATAGGGGTCTCCTCACGAACTGCTATTGAAAATTGGAATGGCTAACATGATTTTAAGATATTTAAGCTCACTTAACCTGTGAAATTGCACCAGGCTACTCATAAAACATTAAAAAGATAACTTGATTGTAGCGACCATTCTCATCGAACCAGGAGCTGGCCTAAAATGCCCTGATTATTAACAAGTCCCAGGAACAAACATTCTCTTAGGTTGACTTTGACCCAACAAAATAATGTTTTACCCATGGGCAAGTTATACGTTCGTCACAAGTTGGATCACTCGAAAATCAAATTATTTTGTTACCGGAAAATATAACAACCATACCAACAGTGTATTTAGAAAAGCTTTAAATTAAATATCTATTTGATTTAGTTAATAATAATAATAATAAGTAGTAGTAGTATATATAGTATCTTGACTTGGCTCGCGAGGTTGTCGACATGTGGGATGTGAATACAGCAGTCATTGTGCCGATAGTCGTTACGGCCAATGGACTCATTTCCAAGAGCCTCGACCAACACCTAAGGAGGCTCTCGTTGGGCAGCTGGTTCAAGGGCTTGATACAGAAAGAGGTACTCCTGGACACGGCGCGTATAGTCAGGAGATTCCTCTCTCAGGAGCCCTGACCACCGGTAGCTTGGACCCTGTTCCCGATACCGGTGGGCTACTATTTTTTATATTTTTAAATGTTTTTATTTATTTTTTTACTAATATTTAAAAATATAATAAAATATGTATATACAATAAATAAATGAGATAATAATAATAATATGTGGGAACATTTTTCACACACGGCCATCTGACCCCAAACTAGGGAGATCCTGTACTATGGGTGTCAGACAGCTGATATACATACACAAATACATTTTTTTTTTGTAAATACATACATATATATATAAACCACACCCAGACACAAGTAGGTAGTTAGTTCCCTACCTACCTAAATTCTTAAATTCTTTCACCTATAGAAAGCTACAGTATCAGTGAGTAATACTTATGAGCTGAATTTTCGAAATCCACGCGGACGAAGTCACGGGCAATGTGCTACTACACAATAAAATACTTCGAACTCTTCGTAATTGAAGAATCGGAAAGGTTCGGTCCCTTATTCCTTTTTATTGAGAGTGCCCGACCCTGCCCGCGACAAATTCCTGGGCATATGTAAATACGCTAACATCTGCCCCTTTGTATTGTTTCTGTATAAAATATGTGGACATAAGTTAAGGGTTTTGTCTTCGAATAGGATTTGCTGATTGGATACTCGTTGTTTGGATTAGGACTTATTTTCTATGAAAAGTAATGTTAAGACGGTCTTACATTGTGGGTCGATCAGCTTAACCCTTGTCTGGCTTATCATTGAAAATGTAGCAAGTTCTAAGACCTGTGAAATTGCACCAGGCTACTCATAAAAGATTAAAAAGATAACTTAATTAAAAAGATAAGCTGCGAAGCTGTCAACAGCCTCGGACATCATGGCCTGTCATGCAGCCGGAGTGCGGGTCGCATAGCGCGGCACGCGAATATTAATGACATTATTCGTCGTGCTCTTGTCGCCGTCGGCGTTCCGGCTGTCTTAGAACCCAACGGCTTGGCACGCGACGATGGCAAGAGACCGGACGGAATGTCTCTATTCCCCTGGAAGTTGGGTAGGCCTTTAGTGTGGGACGCTACGTGCGTCGATACTCTTGCGCCATCCCATCTTCCTAGGTCAGCGTGCTGTGCTTGTGCTGCGGCAGCGGCTGCAGAAGACCTCAAACGGCGAAAGTATAGTAACCTTGGTGTGAACATTATTTTCGAGCCGTTTGGGGTTGAAACCCTCGGGTCGCGGGGTCCGAGTGCTTATCTTCTTTTTAAGGAAATGTCTAAAAGGTTGGTTGACACTTCCCGTGATCCAAGAGCTGGTTTTTACCTTGGTCAGAGATTAAGCATTGCCATCCAACGTGGCAATGCCGCCAGTCTGTTGGGTACATTTCCAGATGACGGCGATGTGGACGAATTCTATGATGCCTTATTGTGTTAGTTTTTTTTTTAGTTTAATATTATAGGTTTTCTTTTTTATTATTCTTGTAAATATTATTGATATGTTTGAAATTAAATAGTATAACATACAAACAGTTCTAAGAAATTGTATTTCTTTTTGTCAACATCTTTGGCGCTGTGACTGAGCGGTAGGCCGTAGGTTGCTGCACTGCGTGATGTGAGTTCGGTTCTGGCATGGAACTAAACATATTTTTATGACCTACATGTAGTTTTTCGGTATGATTGTTTAGTATATGTGAATTTATATGTTCGTAAAGGCAGTCCCGGTACAGAAGGAATTCCTAGCGCGGGGTTTCACGTGTGTGCCATGTGTATCAAACAGTATTTGGAGAGTAATTTGTTACAACGCCGTAATCACGTACGAGCGTTTGTATGGGAAATATGACGGGATGGGCGCTCTTAAAGGTGCAAACATGCTAAATGCATATACAATTTACAGTACCTGCCTACTTAGGTGTTTCCCCGTGTTTATAATAAAATTAATCATATCCTTAATATTTACTCCATGCAATTGTACGAGTGTAAGAAAAATCTGACTGAATGGCTCCTTACTCTTAATTATGAAGACGTGGAGGAAATCCTGCTTACCGTAACTTGAATTTGATATGTGTAATGCACTCACATAGACACGTAACGAATTAATAGGGATATGTGACCCATTCAAATAACCATGCACACACACGCACACACTCACTTACATTCGCTCACCATCACACATACCCATACACCCACTCACACACACTCTCACGCACACACATACACGCACACACAAACACACGCACTTTACGCTTGTTTTTCTTCTTTTTAGTTTTTAAGGTACTTATCGCAATATTATTGTTGCTCATATTGTTAGTCTAGTAAGTCTAAATTTATGTTTACATCGGAAGAGCGAGGCTTTCCCAACACAAGTATCATTTGATTACTTTCTGGGAAGCCCCGGCAACTTACTTGTAAAGATTTACTGAAATAAATACATTTTTATTTATTTTATTTATTTATTTAGGTAAGTAGTAGAACTGCAGAATCAAACCAAGCAAGCTGTGAGAAATATCTCTTTTCTCTCACATTTATCTCTCAGACAGACTGTTGTTTACTTGGAGACTCAATTAAGAGAATCACTATCGCCTTATCACATAATCTATCTGTCCTCCCTGCGAAGGTCTTATCAAGAACTCTCGTTGAGTTACTGCAATTGTTTTTAAACTTTTCCTTCGTGATTTTACGGTTTCTACTCAAGTAGAGAGTTTATTGTGGTAGTTGATGTTCAGAGTCGCTATGTGGCTTTGTGAGGCTATTTAATAAGATGTATACACGTGTTTTTGACAAATAAATATATCTTATATTTATTTGTCAAAAACACGTGTAGGTTATCAAGTTTTCAGTTGGAAAGATTATAAAAAAAAGTTTCAACATGTTTTGCCTAAAAAGCGTATCAATACAGTATTATTGTATTTGTAAGTAATTAGTTTTAATAATAATAAATAAATTCAATTTTGACGGAAAGCTCAATTGTTATTCAAACAAAATTAAGATTTATTACAAGGGAGAAAGGTTGTTATTATTTTACATATTTTCCGCATAATTGTGACACAAGTGGGAAAAATCAATCATTTAATTTTTCTATTCCTTGCCAGATTCCTACCAAAAAGCTTAATAATTATAATAATATGACAAAGACAAACTAACTACGTATGTGTGTAGTTGTGCCAAAATTATAAACACGAAAAAACATTTTACAATTTTCGGAATCAAAAAGGAAACCACTATTAAGTATTTACTTAATATAAAATACAATAGAACATTTGGTAAGCAACTAGAAATTTTACCAATGTAAATCCCTATTAAAACTATCTACAGTAAGAATGTTCTATTATCTTAAATATAAAAATCTTCTGTGCGTGTGTATGAAAGTGGACTCCTCCAAAACGGCTCTACGGATTTTGATGAAATTGTTTGTGTGTGTTCCAGTGGGTTTAAGAATAGTTAGTTTTACAATTGGACCCGGTAGGTGGCGCTGCAGTCTAGTTGTAAGCCTTTTTTATTTTAAGGGCAGGACAACGTCTGCATTATACAAGGTGTCTCAAAAGAAAGTTCACATTTAAATCTTTTTTTAAAAGTAAAGTCTTAGCTTTATTGAAAAAATTTTTATTTTATATTGAAGTACACTGTTTGGGAATTTATTTTTTAAAAATAACATCGTCCAAATGTAAACCGTTGCGCTCTCGGCATTCATTTAGTCGGGCACTAAAATTTCACTTTCCAACGTTCACCAACATCTTGTTTTCCGATGAAGCCCATTTTCACCTGAATGGGCATGTAAACAAGCAAAATTGTCGTTACTGGAGTGCAACCAACCCAAAACAAAAACATCAGAAACCGCTACATTCACCCAAAGTCACCGTATGGGCAGCGATGAAATGGCAGCCATCACGGAGACTACCTGCCGAGCTGTCATAGGCAATTTTAGTGCCCGACTAAATGAATGCCGAGAGCGCAACGGTTTACATTTGGACGATGTTATTTTTACAAAATAAATTCCCAAACAGTGTACTTCAATATAAAATAAACATTTTTTCAATAAAGCTAAGACTTTTCTTTTAAAAAAAGATTTAAATGTGAACTTTCTTTTGAGACACCCTGTATAATTCTCGAATCCATATCTATACTAATATTATAAATGGGAAAGTAACTCTGTCTGTTCCGGTTTCACGATAAAACGGCTGAACCAATTTTAGCCAAATTTGGCATGAAGATATCCGCGACTACGTTTGTATCCGCGATAAGCGACATTCACACGGACGAAGTCGCGGACAAAAGCTAGTTTACAATATTTTGTTTTTATTCCTGGGTCTAGAAGTTTGTCTTTGCATACTTCACGTTGCATACTTTTCTGATCACGCACAAACACAATTTAAAGTTTTTCCGAATCAGTTTCTGTGAGCCTTTCGTCCCTATAAAAAAGGGCTTCTTTACAAAATTATCTTTATTTAATTTTGTTTACGTTGTAGGTAGTCATATGAACCTTTTACAAATTGCCTCTATTCAGATAGCAACCCTATGAATGTTAAGAAATTGTTACGTATTTCAAATATTTTATTTTTAATAAATGTCAGTTTGAATCAAAGGACCTTTCAAAATCATCACTCATCAGGCATAAAATGTTTGTACCTACAATTTTTTTTTTAATACCTTTGTTTTGTTATATGTTTTGGATTTGGTTTCCGCACTTATGGCGAATTGTACGAAACTAACATTGGTTTAACGAAGACTTTAAACTGATGCTTGGAAATATGCTGGTCTAGCTCCATAGGACGATCGACAGTCTAGACAAAATCGAACCGATTGCTAATTTAAAATACCTAATTTCATACTTAGTATAAATATGTACATATATATATTTGACTCTTTATATACTGCTCAGGCTCACATACTGATTCATTGTTTGTTAAAATATAAGGAGTGGTCGTCTACTGTTTCAACATTTGTAATAATATGTGAACACTGTGTATCTATGTACCTACATATAACTTAGTCTGTCATTCCTTAATCTGTGATACTTTGTACACACTTTCAAATACCTAGTGTTTTTATGCAAGGTACATCGTATTCACGTATAATTATATAATTCCTGTAAATGCAAATATTGTTAACATCGTTTTTAAAAGAGTAAGTATGGAGTTTCTTGCCCATTCTTCTCCATACAAAACTACCTTTTGGAATGGGCACCTAGAATCATTTTTTTTTTCTCATTTGACGTTCAAAAGTGCCATAGAATGGTCTAATTGAAATAAATGATTTGACTTTGATGTTGTCACTTTCTTTTTTATACAAATTGTAAGGGATGACATGAATTTAAAGTCTCTGTTAAACTAATATTGGTTTTGTACAACTTTACGATAGTCCTATAAGCCAACCATTTAACGTGAGCCACTAGGGCAGTCATTCCAGCTAGCCCACCTCCTTCGAGAAGCAGACAAGCGTTGAGTTGCACAAAACCAACTTTAGTTTAACGGTTCATGCCATCCCTAACATTTTGCATCAATAAAAATGTGCTTATTCGGTGAGCAGAACCCGGTGCTCGTCCCAGTCACCATTTGTAGGCTGCTCCTGTCCAGGCGAAAAGGCAGCTAGTCAATCTGCAGCCCAAGAATGACATTGTCTCCTTGGATTGTCTGCAGCGCAGTTCTAAGGACGACCGGTTCTGCTTTTACACTCCTACTGCTTTTGGTGTGTTCTAAATTTTTTTCGTACGTCACAACGTTTTTAGAAAATGTACATTTTACTGTGTGCAACGTGATAGTTACTGTCTTCGTCACTGAATCAAGGCGGAGGAACATCGCAGACTGTAAAATTTTGTACTAATAGTAAAGCTTGCACTCGTTAAAACAGGGCCTCAAGTCTGTACAATAGTGTCAGAATAGTCTATCATTGATTTCATAATTGCTGATTTTGACAAGTTTGGTAATCTATTATTATAATGGCGTCATTATGACTTTCCATTGGTCAACCACTGACACGCCATTGAAAGAAATGATACAGAATGGTAATCTCGTACAAAATGACAAATGAATGACTTACTTAAGCGGTACCTAATCTACTAAAATGTTGACAGTTCCTTTGATCAGTGACCTACCATTAGAACGTGATTGTGCAGTCATTGGTTATAATTCGACCGACCAATGATCGACCATTATGAATTTAGCAGATTACGAACTTTTAGCAAAATGACAATGGGATCGTGTTGGAATGACGAAATTATCAAAATAGCAGACTTGGCCCCCTCGAGGAGAGACCTCGTGGCTAAATAAAAGCCAGAAGTAGGGTCGTCAGAAGCCAGAATGTCTGACAACCAGTCTTAACCAAGAGGTATCGTGTTACCCAGTAATTTCGTTGTGAAGGTCAGTTAGGCAGTCGCTATAATGTAAAAGTCTAGTATTAAGCTGAATCCGGTTAGACTGGAAGCAGTAGCGTGCCTAGGGGTCAAAGTTAGGGCAAGCCCGACAGATTTAACAAAAAAAAAACCGATAAATTTTCAATACCTATTTAGAGGTATTTTCTTTTTTTGTTTCTTTTTTTTATTGTCTCGCGTTATTGATAGCAAGCCAGGCTTTTCGGCTTTGATGGAAGGCACGCGACTGACTGGAATCCTACCCCAACATAATTGGAAAAAGGCTAGGCAGATGATGATGACTTGATAAAATGAGACAACGTAGTAACGGGTACAAGGCATCATTTATTGAAATTAATAAAATCTTCTTACTACTTAATATCATAACTTGCGACCGTTTGTGAAGATGGATCGATGTTTGTTGCTCTTCTCTTAAACGACTGAGCGGAATTAGTTAAAATTTGGCTTACATATAGATATTGATCCAACTTAACACATAGGGTAAATTTTATCTCGTTTTCTGTTGCATAAGTTGTATAATTATAATTAAACAACAGGGCTTACAAAATAACCTGAAAAAAAACACATAGTTACACTGAAATACTGAAACTTGAATAAATTAAGTATGCTTCAAATAAGATAATTGGTAAAACTATTGTAATACTACAGGAGCGGACTTAAGTCAGACAAATCAATCAAGGTCAAAGAGATTTTCAAGATGTTTTCAGTTTTTAAACGATAAACGAGAGCGAGCGATTACCCAAAAACTTATTTACTTGCTAAAACAATTTAGGTAAATGTGAAACATCGAAACTATTAACTGGGATTAAAGTTAGAACTCAGACTAATGTTAGAACCTGGACTAAAGTGAAAATTCTCGTAATTTTTAACCGACTTCAAAAAAGGAGGAGGTTATCAATTCGTCTGTATTTTTTTTTTTTAATGTTTGTTACCTGATTTCTTTGGACTGGGTGAACCGATTTTGATGATTCTTTTTTTATTTGAAAGCTAGTGCTTCCCGTGTAGTCCCATTTTAATTTGGTCCAGTTCTGACAATGGCATCCATGAGAAAACCGTATAAGTCTTAAATTTGCATTAAGTATGTGCGCGATTTGTTACGCGATTTCTCCGGCAAACGTAAACCGATTTTGAAAATTCTTTTTTTTAAGGATAGGGTATGCTTCAGGGGTAGACCCATATAAATTTTATCGAAATTGATTCAGCACTTTTTGAAAAATCAACAAATACCCAAAAATTTTACATAGACGACGTTTTAGTTTCATCAATATTTGTAGTAGTTAACTTTCAATCTCTTCTTTATAGATTTGGATGAGCAGGAGGTACTAAAAAGCGGAAAATAAAAAGCTTTTTACAAAAAAGACAACCGCCTTCAAAAACTAAAAAGTGAAAAATAACTTTAGCACAGAACACACATTGACTTTAGTTCCGGAAGTCGGTGGCAATACAAAACAACAAACTAAACAAAGCCACTGAATTTCGAAACTAAAGTCAATGTGTGTAATTAAATATATTTAAATACGTGCTAGGCTTACATGACCCGCAAACATCAATTTCAGCCTGGCAGCCTTCTTGCTGCCGTCCAAACGCCATCGACGAGGTGATAGTCGACCGCAGATTCGCTTTTCGGGTCCCTCTCATCTTACTTGCGCGTTGCTAGGTCTTTTTCAAGTTCTTTAAAATGCCCGTTTGGACCGCAGTAGGGTAGACAAAATGTAATCACAAAATATAGCTCAACTCAACAGCTCAGCTTAACCGTTTTTATTCAATTTAAGGGTTAACGCTTAAGTTATAATCTCTTTTATTTATATTTTTTTACTTATTTTTTAACTCTATACTAAATAAAGCACAAAGATGGACTTAATATATTATTAGGCATTCTCTACCAGTCAATCAAAATCATAACCTCAGTGTCATAACTATTCTTCACATGAAAAATAAAAAAAAATATATGTGGGGACATTTCACACATGGCCATCTGACCCCAAACTAGGGAGACCCTGTACTATGAGTGTCAGACAGCAAATATACATACACAAATATATTTTTAAATATTCCGCTTCCGCTCATGACTCACGCGGATGGTAAGTCGGCCAATTTGTAAAGGCTTCCTGTTACCGCCCTTGAGGATGACATTGAGAAGTGTGCTGTGTATCTTGAATTTAAATTGACCGCTTACTTTTGTTTGTTTAGTACCTTTGTAATTTCAAGAAAATAATCAGTAAATTAGCCAATGTAACCGTGTGCCGTGTGTGTGTGTGTGTGTTGCGTGTGTATGTATGTGTGTTGTGTATGTGTGTGTATGTAATGTGTGTGTGTATGTGTGTGTGTTGTGTATGTGTGTGTGTGTGTGTGTGTGTGTGTGGGTGTGTGTGCCATTATCGACGTCTTAATTATGTGAAAAATAAAGGATTATTGGAAATCTATTTCTAGCTTTTACTCGATAAAAAACCCCCTATGTTTGCAATACTAGACAGTGCAAAACATTCAACCCTTGTACTAAACCCTGTTTACTAAAAACTGAATTCTAGGTTAAAGCTTCCGAAAACACAACATAACCTTTTTTTTTTTTTTTTTTTTTTTTTTTTTGATACGGGGTGGAAAATCCTCATGGATGTCCTCCGCCCTGGGGCGGGCGGAGGGGTCTGTCAGACTCTTACTGACTAAAAACCACCCCGGTGTTCCATCTCACACCTACGTCGGGGGTCGCGGGAACTGGAGATACTTCCGCAACCCCCGGCTGGTGCCGGCCCGCTGCAGCGGGCCACTTCTCGGGTCAGGGGGGGGAGTGAGGTGTTAGACTCCCCCCCGGACGTCTTAGAGGGGCGCGCGTGGAACACTACGCGCCGCCACCTCGGGTCCTGGTGTATGTGGGGGGCGACAGACGACCCCGAGTCTGCCGCCCCTGGACCCATTTAGGGGGGCCGGAAGAGGGCGTTATCCGCCCTCCGCCGACGCCCGGTGCGCCTGCTGCGGGCAGGGTGGGAGGTTGAGATCTCCCTCTCCCTTTCCGCAGCCTCCTTCTGCGACATGACACTTTCGCAGAAGGAAACCACCGCGTCCCAGGACTCTGCGCTGTCGACCATCGATTCGACCACGGCCGACAGCGACAGGTCACTGCCTACTTCTGAGACGAGGGCACGGCGCGGCCCCTCCCAAGCGGCACATTCCGCCAGCGTATGCCGCGCCGTGTCCTCCCGGCAGTCGACGCAGTGGTGACACCGGGCGTCCGGCTCCCTGTTTATGCGACACAGGTACTTCCCGAAGCAACCATGCCCCGAGAGCACCTGCGTCACCCGAAACGACAGGGAGCCGTGACTCCTCCCGAGCCAGCGCTCGAGCACTGGCCGGACCGCCTCGATGATGGCGAGGCCGGCGGTAGGGCGCGAAAGCCTGTCCCGCCATTCCGCCACCAGGACCTCGCGAAGCTGAGACCGACGCAGCTCCATGTGTCGCTGCATCGGTCGCTCGCCCCGCGCCCGCGCTTCCTCGCGCCACCGGTACAGTGACGCGAGTACTTTCGCCTCCAGGTCCCAGGGCGGGGATCCGGCCAGTGCACCAGCCGCCTCGTAGGAGATCGTGCGATATCCCCTGATGACTCTGACGGCCATCGCGAAACACAACATAACCTAACCCAACATGTTATTTTAAATTTAAATTCCATACAGTCCACACATTAAGCGGCGCGTGGTGTTGCGTTCGACCCAATTTATTTTGCATGTGATGGAAAATTCCCTGTACGTGGAAAGGGTTTTAAGCGCGGCGGTGGGATGGTCAGGAAAAACGCGGTGCGCCCACTCAATAGTTAACTACACATGCCCAAGTTCGACCCTGGTCGCACACATTGCCATTAACTTAATCGTGATTGGTCGGATGGCGTCGTTTGTTTTACGTGTGTGCGTACGGGGTGACTGTTCAAACAGGATCTTTCTGTGTTAGTTACGTTCGTGGTGATGTGTGTGTAATGTTTGATGGTAGGGAGTGTTCCGCATAGTCATCACACTGATTGGAACCACCTGCTGCCCGTACGATGGGAACTGACACTACCTATTTTCTCGTTTAGAGATATTTTTTTGTTCGTTGTTAGTAGATACGGTTTATCACTTTGGAAGTTTGATGTGAGAATTATGTGTGTAGATTTCGAGTGTTAAGGGCGCGTATTCGATTTAGCGCAACTCAAAATCTAAACGATTGCTAGAACGGCGTAGCAGCATTGACGCACACTAGTACAATACAATGGTTTGTTTGTGTGCATCAGAAAAATGAATACTCACGAAATAAGCACGAATCATTGAAATTGATCGGCAAACGACAGCGCGCGAGGTTTTACAGTGCTTTTTAAAATAATTGTCTAAAATAAATGAGTACGTACAAGTAACTGAAAAAAAAATGTGTATATTGAGCATAACCTTTATTTTCATTAAATAAATACATCAGTTATGTTTTTATTCAAATACTAGTGAAAAAAATTGTTGATTTGAACCGATTTTGTACTTGTTTAATACTGTTTTTTAATATCTAATAGTAATATTTTCGTCATTTTGGCTCTGTTTTGTACTTTGAGACTGTATATCCTGCTGGAAAAACGCATAAAACATAATACTTTGGCATACTGTAATGGTTGTATTCGTTACCTCTGTTGACTCTGACGTCTATTTTCATAAAACGCTATGAAAGGATTGTCTTCGCTTTAAAAAACCATAATTAAAAATTATACTTTTCCTCTGTAGTTCCCTAAAGCAAGGCTTAATCTTTCTAAAACTGTAATTGTCTTTAAATAATCTGCTCCCATCATTACGGTATTGCTCTAAGCAAAACGCGAAGACATGAAATTTTCGTCACGAATCGAATACACGCTCTTAAGATAGATAGATGTACCTACTCGTTAGCCCATAAAGTCCCCCTCTGCCCTGAATGCAGATCTCCTCAATAAGCTGGACCGACTTCTTAATAACTGCATTCGATTCGTATTTAATCTCCGTAAGTATGATCATGTTTCCGCACATCGTTCGCTCTTAAAGTGCATACCCATCAGACAGCGCAGAGCGTTAAGGGCTTTGACAACTCTGTTTTCTCTTCTAGACAAGCCCAGTTCTCCTTCTTACCTGACTTCTCACTTTCAATATTTATGCTCTGCGCACAACAAGAATCTTCGTTCTTCCAATAATCGTCTTCTACGATGTCCTTCTCACCGCTCTGGTTTTCTTAGATCTTCTTTTCCTGTCCAGGCGGTTTTCCTTTGGAATGCGCTTCCTCAGAATATCAGGACGGCCACCAGTCGGTTCACGTTCAAAGTAAAAGATCGCGAATTCTTTCTTAAAAATTTGGCAGACTCGTCCCACTCTTAATTTGTTGTATTTCTCTATCTATGTATTTTAGCTCTCTACTCTTTATATTTTATTTGTATGTATGTATGTAAGTATATTATATTATTATAAATAAGTTTCGTTACGCCTACCATGTTTTGTCTCAGCATCACCCTAAGGTAGACTGGTAGAAAATGCCTAAGCCATTAAGTCCGCCTTTGTACAGTGTTTTTTTATGTGCATAAAGTTTAATAAATAAATAAATAAATAAAGTAACGCAGAACACCGGCCGAATGCGTCCGGAGCGTGTGCGGTCGGTGTTTCACGTTGCTCTATGCGTTAGCCAAATTATCAGAAGCCAAAAAAATGTGTGCTGTAAACTAGTAAACAATGCGCTGACACGTGGAGTTGCGGACACTATATAGCACGTTATATTATACTAAAGTACCATATCGATATTCGTGTACAGTACCAAACTTTATTTCACAATGTTTTCCAACTTTACACCTATGTGTCAATAACATATCAAGTAAAAACGTGTACGCCAGGGCATCTGACTAGTGGCGTGCTTAGGGGTCAAGGTAAGGGCAAGCCCGATAGATTTTTACGTACGTAAGAAAATATCAGCAAGTTGCTCAGCTCTTTACTGATTGGCTCATGCATTGGCAAGAGCGTCGCCAGAACTCGCCAGCTGATGGCCTAGGGGGGGGGGGGGCAAGTTCATACATGGTGGATAGAAAACGTATAAATTTTAATTACTCTTAAAGACACATGATGCTTTTGGAATCTCTAGGGGGGGGGGGGGTAACTGCCCCTACCGCCCCCCCCCTGGCGACGCTCTTGTGCATTGGTTATTAGTGCAAGCCGGGCTTTTCGGCTTGTATGAAGGTCCCGCCACTGCATCTGACCATACCAAACTGTCAATTTTTTGCAATTGAATATGAACCTCATTCTAATGTAATAAAGTTGAAAATCTATCAAAGAAATTTGACAGATTGTTGTAGCTTGATGTGCTGGCCTCTGTACTTAGGTTATAAGCGCACTGTGAGTAACACTTTGGAGTTATGCTAATTAGCTCACTTGAGCTCGAAGTTTGTGTCATCGTTAACGAAATTATGTTGTGTCCCGATTGTCAAATTGAGCTCCAAAACAACCGAAAATGACAATCTCGAAATCTATGACATTAGTGTGACGTAATGATAAAAACAATAGTTGTTCCTGTTCTAAAAAGTAAAACTGGAGATATTTCGAGCATGGCAAACTATAGGCCCATATCTCTGGCTACGATAGTGGCCAAGGTGTTTGAAAGAGTCATCCATTCACTTTTCTCCGACGTCAATTATGATGATGGTCAGTTCGGTTTTCTCCCTCATGTTTCGACAGACATGGCAATATTTGCTCTAAAACAAGTTACTGTCTATTACAAACAGAATAAGACCACTGTATATGCCTGTTTCTTAGATTTAAGTCGTGCTTTTGACACACTTAATCATGACTTACTGTGGGCAAATCTACGTAGCACGTGTGTCCCCACTGAGGTTGTTGGTCTTCTTGAGTACTGGTACCAAAATCAGACTAACAACGTCAGATGGGGTGCCGGGTTATCTGACAGTTTCCGTCTTCCGTGAAGTGTTCAACAAGGCGGGCTCACCTCTCCCGATCTGTTTAACATCTATATGAATGACTTGATCGTGGAGCTGAGCAGCACTCCTGTGGTGCTCTGGTTGGATGACAGATACGTTAACAACCTGAGTTACGCAAATGACATGGTGCTGCTCAGCCCTTCGATTAAAGGTTTGAGACGACTTATTACAACCTGTGAATGGTATGCTACAGATCATAGTTTGGTCTATAATGGTAAAAATAATGAGTTACACACCAAACATACCAAAGATTATTATTAAAGGGCAACATGTTAAGATGGTTGATAACTTCAAATACCTTGGTCATATCGTAAACTCAAATTTGAAGAATGAAGCGAATGTCAAACGACAGAGAAGAGTTCTATGTGTGACGAGCAATATGTTAATAAGAAAGTTCTCCAAGTCGGCTCCTGACGTGAAAGTTACTCTTTTTAGGCCTTTTTGCCAGTGTTTCTACACTTGTCAATTTTGAACTGATTATACAAAGAGGGTGCACGATGGCATAAGAGTTGCTTATAATAATATCTTTAGGCTTCTAATGGGAATGAAGCGCTTTTGCAGCGGTTCAGAAATGTATACGGAAGCGCAAATCGACTCGTTTAGTGCCATCCAGAGGAAGAGGATAGCGTCATTCATGTCTAGATTTATAAGTGTAGAAATACCATTGTTAGCGGCCTGGCAAATAGACTTATAGCGTCATTAAAATTTACTCGTTGGGTACAGATTACACAATAAAACAGCTTACTAAGTACGTACTGACCACAATTATAATATTATTATTATTATTTTTTTTATTACTGTAACTTACTTTTAATTACGGATCTCTGTGTCTGAAATAAAGAATATATTATATTATTTCCTAAAAAATATGAATAAAATGGTGATAAAATACAACAAAAAAATAACGAGAGACGATTTTGTTTAAATGTGATAAACGTGTTTTTTGTGCTTTTTGATATAATGGCGGCACCACACTTCGCTATGCGCTATGCGTTATGCGCCTTATTCGCCCGCATACGACGAAGTGTGGAGGGTTTATTCGTCTATATTTGCTTTATTCGCCCGCATAACGCATAAGCGCGAATAGCAAATACGCCTATCCGTCCACCTGTCGGTTTTTTGACACACTTCAAAGGACACGAATAAGCGCAGCCACAGTCAACACGTCCATTTTGTATTTTCAAAAGCCAAACACACCACATATGTTTGGCACACCGGCACGAAGTGTGGATGGCGTGTTTGTTGTACGCTCACATAACAAATATTTGGCAAATACAGTGTAGCCGCATAGCAAATAACGCATAACGAAGTGTGGTGCCGCCTTTAGAGTATTTATGTTGTGCGTTAGTGAATAATTTATCTACACCTTCTTACATATATCTAGGTTGTTCCAAAAATTGTTAGCTACAGAATAAACACCATCTCTTTTTTCTTGAAACTATTTTGAATTGACAGCTTATTTCAATACAAATCTCCTTGGTGAAAATTGTGAAAAAAAAAATCACATATTTTTCAACATGATCGCGCCCGTTCACATATTTGCAAGAACCGTAAACTATTTGAATACTCCGGGGGTTCTAATGTAACCCCATCCTCCGTACAGATTTACCTCCATTATTTTTTATTTCCTACGGTAAAAAAATGCTTTTTTGCTACGGCAAAAATTTAACACTGCAAACGATGCCGTTGAAGTATTACGGCGGTTATTTTTCGACAGTCCGCAAGATACATTTTTTTAAATGTTTTAAAAGCTGATTCGGGAATATTTAGAAAAGCTTCTAATATTTTTTTCCATGTTCCAACTATTTTCCATTTCACTAATAATTTTTGGAACAGCAATTAATAGTAATGTATTGTTGTAAACAGCGCTAATTCACATAATTACTTTAATTTTGCTTTGCTGTTTCAGCTTATTTAGAACACGAATTAAGTTACTGAGCAAATACAAAGTTTACCTGAGATAGTGATAAATCCATTGGTTCTCAAATACGAAATATTAAACCTGTGTTTTAACTTATTTACTAGCATACAAAATTAGCTCGCTTAGCAGAAAATTCGTGATTGCAACAACAGAGATCGTTGCTTTGGTACCACAAACCCAATATTAGTTCGGTTTGTATTTAATGAGTAAAAGGAGTGTTTCCCTAAAGACTGGTAATTATGGCCGTCTTGTGTGGTCACCGACGCGTATACAGTAACAAGGGACTGACAACCCACCCTGGTATTTGGTTCCTTGTTCCCACTCGATCGGATATCCATCAGGCTTGAAACCGTTTAGTTGTGTTCATAGTAAAAGTAAATGTAGTATTGGTGATGTTTCTTTTTATACAGACATGATATTTGAATTTTTTCTTATTCGTATAATGTACTGGCAACATAAATCATAATAATAATTACTATGGTAGGAATAGAGTACTACACCAAAGAGTATGGACTACATGGAATTGGGTTTCAATATTATGAATTTTGAATGGCCGAGCAGGCGTATAGCACGTCTTTTGTTTTGCGTTACATAGCGGTCGACCACCATCTTGTTTTACGTGTATTTTTTGTTTTTAAATAATAATTTGGTATTTATTGAACCTATCAAGATTGGCTTTCTCGTGAGAGTTTAATTTGTGCTTATAGCTTGTCAAGAGTGTTGATGAAATCGTGTCATTGAGATGAAAATGTATACCACGTATATCTATGATACCTACTGAAATAGGCCTCTAAGCCCTACACCATAGTGCCTTTTCGGTAAGTTTAGTAAGATTTTCAAATGGTTCAATTTTATTAATCTTAATTTGAAAATTGATTAAAAACATCTTTAGCTTAATGTTAAAAATTCCATACCGTTCTCTACAATACTTGGCCGGACAAAAAACTTAAAATGAAGAAAGTTTACCAATAAAGAATATTGTGAACGCGATCGGATCGAGTCGGAATAACTCGCATAATACGAACTGAGGTTTAATTAAAGAAACGCTCATGGCGGCCACCTGAAGCCGCTGGGATTAGATAAAGTAGAACTATTTGTATGGATTTGTTGGATTCCGTACCAATATTATTGATTACTATAATTACTCAGTGTGATAGTGTAATTATTTGATCCGTGGTTGGCATTAGCGGTATGATAAAAAAATCATCATCTGCCTAGCCTTTTCCCAAGTATATTGGGGTCGGCTTCCAGTCTAACCGGATGCAGCTGAATACCAGTGTTTTACATG
Source organism: Charanyca ferruginea (assembly GCA_947361185.1). Lineage (NCBI taxonomy): Eukaryota > Metazoa > Arthropoda > Insecta > Lepidoptera > Noctuidae > Charanyca > Charanyca ferruginea. Next base: position 1,466,302 of record OX376058.1, on the reverse strand, counting down.
GAGCGACTACCTATCGGACCTCCACAACCCAGTTACTGGGTAACACGATAACCCTCGGTAAGACTGGTTTTCAGACTTTCTGGCTTCTGACTATACCCATAACGACTGCCAGAGATCTACAAATGACAGCCGGGACCAACGACTTTACGTGCTTTCCGAGGCACGGAGGGAACTCGGTATGAAAGGGATGGTCACCCATCCAAGTATGATAAAAAAATCTATCATTATATTTTTTGTTTGCTGATAAGTATCTAAGCCTATTATTTGTGCTGGGCAAAGACCTCCCCTTTCTCCTTCCAAACTTCCCGATCTTGTGCGATCTCTGCCCACGTTTGCCCCGCAATTGTGGAAAGATCATCACACCACCTTCGTTTCGGTCGACCTTGGCGGCGATGTCCTCCTTCAGGTGTCCAGTGAGTTTCTATCTTTGCTCATCTCTTCGGATGCATTCGCGCGATGTGGCCAGCCCACTCCCACTTCAGCCTGGGTGTTTTTCACCAACATATATGCCACTTGAGTTATGCAAAAAATTCATCGCTCGAATATTAGTAACTAAAGATTAAAATGGCTTATGTTTAACGAACCTCTAGATATAGTAAATGACCTCCAAAAATAGTAAATGTTCAGTAACATTTTACCCAATTTTATTGTTTAATTAACCTCCAGGTATAGTAAATAACCTCCAAAAATTATCACCAACATTTAACCAAACTATTGTAGAAATGTAAGTTTGACTGTAAAAAGCGATTTGGTTCTAGGGTCTTAGTAGGGGGTCACAGTTCTAACCTAATCTAAACATGTCGGATCTGCCCCAGGGGGGACTTAAGGGTCCTAAGATTTGGTGATCATTTACTATTTTTGGTGGTCATTTGGAGACTAAGATTTGGTAATCATTTACTTGGTGGTCATTTGGTGATTAAGATTTGGTGATAATTTACTATTTTTGGTGGTCATTTGGAGACTAAGATTTGGTAATCATTTACTTGGTGGTCATTTGGTGATTAAGATTTGGTGATCATTTACTATTTTTGGTGGTCATTTGGAGACTAAGATTTGGTAATTATTTACTTGGTGGTCATTTAGTGATTAAGATTTGGTGATCATTTACTATTTTTGGTGGTCATTTGGAGACTAAGATTTGGTAATCATTTACTTGGTGGTCATTTGGTGATTAAGATTTGGTGATCATTTACTAATTTTGGTGGTCATTATATTTATTCCCGATTACAATACTTTGCGTCGTACTTGCATCGTATTGCTGACGTCCGTTGCATGTCTATGATCAACAGTCACTGTAGCCATCGACAAGCTGAAAGGAACGCAGATAGTTGTTGGTTCTTGTTCCCATTTTTCGCTTATTCCAACACCCTTGGAATACCAGAATAATAATAATATCATGAAACGACCGCACTAAAGAATGTACCCACTTAAATATTTAAATTATTCTTCTGTAGACTTCATTTTATGGTCTTTAGTATTGATTTCACGTGCGGTACCCTAAAAGTAGGTTTTAATGGCTGGCGGTCGAAATAAATTAATGGCATTTTACGGAAGCGCCCACAAACCACTCGAGGGATGCGCTTAATTGACTTAATTTATATTTATATAGAACACCGAGGGTTGTTGTGTTTGTACGTTAAATAATATATAAGCAAATAAATTGAAGCGAAATAGTACAATCAGCAACTAAAGTCGACTGACACTGTTACATTTCATATGATCTAAGTAGACACAAAATAATACGGTATAATACTTTTTAGTACTATACTCCGTGTGGTGTCGGACGTAAAGAATAGCACCATCCCATGTATTCCCGTGGGTGGCGTAAGAGGCGACTATGGGACTCACCAGAGAATGGGCGGCAGCGTTCTCTGTGCCTTTGTAACAACCATACTGCGATCGCCAATCCGCCTGCCAAGCGTGGCGATTATGGCAATCTCTCAATCTATGTCCAGCAGTGGACGTCTTTCGGCTGAAATGATGATGATGACTTTACGAAAAATGCGCGCTGAGATGTGGAGTTGCGGACATTAGCCCGTCATACTACTATTACCACTTTTTTGTAATTCAAGACATTATTTTATCTTGATTTTCTACTCTTTTCGAATAGTTAGTTAGTAGATAGTTTATTTCATATTTTATTAATGATCATGATTTAAAAATCCAAAGTGTCAATGGACTTTGATGACACGGTTGGCGCAGTGGGTGAGCGATCGACTGCTGCGCAGCGTGTTGCGGGTTCGATTCCCGCCCAGGGTAAATATTTGTGTGATGAGCACTTGTGTTTGCCTTGTGTCTGGGTGTTGTTTATCTATTATGTATATATGTATGTATTTAAAAATGAATTTGTGTATGTATATTAGCTGTCTGACACCCATAGTACAGGACAGGGTCTCCCTAGTTTAGGGTTAGATGGCCGTGTGTGAAATGTCCCCACATATTTATATTTATTTATTTACTTTTGTTCCTGATCGTATATACAAAGACTGCGACAACCGCCTGCGTGAGGTAGTCCGAAATGTTGAAATATCCGACGCGGGACGCCATATTGAGGCAACATCTGACGCGCGCTCGGACATTTGAGTAGATAAGAATGACGCGTCACGTAATTTAACATCCTGTTGTGGTTCGAGCCCTGCGTTGCAAGGGCAGCGGGAAAAGATTTGACAATTTTTTTCTACTCTTTACCACAGAAAGAAGGAAAGAATGACGTGACATGATCATTTATCTGTAAACTAAATGATTAAATTCCAAATCTCACAACGCAAGTCATAGCCCAAAGCTAGTATCCAAAAAGATATTCATTGGCAAGCGCCGGTTCCCTTAATTTTTCCTTGATATCTTTTTAATGGAGTATTATAAAAGCGTTAGACTGTGCTCCTCCAGGCTTCAGAGGTTATTAGACGTTCAGCTCTAGTAGTTTACAGTAATTTTATGAAATAATACCAGCCTGTAATTTTCCCACTGTAGAAAGAAGCGTCTTCTTATATAGAGAAGGTACGAGTGATAATCACTATGCTTGCCTGCGGATTGGCGATTTCAGACATATTCATTACTAGCTTTTGCCCACGACTTCGTCCGCGTGAATGTCGGTTATCGCGGATGCGGGAGTATCATGGGGTAAAATGTAGCCTATGCCCTTCTACAGAGTTCAAGTTATTTTCATACCATATTACATCAAAATCGGTTTAGCCGTTTCATCGTGAAAGCGTAACAGACAGAGTTACTTTTGTATTTATAATATTAGTATGAAAGTATGTTTTTTTTTTTAATTGGGTCACTATTTCCAACCCACTGCAACTCCTGACAGCCAGAATCAACAGTGGCGACCACCAGAAAAGCGCCAAAGCAATGAAGTTTGACGAGTCCCAGAGAAACGATTCAACTGTCTTGGATCCCGCAATGAAATTAATCAGAAAAGAACAGCGGAGGAGTAAGAGAAACAATTTTTCCATATGCTTTTACATATTCATTATAATGTTCAGGTTTAATCACGATATTTTCGTTCACCGATGTCAGTAATATCCAAGAATTTAGAAAGCACAGTGCAACTTCTTGCAAGAAGAAGAAGAGGTTTTGAGCAGTTGAATGTGCTGACAGACTATATCTTTATTTGGCCTGTACTATTGTCGCACAGCAGGGCAAAGACCTCCCTTTCTCCTTTCCAACTCTTTCTGTCCTGAGCTAGTGTGAATCAATTCCTCCTGTAAGCGTCAAGCTCATCCCGATATCTTCACCTGGGTCGGGTAACGCATATTTTAAACAAAGACCACCAACTGAGTTTTGATTGGTTTTTAAGCTCCCATATTTGTCGGCCAATTCTACCAATTGAGTTTGGAACAGCCTCTGATTGGTTGTTAAATTTAAAGATAGAATTTGCATTCGCGAAATACGTGGTAAATTTTCCCAAGAATTGCTAACAATTATTCTTATTGCTGAGCTTTGCTCCCACTAGGTGGACCGATGACCTGGTAAAGGTTGCGGGGATCCGCTGGATGCGAGTCGCACGGGACCGGTCAATGTGGCGACACTTGGGGGAGGCCTATGTCCAGCAGTGGACGTCTTTCGGCTGAAATGATGATGATGATGATGATTATTATTAGCTTTTGCCCGCGACTTCGTCCTCGTGGATGTCGGTTTTCGCGGATGCAGACGAAGTCGCAGAATAAAAAGTAGCATATATCCTTCCCCGAGGTACAAGCTGTATTCATACCAAATTTCATGAAAATCGGTTCAGTCGTTTCGTCGTGAAAACGTAACAGATGAGTTACTTTCGCATTTATAATATTAGTATGGATTTATTAGATATTGTTAACACTATTAATTAACAAATTTTAAAATCCATACTTTTAATAGTATAAATGCGAAAGTAACTCTGTCTGTTACGCTTTCACGATGAAACAGCTGAACCGATTTTGATGAAATTTGGTATGAAGATAGCTTAAACCCTGGGGAAGAACATAGGCTACTTTTTAATCCGCGACTTTGTCTGCATTCGCTATAACCGACATTCACGCAGACGAAATCGCGGCCAAAGCTAGTATCAAATAACGCCTTTTAGCGCTAGCGACATTATGATCGAAATTATAAGCCAAATCGTGGTCATGCGCCCGCATTGTAGTTGTTATGGTCCGTGATCCATTCGAGCTGCGCTAGAGTAGTGTTCGGCTTAGTCACACTTAAGCTTGGCTGCTTTTTAGGGATCCGTACCTCATAAGGAGAAAACGGAACCCTTATAGGATCACATTGTTGTCCGTCTGTCTGTCTGACAAGACCCTTTAACTCGGGAACGCGTGGAGGTATCGAGTTGAAATATAACCATTATACTTAGGTCCACGGTCCCTTGAAGTTATAAAAAAATCAAACTCCTAAGTTTACGTGAAAAAAAGATACGGCCGTTTATGTCTCAAAAAACGTACATTTCGACACTCTCAAGGGAATCAAAATATAGGGTACTTTCCATTGACCTAGAACTATGAAATTTGGCAAGTATTATCGTCTTATACTATAAATACAAGGAAAAGTCTGAAAACTATACATTTGTAATTAAATCATTAAAATATATTCTTTATTTTTATTGAGCTTTTGTCCGCGATTTGGTCCGTGTGAATGTCGGTTAGCGCGGATGCAGACAAGGTCCCGGATTAAAAAGTACCGTATGTGCTTTCCCAGGGTTCAAGCTATTTTCATGCCAAATTTCCTACTTTGTACGGAACTCTCGGTGAGCGAGACTCGCACTTGTCCGGTTTTTTTTAATTATTTTTTTATTTTATTTATAATTTATTTCAGACTAGGTTGTCCATAGATTGTTAGTAATATACAGAGACTTAAGAAGTAAAGGCTTAAGAACTTAGACTTAAGAACTTAATGACGTACGCCTGTGAGAGACGGACGGAAAGACGTACAGACAGACAATGTAGTCTTAGAAATAGTGTCTCGTTTGGCACTGTTAAGCTACGAATCCCTAAAAACGTGTGACATTTTAACTTAATTGCTAAAATTAAAATAAAACTTCGAATCTACATAATTAGTTTGACAACTCATAAAGTTTTAAATTAACAAGATTCTAGAATTTAATTACAATTCTCGGAATAATTACGAATCAGAGGCTGTTGCCCTCATCCCAATCAACCGAGATCAGATCAAACAGTGGTCACAAACTCCTACAGTGTTTGCTCTCTTAATAGATCTATGACAGGCAAAACTCTTCTGAATATTCTCCACCAATAACTAGAAGTGAACTTGCTAAACGAATACTTATTTTATGGTTAAAGAGATAGAGGTTACGGTGACGGTAAATAAAGTTGTAAATGCAGTACTTATTTAGTTTGTATTTCAGACATCGTATTAAAGGAATCCTTTGATTGAGTTCGTGTATCAATATTTATTATGTCGGGTTTTGGTAAAGTTTTTCAAGGGTTTTTCTTGTACTAGGTAGGTATGTTTCTTCTTCTCAGTCGTTCACTCTTGACAGAGTGGTCGTGGTCATGGGACATCGCCCACAACTGCGGTGGAAATCTTCGCGATCCTTCTCCACCGGTTTCTGTTGGCTGCATGGTGAGTACATTCCGTCACAGGGAGCTTGGTGGCAGATTTGATGGAGTCCGTCCATCGGGTAGGCGATCGACCACGTGGTCTCGAACTACCCTTCGTTGCTTTCGTATTTATAATGTGGGTGCTTATTAAGGCTTAGTTTTAATAGCATTATTCGCCTCTGAAAATTTAGTGTTCACATAATTATTTACAAATATTGAAATTGTAGACATCCCCTCTATATATTTCAACAAACAATGAATTTTGAAGGTTGTAGGAGACATGCCCTCTGCTGTCTGTTTTAATGGGGACTCGGCCTTACTAAGTAGTAGTTATAATAATATGTATATGAGAGGGTAGTATGAACATGAGCAGTGCTCTCGCATACTAATTGGTTCCTCTGTCTAGTTCTACTTTATTTTCTTTTGAATAACTTTGTCTGCGTTAATATTACTTGGAGAACAAACACAATACCCGCGATGTATTGTGGGGGTAAAAAAATGTTTTTTTTTTACTGTCCCACTGCTGGGAAAATGCCTTCCTCTGTCTTTCCAGGTGTTCGTGTGGTACATTCGGTGTCGTTCTGTCAAAAAGAGTAATCAAAAGATATTACGTTGGCAATAGACGAACGATAGACTCTCAAGGTATAAACCGAGTACCCATAGGTAGTATCGGGACTTTAAAACAAACTTTGGACACTAACCATTTCTTCACAGATGCTCAGCTGTCTCTGTCAGCTGGGAAAAGCCAGCGCCATCTCGATTTAAAATATACAAAATATTATGAATTCCACGAGCTTACAAAAAATCTTTAGAGGAAATGTTAGTATCTGTTTTGAAGTCACACAAAATAAATAAATAGTTAAAAAACCTTTTAAATTACAAGCTTTCATTTAAATGCTCTTAAAAGATCTTTCATTTAATACACATACCATGAAATTACATCAAAAGTAACTAGTCCGCCATCTTGGTTGGTCCGCCATATTGGATTCGAAATGACGTCACATAGCTAACCATGCATTGATAACTAAACTAAACGTGTATGCAAAATGTCAGCTCAATCGGTTGAGGGTAACTTCTTTAAAATTCAGTCGCAAGATTCTACCCGAACTTACACACCAATTAAATATATACACAAATTATAAACAATAAAAATATCATGTACAAAATGGGTGAAGCTCATGGGGCACCAAAAATTCCTCCACATAACCCACAATACCCAAGTGCCTAAGACAATTATCACGTTGAATGGTAATAATAAATTATAAAATTTTTGTTCTTAAATAATAGTATTCTGTTTACATAATTTGGTATCACACTAAAATAAGAATCATTTTCCGTTGACGGCAAATAAAGTAGATACTTAATTAATTTCTTTACACGATCATTTTGACGACACGGTTGGCGCAGTGGCTGAGCGATCGACTGCTGCGCAGCGTGTTGCGGGTTCGATTCCCGCCCAGGGTAAACATTTGTGTGATGAGCACTTGTGTTTGCCTTGTGTCTGGGTGTTGTTTATCTATATATGTATGTATTTACAAAAAAAAAATTGGTTGTCTGTAAAGTCGGTTTACTGACGATAGTTGAACGTGACAACGTCTTAAGAAAATACTGATGGAATGATCGTTTCAGACACGGCCATCTGACCCCAAACTAGGGAGACCCTGTACTATGCGTGTCAGACAGCTGATATACATACACAAATACTTTTTGACGTGACAACGTCTTATAATTCGATAGAGCCGGCTGCACGCACGAAAAAACATGACTCATGCGGCGTTACGGCGTTACCTCGCTCTGAGGTAACGCCGTAACGCCGTAACGCTTGTTTATAATTTGTGTTTATAGTTTGGGGTCAGATGGCCGTGTCTGAAAATGTCCCCACATATTATATTATATTATATTATATTATATTATATTATATTATATTATATTATATTATATTAATGATGCCCTAAAACTGAAACATTGAAGAAAATTAAAAAAAATAATAATATGTTTTTGCCACTGATCTCAAAAGACACAGCTTACCTTGGCGTAAGCTTCTTTGCAACCACTTCGTTAGTGAGATGCAACCTTGTTTCTAATGACGTACGGTTGAAGTTAAGTCGTCTTGTTCAGCGTTGGAATATTATAAATGGGTATTTTTTCAAGGTGTCTTTTAAGAGGACTTGTTTCGTATCATTGTGTGCGTATATCTTTACAAATCATAAATGTTCACTTTCAGAACATTTTGAAAAATATTATATTTTTTATTTATTGTATTAAGCTCTCCTTTGATCTTGTCACTGAGATATTTTATTACCTACACGTGGATACCAAACCAATTCTATAAAATAAAAATAATATTCTTTCCTCGCTATCCTACAAGTTTTCCATGTAGTTTATTAATTTTTATTCTTAAGGTGAAATGCTGGGTTGGCCTTTGAAATTAAAATATTTTAAGATTTTCGCAAATCCACTCAGTACCTATCTGCTTGTATGGTAATAAAAAACTTTGAGGCGACAGTACCAAAAGACAATTGTAATACTCGTAAATGAACCAATTTCCGAAGGGTTCCGTGCCATTATCTATATAGGGTGACTGGTAATTAGTGTACGATACTTAAACACGTGATTGTGTTCATGATAACAAACAACTTTCCCGAAGAAAAAAGTTTTTTATACTGGTTCACTTTTATCACAATAACACAACAGTCGTATGAAATTCACGCGCGCGCACGCCTGTGACCTAAAGTGTACCAGTACAAAAAACATTTTTTCTTCGGGAAAGTTGTTTGTTATCATGAACACAATCACGTGTTTAAGTATCGTACACTAATTACCAGTCGCCCTATATAACATTAGACATTGAGCAATAAATTGGCAAAAACACACGTTTGTTGTTTAGGAGCTCCCCTTAAATATTTGACGGCATCGTCGCTGTAAACAACACGCGCAATGGGCCGAGCTACGTCATTTCTGACTCCCCACTCTCTCCACTACTAGAACGACTCAATATAAAGCGAGTGCGCGGCGAGATCGAGACATTCCGACCGACCCTGACGATGCTATTACTCTCCTCCAGGAGAGCAATAAGGCTACCAGCACAGTAAACAAACACAGACACAGACCGCCGTCATTCCGTCTTCACTGCCGAGGCCGAGCCGCGACTATCCCGTACGTCCCCTCCCCGACCCTTGCGCCAGCCCGCGCCGCTGAGCCTGTAGCTTTAAATTCGTGCTTAAATAATGGAAATCCGATCCAGCCTGTCCCTTTGCTGTCCTCTCCCAGCGACGCCCTAAGCCGAGGCTCGTACCCCACAGGGGGTGCCCTTAGCGTGTAGTCGCTTAGTTTGTAAGTTATTTTGCCCTGGCTGGAGGCCCTAAAAATAATATTTTTTAAGGCACCACAGGAAAGTCCGGTTAAGCAGCCGACAACCTCCTAGGTTGACCTGCGAGATGCCACTCCGAAAAAAAAAGAGATCGAGACATTTTTGGCTCTGCCACGGCCCGATGCACAGTTGTAGTGCACTAAGATATAGATTGTTCAAACCAATAAGTAGATAATATTAATTAGAATATAGTTTTTTTAATAGAAGTTATATTAATTTTAATCGATTAATAAGTGTGATTTAACTGTTGGAATAAAGTTCATTCTTCCGTTACATTTGTTACTTTCTTAACAATGTCTGACCAGGTGCCGTCATATTAATTTTATTCTGTTTTTAATATTTGTTGTTATAGCAGCAACAGAAATACATATTCTGTGAAAATGTCAACTGTCTAGCTATCACGGTTCATGATATATACGGCCTGGTGACAGACAGATAGACAGACAGACAGACGGACAGTGGAGTCTTAGTAATAGGATCCCGTTTTTACTGCGCTGCGACTCGTGAGTTCGATTCCCGCACGTTGTTCCGAACATGGCTGTTTGTGTATGTGACTTTATATGTTTGTAAACACACCCACGCTGCCGTCCGCTGACTAAAAGACCGTTAGGTGAATAAACCTGATTTTGAGCTACGGTCCAAAACGCGGGAAATAGTTTCCCTAGAAATTGGTTACACACACTGCTATGTTAAATAGACCAAAATACTTGATAGCTGTTAAGCTTTCATTCTATGGGTTTTAATGAGTGCTAAGTAAAATAATATTGTTTTAAATTAAGATTTTGTGTTTTTGTCATGTTTATCTATTCCATGATGGGACCTCTTACAATACTAAAAAACGGCTGGCTGTCATACAGCCGTCTTATAGAGTTGTAGTGGAATTGTAACCGCCATACATTTACTTTCTGCCACAGTTTAATGCAATTTCAAAGCTAAATAACAGTTAAATCACTTAACCATCTTTTTAAATAGTAAATTAATTAAAATTCAGTGAACTGCACCAGTGAAAAAACGTTATTAGACTTTAACTGTCTATGTTATTGTTTAGAGATACTTATATTATACAGATTTATGATCTAAAATACAGTTTCTGATATATTCAGAAACTGTATGTGCACAAAAACTGTCTTTTAGTTTAGGAATTACTGGCTAACCCGTATTGCTTGAAAGTCAAATGGACAACTATGTGTTGGATTTCTTAAATAATGGGCTAGCTTCTTGTGGTTTTAAATAATATTTGTGAACATGTAAAATGGCAGTTAGGTAATTAAAATAAAACATAAAATAATATGTTTTCTTTTAAGTATGTATGTATAGTCAAATAAGGAAATTGAAATAATTATTGAAAATAAAAAGTGCTCACAAACCTTTGTGGTACATAAAAACAGAAATCAACTCAAAAATAATAACTAATTAAAAAATTATAAATAGGTAAATGATATTAGGCATTGTGTTGTGGTGCCTGTGACAGCTAACAAAAGAAATATCATAGTGTTTTGTGGCATAATTATGTATTGAGGCGACACAATAGTGCCGCACCACTGGAGCTTTAGATTATTTAACATAATAAAATAATACACTTTTGTAACCGGTGACAAGCACCATCATACAGTTAGTACCGCTACGTATAAACCAATAAAAATCGTGATAAAAAAGCGAAGTTAAATTTTTTTCATCCAAAAAGTTTTTTTTGTTATTATATTATATTTTTATTATTATTAGAATTGGAGTAACTTATTCACTAATGTGATCAATAATAGGGTATTTTACTCTATACGAGAAAAAATGTATAAATATGTTATTGAGACAGTTTAGGCATAAAGCAGTCGGAAAATGTAAGTTTTAGTTCATAAAATAACAAAACAAATTTATAAAATCAACTCAAAGTTTTCAGTATTTTTAATCTGTTATAAAACACCGTGAAATAGTAGCGGCCATGTTATTACGCCATACGGCTGTGTAAACAAAAAATTGTCAACTGTCAGTCAACTGATTGGCGTAATATATATAGGCTTTGTACTTTTATTATTTTCGTACCCAACGTAATTTTTTCATTATGACACCTGTTACAAAATATGCTTTTAATTATTTTTAAATGATATACAATTATCATATTTAATATAAGCTCATTTGATACAAAACGAACTGATGTCATTTACGATGAGTAATATGGCGTCCAGTAAGAGGCGTTATAGTCAAACTACGCGCGAAATTTGAAAATTTAAAATTGAAATGCATTTTTATGGCACTTATCGATTGAATAAAAATTTTGTGTTTTTTTTGGTGGCATATAAGCACTACAGAATTTCATTGAGACACTTTTCAAAAATGGGTGTAATACCCTATTACTTAATGTTATTGTGTTTACCAGCTTGTAAACCATGTACCTAAATATTATACATTTAGCTACATACCTAAGTACCAAATTAACATTATAAATCTATTTGTACTATAAATTAAATAATATAAAAAATAGGTTTGGAATATAAAAAAAAGTCTTCCTGATTCAATTTTACAAATTAGATCTTTAGCCGTGCTCACACGTTACACACTTTCGGGCATATCGTAACAGAATTGCATTTTGTGCGGAACTTACGCTAATATCTTTTAACGCATTGATGACTGCGGTTTTTCTTGCCTTTTTGTTACCTTTTGGTACACTTTTAAACTCTGGTTTTAAAACATCCGTGTGTTTTAAATATCTATTAGTCATAAATCGTAAAACTTTATAATCAGGATCATCTACTTCCGTTTTATACAAGATATCGTAATTTCTTCTTTGGAAACATACTTCTTTTATCTACATCTTTCTGGTACACTCTCGGTGCCGATGTTTGTATACGTCTATCAGATACATAGTCTTGGAAATTAAAAAAATCTTTAGGCTCCATTGGTTTAACGTCCACTCTGTCTAAATTAGCAGAAGCAACGCACTCTGTAAAGTCTTGAAAATCACACAGTTTTCCTTTCGTTTCCATGGAGAGCTCGACTTGATGATGAAATTGATCACAGCTCATAAATGTGTGACCACTGACCAGGCTCAAAATATTGAAAGGTTATTGTTTCAGTGGCTATCAAGTCGCTGTTAATTAAGAATATAAAAAGAGAAAATAGTAACCAGTTCTTATTTTTTGTACTGCAGTTATCCATCCAAATGGTGATATTTTTTACGTCACGGTGTTGCATAATTAAATAATAATAATATCTTCTTGTTTGCGACCAGAGATGCCGTCATGCCAAATACATGCTAGCAATAACACTACTGCAACAGCACGCTGCGCTGCTGCTGCTGCTACTATACTAGTAATTTTACTTACAGGTGCGAATGTGAGGTTAAATACCGTTAATCTAGGGCAAAATATAATACTTTTGAAACTATCTAATCTTGGTAACATTATAACTTTCTGTAAATCAACATTGTAATATATATTTTCACAATTTTGTTTTTTTTTTATGAGACTTATACAAATTGCGCGCTTTATTATATTTCTGGTTATGACATATGTATAAATTGCAAGCCTCACAGTTATCCGGAATCATATTTTTTGCATCGTGAGCTGTATCTTTGGCATGTAACTCATACGTTTCACAAACTTCGCACTCCTCATTACCAAGTTTGAAGCGGTGCGGTCACCACCAGCCATCACCACCAACTCTGCTTCCCTGTACGAGGTCCCCTGGGCCGTGCCCAATGTGTCGTCTTCGTAGCACGTCATCTCTATGCCCGATTGGAGCTCGCCCCTCAGTACACAGTCGTACTCGATGTTCCTAGGTGTGAGCCAACGATCGAGCTGCCAACATCACCCCACCCCAGGACCCAGCTTCCTCAACCAGGGCGTTCACCCGCGCTATCGAGTAGATAGTAGAGCGCTCATACCGAAAACAGTACCAGCTCTTGTCCGGTCCCTCTGTGCACAAGTGGCTGACGAGGCAGGTCGCTCGTCTAACAGCACTATGGCTTGGTACGCGTACGGTGAGTCTGTAGGGTGCTCCGACTTCCTGAGCAGGATTAGGCGGCCAGATTTACGCAAAGTGGAAAACGCCAGGCTCAAGGTACGCTCTCAGTTGGAGCTCTAGCTCTTTCAGGGCATAAGCCAAAACACAGCTTTGTACCCAGTCGGGCCCCGGAGCCACATTATGGCCGCATCTCTGCCTGTGTCACCCCTAGGACGCTGATGGCGTTATTTTCTGCAGAATACGGCTGTGGGCAAAGCCATGGGAGGCGGAATGTGCTTCACTCTTGCTGGGAAGAACCTCCTCCAGCAGCTCGGGTAGGTAGACTCTCCGTAAGTGGAGGCGCCGCGATTCGAAGTATCTCTCGAACCGCTCAATGGGCATACCGGGAAGGTACATAGACGTCTTTTAGCGTAGGAATGTCAGTTAACCGTTTTTTGTATTGTATTCGTTGACATAATATTTGAAACAATCACAACTAAATAACGGTCACTGTGTTTTAGGATTGTATAAGCTCCAAAGTCTCGTTGGCTTACCAACGACTATCCAGCTAAGTGTGAGTAACGGTTTTGTAGAGTGGTAATTGAAGAAAACTGTCTTTTAGATGTCATAAATGACAATTCGATTTGTATTACAATAAATCATTAAAATGCCTTTAAAGTGATGTAACGGTTTAATACTATTGTTGTTTCATGTAACCGTTTTCTAAGATTGCATAGTGGATTAATATTAATTTTGAATAGACGGTTACGAGCATGTAACCGTATTATAGTATAATAAAGTGACATAACCGTATTTAAGTGTTGAACGATCTCAAAATTGATGTAGTTAGCCGTGTGTGTAGTCTCCAGATCTTGTAGCGTAATAAAGATAGAAACATATGACTTAGACTTAATGTTAGAGAAAAAAATGCTCTTTTTCGTAGTATATATAACTCAAATTTGACAAAATGTCACTTAACGGCCTTTTAGTAAACGGACGGCAGCACGACACAAGAGAAATTCATAGTATCGGAAAAAGTTAAAAAATAAAGTTTTTTTTCTCTATAGCACAGTGCAACACGTTGCTTGACCTATCTGCATAGGTTACCCACATTTCTAATTTACAGAAAAAAACAAGGATGATCGTATGTAAAATACACGTGCGCCATATCGCACAATTGAGCAAGCATACACATGCATCTCTCGTAACTCAGTGTAGCCCGTATTAATAGTCGTTGAGTCCCTCTTCAACACATCCTATTGTCTGTGAAAGCGATCTAGTGTGAAGGTGAAGATAAGTATTGTTTTCTCTGTCCATCGCTTGCCATGTAAACAAGGCACAAGGTCGGATCGATCGCGACTCCAACATTTTAAGAAAATATTATTCTACGACATGGAAACGCACTCGGTTTTTAGAATGAGGACTTGAGCTGGTTCTGTGTGTAGAAAACTAGCTGATTCCCGTGCCTTCGTCCGTGTGAATGTCGGTTATCGCGGATGCAGACAAAGTCGTGGATTGAAAATAGCCTATGTCCTTTCTTGGTGTTGAAGCGATATACGAGAAAAGTGTTATGTGTAGCCTAACACTTTTTTCATCATTATTTGTAAGAACAAGAAACACAGAAACGAGCTCAATGGGCTAATTCACGTAACTAAAGAAGTGCTGTTGCAGTGCAGTTGCAGTTAAGTTTCGATCAAGACAACGCTTTTCGTATTCTCTACCGCTGTCAGACACGCTCGCGTCAAGTTCGCGTCACGCGAGCGCAATAACGACATTCTATTGTTGCGCGTCTTTGGTGTGTGCTTCGGAACGCAACATGATCGGTATTCTACTATTCGTTTGACGTCTCCAAATGATAGTTGAAAAGCACTAAAATCTGTACTGGGGTATTATTTTAATAATATAATTACGTCATATTTATTGAAATGTAATCGATTCCGGTTAGGTCCGTGTGGTGTCGGACGTAAAGAATAGCACCATCCCATTTCATCCCGTGGGTGTTGTAAGAGGCGACTAAGGGACTCACCAGAGAATGGGCAGCAGCGATCTTTGTGCTTTTGTAACAACCATACTGCGATCGCCAATCCGCCTGCCAAGCGTGGCGATTATGGCAAAACCCCCCCTTGGGGAGGCCTATGTCCAGCAGTGGACGTCTTTAGGCTGAAATGATGATGAATCGATTCTATTAAATTATTTGACGACACGGTTGGCGCAGTGGCTGAGCGTTCGACTGCTGCGCAGCGTGTTCTGGGTTCGATTCCCGCCCAAGGTAAACATTTGTGTGATGAGCACTTGTGTGTTTGCCTTGTGCCTGGGTGTTGTTTATCTATAATATGTATGTATTTAAAAGTAAAAAAAATGTATTTGTGTATGTATATCAGCTGTCTGACACCCATAGTACAGGGCCTCCCTAGTTTGGGGTCAGATGGCCGTGTGTGAAAATGTCTCCACATATTATTATATATTATTATTATTTAGTGAGTCATATTTTTTCTCTCATGTGGCTACACCATAAGTAAGTTTGGTAGAGTTTCGTTGTCGTACAGTTGACGTGCAGTTCACGTGCAGCTTACGCGCAGTTCAAAGATTACAAGAATACCATTTATCACTCAAACTTGAACTTAACTGCAACTGCACTACAACTTCATCGGCACGTCATAAAATTACATGAATTAGCCCTCAAAACAAAATCCTCCCGCAAAACCTCTATGAAATTCCATACAGTTTCTCGAAATGGTCAAATCACATGAGAAGCATGTTCGTGAATGTCTGAGGTTTCTTTTACATAGATTACTGTCATTAGTAATGAAATTAAACGATCGCATCGATTGAATACGCGATCCAGTCAACTGGATCGCGTATTCCATGACACTATCACAGGTTTCAGGTTAACTAACTTATTTACTCGTTTTAATTAAATATTTAGTACTTAATAAGGATAATAAAATTATGAAAGCACTCATCC
The DNA here is from genome assembly GCA_947361185.1 of Charanyca ferruginea. Classification (NCBI taxonomy): domain Eukaryota; kingdom Metazoa; phylum Arthropoda; class Insecta; order Lepidoptera; family Noctuidae; genus Charanyca; species Charanyca ferruginea. The sequence goes on along the minus strand of OX376058.1, from coordinate 1,449,996 downwards.
TCTCTCCTACTTATTTAAAATGTAGCTGTGTCGGCCAGGGTTCATTAATTGTTTCTATATATTATTATGTTCCACCTGTGTGTACATTTTAGATTGCAATAAAGATTTGAGATTTAATTAGCGATAACAATGAATAATGTTTCTAACGAAACTCTTTAAATTTGTAAGATATATGCAGTAAATATTTGTAAGAATCAGGGAAGTTTTTTAAAATACAATTGAGGAAAGAAAATGTTAAACTCTCTCTAAAATTGCCCAAAATATATTTACCTGTCAAAATCAATATCATTTAGTTGCTTGAAATGTGGAAAGTACAAAATAAATACTTTACCACCACATATTATAAATTAAAGTATACTTTGTGTTCGTTAGGATCTCTAGAACAGTAGGACCAATTCTGTAAATTCGAAATGAGTGCTATCAACGCTAATATTATAAATGAGTGCTATCAACGCTAATATTATAAATGAGTGCTATCAACGCTAATATTATAAATGAGTGCTATCAACGCTAATATTATAAATGAGTGCTATCAACGCTAATATTATAAATGAGTGCTATCAACGCTGATATTATAAATGAGTGCTATCAACGCTAATATTATAAATGAGTGCTATCAACGCTAATATTATAAATGAGTGCTATCAACGCTAATATTATAAATGAGTGCTATCAACGCTAATATTATAAATGAGTGCAAGCAAGGCTAATATTATAAATGAGTGCTAGCAACGCTAATATTATAAATGAGTGCTATCAACGCTAATATTATAAATGAGTGCATGCTATCCTCTACAAATTTGCAGACCACAAAAAGTAAAGTAAAGTCTATACTTTACTTTTTGTGGTCTGCAATATTTGTCTGCATCCGTGATAACCAACATTCACGCGGGCACGGGCATCAGCTAGTTTTCTTCACACAGAACCAACTTAAGTCCTCAATCGCGGGCAACACCTAATCATTTTACTTATCAGCAGCCAAAACTACTTAATAAAGACAAATAAATCTATACTTTCATACAACTATTACACCTAAATGCGGAAGTAGATAACTCTGTCTGTTACGCTTTCACGATGAAACGGCTGAACCGATTTTGATGATGTTTTTAATGAAGATAACTTATATCCTGAGAAAAGACATAGGTTACTTTTTAATCCGCGACTTCGTCTTCATCCGCATTAACTGACATTTACGCTAATGAAGTCGCGGGAAGAAGCTAGTTAAATAATAATTTAAAAATATTGTTGTTTATATAATACTTAATTGTAATTTAATCATTCATGTGCACACATTTCATATTTTGGTATTGACATAAAAAACCGGACAAGTGCGAGTCGGACTCGCCCACCGAGGGTTCTGTACATATTTGTAGTTACATATCCATAGGTACTTCTGTACTAATCCATACTTTAATCTACTTAATTATATTAAAAATGCGTTTTTTGCGACATATACGGCCGTATCTTTTTTTCACGTTAACATAGAGAGTTGATTTTTTACAGCATCAAGGGACCTTAGACTTGAGTACATGGTTTTAATTTCAACTCGATACCTCCACGCGTTCCCGAGATAAAGGGTCTTGACAGACAGACAGACGGATAACAAAGTGATACTATAAGGGTTCCGTTTTTTTCCTTTTGAGGTACGGAACCCTAAAAATAACAAATGTAGCACAGAAGTTCTCATAAAATGAGAAATTAAAGACAGTATTGTGTATACGTCCAAGACCTACACAAGACGCATTAGTCTGGTTGTATTAGTGCGGCGAGTAATGGGCTCAGCGCGTGTGACGAATGCGAATATTATTAACTACAACAGCTTGCTGACCAGCTGCCGACAGTACCGCGGTCTGCGAATAATGACCCTCTTCAAACAGCCGTTTGGAATACTAAATGATCACCTTTTTGGTGTAGTTAGGCAGGGAGTACCTATTAAAAGGAATGCCTTTTTTTAAATAATCCATTCTTATATTCTAATATTATTAGACGGGACCGGTCAATGTGGCGACACTTGGGGGAGGCCTATGTCCAGCAGTGGACGTCTTTCGGCTGAAATGATGATGATGATGATGATAAACTAGATTTTGCTCGCGACTTCGTCTGCGTGAATGTCGGTTATTGCGGATGCAGACGAAGTTGCCTAAGTCCTTCCCCAGGGGTCAAGCTATCTTCATGCCAAATTTCATCAAAATCGGTTCAGCCGTTTCATCGTGAAAGCGTAACAGACAGAGTTACTTTCGCATTTCTAATATTATTATGGAATTATGGAAATTATGGAATTATGGATAATGGATTATGGATTATGGATTATGGATTATGGATTATGGATTATGGAATATTATGGAATTATGGATTATGGAAGTATGGATTTAATGCGAAAGTAACTGTCTGTAAAGTTTTCACGACGAAACGTCTGAGCCGATTTTGATGAATTTTGGTATGAAGATAGCTTGAAACCTGGGGAAGGACGTAGGCAACTTTTTAATCCGCGACTTGGTCTTCATCCACGATAACCGACATTCGATGGACGAAGTCGCGGACAAAAGCTGGTATAAAAAAAAAATGACTATTCAAGCTTCTATTTTTATTGATCACCACATTGATTGCCGATTTCAGACATATTAATTATATAAAGTTCAGGTTTCCTCACGCTGTCTTCCTTCACCGATGTCAGTGGTGTTCAAGATAAACTACATACATTATTTAAAACTAGATTATTTATGTACAGTATTTACACGAATAATAAAAATAAGAAAACCTATAACTATAAAAACTAATATTAAGGCTTCAAAAAATTCCTCCACACTGCCACTCGCCGCCATCTGGGGATGTGAAATAAATAAATCTTAAAAATATATGTACTACTAGAAAGTATATTTAGATTACAGCAAAATATTTGTTAAATAAGTATCCATCCTCATTTCAACATTCAGTCTGTTTAGGACTGATTTTGCAATAGTCACATAACTTTTATCTGAGGAATAAAAACAGCGGTTTGACAAATTTTCTATACTTAAGCCGTCAAAACGCCATTTTTATTCCTCAGATAAAAGTTATCTGACTATTGAAAAATCAGCCCTTAGAATAATAAACTCACAAAATACTTAACCATATCCCTGTCCAATGACGCACATATGACTCATTGCAATTGTTTAACTATTGTGTCTGCTTCGCGAACAGTGAAGTTGTTAAAATAGTCTAAAGTGTAGTTTTAAAAAACAACTGAGAGTACAAAGGGACTGCTTATATATTACCTTCCAGCGGACCTGGTAATCAACATTAACGAATCTCTTACCTGTCATTGTCTGCAACACCACCATACTACCTACCTGACTTCCACCTCCATCATTTATAACAGTTCCCAAATCCCCTTCATCCATAGTACGAGCCCTATCAGTGTGGTGACAAGGGTCACCTGAGCTAACACCGGGTGACACTCTCGGTCATGGAGTATAGAACCAACCAGAAGGCACCTACAATCATAATTCCACGCGCTCTTTGTTCAAATACATTTCAAACGTCGCTTCGCCTCCTGTGTAATATTTGTTTGGGGAAAAATATATAGGACTAGCGACCCGGCCCGGCTTCGCATGCCTACCTATAACCTTCCTCGATAAATGGACTATCCAACACAAAAAGATTTTTTCAATTCGAACTAGTAGATTCTGAGATTACTGCGTTCAACCAAACAAACAAACAAACTCTTCAGCTTTATAATATTAGTATAGATTAAATTAGCGTTCTTTTTTGGTGATAATCCTCTAAATTATAATGTTCTCGTATATAAAAAAATCGGGTCCATATTGGCTCACCTAAAGTTCTTTATCCGAAATTGTACTTCCTAAGGATTTGTAATCCGAATGATCACTCTTCCTAAAATTTTTCATCCTAAAGTTTTTATTCATACTATTTGTAGTGCTACCGGCGATGTTCATAACACTCATGTTTCCGAAAATTGTTATTAATAATATCATTAATGTAAATATATTTAAACTCCTACTGTTTTTTATCATAACGCTTCTGTCCCTAAACATAATTACCATAATATTTTCACTCATACTCGGAAAGAAACATTTACCAAGTGTAATAAAAAATATATGTGGGTAGAAGATGATATTTATAGTTTTAATTTGAGGGTATGATTATTATTTGGGGTATGCTTTACATAACGTACTGAGTTGTGTCTATTGCTAAGTTCAAACCTACTGCGCGTGCGTGCAAGCAAGCATGCAGCAGGCAAGCAAGCATGCAGCATACAAGCAAGCACGCAGCATACAAGCAAGCATGCAGCGCGCAAGCAACAATGCAGCATGCAAGCAAGCAAGCATGCATCATGCAAGCAAGCATGCAACATGCAGCAGGCATGATTTCTGTCACGGCTCCGGCGTTGCGGGGCTCCGGCGGTCCCACGCGAGCTTATCGTCGCAGATGGTATTCACGCTCACCACCGCAGCTTCGGCTTGCTGGCCGGCTTTGCCGGCCAGCCACAGCCGCGGCGGCGGGCGTTAAAACCACCTGCTCCTCAGCTCGCGGGCCGCCTCGCCCCTCCGCGCCTACGCGGATTTAAATTACACTCTAGGGGTAGGGCAGACAAGACTACGTGGAGTCGGTTTCGCAGCGATTCGTTTCTGTCATTAACTTTTGTAGCACAACATATTCACTTTTTAAGACAATATTTTAGTTATTGTCTATTTATATATATTTTCGTTGAAATAAATTCCATGGAAAAATACACTGAACAAACAATATTCGTTAAAAAATAATTCTATTGTCTGATAAGTTTGTTAAAAAAAAAATGTGAATAAAAATTAATTGAATTGTGTTTCTGTGAAATATGTTTCATTGAAGTAAATAGTCCCTGAAACAATAATAGTCGAAATAAAATTACAAGAACCAAATATGATATGAAACATTTTCTGGAAAACGAAATTCTGAAATTTCTGTCTGCGAAACAAGGGGACACCGTTATACATGTTATGTGAAAATAATGTTACGCAAAATTAATGTATATAGTACTGATTATTATGAATAAAAAGAAATCTAAACAAAAAAGATATGACTTTGAATAATAGTGTAAAAGATGGTTATGTTGAGAAAATATAGGAAAACAAATAAAAGTATAATAGATGTTTATTGCTACTGACATTATGAAGTTGAATGCTTCGGATTATGAACATTAGAGACAGAGTAGTTAGGAATTGTGATTGTTAGGATGAAAAATGTTAGGAAGAACATTTTCGGATTTCCAATTATCGGAGTTAAAAATTTAGGTGAACTTTGGCGCACCCAAAAAAATCTTTTTATTCTCAGACCACTACACAGTCCATAGAAAAATTAGTACTTAAAACTATTTTAATAAATAAAAATAATAATGGGAATAAGTTTACATATATAATCCTTCATTCATATTCAGATTAATGAATCGACGACGCACAACCGCCGAGTCCATTCTGTCCGCTATCATTTTCAAGATGTTGTTATGACTTGTTCTCATACTGTGCACCACCAACATGGTTTTCCGGTATAATTGCATAGAAATCATCTATCTGCAAACAAGCCTGAAGCACTAAAGTACCATACCAAAACTAATTTTATTTACTAAGATCATTTTTTACATTTTTGTTGAACGTATTAACATACCAATACAAACCATCACGGGTTTAACAGCGGTATGTATATTGGACTCGGAGTGCAATAAAGCGCTGTGCTGTACTGTGCCGTGGCTGTGTTTACAAAGTGTACTTTTAATATAATGTTTTAAAAAAGATACAAAGGCGGTTTAATGCCCTGGGTATTTTCTACCAGTCAACCAAAGGTGGTGAAGAGATAACATGGCACCACCTAAAACATGTATCGAACAAAATGCAAAATAACATTATTGAGGAGTCATTTTTAAATTTTTGTTGCCTCCATTTAATGCACGTCCGCGCCTTCTGGTACGTTCTATATTCTGAGCCAGCGATACCTAAACGATCGTGTTATTATCTTGATGGTTATTCGACGTTTTGTTTGAGGACTGAATATTAAATAGCTGGTCGATGAGTGATGGATTTACGTGAGTTTATTATTAAAGAGGTTTTTAGTTACTCAGTTGAAGCGGGTTTTGAGCTTTAACTTTGAAGGTTTTTGAGTTAAGATGACTTAATAAAAAGAAAATAACACCAGTTCATTGTTAACCTACTGAAGAGTCTCATTCAGAGAAGGCACGAGTATTAATTGATCACCAAGCTTGCTCAAGACGGATTGGCGATTGCAGACTTAGTTTAAGTTTCCTCACGATGTTTTTCCTTCACAAGTTGTAAATCATATCCAAAAACTTAGGAAGTACATCTACACTTCTACACTAATATTATAAAGAGGAAAACTTTGTTTGATTGTAATGAATAGGCTCAAAAACTACTGGACCGAATTTAAAAATTCTTTCACCATTCGAAAGCTACATTATCCACGAGTAACATAGGCTATATTTTATTTTGGAGAAAAATAGGGTTCCGTAAGATATTTGGGTTTTTCGGCCACAAGGTGTAAAAAATCAACCAGAAAAGTTATTATTTTGCGTACGCTGCCTAAACTATAAAAGATAGAACCATAAAATGTTCCAATTAATTGTTGATCTTATAAATATCTACAAAAAAGACCGCAACATACTATATCTATCTATGTCGAGTGAGGCACAACAACCATTTATTTATTTAAAAATCTTGATTTTTTTTAAACGCGTTTATTTTACTCATGCTATTAATCCTTATCAAAATAAATTATTTCATCACTAAGTACAGTTTATGTAGATAATATTTACTTTTTGAATGATTAAAATTGAACGTTTGGTTTTGAAGTTATGGCGAAATTAAAATATTACGATTTCTGCTGCAAGGCGCTTTGCTAAGTGGTCACCAAGGCGGGAGTGCGCGTGCGGGAGGGGAGTTTAGATCTATGAGTAAGGTACCCGCGCGGCTCAGTCGCGTGGTCGGCGCCCTACGCAGCGGTCGTGCGCGAAGTCTAATAATTTTCGTGCGTTTTTATTAGATTTTGTTCTTAAAACTACACCTACGCAAAAGTTCTTCTCAGAGCTAACCAATAGTTCTTTTCAGGGCTAACCAACAGTTCTTTTCAGGGCTAAACAACAGTTCTTTTCAGAGCTAACCAACAGTTCTTTTCAGGGTTAACCAACAGTTCTTTTCAGGGCTAAACATCAGTTCTTTTCAGAGCTAGAATATTACACGCTATTAACATTTTCTTAAACATTTGAAAATGCCTAAGAGAGCCAGGTCTCAACTTTCTAAACATAGTTCTCAAACACGGGCAGCAAGAATACGTCGTATGGAAGAATCTTCACCTGAACGTTCACAACGCCTTGCTGAACAAAATCAGAGAAACTCTCAGGTACGCGCAGAAGAGTCGAGTGTCGAACGTTCGCAACGCCTTGCCGAAAAAAGTCTGAGAACCTAATTTAATAGTAGCGAAGATTATCACCGGCCCTGCAGCTGGTGAATTAGCTCATATACCAAGTATACCCATGATCCCTACTGATTTGCCTATACCCTTCAAAAGGCTTCAATTTCCTGTAAAAATTTCTTTCGCACTAACGATAAACAAATCCCAGGGTCAAACATTCAAATTAGTCGGAATTGATTTACGAAAAGAATGTTTTACGCATAGGCAACTTTACGTTGCCCTATCACGGGTCGGGGCTCCAGTATATTTTGTTACCTGAAAATAATTTAACGTCAAATGTTGTTTATAGAGAAGCTCTACAATAATAGCTTTAGTTATCTGTCCTAAAACAACGGGTTGCACTCCGGGACTGCCGGCAGAAGTGAAAACTTAGTATTAATTACATTTAAATATTTTCATCATTAACAACTTTAACATCCACAGAAAGACAATCTGTGCAGCCTGCGGATGATGACTGCGTCGTCAATGTTAGTGTCGGTGTCTGTGAATAGACCTGGGAATCATGTTGCTGACCGTGTCTTTCCTGAGTAGGCTTTTTGCAGCGGTAACCGACATTCACGCGGGCGGAGCCGCGGGCGCCCGCTAGTATAAAATAAAATGAAATCACTTGGTCGTGCCGGTTGTGAACCCACAAACTCGTGCATGAGAGACGAACACATGCTACATATGTCATCGCGCAGATTGACAAACAGTATGGTTACGTGGAGTGTAGATATAATAATATTTTTTGAATAGAATAGAATAGACTTTTATTTTGCAAATATGAGTAATACACAATAGTTGTCTTAACACATTAAAGCTCAGCCAAATTTTACCATTCAGCATGCAAACATTTACATAATACACGAAACATTATTATTATGAACATGCACTTTAAAACCAGATCAATTCATATATTATTATTACAATTATTAATCATTCAAAATATCAATTAATAAATTATCATTACAATTATCATTCAATCGGTCAATTAATTCTGAGAATTTGGTAACAATAATATAATATAGTTATCGATGTTGATAATTTAGTTACAGTATTTATTATATACAAAGCTTAGAAATAAATATAAACACATAATATGTACAATGCTCACAGGGCATCAAAAAACTCGTCCGCATCGCTCTCAATGGGACAAGTGCCCAAAAGGCTAGCAGCATTACCACGTTGAATGGCAATGCTAATTCTTTGGCCCAAGAAAAGGCCAGCCCTTTTGTCACGTGAAGAGTCGACCAGCCGCTTTGCAATGTCCCTAAAAACAAGGTGAGCACTCGGGCCCCATGGCCCTAATGTTTCGACCCCAAACGGCTCAAACATATAACTTTCAAGAAGGTTGTTATATTTACGCCGTTTGAGGTTTTCCGCACCTGCAGCAGCCGCCCCAGCACAACACGACGTGCTAGGAAGATGGGATGGCGCAAGGGTGTCGACACAAGTTGCATCCCACACCAAAGGCCTACCCAACTTCCACGGCATTATGGTCAATCCATCTGGTCTCTTTCCATCGTCAAGTGCCAAGCCAATAGGTTCTAACACAGCTGGCACGCCGGCGGAAGCAAGAGCACGACGGATGATGTCATTAATGCTGGCGTGCCGTGCTATCCGGCCGGCGCTCTTACAGCAGGAAAGGCCATGGTGACCGAGGCAGTCGACAACTGCACCGCATTGACAGCGATGCGGGGCCCCGCAAGGAGCGCCCAGACGTAGGCATGTAGCGAGCCGGAATGTAGAGTCACCAAGCATAGTACCTATGTTAGGTGACGGCAGTGCCTGAAGCCAGAGGCCCGACTCCCACTCACCCACAGCCAGCAAGCGGGCACGCTCAGCAGAATTGGTGGACGTATTAATGAGTTTATTCCGTACCAACCTGCAGAGCGGCTCATCCCACTGACTCTGGGAAGATGGGTTCACGGGCCGAACCGTATTTGGGCAAGCCACTTTCCAATTATTTAATTATTATTCAAACAAAAATCATTACAACTAATAAATTATGTATAATTATTATTAAATTATTATAACTAATTAATTATTACAATATTTTTTTTTTCTCTAATTTACTTTTCTTCAAATATTTATATTTGTTTATTAATTTACACTATTTATTTTTTATTATATCCGTATCTGACCGTGACATCACAGGGCCCTATCAGAATATCAGCGCCGTGACGTTTTTTAAATGTTACAGCACCATGCCAAGATAGGGGCCTTCTGGCATCGTACAGGACCAATTTCGTTTCTTTTTTATTTTACAATAATAATTCAACCTTGTTATTACCTATGCCCAGCAGTGGGCATCTAAAGGTTGACCTGATGATTATTTGTGTGTTTTGTCCTGTGCGGGCCAATAAATGCTTCTTCTTTCTTTCTTTCTTTATTACATATTTCAAGCTATATATTTTCAGTATAACCTGATCTCGCATAGTATAGAATTTCCATACAATGAGAGCCAGCTTATACAGGAAATATATACGGTTCACACCGCGAATTTATGTTTTATCGTTTTAATATCAAGCTGAGTAAAATTTATGCCAGTACGGAAAATATAACCATACTTAAATATAAAACCGCTATGCCTGTTCTAACATCGCCAAAAATTCTTTCTCGCGGTTCAAAAGACCAGCCAGGAACAAACCGCAAAATTCATATTTCGAACAACACTCTTTAAACACACGCAAACTTTTTGCATCACAGAGCTACTTAAAATGCCGAAAATAACGAGCCTCCACCGACATTTCTGGCCACAGAGAGATTAAAAACCTTTTTTGTTCATTTTGCGTCTAAACGTAGAAAATAATTGTTGCTACGCAGTTTTAATTAAAGGACCACATGGCTGGAATAATTGTTTGTCAAGATATTAAGCCGAGGTTTGTTTGTGTAATCACGACTTAACTACTGGGAAGATTGGATATTCTAACTATTACGTCCGTCGCATTAACATATACTTTTATTACTTTTCTATACTCTTGTATGCTTACTACATACATTTAAATGCGGGACTTTCACTGGCATATAGCTGATGTTACAAGGAGAAACAAAGGCTATTTTTATTTAAAAAAAATTCTAGTAGTACGCGCCGAAAGAATTAAAACCCCGCAGATAACCGGCATTCACGCAGACGAAGTCGTAGGCATAAGTTAGTAGTAAATAAAGTAAAATACCTAATTATGAAATTAAAAAAGTAAAATAAATTCCAATGACGAGACTGAATATTATCAATCTACCAAAACTATACTCTGTTTACAATAAGATTAGACATTTACACAAACCTTTTTAACCCCCGACGAAAAAGAGGGGTGTTATAAGTTTGACGTGTCTGTGAGTCTGTGTGTCTGTGTGTCTGTCTGTGGCACTGTAGCTCTTTAACGGGTGAACCGATTTGAATGCGGTTTTTTTTTATTTGAAAGTAGATTCTCTAGCGATGGTTCTTAGACATGTTTCATCAAAATCGGTTCAGCAGTTTTAAAGTTATCAGCTCTTTTGTTTGCTGCGGTAGGGATCTTAGACGCATACCGGATGTTTACTTTGCTTTCAAACATATTATTATAGGTGACCACACTGACCACACAAAACCAAACTATATTACATTTAAAAAATTTAAAATAAAAATTAAATTAAAAATTTAAAAAAAACCCCCAACGCAAAACATAAAAGCGATTATGTAAAAAGTAAAAAATAATACTTTTGTTGAGCCATCAAATGTTTGTTCGTTGAAATGGCGCTATAATGTCGCGGCGGGGTACCGCTAAGTTTAAAGCAATAACTAAATATCTAAAATAGCGAACTGATGGTAACTAGATTTGCAACAAGATTAACAACTAGATTAGCAACAAAAATTTGATAATATCGAAGCAAATTGGTCGGAAATGCTGGTAAATTAATAGACAATGAATGAAATTGAGGGACTGACTTACTTAAGCGGTACCCCGCCGCGACATTATAGCGCCATTTCAACGAACAAACATTTGATGGCTCAACAAAAGTATTATTTTTTACTTTTTACATAATCGCTTTTATGTTTTGCGTTGGGGGTTTTTTTAAATTTTTAATTTTTTACAGTCCTTTCAGCCGATTTTGATTTCTATTCCGTAGGCTTAAGGATAACATTAGAGGCAAAAAAGTGGTTACGATAACAACTGTTTTTTGTAGCTGCCATTTGTCATGCCACCAACGCAATATAAGTCAAAATCGGTTGAACGGACTGTAAATAAGGTTTGTGTATATAATGTCTAATCTTATTGTGAACGGAGTATAGTGACACAAAGATGACGCGTAGCTGGTTGCTACGTCTATTTATGCTACGGCGTAGCTACGTAACTGTTAGATCACATCAGCTACGCCGTAGCAGCTAGCAATGCAGTACTCATATCATTTTACCTATCTCCGGCTGTGTGGTATATATATGTAGTATCCGGTCAATAGTATGAACGTGAAACGCAAAGACAATTATAAATAGTCTATGGTGAAACGGATCGCAAGCGCGCCATTATCAAGAACACGTGATCAACCACCACCATTTTGGCGCGCTTCTACGGAGTCGTGATGTTTTCAGCCGACAGCGAGGAAGACATTCAGAATCCAGCGTCTGATCGCAACGGAGCTAATACTTCCCGAAACTGTACTTTCGATTAGTTGTTGAAGTGAAGTGAACTATGTCTATGTTAATTATAGTGGCTGAGTTTATTTTTAAATTGATTTGGTTCTAAATTGTGGTTTTAATAAACATCGTGTATTGTACCCTATACCCAGTGTGTTTGCATTGCACGAAACCCAACTTCTGCCCACGTGATGACCGAATCTAACGTACTAAATCCTGATTGATCCGACATATATTATTATAGCCTATGACATTCGGCGATTAAAAAAAAATATTAAACAGACTAAAATCTCCAAAGTATACCTTTACCTCGATATAATATTACAAGTTTTTGGCCGCGACATCGCCCGCGTGATTTTTTTTACTAATCTATTTTTTTTATAATAGAAAATAGATTATAGCTTTCAAGAGTAAAGTAGCTTCCTATTGGTGAAATAATTTTTGTAATCGTATGAGAAGTTCCAAAGATAACCCCATATACAAACTTACAATCCAACAAAGCTTTAACGTATTTTTAAAATACTAGCGACCTGCCCCGGCTTTGCACGGGTGCAATGTAGGCAGTGATGTGATGTCACTGTGGAAAAATATTTTAATTATAAGTAACAATACAATATTTACACGTACAATAAAAAAAAAAGAAAAACCTATATCTATTAAACCAAAAATAGACTAATATAATAAGGCATCAAAAAACTCCTTCACATCGCCGTCATCTGGGAATGTGCCCAAGAGCCACGAGAACATTGCCACGTTGGATGGCAATGCTTAACCTCTGCCCAAAGTGAAAACCAGTTCTTGGATCACGAGAAGTGTCAACTAACCTTTTGGAAATTTCCTTAAAAAGGAGATTAGCACTCGGACACAATGAATTACAATGGGGTAATTAATTTCAAAAAAATAAGACGGCATTTTCAACGAATGCTCTCTGTCGGCTTGATTTCTTTCAATATCTTGAATAATTATCGTTATATTTCAACAAAACAATATCAAACTATATGGATAAACTTTCATCTTGATATACTCTATCTATTGATGAACCTTATGCGTAGTTTTAAAGATTTAAGCGTAAGTGAGACAGAAGACGGGAAGCGATTTTATACTATGTAGAAAAGTATAGATTTATCTACATTAGTATACCTATAGTTTAGAAATGCAAACTAGTTTTGTACTAAGTATTGAAGTCCGTTGACACAGAGCAAATATATAGTTAAACGCATGTATTTAATCTTTTGAGTGTAACAAACTTTAGTAAACCGCAACACAAACACAGACCAATCCAACAAAGTTCCATCCTTTGCTATTATTTACACGTTCCAGTGGTATTGACTCACTGTCCCAAGACGCTTCAAGATTAAAGATAAAAATGTTATCCCATTTTAAAAGGATCTCCCGAAGATTTGTTTCTCTTTGAAGGAGCGGTGAAAACATATAAAAATATTGCACGGTTCCTGAAACAATCATTTGAGGAAAACCCGACAAACACTTAGATTAAAATGTTTGAGATGGTTTTATTTTTTATTTTCATGAAAACTTTTACTAGTAGCAACTCATAAATTCAGATTTTTATACAAGAATACAACCCTTTTTTTTTTTAAATATACCCACTGGTTTTTTGAACCGTGTGGTGCCGGCCGCGAATAGCACCACTCTATTTTTACCCGTGGGTGTCGTAGAAGGCGACAGAGAGATATTGATCAGAGGATGGGTAGCAGCGTCCTTCTGAGTGCCATAACACCTACTGCGATCGCCAACATGCATTAGCCAAGCATGGCGATTACGGCTGATCCCCCTCTTGGGGGAGACCTATGCCCAACAGTGGGCGTCTAAATGTTGACATGATGATGATGACTGTTTTTGATTTCGCTTTACAGTGCCTACTTCTTATCATCCTAATTCTTTAAGAAACGTTAACACTATAAAATCAAAATATTTTCATCAAGCACATTACCGATTCATGGAAATTTCGAACGTTGACCCACACTAGGAATTCCTCTTGTATCGTGGGTTCTTCTTTTCGAATCGATGGTTGTGTTTAATATTTTATTGTGTTAGACTACTTGAGCCTAGTAGGTAGCCACATTAATCGCAGCATTAGTGGCGTTTTTAATGTCCTCTAAGGTGCAAGTGCACTTTGAGCACTGTAGTAAGTTAAATTAGAAACATAATAATACACTC